>CM019826.1:20362870-21767569 GCA_009763385.1 Coix lacryma-jobi var. lacryma-jobi
TTCGAGGAAGTGAGGCCGTATCCTCACCTTGGATCCCATCTCTTGGTGTCAATTCGCGTTTTGATTTCATGTTCATCGTGTTCTTCGCGGATTGCTTTGTGCCTTGAGTTTTCCCGTCGCTTGATCTTTGTGCTCGGTTCATCTTTTGCGATTCCGTTTGAACCAAGTTGTTCTAGATCGTGAGGCATTTCTTTCCACCGAAGGAATTAAACTCTAACCTCACGGTCTAGGAGATCGATCGATTTTCGTTTTGAATCGCGTTCTTGCCTCCTTGCCCCGAATTTCTTGATTCACCGATTTGGAGTTAGGTTCGAGCCATGATCTCTTAGAGATAGCTCACTAACACCTTGTGACCCCTCAGATCGAATCCTCGGCCTAGAGCTTTTGATTCGGAGGAGATCGGGTTGAATCATCGAAGAACTGCGCTGTTTCAGGGGCATCGGACGCTATCACGGGAGCATCGGACGCTAGGGTTCCTAGCATCGGACGCTCCGGTGACGCGTGTCACGTTTTCAGCGTGATTTAGTTTGCATCGGACGCTAGGCATCGGACGCGTCCGTTGTCCATCGGACGCGCCGGAGTCCTTGCATCGGACGCTGGGTGATCACTGTTCACAGCGTCCGATGGTGGGGGGTAACAAAGGTTCCAGAACCGTCCAGTTTGCATCGGACGCGTCCGGTGGTCTGGCATCGGACGCAGGCCAGCGTCCGATGCGACTGGTTTCGCACGGTTTCGTCCGCGGTTCGCTCGTACGTTGACGGTTTCGATTTCCGTCTTTGCGTTGGACTTCTAGGGTTGTCTAGTGTCCCGCTGTGCTTCTAGGAAGCATCCACCCTACATCTAGGGTCGTGGACTTAGCAAGCTCTAGGATTTGCTTTTGGGTTGATTCTTGGGACAGTGGCTCTAGCTTTCGAAAGGAAATTTTGAAGCTCCCATTCACCCCCCCCTCTGGTCGCTTTCGGGTAACTTCTCGGTCCTTCACCGTCTCGCCCGAGCCCCCGAGCCAGGCCTCGGACGGGCGATAGCCTTTCCGTCTCGCCCGAGCCCCCGAGCCAGGCCTCGGACGGGCGTTAGTTTTCCGTCTCGCTCGAGCTAGGCCTCGAGCGAACCCTCGGGCACTCTCTCGTTCGAGCTAGGCCTCGAGCGAACACACACGCCTCCCGCGGGCCCCGCGCGTCAGCCACTCGCTGGTCTATGGACCGGTGTACGCAAGCCAGGCCGGGAGATTTCAAATGTTTTTTCTTTTAGGGTTTTATTTTCCAGAGATGCTTGTTATTTTTGGGTAGCACGTTTTACAAATCCAAATGGAGTGCTTTCAGTTTTCTAGTTTGTTTATGAGTAGATCTATCTTGGAAAAATATAAAAGTATTTTTGGTAGAAGTTTATTTTACTGTTTTCTTTTATTCCCACTTTATATGCTTTTGCTAAGATAAATGGTTATATATGTTTTCTGTTGAGATAATTCTTGGAAATTTTTGTGTAGGTTTATTATCCTGTTTTACACCTGTGAAAAATATGTGATGCACTGTTATGTGGAAAAAGTTTCTGTTATGGTTTAAAGTCTTGTTTAGCT
The DNA here is from genome assembly GCA_009763385.1 of Coix lacryma-jobi var. lacryma-jobi. Classification (NCBI taxonomy): domain Eukaryota; kingdom Viridiplantae; phylum Streptophyta; class Magnoliopsida; order Poales; family Poaceae; genus Coix; species Coix lacryma-jobi. The sequence continues at coordinate 20,364,444 of CM019826.1, forward strand.
GATTTCTTGGAAATAAGGTTAAGGTGTTTTATATGTCAAAATAAAATATGGGAAAATTTTTGTAGTCTCTGTTCAAGACGTTCAAGCTAAGAAAAATGTAAGCATGATCTGTTATTGAATAAATCTGAAGTTGTTTTGCAAATGTGCTTTTCTGTGTTTTTCCTTTGGAAATTCATGTAAGAAATAATGTAATGTTTCTGTTCATGGAATTTCTTGATAAGCATAAAATGCGAAGTAGAATCTGGAAAAAATATGAAATAGAGTTGTGCACCCTTTTACAGTAGGGTTGTAGTTCAAAGTACCTTTTGAGCAGTTTATTTGTTATTTTTGCATCTGCAGTTCTGTATTTTATTTTTGGCTGAAATTTGTTCTGTGGAGTCCAGCAACTGTTGTTTGCCTGCTGGAATTTTTGTGGATTTTTCTGAGTCCAGAAAAGTGCACTTGCAGTTCAAACTAAGTTTCTTTTGAATCATTTATTAATCATCGCATACAATAGGATCGACCCTTCCGGAGCCCGAGCAGGAGCCAGAAGTAAACGCCGAGCAGCAGATTCCGGGCTCCAGCAAGCCGAGGAAGTCGACCCCGCCAGCGACACTAACTTGCCCGAGTGCCCTTCCCACGAGGCCTCGGTCTTCACCCAAGGCAAGCCCCGGAGCATATTAGCTCCCTATCTTTTGCAATTAAGATTACTTGAGTCCTTTTATATGTGATGCATTAGGTTTAGGACTTGGAATGAATCCTACTTGCTGCATTACCATTCCTTGGTTATTGATTATATCTACCTTGTTATCCTGTTATTTAATTACAATGTAGAATTGCTTAGCCTGCTTAATAAAAGTGGTAGTTAAGGATTTTCCGTAATACCCGGATGGGTATTGACCGGATCACGGTTGGCTATATTTGCTATCGTGGAAAAGAACCTGAGTAGTAATGAAATGCGGTCAACGGGATGGCAGGGCACAAGTTCGGAAACTTGGGGCAGTCCATCCGTTGGATCGTGTAGGTTTGTATCGATGTTGGCCCTCGTTCATTTTTGAACGCGCCCTTTTACTTAGGGATATGTCGGTGCTGTAATCATCGACCCCAAAGCCGGTTAGAAGCTGTTCGGGCCGGTCTCAACCCGTGTCGTGCCCTCTAGTATGGAAATTGCGATCTGCCGCTTGAGGCCATCGCCAGGTTCCAATGGGCGGTCCGTGCTTGAACCGCGACGATTACCACCACGAACAAGCATCGAGCGGTTGCCCAATGCATGGACCCGACGGGGAAAGTGTGGGCTGGTATTAAAGGTCTTTCCATCAGCTGGTTTGGAATTCGATTCGAGTCGCCGTCTCCCCGGTTAGTGGGAAACTATGGCGAGCTTCACCACGATACAACTCCATGTAATGATTAAAGGTTCAACTAAAATGTGGATAAGTCAACTGGATATGGTTATATTATTGATTGGTAGATTCAAGTGAGTGCTCTAGTACAGGTGAAAAACCTAGAATTAAGGAATAGGTCTAAAAAGGCAGCTCATCTTTATCACTAATTACTTCCTATCTGAACTTGAGCTTCTCGCAACTAAAAGATCCCAGCTCCACCGAAAAGGCCTTGCATACCCTTGGTGTCTTTATTTTCAGTTGGACGGGTAAGTCTAGCTGAGTACATTCCCGTACTCAGGGTTTATCCCGTTTGTTGCAGATGGCCAGGTCTACTTTGGCTATTGTAAGCACTGCCTCTACCCGGTGGAAGGTGATGAGGAGTAGGCCCAGGGCAGGGTCGTCCAGAAGCTTCCCTTTTTCTTTTGCTGGTCTGAGACTGTTAGTGGCACATTATCTGAAAAAGGAGGAGTGAGTCGTGTTGAGTGGATTTATCAAACAAGGTTTTATTTGGACCACATGTGTAGTGGTCGTGTTTCAAACTATTTCAGCTTCCGCACTTTTAAAATTCGGTTTGTAATAAATCTGTTTTAAATTCGTACTCTGATGTTAAATTCGGTTTCATTTCCGCGGTGATGTATCTTTACGATTGTGATCCTTGAACAATGCGATCCTGTATGATGTATGGTGTTAGAAATCCTTCATGATTTCCGGACTACCGGGGTTATATGGGTTCAAGTATCAGTCGAAGTCAGACGAATTTGGCTAAGATAATACTTGAGCTCTTATAATCAGGACGGTTCTGCCACAGAGCGGTGGCGGCACGTGGCGGCAATCTGGAGGTTGCGTCGAGGCAATGCTTTGAATTGTGCGGGCGTGGCCGTCGGATACACCTACCACCGAGTTGGTCCAGAATAACCCTAGGGTTTAGCTGGTTCGCTCTGTAATTAGAATAGAGAGGGGTAGAGTAGGAATTAGACATAGGCTAGTAGTACGATAAGTAGTCGGGAGACACCCTCCTCTCATCCATCTCAGTCATTTGCTCTTTCGCACTTAGGGTTTCTGGCTCTCCCCCCCCCTGCTGTAGCTAGCTGAGATCCACAGAGAGACTTGCCTCGTTTGTACTGTTGTTTTTGAGGAAGTGAGACCGTAATCTCACTGTGTGTAGCGGGTGTGTAGCCACACGGTTGCAGTTCGTGGTGTGTGATTCGCGTTTCGTTCGTGTTCTTCGTGGAATCCTTTTTTCTCACGATTTTCCCGTCGCTTGATCTCTTTGCTCGGTTCATCTTTTGCAAAACCGTTTGAACCAAGTTGTTCTAGATCGTGAGGCACTTCTTTCCACCGAAGGAATTAACCTCTAACCTCATGGTCTAAGGAGATCGATCGATTTTTGTTTCGGATCAAGTTTTTCTCCCCTCCTCTGAAATTCTTCGATTCATCGATTTGGAGATAGGTTCGAGCCATGATCACTTAGAGATAGCTCACTATCCTCCTTGTGACTCCTCTCACCAAGTTTGAACCCTAGAGGATTTGTTTTGGGTGAGATCGAGTTGAATCGGAGGACGAACAGTGCTGTTTGGGGGTGACCGGATGCTTGGTCGAGATGACCAGACGCACGGGCAGAGAGTCCGGTCGTTGAGTGCTCAGTCTATTGATCTCGTGACTTGACCGGACGCTCGGCTCGATCACTGACCGGACGCATAGGTCCTACTGTTCATCGTGCTTGTCTTCTTTTGACCGGACGCACCGTTGTTGACCGGACGCTCATTGCTCGTGAGTCCGGTCAGGAACAGTAAGGTTCCAGAACCATTTTCTTGTGACCGGACGCGTCCGGTGGTGACTGACCGGACGCAGTCAAAGTCCGGTCCAAGCTGTTTAGTGCAGTTTCGTCCGCAGCTTGGTCGTTCGTTATCGGATTTGGTTTCCGTCTTTTGCGTTGGCTTTCTAGAGTTGTGTAGTGTCCCGCTGTGCTTCTTGGAAGCATCCACCCTACATCTAGGGTCGTGGACATTAGCAAGCTCTAGGGTTTGTCTTTTGGGGTGTTTCTCGGGACAGTGGCTACTAGTTTCCGAAAGGAAATTTTGAAGCTCCCATTCACCCCCCCCCCCCCTCTGGTCGCTTTCTGGTTGCTTCTCGGTCCTTCAATTGGTATCGGAGCGGGTTAAGGATCTTCTACCTTAGCCGGTTCCAGATCTACAGAAGGCGACATGGATCGCGGCGTGGGCAAACCGCCGTTTTTCGATGGGACGAACTATGCGTATTGGAAGATACACATGTCGGCCTATCTTCAGAGCATGGGCTCTTCTGTTTGGGAGATTTGCAACAGGGATGATTACGTTGTCTTGGCTGCTCGTGTTACTCAGCTTCAGATAGATGAGCACGATGCCAATAGCCGAGCGCGTAACGCTCTTTTCTCCTGTTTGAGCATGTCTGAGTTTGATCGAGTTTCTCACCTCCCCACGGCTCATGAGATTTGGGCTACCCTCATGCGCTTCCATGAGGGAACTTCTCAAGTCAAATCTCGTCTCTACGAGTCACACAAGCGGGAGTACGAGAACTTTCGACACATGCCTGGCGAGAGCATATAGAGTTTATTCGCTCGCTTTCAGGTCATTGTCAACAAGATGCGAGCTAACAAGGAGCTGTTGCCTTTTGATGATCATGAGAGGGCTTTGAAGCTTTTGCACACTCTTGATCGGTCGGTGTGGGACTCAAAGGTCCAGGCGATCATCGAATCGTCTAACTATGAGACCCTCACTTGCGACGAGCTCTTTAGTAAGCTCAAGTCTAGTGAGATTGACGCCATGTCGAGGGCTTCTTATGAGAATCCTTCTGGCCCGACTACGGCTTTGGTTTCTGGCTCTTCTAACCCCTCTGGAGGCTTTGCTCTTTCATCTCTCTTTTCTGTCACAGAGGATCAGCTGGAGTCTTTGGGGGATGACGAGTTGGCAATGCTCGCCAATCGGTTCTCGCGGTTTCACAACAACCGCATGAACCGTCGCCGCGGAGGAGGACGCTCGGGATGCTACGAGTGCGGCGACCCCGATCACTTCATCGCCAACTGCCCCAAGAAGAAGCATTCATCTGGGAAGGGCGATCATGGGCACAAGTATGACTCCGGCAAGCGCAAGGAGAAGTACGTCCCCACGAGGCACAAGCGGAGGGGCGGCTTCGACAAGGAGTACATCAAGAAGAAGTACTTGGAGAAGGCCCAGGATGAGCAGCGTGCGTTCTTCGCCATGCTCAGCGACATCGAGTCCGAGAAGAAGAAGAAGATCGAGGACAAGCTGAACGGTCTCTGCTTCTTCGCCGACGACGACGGCCTCTGCACCATGGCCCTCGGCAAGGAGGTCGACGGCGAGCTGGTGAACTCCTCTCGGAACGACGACGACGACACCTCCCAGGTATCTCTCACCCCTAATGAGCTCTTCGCTGAGAATGAGAAGCTTACTGCCGCCTTGCTTAGTCAGGATAAGTTGCTTAGGCGTGCTGCTAGAGAGCGCAAGGAGTTTAGGCAGAAGTGGGAGGACACGGTGAAGGAGCTTGAGTTCGCTCGGTCCACCGTGGTCGTGTCTGAGGAGAGTGAGTGCGAGATGTGCACCACGCACATGACTGACCTTCTCACTTTGAGAGGTAAGTATGCTGCGTTGGTAGAAGAGGTGGATGAGCTGAAGGCAAGACCTTCTCTGTTGGGTGCATGCAAGACTTGTCCTGTCTTGCAATCTGAGTTGGCAGAGAAGAATGCCAAGATTGTGTCTCTTGAAGAGGCCAACTTAGGTAGCACTTGTGTGGCTAGGTGTGCTCTCTGTGAGGGTTTGGAGATGGAGATAGCCAATGTGAAGCATGACAAGATGCAAACCGAGGAAGAAAACACATACCTTCGGACCATCTTGTCATGGGTGTCTTGTGGTGAGCCGCAGCTCGGGATGATGATCTCCCAATTCAAGCGAGCTGCTGGAGGTCCCGGGGTAGGTTTTGCTCAGGGTGTTGATCTTTCTGCTTTTGGGAAGATTGGAGAGTCGAGTGGTCTGAATCCGAGTGAGAAGCCCAACTCCACCACTACTCCCAAACTTACCAAGCTTCCACCCAAAGAGCCTCTCAAGCCTAACACCAAGGATGGGGTGTTTGAGGAACCCCCGAGAGCTCCACCCAAGAACCAAGTGTGGCATCCCAAACCCAACCACCTAAAAAACAAGCTGGACACAATGCCACCCATCCAGGGGGAGTTGCCACAGAAGGGTAAAGTGATCCACACCCACAGCCATGAGTACCAACAACCCCCTTTGCGTGCGGTGAGGTATCATTGTGACTTCTGAGGGAGAGATGGTCACTTGAGTGAGTTCTATTTTCGGCGCAAGAGAGAGGCACGCCGTGCAAAGGAGATGAACAACACGGACATGTACCATCCTTTCCATGATATACATGTGCCGAATGTTCAGAGGAGTGCTCCGAGGAGAGCAGCTAGGCCCAGAGGTCCAGAACCTCAAGTTCCTAGGCCTAGGCCGAGGAGAGATGCTAGGCCTAGAGGTGCAGTGCCTCAAGTTGCTAGGCCTAGGCCTCGTAGAGAGCGTGCCCGGCGGGAGCCTGCAGTTGTAGGCTATGGACCCCGTGGCGGTGGCTTTGTAGTTGAGCATTTTCCCCTACCGCGTTTTGAGTATCGCGGTGAGTGCTCCTTCCCTAGCGGACCACGTTTTCCTCAGCGTGGTGATCGCTTTCCCCGTAGGCAGTCTAGGAATGGTTTTTACCCTGACCGTTCTTTTGAGCGGCCGGCCCAACACTGGTATTCTTCCTACTTCACTAACCCCAGTGTTGGACCGTATGCTCACCCTATGTCTTTTTCTTGATGTAGGTAAAACGGTTGGAGGACATTTGGTTGGTGGATTCCGGTTGCTCGAGGCACATGACCGGAAACGCCAAGTGGTTCTCCAGCCTTAGCCCTGTTGCCGGAAAGGAGTTTATCACCTTCGGCGACAATAGTAAAGGTAAAGTGTTGTCTCGTAGGTCGGTGTGAGTTAATGAGCACTTTGTGTTGCGCGATGTTGCTCTTGTTTCTAACTTGCATCTGTTTCGCAACTCTTTGACGACGACTATGAGATTCGTTTTAAACCGAATCTCAGTCGTATTTTGGATCCTCAGGGCAATCTTGTGTGTTTGATTTCGCCCTTTGGAAAAGTCTTTCGTGCGAATTTCTCGGAGTCTTTTGGCACTTCTCGTTGTCTTGTGGCTGGACCTTCCTCCTCTGATCTTTGGAAGTGGCATAGGAGACTTGGACATTTGAGCTTCGACTTGCTTGCAAGGCTTAGTTCACTTGGCCTAATCCGAGGATTGCCCAAGTTGCATATGGAGAAGGATCTTGTTTGTCACTCTTGTAGACACGAGAAGATGGTTGCCGCTCCCCACCATCCAGTGACTCAGGTCATGACCAAGCGCCCTGGAGAGCTTTTGCACATGGACCTTGTTGGTCCGGCTCGGGTGAGCTCGGTTGGGGGGAAGTGGTATGTGCTTGTTGTTCTTGATGACTTTTCGAGATATTCGTGGGTCTTCTTTTTAGCTGAGAAGACCGAGACTTTCTCCTTTGCTCGCAATCTGATTTTGCGTCTTCAGAACGAGTTCCCTTTGAACTCGATGCGAGCAATTCGGAGTGATAATGGTTCCGAATTCAAGAATTCGGATTTTGAGAAGTTTTGTGACCGCCTGGGTTTGGAGCATCAGTTTTCTTCCCCCTAAACACCGCCCCAGAATGGTGTTGTAGAGAGGAAGAATCGGACCCTTGTGGAGATGGCCAGGACGATGCTCGACGAGCATAGGACTCCTAGGCGATATTGGGCTGAAGCTATGAACACGACATGCTACATTTCAAATCGCATTTTTCTGAGAGCTTTCTTGAAGAAGACCTCTTATGAGTTGCGTTTTGGTAGACAACCCAAGGTGAGTTATTTTAGAGTTTTCGGTTGCCATTGTTTTATATTGAAGAAAGGCAACGTGGACAAATTTGAGTCTCGTTCTTCTGACGGGGTATTTTTGGGTTATGGCACTCACACTCGCGTATATCGTGTACTTAACCTTGATACTAACCGAGTCATGGAGACATCAGATGTCACCTTCGATGAGACTCTTGTTTATTCTTCTTCTCGTTTTGAGCAAGCAGGTGATCATGAGGTTGGTGAGCCTCTTTTTGATGATGAGGACGAGGGTGCTAAAGGCATAGATGACCCAGCACCTCCTCCACCTGCAGTGCCGCAAAGAGCGGCTTCTATGACGACTCACGGCCCCGACACCTCTTCTTCCTGGGGGCTGTGGGATCCGCCACCCCGAGCGGTACCTTTTGTACCCAGGGAGGCACCAGCTACTGTTGAGGCGGAGGCTACTTCAGCTCGGGAGGCGCCACGACACATCCAGCGCCAGCACCCGCTTCAGCAGATGATCGGTAGCATCGACGAACGGGTTACTCGGTCCAGGTCACAGCACATCTCTCACTTCGCTCATTCTGCTTTTGTTGCTAATTTTGAGCCCCGAGATGTTGGACACGCTTTGACGGATCCGGATTGGGTCAATGCCATGCATGAGGAGTTAGAAAATTTTGAGAGAAATCGGGTTTGGGTTCTAGTTCCTCCTCCTCCTAACTGTAAATCCTATTGGGACAAAATGGGTTTTCAAAAACAAACAAGGAGAGGATGGCCACATTGTGAGGAACAAAGCGCGTCTTGTGGCCAAGGATTATAGTCAGAAGGAGGGGATAGACTTTGATGAGACTTTTGCTCCTGTAGCTCGTTTGGAGGCTATTAGGATACTCTTGGCTTTTGCTGCATCCAAAGGTTTTAAACTCTTTCAAATGGATGTCAAGAGTGCCTTCTTAAACGGCTACATAGAAGAGGAAGTGTATGTTGAGCAACCCCCCGGTTTTGAAAATCCCAAGTTTCCAAACCATATTTTTAAACTTCACAAAGCTTTATATGGTTTGAAACAAGCCCCTAGAGCCTGGTATGATAGATTGAAAACCTTTTTGCTTGCTAAGGGTTTTAAAATGGGATGTGTAGATAAAACGCTCTTTCTCCTCAAGCAAGGCAAAGACACTCTCTTGGTCCAGATTTACGTGGATGATATCATTTTCGGTGGTTCTTCTCACGCTTTGGTTGCCAAGTTTGCAGATATTATGAGCAGGGAGTTCGAGATGAGCATGATGGGCGAGCTGACATTCTTTCTCGGGTTGCAAATCAAGCAATCCCGAGAGGGGACGTTTGTGCACCAGGGCAAGTACACCAAAGACTTGCTGAAGCGGTTCGATATGGGTGAGGCCAAGCCTCTTCCAACACCCATGTCGACGATGACTGCCCTGGATGCGGATGTGGATGGAGAAGCAGTGGACCAAAAGGAGTACCGAAGCATGATCGGGTCGCTGCTCTACCTGACGGCGACATGCTCGGACATCCAATTCGCGGTGTGTCTGTGCGCGCGCTTTCAGGCGTCGCCGCGCACTTCTCACCGTCAGGCAGTGAAGCGCATATTCAGGTACCTTCGTTTCACACCTGAGTTCGGGATTTGGTATTCTGCTTCCTCCACCCTCTCCCTTTGCGGTTATTCGGATGCCGATTTTGCTGGTTGCCGTATTGAGCGCAAGTCCACTTCTGGGACTTGCCAGTTTATTGGTTCTTCTCTTGTTTCGTGGTCTTCTCGCAAGCAGTCTAGTGTCACTCAGTCTACCACAGAGGCTGAATATGTTGCTGCGGCTAGCTGCTGTTCCCAGTTGCTTTGGATGATGGCCACTTTTCGTGATTTTGGTCTGAGCTTTACTCGTGTTCCTTTGCTTTGTGACAGCACGAGTGCTATTAGCGTTGCTAAGAACCCCGTGCTTCACTCGAAGACCAAACACATTGATGTGCGTTTTCATTTCTTGCGAGACCACTAGGAGAAGGGTGATATCGACCTTTGCCATGTCGATACTCATCATCAACTGGCTGATATTTTCACCAAGCCTTTAGACGAATCGACCTTTAATCGGTTGAGGGGTGAGCTTGGTGTGTGTTTCCCCTTTTAGATGGGGGAAACATTTTGGTTCTTGAATAATTGACTGACTCTTTTTCGTTTGTCTTTCTTCTCTTTTGCATCTTAGCATACGCATTCACATTCTGAGCTTCATGTTTATAATCATTAGAATGTAACTATGCTCTATGTAGTATGCTCCGATGCTTATGTTGATGCTTGTAGCTTATGCTCCTTCTGATCACTAGTACATGTTGTGAGCCGAGCTATTTTGAAATGGTGAATTTGCTTAATAACCTAAAATATGAAAATGTTCACCATTGAGATATGCAACTAGCATGTGTAGGATGTGTTGAGTTTACTCGTTCTTTTCATATATGCTAGGTTGTTATGTCTCTAGTTCTGAGTCATTCACTTGCTTGGTCTGTTCATATCATGTTTAAAATTTGAACCAAGTTTTAGTGAATTGAAAAGATCGAGATGGGATTGCTTGTCAACACATCACGGTATCGAGATGGTTTCTCATTGCACCTTGAGTTAAACTTGAGCCGTGTAGTGTATGACCGAAACCGTAGCTTTAAGCTTCTGATTGCTTCGGCATAGGCTTCGCTCGGTTGAAAAGTTAGGCAATGACAAGCCTTCAACCTCTCTCATTCACATGCTAATAATTGAACTTGTGAAATTTCACCGCTGCAACTCCGATCTAAATTTGAATTCACAAGTGTATGTTTCATTCTTAAGCATGATGATTGAACTTTGCTAGGGGTAGTTCACCTTGTATACATGTTTAGCACTTGTTCAGACTCCTGTTTATACATTGCTAGTGCGATTTTGATGGTGAATACCTTTTGACTCAAAACTGCTCATTTTCTGCTCATATGTTCATATTTCGTATCTGGTGATCAGTTTGAGCCTTTGCTGAGCTTGTATGCTGTTGTTGAGTCATTAGAGTTATACTGTTTAGAGCATCTTTGCATTCTCCTGAATATATGCCTGAAGCTGCTAACTTGCATTTTGACTCATATGCATGTTGGAAGGGGGAGAACCTCCCTTGTTTGCACTTTTGTTGATGCCTTTTCTGATAGGGAGAGTTTTTACTTGATTAGTGCATTTTCAACTAAGGGGGAGAGTTTGCAAATCATATGTCTCCTGGATGTTCAACTAAGGGGGAGTTTGCGTTAAAGGGAAAATTTTCAAATCTTTGTGCCCCTCCCAAGTTGGACCTAAGGGGGAGTGTTTTCCTGGTTGTATGCACTACTCGAGGGGGAGCTTTGCTGTCTCTTGTTGGCCGAAAGGCATTTGTATCGAGCTTTCTTTGCTAGTTGTGTTGAGCCTCTGTGCCTCTATCTTGAGGGACTAGCATTTTGCTTCGATATTTTCGATTGGGTTTTGCTAGCGGTGTTGAGCCTGTTCTACCTCTTCTTGAGGGCTAGCTTTGCTTTGCTTGGTTGCGTCGAGCCGTTTCCCATGTCTTTGGGGACCAAGTTCTTTCGCTCTTTCCACTTGACCTTCTTCGGCTTTGCTATGCTTTTTGGGTCATTTGGTTGAGTTCTCTCTTTCTCTTTTCTCTTCTTCCTTCTTCTTTTTTATGATTTGTGTTGGTAGTTGACAATGCACTCATCAAGGGGGAGATTGCGGATACATGGGTGTATGCCGGGTCTCTGAGTGATGAGCGATTGTCAACTGGGATGATGCGCATGTTCTATGGCTTGTGTTGTGCAGGTGTCGAGCACGGATGCAGTGATCGAAGGCGAGGTGAAGGTCAAGTAGAGACGTGCCGTGCCGATGGACCGAGAGTGGCGAAGGGCGGACGTGAGGCTTGGACTGAGGGACCAGAGGCCCGAGGATCAGCTGTGGTGGCTGGCAGCCTGTGGCAGCTACAAGCGAAGACTTGCGGTCATGTGTTGCCTAAGTCATGGACTCGGGGACACATGTCGGTGGACGGGGTGCACGGGAGGTGCATCCCATCTACGACGTCGGTTTGGTGGTAGAGCCAGGGAAAAACCATCAAGTGGACAGTTTCCAGGTTTGGGCCTCAAAACCTGGGCGTGGACGGTTTCCAGGTTTGGGCCTCAAAACCTGGGCGTGGACGGTTTCCGAGTTTGGCCACAAAACACGGGCTGATGGTTTCCGAGTTTGGCCACAAAACTCGGGCTGAGGACGGTTTCCAGGCTTGGGCCTCAAAACCTGGGCGCTGAGGGTTTGCTGAGTTTGGCCTCAAAACTCAGAAGCTGGTGGGCTGGTTTCCCGGTTTGGGCCTCAAAACCGGGGGTTGGCTAGAAAAGGCTGGTTTCCCGGTTTGGGCCACAAAACCAGGGGTGCAGAGCGGTGGCGGCACGTGGCGGCAATCTGGAGGTTGCGTCAAGGCAACGCTTCGAATTGTGCGGGCGTGGCCGTCGGATACACCTACCACCGAGTTGGTCCAGAATAACCCTAGGGTTTAGCTGGTTCGCTCTGTAATTAGAATAGAGAGGGGTAGAGTAGGAATTAGACTTAGGCTAGTAGTAGGATAAGTAGTCGGGAGACACCCTCCTCCCATCCATCTCAGTCATTTGCTCTTTTGCACTTAGGGTTTCCTGCTCTCCCATCCCCTGCTGTAGCTAGCTGAGATCCGCAGAGAGACTTGCCTCTGTGTACTGTTGATTTTGAGGAAGTGAGACCGTAATCTCACTGTTGTAGCGTGTGGTAGCCATACGGTTGCAGTTCATGGTTGTGATTCGCGTTTCGTTCATCTTCTTTGCGGAATCCTTTTTCTCCACGATTTTCCCGTCGCTCGATCTCTTTGCTCGGTTCATCTTTTGCAAAACCGTTTGAACCAAGTTGTTCTAGATCGTGAGGCACTTCTTTCCACCGAAGGAATTAACCTCTAACCTCACGGTCTAGGAGATCGATCGATTTTTGTTTCAGGTCAAGTTTTTCTCCCCTCCTCCGAAATTCTTCGATTCATCGATTTGGAGATAGGTTCGAGCCATGATCTCTTAGAGATAGCTCACTATCCTCCTTGTGACTCCTCTCACCAAGTTTGATCCCTAGAGGATTTGTTTTGGGTGAGATCGAGTTGAATCGGAGGACGAACAGTGCTGTTTGGGGGTGACCGGACGCTTGGTCGAGATGATCGGACGCACGGGCAGAGAGTCCGGTCGTTGAGTGCTCAGTCTGTTGATCTCGTGACTTGACCGGACGCTCGGCTCGATCACTGACCGGACGCATAGGTCCTACTGTTCATCGTGCTTGTCTTCTTTTGACCGGACGCACCGTTGTTGACCGGACGCTCATTGCTCGTGAGTCCGGTCAGGAACAGTAAGGTTCCAGAACCATTTTCTTGTGACCGGACGCGTCCGGTGGTGACTGACCAGACGCAATCAGAGTCCGGTCCAAGCTGTTTAGTGCAGTTTCGTCCGCAGCTTGATCGTTCGTTGTCGGATTTGGTTTCCGTCTTTTGCGTTGGCTTTCTAGAGTTGTGTAGTGTCCCGCTATGCTTCTTGGAAGCATCCACACTACATCTAGGGTCGTGGACATTAGCAAGCTCTAGGGTTTGTCTTTTGGGGTGTTTCTCGGGACAGTGGCTATTAGTTTCCGAAAGGAAATTTTGAAGCTCCCATTCACCCCCCCCTCTGGTCGCTTTCTGGTTGCTTCTCGGTCCTTCAGGACCAAGTTGTCTTGCTCTTTCCACTTGACCTTCTACGGCTTTGCTATGCTTTTGGGTCATTTGGTTGAGTTCTCTCTCTCTTTCTTCCTTCTTTCTTCTTTTTCATTATGATTTGTGTTGGTAGTTGACAATGCACTCATCAAGGGGGAGATTGCGGATACATGGGTGTATGCCGAGTCTCTGAGTGATGAGTGATTGTCAACTGGGATGATGCGCATGTTCTTTGGCTTGTGTTATGCAGGTGTCGAGCACGGATACAGTGATCAAAGGCAAGGTGAAGGTCAAGTAGAGACGTGCCGTGCCGAGGGACCGAGAGTGGTGAAGGGCGGACGTGAGGCTTGGACTGAGGGACCGGTGGCCCGAGGATCAGCTGTGGTGGCTGACAGCCTGGGACAGCGACGAGCGAAGACTTCCGGTCATGTGTTGCCTAAGTCGAGGACTTGGGGACACGTGTCGGTGGACGGGGTGCACGGGCGGTGCATCCCCTCTACAGCTTCGGTTTGGTGGTAGAGCCAGAGAAAAACCATCGAGTGGATGGTTTCCAGGTTTGGGCCTCAAAACCTGGGTGCTGATGGTTTCCGAGTTTGGCCACAAAACTCGGGCTGAGGACGGTTTCCAGGTTTGGGCCTCAAAACCTGGGTGCTGCGGGTTTGCTGAGTTTGGGCCTCAAAACTCAGGCCTTGGATGGCTGGTTTCCCGGTTTGGGCCTCAAAACTGGGGGTTGGCTAGAAAGGCTGGTTTCCCGGTTTGGGCCACAAAACCGGGGGTGCAGAGCGAGGGCGGCACGTGGCGGCAATCGGGGGGTTGCGTCGAGGCAACGCTACGAGTTGTGCGGGCGTGGCCGTCGGATCACCACCTACCACGAGTTGGTCCAGAATAACCCTAGGGTTTAGCTGGTTCGCTCTGTAACTAGTTGAGGGGTAGAGTAGGAATTAGAATTAGGATAAGTAGAGGGAGACACCCTCCTCCTATTCTATCTCAGTTATTTGCTCTTTGCTTCTAGGGTTTCCTGCTCTCCCAATCCCCTGCTGTAGCTAGCTGAGATCCGTAGAGAACCATACCTCTGTGTACTAGAGATTTTGAGGAAGTGAGGCCGTAACCTCACTGTTGTAGCGTGTGGTAGCCACATGGTTGCAAATTAGTGATTGTGATTCGCGTTTTGTTCGTGTTCTTCGCGGATTGCTTTTCTCCTCGTTTTTCCCGTCGATCGATCTCTTTGTTCGGTGCATCTCTTGCAAATCCATTTGAACCAAGTTGTTCTAGATCGTGAGGCACTTCTTTCCACCGAAGGAATTCACCTCTAACCTCACGAGCTAGTAGATCGGTTGATTTTCATTTTGGGTCAAGTTTTTCTCTCTTCCCCCGAAACTCTTTGATTCATCGATTTGGTGATAGGTTCGAGCCATGATTTCTTAGAGATAGCTCACTATCCCCTTTGTGACTCATCTCTCCAAGTTTGAACCCTAGAGGTTTCATTTTGGGAGAGTTTGATTCAAATCGGTGGACGAACAGTGCTGTTGCGGGGTGACCGAACGCTGACTCGGTACGACCGGACACTAGGGCAGTGAGTCCGGTCGTTGAATATTTGCACTGTGTCTTTTTGGTTCTTGACCGGATGCTCGGACACTTTCTGATCGGACTCGACGCTTCTACTGTTCATCTGCTTGAGTTCTTATGACCGGACGCTAAGGTTTCGACCGGACGCACAGGGACAGTGAGTCCGGTCTCAAACAGTAAGCTTCCAGAATCGTTTCTGTCTGACCGGACGCGTCCGATGCTCACCGACCGGACGCTGGCCAGAGTCCGGTCAATCACAGCTTGCTCCTTTTTGTCCGTGGTTCGCTCATTCGTTGTCGGTTTTGATTTTCGGCTTTTGCGTTGAGTTTTTAGAGTCGTAAAGTGCCTCGCTGTGCTTCTTGGAAGCATCCACCCTATCTCTAGGGTCGTGGACACTTACGAGCTCTAGGGTTTGCTCTTGGGGTTGATTTTAGGGACAGTGGCGACAAGTTTTCGAAAGGAAATTTGAAGCTCCCATTCACCCCCCCTCTGGTCGCCTTGCTAGTGCATTCTTGGTGCTTCAATATTCCATGAATTTGGCAATGGAGATCCATCTTCAGTGACTAGCTCAAATGACCCGGGTCTTGTTACTTTAGATACTATGTAGGGTCCTTCCCAAGGACTCATGAGCTTGTGGCGTCCTATGGTGTTCTGAATCTTCTTTAACACCATGTCGCCTACTTGGAAGGTGCGGTGATGGACGTTCTTATCATAGTAGCGCCTCATCCCTTGAAGGTATCTTGCTGACTAGAATAGTGCGGTGAGTCGGGCTTCTCTGAGGCTGTCGACTTCTAGCCGCCTGGAGTCATCAGCTTCGCCTTCATTGTATTGCTCTATGCATGGGGAGATCCAAATTAAGTCAGCTGGGAGGATTGCTTCCGTGCCATATACCATGAAGAAGGGAGTTTGGCCTATTGCCCGACTTCGTTGCGTTCGCAGCCCCCAGACTACCTTTGGTAACTCTTCAACCCACTTGCCGCTGTGATCTTTTAGAAGGTCAAAAAGCCTTGGTTTTAATCTGACAAGAATCAGGGCATTTGCTCGTTCGACTTGGCCGTTGGATTGGGGATGGGCTACTGATGCGTAGTCTATCTTGATTCCACAGTCACTGGCCCACGACTTGAACTCAATAGTCGTGAAGGGTGATCCAAGGTCGGTGATGATTCTATGTGGCATCCCAAAGCGATGGAAGATGCTCTTCATAAACTGTACCGATTTGGATGCATTGAACTTGACCAATGGCATGTACTCAATCCACTTGGTGAACTTGTCAATTGCAACGTAGATGTACTCGAATCCGCCTGGAGCTCGCTTAAGAGGACCCACCATGTCGAGTCCCCATCATGAGAAAGGCCATGACGGAGGGATGCAGATCAACTCGTGTGCAGTTACATGCTACTGCTTGGCGAAGAACTGGCATGATTGACAGCGGCGGACTAGGTCTTCTGCGTCCGTCAAGGCTGAGGGCCAATAGTATCCTGACATGAAGATTTTGCTGACTAACGTCCTTGATGCTGCGTGGTTGCCACAACATCCGAAGTGTACCTCGTTGAGTATGTCCTTGCCCTCTTCTGGTGGGATGCATTTTAGGAGGATTCCGGAGGATGCACCTCGTCGATATAGCTTGTCTCCGACTAGAACATAGTTTTTGCTACGTCTGGTGACCTGCTCTGCAGCTGTTTTGTCACTTGGCAATTTATGCTCCTTGAAGTAGTTAATAAAAACTTGTGTCCAGTTGGGTGCAAGTGTTAGAATCTGAGCGGAAGGTGTGGGCTGGAGCGCATCGGTCTCTTGGATTGAAGATTTGGATAACTCATGGACGAAGGTACCACTGGGAACCTGTGCTCTGTCAGAACCCAATTTTGCGAGTATATCAGCCGCCACGTTGAGATCCCGGGTAACATGAATGAGTTCCAGTCCTGAAAAGTGTTTTTCCAGCTTGCGAACTTCAGCGCAATAGGCGTTCATCATTTCCTTGGTGCAGTCCCAGTCCTTATTGACTTGGTGAATTACCACAGAAGAGGCGCCGTAGACTAGGAGTCGCTTAATGCGCAATGTGACTGCTAGTGTGAGTCCGTGAAGTAATGCTTCATATTCTGCTTCATTATTGGTAGTGGGCCCCAATATCTGCAGAACGTATTTGAGCTATTCTCCAGCGGGTGATACAAAAAGGACTCCAGCTCCTGCTCCTCCTAGTTTTAGGGACCCATCAAAGTACATCTTCCAATGATCGGGAATAACGTTGTCTTGGATCTGCTGTATTTTTGTCCACTCGGCGACGAAATCAGCTAGAGCCTGTGACTTGATAGCTTTCCTAGGAGTGAACTTGATGTTGAGTGCTCCTAATTCAACTGCCCACTTGGAAATTCTTCCGGTAGCATCACGATTGTGGAGGATTTCTCCCAAAGGAAAATCCGTAACTACTGTGATCTCATGTGCTTCGAAGTAATGTCGTAACTTTCTTGAAGATATGAGCAGAGCGTAGAGTAGTTTTTGTACTTGCGGGTACCTGACCTTTGTGTCAGAGAGTACCTCACTGATGTAGTAGACTGGTCGCTTTGTGTGGTAGATGTGCTTGTCGTCTTTGCGCTCCACCATGATTGCCGTGCTTACGACATGTGTGGTAGCTGCAATATACAGCATCATCGGTTCCCTGGGTTCTGGTGGCGTCAGTATAGGTGAATTGGTAAGGTATCCTTTGAGTTGTTCAAATGCCCTGTCCGCTTCTTCCGTCCACTGAAATTTATCGCCGACTTTAAGCAATTTGAAGAAAGGGAGTCCCTTTTCTCCTAGCTGTGAGATAAATCGATTTAGTACGGCCATGCACCCGGTGAGTTTCTGAACATCCCTGACAGAGGTAGGCGGCTTCATGTTGATGATAGCTGTGATCTGTTTTTGACTAGCCTCAATGCCTCGATGGCTAACAAGGAATCCGAGTAACTGTCCTGAGGGTACTCCGAAAACGCATTTTGTTGGATTGAGTCTCCATTGGTACGCGCGTAGCCGATTGAAGGTTTCCTCTAGGTACAATATGAGGGTAGTCGGATCCTTTGTCTTTATGACCACACCATCGACATAAGCTTCTGCGTTGCGGCCAATCTGATCACCCAAACAATCTTGGATAGCACGTTGGTAAGTAGCTCCCACATTTTTCAACCCAAAGGACATGGTTTCATAACAGTATGCTCCGAAAGGAGTAATGAATGATGTCTTGGGTTGGTCTTCTTCTTTGAGAGCAATCTGATGGTACCCGGAGTAACAATCCAGAAAGGATAAGAGGGCGGAGCCTGCGGTTGCATCAACTATTTGATCTATCCTTGGTAATCCAAAAGGATCCTTGGGACAGTGTCTGTTGAGGTCTGTGTAGTCGACACACATGCGCCACTCGGCAGAATTCTTCTTTTTGACTAGTACCGGGTTAGCTAACCACTCTGGGTGAAGGATTTCTCTGATGAATCCAGCCGCGAGTAGTTTTGCTATCTCCTTCTTGATTGCTTCTTTCTTCTCTGGTGAGAACCGTCGTAGTCTTTGTTTGATAGGTCTTGAACCTTCCTTTAATTCCAATTTGTGCTCAGCCAAGTTCCTTGGGACCCCGGGCATATCTACCGGTTTCCAAGCAAATATGTCTTTGTTTACTCTAAGAAACTTGGTGAGCGCGAGTTCCTATTCTTCAGATAGGTGAGCACTGAGAACCACTGTCTTGGAGGGATCACCGGTTTCCAGGTCAATGGTTTTTGTAGAGACTTCTGCTGCTGGTTGGATAGTACCCGCCTTTTTAGTTGGGATTTCTGAATCTCCAGGCTTGGTATTATGCACCATCTGAGCGAGTTCTTGTACTTCTAGAGCAAGTTGAAATTTTTTCAGCGATTTGAACAGCCTCTGTATCACAATCAAATGATCGCTTCAAGTCGCCCCTGAAGGTTAGTATTCACTTAGGACCCGACATCTTCAGGAGAAGGTATGGGTAATGAGGGACTGCCATGAACTTGGCGATGGCTGGTCGTCCAAATATGGCGTGATACGATGACTCGAAGTCAGCTACCTCAAAACTGATATACTCGGTTCGGTAATTGATCTGAGTTCCAAAAGTGACGGGTAGTATGATCCTTCCGAGTGGTACAGCCGCCTTTCTGGGTACTATGCCGTAGAAGGGGGCACTCGATGGTGTGAGCTGAGTTGCGAGATCTAGATTCATCTTGCGTAGGGTGCTTGCAAAGATGACGTTGAGTCCTGCCCCGCCATCGATGAGTAATCTACCCAATGTATATCTAGCGACCGTAGGATCCAAGACTAGCGGGTAATGCCCTGCATTAGAGACGCTGGTCCATTGGTCTGCTCTGGAGAAATTAATCGGGTGCTCGGACCAGTCGAGATATTTGGGTGTCGCTGGTTCAGTAGACATGATCTCTCATAGGGGAAGCTTCTGGAGCCTCTTGCTATCGCTGGTAGTTACTCCCCCGAAGATGACGTTGATGGTTCCTTTGGGGTGCTGGAAGCCACCGGCATCTTGATGAGGATCTTCAGCTGTCTTCTTGCCTTTGTCCTTCTTGTTTTTGTTGAAGTCAGAGATCAAGCCTCGCTCCTTGAGCTGTCGACAGTGCCTGGCCTGATGTCTGCCTTTCGAATGGAAGGGGCACGGTCCGTCGAGTAAGTCATCAAAGGTGGATGGCTTGTTTCCCTTCTTCTGAGGCTCCATGGCAGCAACAGTATTATCTCCTGTCCTTTTTCGGGTGTTTTGCTGTGGTGCCTGGTTGCCTCTCTGGTTATTCCCTCGATCACCTTGTGTGTTTCTATCAGGGAAACGTTCCTGTGTGCGTTCTTCTGTCGCCATCATGGAGTTTACAGCCTGATGGAACTCGTCGGCGGTGGTCGGGTCCTACTTGATGAAATCTTTGTAATTGTACCTTTCGCAAATGCCATTGCCAAAGAGGTCAATTACTTCTCTATCTGTAATGTCGGATACTGTGGAGCGGATCTCTGAGAAGCACCTATAGTACTCCCGCATTGATTCATTTTTCTGTTGCTTACAGGTTCTAAGCTTAGTCCGGGGATCTGATCTCTTGGGGACACCCGCGAAGTTTTCTATGAAGATACGATGGAGTTGTTCCCAAGAGTCAATGGACTCGGGTTTAAGCCTGTCGAACCAAGCGAGCGGCATTGTCTCTAAAGCCATTGGGAGATAGAGTGCTTTGACATCGTTGCTTCAACCAGCTAACTCGACTGCTTGAGCATACAGCCTGAGCCACCGTTTAGGTTCTGTCTTCCCGTTGTACTTTGAATAGTTCCTGGGTTTGAATTTTCGCGGGAACGAGACTGCTCGGAGCCTTTGGGAAAAGCAGGGGAAACGATCGACTGCGTCGGATGCTGCGACTGCGATTCCTCTGTATGAAGATTCAGCTCCTCCCTCAGCTTGATCAGGTACTCGGTGGCCTAGACGACTCCTTGCTGGGATCCGACCGAGTCGCTCTTGAACAGGCCGCCTCTGTCTTGGGTGAGATGATGCTTGCTCGTCGGCTAGGGACTCAAGATTCCATCCTCGGAGTTGAAGCGTGGTAGTCTGAAGCATGACCAACCATCGCTCCTCGTCGGGGGTGCGGTTGGCTTTGGCCCCCATCTCTGTAGCTAGAGCCAGGATGTTTTGGTAGGGAGTCTGGAGGACTTTATGGCCGGCGACCCTCATAAACTCGGGTTCGAGGTTGCGAGCGCAATCGGGCCATCGTCTGTTGTGATCATCCAAGGACTGATTCTCCTCAGTGCGAGCTTGGCGCTCCGCCTCTGCTTCCAGACGTCTCTGAGTGTTGTACTCTTCTAGTCGTACGTTGTAGCGGTCTACAGCTTCCTTGCGGTGATTTGCTCGTCTTCTGCGGGCTTCTTTAGCTTGGTTCTTTCGAATTCTCTCAGCCTTTAATGACTCGGTCTCTCCGGGTCCTTCCGGATCATTGTCAGATATCATACTCAGAGTTTCATCATCCTGGAAAACATCTGGAGGGGTTGGTGGTCGTAAGGATGACTGATGCCCTGCCATGAAAACTTCACGAGTGTAGCCCAGGTTTGATGATCCTGGCGTTACCGACTCTAGAGTAGAAGTGCTGGAGATTAGTTTCGTTGAGGTGTCGTGTTCCTCGAAGGGGAGCTGATGTCCGTGTTGGTATGGAAGTTGCTGGTCGATTGTGCCAACTAGTCTAGCCGGAGCTGACTGAATTGGCCAATGGACAATATTACCCTCCTTGGTAAAGCTGAAAACGAGTCCTTGTTGGGCTCCTGCCAAAGGTATCTGTTGATACTCTTTGAATTTTGCATCAATCAGGTCTTGAAAGTTTACAACGGAGTTCCGTAGTCCAAATGTGATGCCGTGGCTAGTGTCCGGGTCCTTCTCCTCAGAACTCGAGTTCGAGTAGGAGTCGGATGCCTCTAGCTGGTCCTTAGGATCCTACGGATCTTGGATTGCAAGATTTGCTAGGTTCTGGGCGAGGTGTTCCATCTTTGGTGTGGCTTGCAGTTCTGATTCAGTGTGAAGTTGTCAATGTAGCTTTCCTTGATCATCCGCGATGCAAGTCCACGAGCCAAAAACGAAAATTGATCCCACCGAGAACATGTTGTCGTGGTTCGCCGGGCTCTTGGTCATTGAATCGCCGAAAGCCCCTACCTGGCGCGCCAGCTGTCGGTGTTTGTTAACCGGCAACTCATCTTGAGTAATCTCAGACGATTTGTTCGGTGGGGATCGGCGTTTGTAGGACTCGGTGAGTACACAGGGACAACGATTTATACTGGTTCAGGCCGCTGAATAGCGTAATACCTTACGTCCAGTGCGGCGTGTGCCTTGTGTATGATTATGATTCAATATTCGGTGATAGAAGTCTGTGCCCGCTTCCCCTTATATATCCGGGTAAAGCTTAGCGCAGGCCGAGTCTTAGTCGGTTACAACCAGAGGAGTCCTATTCTGATTACAAGAATTCCTTTAAGAACTCGACTAAGTTACAACGAGAGTCCTAATCCAATTATACTTCGTAACAAGTCTTCGGATCTCCCGTGCCATCCGGGATTAGTCGGAGTAATCATCGACTGACGATATCTCTGACATCCTGGTCCGTCAGATGTCCAAGAGGAAGTGTATTCGGATTTCGATGAAGATGAATTCCAAGATCTGTTGGCTCATCTTGTTTTGGCTCAACGGGTAGTTTTTGATAAACCAGCTAGGCATCGACACTTGAAGCCACTTTATATGAGGGGGTATGTTAATGGCAAGCCACTAACCAAGATGTTTATTGATGGAAGAGCTGCTATAAATATCATGCCATATACCACCATCAGAAAGCTTGGGATGGCAAGTGAAGAACTATTGAAGACCGACATGGTGTTGAGAGACTTTGCTGGTAATTCTTCTGATACTCGAGGAGCAGTTCATGTTGAGTTAACAATTGGGTCAAAGACTTTGATTACTACTTTCTTCGTCATCGATGGCAAGGGGGCATACAATTTTCTTTTAGGAAGGGATTGGATACATGCAAACTGCTGTGTACCGTCAACTATGCACCAATTCCTCATCCAGTGGATTGGGGATGATATCGAAATTGTCCATGCTGATGATTCGGTGAGTGTTGCTAATGCAGAACCCACCTACTGGGAATATGATGGTGTCGAGTGCTTCTCTGGAAAAGCTTGGGAAGTAGGTCCTGTGAACGTTTTCGACAAGGACCAACAGCCAATTCAAACAATCGGCTCTCAGAGCAATTTTTAAATAAATAATCCGACTGGTGGTAATGGAGAAAAATTGAGACCAAGTTTCATATCGGCTGATAAGGAATAAAGTTTTGGTGGTGAAGCCAAAATAAGACTAATATATACAAGTTTGGATCCCGAGCGTGTTTTGAAATTGGTGAACTTTTTGGAAGAATTCTGTCTATTTCCCTATTACCAAAGCTCAAGAAAGGTCAAGAGTTCACGTAAGGTGACATACAACAGAAGATTTTGATGAGATTGAAGATTATGTGAAGGCACTTCCACAACTTGGTAATCGTTTCAAGTTGTACGTGGCGGCCGATAGCCTTACAATAGGATCGGCCCTTACACTAAGTTTAGAGGAAAAAGATGAGTAATAGCTTGCCTTAGCCGAAAAATGTTAGACCCAGAGACGGGTATTCGGCTACGAGGAAAATTTTTGTTCATATATGTGTTGCTTATGAGCTGAAGCTTTGGCACTACTTGTTAAAAGCCGAACGCGTGGTAATTGTATATGAAGCGGATTCGAGAATATTTGTATGCAGAGATAGCCGATGTAAAGCATCGTCTTTAGCGGAAAAAATGCTCTAATGGTTTGGAATATAGCTGATATTGTTTATATCGCCTTTAGCACAAAAATGTTCATGACCCTGGTAACCCTAGCATTTTTGAAGTTAGCAGGTTTATCGGGAGAAGAGAAAGGTGAAGTGCAGTAAGTAAGATGTCGAGCGACATGACATGTCAAAAACGAGATCTAGCCGGCTAAGATGACGTCATGCATTCGGGAGATGTTCCTCTGAAGAAATGGTTGCAATCAGGGGAAAATTACTGAGGTAATCGGAAACGCAAGTGGAATTATTCAGAGAGGAACAAGTTTCATCCGTTACAAACTTCATTCACAGATCTGTCCTAGTACAAACTACCCTTGGAATAATTTGTTCAGAACAGATTGCGGATCAATAGTTTCAGCTGAAGGACCGAGAAGCAACTAGAAAGCGATCAGAGGGGGG
Source organism: Coix lacryma-jobi var. lacryma-jobi (assembly GCA_009763385.1). Lineage (NCBI taxonomy): Eukaryota > Viridiplantae > Streptophyta > Magnoliopsida > Poales > Poaceae > Coix > Coix lacryma-jobi. Next base: position 20,387,717 of record CM019826.1, read on the forward strand.
GTGAATGGGAGCTTCAAATTTTCCTTTCGGAAACTAGTAGCCACTGTCCCAAGAATCAACCCCAGAAGCAAACCCTAGAGCTTGCTAGTGTCCACGACCCTAGATGTAGGGTGGATGCTTCCTAGAAGCACAGCGGGACACTACACAACTCTAGAAAGCCAACGCAAAAGACGGAAACCGAATCCGAGATCGCACGAACGAACAGCGAACGAGACTGCGCAGTCACAGCAGCATCGGACGCTGGCAGCATCCGATGCCCAACCAACGGACGCGTCCGATGCGAAAAGTGCAAAACAGAACCCTTACTGGACACCCATCGGACGCTGTGAACAGTAGACTCTCAGCGTCCGATGGTCTCACTCTGGCGCGTCCAATGCACAACGGAGCGTCCGGTGGCAGCGTCCGATGGCCCTTTGAAAATGTCAGAGACTAACACGTGTCAACAGAGCGTCCGATGCCAAGAACTCGAGCGTCCGATGCCCTCGACGCAGTACTGTTCTTCCGCGAAATCCACTCGATCTCCTCCGAATCAAAAGCACTAAGGCTTAGACTTGGTATGAAGAGTTCCAAGGACGTTAGTGAGCTATCCCACGGGAATCATGGCTTGAACCTAACTCCTAATCGAGGAATCGGAAGAATTCATGGCAAGGGAGCAAAAACCGATCCAAAACTAAAATCGCTCGATCTCCTAGACCGTGAGGTTAAAGGAGATTTCCTTTGGTGGAAAGAAGTGCCTCACGATCTAGAACAACTCTATTCAAACGGATTTGCAAAAGATGCATTGAGCAAAGAGATCGATCGACGGGAAAAACGTGGAGAAAAGCAACCCGCGAAGAACACGACCAAAACGCGAATCACAACCACGAATTTGCAACCGTGTGGCTACCACACGCTACAACAGTGAGGATACGGCCTCACTTCCTTGAAATCAACAGTACACAGAGGCAAGTCTCTCTGCGGATCTCAGCTAGCTACAGCAGGGGATTGGGAGAGCAGGAAACCCTAAGTGCGAAAGAGCAAATGACTGAGATCGATGGGAGGAGGGTGTCTCCCGACTACTTATCCTACTACTAGCCTAAGTCTATTTCCTACTCTACCCTAGGGTTATTCTGGACCAACTCGGTGGTAGGTGTATCCGACGGCCACGCCCGCACAAACCGAAGCGTTGCCTCGACGCAACCTCCGGATCGCCGCCACGCGCCGCCCTCGCTCTGCACCCCCGGTTTTGTGGCCCAAACCGGGAAACCAGCCTTTTCCAGCCAACCCCCGGTTTTGAGGCCCAAACCGGGAAACCAGCCCACCAGCATCTGAGTTTTGAGGCCAAACTCAGCAAACCCTCAGAGCCCAAGTTTTGAGGCCAAAACCTGGAAACCGTCCTCAGCCCGAGTTTTGTGGCCAAGCTCGGAAACCATCCACGCCCAGGTTTTGAGGCCCAAACCTGGAAACCGTCCATCCGATGGTTTTTCCCTGGCTCTACCATCAAACCGATGTCGTAGATGGGATGCACCTCCCGTGCACCCCGTCCACCGACACGTGTCCCCGAGTCCACGACTCAGACAACACATGACTGCACTTCTTCACTTGTCGTCGTCACAGGCTGCCAGCCACCACAGCTGATCCTCGGGCCTCTGGTCCCTCAGTCCAAGCCTCACGTCCGTCCTTCGCCACTCTCGATCCATCGGCACGGCACGTCTCTACTTGACCTTCACCTCGCCTTCGATCACTGCATCCGTGCTTGACACCTGCACAACACAAGCCAAAGAACATGCGCATCATCCCAGTTGACAATCACTCATCACTCAGAGATCCGGCATACACCCATGTATTCACAATCTCCCCCTTGATGAGTGCATTGTCAACTACTCACACAAATCATAATGGAAAGAAGAAGAGAGGAAGGAAGCAGAAGAGAGAACTCGACCAAATGACCCAAAAGCATAGCAAAGCCGAAGAAGGTCAAGTGGAAAGAGCGAAAGAACTTGGTCCCCAAAGACATGGGCAACGGCTCGACGCAACCAAGCAAAGCAAAGCTAGCCCTCAAGAAGAGGTAGAACAGGCTCAACACCGCTAGCAAATATCAATTGAAAATCGAAGCAAGATGCTAGTCCCTCAAGATAGAGGCACAGAGGCTCAACACAACTAGCAAAGAAAGCTTGATACCAAAGCCTTACGACCAACAATAAAGCTTGATACCAAAACACGCACCGATCCAATTGAAATCAAATGCCCTAAAAACAATGTTTGCTAGTCCCTCAAGACAGAGGCGAAGGCTCAACACAACTAGCAAACTCCCCCTTGAAAAGTGCAAGCAACCAGGAAAACTCTCCCCCTTAGGTCCAACTTGGGAGGGGCACAAAGATTTGAAAAAAATTTCCCTCAAACTCCCCCTTAGTTGAACATCCAGGAGACATATGATTTGCAAACTCTCCCCCTTAGTTGAAAATGCACTAATCAAGTAAAAGACTCTCTCCATCAGAAAAGGCACCAACAAAAGTGCGAACAAGGGAGGTTCTCCCCTTTCCAACATGCATATGAGTCAAAATGCAAGTTAGCAGCTTCAGGCATATATTCAGGAGAATGCAAAGATGCTCTAAACAGTATAACTCCAATGACTCAACAATAGCATACAAGCTCAGCAAAGGCTCAAACTGATCACCAGATATGAAATATGAACATAGGAGCAGAAATGAGCAGTTTTGAGTCAAAAGGTATTCACCATCAAAATAGCACTAGCAAAGTATAGACAGGAGTCTGAACAAGTGCTAAACATGTATACAAAGTGAACTACTCCTAGCAAAGTTCAATCATCATGCTTAAGAATGAAACATATACTTGTGAATTTAACTTTAGATCGGAGTTGCAGCGGTGAAATTACACAAGTTCAATTATTAGCATGTGATTGCGAGAGGTTGAAAACTTGTCATTGCCTAACTTTCCAACCGAGCGAAGCCTATGCCGAAGCAATCAGAAGCTTAAAGCTACGATTTCGGTCATACACTATACGGCTCAAGTTTAACTCAAAGTGCAATGAGAAACAGTCTCGATACCATGATGTGTTGACAAGCAATCCCATCTCGATCTTTTCAATTCACTAATACTTGGTTCAAATTTTAAACATGATATGTATAGACCAAGCAAGTGAATGACTCAGAACTAGAGACATAGCAACCTAGCATATATGAAAAGCACGAGTGAACTCAACACATCCTACACATGCTAGTTGCATATCTCAATGGTGAACATTTTCAAGTTTTAAGTTATTAAGCAAATTCACCATTTCAAAATAGCTCAGCTCACAACATGTACTAGTGATCAGGAAGAGCATAAGCTACAAGCATCAACATAAGCTTCGGAGCATACTACATAGAGCATAGTCACATTCTAATGATTATAAACATGAAGCTTAGAATGTGAATGGGTATGCTAAAATGCAAAAGAAGAGAAGGACAAACGAAAAAGAGTCAGTCAAGGACCAAAAATGTTTCCCCCATCTAAAAGGGGAAACATACACCAAGCTCACCCCTCAACCGATTAAAGGTTGATTCGTCTAAAGGCTTAGTGAAAATATCAGCCAGTTGATGATGAGTATCGACATGGCGAAGGTCGATATCACCCTTCTCCTGGTGGTCTCGCAAGAAATGAAAGCACACATCAATGTGTTTGGTCTTCGAGTGAAGCACGGGGTTCTTAGCAACGCTAATAGCACTCGTGCTGTCACAAAGCAAGGGCACGCGAGAAAAGCTCAGACCAAAATCATGCAAAGTGGCCATCATCCAAAGCAACTGGGAACAGCAGCTAGCCGCAGGAACATATTCAGCCTCTGTGGTAGACTGAGCGACACTAGACTGCTTGCGAGAAGACCACGAAATAAGAGAAGAACCAATAAACTAGCAAGTCCCAGAAGTGGACTTGCGCTCAATACGGCAACCAGCAAAATCGGCATCGGAATAACCGCAAAGGGAGAGGGTGGAGGAAGCAGAATACTAAATCCCGAACTCAGGCGTGAAACGAAGGTACCTAAAAATCTGCTTCACCGCCTGACGGTGAGAAGTGCGAGGCGATGCCTGAAAGCACGCGCACAGACACACCGCGAACTGGATGTCCGGGCGTATCGCCGTCAGGTAGAGGAGCGACCCGATCATGCTGCGGTACTCCTTCTGGTTCACTGCTTCTCCATCCACATCCGCATCCAGGGCAGTCGTCGTCGACATGGGTGTTGGAAGAGGCTTGGCCTCACCCATATCAAACCGCTTCAGCAAGTCCTTGGTGTACTTGCCCTGGTGCACAAACGTCCCCTCTCGGGATTGCTTAATTTGCAACCCGAGAAAGAATGTCAGCTCGCCCATCATGCTCATCTCGAACTCCCTGCTCATAGTATCTGCAAACTTGGCAACCAAAGCGTGAGAAGAACCACCGAAAATGATATCATCCACGTAAATCTGGACCAAGAGAGTGTCTTTGCCATGCCTGAGGAGAAAGAGCGTTTTATCTACACATCCCATTTTAAAACCCTTAGCAAGCAAAAAGGTTTTCAACCTATCATACCAGGCTCTAGGGGCTTGTTTCAAACCATATAAAGCTTTGTGGAGTTTAAAAACATGGTTTGGAAACTTGGGATTTTCAAAACCGGGGGGTTGCTCAACATAAACTTCTTCTTCTATGTAGCCGTTTAAGAAGGCACTCTTGACATCCATTTGAAAAAGTTTGAAACCTTTGGATGCAGCAAAGGCCAAGAGTATCCTAATTGCCTCCAAACGAGCTACAGGAGCAAACGTCTCCTCATAGTCTATCCCCTCCTTCTGACTATAACCCTTTGCTACAAGCCTGGCCTTGTTTCTAACAACGTGGCCATCCTCTCCTTGCTTGTTTTTGAAAACCCATTTTGTTCCAATAGGCTTACAGTCTGGAGGAGGTGGAACTAGAACCCAAACCCGATTTCGCTCAAAATTTTCTAACTCCTCATGCATGGCATTGACCCAATCCGGATCCGTCAAAGCGTGTCCAACATCTCGGGGCTCAAAATTAGCAACAAAAGCAGAATGAGCGAAGTGCGAGATTTGCTGTGACCTAGACCGAGTGACTCATTCGTCGATGTTGCCGATCATCTGCTGAGGCGGGTGCTGGCGCTGGATGTGTCGTGGCGCCTCCCTTGCCGAAGTGACCTCCCCCTCAACAGCAGCTGGTGCCTCCCCGGGTACAAATGGTACCGCTCGGGGTGGCGGATCCCACGGCCCCCAGGAAGAAGAGGTGTCGGGGCCGTGAGTCGTCGTAGAAGCTGCTCTTTGCGGCACAGTAGGTGGAGACGATGCTGGGTCATCTGTGCCTTCAGCATCCTCGTCCTCATCATCGAAAAGAGGCTCACCAACCTCATGATCACCTGCACGCTCAAAACGAGAAGAAGGACAAACCATGGTCTCGTCGAAGGTGACATCTGATGTCTCCATGACTCGGTTAGTATCAAGGTTAAGTACACGATTTGCGCGAGTGTGAGTGCCATAACCCAAAAATACTCCGTCAGAAGAACGAGACTCAAATTTGTCCAGGTTGCCTTTCTTCAATATAAAACAATGGCAACCGAAGACTCTAAAATAACTTACCTTGGGCTGTCTACCAAAACGCAACTCATAAGAAGTCTTTTTCAAGAATGCTCTCAGAAAAATGCGATTGGAAATATAGCACGCAGTGTTCATAGCTTTGGCCCAATACCGCCTAGGAGTCCTATGCTCATCGAGCATCGTCCTGGCCATCTCAACAAGGGTCCGATTCTTCCTCTCTACGACACCATTTTGAGGCGGTGTGTAAGGGGAAGAAAACTGGTGCTCCAAACCCAAAGAGTTACAAAACTTCTCAAAATCCGAATTTTTGAATTCGGAACCATTATCACTCCGAATTGCTCGCATCGAGTTCAAAGGGAACTCGTTCTGAAGACGCAAAATCAGATTGCGAGCAAAGGAGAAAGTCTCGGTCTTCTCAGCTAAAAATAAGACCCACGAATATCTTGAAAAGTCATCAACAACAACAAGCACATACCACTTCCCCCCAACCGAGCTCACCCGAGCCGGACCAACAAGGTCCATGTGCAAAAGCTCTCCAGGGCGCTTGGTCATGACCTGAGTCACTGGATGGTGGGGAGCGGCAACCATCTTCCCATGTCTACAAGAGTGGCAAACAAGATCCTTCTCCATATGCAACTTGGGTGTTGACACAAAATGTGACCCTCTGTGCCAATCACACAGCAAGCCGGAGAAGCTAGCTTCAAACGTAGCCCGGGTGCTCAAAAGTCCGGTGCGTGCCAGTCAGTTTGTCCTGCAACTAACAAAGGAGATAAACTGTTAAATACAAAGCTGGAACATGCCGGGTATGACCAGACAGTTCCAAGATGTACGGCCCTGAAGCCACTTACGACGACACATAGCTATGAAAGCTATCTGCCAACAGGTTTAAAGATCATTCGGCAATATGAACGAAGTTACGTGAGTAACGAGTTGCCGAATACGTTTGCATGAGAATTGTACTTGCATGGCGTATTGAATATGAATTAAAGCTTAACCAATCTCGATTGTACAACCGAGTTGGGGTCCATGGGGATTGAACGTACAAATTAAGCATGATTAAACTAATCTAAAGCCTGCGCCTGCCGCACGACACCTAGCTGTATCATAGATCAAGCATACTCAACGTGCATGAACCCTCACCACGTGGCGATCTAGATTTGATCGAATCGGCTATTGCAAACAGTAGATCTATCGTATAAAGGCCTTACAAAAATAATCGTAAAAGGACAGGATAGATCTTATACAAGATGAAGCCGAACCGAGCAGGATCTAGATTGAGCAATAAAGTGTTACAACGAAATACACATTATAATACGTATAACACAAGGTAACTTAATGAATCTATTAGATCTTGCCAAACCTAATAGAGCCGATAACTATCTTGTTTATGCTAAGGTTACCAAGTAAGTGCCTGCCGCACGATACTTACTCGTAATCTTATCATAAACTAAGACTTCCCGATCATCGAGTAATGATCCGCCGCACGACCATTACCAACAAACGAGACTACTTGCATCATGCCTAAATCCGCCGCACGATACTAGACATAATAGCAAGGTTGTCAGGACTTACGGAGGTCGACGGGTCGATGGCTCCTCTCGAAGAACACGACGACACGACTTGGACTCGAAGATGGCACGAGGCCGGTTTGGTTGTATTGATTGTGAACGTCTTTACAATGGCCTCAGGGTTTATATTTATACCCTGGTGTCCTATGAGTCCTAGAAGGACACGATTACAACGACAAAATCAGGAAACTATCTAAAACATGATGCTTTCTGCTCCAAGCTTCCTTTAATAACCGGCATGCACTAAAATGACGAGATCCCAATCGCTAAACCTTCTTGACATGCCGCATTTGTCATCTTCTGACGCAAACCGACTTGGCTTGAGGTAGCCGACCGCAGCGTCACATTGCCGAATTTGCTCGCCATTGACCAGTCGCCTCCACAGCCTTGCCGAACCTACCAAGTTAGCCGACCGCGCCCGTCATCTGCCGAATCCCCTCAGGCGGTGATTTCTCTGAACCTGCACTAGGCTGGCCTACTTGTCATAGTGCAAAAATTATGTGTTAACACATGCCCCCTCAATTTCTGCACAAAGGCATTTGTTCTGAAATTGACCACAAGTCCGCCGCTCATTCTAGGTCAGTACTGCTTCAAACTCCGCATCTTCTCCAAATCATCAACAGCTTCAAACTCCACCCGAGCTTCGCAATGGCGACCCACGACGAGATCCCAGAGGTAAATTTCACTTTTCCTTTCAACGCATTCGGTCAATTTATGTCGGCATTCGGCTCATTTAGCTTTCTCCGCACACCTCCTCCTTTCAGGCCCTTAGGGATGAAATTCTGATTCCTTGCGATGTGGATCCCGATTCCTACTTCTTGGGTCCAATGGGAAACTCCAATCCAACCAATATCATCGGTATGGAGACCAACAGAATCCCTTTCAAGTACGGAGTCATTTCATCGAACAGGTGGCGGTATACCTTCAAGAATTGGCCCCTGCCCGCGGTCACCGGCTGGAGGAATTGGTACAGAAGAATTCAGGCGAAATTTGGACCTCACTGGGAAACCCAAGACATCCATCACGCTCTGGAACTGTCCCTGGCCAGCATGCCCAAAAATGAGTCATTGCTCAGAGCAGCTTCTCATTTTTGGTCAGATGCCCTCAATGCTTTCGTGTTTGGCCATGGCATAATGACAATCACATTAGCCGATGTCTTCATGATGAGTGGCCTGAACATTACCTCGATCATGAACACCGACGAACTGCTAGAGAAAATTTCTCAGAGATCCATTGATGTCAGCGTTGGATGGATGAAGTACGTAGAGATCCACAACAAGATATCAGGCCCAGTAGCAGAAACAGAGCACAGGGCTTTTCTAAACATGTGGCTATGCAGATTTACCTTTTGTGGGAGATCCAACGAGCCAACCCTTAACTACATCGCACTGGCTGATAAATTATCTAACGGAAAGCAAATCCCTCTAGGCAGGCTCTTCCTGGGATCTATATACCACATGATGCATCAGATCTCCACTCAAATGTATCATGCCACTCATGATAGCACAGATAGACTGCCACCAATTGATTGTGTCAATGGCCCCTGGTGGTTTGTTCAAATGTGGTTTCAGCTATACATGCACCAAATTATTGCTGTGCCATTGGACAACCTCAGCTTTCCCTCCAGCAACTTCGCTGAGGATGAAGAGGCCACAGAGAAAGCTTGCCAAACTTATGGGGAAGCAGCCACTGCTATAACCATAAACAAGAGTATTGGCAGTCTCTTCAAATTATTCTTCAAGGGCTTTAATCAGGTGCTCTGGTTACCCTACAGGGAGAATGACAACCTCACTTTCCCTATCAAATTCAGCTTTGATGATGGCTGTATAGATGAAATGGCCACAGGAGTTTTCAACTCATTTATCAAACCCTGCACCCTACCAGCCGAATTCAACAGGGGAAGACAAGTGAAGCACACTTATGAATTCTATCATCCTAACATAGCAGCTAGGCAATTAGGTTGTGGACAGCTCCCTCCAAAATTCATCTTTTCCACCATCATCAAGCCCAGGGAGCAGATTCAGTCCAAAGAGCGTATTACAATAGGGATGCAGGCCCATCGAGTATTCAGCCTGGGGCAAGATCTACCAGACTACAAACCAGTACCATTTCATTTGATCCAGTCTGCTCATCCTCTTTTTGAGTCCTGGTGGCAAGAATGGCATGATCATATCTTCAACAGCCCAGTCCATCCCATGTGCTTGGAACTTCAAGCAGACTTCAGCTCTAACAGCGAGGTACAATATCAAGTCACCTGTTGCTTTAGTATTTGATCCTTGAGATTTCTAACTTTTTCAAAACTTCCACAGGACTTCACACCCAATTCTGACATTAGGCCTATCCAATATCATCAAGCAGGCCCAATCACTGTCCTGGGACACAATGCTCCTTCATTGATTCAGTTTATGAAATCCCAAGCAGCTTCATTAACCACCTTCTCAGCTAAAGGAGAGAAGAGAAAGGCCACCGAGGGCACTTCCAGCTCCAGGCGAACCAAGACCAAGCAAAACACACCTCCCCCAAAGGTAAGATGTTTTAGTTCTTCCATCATTATCAACTTATTCTTGACTGGCTTGTATACCATTACATGCTTCTTTCTCTGAACAAGAAAACGCTCAAACGACGGTGCCCCCAATCTTTATTACCTTGGAAAATGATGAGCATGCAGATGCCGAGGGAATGGACATCCAGAACCCGGATGATGTCAACATTGGTAGGTCCCTTAATTATCCCTTCAATCAGCAGATTCTTGCCTCTCTTGGCTGACCAGCAATTTCACAGATGCCGCGATTGATGAGACCTTCGGCTCAACTCCAGACCCTGCTGGTCCATCCGGTTCTCAACCAGACCAAACCCCCACCAAACAGCTGACTCATCAGGTAAGGACTAACTTCTCATTTCATTCCTCCTTCATACCTTACTTCAATCGGCTAACCTGTCTGAATTATCACAGACTTCTGCCAGCCCGGCTTCCAAATATGCATTTGATGTCAATGAGTTCCTGAGTAAAAGAACAGTGGCCAAAAGACCATTAGCACTTGTCCAAGATATCCTGAGCAACGTAACAGACTTCCTGAATCAAGACATCTTGTCCTTAGTTAGAGATGCCGATGAGGTTAAAAATTTCCTTGAACCCATTGCTGAGGACATTCCAGAAAATTTGAGGCTCCATCTAGAGGTTGTATCCACACTGGATGACTGCTTTGCCAAAGTGAAACGAGCAACTAGAAGCGCTGACCTTCAGACTGCCAAGTCCAAGTGCACCCAGGAGGTCAATGATCTGTATTCTAAGTTTCAAGAGGCCAAGAACTCTCAATTGGCCCTGGAGACTCAGTTGAAAGAACTACAAGAAAGGAGATCCGAGCTGGAAACCCAATTAGCCCAGGTCAACTCTGACATTCAGTCATGTACCTCTCGGCTATCAGGCTTGCCGAACATCATTGAGGCAACATCCTCCAAACTGTCACTGGCACTTGATGAGGACATCAAGCTTAATGCAAGGCTTTCACAAGCACAAGGTACCGAAGAGGAGGACCGAAAAGCACTGGAGCATGCTAACCAGGTTAAAGCCGATGCTTTGGCGGCTATAACTCAATTCTTGAACAACTGAGATGATTGTGTAATGAACTTTTAATTTCGGCAACCCCGTGTCAGAACGACTCAAACACCTTCTTGTGATATATCTGTATCTTTCATTCAATCGGTTACTGTTCCGATGACATTGTGAATAACTGCCTTATAAATCTGTTCGGCAATCTGGCAAGTGTCCGCTCCGAATATCTAAATCGGCAATTTTTTGCCGAAGCCGGGCGCCCTTGCTCCTACCGAACACGCAAGGGCGTCTAGACGGTTCGCACAGCCCGTTACTGTAGAGGCTCATCTTGGGAATTTGGGAAAAAACCCCAGTCCGCCGGTTGATATTCGGCGTGTTACCCCGGGACATCCGCCACGATCACTGTTCCGCCTTTATAAATTGCCCCCGGAGGCTTGCCTTCTTCCCCATCTTGCCTTTGCTTCTCTAGTACTCTCGCCGCTTCGGCTTCCTTGCTTACTCCGCTCCAGAAAACCCTAACTCTCCAAGTGCAATGGCGAGCCATGATGACCGCGGCAAGCGCCCGGCGACTGAGGAGGCCAAGGGGAGTCGCACTCGGCGCCTCCGTCCGCGTGGGTAGGACTCCTCGCTTACGCCCTTTGTGGCAGATTCTTGAAAACCCTGCTCACACTCTGTTACTGCTCGCCGACAGGATCCCCGTCATCTCCTCCGCCGGTGGGCACGCCAGGCCTTCTCCAGCAACGGGAGGGCCAGGAGCCCCGCAATCGGGTCCGTCGAGCTCCTCCGACGACCTCTCCTACCACTCCCATCCTTGGGAGGCGAACCCAGACCGGGATTCCGACGACGACCTCTATGACCACAACGACGCCTTGAACTTTATGGCGCTGTGGGATGAGTCCCGGGAGGAGCTGGCCGCCGTCTCGAAGCAGTACGGGATCGATCAACTAGAGTGGGAGGACCAGCGCCGGCAGTTCTGCGACGCAATCACGGGTATGAACACCCAATCCTAGATCGGATTTCGGTCGTTCTTGTTGATCTTTTAACCGATCCATTTCAACTCGTCGTTCACAGCGCTGTCTGAAGAGCTGGAGCGCCTGAAGATGGCGGCGAACGCCGTCGCAGATCGGGTGAACGCCCAGGGCGACACCACCGAGGTGCGCCTGGCCAATGTGCACGGCCGCGTCGAGCAGGTCGCCCTGCAGGGCGTGCACCACGACGTGGCGCTGGGGCTATCGGCGCTGACGGTCCGCACGGAGGAGGACTTCTCCGTGGTGCCGGTTGGCTTCCCCGGCGGGGCATCCCCAGAAGATGTCGCACAGATCGACGATTTTCTGGAATCCTACGAGGATCATGCCCACGCCCTCACCATAGTCACCAACCCGCATACGGTCATCAACAAGGTGTTCGGTAACTGATCTGCACCTTTTGCATAGCCCCCACTATGAACAATGCTCCACTCTACCACGTTCGTTGTCCCGTTCTGTGCTTGTTGAGTGTTTGATTTATCTAGCCGATTGCACAGCACCGCGTGCACTTGGCCCTGTATTTCTGCGTTTTTTGCGCTAAAGGCGACACATGCCGTGCCGGCTGTTTTTTGCTCTAAGGGCGATAGACCCCATCGGCCATTTTTGTGCTAAGGGCGATACAACTTCGTATCGGCCGTCGGTGCCCGCAAGACCTTGATTCCACTATGCACCGACCTCCACGCTAGGATGAAATCTCTTTAGATAACGTCCATTAATCGCCCTAGCAAACTCTTCCCCTTGGAGGGTTTTTAGAATGTACGCGTTACCGGGAACACACCTCAGAACCCGAAAAGGCCCTTCCCAGTTAGGGGACCATTTGCCGAATACCTTGTTTTTGGTACCGATCGGCAAGATAATCTTCCAAACCAAGTCTCCTTCTTCGAACCCTTTTTCTTTCACTTTCGAATTGTAGTACTTGGCAACGCGTATCTTGTTCTTTTCAATATTTTCCAAGGCCTTGAGACGAATCAAATGCAAATCCTCTAACTCATCCATCATCAAATCTTTATAATTCTCTTTGGCTAGATCGTTCTGCAATGTAACTCGTCTTGACCCCGATTGCAACTCCCATGGTAGCACTGCGTGATGCCCATACACCAACTCGTATGGTGATGTCTGAGTCGACCCATGACAAGCCATTCGGTAAGCCCACAAGGCTTCGTTGAGTACCAAGTGCCACCTTTTAGGCTTCTCTTCGATCTTCTTTTGAATAATCTTGATCATGATTTTGTTAGAAGCCTCTGCCTGTCCATTGGCCTGTGCATAATAAGGAGAGGAATTATAGAGCTTAATCCCCATCCCTTCGGCAAAGTCACAAAACTCCGAGGAAGTGAACTGAGTTCCCTGATCGGTAGTGATGGACTGAGGAATGCCAAATCGGTAAATGATATGCTCCCTGACGAAGGACACCATGTTCTCTGACGTCACCTTCTTCAATGGGATGGCTTCAACCCACTTAGTGAAATAATCCGTGGCTAACAGAACAAACTTATGTCCCTTGCTAGATGGAGGGTGGATCTGGCCGATCAAATCAATGCCCCATCCTCTGAAAGGCCAAGGCTTGATGATCGGATTCATGGCCGATGCTGGGGCCCTTTGCACATTGCCGAATCGCTGGCAATCCTGACAACCTCTATAGTATTCAAAGCAATCTTCGAGCATAGTCGGCCAAAAATATCCAGTCCTCCTGATTATCCATCTCATACGGTGAGCTGACTGGTGTGCACCACATACGCCTTCGTGCACCTCATACATCAGTTTCCTAGCCTCGTCTTGGTTCAGGCACTTAAGCAAAACCCCATCTATGGATTTGTAGTACAATCGATTGTCCAAGAGCGTGAACTTAAGAGCCTTGTACCTGAGTTTTCGGGAGACTTTTCTGGATGGGTCCCTGAGGTAATCGGCAATGTTGTCTCTCCAGTCTTCAATTGCCTGATTATCACTTGGGATTACTTGATCATCTCCTGGGGTTGTTTGCTCTTCCTCAAGTGCAAAAATGTTTTGATTCCCCCTATACCCGGATGCTACCTGAGCCAACTGGTTTGCTTCTTCATTTTGCCCCCTAGGAATATGTTGCAAGGTTGCTGATCGAAACTGTTTAAGGAGCTCTTGGCAACCTTCGAGATATTCCTGCAGCGTGTCGTTTTTGCACTCGTACTCACCTGTCAGCTGCCTGATCACCAACTCCGAGTCACCGAAGATCTCCACGGCATCTGCCTTAACGTCCACAAGCAACCGCAATCCTCGAAGCAGTGCCTCATACTCCGCTTGATTATTAGTCACCGGGTACTCGATCGGTATAGAGTATTTGAAAGGTGCCCCCTTGGGAGAAATCAACATGATCCCGACTCCACCACCTTTGCTACACGATGATCCATCAAAAAACAATGCCCAGGGGGCAATGGTTACTATGTTAGCATTAGGATCACGATGGTGAGTGATGAAATCAGCCATAATTTGGCCTTTAACAGCCTTTGCCGATTCAAAACGCAAGTCAAACTCAGAAAGAGCTAAAACCCATTTACCGATCCTTCCACTCAAAATCGGCATCGATAACATGTGCTTGATTACATCAAACTCCGACACTACCACGCATTCGGCATTCAATAGATAGTGCCGAAACTTGGTACAGGAATAGAAAACGCACAAGCACAACTTTTCCGTAGCCGAATACCTCGTCTCGGGGTCCAGTAGCTTTCGGCTAAGATAGGCTATGACTCTCTCTTTTCCTTCGAATTCTTGCAGGAGGGCCGACCCTATTGTTAGGTTGTCGGCCGCCACGTACAACTTGAAAGGCTTGTCGAGTTGTGGAGGGACCAATACTGGTGGTGCCTTCATGTATTCTTTGATTTCATCGAAAGCCTTTTGTTGCACGTCACCCCACACGAACTCCTGATCTTTCTTGAGCTTCAACAGTGGAGAAAATGGCAGCACGCGCTCGGACAAGTTGGATATGAACCTTCTGACAAAGTTGATTTTGCCGAGCAGTGATTGCAGTTCTTTGAGATTGGTCGGCGGCACTACCTTATCAATTGCTTCCATGCTCTTCTTGCCGACTTCGATGCCCCTTTTGTGGACCAAGAATCCCAGAAACTCACCAGCCGACACCCCAAATGCACACTTGGTTGGATTCATCTTTAAACCGTGTTTCCTTGTGCACTCTAAGGTCTTCCTTAAATCGGCTAAGTGTCTTTCTTTGCCTCTGGATTTGACCACCACGTCATCAATGTAGATCTCTACGATTTTGCCGATCAGCTCATGGAATATGTAATTCATGGCTCGCTGGTAAGTAGCACCGGCATTTTTCAAACCAAAAGTCATGACAATCCATTCAAACAAACCTATATGGCCGGGGCACCTGAAGGCGGTTTTTGCCACATCCTCTGCAGCCATGAAGATCTGGTTGTAACCTGCATTGCCGTCCATAAAGCTTATAATTTCAAAACCGGCCGAAGCATCTACTAGCAAATCGGCCACCGGCATTGGATAATCGTCCATAGGAGTGGCTTTGTTGAGGTTCCTGAAGTCGATGCAGACTCTCATCTTCCCGTTCTTCTTGTACACCGGGACAATATTGGAGATCCATTCCGCATATCGACACGGCCGAATGAAGTTAGCTTCTAGTAATCTTTCCACTTCCTTTTTCACGTCGGCCAATACCTTCTCCTTGTAGATCCTGCGCGGAGGTTGTTTGTATGGGCGGTATCCAGGTTTGATCGGCAACTTATGCTCAACAATGGACCGATCTAATCCGGGCATCTCTGTGTAGTCCCATGCAAAACAGTCTTTGAACTCTTTCAAAAGATCTACTAATTGCACTCTAAAGTTAGGGTCTAAACTAGAACTTATGAACATCGGCCTCTTTTCACTTGTGTCGCCAACATCCACTTCTTCCAGCTTGTCGGTCGATGTGAAGCCACGTCCCAGTTTGCCCTCGCTGTTGTCGGTTGGGTTATCCATCTAAAAGAAGCTTTGAGAGCCGATTGCTTGGATCGACTGTTGATCCCTGTCGTAGACGTTGACAGGACCTTCTCCCCACACACGATCGGAGAAGCAATCTACTCCGTCGAATTCCCAGTAAGTGGGCTCAATAGTAGCAACACTCACCGAGTCGTCAGCTTGGACAATCTTGATGTCATCTCCAACCCACTGAATGAGTATTTGGTGCATGGTCGAAGGTATGCAGCAGTTGGCATGGATCCAATCCCTGCCCAAAAGCAGGTTGTATGCCCCCTTGCCATCAATGACAAAGAAGGTCGTGATGAGCGTCTTGGATCCAATCATCAGTTCTACGTGCACGGCACCCCGAGTGTCAGAGGGACTGCCGGCAAAGTCACGGAGTATCATGTCCGTTTTGAGCAGATCTTCATCGTTCATGCCCAGCTTTCTGAAGGTGGCGTAGGGCATGATGTTGATCGCTGCGCCGCCATCGACAAACATCTTGGTCAGCGGCTTTCCGTTGACGTACCCCTTGACATACAACGGCTTTAAATGCCGATGCTTGGCCGGTTTGTCAAATGCTGCCTTCTGAGACAACACGAGCTGTGCTGCGAGCTCGTCGTGCCCGGCCTCGTCAGAGTCCGAATACAACTCGTCCTGTGCCCCCCGGCCGGCAGGAGCCATGAATTCCAGGGGAAGGAAGAAAGTCATGGCCACGCCAGCGCCTTTGTTGGTGTCGTCTGGCTTTTCCTTTGGGCGCCACTCTTGCTTCCTCCCATCGGCAGCTGCTTCTTCCAACTCCCTATTCCGGAGGCGCTGCACCCTCCTTTTCTGGCTCTTTCTGAGCCCTGGCGGGCACCACTGCCCCTTCTGCCACCTATATGGGCGGGGCTGTGCCTCCTCGCTGTCGTCCTGGTGGTGCGCCCACTCCTTATCGACATATCTTTTGGCTTGCCGATTCGGGCTCTCCATTTTTAGGCGCCGATCGTCCATTGGGATGCGTGCTCCCAATCTTTCGTGGACGGCGCGGCGGTTGACTCGAGCCTGCCTATACCCCTTGTACTGATCGCTGCACTCAGGGCAGTTATTGACGGCGGGCAGCTTCAAGCCTTCGTTCCAGCAGTGGCGGAAGAACGGGCATTCCCAGTGAGCCTGCTCCTGCTCTTGGCGGCGTTCCTGCTCCCTGGCCTATTCTCTGCGGTAGGCCCTCTCCTCCAGACGGTACCGGCACTCCTCCGTGTGACCGTCTTCACGCTGATATTCTTCCTCGAATCTCTGTTGCTCGCGTTGGAGACGTCTCCGCTCTTTCTCTCCTTCCCGGCTGTTGTTTCGGGGATCGAGATCCCGAAACAGCGGGTTGACGCACGAACGAAAGCCCAAAGCGAAAGCGGAAACCGGACGGTAAAATGGGAAAACAGATGAAGTGAACAGTGTTCTCCCCCCCCCTCCTCCGTGGGAGGTTGGGAGCTTTTTATATTAATCCGGATCAATTAGAAAGTACAAGAATGCCCTTCCAACCACTCTGCTTCAATTACAATGATGCCCTGCTCAACTACTCCATGGTCGTACGCCGCCCTTCCCGGCGCGAGGGGCATCATCGTAACTTCGCCCTCTGGTGGGCCCAGCGTCCCCCGGCTCCTTTTCCTGGCCGGTGGGCCCGCTCCCTTTGACCTAGGCTTCGGTCACCCTGCGAAAACCTTAAGAAAAACCAAAGTCATGAATGACGAAAGCTCTCGCCGGAAACGCTGGGCTCCTTTCGCGCGAATGCTTCATTTCGCACGAAAACTCCATCCTGCTCCGGCCATGCGGACCGGAGACGGACGCCTGCTTTCGCGTGAATGCTCCCTTTCGCACGAAAGCTCCGCCTTCCCTTGGTCCGCAAGTCGAAACGCGTGCTTCCACGCGAATTCTCCCTTTCGCACGAAAGCTCCGCATTCCCTTGGTGCGCAAGCCGAAACGCGTGCTTCCGCGCGAATGCTCCCTTTCGCACGAAAGCTCCGCCTCCCTTCTCCGGTCATGCGGACCGTAGGCGAATGCCTGCTTCCGCGCGAATGCTTTCTTTCGCACGAAAGCTCCGCCTTCCCTTGGTGCGCAAGCCGAAACGCGTGCTTCCGCGCGAATGCTCCCTTTCGCACGAAAGCTCCGCCTTCCTACTCCGGTCATGCGGACCGTAGGCGAATGCCTGCTTCCGCGCGAATGCTTCCTTTCGCACGAAAGCTCCGCCTTCCCTTGGTGCGCAAGCCGAAACGCGTGCTTCCGCGCGAATTCTCCCTTTCGCACGAAAGCACCATCATCTTTCGGTAAAATGCGGGTCGGAGGCGCCTGCGGTCTGGGTGCCGCCCCAACAACAGCCCCTCACGGTTGAATCTGCAGCTTGTGAAGTTCGACCGTGTCCTTTCGCTAGGCGCCTACGCCCGCCCAAAAAAAACCTTCGCTTCGTCCCGAAGCTGGGTTTTTTTTTTTTTATTATTTTTTGTACAGTTGTGTGTATATATTTTTTTAGTATTATTGTTATTTATGTTTTTGCTAAAGTCACGTTGCAGACGCCTTTTCGTGTTCCTCGAAAACTGTGTGTCATGATGTAAAACCTCTGCGACGCTTCGAATCTTGTGCCCGGGCGCCTCTTCGTCTCCCTCGGAATTCGTGCCCAGTTTTTGCGCATATAAAAGCCGGGGCTTCGGCTGGGGGAGGCTTGTTCACTGAACGCCTCCCTTCACCCCCCGCCTCATTCGCGAAGCCATTTCGCTTTTCGGTTGACGCCATTCGCTCGTGTTGGCGATAGCTACTTGTTTGACTTTCATCATTCGTCTGGCGACAGTTTGCGGTACGCGTCACTCCCCTTGTCTTTGTTTCCTTTAGACTTAAGTCTTGCGAATTTGGTTGTTTGAGGTTGTTTAATTTCGCTTATTTTCGTATCTATTTTTGCCTTTTTTCTGTTGTTCTTCCTCTTTCGCTTGCCTTGTGTGTTTATTTTATCTTTCGCGCCAATGCTAGATGGCGTCTTCCAGCTCGACGTCGACCTCGAGCTCTACTAGCGAAAGTTCCGATGCCACCGGGTCGTCCCATCGCGAGCCTAGCGTGGAAGTGTCCATCGGATCGGGGGTTGCTCCACGAGTTCCAGAGCATAGCGGGAGCGTGTCGAATGATGGGGACTCCGGTTTGATTTCGGTTCCGACGGATTGCTCTTTTTACCTTGGCGTATCGCGAATGACGGCTGCACGCTTGCAAACAATGGCTGAAGAAGGGCCTTTAAGGAGAGATCATCTTGCGAATTGCCGTGTCCCTGGAGATGAGGAGGTTCCTATTCCTCGGCCGAACGAGGCCGTTGTCTTTCGCGACTACTTTGTAGCTGGCCTTGATTTTCCCCTCGAAGAATTCGTCTCGGATGTTTTGTTGGGGTTTGAGATACAACTTCATCAGCTGACGCCGAATGCAATCGCCAGACTTAGTATTTTCGCGCATGCTATGAAGATGTTGGGCTGCACCCCGCGGGCGGATGTCTTCGTGCGATTTTATGACATTCACCGTCGTCCGACGAAAGTTAACGACCCGCTTCTAGGGAGCAAATTGCCCAGCGAGATTGGCTGCATCAATTTCGTTCCGCGGAAAACACGAGGGACTGTTTCAATTTCGCTTACATACCGGAACAAGTGGCCGGACTGGAATCGCTTCTGGTTCTACTATCGTGTTTGCTCGGACGAAACCGCCGCTATTGAGTTAGGGGAGAAAAGAAGGGATCTCCACTTGTGTCTGTTTTGGAGAGGTGCCCAGGAAAGCATCTTCCGCCAGTTGTGCTGAGTGACCCACATGCTATTCGCTGTGGGGATGCATTCGCGCTTACTGCACGTTTTCAAATCAGCCGGGATTTGGTGGAAGAGTGGATTGCCATCGGGATGAATCCGCTCTGCAGTGCCACATCTTTCGAAGGTTTCGTTGAAAGAGAAGGGTATTGGGGGCCCACGTTGCTGCTGGAAAGACCCGCGGATTACCATGATGACGGCGAATATGTCAGACATATCGAAAAGGAGACCAGAAAGATTTGTGGTCCGTACTTACGCAAGGAGAGCGAGTTTCAACTCGGCAATCTCGGCCGTAATCGGCGTTTAAACCGAGCTTTCGATGCGATGGGCGTTGAATATGCTGAAAGACCGTTGGTTGACGAAAGCAAAGATGAGGCCGAAAGCTTGAAAGGTGAAGGAAAAAAAATGGCTCGCCGTGGCGGTCGGAGTGGTGTGATCTCCCGGCGAAGGGTTGCTGAAGCTGGGGACATCCGCATTGGGCGGTTGATTGCCAAACCTTTGCTTGCAAGTCGAGGGGGGGCATTGGAGTCGGTCCCTGATGTTGATCCTTTCGATCATTCGAGGGTGGTTAGTTTCTGCCTTTTTGTAATTCTGTTTGCTTTGGCCGTTGTTTTCGTTTTTCCTTTTATGGAATTCTTTACTATTATTTCTGTGGTAAAGCCGTTTTTTTTTTTTGACTTGTCTTTGTTTTGCTGTTGTGCTGTCTTGCTTTTGCAGATCACCAGCTTCGCTGCTGAGATGGCGCCGCCGAAACCGCAGGCGCGCCTTTCGACATCGGCTTTCGACGACGAGGTGTCGGTGGCTGACCTTCCGACCTTTGCAAAACCGGGTTCGCGAAAGGCCCTCGCGGATACCGCTCGGCCGGTGAAGAGAGCGAAAGCGCCTCGTGCTGAGCCTACGGCTCGGAAACCTGCCGAAACTGCTGCTCGCGTTTCCACCGGAGGGGCTGCCCCACGCGAGAGGAGGGGCGGATCCGAGGGAGTGGCGGCTCCTGCTGTGGATAAAGGTAAGCTACACCTTTCGCCGAGACACATTCGTCTATCACAGGATATGGTGGAAGGTCAGCTTCTTGGCTACGGGCGATTGATTATCGATGGAGTGCCGTCGGACTACAGGAATCCTTGTTTTTACACTGGGTTGAGCTCGTCGGGCGAGACTGACGAAGCAAGAGAAGAATCTTATCGGATTGCACGTTCTTTGGGTGCAGCTTCCGAAGCTCAGCTTGCGTGTCGGATAGACTTCCGCCGCGCGGGAATCCTCCCCGGCGCAAGCGATGACGCCAGCAAACTTGTGGAGTTTTCGCACAAGGCTTTCGCTGCGCCGGAGGTCGAAAGGGACCTGCTCAAGGTTGACAGCGTAAAGCTTGATGACGCGCTGTCGTTTCACTTAGCTAGCGTGAGTTGCTCGGATTGCTATTTGTCGCGTGATTGTTGTTCGCTTTTCCGCAACTGGTGGATGGGTCTTTTGGAGTGTACTGACTTTCGACGTTTGATTTAATGCCATTCGCAGGCTGCCATTCTCGCCCGCAGCCGACACAATCAGAACGACCTTTATGTTCGCAAGATCGAGCGTGAGAAGGAGGACCTCGACATTTTGGCGAAGAAGCTTACAACCGACCTGGAGGCTCAGGCGAAGAAAGCCGAGGACGAGCGCGCCTCGCGGAAAGCAAGCCAAAAGGAGGCTGAAAAGCTGAGACAGGAAATAGAAGACCTCAAGCGGGAGCTTTCGCAGCTGCGGAATGCCCAGGCCGAGAAGGACGAGGCCCTGAAGACATTTGCCGAAGAAGCTGTCTTTCGCCTCCGCGAAAGCCTTCGCAGCATTGGTGTCGAAACGGGTGGTCCTTCGGAGCAAACTGCTGACGGTCTTGTCCGCTGGCTTTGCTCCGAAATGGATTCACTTGAAAATCATATGGCTCTGGGCCGAGACTACGCCGCCGTCACCGGTATCAAGGCGATCGGCCACAGCCTGGTCGACGCCAGATGCTCCCACATCGTTGACCTTCCGGTCAAAGAGGTGGATTATTACTGGCGAACCCCGGAGGCGGCGAAAGCTCTGGGCAAAAGATTCTTTGAAGAATTCTGGCTTGCGGGCGGGAACGACATGTCGCTGATGCAGTCCGCCGTGGGGCGCGGAAAGGTATTTTCTTCCTTCTGCTTGAGCTATCGCTTGACTTCCATGCTGGCTATCGCTTTTTGTGCGGTGCCTTGTGGCCTGAGTAGTTTTTTTCTGGGCTATCGCTTTTTTATGCAGACTCCTGAGGAGAAAACGCGGATTCGACAGCTGTTTTTGGAGTGTATCTCCGCAAAACAGGCGCGTGAAAACGAGCCGGAAGACGAGGCAAGTCCTCCTGGGCCGAATGACGGGGTGCCCGAAAGCTCGGCCGCTGCTGCTGCCCGCGACGCGAACGCCCCCCAAGACGCAGCGGTAGACGAGTGACCTTCTTGGGGCCTGCTTTCAATGTGTTGGCAACTTGTTGCGGACCTCTTGTAACATTTTGGAACTTAAATTCGGGTGTTGTATATTGAACAGGGTGCGGATGCGGGAACGCCGGACGTTCTCGACATCTGCCCGTTAATGATTAAAGCCGGCGATATCTGTGTTGGTGGTGACCTGTGGAGGAGTTTCCGATCTAGGTTTCCGACTGCATCGCTTTCGGCTTACATGAGAAAACGAGCTAAGAAACTTAGACGCACAGAAGATCGGCTACGCGCTTTTTATGATGCTTTCGACCCACGCGAACTTGAGTCGAGGCGAAAAGAGGCGCGAGGCTTCGCGCGCGCCACCAGGCTTCGAGGGTGTCGCGTTCGTTAAGTTGGAACCCGAAGATGCCGTGCCTTCGCCGGACGAAAGGCGTTATAGCATTTTACTTGGCCGCGAAAATAGTTCGCGGCCCTGAATTAGAATTGCAGTGTACAACCTTTATATTAAACCCGGTGTAATGACGAGTGTCGCAGTGTGCTCTACCTTTCGGTGTTAATCGTTGTTTGCGAATGTGCGATTTTTTATTATTTCGTTTGGCGGATTAAGTTCTTTGCCGAATGATTTAGTTGTTCTCGATTTACTAGTTCGCGCGATAGTGCTTTTCGGTGCGGGCCCGTCGGTGGGTTGCAAAGACGCGCCCGCCCCCACTCTCTTAGGCGAGGGGCGGTAGCATTCGCGTGAGGTGGCTTTCGGTGCGAGCCCCTCGGCCGATAGCAAGGAAACGCTCGCCCCCACTCTGTTAAGGCGAGGGGCGGTAGCATTCGCGTGAGGTGGCTTTCGGTGCGAGCCCCTCGGCCGATAGCAAGGAAACGCTCGCCCCCACTCTGTTAAGGCGAGGGGCGGTAGCATTCGCGCGAGGGAGCTTTCGGTGTGAGCCCCTCGGCCGATAGCAAAGAAACGCTCGCCCCCACTCTGTTAAGGCGAGGGATGGTAGCATTCGCGCGAGGGAGTTTTCGGTGCGAGCCCCGCGGCCGATAGCAAAGAAACGCCCGCCCCCACTCTGTTAGGCGAGGGGCGGTAGCATTCGCGCGAGGGAGTTTTCGGTGCGAGCCCCGCGGCCGATAGCAAAGAAACGCCCGCCCCCACTCTGCTAGGCGAGGGGCGGTAGCATTCGCGCGAGGGAGCTTTCGGTGCGAGCCCCTCGGCCGATAGCAAAGAAACGCTCGCCCCCACTCTGTTAAGGCGAGGGACGGTAGCATTCGCGCGAGGGAGCTTTCGGTGCGAGCCCCTCGGCCGATAGCAAAAAGACGCTCGTCCCCACTCTGTTAAGGCGAGGGACGGTAGCATTCGCGCGAGGGAGCTTTCGGTGCGAGCCCCTCGGCCGATAGCAAAAAGACGCCCGCCCCCACTCTCTTAGGCGAGGGGCGGTAGCATTCGCGCGAGGGAGCTTTCGGTGCGAGCCCCTCGGCCGATAGCAAAAAGACGCCCGCCCCCACTCTCTTAGGCGAGGGGCGGTAGCATTCGCGCGAGGGAGCTTTCGGTGCGAGCCCCTCGGCCGATAGCAAAGAACGCCCGCCCCCACTCTCTTAGGCGAGGGGCGGTAGCATTCGCTCAAAAGCGCTTGATAATTCGGTTGACGAAAATGTCTTTATGAAC
Organism: Coix lacryma-jobi var. lacryma-jobi; assembly: GCA_009763385.1. Lineage (NCBI taxonomy): Eukaryota > Viridiplantae > Streptophyta > Magnoliopsida > Poales > Poaceae > Coix > Coix lacryma-jobi. Next base: position 20,411,234 of record CM019826.1, read on the forward strand.
GCAAGTTGAGGAACATACAATCGACTATGATTATGATATTGCTCGTATTGCTGTCCAGCCACATGCACAGCTTGGTTCATCTCCTATCTTTGGTTTGAGATGGGGGAGCCACTCGATGGCACTACCGCCTACAGTTACCGGATTGGTGACGATAGTCGGACGCGATGCCGATGACACGATCATAAAAGCGAAGGCGTAGCTCCTGATGCTTCCTACTCGCATTTTCGATAATGAGCTGACTGCCTGGAACTAACATTTTGGAGAGCATGGGTAGTTTAGGATGGGTGGGAGGCTTGCACTTTGTTGCCTATTTATACTGCCTTGCCCATTGTACGGGACGGTCGCATTTACTTGCCTGGCTGTATTTGTGTTCACTTGGTAGGTGAAAGGTTAATACAGCGTTTACGTTCCAGCGGCTGTAAATGCTTGCCAGCTGTCGTTTGTTTTACCCTACTAGGGCTGATGGGCTTGGCCTCTGCTACCATTCTCCCCTTTTGGTGATGGGGGGCTGGTTTTGCATAGCCCGCAAGCTTTCGTTCAGCCCTCGTTTTGTCGGAATGTCGGTTTGTTCGTGGCCCTGCCGGCTTCGTTCCGCCCTCTCGTTTTGTCGGAGGGTCGGATTTCACATAGCCCGCAGGCTTTCGTTCCGCCCTCTCGTTTTTCGGAGGGTCGGATTTCATATAGCCCGCAGGCTTTCGCTCCGCCCTCTCGTTTTGTCGGAGGGTCGGATTTCATATAGCCCGCAGGCTTTCGCTCCGCCCTCTCGTTTTGTCGGAGGGTCGGATTTCACATAGCCCGCGGGCTTTCGTTCCGCCCTCGCATTTTGTCGGAGGGTCGGATTTCACATAGCCCGCAGGCTTTCGTTCCGCCCTCGCATTTTGTCGGAGGGTCGGATTTCACATAGCCCGCAGGCTTTCGCTCCGCCCTCTCGTTTTATCGGAGGGTCGGATTTCACATAGCCCGCAGGCTTTCGCTCCGCCCTCTCGTTTTGTCGGAGGGTCGGATTTCACATAGCCCGCAGGCTTTCGTTCCGCCCTCGCATTTTGTCGGAGGGTCGGATTTCACATAGCCCGCAGGCTTTCGTTCCGCCCTCGCATTTTGTCGGAGGGTCGGATTTCACATAGCCCGCAGGCTTTTGTTCCGCCCTCTCGTTTTGTCGGAGGGTCGGATTTCATATAGCCCGCAGGCTTTCGAGATTGTCGTTGGATGGAAGGGGTCTATTTTGCCCTACCTCCTCGACATTCTCTTTTTATCACATTGTGTTGACGAATGTCTCAACCTTATGCTTGGTTGATTTCGTCTTCGACCGGTTCGTATGACATTTTTGGGGAATTACGGCTACTTTAGTAATGTAGCGGTTACATTCGGCTGCCTCGTTAAAAAACCTCGCAGCCCGATGAAGGCTTCCCCGGCGAGGAAAAAGAGCACAGACGACATTTGATTACAAAAATGGTGAAAGAGGGAGAAATTATACCACAGTCGAGAAAGAGATGAATTACGGGTAGAAACGACGCAGATTGCTCGCGTTCCATGTGTGAGCTGATACTTCGCCCTTGTCATTCATCAACCGGAATACGCCGGGCGCTGCCATGCTCGCCACGACGAAAGGGCCTTGCCACTGCGATTGCAGCTTGCCTTGCTTATCTGGCTGCCGAATGGTGACCATGTCACCAGGCTTGATGTTCTTTCGGATTATCGTCCTGTCCCTGTGATGCTTCGTTTCGGCGTGGTACTTTTCAAGGTTGTCTGCAGCCTGCAGCCTTACTTCTTCGACGGTGTCGAGCTCGACGTGTCTTTGCTGTTCAGTAATTGGGGTCATTTCGGTTCGGAAGGAACCCAGCTTTACTTCTTCCGGGGTTACTGCTTCCTCGCCGTAAAGTAGCCTGAATGGGGTGAAGCCGGTAGCTCTGGACCGTGAAATGTTGTGTCCCCATACAGCTGTTGTTAGGGTGTTGGCCCACTTGCCTTTCGGCGAGTCGTACAGTGTTTTCGAAATTGCCGAAAAGATTAAGCCGTTCGCTCTTTCGACGGCCCCGTTTGCTTGCGGGTAATTTACAGAAGCGAAATTGAGCTTGATGCTGAGTTCATCACAAAAATTCCTGAATTCGGCGCAATCGAACTGCTTCCCATTGTCGCAGGCGATGAATGATGGAACACCGAAGCGACAGATTATCCTCTGCCAGACGAACTTGATTAAAGAGGTGGAAGTTATGCTGGCAAGGGCCTTCGCTTCCACCCATTTGGTGAAATACTCAAGAGCTACCGCTGCAAAACGCAAGTTGCCCGGGGCTGCTGGTAGCGGACCAACTATGTCGATGCCCCACCTCTGCAATGGCCAGGTCGGCACTATCGGCGTGGTCTCGTTTGCTGGTGCTTTCTGATTTTTGGCGAACATCTGGCAGCCTTTGCAACATTTGACCAGCTCCTTGGCATCTGATGCAGCGGAAGGCCAATAAAATCCCTGTCTCATTGCTCTGTGCGCTATCTCGTGAGGCCCTCTATGCGCTCCGCACATTCCGGCATGCATTTCTTCGAGCAGCTGAATGCCTTCGCGCTGGCTTATGCATTTCAGAAGAGGTGCTGTTATTCCATTTTTGAACAACTGCTCTCCGATGATTGCGTAACCTTTCGCCCTGCTGGCCATTCTTTCGGCATCCTTTCTAGACTGTGGCTCGTAAGTTCCAGCTAAATAGGCGAATATCTGTGACCTCTAGTCCTCACTGACGATAGCATGTATCGAGTCTGGATGTTCTTCCTCCTCTTTCACGGCTTTTGCCGAAAGGATCTGATAGAACACATCTGATGGCAGCGGTAGATTTTGTGCTGCGGCTTTGGCCAGCTCGTCGGCCTCTGCGTTTTCGGCCCTTGGGATGTGACGCAAGGTGAAACCAATGAAATATTTCTCCATTCTTCTGATTGCCGCCAGATACTTGGCTAGCTCTGGTTCTCTTGCTGTGAATTCCTTTTCGGCATGACCGACAACCACTTGGGAATCCGATTTTGGTCGTGGGTTCGAGCCCCACGGTGGGCGCCAATGTTGTTTCGGGGATCGAGATCCCGAAACAGCGGGTTGACGCACGAACGAAAGCCCAAAGCGAAAGCGGAAACCGGACGGTAAAATGGGAAAACAGATGAAGTGAACAGTGTTCTCCCCCCCCTCCTCCGTGGGAGGTTGGGAGCTTTTTATATTAATCCGGATCAATTAGAAAGTACAAGAATGCCCTTCCAACCACTCTGCTTCAATTACAATGATGCCCTGCTCAACTACTCCATGGTCGTACGCCGCCCTTCCCGGCGCGAGGGGCATCATCGTAACTTCGCCCTCTGGTGGGCCCAGCGTCCCCCGGCTCCTTTTCCTGGCCGGTGGGCCCGCTCCCTTTGACCTAGGCTTCGGTCACCCTGCGAAAACCTTAAGAAAAACCAAAGTCATGAATGACGAAAGCTCTCGCCGGAAACGCTGGGCTCCTTTCGCGCGAATGCTTCATTTCGCACGAAAACTCCATCCTGCTCCGGCCATGCGGACCGGAGACGGACGCCTGCTTTCGCGTGAATGCTCCCTTTCGCACGAAAGCTCCGCCTTCCCTTGGTCCGCAAGTCGAAACGCGTGCTTCCACGCGAATTCTCCCTTTCGCACGAAAGCTCCGCATTCCCTTGGTGCGCAAGCCGAAACGCGTGCTTCCGCGCGAATGCTCCCTTTCGCACGAAAGCTCCGCCTCCCTTCTCCGGTCATGCGGACCATAGGCGAATGCCTGCTTCCGCGCGAATGCTTTCTTTCGCACGAAAGCTCCGCCTTCCCTTGGTGCGCAAGCCGAAACGCGTGCTTCCGCGCGAATGCTCCCTTTCGCACGAAAGCTCCGCCTTCCTACTCCGGTCATGCGGACCGTAGGCGAATGCCTGCTTCCGCGCGAATGCTTCCTTTCGCACGAAAGCTCCGCCTTCCCTTGGTGCGCAAGCCGAAACGCGTGCTTCCGCGCGAATTCTCCCTTTCGCACGAAAGCACCATCATCTTTCGGTAAAATGCGGGTCGGAGGCGCCTGCGGTCTGGGTGCCGCCCCAACACCGGCGCCACTTGTTGAGGAGGTCCCTGTGGGTAGGCCTGCGCCTGGAAGATGACTCCCCGTGCTCATATCGACTATTCGTGGTCTGGGTACGCTGCCGGAATTCATCGCTGGTGATCTGCCGATCGGGGTCCACTGTGCCAGACTCGCGCGCTTTGTCGGAGGTGAGGACTTTGACTTTGCCCTTGCCCCTGGGGTCTTCTGGAGCTACCATGTTCACTGAGAAGAACACGGCGTTCTGGGCGAAGGGGTTAGCATCGATCTTCATCTTGCCATTGAACTTGATGTGGCCGTCCTGGATGGCCTTCTGGATCCTTGTCCTGAACACGCGGCAATCATTAATAGAATGAGTGTTAGTGTTGTGGAAACCGCAGTACTTCTTGTCCTTGATCCCTCCAGGACGCAGCATCGGGTGATCCGGGGGTAGTCTGACTCTCCCTTCGGCGACCAGAAACTCGAAGAGCTTGTCGGCCTTGGTGACGTCGAAGTCGTATGCCCCCTTCTGCTGGCGCAGCCATTGCTTGTTGGCCTGGGTCGGCTCTTTGTCCCAGTTGAGCTCTGCAGCGGCCACCTCATCTTCGGCGTCGGTATAGTCATCGGCTTCGTCCAGGAAAGCCTGATACATCTGGGCCGCGACATTGTCCTTCTGGAAGCGCCCTTCCCTCCGGAAGCCTTGCGCTTGGATAGTCATTTCATTCAGCCGGCGAGAGAGATGACCCAGGTCCTCAAACTCCTGGCCGAAGAGCTTGTCTCTGATGCTCGGGAGCATGCCCGCCACGGCCAACGGTGGAAGCTGGTCGTCCGGTAGGTACATGCCGAAGCACTGGCTCTTGACTTCCGTAAACCTGCGCAGGTAGTCCTGCGGTGTCTCATTTGGCCTCTGTCGCACGTACATGATGTCCACCAGCTTCTTCTCTTTGGTACCCGTGTAGAAGTGTGTATGGAACTTTTGCTCCAAATCTGCCCAAGAGAGAATAGAGCCCGGCGGTAGTGACGTGAACCAAGCGAACGCCGGTCCGGTGAGTGACGACGGGAAATACCGAACCCTGAATGCGTCTTCGGTATTGGCCTCCCCAAGCTGGAGCAGATAGCGACTGATATGTTCCACCGTGCTGGTGTCGTCCAAACTGGAGAACTTGGACAAATTTGTTGGTACTTTGACTCTGGGAGGCAGGGCCACACGATGGAACCATTCGGGGAACGGAGACCTGTAAGCGTGAGTGCCCTTAGGCTTCAGGCTGAAAGTGCGCTGCATCATGTCTGCCATCTTTTCCAGCATGACGTCGACATTAGAGTCGGCAGTTCTTTCGGCCGTTGGCTTCCCATATCCCGGATGTGGGATGCCCTCTAGATTGTGGGGCTCAAGCATCTCGTGGTACCCGTTTCCGAAGTAGTCCTTTATGAGCCTATAGTTTTGTGGGGAGATCTTGCGTGTTGACTCTGGCGGTTGACCCCTGGCGCCGGTCGTGAATTGACCCATGTTCGGCAGTCGGCCCTCTGGCGTCTGCTTCTCTTGAATAGTCAACCCGCTCGTCTGAGCATTAGGCGGGGTCCCCTCACCAGCAGCTCCTGCCCCCTTGGGGTGATTCGGCAGGTTGAAGAGGTGTGGTCCTGCTATAGGGCCAAACTCCGCCTCCATAAGTTCATCAGCCTTAGGGCCGAATTGGGCGATCATGATGGTGCGGAAAGTGTTGAGGAACGCCCCATGCATGCGGCCGATGGTGCCAGAGACAGCTTCATTGACCATGTTAGTCATCTTCTGCACTGCCTCCTCTTCCCCAGGATTAGTTGGGTCGAATTGAACGGGCTTCGGCAAATCATGCAGACGGCGGACCTTTCCGCTCTTGTTCTTGGAGAAGGCTTCTAGGCACTTGGCCTGGAATTCGGCACAAGCATTCTCCACCTGCTCTTTGTACTCGTCGGGTAGCTCAGTGAACTGCACCTGCACGAGCCCCGCCTTGTTGCTGGCCTCGGCTTCAGTGACTTCGACCATTGCTGCAGGAAAAAAGTGTCCCACCGGGCGTGCCAAAAAGTGTGTTGACACAAAATGTGACCCTCTGTGCCAATCACACAGCAAGCCGGAGAAGCTAGCTTCAAACGTAGCCCGGGTGCTCAAAAGTCCGGTGCGTGCCAGTCAGTTTGTCCTGCAACTAACAAAGGAGATAAACTGTTAAATACAAAGCTGGAACATGCCGGGTATGACCAGACAGTTCCAAGATGTACGGCCCTGAAGCTACTTACGACGACACATAGCTATGAAAGCTATCTGCCAACAGGTTTAAAGATCATTCGGCAATATGAACGAAGTTATGTGAGTAACAAGTTGCCGAATACGTTTGCATGAGAATTGTACTTGCATGGCGTATTGAATATGAATTAAAGCTTAACCAATCTCGATTGTACAACCGAGTTGGGGTCCATGGGGATTGAACGTACAAATTAAGCATGATTAAACTAATCTAAAGCCTGCGCCTGCCGCACGACACCTAGCTGTATCATAGATCAAGCATACTCAACGTGCATGAACCCTCACCACGTGGCGATCTAGATTTGATCGAATCGGCTATTGCAAATAGTAGATCTATCGTATAAAGGCCTTACAAAAATAATCGTAAAAGGACAGGATAGATCTTATACAAGATGAAGCCGAACCGAGCAGGATCTAGATTGGGCAATAAAGTGTTACAACGAAATACACATCATAATACGTATAACACAAGGTAACTTAATGAATCTATTAGATCTTGCCAAACCTAATAGAGCCGATAACTATCTTGTTTATGCTAAGGTTACCAAGTAAGTGCCTGCCGCACGATACTTACTCGTAATCTTATCATAAACTAAGACTTCCCGATCATCGAGTAATGATCCGCCGCACGACCATTACCAACAAACGAGACTACTTGCATCATGCCTAAATCCGCCGCACGATACTAGACATAATAGCAAGGTTGTCGGGACTTACGGAGGTCGACGGGTCGATGGCTCCTCTCGAAGAACACGACGACACGACTTGGACTCGAAGATGGCACGGGGCCGGTTTGGTTGTATTGATTGTGAACGTCTTTACAATGGCCTCAGGGTTTATATTTATACCCTGGTGTCCTATGAGTCCTAGAAGGACACGATTACAACCACAAAATCAGGAAACTATCTAAAACATGATGCCTTCTGCTCCAAGCTTCCTTTATTAACCGGCATGCACTAAAATGACGAGATCCCAATCGCTAAACCTTCTTGACATGCCGCATTTGTCATTTTCTGACGCAAACCGACTTGGCTTGAGGTAGCCGACCGCAGCGTCACATTGCCGAATTCGCTCGCCATTGACCAGTCGCCTCCACAGCCTTGCCGAACCTACCAAGTTAGCCGACCGCGCCCGTCATCTGCCGAATCCCCTCAGGCGGTGATTTCTCTGAACCTGCACTGGGCTGGCCTACTTGTCATAGTGCAAAAATTATGTGTTAACATTGGGCAATCCTCGGATTAGGCCAAGTGAACTAAGCCTTGCAAGCAAGTCGAAGCTCAAATGTCCAAGTCTCCTATGCCACTTCCAAAGATCAGAGGAGGAAGGTCCAGCCACAAGACAACGAGAAGTGCCAAACGACTCCGAGAAATTTGCACGAAAGACTTTTCCAAAGGGCGAAATCAAACACACAAGATTGCCCTGAGGATCCAAAATACGACTGAGATTCGGTTTAAAACGAATCTCATAGTCGTCGTCAAAGAGTTGCGAAACAGAAAGAAGGTTAAAATGCAAGTTAGAAACAAGAGCAACATCGCGAAACACAAAATGCTCATTAACTCGCACCGATCCACGAGACAATACCTTACCTTTACTATTGTCGCCGAAGGTTATGTACTCCTTTCCGGCAACAGGACTAAGGCTGGAGAACCACTTGGCGTTTCCGGTCATGTGCCTCGAGCAACCGGAATCCACCAACCAAATGTCCTCCAACCATTTTACCTACATCAATAAAAAGACATAGGGTGAGCATACGGTCCAACACTGGGGTTAGTGAAGTAGGAAGAATACCAGTGTTGGGCCGGCTGCTCAAAAGAACGGTCAGGGTAAAAATCATTCCTAGCACGTCTACGAGAGGAGCGATCACCACGTAGAGGAAACCGTGGTCCGCTAAGGGAGGAGCGTTCATCGTGATACTCAAAACGCGGTGGGGAAAAACGCTCAACTACAAAGCCTCCGCCACGGGGTCCATAGCCTACAACTGCAGGCTCCCGCCGGGCACGCTCTCTACGAGGCCTAGGCCTAGCAATTTGAGGCACTGCGCCTCTAGGCCTAGCATCTCTCCTCGGAGCTCTCTGCTGCCTAGGCCTGGGAACTTGAGGTTCTGGACCTCTGGGCCTAGCTGCTCTCCTTGGAGCACTCCTCTGAACATTTGGCACATGTACATCATGGAAAGGATGGTACATGTCCGGGTTGTTCATCTCCCTAGCACGGCGCGCCTCTCTCTTGCGCCTAAAGCAGAACTCGCTCAAGTGTCCATCTCTCCCACAGAAGTCACAATGATACCTCACCGCACGCAAAGGGGGTTGTTGGTAATCATGGCTGTGGGTGTGGATCACTTTGCCCTTCTGTGGCAACTCCTCCTGGACAGGTGGCATTGTGTCTAGCTTGTTCTTTAGGTGGTTGGGTTTGGGATGCCACACTTGGTTCCTGGGTGGAGCTCTCGGAGGTTCCTCAACTACCCCATCTTTGGTGTTAGGTTTGAGAGGCTCTTTGGGTGGAAGCTTGGTAAGTTTGGGAGTAGTGGTGTAGTTGGGCTTCTCACTCGGGTTCAAACCACTCGACTCTCCAATCTTCCCGAAAGCAGAAAGATCAACACCTTGAGCGAAACCTACACCGGGACCTCCAGCAGCTCGCTTGAATTGGGAGATCATCATCCCGAGCTGCGGCTCACTACAAGACACCCATGACAAGATGGTCCGAAGGTATGTGTTTTCTTCCTCGGTTTGCATCTTGTCATGCTTCACATTGGCTATCTCCATCTCCAAACCCTCGCACAAAGCACACCTAGCCAGACTAGTGCTACCTGAGTTGGCCTCCTCAAGAGACGCAATCTTGGCATTCTTCTCTGCCAACTCAGATTGCAAGACAGGACAAGTCTTGCATGCACCTAACAGAGAAGGTTCCCTCATGGAAGCGCATGAGGGTAGCCCAAATCTCACGAGCCGTGGGGAGGTGAGAGACTCGATCAAACTCAGACATGCTCAAGCAGGAGAAAAGAGCGTTACGCACTCGGCTATTGGCATCGTGCTCATCTATCTGAAGCTGAGTAACACGAGCAGCCAAGACAACGTAATCATCCCTGTTGCAAATCTCCCAAACAAAAGAGCCCATGCTCTGGAGATAGGCCGACATGCGTATCTTCCAATATGCATAGTTCGTCCCATCAAAGAACGGCGGTTTGCCCACGCCGCGATCCATGTCTCCTTCTGTGGATCTGGAACCGGCTAAGGTGGAAGATCCTTAACCCGCTCCGATACCAATTGAAGGACCGAGAAGCAACCAGAAAGCGACCAGAGGGGGGGTGAATGGGAGCTTGAAATTTTCCTTTCGGAAACTAGTAGCCACTGTCCCAAGAATCAACCCCAGAAGCAAACCCTAGAGCTTGCTAGTGTCCACGACCCTAGATGTAGGGTGGATGCTTCCTAGAAGCACAACGAGACACTACACAACTCTAAAAAGCCAACGCAAAAGACGGAAACCGAATCCGAGATCGCACGAACGAACAGCGAACGAGACTGCGCAGTCACAGCAGCATCGGACGCTGGCAGCGTCCGATGCCCAACCAACGGACGCGTCCGATGCGAAAAGTGCAAAACAGAACCCTTACTGGACACCCATCGGACGCTGTGAACAGTAGACTCTCAGCGTCCGATGGTCTCACTCCGGCGCGTCCGATGCACAACGGAGCGTCCGGTGGCAGCGTCCGATGGCCCTTTGAAAATGTCAGAGACTAACACGTGTCAACAGAGCGTCCGATGCCAAAAGGGGTCAGCGTCCGATGCCAAGAACTCGAGCATCCGATGCCCTCGACGCAGTACTGTTCTTCCGCGAAATCCACTCGATCTCCTCCGAATCAAAAGCACTAAGGCTTAGACTTGGTATGAAGAGTTCCAAGGAAGTTAGTGAGCTATCCCACGGGAATCATGGCTCGAACCTAACTCCTAATCGAGGAATCGGAAGAATTCATGGCAAGGGAGCAAAAACCGATCCAAAACTAAAATCGCTCGATCTCCTAGACCGTGAGGTTAAAGGAGATTTCCTTTGGTGGAAAGAAGTGCCTCACGATCTAGAACAACTCTATTCAAACGGATTTGCAAAAGATGCACTGAGCAAAGAGATCGATCGACGGGAAAAACGTGGAGAAAAGCAACCCGCGAAGAACACGACCAAAACGCGAATCACAACCACGAATTTGCAACCGTGTGGCTACCACACGCTACAACAGTGAGGATACGGCCTCACTTCCTTGAAATCAACAGTACACAGAGGCAAGTCTCTCTGCGGATCTCAGCTAGCTACAGCAGGGGATTGGGAGAGCAGGAAACCCTAAGTGCGAAAGAGCAAATGACTGAGATCGATGGGAGGAGGGTGTCTCCCGACTACTTATCCTACTACTAGCCTAAGTCTATTTCCTACTCTACCCCTCTCTATTCTAATTACAGAGCGAACCAGCTAAACCCTAGGGTTATTCTGGACCAACTCGGTGGTAGGTGTATCCGACGGCCACGCCCGCACAAACCGAAGCGTTGCCTCGACGCAACCTCCGGATCGCCGCCACGCGCCGCCCTCGCTCTGCACCCCCGGTTTTGTGGCCCAAACCGGGAAACCAGCTTTTTCCAGCCAACCCCCGGTTTTGAGGCCCAAACCGGGAAACCAGCCCACCAGCATCTGAGTTTTGAGGCCAAACTCAGCAAACCCTCAGAGCCCAGGTTTTGAGGCCAAAACCTGGAAACCGTCCTCAGCCCGAGTTTTGTGGCCAAGCTCGGAAACCATCCACGCCCAGGTTTTGAGGCCCAAACCTGGAAACCGTCCATCCGATGGTTTTTCCCTGGCTCTACCATCAAACCGATGTCGTAGATGGGATGCACCTCCCGTGCACCCCGTCCACCGACACGTGTCCCCGAGTCCACGACTCAGACAACACATGACCGCACTTCTTCACTTGTCGTCGTCACAGGCTGCCAGCCACCACAGCTGATCCTCGGGCCTCTGGTCCCTCAGTCCAAGCCTCACGTCCGTCCTTCGCCACTCTCGGTCCATCGGCACGGCACGTCTCTACTTGACCTTCACCTCGCCTTCGATCATTGCATCCGTGCTTGACACCTGCACAACACAAGCCAAAGAACATGCGCATCATCCCAGTTGACAATCACTCATCACTCAGAGATCCGGCATACACCCATGTATTCGCATCAGCAATTGCAGCGACATGATCATCATAGTCTTCGATATTTTCCATTTCATCCAGGTATCCGTCTGCAAAACCAACTGGTAGAGAGGAGTAGTCCTCTTTGGTCCAAGAACTCATTGCCGCTAGCCCGAGGGAAACCCCAGCATGCACACCTTGGATGACAGCTTGATCTATGCGGCCATCCACGGCATCAAGACGGGCTTCGGCTTGCGGATACATGGGTGTATGCCGAGTCTCTGAGTGATGAGTGATTGTCAACTGGGATGATGCGCATGTTCTTTGGCTAGTGTTGTGCAGGTGTCGAGCACGGATGCAGTGATCAGAGGCAAGGTGAAGGTCAAGTAGAGACGTGCCGTGCCGATGGACCGAGAGTGGCGAAGGGCGGACGTGAGGCTTGGACTGAGGGACCGGTGGCCCGAGGATCAGCTGTGGTCGCTGACAGCCTGGGACAGCGACGAGCGAAGACTTGCGGTCATGTGTTGCCTGAGTCGAGGACTTGATGACACATGTCGGTGGACGGGGTGCACGGGCGGTGCATCCCTTCTACGGTGTCGGTTTGGTGGTAGAGCCAGAGAAAAACCATCGGGTGGACGGTTTCCAGGTTTGGGCCTCAAAACCTGGGTGCGGATGGTTTCTGAGTTTGGCCACAAAACTCGGGCGGAGGACGGTTTCTCGGTTTGGGCCTCAAAACCTGGGTGCTGCGGGTTTGCTGAGTTTGGCCTCAAAACTCAGATGCTGGTGGGCTGGTTTCCCGGTTTGGGCCTCAAAACCGGGGGGTTGGCTGGAAAGGCTGGTTTCCCGGTTTGGGCCACAAAACCGGGGGTGCAGAGCGGTGGCGGCACGTGGCGGCAATCGGGAGGTTGAGTCGAGGCAACGCTATGAGTTGTGCGGGCGTGGCCGTCGAATCCACCAACCATCGAGTTGGTCCAGAATAACCTTAGGGTTTAGCTTGTTCGCTCTGTAAGTAGTTAGGAGTAGAGTGGGAATTAGGAATAGTTAGAATTAGGATAAGTAGGGGGAGACACCCACCTCCCCATTTATCTCAGTCATTTGCTCTTTGCTTCTAGGATTTCCTGCTCTCCCAATCCCCTGCTGTAGCTAGCTGAGATCCGCAGAGAACCATACCACTGTGTACTGGAGATTTTGAGGAAGTGAGGCCGTAACCTCACTGTTGTAGCGTGTGGTAGCCACACGGTTGCAGATCGATGACTTGATTCGCGTTTTGTTCGTGTTCTTCGCGTTCTTCGTTTCTCCGCGATTTTCCCGTCACTCGATCTCCCTCTCTATTGCGTCTTTGCGAAATCCGTTTGAATCAACTTGTTCGTTTTTGAAAGGAGATCATTTCCACTGAAGGAATTTATCTATCTCCTCACAAACAAGTAGATCAGGTTGATTTTATTTTCGTGGTGCTTTTTCGGTTCATACTCCTCCCCTTTCGATTTCCCGGTGTTTGAGTTGTTTTGAGTGGATGATTTCTTGGGGATAGTCTCCTAACTACTCCGTGATCATCTTCTCCATGTTTGGGATCGTGGGATTGAGTTTTGATTCGAATTTGGGAAGATTCGTGAGAAAGGCGACCAAATTCGCCCTCTCTGTTCATCCGCGGACAGTCCGCCGTTTGGGTCGCGAACAGTCCGCGCGTCGGGGTCGGCCAGACTAGTAGCCTGACTCCGCGCTGTTGAGCACGCGATTTTTGAACCGCAGACAGTCCGCCGTTGTTCTTGGCGGACAGTCCGGGAACGTCCAGTGAGGTTTTAGCAGAGTTGGTGTTTCTGGTATTTGACCGGCGGACAGTCCGACATCCCCTCGCGGACAGTCCGCAGTAGGGGCGGACAGTCCGAGACTCCAGGTCCGGACAGTCCGCGGATTGGCTGAAGCTTCTGGTTTAGTGCGTTTGCTCTCCCAGCTTCTTCGCTTGGTTTTCGGACTTCTCGTTTGGCCCTAGAGTTGTCCAAGGAACCTCTCTAACTATCTTTGCTACTTGTTAGCATAGGTATTTAGGGAGTTCTCGACGTAGCCGTCTATCTACGTTCGAGACTTGGTTTGTGGGGATCGAACTTGCTCCGGCGCTTTTGGCATTCGGTTTGCTATCGCTTTGTGGTGCCTCGTTGTGATCCTAGGGATCATCCACCCTCTTCCAAGGGTCGTGGGCATCACGGTTTCGGTCGTAGCTTTTGGGGGTTGATTTTGGGACATTTGGCCAAAGTTTTGAGAGAAATTTTTGAGCTCCCATTCACCCCCCCCCCTCTGGTCGCCTTGCTAGTGCTTTCTCGGTCCTTCAATTGGTATCGGAGCGGGTTAAGGATCTTCCACCTTAGCCGGTTCCAGATCCACAGAAGGCGACATGGATCGCGGCGTGGGCAAACAGCCGTTTTTCGATGGGACGAACTATGCGTATTGGAAGATACGCATGTCAGCCTATCTGCAGAGTATTGGTGCTTCCATTTGGGATATTTGCAACTCTGCCGATTATGTGGTCTTGGCTGCTCGTGTGACTCAGCGTCAGATCGATGATCACGATGCCAATAGCCGAGCCCGTAATGCTCTTTTCTCATGTTTGAGCATGAGTGAGTTTGATCGCGTTTCTCACCTCGCTACGGCTCAGGAGATTTGGGCTACCCTCATGCGTTTCCAAGAGGGAACCTCTCAAGTCAAAACCTGTCTCTACGAGTCGTTCAAGCGAGAGTATGAGAACTTTTGACATATGCCTGGCGAGAGCATAGAAAGTTTATTCGCTCGCTTTCAGGTGATTGTCAACAGGATGAGGGCTAACAAGGAGTTGTTGCCTTTCGATGATCATGAGAGAGCTTTGAAGCTTTTGCACACTCTCAATCGGTCGGTGTGGGATTCCAAAGTTCAGGCGATCATCGAATCACCTAACTATGAGACCCTCACGTGCGACGAGCTCTTCAGTAAGCTCAAGTCCAGTGAGATCGATGCCATGGCGAGGGCTTCTTATGAAAATCCTTCTGGACCGTTGATGGCTTTGCTTTCTGGCTCTTCTGCTAATCCCTCTGGAGGCTTTGCTTTGTCTTCACTTCTTTCTTTCACAGAGGAGCAACTGGAGTTCATGGGGGATGACGAGTTGGCTTTGCTCGCCAACCGGTTCTTGCGGTTCCACAACAACCGCATGAACCGTCGCCGCGGAGGAGGACGCTCAGGATGCTTTGAGTGCGGCGACCCCAACCACTTCATCGCCAATTGCCCGAAGAAGAACAAGCAGACCTTCGGCAAGGCGGACCATGGGCACAAGTACGACTCCAGCAAGCGCAAGGAGAAGTACGTCCCCGCGAAGCACAAGCGGAAGGGCAGCTTTGACAAGGAGTACATCAAGACCAAGTACTTGGAGAAGGCCCAGGCTGAGCAGCGCGCGTTCTTCGCCACGCTCAGCGACGTCGATGACTCGGATGACGACTCCGCTGCCTCAAGCGACGACGAGTCCGAGAAGAAGAAGAGGATCGAGGACAAGCTGAACGGCCTCTGCTTCTTCGCCGACGACGACGACTTCTGCACCATGGCCCTCGATGGCGAGCTGGAGACTCCTCGGAACGACGACGACGACGACACCTCCCAGGTATCTCTGACACACGACAAGCTTTCCGCCGAGGTCAAGAAACTTACTGCCGCGCTCCTTAGTCAGGATAAGCTGCTTAGGCGTGCCGCTAGAGAGCGCAAGGAGTTTAGGCAGAAGTGGGAGGATACGGTGAAGGAACTTGATTCTGTCAAGTCCACCGTGGTCGTTACCGATGAGGAGGACTGTGAGATGTGCACCACACACATGACTGACCTTCTCACTTTGAGAAGCAAGTATGCTGTGTTGGTAGGAGAGGTGGATGAGCTCCGTGCTAGACCCTTGTTGTTGGGTGCATGCAAGACCTGTCCAGGCTTGCAAACCGAGTTGGCAGAGAAGAATGCCAAGATTGAGTGTCTTGAGAAGGCCAGCTCGGGTAGCACTTCTGTGTCTAGGTGCGCTTTGTGCGAGGGTTTGGAGATGGAGATTGCCAATGTGAAGCATGGCAAGATGCAAACCGAGGAGGAAAACACATACCTTCAGACCATCTTGTCATGGGTGTCTTGTGGGGAACCGCAGCTCGGGATGATAATCTCCCAATTCAAGCGAGCTGCTGGAGGTCCAGGTGTAGGTTTTGCTCCGGGTGTTGATCTTTCTGCTTTTGGGAAGATTGGAGAGTCGAGTGGTCTAAACCCATGTGAGAAGCCCAACTCCACCACTACTCCCAAACTTACCAAGCTTCCACCCAAAGAGCCGCTCAAGCCCAACACCAAGGACGGAGTGTTTGAAGAACCTCCGAGAGCTCCACCCAAGAACCAAGTGTGGCATCCCAAACCCAACCACTTGAAGAATAAGCTTGATACGATGCCACCTATTCACGAGGAGCTGTTGCCACAGAAGGGCAAGGTGATCCACACCCACCACCGTGAGTACCAACAACCCCCTTTGAGAGCGGTGAGGTACCATTGTGAGCATTGTGGGAGAGATGGACACTTGAGTGAGTTCTGCTTTCGGTGCAAGAGAGAGGCGCGCCGTGCAAGGGAGATGAACAACCCGGACATGTACCATCCTTTCCATGATGTACATGAGCCGAATGTTCAGAGGAGAGCTCCGAAGAGAGCTGCTAGGCCTAGAGGTCCAAAACCTCAAGTTCCTATGCCTAGGCCGCGTAGAGAGCGTGCCCGGCGGGAGCCTGCATTTGTGGGCTATGGACCCCGTGGCGGTGGCTTTGTAGTTGAGCGTTTTCCCCCACCGCATTTTGAGTATCGCGATGGACGCTCCTCCCTTAGCGGACCACGTTCTTCTAAACGTGGTGATCGCTTCCTCCGTAGGTGTGCTAGGAATGGTTTTTCTGCTAACTGTTCTTTTGAGCAGCCGGCCCAACACTGGTATTCCCCTTACTTCACTAACCCCAGTGTTGGACCGTATGCTCACCCTATGTCTTTTTATTGATGTAGGTAAAACGATTGGAGAACGTTTGGTTGCTGGATTCCGGGTGTTCGAGGCACATGACCGGAAATGCCAAGTGGTTCTCCAGTCTTAGTCCGGTCGCCGGAAAGGAGTTTATCACCTTCGGCGACAATAGCAAAGGTAAGGTGCTGTCTCGTGGGTCTGTGCGAGTTAATGAGCACTTTGTGTTGCGCGATGTTGCTCTTGTTTCTAACTTGCATTTTAACCTTCTTTCTGTTTCGCAACTTTTCGATGATGACTATGAGATTCGTTTTAAACCGAATCTCAGTCGTATTTTGGATCCTCAGGGCAATCTTGTTTGTGTGATTTTGCCCTTTGGAAAAGTCTTTCGTGTGGATTTCTCGGAGTGGTTTGGAATTTCCCATTGTCTTTTGGCTGGACCTTCCTCCTCTGATCTTTGGAAGTGGCATAGGAGACTAGGTCACCTGAGCTTCAGCTTGCTTGCAAGACTTAGTTCACTTGGCTTAATCCGAGGGTTGCCCAAGTTATCCATGGAGAAGGATCTTGTTTGCCATTCTTGTAGACATGGGAAGATGGTAGCCGCTCCCCACCATCCAGTGACTCAGGTCATGACTAAGCGCCCTGGAGAGCGTTTGCATATGGACCTTGTCGGTCCGGCTCGGGTGAGCTCGGTTGGGGGGAAGTGGTACGTGCTTGTTGTTGTCGACGATTTTTTGAGATATTCGTGGGTTTTCTTTTTAGCTGAGAAAACTGAGACTTTCTCCTTTGCTCGCAATCTGATTTTGCGTCTTCAGAATGAGTTCCCTTTGAACTCAATGCGAGCAATTCAGAGTGATAATGGTTCCGAATTCAAGAATTCGGATTTTGAGAAGTTTTGTAACTCTTTGGGTTTGGAGCATCAGTTTTCTTCCCCCTACACACCGCCACAGAATGGTGTTGTAGAGAGGAAGAATCGGACCCTTGTGGAGATGGCCAGGACGATGCTCGATGAGCATAGGACTCCTAGGCGATATTGGGCCGAAGCTATGAACCCTGCATGCTATATTTCCAATCGCATTTTTCTGAGAGCTTTCTTGAAGAAGACTTCTTATGAGTTGCGTTTTGGTATACAGCCCAAGGTGAGTTATTTTAGAGTTTTTGGTTGCCACTGTTTTATACTTAAGAAAGGCAACTTGGACAAATTTGAGTCTCATTCTTCTGACGGTGTGTTTTTGGGTTATGTCACTCATACTCGTGCTTATCGTGTACTTAACCTTGACACTAACCGAGTCATGGAGACATCCGATGTCACCTTCGATGAGACCATGGTTTGTCCTTCTTCTTGTTTTGAGCGTGCAGGTGATCATGAGGTTGGCGAACCTCTTTTCGATGATGAAGAAGAAGGTGCTGAAGGGATGGACGACCCAGCACCTCCTCCACCTGCTGTGCCGCAGAGAGCGGCTTCTACGACGACTCACGGCCCCGACACTTCTTCCTCATGGGGGCCGTGGGATCCGCCACCTCGAGCGGTACCCTTTGTACCCGAGGAGGCACCAGCTGCTGCTGAGGGGGAGGCCACTTCGGCAAGGGAGGCGCCATGACACATTCAGCGCCAGCACCCGCCTCAGCAGATGATCGGCAGCATCGACGAACGCGTCACCCGGTCAAGGCAAATCTCTCACTTTGCTCATTCTACATTTGTTGCTGATTTTGAACCCTGGGATGTTGGACACGCTTTGACGGATCCAGATTGGGTCAATGCCATGCATGAGGAGTTAGAAAACTTTGAGAGAAATCGGGTTTGGGTTCTAGTGTCTCCACCTTCTGAGTGTCATCCTATTGGGACAAAATGGGTTTTCAAAAACAAACAGGGAGAAGATGGCCATGTTGTGAGAAACAAGGCCAGACTCGTAGCCCAGGGATATAGTCAGAAGGAGGGGATAGACTATGAGGAGACTTTTGCTCCTGTAGCACGTTTGGAGGCTATTAGGATACTCTTGGCTTTTGCTGCATCCAAAGGTTTCAAACTTGTTCAAATGGATGTCAAGAGTGCCTTCTTAAACGGCTACATAGAAGAGGAGGTGTATGTTAGACAACCCCCCGGTTTCGAAAATCCCAAGTTTCCAAACCATGTCTTTAAACTTCACAAAGCTTTGTATGGTTTGAAACAAGCCCCTAGAGCCTGGTATGATAGGTTGAAAACCTTTTTGCTTGCTAAGGGTTTTAAAATGGGATGTGTAGATAAAACGCTCTTTCTCCTCAAGCAAGGCACTGATACTCTCTTGGTCCAAATTTACGTGGATGATATCATTTTCGGTGGTTCTTCTCACGCTTTGGTTGCCAAGTTTGCAGACACTATGAGCAGGGAATTTGAGATGAGCATGATGGGGGAGTTGACGTTTTTCCTCGGGTTGCAAATCAAGCAATCCCGGGAAGGAACGTTCGTGCACCAGGGCAAGTACACCCGGGACATTATGAAGAAGTTCGATATGGGTGAGGCCAAGCCTCTTCCAACACCTATGTAGACCACGACGGCCCTGGATGCGGACAAGGAGGGAGAAGCAGTGGATCAGAATGAGTACCAGAGTATGATCGGGTCGCTGCTGTACCTGACGGCGACACGCCCGGACATTCAGTTCACGGTGTGTCTTTGCGCGCATTTTCAGTCTTCGCCACGCACCTCTCACCGTCAGGCAGTCAAGCGCATTATGAGTGTTAACACATAATTTTCGCATTATGACAAGCGGGCCAGTGCGGTGCAGGTTCGGGAGAAGTTACCACCTAAGGGATTCGGCAGACAGCGAATGCGGTCGGCTAAATCAGTGTATTCGGCAAGGCTGTGAAGGCGACTAGTCAATAGCGAGCGGGTTCGGCAATATGGCGCTGCGGTCGGCTACCTCAGGCTAAGTCGGTTTGCGACAAATACGGCAGATCAGAAGATTTGGCAACAGAAGATCTCGTCATTGTTAGCACGTGCCGATTATTAAGGGAGGCTTAGAATAAAAGACATCGTATTTTAGATAAGTTTCCTGTTTTGTCATTGTAATCGTGTCCTCCTAGGACTCGTAGAACACCAGGGTATAAATATAAACCCTGAGACTATTGTAAAAACGTTCACAATCAATACAACCAACCCGGCCCTGTGCCGTCTTCGAGTCCAAGTCGTGTCGTCGTGTTCTTTGAGAGGGGCCATCGATCCGTCGACCTCCGTAAGTTCAGGCAACCTTGTTATCATGTCTAGTATCGTGCGGCGGATTTAGATATGGTGCAAGTAGTCTCGTACGTTAAGCTTAGTATCGTGCGGCGGATTTAAGCTTATGACGGGAAGTTTTTGCTTATGCCTTGTATCATGCGGCGGATTGAGTCATGAGTAAAAATAGTTATCGGCTCTGTTAGATTTGGCAAATCTGATAGATTCAATAAGTTACCTTGTGTTATATGTTTTGTTATGTTTATTTTATCGTAACACTTTTGCCCAATCTAGACACCGTTCGGTTCGGCTTTATCTTTTATAGATCCGCTTTGTTCTTTCACGTTTATTATTGTAAAGTCTTTTATGTAGTAGATCTATTGTTCGTAATAGCCGATTGGATCGTATCTGGATTGCCACGTGGTGAGGGTTCATGCATGTTAAGTATGTTTGACCTATGATAGAGCCAGGTGTCGTGCGGCAGGCGCAGGCTTTAGATTTAGCTTAGTCATGCTCAGTTTGTATGTTCAATCCCCATGGACCCCAACTCGGTTGTACAATCGAGATTGGTTAAGTTTTAACTTATATTTGATACGTCATGGAAGTACGATTCTCATGCAAACGTGTTCGGCAACCTGTTATCCACGTAACTCTGTTCATATTGCCGAATAATCTTTTAAACCTGTTGGCAGATAGCTTTCATAGTTATATGTCGTCGTAAGTGGCTTCAGGGCCGTACATCTTGGAACTTCCTGGTCATACCCGGCATGTTCCAGCTTTGTATTTAACAGTTTATCTCCCTTGTTAGTTGCAGGACAAACTGACTGGCACGCACCGGACTTGTGAGCACCCGGGCTACGTTTGAAGCTAGCTTCTCCGGCTTGCTGTGTGATTGGCACAAAGGGTCACATTTTGTGTCAACACACTTTTTGGCATGCCTGGTGGGACACTCTTTTTCCTGCAGCCATGGTTGAAGTCACTGAAGCCGAGGCCAGCAACAAGGCGGGGCTCGTGCAGGTGCAGCTCGCTGAACTACCCGACGAGTACAAAGAGCAGGTGGATGATGCTTGTGCCGAATTCCAGACCAAGTGCCTAGAAGCCTTCTCCAAGAACAAGAGCGGAAAGGTTCGTCGTCTGCATGATCTGCCGAAGCCCGTCCAGCTCAACCCGAATGATCCCGGGGAGGCGGAGGCAGTGCTGAAAATGTCTCACATAATCAACGAAGCAGTCTCTGGTGCCATCGGTCGCATGCATGGGGCGTTCCTCAACACTTTCCGCACCATCATGATCGCCCAATTCGGCCCCAAGGCCGATGAACTCATGAAGGCGGAGTTTGGCCCTATAGCCGGACCACATCTTTTCAACCTGCCGGATCACCTCAAGGGGGCAGGAGCTGCTGGTGAGGAGACCCCACCTAAGGCTCAATCAGGCGGGCTGACCATTCAAGAGAAGCACACGCCAGAGGGCCAATTGCCGACCGTGGGTCAGCTCACGTTCGGCACTAAGGGTCAGCCGCCAGAGTCAACACGCAAGATCTCCCCGCAAACCTATAGGCTCATAAAGGACTACTACGGAAACGGGTACCATGAAATGCTTGAGCCTCACAACATAGAGGGCGCCCCACATCCAGGATATGGGAAGCCAACGGCCGAAAAGACCGCCGACTCTAATGTCGATGTCATGCTAGAGAAGATGGCAGATATGATGCAGCGCACTTTCGGCCTGAAGCCTAAGGGCACTTATGCTTACAGATCTCCGTTCCCCGAATGGTTCCACCGTGTGGCTCTGCCTCCCAGAGTCAAAGTGCCGACAGACCTGTCCAAGTTCTCTAGCTTAGACGACACCAGCACGGTGGAGCACATCAGTCGCTATCTGCTCCAGCTTGGGGAGGCCAATACCGAAGACGCATTCAGGGTTCGGTATTTCCCGTCGTCACTCACCGGACCGGCGTTCGCTTGGTTCACGTCACTACCGCCGGGCTCTATTCTCTCTTGGGCAGATTTGGAGCAAAAGTTCCATACACACTTCTACACGGGTACCAAAGAGAAGAAACTGGTGGACATCATGTACGTGCGACAGAGGCCAAATGAGACACTGCAGGACTACCTGCGCAGGTTTAGGGAAGTCAAGAGCCAGTGCTTCGGCATGTACCTGCCGGACGACCAGCATCCACCGTTGGCCGTGACAGGCATGCTCCCGAGCATCAGAGACAAGCTCTTCGGCCAGGAGTTTGAGGACCTGGGTCATCTCTCTCGCCGACTGAATGAAATGACTATCCAAGCGCAAGGCTTCCGGAGGGAAGGGCGCTTCCAGAAGGACGATGTCGCGGCCCAGATGTATCAGGCTTTCCTGGACGAAGCCGATGACTATACCGATGCCGAGGATGAGGTGGCCGCTGCAGAGCTCAACTGGGGCAAAGAGCCGACCCAGGCCAACAAGCAATGGCTGCGCCAGCAGAAGGGGGCATACGACTTCGACGTCACCAAGGCCGACAAGCTCTTCGAGTTTCTGGTCGCCGAAGGAAGAGTCAGGCTACCCCCGGATCACCCGATGTTGTGTCCTGGAGGGGTTAAAGACAAGAAATACTGCGGCTTTCATAACACTAACACTCATTCTATTAATGATTGCCGTGTGTTCAGAACAAGGATCCAGAAGGCCATCCAGGACGGACACATCAAGTTCAATGGCAAGATGAAGATCGATGCCAACCCCTTCGCCCAGAACGCTGTGTTCTTCTCAGTGAACATGGTAGCCCCAGCAGATCCCAGAGGCAAGGGCAAAGTCAAAGTCCTCACCTCCGACAAGGCACGCGAATCTGGCGCAGTGGATCCCGATCGGCAAATCACTGGCGATGAGATCCGGCAGCACGCCCAAGCCACGAATAGCCGATACGAGCACGGAGTGTCATCTTCCAGGCGCAGGCCTACCCACAGAGATCTCCTTAACAAGTGGCGCCGGCAAAATGAAAAAGAGCATGGAAGCAATTGATAAGGTAGTGCCGCCGACCAATCTCAAAGAACTGCAATCACTGCTCGGCAAGGTCAATTTTGTCAGAAGGTTTATATCCAACTTGTCCGAGCGAGTACTACCATTCTCTCCACTGTTGAAGCTCAAGAAAGATCAGGAGTTCGTATGGGGTGACGTGCAACAAAAGGCTTTCGACGAGATCAAGGAATACATGAAGGCACCACCAGTATTGGTTCCTCCACAATCCGACAGTCCTTTCAAGTTGTACGTGGCGGCCGACAACCTAACAATAGGGTCGGCCCTCATGCAAGAATTCGAAGGAAAAGAGAGAGTCATAGCCTATCTTAGTCGAAAGCTACTGGACCCCGAGACGAGGTATTCGGCTACGGAAAAGTTGTGCTTGTGCGTTTTCTATTCCTGTACCAAGTTTCGGCACTATCTATTGAATGCCGAATGCGTGGTAGTGTCGGAGTTTGATGTAATCAAGCACATGTTATCAATGCCGATTTTGAGTGGAAGGATCGGTAAATGGGTTTTAGCTCTTTCTGAGTTTGACTTGCGTTTTGAATCGGCAAAGGCTGTTAAAGGCCAGATTATAGCTGATTTCGTCACTCACCATCGTGATCCTAACGCTAACATAGTAATCATTGCCTCTTGGGCATTGTTTTTTGATGGATCGTCGTGTAGCAAAGGTGGCGGAGTCGGGATCATGTTGATTTCTCCCAAGGGGGCACCTTTCAAATACAAGATACCGATCGAGTACCCGGTGACTAATAATCAAGCGGAGTATGAGGCACTGCTTCGAGGATTGCGGTTGCTCGTGGACGTTAAGGCAGACGCCGTAGAGATCTTCGGTGACTCGGAGTTGGTGATCAGGCAGCTGACAGGTGAGTACGAGTGCAAAAACAACACGCTGCAGGAATATATCGAAGGTTGCCAAGAGCTCCTTAGACAGTTTCGATCAGCAACCTTGCAATATATTCCTAGGGGGCAAAACGAAGAAGCAAACCAGTTGGCTCAGGCAGCATCCGGGTATAGGGAGAATCAAAACATTTTTGTACTTGAGGAAGAGCAAACAACCCCAGAAGGTAATCAAGTAATCCCAAGTGATAGTCAGGCAATTGAAGACTGGGGAGACAACATTGCCGATTACCTCAGGGACCCATCCAAAAAAGTCTCCCGAAAACTCAGGTACAAGGCTCTTAAGTTTACGCTCTTGGACAATCAATTGTACTACAAATCCATAGATGGGGTTTTTCTTAAGTGTCTGAACCGAGACGAGGCTAGGAAACTGATGTATGAGGTACACGAAGGCGTATGTGGTGCACACCAGTCGGCTCACCGTATGAGGTGGATAATCAGGAGGACTGGATACTTTTGGCCGACTATGCTCGAAGATTGTTTTGAATACTATAGAGGTTGTCAGGATTGCCAGCGGTTCGGCAATGTGCAAAGGGCCCCAGCATCGGCCATGAATCCGATCATTAAGCCTTGGCCTTTCAGAGGATGGGGCATTGATTTGATCGGCCAGATCCACCCTCCATCTAGCAAGGGACATAAGTTTGTTCTGTTGGCCACGGATTATTTCACTAAGTGGGTTGAAGCCATCCCATTGAAGAAGGTGACGTCAGAGAACATGGTATCCTTCGTCAAGGAGCATATCGTTTACCGATTCGGCATTCCTCGGTCCATCACTACCGATCAGGGAACTCAGTTTACTTCCTCGGAGTTTTGTGACTTTGCCGAAGGGATGGGAATTAAGCTCTATAATTCTTCCCCTTATTATGCACAGGCCAATGGGCAGGCAGAGGCTTCTAACAAAATCATGATTAAGATCATTCAAAAGAAGATCGAAGAGAAACCTAAAAAGTGGCACTTGGTGCTCAACGAAGCTTTGTGGGCCTACCGAATGGCTTGTCATGGGTCAACTCAGACGTCACCATACGAGTTGGTCTATGGGCATCACGCAGTCCTACCATGGGAGTTGCAATCGGGGTCAAGACGAGTTACATTGCAGAACGATCTGGCCAAAGAAAATTATAAAGATTTGATGATGGATGAGCTAGAGGATTTGCATTTGATTCGTCTCAAGGCCTTGGAAAATATTGAAAAGAACAAGATACGTGTTGCCAAGTACTACAATTCGAAAGTGAAAGAAAAAGGATTCGGAGAAGGAGACTTGGTTTGGAAAATTGTCTTGCCGATCGGTACCAAAGATAAGGTATTCGGCAAATGGTCCCCTAACTGGGAAGGGCCTTTTCGAGTTCTGAGACGTGCTCCGGGTAATGCATACATTCTAAAAACCCTTCAAGGAGAAGAGTTTGCTAGGGCAATTAATGGACGTTATCTAAAGAGATTTCATCCTAGCGTGGAGGTCGGTGCGTAACGGAATCAAGGACTAGAAGGCACCGACGGCCGATACAGGGTTGTGTCGCCCTTAGCACAAAAAATGGCCGATAGGATCTATCGCCCTTAGAGCAAAAACAGCTGACACGGCATGTGTCGCCTTCAGCGCGAAAAATGCTAAAACAGGACCAAGTGCACGCGGTGCTGTGCAATCAATGAAGAGATCGAACACTAGGCAAGCACGGAAAAGGAAAAACAGATTGTACACATGAACATGGCAGAGCAGAACATTGTTCATAGCTGGGGCGGTACGAAAGTGCAGATCAGTTACCAAGCACCTTGTTGATGACCGTCTGCGGATTGGTGACTGCGGTGAGGGCGTAAGCGTGATCCTCGTAGGAGTCCAGAAAATCGTCGATCTGTTCGACGTCTCCCGGACATGCCCCGCCGGGGAAGCCAACCGGCGTCACGGAGAAGTCCTCCTCCGTGCGGACCGTCAGCGCCGACAGCCCCAGCGCCACGCCGTGGTGCACACCCTGCAGGGCGACCTGCTCGATGCGGCCGTGCACGTTGGCCAGACGCGCATCGGCGGTGACGCCCTGGGCGTTCACCCGGTCTGCGACGGCGTTCGCCGCCATCTTCAGGCACTCCAGTTCTTCAGACAGTGCTGTGAGCGACAAAACAGAATGGATCGGTTAAAAGATCAACAAGAACGGCCGGAAAGCCGATCCAGGATTGGGCGTTCATACCCGTGATTGCGTCGCAGAACTGCCGGCGCTGGTCCTCCCATTCCAACTGATCAATCCCGTACTGCTTCGAGACGGCGGCCAGCTCTTCCCGGGACTCGTCCCGCAGTGCCATGAAGTTCAAGGCGTCATTGTGGTCGTAGAGGCCGTCGTCGGAGTCCCGGTCCGGGTTCGCCTCCCAAGGATGGGAGTGGTAGGAGAGGCTGCCGGAGGAGCTCGACGAGCCGGATGATGGAGACTCTGGCCTCCCCGGCGCTGGAGAAGGCCGGGCATGCCCGCCGGCGGAAGAGATAACGGGAATCCTGTTGGCGAGTAGTAACAGAGTGTGAGCGAGGTTTTCAAGAAACTGCCACAAAGGACGTAAGCAAGGAGTCCTACCCGCGCTGACGGAGGCGCCGAGCGCGACTCCCCTCGGCCTCCTCAGTCGCCGGGCGCTTGCCGCGGTCATCATGGCTCGCCATTGCACTCGGAGAGTTAGGGTTTTTTGGGGGCGGAGTAAGCAAGGAAGCCAAGGCGGCGAGAGTACTAGAGGAGCAGATGCAAGATGGGAAAAGGCAGGCCTCCAGGGGCGATTTATAAAATCGGAACAACGATCGTGGCGAGTGTCCCGGAGAAGCACGCCGAATATCAACCGGCGGATTGGGGTTTTTCCGCTTCCCGAGATGGGCCTCTGCAGTATCGGGCTGTGCGAACCGTCTGGATGCACTCACATGTTCGGCGGAGATTAGAACGCCTGGCTTCGGCAAAATTGCCGATTTAGGTGTTCGGGACAAACACCGGCCAAATTGCCGAACAGGTTTGCACGGTTAGTCATGATGTCACCAGAATGGTAACCGATTGGATGCAAAATACAGATATATTACAAGAAGATGTTTGAGTCATTCTGATACGGGATTACTGAAATTAAAAGTTCATTACACAGCCATCTCAGTTGTTCAAGAATTGATTTATAGCCGCAAGAGTATCGGCTTTGACTTGATTAGCATGCTCCAGTGCCTTTTGGTCCTCCTCTTTGGTGCCTTGTGTCTGTGAAAGCCTCGTGCTAAGTTTGATATCCTCATCGAGCACTGATGACAACTTGGAGGATGTTGTTTCAATGATATTCGGTAAGCCCGATAGCCGAGAGGTGCATGACTGAATATCAGAGTTGACCTGGGCTAGTTGGACTTCCAATTCAGACCTCTTTTCTTGCAGTTCTTTCAACTGAGCCTCCAGAGTCTCTTGGGAGTTCTTGGTCTCTTGGAACTGAGTGTACAGATCATTGACTTCCTGGGTGCACTTAGACTTGGCAGTCCGAAGATCAGTGCTTCTGATTGCTCGTTTTACCTTGGCAAAGCAGTCATCCAGTGTAGATACGGCCTCCAGATGGAGCCTCAGATTTTCTGGAATGTCCTCAGCAATGGGCTCGAGAAAATTTTTAACCTCATCGGCGTCTCTGACTAAGGACAAGATGTCTTGATTCAGAAAATTTGTTATGTTGCTCAGGACATCTTGGACGAGTGCCGATGGTCTTTCGGCCGCTGTTCTTTTGCTCAGGAACTCGTTGATGTCAAATGCATACTCGGAGGCTGAACTGATGGAAGTCTATGTTGATTTGGACAGGTTAGCCGACCAAGGTAAAATATGAAGGAGGGATGAAATGAGGAATTAATTCTTACCTGATGAGTCGGCTGATTGACAAGGTCTTGATCTGGTTGAGGACCGGATTGGCCAGCAGGGTCTGGAGTTGAACCAATGAAAGTCTCATCGATTGTGTCATCTGTGAAATTATCGATCAGTCGAGGGAGGCAAAATCTGCTGGTTGGAGAGGTGATTGAGGAACATACCAATGTTGGCATCATCCGGATTCTGGGTGATCATGTCTATTTCCCTGGTGTCTACATGCTCATCTTCCAAGGTAATAAAGACTGGGGGCACTGTTGTTTGAACGTTTTCTTGTTCAAAGGAGGAAGCCTGTAGTGACATACAAGCCAATCAGGAATAAGTTAATAATGATGGAAGAGCTAAAGCATCTTACCTTTGGGAGAGGTGTGTTCTGCTTGGTCCTGGTTTGCCTAGAACTGGGGGATTCCTCAGTGGCCTTTCTTTTTCCTCCTTTAGCTGAGGGGATGGTTAATGAAGCTGCTTGGGATTTCATGAACCGAGACAATGAAGGAGCATTGTGTCCCAGGACAGTGATTGGACCAGCTTGATGATATTGGATAGGCCTGATGTCAGGATTGGGTGTGAAGTCCTGTAGAAATTTTAAAAGAGTTAGAAATCCCAAGGATCGAATACTAAAATAGCAGGTGACTTGTTATTGTACCTCGCTGTCAGAGTTGAAATCTGCTTGGACTTCTAGGCACATGGGGTGGACTGGACTGTTAAAGATATGATCATGCCATTCTTGCCACCAGGACTCAAAAAGGGGATGAGCAGACTGAATCAAGTGGAGTGGTACTGGTTTGTAGTCTGGCAGATCTTGCCCCAGCCTGAATACCCGATGGGTCTGCATCCCTATTGTAATCTGCTCTTTGGGCTGAATTTGCTCCCTGGGCCTGATGACAGTAGAAAAGATGAGTTTTGGAGGGAGCTGTCCACAACCCAATTGCCTGGCTGCTATGTTGGGGTGATAGAACTCATAGGTGTGCTTCACTTGTCTTCCCCTGTTGAATTCGGCTGGTAGAATGCAAGGTTTGATAAATGAGTTGAAGACTCCTGTAGCCATTTCATCTATGCAGCCATCTTCAAAGCTGAATTTGATAGGGAAAGTAAGGTTTTCATTCTCCCTGTAAGGTAACCAGGGTACCTGACTAAAGCCCTTGAAGAATAACTTGAAGAGATTGCCAATACTTTTATTAATGGTTATAGCAGTGGCTGCTTCCCCATAAGTTTGGCAGGCCTTTTCTGTGGCTTCTTCATCCTCAGCAAAGTTGCAGGAAGGAAAGCTGAGGTTGTCCAATGGCACGGCAACTATTTGATGCATATATAGCTGAAGCCACATCTGGACAAACCACCAAGGGCCATTGACACAATCAATTGGTGGTAGTCTGTCTGTGTCAGCATGAGTGGCGTGATACATTTGAGTGGAAATTTGATGCATCATGTGGTATATGGATCCCAGGAAAAGTTTGCCTAGAGGGATTTGTTTTCCTTTAGACAGTTTGTCAGCCAGTGTAATGTAGTTGAGGGTTGGCTCGTTGGATCTTCCACAGAAGATGAATCTGCACAGCCACATGTTCAGAAAAGCCCTGTGCTCTGTCTCTGTCACTGGGCTTGGCGCTTTGTTGTGGATTTCGACATACTTCATCCATCCAACGCTGACATCAATGGACCTCTGGGTAATTTTCTCTAATAGTTCATCAGCGTTCATGGTCGAAGTAATATTCAAGCCACTCATCATGAAGACATCAGCTAATGTGATTGTCATTATACCATGGCCGAACACGAAAGCATTGAGGGCATCTGACCAAAAATGAGAAGCTGCTATGAGTAATGGCTCATTTTTGGGCATTTCGGCCAGAGACAGTTCCAGAGCATGATGAATGTCTTGAGTTTCCCAATAGGGACCAAATTTCGTCTGGATTCTTCTATACCAGTTCCTCCAACTAGTGACCGCAGGCAAAGGCCAGTTCTTGAAGGTATACCGCCACCTGTTCGATGAAATGACTCCATGCTTGAAGGGAATTCTGTTGGTCTCCATCCTGATGATGTTGGTTGGGTTGGGGTTTCCCATTGGACCCAAGAAGTAGGAATCGGGATCCGCATCACAAGGAATCAGAATTTCGTCCCTAAAGGCCTAAAAGAAGATATGTGCAGGAAAAGTTAAAAGAACCGAATGCCGATAGGAATTGGCCGAATGTATTGAGGGGAGAAGTGAGGATTACCTGTGGAATCTCATCACGGGTTGCCATTATGGAGCTCAAGTGGAAATTGAAACTGTTGGCGAATTGGGGAGAATGCGGAGTTTGAAGCAGTGCCGATCTAGGGCGCGCGATGGACTTGTGGTCAATTTCAGAACAAATGCCTTTATTCAGAAATTGAGGGGGCATGTGTTAACACATAATTTTCGCATTATGACAAGCGGGCCAGTGCGGTGCAGGTTCGGGAGAAGTTACCACCTAAGGGATTCGGCAGACAGCGAATGCGGTCGGCTAAATCAGTGTATTCGGCAAGGCTGTGAAGGCGACTAGTCAATAGCGAGCGGGTTCGGCAATATGGCGCTGCGGTCGGCTACCTCAGGCTAAGTCGGTTTGCGACAAATACGGCAGATCAGAAGATTCGGCAACAGAAGATCTCGTCATTGTTAGCACGTGCCGATTATTAAGGGAGGCTTAGAATAAAAGACATCGTATTTTAGATAAGTTTCCTGTTTTGTCGTTGTAATCGTGTCCTCCTAGGACTCGTAGAACACCAGGGTATAAATATAAACCCTGAGACTATTGTAAAAACGTTCACAATCAATACAACCAACCCGGCCCTGTGCCGTCTTCGAGTCCAAGTCGTGTCGTCGTGTTCTTCGAGAGGGGCCATCGATCCGTCGACCTCCGTAAGTTTAGGCAACCTTGTTATCATGTCTAGTATCGTGCGGCGGATTTAGATATGGTGCAAGTAGTCTCGTACGTTAAGCTTAGTATCGTGCGGCGGATTTAAGCTTATGACGGGAAGTTTTTGCTTATGCCTTGTATCGTGCGGCGGATTGAGTCATGAGTAAAAATAGTTATCGGCTCTGTTAGATTTGGCAAATCTGATAGATTCAATAAGTTACCTTGTGTTATATGTTTTGTTATGTTTATTTTATCGTAACACTTTTGCCCAATCTAGACACCGTTCGGTTTGGCTTTATCTTTTATAGATCCGCTTTGTTCTTTCACGTTTATTATTGTAAAGTCTTTTATGTAGTAGATCTATTGTTCGTAATAGCCGATTGGATCGTATCTGGATTGCCACGTGGTGAGGGTTCATGCATGTTAAGTATGTTTGACCTATGATAGAGCCAGGTGTCGTGCGGCAGGCGCAGGCTTTAGATTTAGCTTAGTCATGCTCAGTTTGTATGTTCAATCCCCATGGACCCCAACTCAGTTGTACAATCGAGATTGGTTAAGTTTTAACTTATATTTGATACATCATGTAAGTACGATTCTCATGCAAACGTGTTCGGCAACCTGTTATCCACGTAACTCTGTTCATATTGCCGAATAATCTTTTAAACCTGTTGGCAGATAGCTTTCATAGTTATATGTTGTCGTAAGTGGCTTCAGGGCCGTACATCTTGGAACTGCCTGGTCATACCCGGCATGTTCCAGCTTTGTATTTAACAGTTTATCTCCCTTGTTAGTTGCAGGACAAACTGACTGGCACGCACCGGACTTGTGAGCACCCGGGCTACGTTTGAAGCTAGCTTCTCCGGCTTGCTGTGTGATTGGCACAAAGGGTCACATTTTGTGTCAACACACTTTTTGGCATGCCTGGTGGGACACTCTTTTTCCTGCAGCCATGGTTGAAGTCACTGAAGCCGAGGCCAGCAACAAGGCGGGGCTCGTGCAGGTGCAGCTCGCTGAACTACCCGACGAGTACAAAGAGCAGGTGGATGATGCTTGTGCCGAATTCCAGGCCAAGTGCCTAGAAGCCTTCTCCAAGAACAAGAGCGGAAAGGTTCGTCGTCTGCACGATCTGCCGAAGCCCGTCCACCTCAACCCGAATGATCCTGGGGAGGCGGAGGCAGTGCTAAAAATGTCTCACATAATCAACGAAGCTGTCTCTGGTGCCATCGGTCGCATGCATGGGGCGTTCCTCAACACTTTCCGCACCATCATGATCGCCCAATTCGGCCCCAAGGCCGATGAACTCATGAAGGCGGAGTTTGGCCCTATAGCCGGACCACATCTTTTCAACCTGCCGGATCACCTCAAGGGGGCAGGAGCTGCTGGTGAGGAGACCCCGCCTAAGGCTCAATCAGGCGAGCTGACCATTCAAGAGAAGCACACGCCAGAGGGCCAATTGCCGACCGTGGGTCAGCTCACGTTCGACACTAAGGGTCAGCCGCCAGAGTCAACACGCAAGATCTCCCCGCAAACCTATAGGCTCATAAAGGACTACTACGGAAACGGGTACCATGAAATGCTTGAGCCTCACAACATAGAGGGCGCCCCACATCCAGGATATGGGAAGCCAACGGCCGAAAAGACCGCCGACTCTAATGTCGATGTCATGCTAGAGAAGATGGCAGATATGATGCAGCGCACTTTCGGCCTGAAGCCTAAGGGCACTTATGCTTACAGATCTCCGTAACCATGAAAAGGGTGCGTCAGGCAAAGCAGGCTTAAATAGAAGGAGGGAACCAAAACTTCACTAACTTGTGATAATGTTGCAGAGCTGCTTTCGTTGGTCTGCCCATTCAGCTGCCTCAATGCTATGCTTCTTAGATGCGTCTTTCAAATCCTTCTAGGCTCTGTCCCTTTCCTCGCGGTACTGAAGAGCATTCAAATGGGTGAGTTGAGGTGAGTTGTCAAACTCAGAGGAATCTGGAGACCCAGAAAAAGGATTGGGGAAGGCCGTTGGAACTGCTGTTTCTGGAAAGAGAGCCCGATTTTGGCTAAGGAAAGACCTCACCCTGGAAGGAGGGTGAACGGCGAATCAGGGACAGATAAACAAGAAGAGCTATCGCAAGGGGGCAAGAGACTAATTTCTTACCCACGACGTCGGTGAGTTATTGCTTGACTTCCTCCTGCCTCGTCTCCGACGAGATGCCTGTCGTGGTCACCGTCGCCTGCCATTGATGGAAACACAAGCAAAGGATTTTCTCTCTGGCTTGAGCTAGAAGCCGAGAAGTGGAGATTTTGCGGGTCAAACTATTTGACTGGAGTCAAGGGTGACAGCTTGTGTAGGGTCATATTTATAGAACCATGGCTTGCACACTGGAAGACCCAGCATCGGAATAGGGTTTTCACAGCTTATGGGCCGTTATTGGACCAGGCCGGATTTTTGACGATTAGAGGAGGTCATGACTCCAGAATCAGGAAGCCGATAGGATTCGGCTAAGAGTTGTTCAGTTTCGGCTGATTGTTTGGGAATTCATGTTACCGTTTGGCACTGAGGACAAAAAGCTGAAAACGGAAAAGTCCCTTAAGAAATACTATCCTGATGCTGTCATGGATCAGAAAATTGGGAGAAGGCTGAAAAGCTTTGGATCTAAAATAATCAATTACAGCGATTACTTGTGGGACAGAGATGATCAACATGATTATTGGTAATAGCCGATGTAATATACATCGCCACTAGGGTAGAAATAAAGTTAATGGCTAATGCACAAGGCAGA
Organism: Coix lacryma-jobi var. lacryma-jobi; assembly: GCA_009763385.1. Taxonomy (NCBI): domain Eukaryota; kingdom Viridiplantae; phylum Streptophyta; class Magnoliopsida; order Poales; family Poaceae; genus Coix; species Coix lacryma-jobi. The sequence continues at coordinate 20,444,198 of CM019826.1, forward strand.
ACACACGTTGATCTCGAAGGATCAGTCGCAGATTAATTTTTGGAAGATCAAACCGAAAGACTTTTTATTTACAAAGGAAGGGGGAACAAGTTACAGTGGAAATCAGTTCGTCCACTCTATCCTATTCCTAATCGGGAGATCAAAATCAAAAGAATCAGCCAGATCTGTTTCAGCTTCTTTCATATCATCAACAGAGTGTGCTACCCTATATTCTAGCCCTCGCTCACAGACGTCAAAGCTGCGATAATCGGCGCCGGAATGAATCCTTACAGCGTTGAAAGCAAGCGCTGCGCCACATCCCATGCCGGCCCTGGAGATGTCGGGGAGGATTCGGTTAACTTCGTTCACCCGATCCAAGGATGTCATGCCTGCTGCATGCATTGCATCATTTTATGTGCATGAGAGTGTTTTTGCTTTTTGCTTATTTATTGGATTTTGGACTTCTTTTGGACTTGAGGGTTAAAGTGGATTTCTGCGTTGGCAAATAAGTTTGTAAAATAAAGAATATTGAGTAGAGTGCTTTTCATATTGGCATTTTGACCTAGTTCAAAATAGTTTACCAAATAAAAATGAGTTAAACAAAATGTTTTATATCTCACAAAATCGGCTTGTTATGTGGAGGTTGTTAAGAATTGGTTTTCAGAAAAAGTGTCTTATATGAAAGTTGTAGAGAAAATTATTTTGAGCAACTTTTATTTTTGGGTCAAAACCTAGTTTGGAGTTTTTGAAACTGTTTTTGAATGGTCAAAGTTTGAAAAGGTTTTGGAAAAAGAAAAAGAAAAACATTTCTTTTCGCGCTTCCCTTTCGGCCCGCTCAGTCTTTCGAACCACCAGCGCCGCGCCGGCCCAGCTCCGCCCGCGCCCGCTCCCGCGCGCGCCGCGCGACACGCCGGTCAGGCCTGACAGCCGCGCCGTACGCCGGCTCTGCTCGCCACGTGGCCGCCGCATCCTGCCGAGGATCCTCGCCAGCCACTCCTCGTCCAATTCCCCTCCGCGCGATCACGCAAGCGATCGGCCTCGCCCACTCTCCGCTTGCCTCGCCTGCCGTGCCCGCTCGCCGTGCACGCCAGCACCTGCCACCGCCTCGCCCGCCGCGCCGTCGTGGCCCCGCCACGACCACCGGCTGGCCAAGCCGACCAAAACCCCGAGCGCACCGCACTCCCCTCTCCCCACTTGCCATTCCGCTCGCCCGCTCTCACTCTCGCTCTCCCTCTCCGCTCCCACGAACGCGCAAGCGTCCGCCACCCTCGCCACCGTTCGCCACCGCCACCTCCCCTCTCTGTTCCGACCTCACCCGACCTCTACTGTCCGATTCCTCTCGCCAACCGCTCCGCCCTCACCGTGCACACGTCGTGCGCACGCCATCTTCCCCAGCCAAGCACCATCACCGCCGGAGGACGAGGAGCCCCTTTTGGTCCCCGTTCGCCGCCGAGTGGAGCTCAAGCCTGTTCCGCATCGACCCGAGCTTCGTCACCTCTCTCCTTCGTCCTCGAGCTTCACCGAGCCAAGGCAGAGTGAGAACACCGACTAGCTTCAACGCTACCGCTCTTTCCCACCTCTTCTTCCCCGGCCGAGTGCCATGACCGCCGCCGTGGTCTGTGCACGCGGTCAAGCCCCTCCGATGCTCCCCGAGCCAAACCAACCACCTAGCCTCACTCCCTAGGGTTCTCGAAGCATGGCGCACACGCCAATTTAGCCGGCGACCGCGGGAAACGACGTAGCCGTATGTTGCCGCCGCCGCCGTGCGCCACCGCTCGCTGCCAGCACGCTTCGGTCGTGCGCTGGCCAAGCCACCTACACCGTCCGATGCGCCTCGTCGAGACGAGTCCATCGAGCCTAGCCTCACCGCCGGCGAGCTCACCGTCGGCAAGCAATCGCCGGTCAAACCTTCCCCCTGCTTCGCCCTCTCTGACGGGTGGGTCCCATTGACTAGCAGACCCCGCGCATCAGCCTCACCCGGTCCATGGACCACGTTCACGCAAGGCCGAGCCGGGAAAAATTCAAATGTTTTCCTTTTTTGTTTTATTTTCCAGAAATGCTTGTTATTTTTGTGTAGGTCGTTTTACAAGTCCAAATGAAGTACTTTCAGTTTTGATAGCTTGTTTATGAGTAGATATATCATGGAAAAATATGAAAGTATTTTTGGTGTAAGTTTATTTTACTATTTTTATTTAATTCATTTTATGTGCTTTTGTTTAGATAAATGGAAATAGGTGTTTTCTGGTTGAGATAATTCATGGGAAAATTTGTGTAGGTTTCTAATCATGATATATACCTATGAAAAATATATAAGGCACTGTTCATGTGGAAAAAGTTTCTGTTATGGTTTAAAGTCTTTTTTGACTGATTTCTTGGAATAAGTGTTAAGGTATTTTATATGTTAAAATAAAATGTGGGAAAAATTATACAGTCTCTGTGTATGATGTTTTAGTGAGGAAAAATGTAAGCATGGGTTGTTATGTGAAGAAATCTGAAGTTGCTTTGTAAATGTACTTTTCTATGTTTTCCTTTAGAAATTTATGTAAGAAATAATATAATGTTTCTGTTCATGGAACTTCCATGATAAATATGAAATGTGAAGTAAAATCTGGGAAAAATATGAAAATAAGTTTAGCACCCTTTTACAGTAGGGTTGTAGTTCAAATGGTTCAATTTAGAGTAGATTTGTTTATTTTGTGTAGGCTTGTATGTTTATGTTCTCACAGTAAATTTTCTACAGTAGAATGTTTATGAGTAGTTGAAGCTAGAAAAATTATGAAATCTGCTGTTGGACACTTTTTGTGTAAAAAGTTAGTTCAAAGCACCTTTTGAGCAGTTTATTTGTTATTTTTATATCTGCAGTTCTATATTTTATTTCTGTTTGAAAATTGTTCAGTGAAGTCCAGCAGATGTTAATTGCCTTTTGGAATTTTTGTGGATTTTTCTGAGTTAAAAAAAAAGCACTTGTAGTTCAAACCTGAATTTCTTTTGAATTTCTAAATAAGAAATAGGTAAATTAAGGGATTTTGTTTTATGAAATAAATAAGTATTTACCTCAATGTCAAAAGTGGTTCAACAAGTTGGTTTTGTTGGTTTGCAAGAAATGTTACTTTTCTTACCACCGCATCTCGCACCACGTATTATTTATTTATCATTTTCAACCGCATTGTAATAGGATCGACAGTTCAGGATCAAGACCAGGAGCAGGAGACAAACGTCGAGCAGCAGATCCCGGAACTTCATCAAACCGAGGAAGTCGACCCCGCGGCCGACACTAACCTGCCTAAGTGCCCCTCCCACGAGGCCTCGGTCTTCTCTCAAGGCAAGCCCCGGAGCATATTAAGCCTCCTATCTTTTGCAATTAAAATTACTTGAGTCCTTTTATATTGTGATGCATTAGGTATAGGAGTCGGAATGAATCCTACTTGCTGCATTACCATTCCTTGGTTATTGATTAATATCTACCTTGTTATCCTGTTATTTATTTACAATGTAGCTTGCTTAATAAAAGTAGTAGTTAAGGATGTTTCCGTAATACCCTGATGGGTAGTTACCGGATCACGGTTGGCTATATTTGCTATCGTGAAAAGGAACCTAAGTAGTAATGAAATACGGTCAACTGGAAGGCAAGGCACAAGTTTGGAAACTTGGGGCAGTCCGTCCGTTGGATCGTGTAGGTTTGTATCGATGTTGGCCCTCGTTCATTTTTGAACGCGCACTTTTACTTAGGGATACGTCGGTGCCGTAATCATCGACCCCAAAGCCGGTTAGAAGCTGTTCGGGCCGGAATCAACCCGAGTCGCGTCCTCTAGTATGGAAATGCGATCTGCCGCGTGAGGCCATCGCCAGGTTCCAATTGGGCGGTCCGTGCTTGAACCGCGACGATTACCACCACGAACAAGCGTCGAGCGGTTGCCCAATGCATGGACCCGACGGGGAAAGTGTGGGCTAGTATTAAAGGTCTTTCACCAGCTGGTTTGGAATTCGATTCGAGTCGACGTCTCCCCCGGTTAGTGGGAAACTATGGCGAGCTTCACCACGATACAACTCCATGTGATGTGTAAAAGGTTCAACTAAAATGTGGATAAGTCAACTGGATATGTTATGTAATTGCTTGCTAGACTCAAGTGAGTGCATTAGTTCAGGTGCAAACCTAGAGTAAGGAATAGGTCTAAAAGTGATAGCTCATCAATATCATTAATTACCCCTTATCTGAATTTGAGCTTTTCGCAACTAAAAGATCCCAACTCCACCCAAAAAAGGCCTTGCATATCCTTCGTGTCTTTATTTTCAGTTGGACGGGTAAGTCTAGCTGAGTACATTCCCGTACTCAGGGTTTATCCCGTTTGTTGCAGATGGCCAGGTCTACTTTGGCTATTGTAAGCACTGCCTCTACCCAGTGGAAGGTGATGAGGAGTAGGCCCAGGGCAGGGTCGTCCAGAAGCTTCCCCTTTTCTTTTGTTGGTCTAAGACTACTGGTGGCACACTATTTAAAAAGGGAGGAGTGAGTTGTGTTGAGTTGTGTATCAAACAATGTTTAATTTGGACCACGTGTGTGGTGGTTGTGTTTCAAACATATTTAAGCTTCCGCACTTTTAAATTTGGTATTGTAATAACTCTATCTAAAATTTCGCACTCTGATATTTTAAATTCGGTTTCGTTATCTGACTTGTATCTTTGCGAATGTAATTCTTGAACAATGCGATCCTGTATGTTGTATGATGATAGAAATCCTTCGAGATTTCCGGACTATCGGGGTTATATGGGTTCAAGTATGAGTCGATGTCAGACGGATTTGGCTAAGACGGTACTTGAGCTCTTATAATCAGGACGGTTCTGCCACAGTGATAGCAAGCCTGGCGACGACGGCTTCAAGGGCATGGAGTTTGGCCGCCAGAGCTAAAAAGGAGAAGAGTAAGAAGAGGCGGAACGGAGAAAACGAGGAGAAGGGTAATAGAAATGTTTACCGACGGCCCTGAAGGACCGAGAAGCAACCAGAAAGCGACCAGAGGGGGGGTGAATGGGAGCTTCAAATTTTCCTTTTGGAAACTAGGAGCCACTGTCCCGAGAATCACCTCGAAAGACAAACCCTAGAGCTTGCTAATGTCCACGACCCTAGATGTAGGGTGGATGCTTTCAAGAAGCACAGCGGGACACTACACAACTCTAGAAAGCCAACGCAAAAGACGGAAAACAAATCCGACAACGGGCGAGCAAACTGCGAACGAAACGGCTCGAGACAGAACTGACCGGACTCTGGCCTGCGTCCGGTCACAGTTCACCGGACGCGTCCGGTCGAGCGAAAACCAATACAAAAACTCTCTGAGTTGGACCGGACTCTGAGAGGCAGGGCGTCCGATCAACTGCTGTGCGTCCGGTCGTCAGGGATCGGACGCGTCCGGTCGAGCAAAACCCAAAACGGGAGCTTACTGAGTTGGACCGGACTCTGGTGAACAGAGCGTCCGGTCAAAATGTTGTGTGTCCGGTCAGTGAGCTCGCCGAGCGTCTGGTCAACCAGCAAGAAATTGCAGTAAACATTCAACGACCGGACTCACCCAGCCAGCGTCCGGTCGCCCCGACCCCTGCGTCCGGTCACCCCGTGACAGCACAGTTCATCCACCGATTTGAATTAAACTCTCCCAAAACGAAACCTCTAGGGTTCAAACTTGGAGAGATGAGTCACAAGGAGTATAGTGAGCTATCTCTAAGAGATCATGGCTCGAACCTATCTCCAAATCTATGAATCGAAGAATTTCGAAGGAAGGGAGAAAACTTGACCCGAAACAAAAATCGATCGATCTCCTAGACCGTGAGGTTAGAGATTAATTCCTTCAGTGGAAAGAAGTGCCTCACAAACTAGAACAACTTGATTCAAACGGATTTGCAAAAGATGAACCGAGCAAAGAGATCGAGCGACGGGAAAAATGTGGAGAAAAAGGATTCCGCGAAGAACACGAACAAAACGCGAATCACAACCACGAAATTGCAACCGTGTGGCTACCACACGCTACAACAGTGAGGTTACGACATCACTTCCTCAAAATCTCATGAACACAGAGGTATTGTTCTCTTCTCTGTGGATCTCAACTAGCTACAACAGGGATGTGGGAGAGCAGGAAACCCTAGAAACAAAGAGCAAATGACAGGATGACTAACTGAGATAGATGGGGAGGTGGGTGTCTCCCTATATTTATCCTAGTTCTAACCTATTCCTAATTTCCACTCTACCCCTAACTACTTACAGAGCGAACCAGCTAAACCCTAAGGTTATTCTGGACCAACTCGGTGGTAGGTGGATCCAACGGCCACGCCCGCACAACTTGTAGCGTTGCCTCGACGCAACCTCCCGATTGCCGCCACATGCCGCCCTCGCTCTGCACCCCCGGTTTTGCGGCCCAAACCGGGAAACCAGCCTTTTCCAGCCAACCCCTGGTTTTGAGGCCCAAACCGGGAAACCAGCCCACCAGCTTCTGAGTTTTGAGGCCAAACTCAGCAAACCCTTAGCGCCCAGGTTTTGAGGCCCAAACCTGGAAACCGTCCTCGGCCTGAGTTTTGTGGCCAAACTCGGAAACCCTCAGCCTGAGTTTTGTGGCCAAACTCGGAAACCATCCACGCCCAGGTTTTGAGGCCCAAACCTGGAAACCGTCCACCCGATGGTTTTTCCCTGGCTCTACCACCAAACCGACGTCGTAGATGGGATGCACCTCCCGTGCACCCCGTCCACCGACACGTGTCCCCAAGTCCACGACTCAGGCAACACATGACCGCACTTCTTCACTTGTTGTCATCACAGGCTGCCAGCCACCACAGCTAATCCTCGGGCCTCTGGTCCCTCAGTCCAAGCCTCACGTCCGCCCTTCGCCACTCCCGGTCCATCGGCACGGCATGTCTCTACTTGACCTTCACCTCACCTTCGATCACTGTATCCGTGCTCGACACCTGCACAACACAAGCCAAAGAACATGCGCATCATCCCAGTTGACAATCACTCATCACTCAAAGACTCGGCATACACCCATGTATCCGCAATCTCCCCCTTGATGAGTGCATTGTCAACTACCAACACAAATCATAATAGATAGAGAAGAAGGAAGAAGGAGAAGAGAGAACTCAACCAAATGACCCAAAAGCATAGCAAAGCCGAAGAAGGTCAAGTGGAAAGAGCGAAAGAACTTGGTCCCCAAAGACATGGGCAACGGCTCGACGCAACCAAGCAAAACAAAGCTAGCCCTCAAGAAGAGGTAGAACAGGCTCAACACCGCTAGCAAAGACCAATTGAAAATATCGAAGCAAAATGCTAGTCCCTCAAGAAAGAGGCACAGAGGCTCAACACAACTAGCAAGAAAGCTCGACACCAATGCCTTACGGCCCGCATAAACAGCAAGCTCCCCTCGAATAGTGCATACAACCAGAAAAATCTCCCCCTTAGGTCCAACAAGGGAGGGGCACAAAGATTAAAATCTCCCCCTTAACGAAAACTCCTCCTTAGTTGAACACACAGGAAGCATATGATTTGCAAATTCTCCCCCTTAGTTGAAAATGCACTAATCAAGTAAAAAACTCTCCCCATCAGAAAATGCACCAACAAAAGTGCTAACAAGGGAGGTTCTCCCCCTTCCAACATGCATATGAGTCAGAATGCAAGTTAGGAGCTTCAGGAGTATACTCAAAAGAGTGCAAAAATGTTCTACGGAGTTTGGGTCCGATGACTACTTAGAAAATGCACAAGATGCTAGCAAAGACTCAAACTGATCACTAAGTCTGAAAAATGAACATGTGAGCAGTTTTAAGCCGAAAAGGTATTCACCATCAAAATAACACAAGACATGTATAGACAGGAAGTCAAAAGTGCTAAGCATGTATACCAAGTGAACTACCCCTAGCACAGTTCAAACATCATGCTGATACCAATTTAGGCATTTTACTTGTGATTTCATATTTTAATCGGAGTTGCAGCGGTGAAATTACACAAGTTCAGAAAACAGCATGTGACTGCGAGAGGTTGAATGCTTGTTATTGCCTAACTTTTCAACTATGCGAAGCCTATGCATAAGCAATCAGAAGCTTAAAGCAACAATTTCGGTCATACACTACACAGCTCAAGTTTAACTCAAAGTGCAATGAGAAACAGTCTCGAAACTGTGAGGTGTTAACAAGCAAACCCATCTCGATCTTTCCAATTCACTTAACTTGGTTCAGATTTTAAACTGAATATGACATACCAAGCAAGTGAATGACTCAACACTAGAGACATAGCAACCTAGCATACAGAAATAGCATATGTGACTTCGACACATCCTACACATGCTAGTTGCATATCTTAATGGTGAACATTTTCAAGTTTTAAGTTCATTATCAAATTCACCATTCAAAAATAGCTCAGCTCATAGTATGCACTAGTGATCAGAAAGAGCATAAGCTACAGCATCAACATAAAGCATCGGAGCAAAAACTAGACAGAGCATAGTTACATTCTTCAGATTATACACATGAAGCTCAGAATGTAAAAGCGTATGCTGAAATGCAAAAGATGCACGAAGAAATCAAAAAGAAGTAAAAACAACTGAAACCCAAAAATCAGTGTATCATACAAAATCCAAAGTGTTTCCCCCATCTAAAAGGGGAAACACACACCAAGCTCACCTCTCAACCGATTAAAGGTTGATTGGTCCAAAGGCTTGGTAAAAATATCAGCAAGCTGATGATGAGTATCGACATGGCGAAGGTCGATATCACCCTTCTCATAGTGGTCTCGCAGAAAATAAAAGCGCACATCAATGTGTTTGGTTTTCGAGTGAAGCACGGGGTTCTTAGCAATGCTAATCGCACTCATGCTATCACAAAGCAATGGAACACGAGAAAAGCTCAGACCAAAATCACGCAAAGTGGCCATCATCCAGAGTAACTGGGAACAGCAGCTAGCCGCAGCAACATACTCAGCCTCCGTGGTAGACTGGGCGACACTAGACTGCTTGCGAGAGGACCACGAAACAAGAGAAGAACCAATAAACTAGCAAGTCCCAGAAGTGGACTTGCGATCAATACGGCAACCAGCAAAATCGGCATCGGAATAACCGCAAAGGGAAAGGGTGGAGGAAGCAGAATACCAAATCCCGAACTCTGGAGAGAAGGATAAGTACCTCATAATGCGCTTGACCGCCTGACGGTGAGAGGTGTGAGGCGACGCCTGAAAGCGCGCGCAGAGGCACACCGCGAACTGGATGTCCGGGCGTGTCGCCATCAGGTACAGCAGCGACCCGATCATACTCCGGTACTCCTTCTGGTCCACTGCTTCTCCCTCCTTGTCCGCATCCAGGGCCGTCGTGGTGGCCATGGGTGTTGGAAGTGGCTTGGCCTCACCCATGTCGAACTTCTTCAGGATATCTCTGGTGTACTTGCCCTGGTGCACAAACGTTCCTTCCCGGGTTTGCTTGATTTGCAACCCGAGGAAAAACGTCAACTCGCCCAACATGCTCATCTCGAACTCCCTGCTCATCGTATCTGCGAACTTGGCAACCAAAGCGTGAGAAGAACCACCGAAAATGATATCATCCACGTAAATTTGGACCAAGAGAGTATCAGTGCCTTGCTTGAGGAAAAAGAGCGTTTTATCTACACATCCCATTTTAAAACTCTTAGCAAGCAAAAAGGTTTTCAACCTATCATACCAGGCTCTAGGGGCTTGTTTCAAACCATACAAAGCTTTGTGAAGTTTAAAAACATGGTTTGGAAACATGGGATTTTCAAAACCGGGGGGTTGTCTAACATACACCTCCTCTTCTATGTAGCCGTTTAAGAAGGCACTCTTGACATCCATTTGGAAAAGTTTGAAACCTTTGGATGCAGCAAAAGCCAAGAGTATCCTAATAGCCTCCAAACATGCTACAGGAGCAAATGTCTCCTCATAGTCTATCCCCTCCTTCTGACTATATCCCTGGGCTACGAGTCTGGCCTTGTTTCTCACAACATGGCCATCTTCTCCCTGTTTGTTTTTGAAAACCCATTTTGTCCCGATTGTATGACACTCAGAAGGTGGAGACACTAGAACCCAAACCCGATTTCTCTCAAAGTTCTCAAGCTCCTCATGCATGGCATTGACCCAATCAGGATCCGTCAAAGCGTGTCCAACATCTCAGGGTTCAAAATCTGCAACAAATGCAGAATGAGCAAAGTGAGAGATTTGCCTTGACCGGGTGACGCGTTCGTCGATGCTGCCGATCATCTGCTGAGGCGGGTGCTAGCGCTGAATGTGTCGTGGTGCCTCCCTTGCCGAAGTGGCCTCCCCCTCAACAGCAGCTGGTGCCTCCACGGGTACAAAGGGTACCGCTCGGGGTGGCGGATCCCACGACCCCCAGGAAGAAGAGGTGTCGGGGCCGTGAGTCGTCGTAGAGGCCGCTCTTTGCAGCATAGCAGGTGGAGGAGGTGCTGGGTCATCTATCCCTTCAGCACCTTCTTCTTCTTTATCGAAAAGAGGTTCGCCAACCTCATGATCACCTGCACGCTCAAAACGAGAAGAAGGACAAACCATGGTCTCGTCGAAGGTGACATCGGATGTCTCCATGACTCGGTTACGCGTTCGTCGATGCTGCCGATCATCTGCTGAGGCGGGTGCTAGCGCTGAATGTGTCGTGGTGCCTCCCTTGCCGAAGTGGCCTCCCCCTCAATAGCAGCTGGTGCCTCCCCGGGTACAAAGGGTACCGCTCGGGGTGGCGGATCCCACGGCCCCCAGGAAGAAGAGGTGTCGGGGCCGTGAGTCGTCGTAGAGGCCGCTCTTTGCGGCACAACAGGTGGAGGAGGTGCTGGGTCATCTATCCCTTCAGCACCTTCTTCTTCTTTATCGAAAAGAGGTTCGCCAACCTCATGATCACCTGCACGCTCAAAACGAGAAGAAGGACAAACCATGGTCTCGTCGAAGGTGACATCGGATGTCTCCATGACTCGGTTAGTGTCAAGGTTAAGTACACGATAAGCACGAGTATGAGTGCCATAACCCAAAAACACACCGTCAGAAGAACGAGACTCAAACTTGTCCAAGTTGCCCTTTTTGAGTATAAAACAATGGCAACCAAAACTCGAAAATAGCTCACCTTGGGTAGTTTTCCAAAACGCAACTCATAAGAGGTCTTTTTCAAGAAAGCTCGAAGAAAAATGCGATTGGAAATATAGCATGCAGTGTTCATAGCTTCGGCCCAATATCGCCTAGGAGTCCTATGCTCATCGAGCATCGTCCTGGCCATCTCTACAAGGGTCCGATTCTTCCTCTCTACAACACCATTCTGAGGGGGTGTGTAGGGGGAAGAAAACTGATGCTCTAAACCCAAAGAGTTACAAAACTTCTCAAAATCCAAATTCTTGAATTCGGAACCATTATCACTCCTAATAGCTCGCATCGAGTTCAAAGGGAACTCGTTCTGAAGACGCAAAATCAGATTTCGAGCAAAGGAAAAAGTATCGGTCTTCTCAGCAAAAACGAAGACCCACGAATATCTCGAAAAGTCATCAACAACAAGTACATACCACTTCCCCCCAACCGAGCTCACCCGAGCCGGACCAACAAGGTCCATGTGCAAAAGCTCTCTAGGGCGCTTGGTCATGACCTGAGTCACTAGATGGTGGGCAGCGGCAACCATCTTCCCGTGTCTACAAGAGTGGCAAACAAGATCCTTCTCCATAGATAACTTGGGCAATCCTCGGATTAGGCCAAGTGAACTAAGCCTTGCAAGCAAGTCGAAGCTCAAATGTCCAAGTCTTCTATGCCACTTCCAAAGATAAGAAGAGGAAGGTCCAGCCACAAGACAACGAGAAGTACCAAAAGACTCCGAGAAATTCGCACGAAAGACTTTTCCAAAGGGCGAAATCAAACACACAAGATTGCCCTGAGGATCCAAAATACGACTGAGATTTGGTTTAAAACGAATCTCATAGTCGTCGTCAAAGAGTTGCGAAACGGAAAGAAGGTTAAAATGCAAGTTAGAAACAAGAGCAACATCGCGCAACACAAAGTGCTCATTAACTCGCACAGACCCTCGAGACAGCACCTTACCTTTGCTGTTGTCGCTGAAGGTGATATACTCCTTTCCGGCGACCGGACTAAGACTGGAGAACCACTTGGCGTTTCCGGTCATGTGCCTCGAACACCCAGAATCCACCAACCAAACGTTCTCCAATCGTTTTACCTACATCAATAAAAAGACATAGGGTGAGCATACGGTCCAACATTGGGGTTAGTGAAGTAGGAAGAATACCAGTGTTGGGCCGGCTGCTCAAAAGAACAGTTAGCACACCTACGAAGGAAGCGATCACCACGTTTAGAAGAACGTGGTCCGCTGGGGAAGGAGCGCTCACCGCGATACTCAAAACGCGGTGGGGGAAAACGCTCAACTGCAAAGCCACTGCCACGGGGTCCATAGCCTACAAATGCAGGCTCCCGCCGGGCACGCTCTCTACGAGGCCCACGCCTAGGGACTTGAGGCTCAACACCTCTAGGCCTAGCGTCTCTCCTCGGAGCTCTCTGCTGCCTAGGCCTGGGAACTTGAGGTTCTGGACCTCTGGGCCTAGCAGCACGTCTCGGTGCTCTCCTCTGAACATTCGGCGCATGTACATCATGAAAAGGATGGTACATGTCCGGGTTGTTCATCTCCCTAGCGCGGCGCGCCTCTCTCTTGCGCCTAAAGCAGAACTCGCTCAAGTGTCCATCTCTCCCACAGTGCTCACAGTGGTACCTCACCGCTCTCAAAGGGGGTTATTGGTACTCACGGTTGTGGGTGTGGATCACCTTGCCCTTCTGTGGCAACTCCTCCTGGATAGGTAGCATTGTGTCCAGCTTGTTCTTTAGGTGGTTGGGTTTGGGATGCCACACTTGGTTCTTGGGTGGAGCTCTCGGAGGTTCTTCAAACACTCCATCCTTGGTGTTAGGCTTGAGAGGCTCTTTGGGTGGAAGCTTGGTTAGTTTGGGAGTAGTGGTGAAGTTGGGTTTCTCACTCGGATTCAGACCACTCGACTCTCCAATCTTCCCAAAAGCAGAAAGATCAACACCCTGAGCAAAGCCTACACCGAGACCTCCAGCAGCTCGCTTGAATTGGGAAATCATCATCCCAAGCTGTGGCTCACCACAAGACACCCATGACAAGATGGTCCGAAGGTATGTGTTTTCCTCCTCGGTTTGCATCTTGTCATGCTTCACGTTAGCAATCTCCATCTCCAAACCCTCGCACAAAGCGCACCTAGTCACACAAGTGCTACCCGAGCTGGCCTCCTCAAGAGACATAATCTTGGCATTCTTCTCTGCCATCTCAGATTGCAAGACAGGACAAGTCTTGCAAGCACCCAACAGCATGGGTCTAGCCCGGAGCTCATCCACCTCTCCTACCAATGCAGCATACTTACTTCTCAAAGTGAGAAGATCAGTCATGTGCATGGTGCACGCCTCACACTCCTCCTCATCTGTGACAACTACGGTGGACTTGACAGAATCAAGTTCCTTCACCGTATCCTCCCACTTCTGCCTAAACTCCTTGCGCTCTCTAGCGGCTCGCCTAAGCAACTTATCTTGACTAAGGAGCGCGGCAGTAAGTTTCTCGACCTCAGCGGAAAGCTCATCGTGGGTCAGAGATACCTGGGAGGTGTCGTCGTCGTCGTCGTTCCGAGGGGAGTTCACCAGCTCGACATCGACCTCCTTGCCGAGGGCCATGGTGCAGAGGCCGTCATCGTCGGCGAAGAAGCAGAGACCGTTCAGCTTGTCCTCGATCCTCTTCTTCTTCTCGGACTCGTCGTCGCTTGAGCAAGCGGAGTCGTCATCCGAGTCGTCGACGTCGCTGAGCGTGGCGAAGAACGCACGCTGCTCAGCTTGGGCCTTCTCCAAGTACTTCTTCTTGATGTACTCCTTGTCGAAGCCGCCCCTCCGCTTGTGCCTCGCGGGGACGTACTTCTCCTTGCGCTTGCCGGAGTCGTACTTGTGCCCATGATCGCCCTTCCCAGATGAATGCTTCTTCTTGGAGCAGTTGGCGATGAAGTGATCGGGGTCGCCGCATTCGTAGCATCCCGAGCGTCCTCCTCCGCGGCGACGGTTCATGCGGTTGTTGTGGAACCGCGAGAACCGGTTGGCGAGCAATGCCAACTCGTCATCCCCCAAAGACTCCAGCTGGTCCTCTATGACAGAAAAGAGAGACGAAAGAGCAAAACCTCCAGAGGGGTTGGAAGAGCCAAAAACCAAAGCCATAGTCGGGCCAGAAGGATTCTCATAAGAAGCCCTCGCCATGGCATCAATCTCACTGGACGTGAGCTTACTGAAGAGCTCGTCGCACGTGAGGGTCTCATTGTTAGGTGATTCAATGATCACCTGAACTTTGGAATCCCACACCGATCGATCAAGAGTATGCAAAATCTTCAAAGCTCTCTCATGATCGTCGAAAGGCAACAGCTCCTTGTTAGCCCTCATCCTGTTGACAATCACCTAAAAGCGAGAGAATAAACTTTCTATGCTCTCGCCAGGCATATGTCTAAAGTTCTCATACTCTCGCTTGAACGACTCGTAGAGCCAGGTTTTGACTTGAGAGGTTCCCTCTTGGAAACGCATGAGGGTAGCCCAAATCTCCTGAGCCGTAGCGAGGTGAGAAACGCGATCAAACTCACTCATGCTCAAACATGAGAAAAGAGCATTACGGGCTCAGCTATTGGCTTCGTGCTCATCGATGTTGGCCCTCGTTCATTTTTGAACGCGCCCTTTTACTTAGGGATACGTCGGTGCCGTAATCATCGACCCCAAAGCCGGTTAGAAGCTGTTCGGGCCAGAATCAACCCGAGTCGCGTCCTCTAGTATGGAAATGCGATCTGCCGCGTGAGGCCATCGCCAGGTTCCAATTGGGCGGTCCGTGCTTGAACCGCGACGATTACCACCACGAACAAGCGTCGAGCGGTTGCCCAATGCATGGACCCAACGGGGAAAGTGTGGGCTAGTATTAAAGGTCTTTCACCAGCTGGTTTGGAATTCGATTCGAGTCGATGTCTCCCCCGGTTAGTGGGAAACTATGGCGAGCTTCACCACGATACAACTCCATGTGATGTGTAAAAGGTTCAACTAAAATGTGGATAAGTCAACTGGATATGTTATGTAATTGCTTGCTAGACTCAAGTGAGTGCATTAGTTCAGGTGCAAACCTAGAGTAAGGAATAGGTCTAAAAGTGACAGCTCATCAATATCATTAATTACCCCTTATCTGAATTTGAGCTTTTCGCAACTAAAAGATCCCAACTCCACCCAAAAAGGCCTTGCATATCCTTGGTGTCTTTATTTTCAGTTGGACAGGTAAGTCTAGCTGAGTACATTCCCATACTCAGGGTTTATCCCGTTTGTTGCAGATGGCCAGGTCTACTTTGGCTATTGTTAGCACTGCCTCTACCCAGTGGAAGGTGATGAGGAGTAGGCCCAGGGCAGGGTCGTCCAGAAGCTTCCCCTTTTCTTTTGTTGGTCTAAGACTACTGGTGGCACACTATTTAAAAAGGGAGGAGTGAGTTGTGTTGAGTTGTGTATCAAACAATGTTTAATTTGGACCACGTGTGTGGTGGTCGTGTTTCAAACATATTTAAGCTTCCGCACTTTTAAATTTGGTATTGTAATAACTCTATCTAAAATTTCGCACTCTGATATTTTAAATTCGGTTTCGTTATCTGACTTGTATCTTTGCGAATGTAATTCTTGAACAATGCGATCCTGTATGTTGTATGATGATAGAAATCCTTCGATATTTCCGGACTACCGGGGTTATATGGGTTCAAGTATGAGTCGATGTCAGACGGATTTGGCTAAGATGGTACTTGAGCTCTTATAATCAGGACGGTTCCGCCACAGTGATAGCAAGCCTGGCGACGGCGGCTTCAAGGGCATGGAGTTTGGCCGCCAGAGCTAAAAAGGAGAAGAGTAAGTAGAGGCGGAACGGAGAAAACGAGGAGAAGGGTAATAGAAATGTTTACCGACGGCCCTGAAGGACCGAGAAGCAACCAGAAAGCGACCAGAGGGGGGGTGAATGGGAGCTTCAAATTTTCCTTTTGGAAACTAGGAGCCACTGTCCCGAGAATCACCTCGAAAGACAAACCCTAGAGCTTGCTAATGTCCACGACCCTAGATGTAGAGTGGATGCTTTCAAGAAGCACAGCGGGACACTACACAACTCTAGAAAGCCAACGCAAAAGACGGAAAACAAATCCGACAACGGGCGAGCAAACTGCGAACGAAACGGCTCGAGACAGAACTGACCGGACTCTGGCCTGTGTCCGGTCACAGTTCACCGGACGTGTCCGGTCGAGCGAAAACCAATACAAAAACTCTCTGAGTTGGACCGGACTCTGAGAGGCAGGGCGTCCGGTCGACTGCTGTGCGTCCGGTCGTCAGGGATCGGACGCGTCCGGTCGAGCAAAACCCAAAACGGGAGCTTACTGAGTTGGACCGGACTCTGGTGAACAGAGCATCCGGTCAACAAGGCAGCGTCCGGTCACAAGGACAAAACTGGTGAACAGTAAGAGCTGTGTGTCCGGTCAGTGAGCTCGCCGAGCGTCCGGTCAACCAGCAGGAAATCGCAGTAAACATTCAACGACCGGACTCACCCAGCCAGCGTCCGGTCGCCCCGACCCCTGCGTCCGGTCACCCCGTGACAGCACAGTTCATCCACCAATTTGAATCAAACTCTCCCAAAACGAAACCTCTAGGGTTCAAACTTGGAGAGATGAGTCACAAGGAGTATAGTGAGCTATCTCTAAGAGATCATGGCTCGAACCTATCTCCAAATCGATGAATCGAAGAATTTTGGGGGAAGGGAGAAAACTTGACCTGAAATGAAAATCGATCGATCTCCTAGACCGTGAGGTTAGAGATTAATTCCTTCAGTGGAAAGAAGTGCCTCACAAACTAGAACAACTTGATTCAAACGGATTTTCAAAAGATGAACCGAGCAAAGAGATCGAGCGACGGGAAAAACGTGGAGAAAAAGGATTCTGCGAAGAACACGAACAAAACGCGAATCACAACCACGAAATTGCAACCGTGTGGCTACCACACGCTACAACAGTGAGGTTATGGCCTCACTTCCTCAAAATCTCATGAACACAGAGGTATTGTTCTCTTCTCTGTGGATCTCAGCTAGCTACAGCAGGGATGTGGGAGAGCAGGAAACCCTAGAAACAAAGAGCAAATGACAGGATGACTAACTGAGATAGATGGGGAGGTGGGTGTCTCCCCCTATTTATCCTAGTTCTAACCTATTCCTAATTCCCACTCTACCCCTAACTACTTACAGAGCGAACCAGCTAAACCCTAAGGTTATTCTGGACCAACTCGGTGGTAGGTGGATCCGACGGCCACGCCCGCACAACTCGAAGCGTTGCCTCGACGCAACCTCCCGATTGCCGCCACGTGCTGTCCTCACTCTGCACCCCCGGTTTTGTGGCCCAAACCGGGAAACCAGCCTTTTCCAGCCAACCCCTAGTTTTGAGGCCCAAACCGGGAAACCAGCCCACCAGCTTCTGAGTTTTGAGGCCAAACTCAGCAAACCCTCAGCGCCCAGGTTTTGAGGCCCAAACCTAGAAACCGTCCTCAGCCCGAGTTTTGTGGCCAAACTCGGAAACCCTCAGCCCGAGTTTTGTGGCCAAACTCGGAAACCATCCACGCCCAGGTTTTGAGGCCCAAACCTGGAAACCGTCCACCCGATGGTTTTTCCCTGGCTCTACCACCAAACCGACGTCGTAGATGGGATGCACCTCCCGTGCACCCCGTCCACCGACACGTGTCCCCAAGTCCATGACTCAGGCAACACATGACCGCACTTCTTCACTTGTTGTCATCACAGGCTGCCAGCCACCACAGCTAATCCTCGGGCCTCTGGTCCCTCAGTCCAAGCCTCACGTCCGCCCTTCGCCACTCCCGATCCATCGGCATGGCACGTCTCTACTTGACCTTCACCTCGCCTTCGATCACTGTATCCGTGCTCGACACCTGCACAACACAAGCCAAAGAACATGCGCATCATCCCAGTTGACAATCACTCATCACTCAAAGACTCGGCATACACCCATGTATCCGCAGGCCCGATTCCGAGCGACGTCACGTTCCCGAGAGATTCGGGTGATCTTCCGATCCTTCCCCTTCAAATCAAATTGAAGATCTGCGATCTTCTGAGTCAAGTCCTCAGGGAGGTCATCGCTGATCCTCCTGAACAGAAGTAACAATATAAGAACAACTGCTTCATTTTGGAGACAAAAATAATGAAGAACAACCTCTTTTTGGAGGTGCTGGAAGCCCCAAGCTCAGAGATGTGTCGGCTCACCTCAGAAGACATCTTGTAGTTAGATCAGAGGGTGACAAGAGAAAGAAGGGTTTTCTGGTTTTGAGGTCGAAGCAAGGGAGTTCAGAATGCACGGGCCGAAACAGGGTGAAAGGAGACTTAAAAAGACCCCAAAAGGTGCATCGGGAAGTGAATCGGCAAGTACAGCAATTATGGCGTGTGAGGGTAGATGCTTCCGGAGGTTCTACGTCATATGCAGGGAAAAGGAATTTTGGAATAAATATTTATCCCAAAATTAGGGGGCATGTGTTAACACTGAAGGACCGAGAATGCTACCAGAAAGCGACCAGAGGGGGGGTGAATGGGAGCTTCAAAATTTCCTGTCGGAAACTAGTCGCCACTATCCCGAGAAACACCCCAAGAGCAAACCCTAGATCTCGTAAGTGTCCACGACCCTAGAGATAGGGTGGATGCATTCAAGAAGCACAGCGAGACACTTCACGACTCTAGAAACCCAACGCAAAAACCAGAAACCAAAACCGACAACGGATGAGCGAACCGCGGACGAAACAGCGCGAGACGGCACTGACCGGACTCACTGGAGCATCCGGTCAACAGGCATCGGACGCGTCCGGTCACTCAAAACCTGGTTTGGAACCTCTCTGTTTCTGACTGGACTCACTGAAGGGAGCGTCCGGTCGCTTGAACAGAGCGTTCGATCAGTCAAAGCAAACCTGATGAACAGTGCACGTGTCGCGTCCAGTCACAGAGTAGCTGAGCGTCCAGTCGAAGGCAGAACAAGCACAGTCATCACATTCAATGACCGGACTCATAGCCCGTGCGTCCGGTCATCGCGATCCAAGCGTCCGGTCACCCCAAAACAGCACTGTTCGTTCACCGATTCGACTCGATCTCACCCAAAACAAATCCTTTAGGGATCAAACTTGGTGAGAGGAGTCACAAGGAGGATAGTGAGCTATCTCTAAGAGATCATGGCTCGAACCTATCTCCAAATCGATGAATCGAAGAATTTCGGGGGAAGGGAGAAAAAACTTGACCCGAAACAAAAATCAACCGATCTACTAGCTCGTGAGGTTAGATGTGAAATCCCTCAGTGGAAAGAAGTGCCTCACGATATAGAACAACTTGGTTCAAATGGATTTGCAGGAGGTGCACTGAACAAAGAGATCGATCGACGGGAAAAATGTGGAGAAAAGCAACCCGCGAAGAACACGAACAAAACGCAAATCACAACCATGAATTTTCAACCGTGTGGCTACCACACGCTACAATAGTGAGATTACGGTCTCACTTCCTCAAAATCTCACGGGCACAGAGGTATTGTTCTCTTCTCTGTGGATCTCAGTTCGCTACAGCAGGGAATGGGAGAGCAGGAAACCCTAGAAGCAAAAGAGCAAAATGACTGAGATGGAATGGGAGGAGGGTGTCTCCCTCTACTTATCCTAATTCTAATTCCTACTCTACCCCTCACTAATTACAGAGCGAGCCAGCTAAACCCTAGGGTTATTCTGGACCAACTCAAAGATATTTGTGATCCGACGGCCACGCCCGCACAACTCGTAGCGTTGCCTCGACGCAACCTCCCGATTGCCGCCACGTGCCGCCCTCGCTCTGCACCCCCGGTTTTGTGGCCGAAACCGGGAAACCAGGCCTTCACGTCCACCCCCGGTTTTGAGGCCCAAACCGAGAAACCAGCCACCAAGTGCATGCCCCGGTTTTGAGGCCGAAACCGGGAAACCCAACGTCCGTCGCCTGAGTTTTGTGGCCCAAACTCAGAAACCCGCCAGCGCCCAGGTTTTGAGGCCCAAACCTGGAAACCGTCCTCAGTCCGAGTTTTGTGGCCCAAACTCGGCAAACCCGCAGCACACCCAGGTTTTGTGGCCTAAACCTGGAAACTGTCCACCCGGTGGTTTTTCTGTGGCTCAACCACCAAACCGGAGCTGTAGAGGGGATGCACTGCCCGTGCACCCCGTCCACCGACACGTGTCCCCAGGTCCTCGACCCGAGCAACACCATGTCCCACAAGTCTTCGCTCGTCGCTGTCCCAGGCTGCCAGCCACCACTGCTGATCCTCAAGTCACCGATCTTTCAGTCCAAGCCTCACGTCCGCCCTTCACCGCTCCCGGTCCATCGGCATGGCACGTCTCTACTTGACCTTCACCTTGCCCTCGATCACTGTCTCCGTGCTCGACACCTGCACAACACAAGCCAAAGAACATGCGATCAAACCCGTTGACAATCACTCATCACTCGAGACTCGGCACACACCCATGTATCCGCAATCTCCCCCTTGAAGAGTGCATTGTCAACTACTCACACAAATCATAATGAAATAGAAGGAAGAAGAAAGGAAGAAGTAGAGAGAACCCAACCAAATGACCCAAAAGTATAGCAAAGCCAAAGAAGGTCAAGTGAAAAGAGCAAGACAACTTGGTCCCCAAAGACATGGGCAACAGCTCGACACAACCAAGCAAAGCAAAGCTAGCCCTCAAGAAGAGGTAGAACAGGCTCAACACCGCTAGCAAATACCAATTGAGAAATTGAAGCAAAAGCTAGTCCCTCAAGACAGAGGCACAGAGGCTCAACACAACTAGCAGAGAAAGCTCGATACCAGCTTAAGAGAGGAAACTCGGTACCAATTGAAAATCTGAGAGGCGAATGCTAGTCCCTCAAGAAAGAGGCAATGGCTCAACACAACTAGCAAAGCGCTCCGAACTAATTGAAAACCTCATGGTCACAAAAAGCAGCAGACTCCCCTCGAATAGTGCACACAACTAGGAAAAACTCCCCCTTGGTCCAACTCGGAAAGCACAAGATTTGAAAAACCCCTTAGTTGAACATGGGAGAGCACTCATGATTTGTCAAATTTCTCCCCCTTAGTTGAAAATGCACTAATCAAGTAAAAGAATGCACCATGGAGTAAAAATTTCTCCCCCTTGACCAAATATCTCCCCCATGGAAATGCACCATCAAGTGTGTCACAAACCAATATCTCCCCCTTCCAGAATGCATATGAGTCAAAATGCAAGTCAGCAGCTCCAGGAATATAATCAAAAGAATGCAAAGATGCTCTACACAGTTCTGATCCGATGACTCAACAATCATCCATAAAATGCTAGCAAAGGCTTAGACTGATCACCAAATACGAAATATAAACATGAGAGTAAAGTGAACAATTTTAGCTAAAAGATAGTCACCATCAAAGTAGCACTAAACATGTATAGACATGAATTCGAACAAGTGCTAAACATGTATACAAGGTGAACTACCCCTAGCAAAGTTCAATCATCATGCTGCAGAAGGAAACATACACTTGTGATTTCAAATTTAATTGGAGTTGCAACGGTGAAGTTACACAAGTTCAAAATTTTAGCATGTGATTGCGAGAGGTTGAAAGCTTGTCATTCCCTAACTTTTCAACCGAGCAAAGCCTATGCATATGCAATCAGAAGCTGAAAGCATCGGTTTCGGTCATACACTACACGGCTCAAGTTTAACTCAAGGTGCAATGAGAAACAGTCTCAATACCGTGAGGTGTTGACAAGCAATCCCATCTCGATCTTTTCAATTCACTTAAAAACTTGGTTCAAATTTAAACAGAATATGAACATTCCAAGCAAGTGAATGACTCAAAACTAGAGACATAGCAACCTAGCATATATGAAAAGCATGAGTGAACTCAACACATCCTACACATGCTAGTTGCAAAAATAGCTCAGCTCACAACTTGTATTAGTGATCAGAAAGAGCATAAGCTGCAATCATCATCATAAGCATCGGAACATACTACACAGAGCATAGTCACATTCTAAAGATTATATACATGAAGCTCAGAATGTAAAAGCGTATGCTAAAATGCAAAGGACCAAACGAAAAGGAATACAAAGACAAACGAAAAATAGTCAGTCTATGATACAAGAACTAAAATGTTTCCCTCATCTAAAAGGGGAAACACACACCAAGCTCACCTCTCAACCGATTAAAGGTTGACTCATCCAAAGGCTTGGTGAAAATATCAGCCAACTAATGATGAGTATCGACATGGCTAAGGTCGATATCACCCTTCTCATGGTGGTCTCGCAGAAAATGAAAGCGCACATCAATGTGTTTGGTCTTCGAGTGAAGCACAGGGTTCTTAGCAACGCTAATAGCACTCGTGCTGTCACAAAGCAAAGGCACGCGAGAAAAGCTCAGACCAAAATCACGCAAAGTGGCCATCATCCAAAGCAACTGAGAACAGCAGCTAGCCGCAGCAACATATTCAGCCTTTGTGGTAGACTGGGCGACACTAGACTGCTTGCGCGAAGACCACGATACAAGAGAAGAACCAATAAACTGGCAAGTCCCAGAAGTGGACTTGCGCTCGACTCGGCAACCAGCAAAATCGGCATCGGAATAACCGCAAAGGGAGAGGGTGGAGGAAGCTGAATACCAAATCCCAAACTCAGGTGTGAAACGAAGGTACCTGAAAATGCGCTTCACCGCCTGACGGTGAGAAGTGCGCGGCGACGCCTGAAAGCGCGCGCACAGACACATCGCGAACTAGATGTCCGGGCGTGTCGCCGTCAGGTAGAGTAGCGACCTGATCATGCTTCGGTACTCTTTCTGGTCCATAGCTTCTCCATCCTTGTCCGCATCCAAGGCCGTCGTGGTCGACATGGGTGTTGGAAGAGGCTTGGCCTCACCCATATCGAACCTCTTCAGCAAGTCCTTGGTGTACTTGCCCTGGTGCACAAACGTTCCCTCTCGGGATTGCTTAATTTGCAATCCGAGAAAGAAAGTCAGCTCGCCCATCATACTCATCTCGAACTCCCTGCTCATAGTATCTGCAAACTTGGCAACCAAAGCGTGAGAAGAACCACCGAAAATGATATCATCCACGTAAATCTGAACCAAGAGAGTGTCTTTGCCTTGCTTGAGAAGAAAGAGCATTTTATCCACACATCCCATTTTAAAACCCTTAGCAAGCAAAAAGGTTTTGAACCAATCATACTAGGCTCTAGGGGCTTGTTTCAAACCATATAAAGCTTTGTTGAGTTTGAAAACATGGTTTGGAAACTTGGGATTTTCAAAACCGGGGGGTTGCTGAACATACACCTCTTCTTCTATGTAGCCGTTTAAGAAGGCACTCTTGACATCCATTTGAAAAAGTTTGAAACCTTTGGATGCAGCAAAAGCCAAGAGTATCCTAATAGCCTCCAAACGAGCTACAGGAGCAAAAGTCTCCTCATAGTCTATCCCCTCCTTCTGACTATAACCATTGGCCACAAGTCTAGCTTTGTTTCTCACAATGTGGCCATCCTCTCCTTGTTTGTTTTTGAAAACCCATTTTGTCCCAATAGGATTACAATTTGGAGGAGGTGGAACTAAAACCCAAACCCGATTCCGCTCAAAATTCTCTAACTCCTCATGCATGGCATTGACCCAATCCGGATCCGTCAAAGCGTGTCCAACATCTCGGGGTTCAAAATTAACAACAAATGCAGAATGAGCAAAGTGAGAGATTTGTTGTGACCTGGACCGAGTGACAGGTTCGTCGATGCTGCCGATCATCTGTTGAGGAGGGTGTTGGCGCTGGATGTGTCGTGGCGCCTCCCGAGCAGAAGTGACCTCCCCCTCAACAGCAGCTGGTGCCTCCCCGGGTACAAAAGGTACCGCTCGGGGTGGCGGATCCCACGGCCCCCATGAGGAAGAAGTGTCAGGGCCGTGAGTCGTAGTAGAAGCCGCTCTTTGCGGCACAGCAGGTGGAGGCGATGCTGGGTCTCCCATCCCTTCAGCATCCTCGTCCTCATCATCGAAAAGAGGCTCACCAACCTCATGATCACCTGCACGCTCAAAACGAGAAGGACAAACCATGGTCTCGTCGAAGGTGACATCAGATGTCTCCATGACTCGGTTAGTATCAAGGTTAAGTACACGATAAGCGCGAGTGTGAGTGCCATAACCCAAAAATACACCGTCAGAAGAACGAGACTCAAATTTGTCCAGGTTGCCTTTCTTCAATATAAAACAGTGGCAACCAAAAACTCAAAAGTAACTCACTTTGGGCTGTCTACCAAAACACAACTCATAAGAAGTCTTTTTCAAGAAAGCTCTGAGAAAAATGCGATTGGAAATATAGCATGCAGTGTTCATAGCTTCGGCCCAATATCGCCTAGGAGTCCTATGCTCATCGAGCATCGTCCTGGCCATCTCTACAAGGGTCCGATTCTTCCTCTCCACAACACCATTTTGTGGCGGTGTGTAGGGGGAAGAAAACTAATGTCCAAACCCAAAGAGTCACAAAACTTCTCAAAATCCGAATTCTTGAATTCAGAACTATTATCACTTCTAATAGCTCGCATCGAGTTCATAGGGAACTCGTTCTGAAGACGCAAAATCAGATTGCGAGCAAAAGAGAAAGTCTCAGTCTTCTCAGTCAAAAAGAAGACCCACGAATACCTCGAGAAGTCGTCAACAACAACGAGCACGTACCACTTACCCCCAACCGAGCTCACCCGAGCCAGACCAACAAGATCCATGTGTAAAAGCTCTCCAGGGCGCTGTGTCATGACCTGAGTCACTGGATGGTGGGGAGCGGCAACCATCTTCCCATGTCTGCAAGAATGGCAAACAAGGTCCTTCTCCATCGACAACTTGGGCAATCCTCGGATTAGGCCAAGTGAGCTAAGCCTTGCAAGCAAGTCAAAGCTCAGGTGACCTAGTCTCCTATGCCACTTCCAAAGATCAGAGGAGGAAGGGCCAGCCACAAGACAGCGAGAAAATCCAAACGACTCTGAGAAATTCACACGAAAGACTTTCCCAAAGGGCGAAATCAAACATACAAGATTGCCCTGAGGATCTAAAATACGACTGAGATTCGGTTTAAAACGAATCTCATAGTCATCATCAAAAAGTTGCGAAACAGAAAGAAGGTTAAAATGCAAGTTAGAAACAAGAGCAACATCACGCAACACAAAGTGCTCATTAACTCGCACCGACCCACGAGACAACACTTTACCTTTACTATTGTCGTCGAAGGTGATAAACTCCTTTCCGGCAACAGGACTAAGACTGGAGAACCACTTGGCGTTTCCGGTCATGTGCCTCGAGCAACCGGAATCCACCAACCAAATGTCCTCCAATCGTTTTACCTACATCAATAAAAAGACATAGGGTGAGCATACGGTCCAACACTGGGGTTAGTGAAGTAGGAAGAGTACCGGTGTTGGGCCGGCTGCTCAAAAGAACGGTCAGTATAAAAACCATTCCTAGCACTCCTACGGGGAAAGCGATCACCACGCACAGGAAAATGTGGTCCGCTAAGGAAAGAGCGTCCATCGCAATAGTCAAAACGCGGTGGGGGGAAATGCTCAACAAAGCCTCCGCCACTGGGTCCGTATCCTGCAAAGTCAGGACCCCATCGGGCAACACATCCCTGACGCCTAGGACCTTGAGGTGCTGCACCTCTAGGCCTAGCAGCTCTCGTCGGAGCTCTCCTCTGAACATTCGGCACATGTACATCATGGAAAGGATGGTACATGTCCGGATTGTTCATCTCCCTAGCACGGCGCTCCTCTCTCTTGCGTCGATAGCAGAACTCACCCAAGTGTCCATCTCTCCCACAGTGCTCACAATGGTACCTCACCACTCTCATAGGGGGTTGTTGGTACACACGGTTGTGGGTGTGGATCACTTTGCCCTTCTGTGGCATAAGCTCCTCCTGGATAGGTGGCATAGTATCCAGCTTGTTTTTCAGGTGGTTGGGTTTGGGATGCCACACTTGGTTCTTAGGTGGAGCTCTCGGAGGTTCCTCAAACGCTCCGTCCTTGGTGTTAGGCTTGAGAGGCTCTTTGGGTGGAATCTTGGTAAGTTTGGGAGTAGTGGTGGAGTTGGGCTTCTCACTCGGGTTAAGACCACTCGACTCTCCAATCTTCCCAAAAGCAGAAACATCAACACCCGGAGCAAAACCAACACCCGGACCGCCAGCAGCTCGCTTAAACTGAGCGATCATCATCCCAAGCTGTGGCTCATTACAGGATACCCATGACAAGATGGTCCGAAGGTATGTGTTTTCCTCCTCGGTTTGCATCTTGCCATGCTTCACATTGGCAATCTCCATCTCCAAACCCTCACACAAAGCGCACCTAGCCACACAAGTGCTACCCGAGCTGGCCTTCTCAAGAGACACAATCTTGTCATTCTTCTCTGCCAACTCGGTTTGCAAGCCTGGACGGGTCTTGCATGCACCCAACAACACGGGCCTAGCCCGGAGCTCATCCACCTCTCCAACCAACGCAGCATACTTACCTCTCAAAGTGAGAAGGTCAGTCATGTGCTTGGTGCACATCTCACACTCAGCCTCCTCAGACACGACTACGATGGATCTGGCAAACTCAAGCTCCTTCACCGTATCCTCCCACTTCTGCCTAAACTCTTTGCGCTCTCTAGCTGCACGCCTAAGCAACTTATCTTGACTAAGCAAAGCGGCAGTAAGCTTGTCTACTTCGGCAGAGAGTTCGTCGTGGGTCAAAGATACCTGGGTGGTGTCGTCGTCGTTGTCCTAAGGGATGTCCTCCAGCTTGCCGTCGACCTCATCACCAAGAGCCATGGTGCAAAAACCCTCGTCGTCGGCAAAGAAGCAAAGTCCATTAAGCTCGTCCTCGATCCTCTTCTTCTTCCCGGACTCGTCATCGCTTGAGCCAGCGGAGTCGTCATCCGAGCCGTCGACGTCGCTGAGCGTGGCGAAGAAGGCACGCTGCTCAGCCTGGGCCTTCTCCATGTACTTCTTCTTGATGTACTCCTTGTCGAAGCCGCCCCTTCGCTTGTGCTTCGCAGGGACGTACTTCTCCTTGCGCTTGCCGAAGTCGTACTTGTGCCCATGATCGCCCTTCCCAGAATGCTTGTTCTTCTTGGGACAGTTGACGATGAAGTGGTCGGGGTCGCCGCACTCAAAGCATCCTGAGCGTCCTCCTCCGCGGCGATGGTTCATGCGGTTGTTGTGAAACCGCGAGAACCGGTTGGCAAGCAAAGCCAACTCGTCATCCTCCAAAGACTCCAACTGCTCCTCTGTGACAGAAAGAAGAGAAGAAAGTGCAAATCCTCCAGAGGGGTTAGCAGAAGAGCCAGAAACCAAAGCCATAGTCAGGCCAGAAGGATTTTCATAAGAGGCCCTCGACATGGCATCAATCTCACTAGACTTGAGCTTACTAAAGAGCTCGTCACATGTGAGGGTCTCATAGTTAGACGATTCGATGATCGCCTGGACTTTTGAGTCCCACACCGACCGATCAAGAGTATGCAAAAGCTTCAAAGCTCTCTCATGATCGTCGAAAGGCAACAGCTCCTAGTTCGCTCTCATCTTGTTGACAATGACCTGAAAGCGAGCGAATAAACTCTCTATGCTCTCGCCAGGCATGTGTCGAAAGTTCTCATACTCCCGCTTGTGCGACTCGTAGAGACGGGATTTGACTTGAGTGGTTCCCTCATGGAAGCGCATGAGGGTCGCCCAAATCTCACGAGCCGTGGGGAGGTGAGAAACGCGATCAAACTCGGACATGCTCAAACAGGAGAAAAGAGCGTTACGCGCTCGGCTATTGGCTTCGTGATCATCGATCTGAAGCTGAGAGACACGAGCAGCCAAGACAACGTAATCCTCCTTGTTGCAAATCTCCCAAACAGAAGAGCCCATGCTCTGGAGATAGGCCGACATGCGTATCTTCCAATACGCATAGTTCGTCCCATCAAAAAACGGCGGTTTGCCCACGCCGCGATCCATGTCGCCTTCTGTGGATCTGGAACCGGCTAAGGTGGAAGATCCTTAACCTGCTTTGATACCAATTGAAGGACCGAGAATGCTACCAGAAAGCGACCAGAGGGGGGGTGAATGGGAGCTTCAAAATTTCCTGTCGGAAACTAGTCGCCACTGTCCCGAGAAACACCCCAATAGCAAACCCTAGAGCTCGTAAGTGTCCACGACCCTAGAGATAGGGTGGATGCTTTCAAGAAGCACAGCGAGACACTTCACGACTCTAGAAACCCAACGCAAAAACCAGAAACCAAAACCGACAACGGATGAGCGAACCGCGGACGAAACAGCGCGAGATAGCACTGACCGGACTCACTGGAGCGTCCGGTCAACAGGCACCGGACGCATCTGGTCGATCAAAACGTGGTTTGGAACCTCTCTGTTTCTGACCGAACTCACTGAAGGGAGCGTCCGGTCGCTTGAACGGAGCGTTCAATCAGTCAAAGCAAACCTGATGAACAGTGCACGTGTCGCATCCGGTCACAGAGTAGCTGAGCGTCCGGTCGAAGGCAGAACAAGCACAGTCATCACATTCAACGACCGGACTCATAGCCCGTGCGTCCGGTCATCGCGATCCAAGCGTCCGGTCACCCCGAAATAGCACTGTTCGTTCACCGATTCGACTCGATCTCACCCAAAACAAATCCTCTAGGGATCAAACTTGATGAGAGGAGTCACAAGGAGGATAGTGAGCTATCTCTAAGAGATCATGGCTCGAACCTATCTCCAAATCGATGAATCGAAGAATTTCGGGGGAAGGGAGAAAAACTTGACCCAAAACGAAAATCAACCGATCTACTAGCTCGTGAGGTTAGAGGTGAATTCCTTCGGTGGAAAGAAGTGCCTCAGGATCTAGAACAACTTGGTTCAAACGGATTTGCAAGAGGTGCACTGAACAAAGAGATCGATCGACGCGAAAAACGTGGAGAAAAGCAACCCGCGAAGAACACAAACAAAACGCGAATCACAACCACGAATTTTCAACCGTGTGGCTACCACACGCTACAATAGTGAGATTACGGTCTCACTTCCTCAAAATCTCACGGGCACAGAGGTATTGTTCTCTTCTCTGTGGATCTCAGTTTGCTACAGCAGGGAATGGGAGAGCAGGAAACCCTAGAAGCAAAAGAGCAAAATGACTGAGATGGAATGGGAGGAGGGTGTCTCCCTCTACTTATCCTAATTCTAATTCCTACTCTACCCATCACTAATTACAGAGCGAGCCAGCTAAACCCTAGGGTTATTCTTGACCAACTCAAAGCTATTTGTGATCCGACGGCCACGCCCGCACCACTCGTAGCGTTGCCTCGACGCAACCTCCTGATTGCCGCCACGTGCCGCCCTTGCTCTGCACCCCCGGTTTTGTGGCTGAAACCGGGAAACCAGGCCTTCACGTCCACCCCCGGTTTTGAGGCCCAAACCGGGAAACCAGCCACCAAGTGCATGCCCCGGTTTTGAGGCCGAAACCGGGAAACCCAACGTCCGTCGCCTGAGTTTTGTGGCCCAAACTCAGAAACCCGCCAGCGCCCAGGTTTTGAGGCCCAAACCTGGAAACCGTCCTCAGTCTGAGTTTTGTGGCCCAAACTCGGCAAACCCGCAGCACACCCAGGTTTTGTGGCCCAAACCTGGAAACCGTCCACCCGGTGGTTTTTCTGTGGCTCAACCACCAAACCGGAGTTGTAGAGGGGATGCACTGCCCATGCACCCCGTCCACCGACACGTTGTTGACGGTCACTAAGTGTCATATTTTTAGCATCAACAAGGTCATATAACACAACATAAGAGCCTAAAATCAACCAAAACCTTTTATAATCTAACAATTTCCACTTGTCCTTGAGTTTTATTTGAATGTAGGAAATTGCAGGGTTTTTGAGCAAAATGACCAAATGGACCCACCAGGAAGCAAGCCCACGTGCCTGGGCTCACTTTGGGCCAAGGAGGGGTGGCGCCCGCCACCCCTAGCTGGCGGCCGCCAGGGGGGAGAAGCCCAAACTCCCCCCTGCCACGTCACTGATCCAGGGGAAGCACTCCACGCTCATTTGCAGCCGTTGCTCACCTAAGTCGGTTCATCCAAGGGCTAAGAAGCAGTGTCACATGGATCAAGGCCTAATTGCCCATGTGACGGTTATTGGACAACCCTAACCGAACCCTAACTGACTTGGAGGACCTCCTGGATGCCGTTGGTGAAGAGGCAGTGGATCCAAGGGCCAGGGAGGTGGCGCCCGCCACCTAGGGCTGGCGCCCGCCACCACACTCACCCCCCTGACCTAACCCTAGGTCCCTAGGCTATAAATAGGACCCCCTAGCTCATTTGTACTCAGACCTCACCTCATTAGTCCCACTCTCTTGTAAGTGAAGCTCTGGTGAAGGAACACTCTAGTTGAGAGACTTAGAGTGAGAGCGAGAGTGAAGAAGAGAAGAGCTGGAGTTGTAATAGAGGATCTTCCAAGTCTCTGGTATGGAGTTGTAATAGAGGATCTTCCAAGTCTCTGGTATAATTCCAAGTCTTTTCTCATTTATCTTAGTGTTCTTCTACTTTCAACATTTACTTTAAGTTCTTTACTTATTGTTCTTGTTGAGTGCTTTCGATCATAGATAACTTAGTATTTAGCTTATATCTAGTTTGGGTTCTTCGCTGAGTAATCAGTGCTCTAGTTTTGGACGCAAGATTAGAGTAGTATATATTAGTGTAAGCGCGGTGCTTAGACTAGTTATACCTTAGTTTGTGGCTAGCCCCCCGGATAGCTGTGGTAGCAAACAGGTGGTGACAGCCCTAGGAGCCTTGAATTCCACCACGTAGTTGGGTTAGTTCTTAAATCATAAACCTCATTGTGGACGTCTGAGGTAAATAGTCCAGAGGGTGTGTACGGTTCGAAGAACTAGATAAACTCTTTATTGCTAAGTTAGTTGGGATCGTAAGTGTGTAGGAACCGCCGATTTAGGTTAGTAGTAGTTAGTCTTTCTTTTCTTTTTAGTAGTAGTAGAAACCAACCCCCATTCATACTTTTTGATCAACCCTGCTAGACTCACTAGTTGTTCATAGCAGTCCTAGTGTTAGTTCTGCCATAGTAGCTTCCCTGTGGAAATAAATACGATACTCGGTTACTCCCGGGTGAAGTGCTACAATAGACTTATTCTGTGCGCTTGCGGAACCTACCAATAGTCATACGAATAGTTAGTGATACTTCTTACATCAAGAAGTACCAACAAACCTTTCTGGCGCCGTTGCCGGGGATAGATTCATAGTCTACTCCTAGTGACGACGTTAGCAAGAGTCAACAAGCATTTCTGGCGCGGTTGCCAGGGAAGCAATTGGCTAGAATTAATTCTTTGTGATTTCTATTGAATTAACCCCCGTAGTTCTAGCGGGTATATGTATCGTCTGTTGTTTGTGATCGTTCAAGTAGTCATGGCCGGATTCAATCTCCCGAGCGACTACCAAGAAGATCCTGAGGCCATTCTTAGGAGAGCGAGAGCTAATCTCACTCCTCCGAGGAAGAACCTAGAACTTCGTGAGAGGAGTTCGTCGAGACAAGAATCCTAGTCAAAAGTGACTGACGAACCAAGCTGCTCCAACGATCGATCAACATCGACGTCAACCAAAACACTCTGTGAGTATTCCATGCCTACTCTTGCTCACATTCCAGTGTCACCTTCTACTAGTAATGTAGATTTTGAGCTTAAACCTCACTTAATACGTATGGCTCAAGCTATTGCATTTAATGGCAAACCTTCCGAGGATGCCAATGCTCACCTCCGGAATTTTCTGGAGATATGTAGTACAATTTCTGTGCAGGGAGTTTCGCAGGATGCCATAAGACTTCGTCTTTTTCCATTTTCATTAGTGAAAAAAGCGAAGCAGTGGTTCCTCTTCAACTCTGGACACCTGCTGACGTGGGTGAGATGCGCGGATCAATTCCTCAACAAGTTATGCCCGATAAGTCAGACTATTCTTGTTCGTAGCATGATTTCCAACTTTGGACAGGGAGACGAAGAAACAATCACTAAAGCTTGGGAGAGACTACAAGAGTATGTTGAATACTGTCCTCACCATGGTATGCAAGACTGGTACCTGATCCAGAGCTTCTACAATGGACTCCAGCAAGAATCTCGACAACACATTGATGCTGCCGCCGGAGGTGCATACCTCTCTCTCACTATAGAGAAGGCAACCAAATTGATCCAGACAATGGTGGCGAATCAAGGATGGATAGAAAAACGTGCTAGAGGTATGTCTGAAATTAAGCAAGCTGATTCTGTTACCCTGCAAACTTTGGTAAAATTGCTAGAGCAAAGGATAAATGAGAAGAGAGATCATGCTGCAAAGGAGTACTACGCCAAGCAAAGAGCCGCTTCGTCAAGTGAAGGTCAAGCAGAAATTAAGAAAGAGGATGTCAAATCCCTTCTTAATAATGGTGGCTACGGAGAACCTCCAATTCCAATGATCCAACAATAGAATAATAAAGGTATGCCTCAAACCTCCGTATTTAATTCTCCTATTGGAAAATTAGTTTCTAATCAAGGTAGAATTAATGATAGCATAAAAAATAAATTAATTGAACATGATAAAATGTTAGAGGGAATTTATGCTAAACTGAAAGATTTTTCTGAAGCATTTAAGGAACAGATTAATTTTAATAAGAGATTAGAGCAAAAAGTAGATAACATTAAATCTCGAATTAAGTACTATGAGGAGGTAAAAGCTGTAACCACGAGAGGTGGTAAATCCACTCGTGATCCCCCTCATCCTAATTTAGTTCCTAGTAGTAATACTACTGCAAAGAAAAATATTGTTAATGTTGAAGAAGACGAAGAAGAGGAGACGCCAGCTGAACCTTCATCCAAGGTACGAACTGCTCCTCATGAATTCTATGATACACATGTATTACCTTTTCCAGATCGAAACAGAAATCCGACGGAAGACGACCAATTCAAGAAGTTCGTAGAGGTAATTCAAAAATTATATATACATGTGCCATTTACTGACGCTATGCAGGTTCCAACTTATGCAAAATATTTAAGAGACATGCTCAATAAGAAGAAACCAATTCCAAGTAGGGATGTGGTTAAATTGACCGAAGATTGCAGTGCGGTCATTTTAAACCAACTCCCAGAAAAGAAGGACACAGGAAACCCAACGATCGCATGTTCAATTGGAGAGCAGCACTTCGAGCATGCACTCTGTGATCTGGGAGCAAGCGTCAGCGTCATGCCCAAGGTAATATATGATAAATTAAATCATCATACCTTGTCCCCTACTTCTATGTGTTTGCAGCTAGCCGATCAATTGCTCTGATATCCCGCGGGAATAGCAGAGAATATTCCGGTGAAAATCCGGAATCTCTTTGTCCCGGTGGATTTCGTGGTTCTGGATATTAATCCCGACCACCGGACGCCATTGATCTTGGGACGACCATTTTTGAGCACTGCAAAAGCCACCATTGATGTAGGAGCTGGAGAAATTCAGCTCCACATCAGTGGAAAGGAGGAGAAATTCGAGTTCACACCGCGACCGGAAAACACTCGTCATCAAAGTTCGTCGGTGCCAACATTCCACCACAACCACCGTGAAGGCGACACTAATCGGGAATCCAAAGTGGCTAACCAAGGTAAGTTAGGCTAAGGTAAGTCTTTATCCCCCATTTAATTTTTCGTTTTTACTTAAGCAAATTAATTTTCTGCAAAATAGATGTTTACTAGAGTGATTAGGTGGCACCTAGGGGGCTTAAGGCAGCCATAGGGGTGGCGCCCACCACCCCATGCTGGCGCCCGCCACCCTAGGGTGCACTAGGGAGCTCTAGCCAATCTCTAGACTATTACACCTACCTCCTAGACCCAAATAACACCAAGGGAGACCCATGGCTTTGCTCATTTCAATACAATCACTCACTTCCATGTCTCCCCACATCTCCCCCTCTTGACTCCACCTCTTGGACACATCTCCACCCCAAAAGTTCTGGTGCACATGTGATGGAGAGTGACAAGGAGAGCACTAGATGAAAGGAGGGGTGAGTTGGAGTGAAATTTCAGCCGAGTAGGTGGCGCCCGCCACATTTTCCTAGCGCCCGCCACCTCTATTTCCACATTTCGGTACAAAACTGCTCCCGAGTAAGTTTCCCACCATCCTTGGTATAAAGTATGACCAGGATGAAGAGGTGGTCTTTGAAATTTTCAGCCCACTTTAGGAGGTTGCACTCTTTTCACTTTGCACCGAACCGACCACTTTATTTCCCACTTGGAATTTCAGTGGACATTACGAGGGAAACCTTATGTGTCATTGCAGACAAATTTGGGCAAGGTGGGGTGGCGCCCGCCATTTATTCCTGGCGCCCGCCAGGAGGGAGGAGCTTTCAGCCTCCCCCCTTCCATCCTCAGCCTATAAATACTACCCACACCCCATGCAAGTTCTCACAACTCACTCAAAACACAAAAACATCAGCCATCCCGAGCACTAGCAAGGAAGTCATGGGCCCTCTCAAGAACTTCTTCACCGGCAAGAAGAAGAAGAGTAAGGGTGAGGGAAGTTCGTCGAGAGCAAACACCCACATTCGCTTTGCTGGGAGTGATGAGGAGAGCACCGGGCGGGGTACTCCATCCAGCAACGAAATGTCGGTGGATCAGAACTCTCCGTTCTCACACCAGGCCGGACCGACCATCCGCATCCTGAACTTCGTCAATGATATCATCTGGCAGATTGATCGGGAATGGCAGGCCCGGAACATCCTCAGTGAGAGGGAGTTCATTCACACCCGCCGCATCGACGACGACTTGCTTCGTCGCACTGGTATGGACAGTGAGTTTCTCTATATTTCTCGAACCCTAGGATGGGAAGATGCATGGATGGTTAATGAGGAGGGAATCCTTCCCCTCACAATGGAATTTCTAGCTACCATGCAATTGTCTGCCACTCACATAACATTCCGGCTTCTCAATGAAGAGCACACTCTTTCGTGGGGGCAGTTTAGCAAGCATTTAAATTTTGATGATTCATGCATGCTAAGCCTGGAATCTGGTTGTACGGGTTTCAATAGAAATGATTTTTGGAAAAGCATTGCTGGGAACAGAGACCCAGGCTCGCCCCGTACAAGTAATATCCACAACCCCACGCTCAGGTTCTTTCACAAGTATATTAGTATCACACTCTTTCCAAGACCTGATTTGAGACCAATTAAAAAGCCCGAAATGCTACTGCTTTATGCTCTAGTTAACCACATAAAAGTATCACCCGCCAAGGCCATGGCGGACTACTGGTCTAAATTTAATCAACGCACTGGAAATATTGAAATGACATCTTGGATAACTAGACTGGCTTTTAACATGGGTCTGCTAAACACCGCTATATACTCCTACATTCCTAGTGACCGAGACATTTTGACCATGGAGCATTTCTCGCAAGGACACCTCTTGCGTGAGAACTAGGAGACCGGTGAGATTCACATGATCTACCAAGATTATGTGAATAAAATCGCTCTTCCTGACATGTCACTTTGGTTGGTAAATGCACCAACATTACTTTTGGCCCTGGAAACCGAGGCAGAGCAAAACCGCAGGTTGGCCCGAGAGAACATCATGCAGGTTCCCAGGAGGAGGACGCGAGCGCAGACCCGTGCAGCAGAAGAGGCTGCAAGAGCCGCAGCAGCGGCACAGGAGTTTGACTCTTTCCATGCAGGGCAGTATGAAGGAGCAGCACACTATGGTCATCTGACACCTCCTGGCTCGCACCAAGCAGGACGGTCAAATTGGCAACAACCGCAACATCCACGGTGGGAATACAGCCATGAGGCGTCCTTTCACTCATCCCAATTGGGGAGTTCAACCCATTCATTGGGAGGATCCACTCGGTGCACTGGCCGTGGTGATGAGTTCGTCCATAGGGGAATCTCGCCATAGGCCGCTCGCCATTCGTCCTTTCATCAGGACGAGTGGATGCGCGACATGGGATATCTTTAGCACCAAATGAGTGGACTCACCATGGATTCTGCCGACATGCGCCAGGACTTGAACAACTTGAACCAAGATTTCCAGGAATTCCGCCAGGAAACTAGTGGAGAACTGGGTAATATTTCTTCTCTCCTGCAGCAGAACCAGCAGAACTGGGAGGACATGTACCGTCGTCAAGGATGGATGTGACCCAACCACGCCAAAAGCCAGCTTGTGGGAGGACCCCCGTCATCGAGGTAAGTATCACTACCGTTTTTATTTCTGTCAGTTTTATTTTTTCTATTTCAGTAATTTAAATTTAAGCTTTATCTTAGTTAATTTGCAATTAAAAAAAATAATAAATAAATAGTAATAAATGAAACGCTCTCATCATAAGTCTTTCTAATAAAAATGTATGCCATGCATTAGAGTTATCATGGGAAAACGTATGCTAGAACTAAACTTGAGACATGAGCATTAGACTAAGTAAAGGGGAAGTAAGTTTCTACTTTGACTTGAGCAAGTCAAGTTTGTGGAGTAATTATTTTGAAAAATTTAAAAACTTGCTCTAAGTATTTCTGTGGCAAAGAAAGTCCTACCAAAACCAAATAACTTTTTACTCTAGAGTAGGAGCTTCCACCTGCTGCATGTTAGTGTTGAGCCTAGTTAGACTTTTGTTGATAGTCATGGTAGAGAAACTTGTCATATCTTTAGACCAAGGAATTCACTTGCACCCACCTATATAGTGCTATTCTTACACTGAGAATACGCACACAACATGCCTTTATTTCCGTTCATTGTTAGGAATACTTCATGACAAAATATCATGCTCCATAAAGTCTCAGGGACATGGCTATAATCATTCAAAAAAAAGAGAGAGAGCAAGTGCTCTAGAAAGAAAAGAATATTCAAAAGAGCAAGTGCTCAGTTCAAAAGAGCAAGTGCTCTAGGAAGAATAGAATATCCAAAAGAGCAAATGCTCTCATTCATAGCCATGATCCCACAAATGAGATAAAGAGGAGAAGTGCCATGAAAGTAGTAGCCACAATAAATACCACACACTTGCACATTCCTGGTCTGAACCTATGACTTGTTGCTCCTTTGCTCCAATTGTCTAACTTGGCAAAATTATGCTAGCATTGCATGCTCACTTTTATCCTACCCATTAAACCCCACATAAAGTCTTAGTGAGAGGATAATTCTTCCATTTCCACATACAAATATGAGTGATTGAGTGAGCCACAGAAGTTACTAAGCATGCTTTCTTTTGAACAAAACTTGCAAAAACTCCACATGTCTTGATTAGCAAAATAGGCAAGGGAAAGACAAACCTTCCTTCTTGCTGGTCTTTTGTTCTAATCTTGAGTGCAGGGAAGGCTACCAATTCCATGGTGATGAAAATAATATGGGCATACACAACAAAAACACCGAGTTTCCAAGATTATTTGAAGTTCATGCTTGCTCGAGGACGAGCAAGAGGTAAGCTTGGGGGAGCTTGTTGACGCTCACTAAGTGTCATATTTTTAGCATCAACAAGGTCATATAACACAACACAAGAGCCTAAAATCAACCAAAAACCTTTTATAAACTAACGATTTCCACTTGTCCTTGAGTTTTATTTGAATGTAGGAAATTGCAGGGTTTTTGAGCAAAATGACCAAATGGACCTTAGGTTTATGATTTTATTATTATATTATGTGGTTGAGTGACTAAGTGCTATACTTAGCAAAGGTCATTAAAATGTTTAAATTGATCATCAAAGTATAACTGTGTATTAGTTCTAATTAAATCATTTATTATCCACCTAAGGTAATTCACAAGTTATCATAGACAAACAAAACAAGGAAGACATCTCTGTCCATACTTGGACAGATTTAGCCATCTAAGGTAAAACAACTATAACTCAAGTTGTAAAACTCCAACAAATATGAGCTAAGACAATTTAGAAAGCATATGAAGAGCACTACAACTCATATATTAACATCAAAGGATGATTCAAACCTTATCTAAGCCAAACAATCCACTCTTTCAGATCTGTCCAGAGAGCAAGCAAAACTGGACACTGAAATTGCACAGGCTATAACTCCAATACCACTTGACCTAAAATCATGAAAATTTAACACAAGCTATATATGTAAGTTATATACAACTTTTATATTAACACCTAAGCATGAATTCCAACTTAAGTAGGTGAAACAAGCCACACATTCAGATCTGGACAGAATATGGGCAAAACCTATCAGCAGACTTGCAGAAGCCATAACTCTCAAACCACCTGGCCTAAAATGATAAAATTTTAGGACAGGCAAGATATGAGAATTATCTACAACTTTTATATAGATCATATCTACAGAAAACGAAATCTACATCACGAAGTAACCACTCCAACAGAAACCATACATGCAGTCCATTTAGCATATTGACATATCAATTTCTAGACTGCAACAGCAGCTGATTACTTGGACCATAACTGAAGCTATACTCATCCAAGAGATATGAAACAAGACAATATAGAAAGCTTACAAAAATTCCTACCAATCATCTTTAAATATCTCAGCATGAATCTCAAGTTAACATTGTCAAACTACTGCATTTCTCCAATCTGGTCCTGAAATTCCAGAGAGCTCCTACTTCTGAAACTAAACTTCGAATAGTTGTATCTCCTAAACTAGGCCAAAAATCATAAAATTTTAACAGCACGTAGATCATGCAATTATTTACAACTTTTGTATTGACCAAATCTATAGAAAACATGATTTAAATTATGAAATTAATACATCAATCAGAGATTACACTGCTGCCATAGGAAGGGGAAATGGGAGAAGGAGCTGCTGCTGCCATGGAGCTTGGAGAGGAAGCAGGGGGGGCAGCCATGGCTAGGGTTTTAGGCGCTGAAGGGGCTGCTGCCATGCGGAGGAGGGAGGAGGGCGCCATGGCTAGGGTTTGGGGAAGGAAGAGGAGAACAGGGCAAAGCTGCTGCTGCCTTGCTGCACACCATGGGAGAGGAGGAGGAGAGGAGGAGCAGGAAGGGGAGGCGACCATGGGAGAAGAGGAGGGGCGCCATCTGCTGCTGCTCGCTGCCTGCTTGCTGCTGCTGGCCATGGAGGAGGAGAGGAGGGAGGGCACCAAGTGCTGCTGCTGCTTGTTGTCCATGGAAAGGAGGGAGTGGCAGGGAGAGAGGACCTGCTGCCTACTGCGATGGGAGGAGAGGAGCAGCCATGGAGAGGGGAAGAAGGGGGAGGAGAGGGAGCAGCCATGGGTGCTGCCATGGTTGAGATGGATAGAGAGAGAGAGAGCTGAAGAAGGGGAGGCAGAGAGCGTATAGGAGAAGAGAGGAGCTGCTGCCCCTTTTTTAACTTAAGAAACTCCATCCAATTTATTCCCCCGCCGAAAATCTTCGCTATTTCCCAAAATTGCAATCACTGTCCTAATGAACTCCAATTCCGATGAGACTTGATTTGTTGTCGTCGTCTTCACAAGTACTCCCACTTTGCTTAAAGAGGCTTGGTCAAATTCCCAATTTTTGGCGAGACAATAATTATCGACAAAAACTCTGCGGTGCCCGAAATTCCAATTTTTGGAACCGTAAAATCAGCACTAAATCTGATCTTGGGAGCCCTGTTTCACTATTTTTGGAACCGATCCAGGTCTTGACCATTAAACGAAGTTTGTTTCGATCTTTACTACAATCTTCATTTCGGGGTCACTGTCATGCGAGCTCTCTAAATATCCTTTCAAAGCTGGTCAAAGCGATCAACCGGTAGAATCCGAATTAAAGTTTCAGGTCGACGGGGTATTTTTTGGGCATATGCTCAACACGGACTTTTCATAACTTTTGTTCATGAGTCCATCTATAGTCGTTTGGGAAAGGTTGCAAGACTTGGTTGATCTCCTATAACCTTCTTCTCCTTATCAAACATTATTAGCAAAACTTGACTCTATCTCCGGGGTTGATCCCAACAAAAAGTGCCTTAGTTGCCCCAAGTTTATTTCAAAAAAAATTATTTTAGAATTAACCAGAGTTTTCTTAAGTTTGGTTTTGGGTCGTCATTTCATGCGACACACATTACACATTCATACAACATACATAATCAAACATGGATATCATCACACATGATATGCTTATATGCCATGATACTAGATGATTATGCATACTAACCGCCATACTTAGAGTTTTAATTAACGCTTAACACCGGGGGTGTTACAGCAGACGTGAGGCTTGGACCGACAAACCGGGAGGCCGGAGGACCAGCTGTGGTAGCTGGTACTTGGCATTGGCGAGCAAGAGCACATGGGGATGTGCAATGCATCGGCCGAGTCGAGAGGAAGACGATGGCGTCGTGGCACATGGCGGGAGGTCGGACACGGGCTTGCGTGCAGTGCAAGTGCCGTCGGCCGAGTCAAGAAGGAAGGCGAAGGTGTTGTACCCAGTGTGGAGGCTGGACATGCATCGACATCGGTGCCGGTGGTCGGGGTGTGCGAACCACATCTCGTCTACGGCGCCGGTTTGGTAGTTGAGCCTCGAAAAACTACCCTTGACGGTTTCTGAGTTTGGGCCTCAAAACTTGGGGTGGCCGGTTTCCGAGTTTGGGCCTCAAAACTCAGGGTGGACGGTTTGCCAGGTTTGGGCCTCAAAACCTGGGCTGGCGGGTTTACCGGTTTGGGCCTCAAAATTGGGCGGAGGTTCCTATGCGGAACGGTCGACGCGTGGCGGCACCGAGAGGCTTGCGTTGCGGCGAAGCTATCGGTGAGGAAGACACGGTGATCGAGTGGTGGCATCCTGGAGCTTGCGTCGAGGCAAAGCGAAGGATGAGAAGGCGCGTGGCCGTCGGGTGAAAAATGACCGTGTTGGACGGTTTTACCTCTAGGGGGTATTTGGGGTTAGTGCTTCATGTTAGGGCATTTGTGTCATTTGGATGTGCGCCTATATATATGAGAAGGGGCTGCTAGGGCAGCCATCCTTGGAGGTGTCACTCTCATTTTGTTCATGTGAGAGGAGGCTAGGGTTAGGAGGAGAGGAGTGGCTCTTCTTCTTGAGCTTTTCGCCATCCGCGCTTTGCTATTGCGAGGAGTGGCTTGTAACCCGGCATCATGTGCTACACAATTCATCATCTCATAGCAATCCAAGGATCAATTTCTCACTCCTTGGTTGTGTCGATTTTGGATCGAATTCACGTTTTTGTTCTTCACGTTTTGGTTTTTCCCTTCCCGGAGATTTGCTTCGTTCTCCCTCTCCGAGCGATGATTTGCGATTTCATTTGAATCAGATTGTTCTTTGTCGTGAGCTCCTTCTTTCCACCGAAGGATTTCTTTTCTAACTTCACGAGCACATAGATCGGGTCAAAATCACGTTCGTTCTTCATTCTTCCCCCTTTTCTAGTGTTCTTCGGATTTCTCATGGATTAGTTGGTTTGGAGCAATGATATCCTAGGATTAGCTTCCCAACACGTAGAAGAACACTTGGGAGAAGTTTGGTTGCAGCCCTGTTTGATTTGGTGAAGATCCAATTGATTTTGGTTTTGAGCCGTGCAGTTTTTGCACTCTCTGGTCAGTGGCGGACTGTCCGGCCCCCAAGCGGTGGACTGTTCGATCATTGGGAATTGACCAGAACAGATCAGTGAAACGAGCAGTGTGCTCGGTCAGGTGACCGGCGGACAGTCCGCCGTATAAGGCGCGGACAGTCCAGGACCAGACCAGTGGAGTTTCAGCAGCTTTGTTATTTTGCTGATTTGGCCGACGGACAGTCCGCTAGGGGACCGCGGGCAGTCCGCCCTTGACACGGACAGTCTGAGACCAGCAGTCCGGACAGTCTGGGATCCTGCTGAGTGTTGGCTTTTAGTGTGTTTGCTCTCTCGGCTTTTCTGCTTCATTTTCGGACTTCTCGTTTTCTCTTAGAGATCACCTAGGAACCTCTCTACCTATCTTTGCTACGTGTTAGCATAGGTATTTAGGGATTTCCCAACGTAGCCCTCCATCTACATTTGGGAGTGGGTCTTTTGGGTAAGAACTTGACTAGGAGTTTTGGGAGTTTTGAACTGCTCTCTTGTGTGGTGCCTCGCTGTGATTCTAGGGATCATCCACCCTCTTTTTGAGGGTCGTGGGCATCATGCTTGAGTCTAAAGCTTTTGGGGTTGAATTTGTTGGGACAAAGGCCAGATTTTCGAAAGAAATTTTTAGGCTCCCATTCACCCCCCCTTTGGTCGCCTTGCTTTAGCATTTTTGGTCCTTCACCAAAGTCTGAACTCAGGAGTGTATCGGAGGTACCTCATGATGCGCTTGACAGCCTGCTTATGGGAAGTCTGAGGGATGCTTGAAAGTGAGCGCACAGACACACTGCTAAGTGTATGTCTGGCCTCGTCAACATCAATTACAGGAGGGAGCCGATCATGCTCTTGTACTCCTTCTGGTCCACGGGCTCTCCATCCTGATCCGCGTCCATCGCAATAGTCATCACCATGGGCATCGTAAGAGGCTTGGCCTCACCCATGTCGAACTTCTTCAGGATGTCCTTCGTGTATTTGCCTTGATGCACGAACGTCCCGTCTCAGGTTTGCTTGATTTGCAACCCAAGGAAGAAGGTCAACTCAACCATCATGCTCATCTCAAACTCCCTGCTCATAACATCTACAAACTTGGCAACAAGTGCATGAGAGGAGCCGCCAAAGATGACATCATCCACATAAACCTGAACTAAAAGGGTGTCAGTGCCTTGCTTGAGGAGAAAAAGAGTCTTATCTACCCGTCCCATTTTAAAACCCTTGGAGAGCCAAAAGGTTTTCAAACGCTCATACCATGCTCTCGGGGCTTGTTTCAAACCATATAGAGCTTTGGAATGTTTGAACACATGGTTTGGAAACTTGGGACTCTCGAAACCTAGGGGTTGTCTCACATAGACCTCTTCCTCTATATACCTGTTTAGGAAAGCACTCTTGACATCCATCTAGTATAGCTTAAAACCCTTCGAAGCAGCAAAGGCTAGAAGGATCCTAATGGCTTCTAAACGAGCTACAGGGGCATATGTGTCCTCATAGTCTATCCCCTCTTTCTGGCAAAAACCCTGGGCTACTAGCCTAGCCTTGTTCCTCACTACCATCCCATCCTCACCCTGTTTGTTTTTGAAAACCCATTTGGTACCTATAGGGTGGCATTCTAGTGGAGGTGGAACTAGGGTCCAAAGTTGGTTTTGCTCAAAGTTCTCTAACTCCTCATGCATGGCATTAACCCAGTTAGGATCAGAAAGAGCATGTCCAACATCTTTAGGCTCAAAAGAAGCTACAAATGCAGAATGAGCAAAGTGTGAGATTTCATACGCTCGCGGTCGCGTGACTCGCTGGTCGATACCGCCGATCATCTGATGCGGAGGGTGGATCTGCTAAATGCTTCGGGGTGCCTGCCTCGCCGAAGTCACCTCCCCCTCGCCAGATGTTGTCGCTCCCTCAGGTGCAGCCGGTGCTCGCTGGAGAGGCAGCTCAAGAGGACCCCAAGTGGTAGAAGTAGTGGGATCAGATCCTCGAGCTGATGTTGTCGTCGCAGGGTCAATAGGGGCAGCCAGTGGAGTTGGCTCAGGATCACCCCAATCAGCATCTTCCTGCTCCTCCTCCACAAAGATCGTCTCTCCAATCTCCTGATCTCCTGCAACATCAAAAGCAAAAGAAACACAAAGCATAGTCTCATCGAATGTGACCTCGTAGATCTCACTATCCGGTTAGTCTCAAGGTTAATAACTCGATAAGCGCGAGAATGCAAAGCATAACCAAGAAACACACCATCAGTAGAACGAGATTCAAATTTGTCCAAATTGCTTTATTTCAGGATAAAGCACTTGCACCCAAACACCCTCAAATGAGACACCTTGGGTACCTGTCCAAAACGCAACTCATAAGAAGTCTTTTTTAATAAAGCATGAAGAAAGATGTGATTTGAAACATGGCAAGCAGTGTTGATCACCTCGTCCCAAAAATGCCTAGGAGTCCTATGCTCATCGAGCATGATCCTGGCCATCTCAACAAGGGTCCGATTCTTGCGTTTAACAACGCCGTTCTACTGGGGGACATAAGGAGAGGACAATTGATGCTCAATCCCATGTGAAGAATAGAAAGAGGCAAACTTTGTGTTAACAAACTCAGTACCATTATCGCTATGAATAGCTCTAATAGTATCAAGGGGAAACTCAGTTTTCATCCTCAAAATCAAATCTCAAGCAAAAGAG
The DNA here is from genome assembly GCA_009763385.1 of Coix lacryma-jobi var. lacryma-jobi. Taxonomy (NCBI): domain Eukaryota; kingdom Viridiplantae; phylum Streptophyta; class Magnoliopsida; order Poales; family Poaceae; genus Coix; species Coix lacryma-jobi. The sequence goes on from CM019826.1 coordinate 20,488,386, forward strand.
AAAGCCTCGTCCTTAGCCTCCATGAAGAACAACCGAGAGTGCCTCAAAAAACCGTCCACGATCACTAGAACGTACCACTTCCCACCCACTAAGCAAACCCGAGTTGGACCAATAGTGTCCATGTGTAAAAGCTCGTCGGGTTGCTTTGTCATCACCTGATTCACAGGTGGGTGAGAAGTAGCAACCATCTTCCCGTGACAACAAGGGTGACAAACAAGGTCCTTCTGAAACTTAAGCTTGGGCAATCCTTGGATTAGGCCAAGTGAGCTAAGTCTTGCAAGCATGTCGAAACACAAGTGACCAAGTCTCCTATGCCACTTCCACAAATCAGAAGAAGGACCAGCCACCAAACATCTAGAGGAGCTGAAAGAGCGAGAAAATCAGCTCGGAAGACACGGCCAAAGGGGATGATCCAACAAACAAGATCTCCCCGAGAATCGAAAACTCTACTCATGCCGGTCTTAAAGTGCACTACGAAACTGTCCTGAAGAAGTTGCGAAATAGAAAGTAAATTGAAGTGCAAATTTGAAACCAAAGCAACATCCTTGAGAACAAAATTCTCGTTAAGTCGAATCGACCCATGAGAAACAACCTTACCTCTACCACTATCCCCGAATGTGATGTACTCCTTGCGGATACATGGGTGTATGCCGAGTCTCGAGTGATGAGTGATTGTCAACGGGTTTGATCGCAGGTTCTTTGGCTTGTGTTGTGCAGGTGTCGAGCACGGAGACAGTGATCGAGGGCAAGGTGAAGGTCAAGTAGAGACGTGCCATGCCGACGGACCAGGAGCGGTGAAGGGCGGACGTGAGGCTTGGACTGAGGGACCGGTGGCCTGAGGATCAGCTGTGGTGGCTGGTAGCCTGGGACAGCGACGAGCGAAGACATGCGGGACATGGTGTTGCTCGGGTCGAGGACCTAGGGACACATGTCGGTGGACGGGGTGCACGAGCGGTGCATCCCCTCTACAGCTCCGATTTGGTGGTTGAGCCACAGAAAAACCACCGGGTGGATGGTTTCCAGGTTTGGGCCACAAAACCTGGGGGTGCTGCGGGTTTGCCGAGTTTAGGCCTCAAAACTCGGGCTGCGGACGGTTTCCAGGTTTGGGCCTCAAAACCTGGGCGCTGTCGGGTTTCTGAGTTTGCGCCACAAAACTCAGGCGATGGGCGGCTGGTTTCCCGGTTTGGGCCACAAAACCGGGGGATGGACTTGAAGGCCTGATTTCCCAGTTTCGGCCACAAAACCGGGGGTGTGAAGTCCGGGAAAAGGACGAGCAGAGCGGTGGCGGCACGTGGCGGCAATCGGTGAGGTTGCGTCGAGGCAACGCTACCAGTTGTGCGGGCGTGGCCGTCGGATCACAGCTATCTTCGAGTTGGTCCAGAATAACCCTAGGGTTTAGCTGGTTTGCTCTGTAATTAAGTAGGGGTAGAGTGGGAATTAGAATTAGGATAAGTAGGGGGAGACACCCACCTCCCAAACTATCTCAGTCATTTTGCTCTTTTGCTTCTAGGGTTTCCTGCTCTCCCATTCCCTGCTGTAGCGAACTGAGATCCACAGAGAAGAGAACAATACCTCTGTGCCCGTGAGATTTTGAGGAAGTGAGACCGTAATCTCACTATTGTAGCGTGTGGTAGCCACACGGTTGCAAATTCGTGGTTGTGATTCGCGTTTTGTTCGTGTTCTTCGCGGGTTACTTTTCTCCACGTTTTCCCGTCGATCGATCTCTTTGCTCGGTGCATCTTTTGCAAATCCATTTGAACAGAGTTGTTCTAGATCATGAGGCACTTCTTTCCACTGAAGGAATTCACCTCTAACCTCACGAACTAGTAGATCGGTTGATTTTCCTTTTGGATCAGTTTTGCTTCCCTTGTCCTGATTTCTTCCAATTCCTCAATTTGGAGTTAGGTTCGAGCCATGATTCCCATGGGATAGCTCACTAACCTCCTTGGAACTCCTCACACCAAGTCTAAGCCTTAGTGCTTTTGATTCGGAGGAGATCGAGTGGATTTCGCGGAAGAACTGTGTTGTTTCGGGACCATCGGACGCTGAGTTCGTGAGCATCGGACGCTGAGCTCAAACCATCGGAGCGTCCGGTGCCACGTGTCATCTGACAGTGCTCTTTAAGGAGCATCGGACGCTGACCATTGGAGCGTCCGTTGCCATCGGACGCGCCAGGGGTCAGACATCGGACGCTAGGGTTGCACTATTCACAGCGTCCGATGGGTGTCCAGTAAGGTTCCAGAAGTGTCCTGTTTGCATCGGACGTGTCCGGTGCCTTGACATCAGACGCTGACAGCGTCCGATGCTGCTGAGTCTGCGCAGTTTCGTCCGCAGTTCATTCGTTCGTTGTCGGTTTTGATTTCCGGCTTTTGCGTTGGATTTCTAGAGTCGTGAAGTGTCTCGCTGTGCTTCTTGGAAGCATCCACCCTGTCTTTAGGGTCGTGGACACTTACGAGCTCTAGGGTTTGCTCTTGGGGTTGATTTGCGGGACAGTGGCGACAAGTTTCCGAAAGGAATTTTGAAGCTCCCATTCACCCCCCCTTTGGTCGCTTTCTAGTTGCATTCTCGGTCCTTCACTCCTAATGTACAACAGGGTCTAGGCTGGAGAACCATTCTTTGCTTTTGGTCATGTGGCGCGAACACCCGGAATCCATGAGCCACATGTTCTCCAACCGAAGTTCCTGTATCAATAGAAAGGCAGGAAATGAGTGTATGGCACAACATTAGGATTAGTATACTGAGAAGGATACCAGTGTTGTGTCATAGGCCCACAAAAGGTGTTAGAAGGCACACCAAACCGTCCTCGTCTCATGGGTGGATAGCAATCACCACCAACCTGAAAGGGTGGTCCGCTATGGAACGAAAAACCTCCAAACTCACCTCCTCGTCCCATCTGAGGATAGCGATCACCACCAAACTGAAAGGGTGGTTCGCTATGGAATGGAGCGACAAAGCGTCTTACACCCAGCTCATGATCGTATTGAGGATGACAGAAACCACGAGAGGCACGATGTCACACCCCAATTTTAAGAACAAAATTGGAGCACAATATATGTATGTCAGGATCAATTTTCATACATATATCGACATCATAGTAAATATCAAAACAATGCTTTTATTAATATATTGAACATTATTACATAAATGACCCTCGGGTCCAAAAGAAAAATACAGTCTCTCATGACAATTGTCTCTAATGAAGACTGAAGAAGGCGCAGAAAATCTGGACTCCATCTCCACAGGAAGGTCGACCGGGGGCAGCGCCATCCTAGTACAGGTCATCGGGGTCGAAGCCACCGTCCGCTGGATACTCCTACTCCTCGTAGATGTAGTCGCCAGCATCTGGGTGGGGTAGCAGGGGGTTGAAAGAAGAAGGGTGAGTACATCGAAATGTACTCCGCAAGTGTAGGAAATATATGCTTATGAGCTAATAGCAAAGGTAGGCTGACTCTGTTTGACTCAAGCGCCTAAAGCGACACATCCTGTTAATCCTATTAATCCTATGCACCTATTTACTAGGTTATAGACACAGATACTATAGAAAAGTAACAACACTCAGAGTCGCACCGTGCAAACCACACTCAGAGTCACACCGAGCAACCAACACCTGAAGTCCATTAGGCAACCGCACCTGAAGTCCATCAGATGACCCGAACCAGTAACCAGTAACCAACAAATATCGAAGAAGTCCAAGCCCGCTTGAGACCGTGAGCTTGGCTGATATATCAGTTTTACACTCTGTAGAGGTTGCACATCGTTCCCCATGAGTCGTGCAGTTCCCATCACGCTAAACACTGCCGAGGTGCATAGCGGGTTGCACTACAAGGCCTTTACAAAGCCCCTCCAAGCCTGTGTTACACGTACTCTAAGGTTTCATCCCCGTACATAAGTCAACGACCCCAGGGAACCCCTCTTGAGCCACTATACAACCCTCGTGTATCATAACTTCAAGGGAACTAATGAATTAGCCAGGTCCAACCCATCCAGATCTCATGGTTGCGCTATTTTGCCGGGTTACATGCTCCAAGAACTGGGTCCTAGGGATCCAGGCAGGATAAAGCTAGCACGAGCCCAGAACCAAAAACCAAAACCAGCTGCCGAGTCCCATGGCACAAAACCACCAGTACGGTCCATCCTGTCGGATTTACCTAACACCATGTTGATACAAAAATTACCATATCCACATTGGTTCCATAGTTCATTAATCAAGATTATTAATATTTAACTCCCGTCCCAACCATGACTACAGGGCTAAGCAAGACACCTACCCGAACGTTCCAAAACAGGCGACAAGGATAATAGAACAAAATCTAGTAAACCATAACATCGGATTCAAATTTAGACACAGCATGCATCTACAGGATCTAACTACACTAATACCAAAAGTTAAATAAATATAGGTGCAAGATGTTAAAGAACACTTGTCTATGGGCTGGGTCAAATCTGTAGGATCACACGAATAGTCTGGAGCATCTTCGAACTCCGCACTCTCTGGCCCAATCAACAATACATGGCACAATACAAGAATATAAATAACAGTACAACAACAGTAAATAAATAGTAAACAAATAGATCTACTACGTAGAGAACGAAATTATGAAACTAACGCAAGTTGAACGGATCAAAACAGAGTTAAAATAAGCCAGTTATGGGCTTTTGAAATTGAGTGACAATTTTGTGAATAGATGGAAGTTCATTTCACATTTTAAATAAATCAAATCTGAAATAAAATGGCGGTGGGACCGGGCCTCAATTCTCCAAAACAGCAGGGGCTAGGATGCATGTTTTGGAAGACTCAGTGAATAGGCGATCTGGACGGCAAGTTAATTCCGGGGAAAAACAAGGACTTCTGCGCAAAACCGCCGACGCCGGTCAGCCGTGCGACACGTGGCATGCGCGGGTTGGTGCGGTGCACACCTGTGCGGTGGACGAGGCTCACGGTCCTCTAGAGTCGCGGTCTACCGTGGACCTTAGACCGCGCCTCACTTTGGTGAAACTAGAGGGGTTCTTCTGCAAGAATTCCGTGACCCGGTGCACAGTGGGGGACAGAGCGCGGGTTGATTCCGTGAAAGCTGAGGGCCTCTTTGGTAAAAAGTGGCGGGCGCTATGATACAGGTGAGATGGCGCTGACGGGGCTCTACGTGCCAATTTCTGATTGGTTTGGCGTGCCATGTGGCCTGTGGACGTGGTGGCGTGGACTCGGTGGACTGTGTCCACAAAGCCGTACACCCGGTGTATACCAGTTCGCCCCCAACTTCTAATTTAAGCCACAGATCCAGGATCGGACGGTGTAGGGCAAAAAGGAAAGGATCGGGCAGTGCGGTCGGCCGGAGCTGAGGCGAAACACGGCGGGGCCATGGCCGGACTCCGCCGGCGTGCGCGGAGGGGAACCCACGGGCCATAACTGACTGAACCAACCACACCAGGGGAGAGAGAGGAGGACGGCGAGCTCACCTAGGGGTTTTGCGCAGTCGGAGAAGGCTTGGAGGGGAAGGAAACAATGGTGACCGGCTTCCTGTGGCACGGAGCGTGGCGAGGTCGCGGAGGTGGCTTTCCCGGCGTTGTTTCCCACTATGCTTGGGTTCTTCGGAAGCGCCATGCGTTCGCAATGCCGGCGAAGGGAAGAACAGGGCCGGTGGTGGCCTCTGTGGGGGAGACCGGGAGCGCTGCCCGAGCTCCGCAATGGCGGACTTGGTGGTGGCGGCTCTGAAGGAAGTAAAGGGAGAGTTAGGGTGCACGTAGTGATTTTTGTAGGCAGAGGGAAGGGCGGCGGCTGGTGATGGAGGTTGCGGCTCGGTGGATAGATGAGAACGGCGTGAGGGAGAGTTCGGTGGGGGAAGGCGTCGGGTGATGCGGCCGGGGGTTGGGGAGGATAGATCCGACACGGGGGGTCCACCCATCGGTGAAAGCGAGCCGTGGGACCCGCCGGCACTGAGAGCGGGGGGAAAGAAAAGGCGCGGCACGAGTCGCGGGCTGGTGCGGGAGTGAGCAAGCCGTGCGGGATCGGCCCAGGCCGGTGAGGGAGAGAGAAGTGTGCAGGCCTGGTGGAGGGGTTGGGGAAAGGGCCTGACTTGTGGGCCCCGCTTATCAGCGGGATGGGAGACTAGCCGGTGGGGGACGCCTGTCCGTGGCGCTGAGAGAGGGGAGCAGCGCTGCTGCGAGCCACGCGTGGGGAAGAGGAAGCGGGCCGCCAGGAGGGGAGGGCGCGTGTGGGCCGGGGATGCGGCTCGAGAGGGGAGGGAAAAACCAGGCTAGCCGGATTCGGCCCAGTGCGGAGGGAAGGAGGGAGGGTTGGGCTGAATGGCAAGGGGAGAAGAGATAGTTTTGCCCTTTTCTTTTCTTTTCTTTTTTTTGTTTTCCAAATTCATTTTGAAATCCAAATTCAAATCTGTTTCAAATCAAAGCCAGTTTGAAAATTTTGGAAACATTTTCCCTAGGTTTTGAAAATAAAATTTGAGTTTGATTTTATAAAACTTTTCATAAATCTTTTATTTGATTTCAAAATAGAATAAATTTGATTCGCCCTATACGGGTGTAACAAAATATTATTTTTCACCCAATAAAATATGCAATGGCATGAATGCAACATGACATAATTAAATAAAAAATTTATTTTCCTCCACTAATAAACTAGCCAACCTATTTAGTTTCTAATTTCTTTAATTAAATTGGGGAAAATTTAAACCAGGGTATTACAAACCTACCCCCTTAGAAGAATCTCGTCCTCGAGATTAGGAAGAGTCGGCGAAGAGATGAGGGAAATCTACCCAAAGATCATCTTCCTTCTCCCAGGTTGCCTCTTCTTCGGAGTAATGCTTCCATTGCACCTTGCAGATTTTAATCCTCTTGTTGCGAGTGCCTCGTTTCATCATGTCCAGGATCTTGATAGGCTCCGAGAAGGTCAAATCATCCCTGAGATCAAGTTCCTCAAGTGGCAACTGTTCCTCTAGAACCCGGAGGCATCTCTTCAGCTAGGATACATGGAACAAATCATGAATACCTGCCAGCCGTGTAGGCAACTCTAGCTGATAAGCAACTGCGCCTTTCTTGTCAATCACCTTGAAAGGGCCAATGAATCTCGAAGATAGCTTTCCTTTGACATTAAACCTCCGAAGACCTCGGAAGGGTGACACCTTCAGATATACAAAATCCCCAATCTGGAATTTCAGCTCTCTTTGTCTGACATATGCATAGCTCTTCTGTCTAGACTAAGCTGCCTTCGGGTTGCTTCTGATCTCCCTGACCTGTTCTTCAGCTTCTTCTATAGATTCAGGGCCAAAGATCTTCCTTTCTCCAACCTGATTCCAAAATAGAGGAGTCCTGCACTTCCTACCATACAGTGCCTCGAATGGTGACATCTTCAGGCTGGCCTGATAGCTGTTATTATAAGAGAAATCTGCATATGGCAGACTCACATCCCAACTCTGGCTGTTCTGAAGTGCACTAGCTCTCCACATGTCCTCTAGAATCTGATTCACCTCTCTGTCTGACCATCGGTCTGAGGATGATAAGCTGAACTGAAACTGAGGCGAGTGTCCATACACTCATGCAACCGATTCCAGAATCTGGACGTGAACTGGGTGCCTTTGTCAGATACTATGATCTTGGGCACTCCATGCAAGCATACAATGCGGGACATGTACAGCTCTGCCAGCTTTGGACCCTGATATGTCTCCTTGACCGGAATGAAATGAGCTACCTTGGTCAACTGATCAACTATGACCCAGATAGAATCATATCCAGACTGCGTCCTGGGCAAACCAGTGATGAAGTCCATGCTGATCTCTTCCCATTTCCACTCTAGAATCTGCAGAGGCTGTAGCAAACCAGCTGGTCTCTGATGTTGGGCCTTAACCTTCTAGCATGTATCACACAAGGCCACATACAATGCTACTTTCCTCTTCATCTCATACCACCAGTAATACTGCTTCAGATCCTGGTACATCTTGGTACTACTGGGGTGAAGAGAGTAGGCTGAATCATGAGCTTCCCTCAGAATCAACTCTTTGATAGCCTTCACATCTGGGACACAGATCCTGCCTCTGAACCACAAGACACCTTGATCATCCTCTGTGAAACCCGGGGCTTTGTCATCCTTGATCAACTGTCTGATCTCCAGAAGATACTCATCAGTGAGCTGCCCTGCTCGGATATCACGCTCAAGGGTTGAGTCAACCTCCAAAGCTACTGCATCAGTATGGCCAAGAATACCCAGGTTGAGCTTCACAAACTCCTCATGCAACTCGGGCTGCTGCTCCCTGATTTCCAGCACATTGCAGTAGACCTTCCTGCTCAAGGCATCTGCAACAACATTCGCCTTGCCCGGATGATAGTTGATACTTAGATCATAATCCTTGATCAACTCTAGCCATTTCTGTTGGCAGATGTTCAGATCTGGCTGGGTGAAGATGTACTTCAGGCTCTTATGATCGGTGTATATCTCTGTTCTCTTGCCCATCAGATAGTGCCTCCAGATCTTCAGAGCATGAACAACTGCCGCTAACTCCAGATCATGAGTAGGATAATTTAGCTCATGCTTCCTGAGCTGTCTCGAGGCATGGGCAATCACACGGCCTTCCTGCATAAGAACACATCCCAGACCCTGACGCGAAGCATCACAATAGACTGTGAAGTTCTTCTGGACATCTGGCATGACAAGAATAGGAGCAGAAGTCAATCTCGCTTTCAGGTCCTCGAAACTAGCCTGGCATTCAGGGGACCACATGAACTTGGCACCCTTCTTAGTCAGCTTCGTCATCGGCTTCACAATCTTGGAGAATCCCTCAAGGAATCTGCGATAATATCCAGCCATACCGAGGAAACTCCGAATCTCAGTGACACTCTCAGGTACCTTCCAGTCCAATATATCTCGGACCTTCCCTGGATCAACAGATACGCCACCCTTTGAGATGATATGCCCCAAATACTCAACCTTCTTCAGCCAGAACTCACATTTGCTCAGCTTCGCATACAACTGATGCTCTCTGAGCTTCTGCAGCACTAACCTCAGATGCTTCTCATGCTCTTCTTCATTCTTCGAGAATACCATAATATCATCCAGGAACACCATGACGAACAGATCTAGAAACTCCATAAAGACTTGTTCATCAGATACATGAAGAAAGCTGGGGCATTAGTCAAGCCGAAAGACATCACTGTGCACTCATAAAGCCCGTATCGAGTCACAAATGCGGTCTTCAAAATATCAGCTTCATGAATCTTCAGCTGATTATAACCTGTTTGCAGGTCTATCTTCAAGAACACATGTGCACCCTTCAACTGATCGAACAGATCATCAATCCAAGGAATAGGGTACTTGTTCTTGATGGTAGCTTCATTCAATGCACGGTAATCAACGCACATCCGTTGGCTTCCATCCTTCTTTGGTACAAAGATCACAGGGGCTCCCCATGGGGATGTACTAGGACGAATATGCCCCTTCTCTAGCTGCTCTTGGATCTGCGTCTTCAGCTCAGCTAGCTTTTCGGCATCCATTCTATATGGTCGCTTGTATATAGGTGCAGTGCCAGGAACTAAATCAATAGAGAATTCAATCTCACGATCAGGTGGCATACCTGGCACTTTCTGGAAGACATCAGGAAACTCCTTCACCACTCGGACATCAGGTACCATGACGGCCTCATAAGCTCTGGCTGCCTCAGTCAACTGCGGCGGTGCCTGATACTCAATCACTGCCCCATCAGGATGCTTCACTGTGATAGTCCTCTAAGCACAATCAATGATGCCCTGGTACTTGTGTAGCCAATCCATTCCCAATATAACATCAATGCCTTGGGAATCCAGAACAATGAGAGAAAAGGGGAAGGCTACCCCCCTTATGTGCAAGCTCACATTTGGGCATACATGCCGCGATATCAGTTCTCCTCCAGGAGAGTTCACCCTCATACTCTTTTGCATCAAGACTCTATGTATGTTATATCTAGATACGCAGGATGCTGATATGAAAGAATGAGATGCTCCAGAATCAAACAGGACTGTAACTGGGTGAGAATCAATAAGGAACGTACCAAACACCACATCTGGTGCTGTCTGAGCTGTCTTCATCGCAACATGGTTCACACAACCATGATTATAGCTCTGGGGCTGGCCTGCGGGGCAGAACTGTGGTGGAGCCAGCTGCCTCAGTGGACACTTGTTGGCGAAGTGTCTCATCTGGTGGCACTTGTAGCAGGGACCAATCTGATCTGCCCCCTGTGCTGGACGGGGCTGCAGCGAAGCTAGGAGGGCTGAGCGAGGCGCCTGAGCCTGGCGAGACTGCTGTTGCTACTGCTGGGGTGGAGCCTGGTACTATGGAGCTGGCTGCCTGTACTGGGGAGCAGGCTGCCGGAACTGGGGCGGCCGGTACTGCTGCTACTGCTGCGGGATCTGCCTGGAAGCTGGGGCTGGTGGAGCATAGCGGGGACGAGCGGAGCTACCCGAAGACTGTCCCTGGAAGGCCATCTTCCTCTTGCGATCTGCATCAAGGCCCTTCCGTTCCTTCTCCACAGTGAAGGCACTGTCGATCAGCTTCTGAAATGAGGAGTACTCATTCGAAGCCAGTGCGTAGCGAAGGCCAGGGTTCAGTCCATGCCTGAAGCAAACAACATCTTAATTACTTGATAGGTAGTGAAAAGAAAGAAACATGGAGATATGATTTATGGGTTAGAGAAAAGATATCAAAAGGAAAAGAGAAACTTGCCTGAAACATTCCTGCTTCTTGGCATCAGTGTCTACATCCTCCGGGGCGTAGCGGGACAGCTGGCTGAACTGCGTGAGATACTCACGCACTGACATCGTGCCCTGCCGGAGATCCTGGAACTCCCGGTGCTTCACCCTGATCTCGCCGGAGGGGACGTACTGGTCGCGGAAGGCCTTGCAGAACTCCTGCCAGGTGATGGAGTCGGCGTCCTCGTGAGCGGCGGTGTGAGCAGTCCACCAGTTCTTCGCTAGACCCTGAAGCTGGTGTGCCGCGTAGAGAACCTTATCGTGGCCCTCCACATGAGCAAGCTGCAACTTGCTCTCAATGGTCTCGAGCCAGTCGTCAGCATCCATCGGCTCGATGGCGTGGCGGAAAACAGGAGGGTGCGTCATCATGAACCTCCTGAGAGAGTCCTCCTATCAGGGTGGCGGTGCAGCTCCAGCACCCTGAGCCGCCTGGGCCATCTGCTGCATGTGCTGCATCATCTGGGCCATGTTCTGCATCATCTGATTTTGCATCTAGGCTATCAGGATCGTATCGTACGGGGGCGGAGGTGGAGGTGGCGGCGGAGGTGGATGAGGCAGCTGGTTGCCACCTGCCTCGTTCCCGCCTGCGTTCCCCGCGTTGCTCCTGGTGTTAACCATCTGTTGCATTTCCAGGAGCAAAAGTGAGACATGATACATAGATATATATAACAACCCTAATTTAGTCAGTTAATTTGACTTAATAAAACTTGTAAACAAATGATGTCGCTGCAACCTGACGGTCGCAACACACCAACAATCAGTACAAAGAACCAAATCATTACATATGCACAAGTACATGTCAATTCAATGACCTTTGGGTCACATAATTATGGTGGGCTTCTTACGAGTTTGGAGGACCTACTTTTAAACATGATTTGAATTTTCAGCAGAGAAAGGGTCTACAGAAGTGGGAAAATAGGGTGAGCCTTTTAAAAATAGTTTTATAAACTCGACGACTGTCTAAGGTAGCGTCCTACGGTCAACATGGCTTTGATACCACTCTGTCACACCCCAATTTTAAGAACAAAATTGGAGCACAATATATGTATGCCAGGATCAATTTTCATACATATATCGACATCATAGTAAATATCAAAACAATACTTTTATTAATATATCGAACATTATTACATAAATGACCGTCGGGTCCAAAAGAAAAATACAGTCTCTCATGACAACTGTCTCTAATGAAGACTCTAAAGAAGGCGCGGAAAATCTGGACTCCATCTCCACAGGAAGGTCGACCGGGGGTAGCGCCATCCTAGTACAGGTCGCGGGGTCGAAGCCACCGTCCTCTGGATACTCCTGCTCCTCGTAGATGTAGTCACCAGCGTCTGGGTGGGGTAGCAGGGGGTTCAAATAAGAAGGGTGAGTACATCGAAATGTACTCCGCATGTGTAGAAAATATATGCTTATGAGGCTAATAGCAAAGGTAGGCTGACTCTGTTTGACTCAAGCGCCTAAAGCGACACATCCTATTAATCCTATTAATCCTATGCACCTATTTACTAGGTTATAGACACAGATACTGTACAAAAGTAACAACACTCGGAGTCGCACCGAGCAAACCACACTCGGAGTCACACCAAGCAACCAACACCTGAAGTCCATCAGGCAACCGCACCTGAAGTCCATCAGATGACCCGAACCGGTAACAAGTAACCAACTAATCTCGAAGAAGTCCAAGCCCGCTCGTGACCGTGAGCACGGCTGATATATCAGTTTTACACTCTGCAGAGGTCGCACATCATTACCCACGAGTCGTCCAGTTCCCGTCACGCTAAACACTACCGAGGTGCATAGCGGGTTGCACTGCAAGGCCTTTACAAAGCCCCTCTAAGCCTGTGTTACACGTACTCTAAGGTTTCGTCCTCGTACATAAGTCGATGACCCCAGGGAAACCCTCTTGAGCCACTATACAACCCCCGTGTATCATAACTTGAAGGGAACTAATTAATTAGCCAGGTCCAGCCCATCCAGATCTCATGGCTGCGCTATATTGTCGGGTTACATGCTCCAAGAACCGGATCCTAGAGATCCAGGCAGGATAAAGCTAGCACGAGCCCAGAACCAAAAACCAAAACTAGCTGCCGAGTCCCACGACACAAAACCACTAGTACGGTCCATCTTGCCGGATTTACCTAACACCATGTTGCTACAAAAATTACCATATCCACATTGGTTCCATGGTTCATTAATCAAGATTATTAATATTTAACTCCCATCCCAACCATGACTGCAGGGCTAAGCAAGACACCTACCCGAATGTCCCAAAACAGGCGACAAGGATAATAAAATAAAATCTAGTAAACCATAACATAGGATTCAAATTTAGACACTAATACCAAAAGTGAAATAAATATAGGTGCAAGATGTCTAACTACACTAATACCAAAAGTGAAATAAATATAGGTGCAAGATGTTTAAGAACACTTGCCTGCGGACTGGGTCGAATCTGTAGGATCACAGGAATAGTCTGGAGCGTCCTCAAACTCCGCACTCTCTGGCCCAATCAACAATACATGGCACAATAAAAGAATATAAATAATAGTACAACAACAATAAATAAACAGTAAACAAATAGATCTACTGCGTAGAGAACAAAATTATGAAACTAACGCAAGTTGAACAGATCAAAATGGAGTTAAAATGAGCCAGTTATGGGCTTTTGAAATTGAGTGGCAATTCTATGAATAGATGGAAGTTCATTTCACATTTTAAATAAATCAAATCTGAAATAAAACGGTGGTGGGACCGGGCCTCAATTCTCCAAAACAGCAGGGGCTAGGATGCATGTTTTGGAAGACTCAGTGAATAGGCGATTTGGACGGCGGGTTAATTCTGGGGAAAAACAAGGACTTCTGCGCAAAACCACCGACGCCGGTCGGCCGTGCGACACATGGCGTGCGCGGGTTGGTGCGGTGCACGCCTGTGCGGTGGACGAGGCTCACGATCCTCTAGAGTCACGGTCTACCCTGGACCTTAGACCGCGCCTCACTTTGGTGAAACTGGAGGGGTTCTTCTGCAAGAATTCCGTGACCCAGTGCACAGTGGGGGACAGAGCGCGGGTTGATTCTGTGAAAGCTGAGGGCCTCTTTGGTAAAAAGTGGTGGGCGCTATGATACAGGTGAGATGGCACTGACAGGGCTCTACGTGGCAATTTCTGATTGGTTTGGCATGCCACGTGGCTTGTGGATGTGGTGGCGTGGACTCGGTGGACTGTGTCACCAAAGCCGTACGCCCGGTGTATACCGGTTCGCCCCCAACTTCTAATTTAAGCCACAGATCTAGGATCGGACGGTGCAGGGCAAAAAGGAAAGGATCGGGCGGTGCGGTAGGCCGGAGCTGAGGCGAAACGCGGTGACGCCATGGCCGGACTCCACCGGCGTGCGCGAAGGGGAACCCACGGGCCATAACTGACTGAACCAACCACACCAGGGGAGAGAGACGAGGACAGTGAGCTCACCTAGGGGTTTCGCGCAGTCGGAGAAGGCTTGGAGGGGAAGGAAGACAACAGCGACCGGCTTCCCGTGGCACCGAGCGTGCGCGAGGTCGCGGAGGTGGCTCTCCCGGCGTTGTTTCCCACTGTGCTTGGGTTCTTCGGAAGTGCCGTGCGTTCACGATGCCGGCGAAGGGAAGAACGGGGCCGGTGGTGGCCTCTGTGGGGGAGACCGGGAGCGCTGCCGGAGCTCGGCAATGGCGGACTTGGTGGTGGCGGCTTGGAAGGAAGTAAAGGGAGAGTTAGGGTGCGCGTAGTGATTTTTGTAGGCAGAGAGAAGGGCGGCGGCTGGTGATGGAGGTTGCGGCTCGTTGGATAGATGAGAACGGCGTGAGGGAGAGTTCGGTGAGGGAAGGCGCCGGGTGATGCGGCCGGGGGTTGGGGAGGATAGATCCGACACAGGGGGTCCACCCGTCGGTGAAAGCGAGCCATGGGACCCGCCGGCAGTGAGAGCGGGGGGAAAGAAAAGGCGCGGCACGCGTCGCGGGCTGGTGCGGGAGTGAGCAGGTCGTGCGGGATCGGCCCAGTCCGGTGAGGGAGAGAGAAGTGTGCAGGGCTGGTGGAGGGGTTATGGAAAGGGCCTGACTTGTGGGCCCCGCTTGTCTGCGGGATGGGAGACTGGCCGGTGGGGGACGCCTGTCCGTGTCGCTGAGAGAGGGGAGCAGCGATGTCGCGGGCCACGCGTGGGGAAGAGGAAGCGGGCCGCCAGGAGGGGAGGGCGCGTGTGGGCTGGGAATGCGGCTGGAGAGGGGAGGGAAAAACCAGGCCGGCCAGATTCGGCTCAGTGCGGAGGGACGGAGGGAGGGTTGGGCTGAATGGCATGGGGAGAAGAGATAGTTTTGTCCTTTTCTTTTCTTTTCTTTTTTTGTTTTCCAAATTCATGTTGAAATCCAAATTCAAATCTGTTTCAAATCAAAGCCAGTTTGAAAATTTTGGAAACATTTTCCCTAGGTTTTGAAAATAAAATTGGAGTTTGATTTTATAAAACTTTTCATAAATCTTTTATTTGATTTCAAAATAGAATAAATTTGATTCGCCCTATACGGGTTTAACAAAAATTTATTTTTCACCCAATAAAATATGCAATGGCATGAATGCAACATGACATAATTAAATAAAAAATTTATTTTCTTCCAGTAATAATCTAGCCAACCTATTTAGTTTCTAATTTCTTTAATTAAATTGGGGAAAATTTAAACCAGGGTGTTACACACGACCACCACCCCGTGGTCTGGCTGCCTAGGGCCTAGCAACCTAAGGGGGTTCACCTCCAGGCCTAGTCCTCTGCCTCTGAACTTCCTGACCTTGCACAACATGGAGAGGGTGGTGCTTAGCCTGGTTGTTCAATTCCAACTCCCTCCTAGCGTCTCTCTTCCTCCAAAAGCAAAACTCAGCTAGGTGACCCTCGCGGTGGCAATACTCACACTCGAACCTCACCACTCTCTTGGGTTGTTGGTTCGCATGGTTGCGGGGGTTGTTCACTCTTGCTGGTTGCTTGCCTCTCGGAAGGGGATCACTAGAGATACCAGGAAGGGTGTCAAGTGTGTTCCTAAGATGGTTAGGTTTGGGAACCCACACTTGCTTGCGAGGTGGAGCCTTGGGAGGTTCTTCAAGGATGCCATCCTTGGTGATAGGCATAGGAGGCTCAGGTGGAGTGATCTTGGTAAGCTTAGGGGTAGCGGATGGTTTCTCACTTTGGTTCACTCCGCTAAACTCACCAATCTTGCCAAAAGAACTAGTGCCTTCTCCACCTGAAGCAAAGCCTACTCTCGGACCGCCAGTTCCCCTCTTGAACTGACTGATCATCATGCCCAACTGCGGCTCACTGCATGACACCCAACTCAGGATGGACAGAAGGTATGTGTTTTCCTCCTCGGTTTGCATCCTATCATGCCGATAGTTGGCAATCTCAAGCTCCATCCCCGCGCATCGCTCACATGAAGCAGAAACGGTGCTAACTGAGCTGGCCTTCATGGCTTCAGCAAGCTTGGCACTAACTTCTGCCAACTCAGTTCGCAAGCCTGGACAAGACTTGCACGCACCCAGCAAAGAAGGCATCGCCTTCACTTCCTCCAGCTCCTTCTTCAAGGAGGGACATTCTTTACAATCACCCACCAAGTCTAGCCTACTCTTCAGCTCATCATACACCTCAATCAAAGAGACATATTTGGTTTGCAGGGTGGTAAAGTTTGTCATGTGCGTCATGCACTCATCACACTCCTCATCGATCACCTTCACCTTGGACCTAGCAAACTAAAGCTCCTTAAGTGCCTCGCCAAGCTTTGCCTTAAACTCATTGCACTCTTGTAACACCCCGGGTTTTTAATAAATTAAATAAATTAGAATTTAATAAGAAAATGGCCAAAACCCTAGATGGAGGAAAATTCTAGCCATATGTTTGTTGCATTCATGCCGTTGCACAATTTTATTGGGTGAAAAAGAATTTTATTAAACCCGCTTAGGGCGAATCGAATTTATTCTATTTAGAAAATAAATAAAAAGCTTATGAAAAGTTTACAAAATTTTCAAACTTAAACTTTTATTCTCAAGACCTAGGGAAAATATCTCCAAAATATTTTAATGTGATTTTGAATTTTCAAACATATTTAGATTTGATTTCAGAAAGATTTTGAAAAAGAAAAACAAAACAAAAAGGAAAAGGATTTGGCAAAAGGCCTCTACCTTCATTCTCCTTGGCCCAGCCAGCCCGTTCCCTCTTCCCCCACTTCCCTTCGCGCCGGCCCAGAGCCCCGCGCGGCCCACTACTTCCCCTCCGCCCCGGCTTGCTTCGCCGCGGCCCAGCGCCTGCGCTCGGCCCACCCCGCGCCTTCCTCCCCCCGCGCGCGCAGCCCCGCCGGCCCACGGCCACGTCTCCCCTTCTCCCCCTCGCTCGTCGCGTGCACACGCGGCCTGCCTCCACCGTGAACGAGCGCACTCTTCCCTTCTCTCCCACCGCCATCCAGGGCCCACCCGTCAGTCGTCCATCCCCAACCTCCCGCACCGAACCTCTCCGCCATCTACGCTACCCGAGCTTCCCTGCCGCCCGCTCGATCCCTTCCCCTCTCGCCTCTCCATCCCTTTAAAGGCCACATGTGAAACCCTACCACCACGCCGTCACCGTCCCCTCCCTAGCCCTGCCTACGCGCCACCTCCACCAGATCAATCTGCATAGGGTGATCAGCCACCATTGTCGATCGACCGAGTGCTACCGCCAGCGGCTCTCCTGCTCGTCTCACCTGAGGAGGCTCTTGGGGCGTGACATCGCTCTACCGCCGCCGCTCGACCTACTCCCGAGTGCCTTCTCCCTCACCAGTGCCCTCATCGCCACTACAAAAACGTCGTCATCGCCGCCCTCCAACACCGGCCTCTTCCGGACCTCGATAGGCGTCGAGGACACCACCGTTGGCACCGCAGTAAGCTCCTCGCTCGATCCCGGCTCTCCCCACTGTCTCTACCGCCACACAGACCTCTCCCCGAGCACGCCGGCGAGCTTCACGGCCTCAGCCATGGCGCGCCGCCGCGTCCTGAGCCACCGGCGCTGCCCTTCTCCCTCTCATCCTCTCTGCGCCGCTCATCTCTAACTGGACGGCTCAGATTAGAAGAGACCTTGAACCGGTATGCACCTGACTCATGAAGCCGTAGACTCGGTGCACCTTTGCCGCGTCAGCCGGTCCGTGGCACACCTGGCACACCGCACCAACCAACAGCCGACACGCGGCGCCGAGTCAGCGCCACGCGGTAACCTCGCGGACGCTCTGGCCGTTTTGCGAACGACCCCCCCCCATGATTCTTTGAACCAACCCGCAGTCCTAAAGCACTATTCACTGAGTCTTACAGATCTTGCAACCTAGCCCCTGCGCTTTCGAAGAAACGAGGCGCAGTCCAGCGGACCACGGTGGACCGTTGCGCCCCTGCCTGTGGACTGGATCCACCGCACAGCCGTGCACCGCACCAGTGATGCGCCGCCACGTGTCACCAGCGCCGGCGTCGCCAACCGTCCCTGCGCCTTTTGCAGAAAGGACCCTCAACTTTGTGTTAATAAACCCGCCGTCCGATCTCCTTGTTCACTGAGTCATGAAAATATCGCATCCTAGCCCCTGACCTTTTTGGAAAATGACGCCCGGTCCTGTTGCCTATTCTTTTCAGATTTAATTTATTTAAAATACGAAAATGACTTCAACGTATTTACAGTTTTGCCACTCAGATTCAAAAGCCCATAACTTGTTCATTTTAACTCCGTTTCGACCCATTCAACTTGCGTTAGATTCATCTCGTCGAGCTCTACGCCTTAGATCTGTTTATGTTCTGTTTTACTACTGTATGATGTACTATTTCTTATTATGTTTGTTTGGGCCATGTGATGATGCTTGATCCAGCGAGTGCGAGCTACGTGGAACCCCTGGATCAACCTTGTGCCTTCGTTGCTCCAGACCCTTCTTGTGATCCTGCAGTTTCGACCCAGCCCGCAGGCAAGTGTCCTTGAACATCTTGCACCCGTATTTATTTTACTTTTGGTATTAGAGTAGAGTAGATCCTGTAGATGCATGCAGAGTCTAAATTTGAATCCCATGATATGGTTTACTAGATCTTGTACTATTTTCCTTGTCACCTGGTTGGGATCATATGGGTAGAAGTCATGCTTAGCCATGCAGTCTTGGGATGGGATGGTTAATAATTAATTCTGATTAATGAACTATGGAACATTGTGGACTGGTAATGTTGTAGTATGGTGAGTAGGTAAATCCGGCAGGATGGACCGTGTGGTGGTGTGGTGCCATGTGACTTGGCGTACGGTTGCCGTGTGACTCGGCGTTACGGTTTGCCATGGGACTTGGCGTTGGTTTGGGTTTGTGGTTTGTTATCTTGCCTGGATCCCTAGGACCCGGTTCTTGGACAAGTAACCCAGCAAAACAGCGCAAACCATGAGGCCTATTTGGCTCTGGGACTGGCTAATTAATTGGAGAAGCCTTATGTCGTTATTAGTTACATATGGACATGGGACAGGGCTTCTTCTACGCAGGTTACTGCTTGGTACGGGAGTGATTCCCAGGCTCGGGCGCCACACCTGGTGTTATTACGGAAGGTAGCTCTACGTCGTGACATATGGAACTAATACGCATAGGAGGACTCTTTGTAACGGCCTTGTAGTGAACCCTGCCGACTCACCTTGGAAGTGGGTCAAGAGGCTAGCTACCTCGGGCACAAGGGCAACATGACTCATGGGTAAAGATGTGCGGACTCTACAGAGTAAAGAAACTGATATATCAGCCGTGCTCACGGTCAAGAGCGGGCTTGGACTTCTTCGAGATTAGTTGGTTACTGGTTACTGGTTTGGGTCATCTGATGGACTTCAGGTGTGGTTTGCCTGATGGACTTCAGGTGTGGGTTTGCTCGGTGCGACTCCGAGTGTGGTTACTGTTATATATGGAGACTGTGGATATAACCTAGTAAATAGGTGCATAGGAAATAGGATTTAATAGGATGTGTTGCTTTAGGCGCTTGAGTCAAACTGAGTCAGCCTACCTTTGTTAATAGCCTCATAAGCATATATTTTCCTACACTTGCGGAGTACATTTCGATGTACTCACCCTTCCTCTTTGAACCCCCTGCTACCCCACCCAGACGTTGGAGTCTACGACGCGGAGCAGGAGTACCCAGAAGACGGTGGATACGACCCCGACAACTTGTACCCAGAAGACAGTGGATACGACCCAGACGACCTACACTAGGATGGCGCAGCCCCCGGTCGACCTTCCTGTGGAGATGGCGTCCAGTTTCCGCGAGTCTACATTAGAGTTAGACTGAGAGTCTGTACTTTTCTTTTAGACCCGAGGGTCATTTTTGTAACAATGTTCGATATATTAATAAAGCATTGTTTTGATATTTACTATGATGTGGATATATGTATGAAAATTGATCCTGACATACATATATTGTGCTCTAAATTTTGTTCTTAAAATTGGGGTGTCACAACTCTCTAGCGGCACGCTTAAGCTGCTTGTCTTGAGCGAGAACTATTTGGGCCATGGAATCAAGCTCGAGAGAAAGATGATCGATAGTGGAAGAAGTCGATACCTCAGAAGATGACTCGTCATCATCGGTGGGCTTGTCCTGACACTTGCGGTCCTCCTAGTCCAAAGCCAAGGTGCAGAAGCCGTCGGTGGAGTGGCCGAAGAAGCAGAGTCCGTTGAAGCGTTCCTCAGTCTTGTGCTCGGACTCATCATCCGTGGAGTCATCGTCGGAGCTCTTCTCGACGTCGTTGATGGAGGCGATTAAAGCACCCCTGTCAGCGTCGAAAGCCTTTTCCAGATCCTTCTTGCGGTATGTGACACCCTAAAAATCAATTTTTGGAAATTAGGAATTAAAATGACTTTGTTCATTTATTTTTCATGAAACCTATAGAGCAAACAAATAATTTTTGGTGAATTAATAATTTATCGTGGGGCTTAGAAACATTTTTGTTGCATTCATGCTGGAGCATAATATTTTGTTTATGTAGGAATAGTGTTGAGTGGTTTGAATTCAAATTTGATTTGAATTTAAACAAGTTTTCAAGAGAAACAAAAAGAAAAGAGCTTTTCTTTTTCTCTCTCCCTCCCTCACCCTTTTGGCCCAACCAGCAAGGCAGCCCAGCCCGCGCCCCCTCTCCTCTCCCCCTCCCTCGGCCTGCTCCGCCCCCAGCCGCACCGGCCGGCCCGCTCGCCCCTGCGTGCCACCCGCCAGAGCCCCGGCCACTCCCTCGCGCCGGCCCAGCTGCGAGCCGCCTCCGCCCCGTGCAACCGCGCTCGCTCCCCAGCCCGTGACCCCGCTGGCCCAGCCACAGCCGCTCCCTCTCCCGCTGTCAGCTCGGCACCGCGCGTCAGCCGTGTACGCCCCGACTGACACCCCAGGCCTGCACGTCAGCGCCCCGCCCTTTGCCCTACCTCCGACCGCTCGGTCCGCCGCCGCCGTTCCCCTCCCCTCCCGGTAACGGCCGGTGAGTGGCCTTCAGGGCCACTCGGCCTTCAATTCGGCTCGGTGGTGAAAGGACCGAATCAGCCTAGAGGGGGTGAATAGGTGATTTTTAACAATCTAAAACTTCACAAACTAGAAGATGTAGTTAGATAACAACCGGAGAGGCCGGTTTGTTTGGGTAGGTACTACCGGGTGTGAAACACCGGCACTACCGACACAAACAAACGGCACAACCGGAATCCTAAAAGAAACTACAAATCCAATGTAAGTGAGCTATGAATGTAATACAAGAATCTACCCCACTTCCCTAAGTATAATAGATAACAAATCTGCTCTCACCGAGACTTGGTTGCTTTCCTTGATGGAGATCGAGCCTTCCCAACCTAAGAAGAAGATAGGGATAGGAAGAACACGAAGAACACAACAACAAGCGTAATATAGAAAGTAGAGACAACAACAAGCACACGGGACACGCGATTTATCCCGAGGTTCGGCCAATCCACAAAGGAGTGCCAACGTCCTCGTTATTGAGGTGACCACAAAGGTCGGAGTCTATTTCACCTCCTCGCCTCACTCAAGCAACCACAAAGGCAACGAGAGTATCTCCACTAGAAATCTCAGGGTAATACAAACACTTCGGGAAGCCCTCACAAATGAATCAATACGGGCTACCACGAAGAACACCTAACCGGCTAGAGCTCAAAGAGCTCAAGAGTAAAAGACACAAATCAAGCCGGCTAGATGGAAACTAAGTGCTCAAGTCGGAGATCGATGCTTCCCGCTCTCTAATCTCACTTCCCTAGCTCAATCCTTGCAAGAGAGTGAATCTAGGAGCAAAGGGGGAGAGAGAGAGGGGAGGAGTCAATGCTTGGAGAGAGTTTTTCCAAAGTTAGGTCAGCAATAAGTGTATGGAATAAGTGGGTTTTCGAGTAAAGAGAAGAGAGGAAGCATTTATACTTCCTCAGTCCCGAGGCTGGTCGGTACCACCGACCACCCCTGGCCGGTACCACCGACCAGTTCACAACGGTAGAATAGATCCAGATCTGACCAAACAGACAACCACCGACTATAGGTCGGTACCACCGCGGGCGGTAGTACCGAGGTAATGGCGATACTACCGCCAGGCCAAAAATGGCCGCAGACAGAGAGCTCTAGAGAGGGACTTGGTTCCTCGGAAACTACCGACCAGGGTCGGTACCTCCGAGGTCGGTGGTACCGACATAATGGCGGTACCACCGCCAAGTCAAAAGCGAGTCAGTCCAGAGAGCCCTGCAAACTTGGTTACTACCGGCCTTGGGTCGGTAGCACCGGGGGCGGTAGTACCGAGGTTATGGCGGTACTACCGCCAGGCCAAAATCAGCGCGAACAGAGAGACTTGCAGACTTGGTTACCACCGGCCATGTGTTGGTACCACCGCGGGCGGTAGTACCGAGGTTATGGCGGTACTACCGCCAGGTCATTTTCAACTCTACACAGAGAGCTTAGCAAAACCAGGTTACTACCGACCAGGGTCGGTACCACCGAGGGCGGTAGTACCGAGGTTATGGCGGTACTACCGCTAGGTCATTTTTGAACCAGAACAGAGAGGGTGTTTGAGCATTGCGCGGAGAAGCTGTGGTCGGTACCACCGACCACCCATGTTCGGTACCACCGGGCATATAAAAATACCCTCTATGTGTTCGTGATTGTGCGGTGTCTTTCAAGCGAACTATAGTTAGTCGATTTGAGCACTTTTCTCCACATCTAGCCAACTTACTTTGTGACCCTCTTCATAGTTCGGCTTACCTATAACTCAAGTTTAAAATTGAAATTTTAAACTACCACTTGAGCTAGGCATCTTTATGTCCAAATGTATCCTACGTGCTTTGTTCACGAGATTTCAACGTTTCAAATCTTTCTTAGGACTAACACCTGCATACATGCTTTTATAAACCAGTTAGTCTCTAATTTGATTGTCATTAATTAGCCAAAACCCACATTGGGGGCGAATGCACTTACCAACTCCCCCTTTTTGGTAATTGATGACAACCAACTTAGGCTTATAATAAGGATATAAAGAATTGAAGCTTTTGAATTTCAAAATTTAGTTCAAGCTCCCCCTTAGTGTATGCTTTGGATATGAATTTCAAACCTTGATTAAAAAACAAGGTTGCATACACAAGGACACGAGCTCCCCCTAAATTTTGCAATCCGTGGGGTGCCTAAATGTGTGACAACATCATATATATCAATTTGTGATGCATAAACACTATGACAGGGTGATTCACAAAACAATGTAATAAGAGAAGCGAATGGCTATGGAAGAAAGAAAAGTACTCAAATCACATAGCCATATCGAAAACAACAATCACCATGACAAGAGCATAAATATTGAGGATGAACCATACATGAATATAACAATAAGCACAAATGATTTACATCCTCATCATCACATCACAAAAAAAGTAGCATACCACACTTAGTTCTCAAAGATTACCCTCTCTCACAGCTAGCTATTACATCAAGATAAGCCTAACACTCCCCCTTTGGCATCAAGAACCAAAACAGGTAGGCCAAGATAAGCAAAGAACTAGTAATAGCCGCTGGAAGATCCATCATGATAAGAACCACCGAAGAGAGAGGAGTAGGCACTCTCACCAACATCACCACCAGGGAAGGACGACGGAGCAGAAGAATCCGGCGGAGGAGTAGCATCACGAGGACCACCACTCCCAGCTGGATCGGCGTCGGGGCCAGCAAAGCCCATGTACGAACCACCACCCCCAACTTGATATGACGTGGACCCGCCAGCAAAGGACGTGCCCATACCATAGTCAGGGAAGAAGGGTGGAGGCTGGTACTGAGGTGGAGGCTGCGGATAGAACTGAGGGGGCTGATACAGCATGGAGCTGTAAAAACCAGCCTCACCACCCCCACCACCATCATCATCATCATCATCATCGTCGACGCGCTGGGGCCGAGCATCATACTCTGCAAACGGATCTGGATGGGGTCGGGCCGGAGAGCGCGGAGGAAGACCGAGATGCTGACGCACCTCTTGCTGATGTCGCTCGTCGCGATCGGCCCGGTAGCACATCCACTCAAAGATCTTGCCGAGGGCGGAGCGAAGACCGCCACTCCTACGCCTCTCACGATGCGGAGGAGGAGCGGTGGCAGGAGGGACATCCCCATGACCCGGCTGAGCCTCGCCAGGCGCTGCTGCATCTGCTGGAATGTCACCACCTTCATCAACCTTTTCTTTGTCCTTGGAAGGAGCCGAGGTGAACTTGCGAACACTGTACTCCTTCATGGTACGATCATACTCGAAGGTGGCTCCAACCACATGCTCAATGATATGCATAAGACATGGAGCATAGGGTAGGGACTTGTGAGGGTCATTGTACACATCTGAGATCTTCTGCCAGAGAAAATGAGAGATGCTAAAGCGTCCATCTGGCAGAGCAAAGTGAACAAGGACCTTGGCAGCATCATCTATCAAGTTGTCTTGATCTCCAATCTTTGGGTCCAGAGTCAGGCGCATTATGTTGTTAAGGACGTAGTAGGCGGGCTTCAGGCCAGGGACCTTGAAGTTTGCCACTGCACCATCCAAGTAGATGCCTAAGCTCTGCAACTGCTCTGTGTACATACCCCCTCCATACATCTCTGAAAGGCGAGGGGCATCTCTGTCCTCATGGTCGAAACCCAACAACCGAGCAAACGTGATGAAGTTGCACCGGTAATGGACCCCTTGGGTCATCCAGTGCAGCACCTGAGCCTCCTGATCAATGAAGAGCGTTGCCCAAAACTGGCAGATGATCTCCTGATTGAAGCTGCGCTCGCCAGAGATCAGCCCCAAAACCCTCCACTCATCTAGCCTCTGCACCAAGGCCTGAATCTCCTCTGAATCTTTGTCGGTCAGGGAGTGGATTACCAGCCGCTTGTGTTCAAAGAGAGGAGGATGTCCCTTAGAATAGAAACCCTTCCAGCAAACTGATACATAGAAATCTTGCTGGAACCTGGTCCAGAACCTCCTATCCACAGAATCATCTCTGACAAACAGATATGGGTTCTCCTCACGCTGCCTCCTCATCAAGTTACCCCGCTTTCTGTCGGAGTAGTCCACGGGATCTCCAAGAAGAGCGAGGGAGACGGCGGTCATCAATGCTCCGGCTTCGTGGTGCATAGGAAATGCACGGTTGATAAGCATCAACCCTGAAGTCGGAGGAGGTGGCGGTCCAACGCGAGGATCGATAGAACGACCCTCACGCTCAGCACCAGCCGGCGAAGCCACTCCACCCACAATGACGCTGTGCATGTGCCCTGGCGGACCAGCGGCAGGGGGCGGAGGAGACGGAGGAGGCGGAGGAGCAGCATGCCCACTGCCATGGGCACGGCCGCTTCCACTACCCCTGGCACTATCCACGCTGCGACGTCCTCCTTGGCCCCCGGACGAGCGTCCACGGACCTGACGAGGGAGTTCCTCCATACTCCCGCCGGCGGACCGAGCACGGCGCCCGGGATTGCGTCGCTGCGGTGCCGTTTGCTCAAGACCACCTTGCTCGAAGGCAGCATACTCCTCATCATCATCACTAGCGGTCCGAGCATGAGAGGGCCTCCGGCTCATCTAGAAAAAGATAGCATTGACCGAAGTGAGACAAAAGAGATGGAAATACGACTTCAACGGATGTAGCAAAGACGACGATCAAAATCGGGGAGGAAAACCTCTCACTGCGTGCGGTCGGTACTACCGACCCAATGGTGGTACTACCAACCGCACCATAGCGTGCGGTTTCCTTCAATCCAATCTCACAAATCGCCATGAACTCGCAAACCATACATCCTAGAAGCATCTACCCACTAGATAGAGCAATCCTACCAAAGGAATCGACCTAGAACAAGGTACATTGAGAGATCGGGCATGAACACCCTAGTACCTTGCTACTCGTGGAGAAGAGGCCGAAATCCAATGGAGGAAGAACTTCTGGGCTTCAAGAACACCACCAAGACAATCTCCAACCTTCAAAACACCTTTCCACCGGAGGGATTGAGATTTGAGCGGAGGAGGAAGGAGATCGGGAGAGGAGAAGACGGCGGCGGCTGCACGGGCTGAAGGCACGGGCTGGCGGTGGCGCGGTCAAAACAGGATTGACTAGGGTTGAAAGGATTCACCGCGCCCTTTTTATACTCGGGTCAAACCCGGTCGGTGGTACCGCCCATAGGGGTTGGTACTACCGACGTCGGTACTACCGCCCCTATAGCGGTACCACCGACAGTACAAAAACAGAGGGATCAGAGAGGGATTCCAAGAGAGCCTTGTGTGGTATACTACACATATTTCAAACATGTCCAGATTTCATATAACCAGTACATAGCCATGGACATAAGTGAAGCATGCAAAATAGATTTTGAAATCACACACAATATTTGTCAAAGCATTTGTCTAGGTCTCTAGGTGAAAACAAATATGTGCAAGACATCAAGCCACGTTATGAGAATCAATGATATTTAGTTCACTCCTCAAAGCACAAAATCTTGACTCATCTAAAGCCTTTGTGAAGATATCGGCTAGTTGTTTTTCGGTGCTCACATGGCGTATTGCGATATCTCCTTTGGCTTCATGGTCTCTCAAGAAATGGTGTTGAATGTCTATGTGTTTTGTGCGAGAATGGTTTACGGGATTGTTGGCTAACTTGATAGCACTCTCATTGTCACACAAAAGTGGAATTTTATTTTCCTCACATCCGAAGTCTTTTATTGTTTGCTTCATCCAAAGTAGTTGAGCACAGCATGCGCCGGCCGCCACATACTCGGCTTCGGCGGTGGATAGGACAACACTATTTTGTTTCTTAGAACTCCAAGACACCAAAGACCTCCCAATAAATTGGCAAGTCCCGGTAGTACTCTTCTGATCTACTTTGCAACCAGCATAGTCCGAATCGGAATAGCCAAGTAGATCGAAAGTGGAGCCCTTGGGATACCATAAACCAAGATTTGGAGTGTGCACTAAGTATCGAAAGATTCTCTTAACGGCCATAATATGACATTCTTTCGGATTAGCTTGAAACCTTGCACACATGCACACACTAAGCATAATATCGGGCCTAGATGCACAAAGGTAAAGCAATGAACCGATCATAGAGCGATATACCTTTTGGTCCACTGACTTACCATCCTCATTTAGATCAAGATGTCCATTGGTAGGCATAGGGGTCTTGATGGGTTTGGCCTTGTCCATCTCAAACTTCTTTAGCATGTCTCTTGTATACTTGGTTTGACTGATGAACGTGTCATCCTTGAGTTGCTTCATTTGGAATCCAAGAAAGTACTTCAACTCACCCATCATGGACATCTCGAACCTTTTAGTCATGATCCTACTAAATTCCTCACAAAAAGCCACATTAGTACTACCAAATATTATGTCATCGACATATATTTGGCAAACAAAGATATCATTATCGACTTTGCGAGTAAATAAAGTAGCATCGGCCCTTCCTATCTCAAAACCCTTTTTGAGTAGGAAGTCCTTAAGGCAATCATACCAAGCTCTAGGGGCTTGTTTGAGCCCATAGAGCGCCTTGTCAAGCTTGTAGACGTGGTTGAGAAATTTTGGATCCTCAAAACCCGGTGGTTGCTCCACATAAACCAATTCGGAGAGGGGGCCGTTGAGAAATGCACTTTTCACATCCATTTGGTATAGCTTGAAATCATGGTGAGTAGCAAAGGCAAGTATATCTACGAAATGACTCAAGCCTAGCTACAGGTGCATAGGTTTCCCCAAAATCCAAACCTTCGATTTGAGTGAAACCTTGAGCCACCAACCGTGCTTTTTTCCTTGTTAACCACGCCATGCTCGTCTTGCTTGTTGCGGAAGACCCATTTGGTTCCTATCACATTTTGCTTGGGTCTTGTCACCAAGGACCAGACTTCATTCCTAGTGAAGTTGTTCAGCTCTTCTTGCATAGCCATCACCCAGTCCGGATCATCAAGTGCTTCTTCTTCCACCCTAAGAGGTTCCAAAGAGGAGACAAACAAGTAATGTTCACAAAAACTTGCTAAGCGAGAGCGTGTCGTTACCCCACGCCATATGCTCCCCAATATGTTGTCAACGGGATGATCCCGTTGAACTGTATGATGAACTCTTGGATGTGGCACAAGTGATCTCCGTTGGATGGGTCCATCTTCATCATCCACATCATATGTGTTGATGTCCCCATCTACTTGTCGGACTTCATGTTGAGCTTGTGTTTGATCATCATCTTGATGTATCACTTGATCATCATCCACACTACCACCATTCGGAGTTGCGGAAGCTTCATCATGCGCATTTGGATGCACATGATGGACATGAGAATCTTGTGGAGTGTGTGATAGATCATCTTCATCATCTTGTATTTCAACGGGCCTCACATCACCGGTTGCAAGCCTCTTGATAGCTTCGGATGGAGGCTCGTCATTACCTACAAGCTCATCATTGACTTGCTCCTTTTGAGAGCCGTCGGATTCATCAAAAGTCATGTCTACCATTAACTCAATAGTGCCGGTGGCATTATTGAATACACGATAGCCATGTTCGTTAGTACCATAACCAAGTAGAAAGCCTTCGTGTACCTTAGGTGCAAACTTTGACTTTTGGCTCTCTTGTTAAGTATGAAACACTTGCAGCCAAAAACTTGAAAGTAATGCACCTTCGGTTTGTTAGCGGTTAGAAGCTCATATGGCGTCTTCCCTCTTAGCTTATGAAGGTAGAGGCGGTTGATTGCATGACACGCCGTGTTCATCGCCTCCGCCCAAAAGCCATGGGAAGTCTTGTACTCATCCAACATAGATCTTGCGGCTTCAACAAGAGTTCTATTATTCCTTTCCACAACCCCATTTTGTTGTGGGGTATATGGAACGGAGAACTCATGCTTGATTCCTTCTTCACCAAGATACTCTTCTATATTGGTGTTCCTAAACTCGGTCCCATTGTCTCTCTCACTTTCTTGATCTTGATGTCAAACTCATTTTGTGCTCTTCTAGCAAACTTCTTGAAAATGCCTTCCGTTTCGCTTTTATCTGCTAAGAAGAACACCCAAGTGAAGCGAGAATAGTCATCAACAATAACAAAACCGTATTTGTTACCGCCGATGCTTTGGTAAGCAATGGGTCCGATGAGGTCCATATGCAAAAGCTCCAGTGGTCTTGTGGTCGACACAATGTTCTTTATTGGATGCTTTGCTCCAACTTGCTTTCTGGCTTGGCACGCACTGCAAATCCTATCTTTCTCAAAAGAAACATTGGTTAGTCCGAGGATGTGCCCTTCCCTTTGAAGTTGGGCCAAGTTCCTCATCCCAACATGAGCTAGTCGGCGATGCCAAATCCAACCCATGCTAGATTTTGCCATTAGACATGTTGTAGGTTCTACCTTACTAGTTGAGAAGTCAATTAAGTAAAGTTTTCCCTTCAACACACCTTTAAATGCAATAGAGGAATCCCTTCTTCTAGAGACGGTCCACACCCTTATCCGTAAAGAGACAATCGTAACCCATTTCCCAAAGTTGAGAAACGGATAACAAGTTGTAACTCAACGAATGCACAAGTAATACATTAGATATGGAATTGTCAGTTGAGATAGCAATTTTACCCAAACCAAGCACTTCTCCTTTACTATTGTCACCAAACACAATGTTGTTGCATGAGTCGTTGCTTGGTTGGAAGGAGGAGAACATATCTTTTGCCCAGGTCATATGATTGGTGCATCCACTATCCAACACCCAACTTGACCCACCGGAGGCATATTCCTACAAAACAGATTATGTTCTTGATTTAGGTACCCAAACGAGATTGGGTCCTTGGGGGTTAGTCACATAAGCTTTTGGTACCCAAACATTTCTCATAATTTCCCTCTTCTTGAGGGCACCAACATACTTGACTACTATCTTGCCATCCTTCCCCCAACAACACAAGTAATCACATGTATAGCTTCTTGATATGGTCTTTTGTTGCTTGGGGGCCTCCACTTGCTTCTCCTTGTTGATCTTACCATTAGCAAGTGGAGCCTTTGGATTGGCAATCTTGTTGGCCTTGTTCATTAGGTCAAAGAGGGAACCCCTTTGTTAAAGTTAACAAAAGATACCCCATTGACCATCTTCCTACCATTGGCCTTACCACCATACCTATTGTACCCAATTCCATCCTTGATGGATGGGTGTCTTGCGGTCTTGAGGATATCTTTTGGTTGTTGCACCTTACACTTGCAACCATTCCTCAAGATCATGTTCAACCTATGAATTTCCTTGCCTTTCTTCTCTAGCTCAACAAGGTTAGTTGCACAAGCATTTAAATCAATTTTATAGCATCTTTTGCAACCATTACTAGTTGAGGCATTAGAGTTGTCGGAGTCCTTAGGAGTAGTTGAAGAGGTACTACTCCAAAGAGTGTTGTAGCTTAGTTCAAGAGTTTGATACTTATTTTGAGAGCTTGTGAGGCTCTCTTGAACCATGCTAACCTCATTCTTTAGGCTTGCAATTGAGTCATTGCTCATGGAACACTCCTTAGCCAACTTCTTGTTGGAGTCATTGGCTAAAGATAGTTCCACGGTCAATTTCTCAACCTTCAACTTCTCCTCGGCAAGAGAGGCTTCCAATGCACGGTTCTTTTCTCTCTCTTGAGAGATCAAGTCCCCTTGCATAGCAAGACTCTCATTCCGACTCTCTAATTTAGTGAGCAATTTTATAATTTTAGTTCCACCTTTCTTGCAAATTTTCTAATTATGCTAAGCTCAAATTCATCCATTTCATCATCACTATATTCATCGCTAGAACAAGTAGGAGAGTTAGATGATACCTTCTCATCCTTAGCCATGAAGCAAGAATGAGTGAAGTCATCCTCGTCATCGTAGAGGCTCTCGAACAGGCGTGATGAAGTTGTAGAAGTAGCCATGTTGGAGAAGAGGCTTGGAGAAGAGGTCTTGTGTATGGCAATGTTGGCCGCTCCCTTCTCCTTCTCCTCTCCTTGCTCTTGCTCTTCTCTTCATCACTTGAGTCATCTTCCGAGAACCACTCCTCACCAAGATGAGCTTCACCACCTCTTCTTCTTCTTTGCTTCTTGTCATCACTCTTGCTATACTTGTTCTTGTTCTTCTTTTGTGGACAATCGGCAATGAAGTGATCATCTTCACCACCACACTCATAGCAATTCCTCTTCTTTGACTTCTTGAAGTATCCACCTTTGCCCTTCTTGTGCATCTTCTTTCTCATGAATCTTCTAAAGTTCTTCATGATAAGGGCCAACTCATCATGGGAGTCTTCACTTCCTCCGCTTGAAGAGTCATCTCGGGCCTTGCTTTCTTCTACTTGATTAGCCTTGAGTGCTGCCACCTTCTTGTGGCTTTCCTCTTGATCTTCTTCATCATCTAAGACTTCATGATGCCTTATTTTGGCAAGCATCTCATGAGGTCCCATGCTCTCATAGTTGGGTCTCTCCATGATGATTGATGCAAGATTCTTGTTCCTCTTTCTATATGCTCTTAATAGCTTT
Organism: Coix lacryma-jobi var. lacryma-jobi; assembly: GCA_009763385.1. Lineage (NCBI taxonomy): Eukaryota > Viridiplantae > Streptophyta > Magnoliopsida > Poales > Poaceae > Coix > Coix lacryma-jobi. The sequence continues at coordinate 20,520,061 of CM019826.1, forward strand.
CTTCCAGCTGAGTAGTCATCCCACTTTGTGTCTCCGAGAGCTCTAATCTGATTGACCAATGTCATGAATCTATCAAACATTTGTTGAGTGGTCTCACTTTTCTTGATTGCAAAGTTCTCAATCTTTCCATGAAGAAGCTCTATGTTGCATTTCCTCACACTTGCATCACCCTCATATGATATCCTGAGAGTATCCCAAATCTTCTTGGCACTCTCCATTCCATGTACCTTGTTGCTTTCTTCAGGCTTAAGGCATGATAGGATCAATGATGCGGCTTGAACATTTTGTTGAAACTCAAACACATCATTGCCGGTGAACTCTTGACCTTCAACATGACTTGGTCCATTCTCAACAATCTCCCAAACTCTTGCGGCAAGAAGGTGAAGCTTCATCTTGTGTGCCCAATCATTGTAGTTGATTCCATCAAAGGCGGGTGGTTTGCCTAGATTTACGCTAGGCAGTTGAATGACTTTGCCCATATGGCTATAGTCATAATGCACTCTAGAGAACTCATTGTCTCTCTTGCCTTTCTCTCCATCTTCCTTCTTCTTGTCATCCTTGGGCGGCTGATTGTCACCACTTCCGGATGATTCGGCTTTGCTGTCCAAAGCTCCCCTCAAACTCTCCATCTCATCTTTCATCCTCTTCATCTCATCTTCATGCTTCTTTGCTTGATCTTCAATTACCTGAGTAGTAACCTTCTTGACAATCTCATCAAGCTGTTCTTGACTTATGGTAGACATGATTCTCCCTTACGCGGTGAAGCGCTAACACAAGGGTTAGGCTCCGATACCAATTGAAAGGACCGAATCAGCCTAGAGGGGGTGAATAGGTGATTTTTAACAATCTGAAACTTCACAAACTAGAAGATGTAGTTAGATAACAACTGGAGCGGCCGGTTTGATTGGGTAGGTACTACCGGGTGTGAAACACCGGCACTACCGACACAAACAAACGACACAACCGGAATCCTAAAAGGAACTACAAATCCAATGTAAGTGAGCTATGAATGTAATACAAGAATCTACCCCACTTCCCTAAGTATAATAGATAACAAATCTGCTCTCACCGAGACTTGGCTGCTTTCCTTGATGGAGATCGAGCCTTCCCAACCTAAGAAGAAGATAGGGATAGGAAGAACACGAAGAACACCACAACAAGCGTAATATAGAAAGTAGAGACAACAACAAGCACACGGGACACGCGATTTATCCCGAGGTTCGGCCAATCCACAAAGGAGTGCCTACGTCCTCGTTGTTGAGGTGACCACAAAGGTCGGAGTCTATTTCACCTCCTCGCCTCACTCAAGCAACCACAAAGGCTACGAGAGTATCTCCACTAGAAATCTCAGGGTAATACAAACACTTCAGGAAGCCCTCACAAATGAATCAATACGGGCTACCACGAAAAACACCTAACCGGCTAGAGCTCAAAGAGCTCAAGAGTAAAAGACACAAATCAAGCCGGCTAGATAGAAACCAAGTGCTCAAGTCGAAGATCGATGCTTCCCGCTCTCTAATCTCACTTCCCTAGCTCAATCCTTGCAAGAGAGTGAATCTAGGAGCAAAGGGGTAGAGAGAGGGGAGGAGTCAATGCTTGGAGAGAGTTTTTCCAAAGTTAGGTCAGCAATAAGTGTATGGAATAAGTGGGTTTTCGAGTAAAGAGAAGAGAGGAAGCATTTATACTTCCTGAGTCCTGAGGCTGGTCGGTACCACCGACCACCCCTGGCCGGTACCACCGACCAGTGCACAACAGTCGAATAGATCCATATCTGACCAAACAGACAACCACCGACTACTGGTCGGTACCACCGCGGGCGGTAGTACCGAGGTAATGGCGGTACTACCGCCAGGCCAAAAATGGCCGCAGACAGAGAGCTCCAGAGAGGGACTTGGTTCCTCGGAAACTACCGACCGGGTCGTACCGGTCGACGCTCGAGGGTCGGGTGTGTACCGACATAATGACGGTACCACCGCCAAGTCAAAAGCGAGTCAGTCCAGAGAGCCCTGCAAACTTGGTTACTACCGGCCTTGGGTCGGTAGCACCGGGGGCGGTAGTACCGAGGTTATGGCGGTACTACCGCCAGGCCAAAATCAGCGCGAACAGAGAGACTTGCAGACTAGGTTACGCCACCGGCCATGTGTCGGTACCACCGCGGGCGGTAGTACCGAGGTTATGGCGGTACTACCGCCAGGTCATTTTCAACTCTACACAGAGAGCTTAGCAAAACCAGGTTACTACCGACCAGGGTCGGTACCACCGAGGGCGGTAGTACCGAGGTTATGGCGGTACTACCGCTAGGTCATTTTCGAACCAGAACAAAGAGGGTGTTTGAGCATTGCGCCGAGAAGCTGTGGTCGGTACCACCGACCACCCATGGTCGGTACCACCGAGCATATAAAAATACCCTCTATGTGTTCGTGATTGTGCGGTGTCTTTCAAGCGAACTATAGTTAGTCGATTTGAGCACTTTTCTCCACATCTAGCCAACTAACTTTGTGACCCTCTTCATAGTCCGGCTTACCTATAACTCAAGTTTAAAATTGAAATTTTAAACTACCACTTGAGCTAGGCATCTTTATGTCCAAATGTATCCTACGTGCTTTGTTCACGAGATTTCAACGTTTCTAATCTTTCTTAGGACTAACACCTGCATACATGCTTTTATAAACCGGTTAGTCCCTAATTTGATTGTCATTAATTAGCCAAAACCCACATTGGGGGCGAATGCACTTACAGGTGGAGCCTCCACCGACCGCCTTCGCTCCTCCCCGAGCCCTATAAAACCCGGGCGAGGCCCTCACCCTCTCCCTCGTGCACCCGCTCGCCCCATCAATCCCCGCCGCCGTCGAGAAGCCCTGCCCAGCCACTTGAGCCCCGTCGAGCCCCTTCCAGGTGTCGACGTGGCCACCTAAGGCACTTCCGTGCCCTCCCTTTCTCCCCTTTTGCATGAATCGAGTCTCATCGGAGTTTTCCCTTTTTGCAGTTTTCGCCGCCGTCAATTGTCGCTGTGGTGAGCCCCTCAGCCGAAGCCAAGCCCGCAGCCGTGCTCGCCGTTACCCCCGCTTCGCTCCGGTGCCACCCGCGCAGCCAACCGTCCTCGGAACGGGTGTTCCCGAGCGTCTCCAATGGCGCCACCGTGCGCCGGAGGCCGCGCCGCCGAGCCCGCCGCCGCCGCTCAGCCGAAGCCATCCCATGCCGTTCGATCTGTGCCGAACGGCCGAGATTAGGGCACAACCCCCGAAGGCGTATGAACCGGGCTCACGGGCCCGTGCACCCGAGCCGTGCGCGTGGTCCACCAGCCACCTAGTGGACCAGCCAGCCCAGTCACGCCGCGTGGCGCTGCGTCAGTGCCCGCGCGGCTGCAGCCGCACATTTTGCAGAAAAGTCCCCACGTTTTTGTGAAATTAACCCGCAGTCCAGCGTAGTTCAAAATAATTAGTTTTAGGTCATGTTTTCTTTCGGTTTAGCCCCTGAAGTTTATGGTTTTAGTGCCCGCCGTCCAGAGCCGCGAGTTTAGCGTGCTAACCCCTACAGGCTATGTTTATTTATGTTTTAGTCCTCGGTTTTCGCAGGCTAGCCCCTAGGCAAATGTTTTTATTTACAAAATAGCCCCTGAAACTTGTTTTCTTTATAACTTTCTCGTTTTTAGTCCGATTAGAGTGATCTTTATGTTCATGTGATCGTATCGACGAGTAGAATAGTTTTATGCATGTTTCTCTAACTGTTTTTTGATGTTTGGTGTATTGTTCTAATAAAAGTATATTTTATTTGCAAGTAATGACTGTTTGGATGCTATGATTGGTGGTTTGTATCGAGTCCAGACGGTGAAGTGTTCGAGGAGCAGAATCCTCAGGAGCAGTACCAAGACCAAGCATGTGACCAAGGCAAGTATAACCTACGGTTTCCTTGTTGCCTATTATCTGCAACACTAAACATTCATTATGCATGTGTCATAACTTGATGAACCATAGGACAAACCTAGTTTCACTTGATCTTATTACCTTGTACCAATGGGAGGGTTTGCATAATATGTTTAGTAATGCTATGTGCTATTTATTGCTAAATATTTAATAATGATTAATGACTATGGAACAATGTTAAAAGAGGCTTTTTAACCACATTAGGGCACTGGAGCATGGCTTTCGCTCAGTGACCCACCCTAGGGACTATCTTTTAAAGCGGCCACTCCGTGCAGCCTTGGGTATCACATGGCTCTGATCTTGTCTATAACTAGACTTTTCCTCTAGCTTGTAGTAGTTACCGAAAGGCGCTAGAGGGGGGAACTGGGTTTAGAATGGCTTCCTGCCTGTCAAGATGTACTGTTCTGTTCGGCTGTCATGTGTGCCATCTTGAAGGGGGCCTCCATTCGCCTGGAATCCGAAACCTTGCGGCTACTACTTGTTAGGGTGGCTAGTGAAAGGCTACATAGTGAAACCCTGCCGTACTTCCATAGAGGAGGTAATGTGGGTCTAGCTAACCCCGGCATATGGGAATCACGGCCTAAGGTGAAAGTGTACAACCTCTGCAGAGTGTAAACCTGATATATCAGCCGTGCTCACGGATACGAGCCATCCGGATCCTTTTTAAGCAGTTCATGGTGGGGTATGTTGGTGGTTGTTGGTTTACCTCTTTTTAACATAATGATTATCATATACTTTGGGACAACAAGGTTCATATATTAGAAATGAAAGGTTAAAGTAAAATATGACCAAACTAAAAATGCTAACCGTAGTCAACCAAGTCAAACCTTTGAGCCTTGCATCCCCATAGTTGTACTTGTTGAGCATGGTGAGCTGACGCTTGTCGTTGGTTCATATAAAAATCCCAGATGGGTACCAGACGATGGAGACTACGAGGAGTTTCCCAAAGATGTTCCAGACTTCTGAGGTTGGCGTACCCCCAGTCGGTGTCCCTGTGGAGTGATGTCTACATCTACGCTACCGTTGTATTAATGGGCCATTGGCCGATGTGATGAACAATCCCTATGTTGTAATAAGTTTAATAATGTTTTTGTTCATGCTATAATGATATACATTTTGTGGTATATGTGGATTTGGGACCCCCTGGGCCCACATATGCTTTACCTCGGTTTATTCGTAAATCCAGGTGTTACAAATTGGTATCAGAGCCGAACTGACTGTAGGACGCAACCCTAGATAGAATGGACAACCCTTTTTCATAGGAATATTTCTGAAAATTTTGTTGCTTTTGAGTAATTTACAAAATTCCAGTACTCCTCTCTTGTTCATAAATTTTTTCCCATATCTGACTGGTATTTTAAAATTTTTAGATGGCTCGTACCAAGCAGATAGCCCGTAAAGGCACCAGAGGACGTGCACTCAGCAGCGCCGCCTATCGCCGCCTGTTCCGTCAGCAGAGGTGGGAAGCCGAGGAGCAGCCCGAACCGGAGCAGCAGGCTGCCGGAGGTGACCCCAGCGATGACTCTGGAGGCTCGTCTGACGACCACTCCTCTGACTCCTACGACAACGGTTCGTCTGGCGACCACTCCAGCTCCGACTCCAATGACTCGCACAACGACGGCAGTGGCGCGAGGTCTCCCGAGAACCACGTCTAGGACGAGGACCCTGACTGGATCCGGAAGACCCATACTACTGAGGAGGGCGATGACTTCTACCACCCCAAGCTCTTGAAGCTCATCGACCTCCGCTACGGACCTCTACGTACCATGGTGGAGTACCGCAGCAGATCATACACCCATCCAGAGCACACCGGTTACTGGGTCACGAAGGCATTCGTGAAGACCTAGAACATGGAGGACAAGTCATGGAGCATTCGTGACGTCATCTACGCTTTGAGTCCGACCCTCACCCGCGTTTTCGGCGTGGAGGATGCAGCAAGGCAGGCTTGCCTTATCTTCCGCGACACGCTCTTCCCGACGATCCAGCAGGATGATGATCGCTACTTCCCCCGATGCCGTACTCTGGATGATGGCTGTGTGGTTGCCAGGGTACAGGAGGACGAGAGTGCTCGGATGATAGAGACGGTGCCCCTGGTAGTTGCTCTCAACACAGCCCTGGATCGCGCCATGTTGGACCAGAGGACCCTATGGATCAAGACGGAAAGGATGCAGCTTCGGATCGACAACCTCGAGAGCTAGGTACGATGTGGAGTACAGCCGCAGGACCCCCTCCCGGCCACCACAGCGAGGGACCCGGCTATCATCGCCCAGCGCAAGAGGCACCACCCGAGTTGCACCTGCACCCGCACGACCTACGACCCATAGGATTTCCACCCCAGATCACACCAGATCGATTGATATGCGAGTTTGTGTCAGTTTTGAGTCAGTGTCGTGTTATCAAGTCAGTGAACAATTGAGTTTAATAATGTGTTTAATGCTTATCATTGTGTTAATGTAATGTTTTGGATCTTTGCATGATTAAGATGTGTGTGGGGCACGTCCACAACATCTAGTGTTCTTAACGATGGTTTTTTAATAATGCCGATGGGTTCTTTATCATCTTTCTTATCTCAGACCAGCTTTCTCGAGCAGTTTCCTTTGTCCATACCTTTGACAGTGCTATATCATACAGTATAAAAGAGCTCATAGTGCATATATGTTACAGATGGTTGACACCAGGAGAACCTCTAGAGGAGGAAACCCACCACCACCACCTCTGAATGTGTAAATAGAACAACTTCTGGCTATGCAGACACAGCTTATGCAACAGATGACCAACGCAATCCAGAACAACCAGAACCACCCACCCCCACCTGCACCTCAAGTTTGAGACAAGAGGGGCGAGTTCATGAAGGGACATCCGCCTACTTTTGATCATGCACCCGACCCACTTCAGGCAGATGACTGGCTTCGGGCAGTTGGACGCCAACTTGAGATAGCTCAGTGCAATGATCGCGAGAAGGTGCTATATGCAGCAGGGCAGCTGCAAGGAGCAGCTCTTGACTGGTGGGAATCCTACCAACAAGCTCACCCCAACCCCAACCAGATCACTTGGCAAGAGTTCCGTGATAGTTTCCGCTCGCATCATGTGCCGGCGAGAACGGTGAGGCTGAAGAGAAAGGAATTTCTCGCATTGAAGCAAGGGAGCATGTCAGTTAGTGAATATAAAGACAAGTTCACCCAGCTCTCCCGTTATGCACCTCGGGACATTGAAGAAGACCTCGACAAACATGAACTGTTCATGGAAGGCTTGAATGATGGCATTCAATATCAGTTGCTCTCGCACACCTTTGCCAACTTTCAGTTGATAAGACATTGGTGATCGAAGGAAAGAGGCATGATATGGACGCCAAGAAGAGGAAATTCCAAAACCAGCAGACTGGAAGTAGCAGCCGCCCACGTTTTGCATTAGGATATGGCAACCAACAGAGGCCCTCAGGTCAGTCAGGCACCGATCAACGCAGTCAGAACCAGCAGAGGACCCCGCAACAGTCACAGCAGAATCAACACCGTACGCAGACCCATCGTCAGGGATAGACTGGTGAAACACCAGTGAAGAACTCCTCCAACACCCCATCCACACCAACCAACAACAAGTGCTACATCTGTGGTGACGTTGGGCATCTCTCTTATCACTGTCCCAAGAGGACAGGACAGGGATCCCTAGACAACCAGAAGCTCAACACTCATACGCCAAGCAGGCCGGGTCAGCAGAATTTTGCCCGTGGTAAGGTGAACCATGTGACCTCCGAGTCTGCACAAGGCGCCCTAGACGTTGTGATCGGTATGTTCCCAGTCAACTCTCACTCTGCATCAGTTTTGTTCGATTCAGGAGCATCGCATTCTTTTATAGCTGCTCATTTTGTGAAGAGACATACACTACTCATCCAAACCATGGACAAGGCCATGCTTGTTAGTTCACCAGGTGGTGAAATGAGGGCAAGTTTGCGTTGCCCAAAAGTTAAGGTCAATATAAGGGGGTAGACTTTTTATCTGATCTAATGGTGTTAAACACATTTGGGATCAATGTTATACTAGGTATGAACTGGCTGTCAAAGCATGAAGGAGTTATTCATTGTGCCTTGAGAACTGTTTAGTTGAAAACTTCAGATGGAGAAAGGATAGAGTGCAAAGCAGTGTCACCCACTCTTGATGTTTGCCAAGTAAACCAGATTAAGGAATCCACAATTGATGAAATTCCGATAGTTAGAGAATTCCCGGATGTTTTTCCCGACGATTTGCCAGGTATGCCACCTGAACGCGAAATTGAATTTATAATAGATCTTTTGCCTGGCACTGCTCCAATAGCAAAAAGACCCTATAGAATGGGTGTTAATGAGTTAGAAGAGTTAAAGAAATAGATAAGAGAATTATAGGATAAGGGTTATGTTCGACCTAGTTCTTCACCTTGGGGAGCACCTGTGTGTTCGTAGAAAAGAAAGATGGAACTCAAAGAATGTGCATAGATTACAGATCTTTGAATGAAGTGTCCATAAAGAATAAGTATCCATTGCCTCAGATTGATGACTAGTTTAACCAGTTAAGAGGAGCATGTGTATTCTCTAAGATAGATCTCCGATCTGGGTATCACCAGCTGAGGATTCGATCGTCAGATATACCAAAGACTGCATTCACCACTCGATATGGACTGTATGAATTCACAGTGATGTCTTTTGGTTTGACCAACACACCAGCTTACTTCATGTACTTGATGAACAATGTGTTCATGGAATATTTGGACAAATTTGTAGTAGTTTTCATAGATGATATTTTGGTGTATTCCAAGAATGAAGAAGAACACGAGGAACATTTGAGGCTAGTGTTGCAAAAGCTCAGAGAGAATCAGCTGTATGCTAAATTGAGCGAGTGTGATTTTTGGTTAAAGGAAGTATCCTTTCTTGGGCATGTTATCTCTAATGGTGCAGTAGCAGTAGACCAGAAGAAAGTTCAGGATGTGTTGAGTTGGAACCCACCTAAGGATGTCAGTGAGATTCGTAGTTTTCTGGGTATGGCCGGTTACTACCGAAGATTTATAGAAGGATTTTCCAAGCTTGCCAAGCCAATGAATGCTCTGCTAGAGAAGAATGCTAAGTTTGTCTGGTCAGAGAAGTGTCAAGAAAACTTTGAGGAGTTAAAGAAGTGGTTGACAACCGCACCAGTTTTAGTCCTGCCAGATCTCACCAGAAGTTTCTCGATATATTGTGATGCATCAAGGCAAGGTTTGGGATGTGTACTCATGCAAGATGGCAAGGTAGTGGCATACGCATCACGACAGCTAAGAAAGCACGAACTCAACTATGCAACTCATGATCTAGAATTGGCAGCAGTTGTTCACGCTTTGAAGATTTGGAGACATTATTTGATAGGTCATAAGTGTGAAATTTACACTGATCATAAGAGTTTGAAATATATCTTTACGCAGTCAGATCTTAACTTGAGGCAAAGGTGACGGACCGGATTAGCGACCAGAGGGGGGGTGAATGGGAGCCTCAAATTCAACCCGTGAATAGAATGGCCCTTGTCCCAGAGAATCACCCCAAAAGCAAAGACTCGAGACAATCGGAGAGTTCATGACCTACAAGTAGGTGGATACCCTAGGAGATGTCCTAGTGGTACAGCGGAACCTCCGGAGAAACCCCAAAACCAACTGCCAAAGCCCTAGAGCAAAACTGCAAAGTCTGCAGGTTCGCGGACTGTCCGGGGTCAGGGTCCCGGACTGTCCGCCGTTTCCCGGACTGTCCGACACTGGAAGTCCGGACTGTCCGCCGGCAAAAGTCCAGAAACAGAACTGTTCTGAACAAGTTCTGGACGACTCCCGGACTGTCCGCGGTTTGCATGCCGGACAGTCCGCGGTTCACGTGAACAGTGAAACCCTAGCGTCCGATGCCAACACTGTGCCGCGTCTGATGTGACCCCGGACTGTCCGCGGGTCACTGGCGGACTGTCCGCCGGTCACAAGACCGAGAACAGTACGCGCTGCGCTGATCTGAACCAGCCAAGTCCCGATCCCCGGATTGTCCGCCGCTGGGGGCGCGGACTGTCCGCGGATGAACAGAAAGCACAATTCTGCTCGGGACAAAGAGGCAAATCGATCGGAACTTCACCAAATCAAAAGCGACTTCGATCAAACTCATCCCAGGTGTTCCTCTACGTATTGGGGTGCTAATCCTAAGAAATCATCGCACCAAACCAAGTCGATCAAGAGAAATCCGAGGATCACTAAAAAGGGGGAAAGAACGAAGACCAAACGCGAAATAGACCCGATCTATGGATTCGTGAGGTTAGAGGAGAAATCCTTCGGTGGAAAGAAGGAGCTCACGACCAAGAACGAATTGATTCAAGTGGAATCAAAAACCATCTCGCGGAGAGGAAGAACGAAGCAATTCTCCGGGAGATGAAAACTGAAACACGAAGAACACCAACTCAAAACGCGAATCGATCAATTCCAGCCGTGTGGCAACCACACGAGACAATCGTGAGATTACGGTCTCACTTCCTGAACTTCCCAAAACACAGAGACATGGTTGAGTCTTCCCTGCGGATCGCTAGCAGCTAGGTATGATTAGAACCTAAGCGGGGGCTAAGGAGAGAGAGTGCTCAGGAACAAATGACTGCTAGGATAGAGAGATAGGAGGGGTGCCTCCCATATTTATAGCCTAATACAATAATCCCCTTCTACTCCTAGATACATGAGCGAAGCGGCCAACCCTAGGGGTATCCCGGTACAACTCTACTTGATGACGATCCGACGGCCACGCGCCTTCCTCATCCTTAGCTTTGCCTCGACGCAAGCCTCAGGATGCCGCCACATGCCGCCCTATCGACCGCCGCGCCTTCCTCGCGGATAGCTGCGCCGCCGCGCCAGCCTCTCCACGCCGCCACGCGTCGACCGTCCTTTTTCTGGACCTCCCCCCGGTTTTGAGGCTGAAACCGGGAAACCTGGGCCTTCCCCCAATTTTGAGGCTGAAACCAGGAAACCTGTCCTCCAGGTGAGTTTTGTGGCCTAAACTCAGAAACCCGCGCGCCCAGGTTTTGAGGCCCAAACCTGGAAACCATCCACCCCAAGTTTTGAGGCCCAAACTCGGAAACCGGCCACCCCGAGTTTTGAGGCCCAAACTCGAAAACCATCGAGGGTAGCTTTTCGAGGCGCAGCTACCGAACCCGTGCCGTAGACGGGATGTGGTTCGCACACCCCAAGTTCCAGCACCGATGTCGGAGCATGTCCAGCCTCCACGCCGGGCACAGTGCATTCGCCATCCTTCTCGGCCTCCCGCCAAGTGTCACGACGCCATCACCTTCCTCCCGACTCGGCCGATGCACCGCACATCCCCATGTACTCTTGCTAGTCAAAGTCACGTGTCAGCTACCACAGCTGGTCCTCAGGTCTCTTGGTCTGTCGGTCCAAGCTCCACGTCCGCCCTTCACCGCTCCCGGTCCGTCGGCACGGCACGTCCCTACTTGACCTTCACCTCACCTTCGACCACTATCTCCGAGCTCCGCACCTGCCCATCAACACAGCCAAGAGACATGTTGCCCGTTGATCGATCACTCATCACTTAGGAAGGGAACCACAAGGGCACATATCAACCTTGTGTTCTCAATCTCCCCCTTGATGAGTGTATCGTCAACTCATAGTAACCGTAACCAAAGTAAAAGAAAGCAGAATTAGGTAGAAGGAGAAAAACTCACTCGAGATGTCCAAAAGCCAAAGAAAAGGCCGAAGGAGAACAAATCGAGAAGAGCGAGGCTTGGTCCCCAAAGACATGGGCAACGGTTCGACACAACCAAGCAAAGGATCGGAGCAACAACTCATCAAGGAGCAAAAACTCGATCAAACTCAGAGCACAAGACTTGGTTCCCAAAGACATGGGCAACGGCTCGACGCAACCAAGTCAAAAGCAAACTAGTCCTCAAGAAGAGGCAGAGAAGGGCTCAACACCACTAGCTGGAAGCTCGACACCAAATGAAGACTGCATAAGAAGCAGCTACTGCTAGTCCCTCAAGATAGAGGCACAGAGGCTCAACACAACCAGCAGTAAGCCCGGTATCAATCAAGAATCATCAAAACAAGGTGAAAAATAGCTAGTCCCTCAAGACAGAGGCACATAGGCTCAACATAACTAGCTGAAGCGATCGATACCAAATAGAAGTCGACTCAGTGCAGCTAAGGCAGAAACACTCCCCCTCACTCAAAGAACTCCCCCTCAACAAGAGAATCATCAATTGCAAATTGTCACCACAAAAAGTCTAAAAATCTCATCCTGGGAAATATTCTCCCCCTTGGGGGTAATTTGCAACCAAAAGAGTCGGTAAAAGGACTCAAGTAAGTCAAGCGGAGCTAGGTCATGCCTATCGGAGTCAAGCAAATGCACATGAGTCAAAAATGCATGTTAGCAGCTTCAGGTATATACTCGAAAGAGTGAATGAATGCTCTAAAGAGTGCTGATCCGACTACAAAGCAACATGTAAAAGTGCTAGCAAAGGCTCAAACTGATCACCGAATACAAGATATGAATGCATAAGCCAAGTTAGCAGTTTTTAAACCGATTAGAAAGAAGTTTCACCATCAAAATAGCACTGAGCATGTATAGACAGAAAGTCAAGCAAGTGCTAAACATGTACACAAGGTGAACTACCCCTAGCAAAGTTCAACCATCATGCTATAGAATGACACATAGACTTGTGTTTTCAGATTTTATCGGAGAATTTGCAGCGGTTATTAACACAAGTTTAAATTCAGCATGTGATTGCGAGAGGTTGAAAGCTTGTCATTGCCTAACTTTTCAAACGTGCTAAGCCTATGCATATGCAATCAGAAGCTTAAAGCATCAGTTTCGGTCTTACACTACACGGCTCAAGTTTAACTCAATGTGCAATGAGAAACAGTCTCGATACCGTGATGTGCTGACAAAGCAATCCCATCTCGATCTTTTCAATTCACTAATACTTGGTTCATTTAAGCAGAATATGAACAATCCAAGCAAGTGAATGACTCAGAACTAGAGACATAGCAACCTAGCATATATGAAATAGCTCAAGTGACCTCAACACATCCTACACATGCTAGTTGCCAATCTCAATGGTGAACATGTATCAAGTTTTAAGTTCATTAAGCATGTTCATCATTCTGAAAAATAGCTTAGCTCACAATATGTATCAGTGATCAAGAAGAGCCTAAGCTACAAGCATCATCATATATCTTCGAAGCATTCACTAATCAGAGCGTAAATTCATTCTAAGGAATATAGACATGAAGCTCAAAAATGCAAGATGTATACATGATGAAGTCAGAATCGGAGCCAAACAAAAACAGAAAGACTCAAGACCCAAAAACAAAAAGGATCAGAAAGTCAGTCTATGGTACATCAAAAATGCTTCCCCATCTAAAAGGGGAAACACACACCAAGCTCACTCTCAACCTAGCAAAATTGAGAGACCAAGGGCTTGGTGAAATATCGCAACCGGTTATGGGTGTCTACATGCTAAGATAATGTCGCCTTTCTCATAGTGATCACGAAGAAAGTGAAAGCGAACATCGATGCGTTTGGTCTTGGAGTGAAGAACAGGGTTCTTTGCTACACTAATGCACTACTGGAGAACAGGCCTTTAGCCCCGGGCCATTTTGGCCTTTAGCCCCGGGCATGGAGCCGGGGCTAAGGAATCGGGACTAAAGGCCCGACCTTTAGCCCCGGTTCCCTGCCCCGGGGTTAAAGGGGGGACCTTTAGCCCCGGTTGGTAATACCAATCGGGACTAAAGAGGTCTCCAGCCGAGCCACGGTGGCTGGCTTCTTTAGTCCCGGTTGGTATTACCAACCGGGGCTAAAGAGGCCGCTGCTTTTTTTCTTTTTTCTTTTTCTTTTCTTTCAATTGGTTATTGTTTTTGGTTTTACAATTACATTAGGTTTTCTAATACGTATTCTTCGCTGCTAATATATTCCATTAGGCCGGTTTCAAATACGTATTCTTCGCTGCTAATAAATATATATATAAACACATAAAATTTACAATTACACGCAAATAAAATATGAAACTATATACATATATATTATAGAGCTATCTATACATATATACATAAAATATACAACATTATCCATCATGCATCCTTAACTTGATATTTACAACACAAATATTGTCCTGACTTAGAGGCATACAAGTGTTCATCTTGGTTTGGCTTCATTGGTTCGTCTTTGTTAAACCAATACTCGGTGCCAGACTTAAGGACATGGTCATTAAGGAAGCCCGCGATGGTCTCTTGAATTGCTTTGAGGCGGACCTTATCCATCACTGGTTCTTCAACCATGTCTCCTTCAATTTGGATTAAAAGAAAAAGAAAGTATTAACATACATAATATTTATGTAAAAGCAACAAAAAATGAAATAAATTTATTTATATGTTACGTACTTGCTGACTCTGTAGAGGAGTTCTTTTTTCATACACCGTCAGGAACTCACAAACATAGTACGCACATAAATTGTTTCCCGGTGACTGCCGTAGAACCCACTGTACAAGATATAAAAAGATTACTCTCGGTTGAGCGTGCGTCTGCTGAGTGATGCTAATTAAGGTAAAGAGCACGGAGGTAGTACAACTTACATTTAGTAGTAGAGGATCAGGAAGTTGCGCTTTCAGATCCGGACGGTGTTTGTGAACAAACCAAGCCCAAACCCTGCACAATATATATAATTGGATCAGTACTTAACTATTGCAGAGTTAAAGAGCAGGAATCAATATTTAAAGATCACATTTACCCTCGGATAATATCTATCATATCTTGGTAATCTTCTTGTGGTTTTCTCAGAGAGTCATAGATTAGCAAACGACTCTCGTGGAGATCGATCACAATTAGTATCCAGTGAAAACTGCATTTATATTTATATAGTCAACACATATATCTTTATGTCAACCTATAATAAAATGTGCATATGATAACAAAACTCACCTAAAGTTGTAGGGAATAGTATATATCTTTTGTCCCTTTGGTTTACGAAGAAACCTCCGCAAATTCCTCTCTGTTTGAGTTTTCCATGCATCCAAGAGAGTACCTGGGTGCTTGAATACGATATATGGATCGATAAAACCAATGTCCTTGTCATTTTTACGCCTTAGTTGTCTCATCATGTTTCTGCACATGTTTACAAACGCTTGCTAGTGTGAGGATAATTACTTATACATATACATAAGCTAAAGTGAGATTATTAAAAGAAACAATCACTTACAGGCAAAAGCAGCTGACGAGAGATTTGTCAAGAGCGTCCATGTGGCAGAGCTGATGTAACTCATTAAACTGAACATATATGACGTCATCACCACGAAAGTAATCATGGTCTCTAATTCTGACGCAAATGTAGTCATCAGCTTTTCTGCCACACGCCGTAAGGTACCACTGATTTAGCAAGTGCATTTGTGTACCAAGATCCCTCAGGGCCGCTGGGTTGTATAGACTTTGACCATATACATATGCCCTCTGCCATTTATCAACAACTGCAGCACTTTTGATGCCTGCTTCTCCGAGTATGTTTTCCACATTTAAACCAGTTTCCTCCAAAAATTTGAGCAGATGCTCAGGATCAACGTCTCCATATGCTTGTTGTATGACGTCCATGTTTGAACCGTATTCATTCCCAACAACTAGATCCAGCACTGATTGCTGCTTTTGTTCCCCGAGCTGTGGGACACCCTTTCCTGCTCTCTTCTTTGTCTTCTTGGCCTCCTCAAGTGATTTGCTGAGCGTGCGATCATAGTCTGATTTTGGCGAAGCCTTACGGGCAGCACGTACCTTTTTTTGGTGAGCGTCCACAGTTTGCCTTAGTTTTTTAGGACGAACAAAAAGGTACGGCTTCTCCGGGTTTCGCTTTGCTCGACCACTAGCAATGGCAGCGTCGAAGAACTTGTTCAAGTCTTTTTGCACTGCAACTTCAGTCTCCTCCTCGGTCATGTCATATGCAAGTTTTGTCATCTTGGGAGCTGGTTTTCTCACAGAGGCTGTCTTCTTCGGAGGTGGTGGGGCTGACGCCTTTGTTTGTGTGATAGGCCTCTTCTTTGTTGGCGGTGGAGGTGTTGGAACCCGCCGTGGAGATGGGGCAGGTGGCGGTGTCGGAGCCCGCTTTAGAGGAGATGGTGGGGCCGGTGGCGGTGTTGGATCACGCTGTGGGGGAGATGGGGCCGGTGGCGGTGTTGGATCCCGTCGTGGAGGAGATGGGGCAGGTGGCGGCGGTGTTGGATCACGCCGTGGGGGAGATGGGGCCGTTGGCGGTTTGGATCCCGTCGTGGAGGAGATGGGGCCAGTGGCGGTGATGGATCCCGTCGTGTTTGATCTTGATCATCATCGCCCGCAACACTGTGATCATGTGGTGAATGCATAATTGGACTTAGGTTGGGGGATGTCCTGCTGCTACGAAACAACATGGTATGAGTATCCATTTATACTATTAGCTCACCAATACTATTAACTTTCATTCACTAATTTCATACACACCTAGGGTTAGGTTGTTGAGGAGGAGGAGGTGATGCACAGGAATTATGATATAGCGCTTGCGCCAACATATGAATGTCTTCTCCGCTTCTCCTAATGTCTTCTCGCCATCACCTCCTTCAATGTCAAGTACGACATTGTCGTAACCTTTCACCACCCTATCCACCGAGACGCTAGCATATCCAGGAGGTATTATTGCCTCATGACATCTTGGTGTGTTTGTAGGATCGATAGGAGATACAACACCTATAGCCACCATGACTGTGGCATTCCCCTGTGGAATATGCAGTTCACATGTCGTGAGAGGCTCGGTGATGTCGTCCACGGGAAAGCGCAGTGCTGCGTCTGGGACCTCTGTGGAAGCGCAACTGCTTTTCATTTGATCAGGGGGCTGATGTTGACTCCCGGCTCTGATGCAGATTGCCTTTGCATCGAACTTACTGCTAACTGCACTTGCCTTTTATTTCCTCGTTCATTTTGCCTTCAAGTGTTGTTTCTCGCTCAACTGCTTCAAGAGCCGTGGCCTGTGACTGAAGAACCATTTCCTCTAACCTTTGCAACCGTCTGTGCCTCCTCCTCCTTCTTTCTCGCGCGGCTTCTATAGGTCTCTATGTCCCGAGGGAAGGCATGCTCCCACGACACCTCCCCATAGCCTCTGGTTCTCCCACCATGTTCAAGATTCTCCAGGGCGTATGTCAGCTCGTCCTTGTCTCTGTTCGGCTGCCACCTGCCACTGGCAGCCATTTCTCTAGCATAAGCAAATCTTTCTGCTGCTCTATGGAGTTTTTTGCCATACTGTATCCTTCCTGTCTGTAGGTCCAGGCTTCCTCCATGACCAAAAAACCAATACTTGGCGCGCTCAGGCCAGTTTATCGATTCTGGTTCATGCCCTTGGCTAGCAACTCTCGTTCCATTCTTTCCCATTTAGGAATGGCACTCTTGTAGCCACCTGATCCCAAGTGATGGTGGTATTGTTTTTGTCGGGCATTCTGTTGGTTCCTTCTGACCCGTGCCTCGCCCTCTTCTGATTTCTTGAATTCTACAAACTCATCCCAAAATGGCCTCAACTTGACGTAGGCCTTAGTGTTGAAATCCGGAGTTAGGTCGTTCTTGATAAATTTGTTGTATAAGGTCTTCTTCCAGCCCTGGAATAGTGTTGCCATTTTCTTCATAGCCCAGTCCCGAACTCTTGCCTTCAAATTTATATCTTCTGTTTCAAGTGTGAAATGTGCAAGGACATCTTGCCAAACCAGTTCCTTATCAAGATCAGAGACAAAACTTATATGAGGAGCACTTGTCTTTTTCTTCCATTCACGAGCACTGATCGGGATCTTATCCCTTACAAGGTACCCACAGTGGCCAACAAATTTCTGTGCATGTTCTCCAAGTACTTGGCCTGTTTCCTCGTTGAATTCTGAGATAATGTACCGGCCATCCAACGGCTTCTTCGGACCTCGTACGGTCCTACTCTTCCCGGTAGTCGTTGTCGATCCGGAGGGCTACGTATGTAGGAACAGTAGATTATAAATACATTTATAAATTGTTTAGAATTTCATGTGCACATAGAGATTATTGTAGGTATATACCTCGCCAGTATTTTCTTGCATTATTTCTTCATAATCGGCAAAGTATTGACTGCCGTCATCTACTTCTTGATTATTGTTATCGTCACCTGCTAAATCTTGATTAGCGCCGCTGTTGATTAATTCGTACATTTCCTCCTCCATGTTGTCAACTGGGTCGGCCATTTCTGCGAATAACATGGAGGATAATAAACACCATATTTCTGCAAATAACGTATATATATATATATCATAAAGACCATATTCATTTATTCAACACCATGTTTAGGGTTTAGGTTTCAGGTTGGGTTCGGGTTTAGGGTTTAGGGTTTAGGGTTCGGGTTTAGGGTTTCGAGTTTGGGGTTTAGGGTTTTGGGTTTCGGGTTTCGGGTTTCGGGTTTCGGGTTTAGGGTTTAGGGGTTTAGGGTTCGGGTTTAGGGTTCGGGTTTCGGGTTTAGGGTTTAGGGTTTAGGGTTTCGGGTTTCGGGTTTCGGGTTTAGTGTTTAGGGTTTAGGTTTCGGGTTTGGGGTTTAGGGTTTGGGGTTTAGGGTTAGGGTTTCGGGTTTAGGGTTTAGGGTTTAGGTTTCGGGTTTCGGTGTCGGGTAGGGTTAGGGTTTAGGTTCGGGTTTAGGGTTCTGGGTTCGGGTTTAGGGTTTAGGTTCGGTTTAGGGTTTCGGGTTTGGGGTTTCGGGTTTTGGGTTTCGGGTTTAGGGTTTAGGGTTTAGTGTTTGGTTTAGGTTTCGGGTTAGGTTTCGGGTTTAGTTTGGGTTTAGGGGTTCGGGTTTCGGGTTTAGGGTTTAGGTTTTGGGTTGGTTTAGGTTTAGTGTTTAGGTTTCGGGGTTAGGGTTCGGTTAGGTTTAGTGTTCGGGTTTTGGGTTTAGGTTTCGGGTTTGGTTTCGGGTTTGGGTTTAGGGTTTAGGGTTTAGTGTTAGGTTCGGGTTAGGGTTTCGGGTTTCGGGTTTAGGGTTTAGGTTTCGGGTTTCGGGTTCGGGTTAGGTTTAGGGTTTAGGTTTTGGGTTTATAGTTTTAGGGTTTTGGGTTTAGGTTTAGGTTTCGGTTTAGGGTTTTGGGGTTTCGGGTTTCGGGTTTAGGGTTTAGGGTTTAGTGTTTAGGGTTTAGGTTTCGGGTTAGGGTTTCGGGTTTGGGTTTCGGGTTTCGGGTTGGGTTTAGGGGTTTCGGGTCTAGGTTTTGACAACATAAAAATAACATATATCCATAAAGACTATATTCGTAAAAATAACACTACCGACATGATCGAAAAGTCATATCCGTGATTATCCATAAACGTATCCAAGTGATTATTCCATAAACATATCCAAGTGATTATTCCATAAACATATCCAAGTGATTATTCCATAAACATATCCAAGTGATTATTCCATAAACATATCCAAGTGATTATTCCATAAACATATCCAAGTGATTATTTCATAGACATATACACGACCGATATAAATAAATGTTTACATATCTAAAGACCAAATTATCTAAGTGATTATTCCTCCTCCATCTAACACAAAGGACACACCGTT
Source organism: Coix lacryma-jobi var. lacryma-jobi (assembly GCA_009763385.1). NCBI lineage: Eukaryota > Viridiplantae > Streptophyta > Magnoliopsida > Poales > Poaceae > Coix > Coix lacryma-jobi. The sequence continues at coordinate 20,539,550 of CM019826.1, forward strand.
GATGAGATGACGACGACGGACGACAGCGAGGATGATGTCGCGGTGAGGACGACAACGGACGACGACGAGGATCACGTTGCGGTGAGGATCACACGGTGAGGATGACGGCGGACGGCGCGGTCAACGCGACCAATCTCTTTTTATCTACATGTGTAAACATAATATTTTGTTAGGGTAAAAACTATTTTCTATTTTCAATTCATATGGATTTCTATTTTCTTTTTCCTTACACACAGTGCACACACACTTTACACACTGCACACACACACTACACTGCACACAGTGCACACGCACAAACACTTCACACACAACACGCACGCGCGGTGGCACTCCTCACCGGCAGCGGAGGACGAGGCACACGGCCGGAGCGGTCACGAGACGACGGCGAGGACGAGACACGACGGCACAAGGGGAGCAACGGCCGGCGGCGAACGGCGAGGATGTCGCGACGGCGGCGCGCGGCAAAAGCGAGCTTGACGGCAGAGGGCGCCGCGAACGACGGCGAGGGAGGCCGAGGGACCGCGCGGACGACGGCGAGGGCGGAGCTCTCTGAGGCCGATGGCGGCGGCGACACGAGGGAGGCCGAGGGCGCCGCGCGCGCGGAAGGGAGGCCGAGGGCACGACGCAGGACGGCGAGGGGGACGAGGGCACCGAGGACGACAGCGAGCGGGAGGACGAGACGACGGCGAGGCACAGCAGACGTACGGCGGCGAAGACGGAGGCGGCGGCGCAAACTCTGACGTCGATCTGAGGAAGGAGGAGGGCCCTGTGCCCTATATACGCGGGGCACCTTTAGTCCCGGGTGGTGCGACCTTTAGCCCCGGGGGGCTTACGCCCCGGGACTAAAGGATCCTTTAGTCCCGGGTGGTGCCACGGCCCGGGACTAAAGGGGTTTCTCCCGCCTTTGTTTTGGGTTTTCTGTATTTTGGGTTTTGAATTAAGTTTTGGCTATATTAATATGTTGTAATACTTGTTAATTGCATAGTAAATTCAATATTAGGCATAAAATTACTTAAAATAACAGTTGTATTTCCTTTTACCTTATTGTGTAGTAGAAAATTTTGTAACATAAATTCTTTTCTTTTCTTATAATAATGAATATAAATGTAAATAACAATTCATATTTTGATGCAAAAATATAATGTTAAATTTAAATATCTAAAACAACTGGTTCTCGATAGGAAAATTGTTTTTGCATTATCTGAACGTTAAATTTTGGGTTGTTCATCTTTCATTGTCTAAATACACAGTAGAGAAATTCACTGTTAAATTGCAATATAATTTAAAAAGATAAAACATCAACGAACCATGACTATCCATAATCATTATTAATTACACAAAAACTGTAATACATAATATTAGTTAAAACATCACTATATATCAAGCGGGTACACTGGTGATCTTCTTCTTGACGTATGTCCCTTGGTTATGATCATGTCGTAACCATGGAGTCTCCTCAGCATTTAGCAGGATGCTTGGGTCTTTGGTCACACTGAAGGGCGGTATTCGGTCATCCCTTTCATAATCTTCTGACATGTCTGACTTGTCCTCAATTCCCACGATGTTTCTTCTTCCTGAAAGAACTATGTGGCGTTTTGGCTCTTTGGTTGATTTTTCATCATTTTTCCCTCTCTTGGGTTTTGTAGACATGTCTTTCACGTAGAACACCTGATTCACATCAGCAGCAAGGACGAATGGTTCACCTTTGTATCCAATATTGTTGAGATCCACTGTTGTCATTCCATACTCCTTGTCAACTGTTACTCCGCCTCCGGTCGTCTTGACCCATTGGCATCGAAACAAAGGGACTGTAAAATTAGGTCCGTAGTCTAGTTCCCAAATCTCCTCTATGCGGCCGTAATATGTTTGTCTATTCCCATTTGGGTCTGTGGCATCTACGCGAACAACACTGTTTTGGTTTGTGCTCCTTTTATCTTGGGCAATGGTGTAAAATGTGTTTCCATTTATCTCATATCCTTTGTACGTGAGGATGTGCCATGATGGTTGCCTAGCCAACAAATATAGTTGCTCATCAATATTGTTATCACCCAGACATTCTTTTCGCAACCAAGTGCTAAAAGTATTCATGTGCTCACGTGTAATCCAAACTTCATTCTTCCCAGGAAATTGGGATCGTAGGAACTCCTTGTGTACCTCGATATATGGATCCACCACTGATGATTTTGAAGAACTGTGTAGTGCGCTTTATTGAAATAATCGTTCCCCGTACCGATATATGTTTTCTTCCCTAGTGTCCCCTTTCCACACAGCCTCCCCTCGTGTCGTGATTCAGGAACACCAATCGGGTCAAGGTCAGGAATAAAGTCAACACAGAACTCTATGACCTCCTCTGTCCCATAGCCCTTGGCGATGCTTCCTTCTGGCCGAGCACGTTGGTGAACATATTTTTTCAGTACTCCATGAACCTCTCGAAGGGGAACATGTTGTGTAGGAACACAGGACCGAGAATATGAATCTCCTTGACCAGGTGAACTAGGAGGTGTGTCATGATATTAAAGAAGGATGGAGGGAACACCAACTCAAAGCTCACAAGACATTGAACCACATCATTCTGTAGAGTAGCTAGTTCTAGTGGATTAATTGCCTTCTGAGAAATTGCATTGAGGAATGCACATAGCTTCACAGTGGCCAGACGTACATGTGGAGGTAGAATTCCTCTTAAAGCAACCGGAAGCAATTGCGTCATAAGCACGTGGCAGTCATGCGACTTTAAGTTTAGGAATTTCTTCTCTTGCATATTTATTATTCCCTTTATATTGGAGGAGAATCCAGATGGGACCTTGATGCTGTTTAGGCATTCAAACATGATTTCCTTCTCTTCATTGCTAAGAGTATAGCTAGCAGGTCTTAAGTAATGGCGTCCATCATCTGTCTTCTCTGGATGTAGGTTGTCTCGTTCTTTCATGCGCTGCAAGTCTTGTTGTGCTTCAAGTGTATCCTTAGATTTCCATACACACCCATGAATCCTAGAAGGTTGACACAAAGATTCTTTGTCAGGTGCATCACGTCGATCGCGTGGCGGACCTCTAGTACATGCCAATAGGGTAGCTCCCAAAATATTGATTTCTTCTTCCACATGGGTGCGTGTCCCGAAGCGTCTTTCGGAACAGGTTCACTGCCCGTCCCCTTTCCAAAGACTACTTTCACATCCTTGATCATCTCAAGTATATCTTCCCCAGTTCTGTTGCGAGGCTTGCTCCGGTGGTCTGTCTCACCTTTAAAATGTTTGCCTTTCTTTCTAACCTGGTGATTCACGGAAAGAAATCGACGATGGCCAAGGTACACTACCTTTCTACATTTTTTCAAATATATACTATCCATGTCATCAAAACAATGTGTGCATGCATTATCCCCTTGTTTGTCTGTCCTGAAAGATTACTTAGAGCAGGCCAATCATTGATTGTTACGAACAACAATGCTCGCAGGTCAAAGTGTTCCTGTTTGTAATCATCCCACACACGTACACCTGATTTACTCCATAAAAGTAGGAGTTCCTCAACTAATGGCCTCAGGTAGACATCGATGTCGTTGCCAGGTTGTCTCGGGCCTTGGATGAGCACTGACATCATAATGAACTTCCGCTTCATGCATAACCATGGAGGAAGGTTGTGGATACATAGAGTAACAGGCCACGTGCTATGACTACTGCTCTGTTCCCCAGAAGGTTCATTCATCGTACTTAAGCAAACCTTAAGTTTCTAGCATCTTTTGCAAATTCCGGGAATTCTCTGTCTATTGCTCTCCACTGGGACCCATCAGCAGGGTGTCTCAACATGTTGTCTACCTTACGGTCTTCTTTGTGCCATCGCACCAACTTTGCATGGTCCTTGTTTCTGAACAAACGTTTCAGGCGTGGTATTATAGGAGCGTACCACATAACCTTGGCAGGAATTTTCTTCCGGGGACGTCCTTCACCCTCAACATCACCAGGGTCATCTCGCCTGATCTTATATCGTGACGCGTTACATACAGGGCATTCATCCAAATTCTCGTATTCCTTGCCACGGTACAGGATGCAGTCATTAGGACATGCATGTATCTTCTGGATTTCTAAACCCAAAGGACAGACGACTTGTTTTGCTTCGTACGTAGTGGCGGGCAATTCGTTAGGTTTCGGAAGCATCTTTTGTTTTATAATCTTCAATAATTGTCCAAATGCCTTGTCAGATACACCATTTTGTGCCTTCCATTGTAGCAACTCAAGTGTTGTACCCAACTTTTTTTGTCCATCTACAGCAGACGGGTATAGTAATTTCCTGTGATCCTCTAGCATACAGTCAAACTTAGCCTTCTCCTTTTCACTTTGCAATCTCTTTGTGCATCACGAATGACATCACAAGAGCATCATCTTCAGCGAGTGTGTCTTCTGCACTTGCCTCTTCTTCACCTTCCCCCATTGCAGTATCACCAAAGTCACCGTATTGAGCAATAATGTCATCGTCAGGGTCCAATTGTTCTTCTTCACCTTTTTCCATCATAACCCCAGTTTCTCCATGCTTCGTCCAACAACTATAGTTTGGCATGAAACCCGACTTGAACAAGTGTGAGTGAAGACTCCTTGAGCTAGAATATTCCGTTGAATTATTACAAAGGGCACATGGGCAGCACATAAAACCATTCCGCTTGTTTGCCTCGGCCACTCTTAAAAAATAATGCACGCCATCAATGAACTCTTTTGAGCGACGATCGGCATTGTACATCCAGTGACGTGTCATCGTCTGCATTATATGACATATCACATAATTATATCTCTCATTCTTATAAACAAATGAAATTATAAAATGACATATAACATGATTATATCTCTCATTCTTATCAGCAAATTTAATTTTCTAGCTCAAATTTATAAACAAGTTCATTACACCCAATTTAGTGATTCTTACTGGTGGCATAAAAGTAGTAGCAGTTGAACATGTCTAATTAATTATTACATCAAGATAACAGTGCAGCCTAATCCACTTGGCCACAACCAAAGCAACTAACAACACCTGCACATTTTTCCCACATCACAGTCCAACAAGATGGACTGCCTGCCACTCCAACCTGATAGGAAGGTAAGGTAGGGGTAGGTGCAGTAGGAATTGAGTTGATTCTTGAGTTGAAAGCCTCTAGAGCTGCAGAAGCTTCCTCAAAAGATTTGTACTTTTTATGCACAGCTCCCTTAACTTTGAGGACATACTGACTGCACTCGACCCAGCTGGTGTAAATATCTGGCTTGGTGCCCTCGAAAACAAGATACCAAGCAGACATCCTGCTGCATTTTGTAAACTAAAGTATTATATATTTCTAATTTCTGTAAACAAATGATTTAACTGATCTCTATTTCTCCAAAAAATTAAAATAACTAATTAAACCGGTCACATTTTGTAAACTAAAGTATTATATATTTCTAATTTCTGTAAACAAAAATAATTTAACTGATCTCTATTTCTCCAAAATAATAAAATAAACTAATTAAACCGGTCACATTTTGTAAACTAAAGTATTATATATTTCTAATTTCTGTAAACAAATGATTTAACTGATCTCTATTTCTCAAAAAAAAACTAATTAAACCGGTCACATTTTGTAAGCTAAAGTATTATATATTTCTATTTTTGTCAACAAATGATTTAAATGATCTCTGTTTTTCTAAAAGATTAAAATAAACTAATTAAACTATCAAGTCAATGAACTCAAAATAGCTACAAAATGAAAAACTTAAGCTAGTAACCTTTCAAGAAGTCGATGGCGGTGTAGATGTAATGAAATAAATCAATCGCCGGAGATGTGTTAACAAACAAAAATCACCGGAGAAGAGAGCAAACAAGCAAGCAAGTGACTGAATGAAGAAAAAATGAAGACAGGAGCTCGGGCACGGCTTGAGGTGGAAGAACAGTTCAAATATAGGGAGGGACATTTAGCCCCGGTCCTTATTCCCAGCCGGGGCTAAATATTGGCATTTAGCCCCGGCTGGGTACACCAACCGGGGCAAAACCTTTTAGTCCCGGTTGGTGTTACCAACCGGGGCTAAAAATGCCAACATTTAGCCCCGACTAGATACACCAACCGGGGCAAAACCTTTAGTCCCGGTTGGTGTTACCAACCGGGGCTAAAGGCCGGTCTTTAGCCCCGGTTGGTAACACCAACCGGGGCTAAAGACCTTTCTAGTCCCGGGCGCCAATTTTTCCGTGACTAATGCTGATTTTGCCAATCGTCCAAAGGCCTGTTCTCTAGTAGTGATGGCAGAAGTGCTATCGCAAAGCAAAGGAATCCGACTGAAATCTAGACCAAAATCACGTAATGTAGCAACCATCTATAAAAGCTGCGAAGCACAAGAAGTAGCGGCAACATACTCGGCTTCAGTAGTAGACTGGGCTACGTTTGATTATTTACGAGAAGACCACGAAACCAAAGAAGAGCCAAGAAACTGACACGTCCCAGAAGTAGACTTACGCTCAAGCCGACAACCGGCAAAATCCGCATCGGAATAACCACAAAGCGAGAGGTTCGAATAAGAAGAGTACCAAAGTCCGAACTCAGGAGGTATCGGAGGAGGTACCTCATGATGCGTTTGACCGCTTGCTTGTGGGAAGTCCGAGGGGACGCCTGAAAACGAGCGCACAGACACACAGAAAACTGTATATCCGGCCTCGTCGCCGTCAGGTAGAGAAGCGAGCCAATCATGCTTCTGTACTCCTTCTGGTCAACCGGCTCTCCGTCCTGGTCCGCGTCCATCGCCGCAGTCGTCGGCATGGGTGTCGTAAGAGGCTTGGCCTCGCCCATATCGAATTTCTTCAGGATGTCCTTCGTGTATTTTCCTTGATGCACGAACGTCCCATCTCGGGTTTGCTTGATTTGCAACCCGAGGAAGAAAGTCAACTCGCCCATCATACTCATCTCAAACTCCCTGCTCATAGTATCTGCAAACTTGGCAACAAGCGCATGAGAAGAGCCACCAAAGATGATATCATGCACGTAAATCTGGACTATCAGGGTATCATTGCCTTGCTTGAGGAGAAACAAAGTTCTATCGATCCATCCCATTTTAAAACCCTTGGAGAGTAAAAAGGTTTTCAAACGATCATACCACGCTCTCGGGGCTTATTTCAAACCATACAAACCTTTTGAAAGTTTATAAACATGGTTTGGAAACTTGGGATCCTCGAAACCAGGGGGTTGCCTAACATAAACCTCTTCCTCTATATACCCATTCAAGAAGGCACTCTTGACATCCATCTGGTAAAGCTTAAAACCCTTCGAAGCAGCAAAGGCTAGAAGGATTCTAATGGCTTCTAAACGGGCTACAGGGGCAAAGGTTTCCTCATAGTCTATCCCCTCTTTTTGGCAAAAACCCTGGGCTACTAGCCTAGCCTTGTTCCTCACTACCATCCCATCCTCACCCTCTTTGTTTTTGAAAACCCATTTGGTACCTATAGGGTGGCATTCTGGTGGAGGTGGAACTAGGGTCCAAACTTGGTTTCGCTCAAAGTTTTCTAGCTCCTCATGCATGGCATTTACCCAGTTAGGATCAGAAAGTGCGTGTCCAACATCTTTGGGCTCAAAAGAAGCAACGAATGCAGAATGCGCAAAGTGAGATATTTCATACGCTCGCGACCGCGTGACTCGCTGGTCGATGCCGCCGATCATCTGTTGCGGGGGGTGAACTTGTTGAACACTTCGGGGCGCTTGCCTCGCCGAAGTCGCCTCCCCCTCGCCAGATGCTGTCGCTCTCCCGGGTGCAGCCGGTGCTCGCTGGAGAGGTGGCTCAAGAGGACCCCAAGAAGAAGATGTTGTGGGATCGGGTCCTCGAGCTGAAGTAGTCGTCGCAGGGTCGACGGGGGCAGCCAGTGGAGTTGGCTCGGGATCACCCCAATCGGCATTCTCCTGCTCCTCCTCCACAAAGATGGTCTCTCCCAGCTCCTGTTCTCCTGCAACATCAAAAGCAGAAGAAACACAAGGCATAGTCTCATCGAATGTGACCTCGCAGGTCTCCACTATCCGGTTAGTTTCAAGGTTAAGAACTCGATAAGCGCGCGAATGCGAAGCATAACCAAGAAGCACGCCATCAGCAGAGCGAGATTCAAACTTGTCCAAATTGCCTTGCTTCAGAATAAAGCACTTACACCCAAAAACTCGAAAATGAGACACCTTGGGTACCCATCCAAAATGCAACTCATAAGAAGTCTTCTTCATAAAAGCTCGAAGAAAGATGCGATTTGAAACATGGCAAGCGGTGTTGATCGCCTCGGCCCAAAAACGCCTAGGAGTCCTATGCTCATCGAGCATCGTCCTGGCCATCTCAACAAGGGTCCGGTTCTTGCGCTCAACAACACCGTTCTGCTGAGGGACATAAGGAGAAGAAAACTGATGCTCGATTCCATTAGAAGAACAGAAAGAGGCAAACTGAGAGTTGTCAAACTCAGTACCATTATCGCTACGAATAGCTCTAATGGTATCAGGGGGAAACTCAGTTTTCAACCTCAAAATCAAATCACGAGCAAAAGGAAAAGCTTCATCCTTACCCTCCATAAAGAACACCCAAGAATACCTCAAAAAATCATCAACGATCACAAGAACGTACCACTTCCCACCCGCTGAGCAAACCCGAGCTTGACCAACTGTGTCCATGTGTAAAAGCTCGCTGGGTCGCTTTGTCATCACCTGATTAACAGGTGGGTGAGAAGCAGCAACCATCTTCCCGTGACGACAAGGATGGCAAACAAGGTCGTTCTGAAACTTAAGCTTGGGCAATCCTTGGATTAGGCCAAGTGAGCTAAGTCTTGCAAGCAAGTCAAAACTCAAGTGACCGAGCCTCCTATGCCACTTCCACAAATCAAAAGAAGGACCGGCCATCAAACATCTAGCAGAGCCAAAAGAATGAGAAAAGTCGGCTCTGAAAACTCGGCCAAAAGGGACAATCCAACAAATAAGATCTCCCCGCGGGTCTAAGACACGACTCAAACCCTTCTTAAAGCGCACTTCACAATCATCCTCAAGAAGTTGCGAAACAGAAAGCAAATTGTAATGCAAATTAGAAACCAAAGCAACATCCTTAAGAACAAAGTTCTCATTGAGCCGGATAGCTCCATGAGAAACAACCTTACCTCTACTATTATCCCCGAAAGTGATGTACTCCTTGTGCATCACGGGGCTAAGGCTGGAGAACCATTCCTTCTTTCCGGTCATGTGGCGTGAACACCCAGAATCCATGAGCCACATGTTCTCCAACCGAAGTTCCTGCATCAATAGAAAGGCAGGAAGTGAGCATATGACACAACACTGGGGTTAGTATACTGAGAAGGATACCAGTGCTATGTCATAGGCCTAGAAAAAGTGTTAGTAGCAACACCAAGTTGTCCTCGTCCCATGGGTGGACAGCAATCACCACCATCCTAAAAGGGTGGTCCGCTGTGGAACGGAAAACCTCCAAAGTGACCTACCTGTACCATTTGAGCAAAGCGATCACCACCATACTGAAGAGGTGGTCCGCTATGGGACTGAGCAGCAAAGCCTCTTACACCCAGCTCACAGTCGTATGGAGGACGACCGGAACCGCGATGGGCACGACCACCACCCCGTGGTCTAGCTGCCTGGGGCCTAGCTACCTGAGGGGGTGCACCTCCAGGCCTAGCGCCCTGCCTCTGAACTCCCCGACCTTGCACACCATGGAGAGGGTGGTGCCTGGCCTGGTTGTTCTGCTCCAACTCCTTCCTAGCGTCTCTCTTCCTCCGAAAGCAAAACTCAGCTAGGTGACCCTCACGGTGACAGTACTCGCACTCGAACATCACCACTCTCTTGGGTTGTTGGTTCCTACGGTTGCGAGGGTTGTTCACTCTGGCTGGCTGCTTGCCCTTCAGAGGGGGATCACTAGAGACGTCAGGAAGGGTGTCAAGTGTGTTCCTAAGATGGTTAGGTTTGGGAACCTACACTTGCTTGTGAGGTGGAGCTTTGGGAAGTTCATCAAGGATGCCATCCTTGGTGATAGGCTTGGGAGGCTCAGGTGGGGTGATCTTGATAAGCTTAGGGATAGCGGATGGCTTCTCACTCGGGTTCACTCCGCTAAACTCACCGATCTTGCCAAAGATACTAGCGTCCTTTCCACCTGAAGCAGAGCCTACTCCTGAGCAATCAGTTCCCCTCTTGAACTGACTGATCATCATGCCCAACTGCGGCTCACTGCATGACACCAAACTCAGGATGGACCGAAGGTATGTGTTTTCTTCCTCGGTTTGCATCCTGTCATGTCAACAGTTGGCAATCTCAAGCTTCATCCCAACGCATCGCTCACACGGAGCGGACAAGGTGCTAACTGAGTTGGCCTTCAAGGCTTCAGCAAGCTTGGCATTAACTCCTGCCAACTCAGTTCGCAAGCTAGGACAAAGCTTGCACGCACCAAGCAAAAGAAGACCTAGCCTTCACTTCCTCCAGCTCCTTCTTCAGGGAGGGACAATCTTTGCAATCACCCACCAAGTCTAGCCTACTCTTCAGCTCATCATACACCTCAATCAAAGAGGCATACTTGGTTTGCAGGGTGGCAAAGTTTGTCATATGCATCGTGCACTCCTCACACTCCTCCTCTTCGGCCACCTTCACCTCGGACCTAGCGAACTCAAGCTCCTTTAGCGCCTCATTCATCTTAGCCTTAAACTCGTTGTGCTCTCGGATAGCTCGCTTGAGTTGCTAGTCCTGACCGAGAACTATGTCGATAAGAGAATCGCGCTCACCGGTAAGACGATCGACAAGAGAAGAGGATGATACCTCGGAAGCATCGTCGTCATCATCGTTGGTGCCGACGTCCTTGTCCTGGCACTTGCGGTCCTCTTCGTCCAAGGCCATGGTGCAAAGGCCCTTGGAGGATTTGCCGAAGAAGCAGAGTCCGTTGAAGCGTTCTTCGGTCTTGTGCTCGGACCCATCGTCGTTGGAGTCACCGTCGGAGGTCTTCTCGCTGTTGACGGTCCTTAAACACCTATTTTACAGTCAACATTTGACCCTAAAGTCCACCAAAAAGGCATGAAATGTAGTCAAATAGGTTTCAAACTAACCGAATTCCACATGTCCATAGAATTCTATTTGAATGCAGGATTTGAACCAAATTTGGACATATGGACCCACCAGGAGACAAGCCCACTCGGCAGGGCCCAAATGGGCCTAAGAGAGGTGGCGCCCACCACCCCTAGGTGGTGCCCGCCAGCCACGAGTGGCGCCCGCCACTTGGGTTGGCCCAAGCTTCACCCCTTGCCACGTCACCGATCCGTGTGACCTCCCTAGGGCCAAATCTTGGCCCTTGGTCACTAGGTCAGTGGCATCGGACGGCTCAGGAGAGAGTGGCACGGATCAAGGCTGAATGGCGGTTGCTAGGACATGCAACCGACCTCCAAACCGCCTCGGACAACCTCCTGGATGCCGTTGGATCAATGCCGGTGCATCCAACGGCCAATGAACTGGCGGCCGCCAGTAGGGAGTGGCGCCCGCCACCTGACCTAACCCTAGGTCGGGTGGCTGCCCCCTATAAGTACCCCCCTCACTCCTCAAGCTATAAATACCCCCCTGGAGGCACCTCTCCATTCGTACCAGTACCATCTCAAGCAAAGCAACACCAAGCAAGAGAAGTGAGAGTAGGTTAGAAGCTTAGAGAGCTTAGGCAAGTAGGAAGCTAGTTGAGCAAGGCATCTTCGCCTCGCGGTAGCGCTGCTCAAGGCTTAGCTCAAGAGTAGAGGCGTGCGAGTGATCGGCTCTGGGGCTGGGAAGAGTCTTCCTTCATCTCCAGTTCAGGTTTTGCTCTTGTTACTCAAGCTTTTACTATATTCTAGTTCATCATTTCAAGTATTACTTTATTCTACTTATCAGTATTGAGTGGTATACTTGATTGATTGCTTGAGTGCCTAGCTATCCTACAGGTCAATTCACTTAGCCATAGTAGTTAATCTCTAGTGAGCTTAGTGTTTGATCTTTGCCAATAGGTTGCTTAGTTAGTTGAGTGTTTATCTTATTAAGTCAAGTGTTTGCTCTGACGTCCGCAAGGGTGTCTCTATTCAGAGCTAGGATAGAGATAGTTAGAATATAGTTAACCGTGGTGCTTAGTTATAGACTTACCTTCAGATACGGCTGGACCCCCGGATAGCTGTGGTAGCAAGCAGGTGGTGACAGCCCTATGCGCCTTGAATTCCACCACGTAGTTGGCCCAGTTTAACAGTAAGGCTCGTTGTGCTAGCGTTCAACCTAAGTAAGTGGTAAAGGCTAGTATGCCTCGATACTTGAAATGATAGGAATAAAACTATACTCAACTTAGTTGCTTTATTGTCTTTTGCCTGCCTTGCTTCGCAAATATCTTGCTTCGTAGTTATCTTGCTCTGTGGTTATCTAGGATTAGTTATCATTAGTTAGTAGTTAGTATCTTAGTTAGTTACCCTTAGTTATCCTATTCCATTTATCTACCTATCATCCACCTTACCTTAGCCATCCATATCATCCTTACCTATCCACCCATATATTCTTTCTAGCCTTTCATCTCTTCCCTTCTCCCCTTTTCCCTTTTCTCTTTTCTTCGACTCTCATCCCCTCCTTGACTCAACTCATACACCACCCTAGCCTTCCCTTGGGATCAAATAAATCGACACCTGGTACTCCCAGGCGAAGTGCTACTACGATAGTTCTGTGCGCTTGCAGAATCTCCTCCTGGTAGATTGCATTCTCGCTAGCTAGCTCCTACTAGTGTCGGGACTGACAACCCCGCTTGGCATTAGTAGATAGTTACTTTAGTTACCCTATCCTAGGTGTACCTAAGAACTACAACAAGCATTTCCGGCACCGTTGCCGGGGAAGGCAATCGGTGTATCGATTGAGTCCGTGTCGAATTTATCTTCGCTTAAGCTCCCACTTAGCGAATCCCATCTTACCCCATTCTTTCTTTCCTTAGTTCTTCTTATCTTTTTCCTTCATCTTCTTCAACTTCTTTCTTTCTTATCTCATTCTATCTTCATGATGGCCAACAAAGCCATTCGTGAATTTTCTGCTCCTTCTGCCGCTAATGTAGCGATAGGACCAGATGTGATCGACGCCAACCTCAATTTTGAGTTAAAACCGGCTCTGATCACGATGGTCCAAGCTAGCCCATTCTGTGGCAAGGTTCATGAGGATGCCAATGCTCACCTCCAACAATTCTTGGAGATTTGCGGCACCTTCACCATTAAGGGATAACCAAGAGCCATCCGTCTTCATCTCTTTCCCTTCTCTTTGCTAGGAAAAGCGAAGCAATGGTTCTATACCGATCGCAACGCTGTAGACACATGGGACAAGTGTTCCAATGCTTTTCTCGCCAAATTCTTTCCTAGGCAAGACGAACGCTCTTCGCAACAAAATCTCCAGCTTTACGCAACAAGCCGAGGAATCTATTCCCGAGGCTTGGGAGAGGTTGCAAGAGTATGTCGCTGCTTTTCCGCACCATGGTATGGAGGACTGGCTATTGATCCAGAACTTCTACCATGGCCTAACCCCTCTCTCTAGAAGCCATTTGGATGCCGCCTCCGGCGGTGCATTATTTTCTCTGAATGTTGCAGATGCTAAGGCTCTCATAGAGAAGATGGTGTCAAACCAAGGATGGAATGACGAAAGACTACAACCCCGTGGCCGACATGATCGTGGCCAAGATGGACCTGTTGGCAAAGAAGCTGGACAGCTGTGAGAAGATGAACCAACAAGAGAGTGTCCAATCTCTGGAATCCTACATGACTTGCGAAGTCTATGGAGAAACCGGACATTCTAGGAGCCACTGCCCCGAGCTACATGAAGATCTGAACTTCATCAACAACAGTAACGGTTTCCATCAACAGAATCAAGGATGGAATCAGCACTCCAATTCTCAAGGTAACAATTCATTCCCCCGCTCTAATTTTCATAATTCTGATGATTTCTCGTTCTTAAAGAATTTAGTTTACTCACAAGGTAGAACTACTGAATTTTTGAATAAGAAATTAATGTCGAATGATAAAGCCCTTGAGAATATAAATGCTAAATTGGAAGATTTCTCATCTGCTCTGAAAAATCAACTTAGCTTTAATAAGATGTTAGAAACCCAATTAGCTCAACTTGCTGCTATCATACCATCTTTTGAATCTGGCAAAAATTCCTGCTAAACCTGACATGGAAACTGCAAATATGGTTGAAATAAAATATTTTAACTATTACGAAGATCAAACCATGACTGTTAAAAGGGTGATCCTGGTAGTCCCATAATTAGATGCTCAATCTGTGGTGAAGTCTTTAAAATGCCATGTGTGATTTAGGATCGAGTGTGAACATTTTATCTAAAGATTTCTATGAAAACTCGTTCTTTCCACCCATGTCATCCACATCTGCCTATGTTGTGCTAGCTGATCAATCCACTTGCTATGTAGAAGGAATAGTTAATGACTTACCTGTTCATATTAGAGGCTCCTATGTTCCTGCTGATTTCATAATACTAGATATGGGAAATAGGAAAGATGTGCCTCTAATCTTAGGTAGACCCTTCTTGAACACTGTTAATGCTTGCATATATGTGGGAAGTGCTAAAATTCAAATGACATTAGGAGGGAGGAAGGAAATATTCTCGTTCTCCCGTGGTCCCGCATATGCCGCTAACATGCAGGTAGCAGAACCCGTTCGTACCAAGAAGAGGCGCCCAAAGAAGAGGCGCCCAAGGACAGGGTGGAGCAGAAAGAGAGAACCACCTCCTCCTAAGTTGTGTGATTCACATAACAAAGGAGAGGTGCCAAAAGAAGAAGAACCAGATGGAGTACTAAGAGACGAAGTGCCCAAGGAAGAAGATCCACCCGATAAGGATGAAACTCCATGGACCTAAGGTTTGGTTTTACTTTTAATTTTCCCTTCAATTTCCCTTTTTCGAATAAATAACATATATCATGCATGAAACTAAAAAAAAATCAATTATCATTAGTTTTATGCATAGGTATATGTTAACTTAGTTAGAATAATAAAAATATCATAATAGGATAGTTTCCCTTTTCACAACATTAGATAGTTCCCTTTTCATAAAATGAGAACAAGAGCTCCGACTGAGAAGAAGAAGATCTTTCACCAAGCAAGAAGCCAGCTTGGGGGAGACTCCCGCTCCGATAAGGTATGTCTCAAAGCCTACGCTTTACATTCAGTTCTTAATTTCTATATCTTTTGAATGTCACATGCTTGCCTAAATAACCACTCCATGAATGAAATTGATAAAATCTGCTTAAACAAGTTGAAACCTGAATAAGATATGAAAATATGTCATGCAAATGCTATTGCTATGGTTTGAATGACTAGCTTATCTAAGTGGTAGCTTTTGTGGGTTGCACATGCTTTAACTGAAATCATGCTTAGTGAGTAAAGTTAGTAAGAAATGGAGTATTTTTAAAACTTGCTAAGGTAAAATTAGAACCTGATCTGGAGGATTTCTTTTAAAAATTATGAAAACCTTGCTAAAAGTTCCTCCTAGATTGTATCCCATCCCACCACCAGCCAAATATTTGTTAGTCATTAGTCAAAACCAAAGAGCTTTGTTTGTGTTGAGCTTTGTTAGACCTCATAGATCTTAGTAGAGAAGCTTATCATATCTTTTGAATCAAGATTCACGTACACCCACCATAATTTGCCTACTTTCCACTTTGGAAGTTTGCAACCACCAAATAAATTGCTTATTCTCTACACCGGAGATATGCAATACCCTGCCAAACATCCCATTGCTAGCCTATGCTTATTCCTACACTGGGAATAAGCATTTCTCTCCCTTTCCCACTCATTTCAAAAATCCTTTCCTATAGATGTCTGGGGAAATCTAGAGCTAAAAGAGAGAGAGAGAAAAATGAGCAAAGTAGCTCAAGAAAGGACTATGTCATGTGAAAAAAAGTGAGCAAAGTAGCTCAAAAGAGGACTATGTCCTAAGAAAATGTGAGGACACATCTTTTGTCTACTCACTATGTATCCAAAAAAGAGAGAGAGAGAGAATTATCATTAGCTCTAGACCCCAGAAATTAACTAGGAAGGATTATGAAATATCTCTCTATTCACTTCCACATAAACACACATGCACTTCTTGATCAATTTTATGATTTGCTGCTCCTTATGATCTGAGTGTCTAGCTTAGCAATAAACATCAGGCAATTTGCTCATGGTTGTTAGCCTACCTATAACTCCACATATCATTCTTTAGAAATAGGAGAGGCTACATTTTGGCCTAATTTAGGATTTAAACACCAATGAGTGATTGAGTGAATCTTGGAGGACTTAAGCAAGTTGTTATCTTTTGAAAACCTTTAAAACCTCCAGACAGAATCCTAGTCAAACCTAAGCAAGATAAAAGTTTCCTATCTACTGCTTTATTTCACTCCTGCATGTTTGAAGTGAAAAGCTATAAGCCCCACATTGCTATGATTCATGATATATGCTAAGTTATTTCTCACTATACAATATGCACTTGCAGACATCTTAAGTTGCTATCTTTTCATGCTCAATGCTTAAACCGCATTGTTGCTCGAGGACGAGCAACAGGTTAGCTTGGGGGAGCTTGTTGACGGTCCTTAAACAACTGTTTTACCGTCAACATTTGACCCTAAAGTCCACCAAAAAGGCATGAAATGTAATCAAATAGGTTTCAAACTAACCGAATTCCACATGTCCATAGAATTCTATTTGAATGCAGGATTTGAACTGTAACACTCTGGTGTAAGCAGACTAAAACCTGACATGTCATCATAAGCACTGGCATTCATTTGAGTTGATAACCTAATTATGCATTCACTAAAACCAAGTTTAAGTCATCATGCTTGTGCTTAGTTGATAAGGAGTGTTTAAGTTGAAACCCTAGTTTATGTTTTCTTTGTGGTGTTTTAATGCTTTTAATGCTATATACGGGTACTATGGTAATTCTTATATAGTAGTTGAATTTTGGATCACATTTTGGTATTATGTCTCAAAGGTGTATTTGGAACATATTTCAAGTCACCATTGAGGTATAATTCAAATTGGGTTGAAATTCAATTAAATAGTTTAATTAATTTAAAACCCTATTTTATACCCTTTCTTTTAATCAAAATCTAAAAGAATTTGAGTATGCTTCAAGCAAAGTTGCTCCATTTTGATAAGGATCAACTTTAATGTATAAAGTTTTTCAAGTTCTTATTTGAAATCAGAGTAATTGTGATAATACCCTTTTGCCCTTTTTGTCCCCTTTTGATTTGCAAACCCTAATTCAAAATCTAAGCATATTCTGCATATGTTGCAAAAAAAAAGATGTTCAGTATTGAATCTGAACATTTGATATTTTAACATATTTTCAACTTATATTCAAAATCCAAAGTAATTTCAAAATTCTGAAAGGGTATAAAGGAGAAGGGGGGGATAAGCTTTCTTCCCTGTTCATGGCGGTGGATGGCTGAACCTGGAATCACTGACGCCAGCCCAAAGGCCACCGATTTCTCCCGAATGCGCGCGCAACTGAGTCCGTGGTGAAGTCAAGCAGCTGCTGGCGCTCTCCCTCGCGTCGTGGCGCCACCTCCTATGCTCGCCGTCGCCGTTTTGCCACCTAGGGCACCGACGGACTCCATTCAATCTCAATCCCAAATTCACCGTCTTTGCTCATCCTCATCCAAGATTGCCCACGGTTATAACCTCCCTACCTCCTTGCGCATCTCCGGAACCCATCACTTCTACCTCTACTGCCTCAGAGAGCTCGAGCTCGCCGTTTTTCTTCCCGCGGGCAAAATCGCCGCTGAGCTCGACCTCGCCGTGGTCAGCTCAACCGAGCACTCCTCTTCTCTCCCTGTCTCGTGTTTCTGTTTCATCTTGATCCCAGGATGCTCATCGGCTTAGTGGTTTTCCTTTTGGTGCTTAGGTCTCACCGGAACATCACCTTCTTCGCCGGAGCTCGCCGGTGCAAGCCACTGCTCCGTGACTTGCCTTCCCGTTCCTCCTCCGCTCGAACCAACTACAGGGGCAGTAGCAGGGTAAGCTACTGGAGCTTCCTAGCCCCTCCGTTCTTCTGTTGCTAGCCTAGGTTCACTGGAACAGCTCCGCCGCGGTCGGTCCGCCGCCGTGCGTGGCAGACCTCACCGGAGCAGTAGCGTTTAGGTTAGAGGCTCTATCGGCCGCGGGTGACTCGCCGGTGCTGGTGCTCGCGTCCGTTAGGTCTCTACTGGCCGGAGTTGGCCGGCGTAAGGCTTGCCGGCGCTCGGTGCGCCGCCGTTCGCTCGGGCCAGGGTCGGGGACCTCGCTCTTGCGAAGACGACTTTTTGTAGGGTGTTGGTTGCAAAGTCCGAGACACGTTTGAATAGTGCTATGGACTGCGGGTTAGTTTCGTTTAAGCCAAAGGGCTTTCTGCAAAGTGCCAAGGCGCGCGGGCGGGAGCCAGGCCGGGCTGCTTTCGCGTGCGCTGGGCCGCTTGGACTGGGCCGAAAGCCCAGGTGGGCTAGTTTGGAGTTTTTTCTTTTTCTAGTTTTATGCACAGTAGCTAATTTTGTTATTTTTGCTATAATTTTTCTATAGCTCTGTTAATTGTGAAATTTGACATGTAAGATAATAACATGTCTATGCTAATATAAAAATTCTAAAACTTGTGTTTTGAGTAATTTTATTATGACAATTAAATCTGCACTTTAATTAATAAATGCAACTTTGATGAATTATGTGATTTTCTGTGTTTCTCCAAAAATCATGAAATTTGACATGTGAGTTTATGTCACTGATATCTACCTTCATGATTAATTTCAGCTTTGTTTGAATAAGCATGATTTGTTTATAAGTATAGGGCTATTTAAAAGGATTTATAAAATAAATAGGATTGTTAATCCCTTTAGGTTTGTGTGCATTTTTGGATTTGTTTGACAACCAAGGAAACACTAGCATGATTTGCTCCCTGGTTATGGATTCCTTTATATAAATGATCTTTTGTTGCTTGTTGGTTACATAACCTTGCTTAATAAAGATAATAAAATTTGTTTAGGAATAATCTATGGTTTAATAGCTAAGTTAGTTTTGTTGGTTTGCAACTTTACCGTGATGAAAGATTGTTTGAATAAATGTCTACAGCTTAGAAAATTTCCATCTTTACCATGGTCATATCATAAGCATCTCATTGATCATGTATATGCACTTCTACGTGTAGAGCTCGTTTCGGAAGAACCGGATCCTAAGTGGGTTTCTCCTGAGTGTGTGTGGATCCTTCTAGCTTTTCAGAATCTCCGGACTTTGCTGATCAACAAGGCAAGCCCCGGACATTAAACCTATCCTTGTATTTTATAAAGTTATTTATATCATTTGAGTTAATATGATGCATTAAGTAAATAGGAGTTGAGTGAACCCTATTTGATGCATTACCAACCTTGATGATTCCAACACTTAACCTTGATAGCCGTTTTATGAAAATGCTTAGTATGCTTAGCCATGCTTCACTACTTCATAAAAGTAGGTGCTTTTAAAAATGGTTGCTATGTTATGGGAATCATGAATCTTGAGATAACATGATAACGATAGTAACTTACATCAAGAATGGAGTCTTGTTGTAAGGTTACTCAACATAGGACCTTATCGTTGTTGGCCTGCTGTGATTGAGACCTTTGAGTACAGCCCACATGCGGTGGTAAGCCTCGTCTATAGCTATTCCGATACTTGAGAACGGCTAACCGCGTACTGGGAGTGGAGAGATGGCGAGAGTAGCGTGTACCCTCGGGGCTATGAGATAGTCGGGTTCGAGGTGTACTGTACTCTCGGGTGACGCTGGACCCGTTCTTGTATGGGAGGATCTATAGATAGGGTTGACGTATGCAAGATTAAGTTCTACATATGTCGTGTGGTACTGAATCCCCAGCTGGGTTTAATCGATTCGAATCGCCGTGTTTCCTCGGATATGGAGCCTCAATCCACTGACCCGCACCGTAGTAATGAATGGGATCCTTATGAAATAAGAACGAAAGATGTGGTATGCTTGTGAAAGTTTGAGAATCTTTGGATAGTTATAAAGTTTAATCTTGAGTTAAACTTGAAACTAGGTTTTACTATTAGTAAGCTTTTATGCAAAAGAAATGTTTTGATCTTGCTAAAGCCTTACCTTGAATTCCTATAGCCTTCATACCTGAGTCTTCTCCTCTTTTCTAGTCGGTTAAGTCTTGTTGAGTACTTTTGTACTCAGGGTTTGTCAACCTTTGTTGCAGGTGAGTTCATTGATCATCCTTTTGGTGGTCAATGTTTCTTCACTCTTGTGGAGGAAAGTGATAATGACTCTGATGTTTGACCTTGGGCAAGTAACAAAAGTTGTGTGGTATATGTAATATAGAGTTCCGAACCTTTTATGTAATAAGTACTTATGAGTTGTAAACTTTTAAACTTAAGTTTCAATCTATGTTATATACTCTTTCCGCTTTACTCTGATTTATCTTATCTATAAAACTGTTGTAATACTGTGATGCTTGACGAGGGAATTCCTGAAAAGAATGTAACGTGGATGATTCGGGTTTCCCGAGGACACCCGACAGATCTCTTGAGTCATTTGGAACTCGTGCACGCCGATCAGAAGTCTTTATGACAATGATGGGTGCATGTGGGCCACTTAATTCAGGAGGTTCTGCCACAGCTGGTATCGGAGCAGGTTCCCTTAGAAAGTATAACAGTATTCATTTTTGAAAACTTCAAAAGTTTTGAGTCAAACTAAATTTCGAATTAGTTTGAGTCCAAATTGCTTCTAAGACTTGTCTTATTCTTCTGACTTGCCTTAGTTCATTCTTTAGACTTATCCTTCTATCTAAATGGATATGTTTTTAGTATAGTTATGGTGATAGTTATATCTAAGGAACAATACTTATAATAATATAATATTGCCCTAATTGTGAAAAGAAAGTTTATCCACTTTTATAATAAGTGACTACTTTAAAGTAATTATTTGTTTGATGTGTGTTTGTTCGTAAGTACGATTCATGCATCATGATTGATAACATATAATTAACTTTCCCTCTTAAAAGTGGTATCTAAATAGAGTTAATATATCTATCTAATTATAAAACTCTATCTCTTAATCTTGGAACATATATAGTTCTAATATTCAAAATATAAATATTTTAGCAGATGGCCCGTACCAAACAGACCGCACGCAAGTGTACCGGACCTCGAGGTGTTCCGCGACACGTTCTTGCCCCAAGAGATGATGAACCCGCAGATAGTGTGGGAAGCAACCAACCAGTGATTGCTTATGAAGAAGGTGAAGGTAGTAATAGTGCTTCGTCACAACTTCAGGCGGAAGTAGACCGCTTGTACATGGAGTTGGCAAGGGCAAATGGAGAAAGGATGAGGGGCACCAGAGAGAAGGAAGAGTTGCGTGAGCAGTTGCAATACCACCACGAGCTGCACCAAGAGTATGAGTGCAAGTGGAGGAAGGCCGTCGAGCAGAGGAATCGGGCACGAACCCGGGTAGATGTTATGAGGGACAATCAGAACCTCATGCAGATCCATCATGCTGACCTTCATAGGCAGTTGGAGGAGCTGACTGCACGGTTGCAGCTAGAACCTGCTACACCATCTACTCCTGAAAATGAATCTGAGGGGGAAGCCGAAGAAGAAGAAGATGAGGAGTTAGAGCCTGTGGAGTATGAGTTTGTCTCTGAGGGGGAGTGATAGATCTAGAGGTTGAGTAACCTTGAGATGTATCACAGTGTGATCTTTCTGACTTTGTAACCTAGTTAGTCAGAAAATCTCTAGTATGATCAGTTGTGCAAGATAGTGGTTTCAGTAGTCCTGCCCAAGAGCGGACTTGTATGATAAATAAGTTGAGCATGGTATGCATGTTATGATGTATATATATGAATGTTAATCAAAGTATGGTTTGTTTTAAACAGATGCCTGTTAATACTCGTGGTGCTAGTTCTTTCCATGGTGGGGATGATATCCCTAATGCACCACTAGTTCCACCCTCCTTGGCTGATGCAATTGCAGCATTGGTCAATGCAACAACTCTGTTAGCACAAAATCAGAATGGTGGTCAACATGGTCGTGGCCGTAATAACAGAGAATAGACAACCTATGTTGACTTCACTGATACCCGTCCTCCAGTGTTCACTAAAGCTGATGAACCTCTTGAAGCTGATGATTGGCTCCGCACCATGGAACAAAAATTCAGTCTTATCAACTGCACTGAAGTTCAGAAGCCAGCATTTGCAGCTCAGCAACATCGAGGAGCCGCAGGGGTTTGGTGGGCAAATTTACTAGCTGTTCAACCAGCTGGTCACCAAATCACTTGGGCTGAATTCAAGGAGGCCTTCCGGGCTCATTATATTCCAGATGGAGTTATGAAGATGAAGTTGGAAGAGTTCTTAGCTCTCCGTCAGAGAGATGAGCCAGTTATGCAGTACATTGGGAAGTTTAATCATCTGTCCCAATATGCCTTTGACCAGGTCAACACTGATGAGAAGAAGAAGGCATGTTTCATGAGAGGATTGAATACAAAGCTTCAGTCTATGATAACAACTTGTGGTAATATGAATTATCATGAGACAGTGAGTGTTGCTATAGCTAGTGAAGAAAAGAATCGCAAGCATAAGGAGGCTAAGAAAAAAAAGGGATTTGTGTCCGGGTCTGGATCATCTGGCGGCAACAAAAAGCGACAGAGGCTCGTATATCATCCAGTCCAGCAGTTCCGCCCATCTTATCGTCCATCTTACCGTCCGCTTCAGCAGCAGAATTCTTAGAGGACTTTTGTAAGGCCTGCTATGCCTTTCAATGTTCAACGTCAGCAGAATGTTCCTGCAATTCGTCCACCAGTGCCACAAGCTACAAGTTATCCATGCTACAATTGTGGAAAGGTTGGACATTTCTCTCGTGACTGTCCTTATCCAAGGCAGAATGTTCCCAATGCCAATGTATCAAGGCCAGCGGGAAATCAGCAAGCAAACCAGAACAAGGGAAATGCACAGAACAATCAGAAGGGTAAGGGTACTCAGAAAACAGGAAAGGTTTTCCATACTCAGATAGAAGCTATTCCTGAAGGAGAACCTGTTATGCTTGGTATGTTCCCTGTTGCTCAATACCCAGCACTTACACTTTTTGATTCTGGTGCATCACATACTTTCATGAATAGAACATTTGCGGAGAAGCATAATATACCTATTGGTGAAACCAAAGATAAATTCCTTATACAGTCACCTGGGGGTCGACTATGTACTAAGGAAATGGTACATCAGGTACCTATAGATCTGGGTGGAAATATATTTCCAACCTCCATGATAGTTTTAAAAGATCCAAGTATAGATGTGATCTTGGGTATGAACTGGATGAACCATAGAGGTGCAGTGATAGACACCTTGAATAGAACTATCAAGCTCAATGTACCTAATAGCAAATCTCAACTTCTTGTCCATCTTCCTACTCTTAAGAGGGCAATTGAGCGAGTGTGTGCTACCTCTGTTAAGGAAATCAAAGACATTCCCGTGGTCTGTGAGTTTCCTAATGTGTTCCCAGAAGATTTACCTGGTCTGCCACCAGATCGAGATGTGGAATTTGAAATAGAACTCAAACCAGGAACAACACCAATAGCCAGAAGAGCTTATAGAATGCCACCAAAAGAATTAGCAGAGTTGAAAACTTAGTTGCAAGGTTTGATAGATAAAGGTTTCATTCGACCTAGTTCATCACCCTGGGGTTGTCCAGCGATCTTTGTGAAGAAGAAGGACCATACCTTGAGGCTATGTGTGGATTATCGTCCTTTGAATGAAGTGACAATCAAGAACAAGTATCCTTTGCCCCGTATTGATCTTCTCTTTGATCAACTTGCTGGTGCAAAAGTATTCTCGAAGATAGATTTGAGATCAGGGTATCATCAGATCAAGATCAAACCAGAAGATGTTCCGAAAATAGCATTCACTACCAGATATGGTCTATATGAATATCTAGTCATGTCTTTTGGTCTGACCAATGCCCCAACACACTTTATGTATTTGATAAATTCAGTGTTTATGCCAAAACTGGATAAGTTCGTGGTTGTGTTTATTGATGATATTCTCATCTATTCCAAAACCAAAGAAGAGCATGCAGAACATCTCAGGATAGTGTTGACTCGCCTGAGAGAACATCAATTATATGCTAAATTCAGTAAATGTGAGTTCTGGATAGACAAAGTTCAATTCTTGGGTCATGTTCTGTCAGCTGAAGGTGTTGCAGTAGATCCAAGCAAAGTCCAAGAAGTTCTTGACTGGAAGTCACCAACGTCAGTACATCAAGTTCGGAGTTTCTTAGGATTAGCAGGGTATTATCGTAGATTTATCCCTGACTTCTCCAAGATTTCTAAACCAATGACAACACTGCTAAAGAATGACATCAAGTTTGTGTGGTCATCGGAATGTGAAGAAGTTTTTCAGACTCTGAAAAAGTTATTGACAACTGCACCAGTTTTAGCTCAGCCAGACATTGAAAAATCCTTTGATGTTTATTGTGATGCTTCAGGCAAAGGCATTGGGTGTGTACTGATGCAAGAAGGTAGAGTCATTGCTTATGCTTCACGACAGCTTAAGCGGCACGAAGAACATTATCCAACACATGATCTAGAGTTGGCAGCTGTAGTCCATGCTCTGAAGATCTGGCAACATTATTTGTTGGGTAATACTTGTCACATATATACTGATCATAAAAGCTTGAAATACATCTTCACTCAGTCTGAGTTGAATATGCGTCAGAGAAGATGGTTAGAACTGATAAAAGATTATGATATTGAAGTGCACTATCACCCAAGTAAAGCCAATGTAGTGGCAGATGCACTCAGTCGAAAGAATCATTGTAATTGTCTGGAAGTCAAGCCTATAGATATTACCTTGTGCCATGAGTTTGAAAGGTTAAGCCTTGAAATGATTCCACAAGGAAATCTTGCAAATGTGACTGTTCAATCATCCATTAAAGATCAGATCATTGCAGCCCAGAAGGAAAGCAAGGGTATGATCCATCTGAAAGAAAAGATTCACTCTAAGCAGAATTCCAATTTCAAAATAGATGAAGCTGGAGTAATTTGGTTTAAGGATCGGTTAGTGGTTCCAAAGGTTCCTGAACTCAGAAAGCAGATTCTTGATGAAGCTCATGCAACAAGATTTTCAGTACATCCAGGCAGTAATAAGATGTATCATGATCTGAAATAGAGATTCTGGTGGACTAAGATGAAACTTGAAATTGCTAGTTACGTAGCTAAATGCGATACTTGTCAGAAAGTGAAAGCAATTCACCTTAGGTCTGCTGGAGAATTGCAACCATTGCCAATTCCATCTTGGAAGTGGGATGACATTAGTATGGACTTCATAGTGGGTCTGCCTAAGACATCAAAAGGGTTTGATTCCATATGGGTCATTGTTGATCGTCTGACCAAATCCGCTCATTTCATATCTGTTAAAACAACATATCCAGCATCTAGCTATGCCAAGATATATTTTGACAGAATTGTAAGTCTACATGGCATTCCAAAGACTATCGTGTCTGATAGAGGGACACAGTTTGTCAATGTTTTCTAGAGGCACTTACATAAGTCCTTGGGTACCGAGCTTTTGCATAGTACAGCTTATCATCCACAGACTGGGGGCCAAACTGAAAGAGTTAATCAAATATTAGAAGATATGTTAAGATCCTGTGTACTCAATTATTCAGAGAAATGGGATGAATGTTTGCCGTTAGCAGAGTTCTCTTACAATAATAGTTATCAAGAGAGCATTAAGATGGCACCATTTGAAGCTCTGTTTGGCAAAAGATGCAGAACACCTTTGAACTGGTCAGAACCTGGAGAACGTAGTCTCTTCGGAGTTGACTTAGTTAAAGAAGCTGAAGAAAAAGTCAGATTGATTCAAGAGAACATGAAGAAAGCACAATCTAGGCAAAAGAGTTATGCCGATAAGAGACGTCGGTCTCTTACCTTTAAAGTTGGTGATTATGTCTATCTCAAGGTATCACCAATGAAAGGAGTTACTCAATTTGGAATCAAAGGAAAGTTGGCACCTCGATATATAGGTCCCTATCAGATCCTTAAAAGATGTGGAAAGGTGGCATATCAACTTGATTTACCGCCACAGCTATCATTGGTTCATAATGTGTTCCATGTCTCTCAGTTAAAGAAATGTCTTCAAGTGCCTGATCATGTCATTCATGTTGAAGAGATTGAATTAGAGCCTGATCTGACATACTCAGAGTATCCTATCAAGATTCTTGACCAGAAAGATCGAGTTACTCGGAAAAGAACTGTCAAGTTCTATAAAGTTCAATGGAATCAACATACTGAAGACGAAGCCACGTGGGAGTCAGAAGAGTTTCTCTTAGAAAGTTTTCCTGAGTTTCTTTCTTCTGTCTAGTCCTTGTAATCTGTAATATGATGGCCTATCCCCTGCTTTATGTAAAGGTTAGTAATGGAAGTGCCTGACACATTTCCTTTTCCATTAGTTAGCCTACAGGTTAAATCTCGGGACGAGATTTCTTTAAGGGGGAAAGAGCTGTAACACTCTGGTGTTAAGCAGACTAAAACCTGACATGTCATCATAAGCACTGGCATTTCATTTGAGTTGATAACCTAATTATGCATTCACTAAAAACAAGTTTAAGTCATCATGCTTGTGCTTAGTTGATAAGGAGTGTTTAAGTTGAAACCCTAGTTTATGTTTTCTTTGTGGTGTTTAATGCTTTTATGCTATATAGGGGTACTATGGTAATTTCTTATATAGTAGTTGAATTTTGGATCACATTTTGGTATTATGTCTCAAAGGTGTATTTGGAACATGTTTCAAGTCACCATTGAGGTATAATTCAAATTGGGTTGAAATTCAATTAAGTAGTTTAATTAATTTAAAAACCCTATTTTATCCCCTTTCTTTTTAATCAAAATCTAAAAAGAATTTGAGTATGCTTCAAAAAGCAAAGTTGCTCCATTTTTGATAAGGATCAACTTTGATGTATAAAGTTTTTCAAGTTCTTATTTGAAATCAGAAGTAATTGTGATAATACCCTTTTGCCCTTTTTGTCCCCTTTTGATTTGCAAACCCTAATTCAAAATCTAAGCATATTCTGCATATGTTGCAAAAATAAAAGATGTTCAGTATTGAATTTTGAACATTTGATATTTTAACATATTTTCAACTTATATTCAAAAATCCAAAGTAATTTCAAAATTTCTGAAAGGGTATAAAGGAGAAGGGGGGATAAGCTTTCTTCCCTGTTCATGGCGGTGGATGGCTGAACCTGGAATCACTGACGCTAGCGCAAAGGCCGTCGATTTCTCCCGAATGCGTGGGCAACTGAGTCCGTGGCGAAGTCAAGCAGCTGCTGGCGCTCTCCCTCGCGTCGTGGCGCCACCTCCTATGCTCGCCGTCGCCGTTTTGCCACCTAGGGCACCGACGGACTCCATTCAATCTCTATCCCAAATTCACCGTCTTTGCTCATCCTCATCCAAGATTGCCCACAGTTATAACCTCCCTACCTCCTTGCGCATCTCCGGAACCCATCACTTCTACCTCTACTGCCTCAGAGAGCTCGAGCTCGCCGTTTTTCTTCCCGCCGGGCAAAATCGCCGCCGAGCTCGACCTCGCCGTGGTCAGCTCAACCGAGCACTCCTCTTCTCTCCCTGTCTCGTGTTTCTGTTTCATCTTGATCCCAGGATGCTCATCGGCTTAGTGGTTTTCCTTTTGGTGCTCAGGTCTCACCGGAACATCACCTTCTTCGCCGGAGCTCGCCGGTGCAAGCCACTGCTCCGTGGACCTTGCCTTCCCGTTCCTCCTCCGCTCGAACCAACTACACAGGCAGTAGCAGGGTAAGCTACTGGAGCTTCCTAGCCCCTTCGTTCTTCTGTTGCTAGCCTAGGTTCACTGGAACAGCTCCGCCGCGGTTCGGTCCGCCGCCGTGCGTGGCCAGACCTCACCGGAGCAGTAGCGTTTAGGGTTAGAGGCTCTATCGGCCGCGGGTGACTCGCCGGTGCTGGTGCTCGCGTTCGTTAGGTCTCTACTGGCCGGAGTTGGCCGACGTAAGGCTCGCCGGCGCTCGGTGCGCCGCCGTTCGCTCGGGCCAGGGTCGGGGACCTCGCTCTTGCGAAGACGACTTTTTGTAGGGTGTTGGTTGCAAAGTCCGAGACACGTTTGAATAGTGCTATGGACTGCGGTTTAGTTTCGTTTAAGCCAAAGGGCTTTTCTGCAAAGTTGCCAAGGCGCGCGGGCGGGAGCCAGGCCGGGCCTGCTTTCGCGTGCGCTGGGCCGCTTGGACTGGGCCGAAAGCCCAGGTTGGGCTAGTTTGGAGTTTTTCTTTTTCTAGTTTTATGCACAGTAGCTAATTTTGTTATTTTTGCTATAATTTTTCTATAGCTCTGTTAATTGTGAAATTTGACATGTAAGATAATAACATGTCTGTGCTAATATAACAGTTCTAAAACTTGTGTTTTGAGTAATTTTATTATGACAATTAAATCTGCACTTTAATTAATAAATGCAACTTTGATGAATTATGTGATTTTCTGTGTTTCTCCAAAAATCATGAAATTTGACATGTGAGTTTATGTCACTGATATCTACCTTCATGATTAATTTCAGCTTTGTTTGAATAAGCATGATTTGTTTATAAGTATAGGGCTATTTAAAAGGATTTATAAAATAAATAGGATTGTTAATCCCTTTAGGTTTGTGTGCATTTTTGGATTTGTTTGACAACCAAGGAAACACTAGCATGATTTGCTCCCTGGTTATGGATTCCTTTATATAAATGATCTTTTGTTGCTTGTTGGTTACATAACCTTGCTTAATAAAGATAATAAAAGTTGTTTAGGAATAATCTATGGTTTAATAGCTAAGTTAGTTTTGTTGGTTTGCAACTTTACCGTGATGAAAGATTGTTTGAATAAATGTCTACAGCTTAGAAAATTTCCATCTTTACCATGGTCATATCATAAGCATCTCATTGATCATGTATATGCACTTCTACGTGTAGAGCTCGTTTCGGAAGAACCGGATCCTAAGTGGGTTTCTCCTGAGTGTGTGTGGATCCTTCTAGCTTTTCAGAATCTCCGGACTTTGCTGATCAACAAGGCAAGCCCCGGACATTAAACCTATCCTTGTATTTTATAAAGTTATTTATATCATTTGAGTTAATATGATGCATTAAGTAAATAGGAGTTGAGTGAACCCTATTTGATGCATTACCAACCTTGATGATTCCAACACTTAACCTTGATAGCCGTTTTATGAAAATGCTTAGTATGCTTAGCCATGCTTCACTACTTCATAAAAGTAGGTGCTTTTAAAAATGGTTGCTATGTTATGGGAATCATGAATCTTGAGATAACATGATAACGATAGTAACTTACATCAAGAATGGAGTCTTGTTGTAAGGTTACTCAACATAGGACCTTATCGTTGTTGGCCTGCTGTGATTGAGACCTTTGAGTACAGCCCACATGCGGTGGTAAGCCTCGTCTATAGCTATTCCGATACTTGAGAACGGCTAACCGCGTACTGGGAGTGGAGAGATGGCGAGAGTAGCGTGTACCCTCGGGGCTATGAGATAGTCGGGTTCGAGGTGTACTGTACTCTCGGGTGACGCTGGACCCGTTCTTGTATGGGAGGATCTATAGATAGGGTTGACGTATGCAAGATTAAGTTCTACATATGTCGTGTGGTACTGAATCCCCAGCTGGGTTTAATCGATTCGAATCGCCGTGTTTCCTCGGATATGGAGCCTCAATCCACTGACCCGCACCGTAGTAATGAATGGGATCCTTATGAAATAAGAACGAAAGATGTGGTATGCTTGTGAAAGTTTGAGAATCTTTGGATAGTTATAAAGTTTAATCTTGAGTTAAACTTGAAACTAGGTTTTACTATTAGTAAGCTTTTATGCAAAAGAAATGTTTTGATCTTGCTAAAGCCTTACCTTGAATTCCTATAGCCTTCATACCTGAGTCTTCTCCTCTTTTCTAGTCGGTTAAGTCTTGTTGAGTACTTTTGTACTCACGGTTTGTCAACCTTTGTTGCAGGTGAGTTCATTGATCATCCTTTTGGTGGTCAATGTTTCTTCACTCTTGTGGAGGAAAGTGATAATGACTCTGATGTTTGACCTTGGGCAAGTAACAAAAGTTGTGTGGTATATGTAATATAGAGTTCCGAACCTTTTATGTAATAAGTACTTATGAGTTGTAAACTTTTAAACTTAAGTTTCAATCTATGTTATATACTCTTTCTGCTTTACTCTGATTTATCTTATCTATAAAACTGTTGTAATACTGTGATGCTTGACGAGGGAATTCCTGAAAAGAATGTAACGTGGATGATTCGGGTTTCCCGAGGACTCCCGACAGATCTCTTGAGTCATTTGGAACTCGTGCACGCCGATCAGAAGTCTTTAGGACAATGATGGGTGCATGTGGGCCACTTAATTCAGGAGGTTCTGCCACATGGACCAAATTTGTACATATGGACCCACCAGGAGACAAGCCCACTTGGCAGGGCCCAAATGGGCCTAAGAGAGGTGGCGCCCGCCACCCCTAGGTGGCGCCCGCCAGCCACGAGTGGCGCCCGCCACTTGGGCTGGCCCAAGCTTCACCCCCTGCCATGTCACCGATCAGTGTAACCTCCCCAGGGCCAAATCTTGGCCCTTGGTCACTAGGTCAGTGGCATCGGACGGCTCAGGAGAGAGTGGCATGGATCAAGGCTGAATGGCGGTTGCTAGGACATGCAACCGACCTCCAAACCGCCTCGGACAACCTCCTGGATGTCGTTGGATCAATGCCGGTGCATCCAACGGCCAATGAACTGGCGGCCGCCAGTAGGGAGTGGCACCCGCCACCTGACCTAACCCTAGGTCGGGTGGCTGCCCCCTATAAGTACCCCCCTCACTCCTCAAGCTATAAATACCCCCCGGGAGGCACCTCTCCATTCGTACCAGTACCATCTCAAGCAAAGCAACACCAAGCAAGAGAAGTGAGAGTAGGTTAGAAGCTTAGAGAGCTTAGGCAAGTAGGTAGCTAGTTGAGCAAGGCATCTTCGCCCTCGCGGTAGCGCTGCTCAAGGCTTAGCTCAAGAGTAGAGGCGTGCGAGTGATCGGCTCTGGAGCTGGGAAGAGTCTTCCTTCATCTCCAGTTCAGGTTTTGCTCTTGTTACTCAAGCTTTTACTATATTCTAGTTCATCATTTCAAGTATTACTTTATTCTACTTATCAGTATTGAGTGGTATACTTGATTGATTGCTTGAGTGCCTAGCTATCCTACAGGTCAATTCACTTAGCCATAGTAGTTAATCTCTAGTGAGCTTAGTGTTTGATCTTTGCTAATAGGTTGCTTAGTTAGTTTAGTGTTTATCTTATTAAGTCAAGTGTTTGCTCTGACGTCCGCAAGGGTGTCTCTATTCAGAGCTAGGATAGAGATAGTTAGAATATAGTTAAGTGTGGTGCTTAGTTATAGACTTATCTTCAGATACGGCTGGACCCCCGGATAGCTATGGTGGCAAGCAGGTGGTGACAGCCCTATGCGCCTTGAATTCCACCACGTAGTTGGCCCAGTTTAACAGTAAGGCTCATTGTGCTAGCGTTCAACCTAAGTAAGTGGTAAAGGCTAGTACGCCTCGATACTTGACAAGATAGGAATAAAACTATACTCAACTTAGTTGCTTTATTGTCTTTTGCCTGACATGCTTCGTAACTATCTTGCTTCGTAGTTATCTTGCTCTGTGGTTATCTAGGATTAGTTATCATTAGTTAGTAGTTAGTTATCTTAGTTACCCTTAGTTATCCTATTCCATTTATCTACCTATCATCCACCTTACCTTAGCCATCCATATCATCCTTACCTATCCACCCATATATTCATTCTAGCCTTTCATCTCTTCCCTTCTCCCCTTTTCCCTTTTCTCTTTTCTTCGACTCTCATCCCCTCCTTGACTCAACTCATACACCACCCTAGCCTTCCCTTGGGATCAAATAAATCGACACCTGGTACTCCCAGGCGAAGTGCTACTACGATAGTTCTGTGCGCTTGCAGAATCTCCTCCTGGTAGATTGCATTCTCGCTAGCTAGCTCCTACTAGTGTCGGGACTGACAACCCTGCTTGGCATTAGTAGATAGCTACTTTAGTTACCCTATCCTAGGTGTAGCTAAGAACTACCAACACTCGCCATCGCTGAAGGTGGCGAGGAAAGAACGTCGACCGGCGTCGAAGGCCTTCTCCATGTCCTCTCGGCGGTAGCCGCCCTTCTTCTTCTTCCCGGCCTTGTTCTCCAGCTTGCCCTTGCGCCTGGAGTTGCGGTTCTTGCCGGGGAAGCTCGCGACGAAGTGATCCGGATCTCCACATCCGTAGCAACCCTCGCGTGCGCCACCACGCCGGCGATTCAGGCGGTTGTTGTGAAACCGCGAGAACCGGGTGATGACGAGGGCGAGCTCGTCATCTCCAAATGCCTCCAACTGCTCCTCCGTGACTGTAAGCAAAGAAGACAAAGAAAACAGAGGAGGTGAAGCGTCAGCAGAGAAAGTCGATCCACCCGTGCCTGAGACCAAAGCCATGGTATGTGAAGATGGGTTCTTCAGCTTGGCCTGAGTCAGGTGATCGATCTCGGTGGACTTGAGCTTGCTGAATAGCTCGTCCACGGTGAGGGTGTCGTAAGCAGCAGACTCAATGATGGTCGACACCTTCACATCCCATACCCTCCGATCTAGGGCGTATAGCAACTTGAGAGCCCTCTCATCATCGTCATAGGGTAGGTTGGCCTGATTGGCACGCATCTTGTTCACGATCGTCTGGAAATGAGCGAACATAGCGTCAATCGTCTCTCCCTTCAACTGAACAAAGTTCTCGTACTCTCGCTTGTACGTCTCGAAGAGTCTGGTCTTGACCTGAGCCGTCCCCTCGTGATAGCTCTGAAGCTTCACCCAGATCTCTCGTGTCGTCTCAAGCTTAGAGACACGCTCAAACTCAGGAAGGGAGATGCTGGCCTAAAGAGTGTTACATGCCTTTGAGTTGGCCTCGTGTTGGTCAATCGGGACCTGAGAGGGGGTGAATGGGAGCCTCAAATTCAACTCATGAATAGAATGGCCCTTGTCCCAGAGAATCACCCCAAAAGCAAAGACTCGAGACGATCGAAGAGTTCACGACCTACAAGTAGGTGGATACCCTAGGAGATGTCCTAGTGGTACAGCGGAACCTCCGGAGAAACCCCAAAACCAACTGCCAAAGCCCCAGAGCAAAACTGCAAAGTCTGCAGGTTCGTGGACTGTCCGGGGTCAGGGTCCTAGACTGTTCGCCGTTTCCCGGACTGTCCGACACTGGAAGTTCGGACTGTCCACCGGCAAAAGTCCAGAAACAGAACTGTTCTGAACAAGTTCTGGATGACTCCCGGACTGTCCGCGGTTTGCACGCCGGACAGTCCGCGGTTCACGTGAACAGTGAAACCCTAGCGTCCGGTGCCAACACTGTGCCGCGTCCGATGTGACCCCAGACTGTCCGCGGGTCACTGGCGGACTGTCCGCCGGTCACAAGACCGAGAACAGTACGCGCTGCACTGATCTGAACCAGCCAAGTCCCGATCCCCGGACTGTCCGCCGCTGGGGGCGCGGACTGTCCGCGGATGAACAGAAAGCACAATTCTGCTCGGGACAAAGAGGCAAATCGATCGGAACTTCACCAAATCAAAAGGGACTTCGATCAAACTCCTCCCAGGTGTTCCTCTACGTATTGGGGTGCTAATCCTAAGAAATCATCCCACCAAACCAAGTCGATCAAGAGAAATCCGAGGATCACTGAAAAGGGGGAAAGAACGAAGACCAAACGCGAAATAGACCCGATCTATGAATTCGTGAGGTTAGAGGAGAAATCCTTTGGTGGAAAGAAGGAGCTCACGACCAAGAACGAATTGATTCAAGTGGAATCAAAAACCATCTCGCGGAGAGGAAGAACGAGGCAATTCTCCGAGAGATGAAAAACCGAAACGCAAAGAACACCAACTCAAAACACGAATCGATCAATTCCAGCCGTGTGGCAACCACACGAGACAATCGTGAGAACTTCCTGAACTTCCCAAAACACAGAGACATGGTTGAGTCTTCCCTGCGGATCGCTAGCAGCTAGGTATGATTAGAACCTAAGCGGGGGCTAAGGAGGGGTGCCTCCCTTATTTATAGCCTAATACAATAATCCCCTTCTACTCCTAGATACACGAGCGAAGCGGCCAACCCTAGGGGTATCCCGGTCCAACTCTGCTTGATGACGATCCGACGGCCACGCGCCTTCCTCATCCTTAGCTTCGCCTCGACGCAAGCCTCAGGATGCCGCCACGTGCCGCCCTGTCGACCGCCGCACCTTCCTCGCGGATAGCTGCGCTGCCGCGCCAGCCTCTCCACTGCGCCACGCGTCGACCGTCCTTTTTGCGGACTTCCCCCCGGTTTTGAGGCCAAAACCGGGAAAGCTGGGCCTTCCCCCGATTTTGAGGCTGAAACCGGGAAACCTGTCCTCTAGCTGAGTTTTGTGGCCCAAACTCAGAAACCCGCGTGCCCAGGTTTTGAGGCCCAAACCTGGAAACCATCCACGCCGAGTTTTGAGGCCCAAACTCGGAAACCGGCCACCCCGAGTTTTGAGGCCCAAACTCGGAAACCGTCGAGGGTAGCTTTTTGAGGCTCAGCTACCGAACCCGTGCCGTAGATGGGATGTGGTTCGCACACCCTGAGTTCCAGCACCGATGTCGGAGCATGTCCAGCCTCCACGCCGGGCACAGTGCATTCGCCATCCTTCTCGGCCTCCCGCCAAGTGTCACGACGCCATCACCTTCCTCCTGACTCGGCCGATGCACCGCACATCCCCATGTACTCTTGCTAGTCAACGTCACGTGCCAGCTACCATAGCTGGTCCTCAGGTCTCCCGGTCCGTCGGTCCAAGCTCCACGTCCGCCCTTCACCACTCTCGGTCCGTCGGCACGGCACGGCACGTCCCTACTTGACCTTCACCTCACCTTCGACCACTGTCTCCGAGCTCCGCACCTGCACATCAACATAGCCAAGAGACATGTTGCTCGTTGATTGATCACTCATCACTCAGGAAGGGAACCACAAGGGCACATATCAACCTTGTGTTCTCAAAAGAAGATGGTTGGAATTGATCAAAGATTATGATCTCGAAGTACACTATCACCCGGGAAAGGCAAATGTTGTAGCAGACGCTCTTAGTCGTAGAAGCTATGCAAATATGGTTTGCGCATTTTAGTTTCCGGCAGAGTTAGCAAAGGAATTTGGAAAGTTGAATCTAGCAACCGTTGCACACACTGTGGAGTTAGAAGTGGAACCTATTCTTCAACAAGAGATCCGCAAAGGTCAGTTAAAAGATCAAGATACCATAAATATCGCAGAACGCATAGTGATTGGCAAAGCACCTAGATTCAGATTAGATGAACAAGGAACTGTTTGGCATGGTAAAAGAATCTGTGTGCCAGATATCAAGTCAATTAAGGACATGATTCTTAATGAGGCTCATAACTCAGCATATTCAATTCACCCGGGCAGTACGAAAATGTATCTGGATCTGAAAGAGAAATATTGGTGGCATGGCATGAAAAGAGAAATAGCTGAATATGTTGCAGTCTATGATACTTGTCGGAGAGTTAAAGCAGAACATCAAAGACCCGCAGGACTTCTTCAACCCATGAAAATTCTAGAATGGAAGTGGCAAGAAGTAGGAATGGATTTCATTATGGGATTACCCCGAACTCAGAAAGGTTATGATTCAATATGGGTTATTGTGGACCGGTTAACCAAAGTGGCACATTTTCTTCCTATAAAGACCACTTACACAGGAGCTAAGCTAGCAGAACTGTATATGGAAAGAATAGTATGCTTGCATGGAGTTCCGAAGAAGATCGTGTCAGATAGAGGAACGCAGTTTACATCCCAGTTCTAGCAAAAGTTACATGAATCTTTGGGAACCAAGCTCAATTTCAGCTTCGCCTATCATCCACAGACTGAGGGGCAGACATAAAGAACGAATCAGATTCTCGAAGATATGTTACGAGCATGTGCACTCCAATATGGAATCAGTTGGGACAACAGTTTGGTTTATGTAGAATTTTCGTATAATAACAATTATCAGAAGAGTTTAAAGATGTCACCCTTTGAGGCTTTATACGGAAGGCAGTGTCGAACTCCTTTGTTCTGGAACCAGACTGGTGAAAGTCAAGTCTTCGGACCTGAGGTTTTAAAACAAGCAGAAAATCAAGTTCATATAATCAGGCAGAATCTGAAAATAGCTTAGTCAAGACAGAAAAGTTATGCAGATAACAAAAGAAGAAATTTGGAATTTGAAATCGGAGAATATGTTTATCTAAAAGTTTCACCGATGAGAGGGACCAAAAGATTCCATGCCAAAGGAAAGTTAGCACCAAGATATGTGGGACCGTTCAGAATCTCACATAGAAGAGGTGAAGTGGCTTATCAGCTTGAGCTACCTAATAATCTCTCAGGGGTACATAATGTGTTTCATGTATCACAGTTAAAGAAGTGTTTGCGAGTACCTGAGGAACAGTTACCCTTGGAAGAGTTGGACATTAAGGAAGATATCACCTATGCAGAGTATCCTATCCGTCTCTTGGACACTACAGAGAGAATTACTCGAAGCAAGATAATCAGGATGTGTAAGGTTCAGTGGAATAGGCACTCTGAGGATGAGGCCACTTGGGAAAGAGAAGAGGATTTAAGATCAGAGTATACCCAGCTTTTTCAATCTTCCGAATCTCGAGGACGAGATTCATCCTAAGGGGTAGGTTTGTGACACCCTAAAAATCAATTTTTGGAAATTAGGAATTAATATGACTTTGTTCATTTTTTTCATGAAACCTATAGAGCAAACAAATAATTTTTGGTGAATTAATAATTTATCGTGGGGCTTAGAAACATTTTTGTTGCATTCATGCTGGAGCATAATATTTTGTTTGAGTGTAGGAATAGTGTTGAGTGGTTTGAATTCAAATTTGATTTGAATTTAAACAAGTTTTCAAGAGAAACAAAAAGAAAAGAGTTTTTCTTTTTCTCTCTCTCCCTCCCTCACCCTTTTGGCTCAACCAGCAAGGCAGCCCAGCCCGCGCCCCCTCTCCTCTCCCCCTCCCTCGGCCTGCTCCGGCCCCAGCCGCACCGGCTGGCCCGCTCGCCCCCGCGCGCCACCCGCCAGAGCCCCGGCCCACTCCCTTGCGCCGACCCAGCTGCGAGCCGCCTCTGCCCCGCACAACCGCGCCCGCTCCCCGGCCCGTGACCCCGCTAGCCCAGCCGCAGCCGCTCCCTCTCCCGCTGTCAGCTCGGCCCCACGCGTCAGCCACGTACGCCCCGACTGACACCCTGGGCCCGCACATCAGCGCCCCACCCTTTCCCCTACCTCCGACCGCTCGGTCCGCCGCCGCCGTTCCCCTCCCCTCCTAGTAACGGCAGGTGAGTGGCCTTCAAGGCCACTCGGCCTTCGATTCGGCTCGGTGGAGCCTCCACCGACCGCCTCCGCTCCTCCTCGAGCCCTATAAAACCCGGGCGAGACCCTCACCCTCTCCCTCGTGCACCCGCTCGCCCCACCGATCCCCGCCGCCTCGAGAAGCCCTGCCCAGCCACTTGAGCCCCGTCGAGCCCCTTCCAGGTGTCGCCACGGCCACCTAAGGCACTTCCGTGCCCACCCTTTCTCCCCTTTTGCTTGAACCGAGTCTCACCGGAGTTTTCCCCTTTTTGCAGTTTCCGCCACCATCGATTGTCGCCGTGGTGAGCCCTTCAGCCGAAGCCAAGCCCGCAGCCGTGCTCGCCGTTACCCCCGCTTCACTCTGATGCCACCCCCGCAGCCAACCGAGGCCGGGAGCCCTCGGAACGGGTGTTCCCAAGCGGCTCCAATGGCGCTTAGGTCCTGTTTTCTTTCGGTTTAGCCCCTGAAGTTTATGGTTTTAGTGCCCGCCGTCCAGAGCCGTGAGTTTTGCGTGCTAACCCCTGCAGGCTACGTTTATGTACGTTTTAGTCCTTGGTTTTCGCAGGCTAGCCCCTAGGCAAATGTTTTTATTTACAAAACAGCCCCTGAAACTTGTTTTCTTCATAACTTTCTTGTTTATAGTCTGATTAGAGTGATCTTTATGTTCATGTGATCGTATCGACGAGTAGAATAGTTTTATGCATGTTTCTCTAACTATTTTTGATGTTTGGTGTATTGTTCTAATAAAAGTATATTTTATTTGCAAGTAATGACTGTTTGGATGCTATGATTGGTGTTGACTCTTGCTAACGTCGTTACTAGGAGTAGACTATGGAATCTATCCCCGGCAATGGCGCTAGAAAGGCTTGTTGGTACTTCTTAATATAAGAAGTATAACTGACTATTCGTATGACTATTGGTAAATTCTGCAAGCGCACAGAATAAGTCAATTGTAGCACTTCACCCAGGAGTAACCGAGTATCGTATTTATTTCCACAGGGAAGCTACTATGGCAGAACTAACACTACGACTGCTATGAACAACTCGTGATTCTAGCAAGGTTGATCAAAATGTATGTATGGGGGTTGATTTCTACTACTACTAAAATAAAAAGAAAGAAAGACTAACTACCACTAAACTAAATCGGCGGGGTCTGGCCGATGAACAGATTAATGTTTTCCTACACACTTACGAACACAACTAACTTAGCAATAAAGATTTTATCTAGTTCTTCAAACCGTACACACCCTCTGGACTATTTACCTCAAACGTGCACAACGAGGTTTATGATTTAAAAACTAACCCAACTACGTGGTGGAATTCAAGGCTCCCAGGGTTGTCACCACCTGTTTGCTACCACAGCTATCCGGGGGGCTAGCCACAAACTAAGGTATAATTAGTCTAAGCACCGCGCTTACACTAATATATACTACTCTAATCTTGCGTCCAAAACTAGAGCACTGATTACTCAGCGAAGAACCCAAACTAGATACAAGCTAAATACTAAGTTATCTATGATCGAAAGCACTCAACAAGAACAATAAGTAAAGAACTTAAAGTAAATGCTGAAAGTAGAAGAACACTAAGATAAATGAAGAAAGACTTGGAATTATACCAGAGACTCTAGAAGATCCTATATTACAACTCCAGCTCTTCTCTTCTACACTCTCGCTCTCACTCTAAGTCTCTCAACTAGAGTGTTACTTCACCAGAGCTTCGCTTACAAGAGAGTGGGACTAATGAGGTGAGGTCTAAGTACAAATGAGCTCGGGGGGTCCTATTTATAGCCTATGGGACCTAGGGGGGTACTTATGGACCTAGTGGTGGCGGGCGCCAGCCATAGGTGGCGGCCGCCAGCCCCCTGGCCGTTGGATCCACCGTCATTGCTTCAACGGCATCCAGGAGCTCCAGAGAGGCGGTTCCAAGGTCGGTTGCATGTCCAAATAACCGTCACGTGGGCAATTAGGTCATAATCCATGTGACATCTCTTCTTAGCCCTTGGATGCAATGACCTAAGTGATCAATGGCTGCAAATGAGTGTGGCACGCCTCCCCTGGATCAGTGACGTGGCAGGGGATAAGTTTGGGCCTCACTCCCCTGGTGGCTGCCAGCTAGGAATGGCGGACGCCACCCCACCTTGGCCCAAAGTGAGCCCAGGTCAGTGGGTTTGCCTCCTGGCGGGTCCTCTTGGTCATTTTGCTAAAAAACCCTGCAATTACCTACATTCAAATAAAACTCAAGGATAAGTGGAAATCGTTAGTTTATAAAAGGTTTTTGGTTGATTTTAGGTCCTTGTGTTGCGTTATATGACCTTGTTGATGCTAAGAATATGACACTTAGTGAGCATCAACAATTGGTGGTTTGTATCGAGTCCAGACGGTGAAGTGTTCGAGGAGCAGAATCCTCAGGAGCAGTACCAAGAACAAGCGTGTGACCAAGGCAAGTATAACCTACGGTTTCCTTGTTGCCTATTAACTGCAAGACTAAACATTCATTATGCATGTGTCATAACTTGATGAACCATAAGACAAACCTAGTTTCACTTGATCTTATTACCTTGTACCTATGGGAGGGTTTGCATAATATGTTTAGTAATGCTATGTGCTATTTATTGCTAAATATTTAATAATGATTAATGACTATGGAACAATGTTAAAAGAGGCTTTTTAACAACATTAGGGCACTGGAGCATGGCTTTCGCTCAGTGATCCACCCCAGGGACTATCTTTTAAAGCGGCCACCCAGGAGATCCCGTGCAGCCTTGAGTATCACATGGCTCTGATCTTAGTCGTATAACTAGACTTTCTCTAGCTTGTAGTAGTTACCGAAAGGCGCTAGAGGGGGGAACTGGGTTTAAGAATGGCTTTCTTGCCTGTCAAGATGTGTACTGGTCGGCTATCAGGTGTGCCATCTTGAAGGGGGCCTCCATTCGCCTGGAAGCCAAAACCTTGCGGCTACTACTTGTTAGGGTGGCTACTGCTACATAGTGAAACCCTGCCGTACTTCCATAGAGGAGGTAATGTGGGTCTCGCTAACCCCGACATATGAGAATCACGGCCTAAGGTGAAAGTGTACAACCTCTACAGAGTGTAAACCTGATATATCAGCCGTGCTCACGGATACGAGCGGTCCGGATCCTTTTTAAGCAGTTCATGGTGGGGTATGTTGGTGTGCGGATACATGGGTGTATGCCGGGTCTCTGAGTGATGAGTGACTGTCAACTGGGATGATGCACATGTTCTTTGGCTTGTGTTGTGCAGGTGTCGAGCACGGATGTAGTGATCGAAGGCGAGGTGAAGGTCAAGTAGAGACGTGCCGTGCCGATGGACCGAGAGTGGCGAAGGGCGGACGTGAGGCTTGGACTGAGGGACCAGAGGCCCGAGGATCAGCTATGGTGGCTGGCAGCCTGTGACGACGACAAGTGAAGAAGTGCGGTCATGTGTTGTCTGAGTCGTGGACTAGGGGACACGTGTCGGTGGACGGGGTGCACAGGAGGTGCATCCCATCTATGACGTCGGTTTGATGGTAGAGCCAGGGAAAAACCATCGGATGGACGGTTTCCAGGTTTGGGCCTCAAAACCTGGGCATGGACGGTTTCTGAGCTTGGCCACAAAACTCGGGCTGAGGACGGTTTCCAGGTTTTGGCCTCAAAACCTGGGCTCTGAGGGTTTGCTGAGTTTGGCCTCAAAACTCAGATGCTGGTGGGATGGTTTCCCGGTTTGGGCCTCAAAACCGGGGGTTGGCTGGAAAAGGCTGGTTTCCCGGTTTGGGCCACAAAACCGGGGGTGCAGAGCGAGGGCGGCACGTGGCGGCGATCCGGAGGTTGCGTCGAGGCAACGCTTTGGTTTGTGCGGGCGTGGCCGTCGGATACACCTACCACCGAGTTGGTCCAGAATAACCCTAGGGTTTAGCTGGTTCGCTCTGTAAATTAGAATAGAGAGGGGTAGAGTAGGAAATAGACTTAGGCTAGTAGTAGGATAAGTAGTCGGGAGACACCCTCCTCCCATCTATCTCAGTCATCTGCTCTTTCGCACTTAGGGTTTCCTGCTCTCCCAATCCCCTGCTGTAGCTAGCTGAGATCCGCAGAGAGACTTGCCTCTGTGTACTGTTGATTTCAAGGAAGTGAGGCCGTATCCTCACTGTTGTAGCGTGTGGTAGCCACACGGTTGCAAATTCGTGGTTGTGATTCGCGTTTTGGTCGTGTTATTCGCGGGTTGCTTTTCTCCACGTTTTTCCCGTCGATCGATCTCTTTGCTCAGTGCATCTTTTCAAATCCGTTTGAATAGAGTTGTTCTAGATCGTGAGGCACTTCTTTCCACCAAAGGAAATCTCCTTTAACCTCACGGTCTAGGAGATCGAGCGATTTTAGTTTTGGATCGGTTTTTGCTCCCTTGCCATGAATTCTTCCGATTCCTCGATTAGGAGTTAGGATCGAGCCATGATTCCCGTGGGATAGCTCACTAACTTCCTTGGAACTCCTCATACCAAGTCTAAGCCTTAGTGCTTTTGATTCGGAGGAGATCGAGTGGATTTCACGGAAGAACAGCACTGCGTCGAGGGCATCGGACGCTCGAGTTCTTGGCATCGGACGCTGACCCCTTTTGGCATCGGACGCTCTGTTGACACGTGTCAGTCTCTGACATTTTCAAAGGGCCATCGGACGCTGCCACCGGACGCTCCGTTGTGCATCGGACGCGCCGGAGTGAGACCATCGGACGCTGAGAGTCTACTGTTCACAGCGTCCGATGGGTGTCCAGTAAGGGTTCTGTTTTGCACTTTTTGCATCGGACGCGTCCGTTGGTTGGGCATCGGACGCTGCCAGCGTCCGATGCTGCTGTGACTGCGCAGTCTCGTTCGTTGTTTGTTCGTGCGATCTTGGATTTGGTTTCCGTCTTTTGCGTTGGCTTTCTAGAGTTGTGTAGTGTCCCGGTGTGCTTCTAGGAAGCATCCACCCTACATCTAGGGTCATGGACACTAGCAAGCTCTAGGGTTTGCTTCTGGGGTTGATTCTTGGGATAGTGGCTACTAGTTTCCGAAAGGAAAATTTGAAGCTCCCATTCACCCCCCCTCTGGTCGCTTTCTGGTTGCTTCTCGGTCCTTCAATTGGTATCGGAGCGGGTTAAGGATCTTCCACCTTAGCCGGTTCCATATCCACAGAAGGCGACATGGATCGCGGCATGGGCAAACCGCCGTTCTTTGATGGGACGAACTATGCGTATTGGAAGATACGCATGTCGGCCTATCTCCAGAGCATGGGCTCTTCTGTTTGGGAGATTTGCAACAGGGATGATTACGTTGTCTTGGCTGCTCGTGTTACTCAGCTTCAGATAGATGAGCACGATGCCAATAGCCGAGCGCGTAACGCTCTTTTCTCCTGCTTGAGCATGTCTGAGTTTGATCGAGTCTCTCACCTCCCCACGGCTCGTGAGATTTGGGCTACCCTCATGCGCTTCCATGAGGGAACCTCTCAAGTCAAATCTCGTCTCTACGAGTCACACAAGCGGGAGTACGAGAACTTTCAACATATGCTTGGCGAGAGCATAGAGAGTTTATTCGCTCGCTTTCAGGTTATTATCAACAAGATGAGAGCGAACAAGGAGCTGTTGCCTTTTGATGATCATGAGAGGGCTTTGAAGCTTTTGCACACTCTTGATCGGTCAGTGTGGGACTCAAAGGTCCAGGCGATCATCAAATCGTCTAACTATGAGACCCTCACCTGCGACGAGCTCTTTAGTAAGCTCAAGTCTAGTGAGATTGACGCCATGTCGAGGGCTTCTTATGAGAATCCTTCCGGCCCGACTATGGCTTTGGTTTCTGGATCTTCTAACCCCTCTGGAGGTTTTGCTCTTTCATCTCTCTTTTCTGTCACAGAGGACCAGCTTGAGTCTTTGGGGGATGACGAGTTGGCACTGCTCGCCAACCGGTTCTCGCGGTTCCACAACAACTGCATGAACCGTCGCCGCGGAGGAGGACGCTCAGGATGCTATGAGTGCGGC
Source organism: Coix lacryma-jobi var. lacryma-jobi (assembly GCA_009763385.1). Classification (NCBI taxonomy): domain Eukaryota; kingdom Viridiplantae; phylum Streptophyta; class Magnoliopsida; order Poales; family Poaceae; genus Coix; species Coix lacryma-jobi. The sequence goes on from CM019826.1 coordinate 20,582,961, forward strand.
GACCCCGACCATTTCATCGCCAACTGTCCCAAGAGAAGCATTCATCTGGGAAGGGCGATCATGGGCACAAGTACGACTCCGGCAAGCGCAAGGAGAAGTACGTTCCCCCGAGGCACAAGCGGAGGGGCGGCTTCGACAAGGAGTACATCAAGAAGAAGTACTTGGAGAAGGCCAGGCTGAGCAGCGTGCGTTCTTCGCCACGCTCAGCGACGTCGACGGCTCGGATGACGACTCCGCTTGCTCAAGCGATGACGAGTCCGAGAAGAAGAAGAGAATCGAGGACAAGCTGAACGGTCTCTGCTTCTTCGCCGACGACGACGGCTTCTGCACCATGGCGCTTGGTGATGAGGTCGACGGCAAGCTGGAGCACACCCCTCGGAACGACGACGACGACGACGACACCTCCCAGGTAAAACGGTTGGAGGACATTTGGTTGGTGGATTCCGGTTGCTCGAGGCACATGACCGGAAACGCCAAGTGGTTCTCCAGCCTTAGTCCTGTTGTCGGAAAGGAGTACATAACCTTCGGCGACAATAGCAAAGGTAAGGTATTGTCTCGCGGATTGGTGCGAGTTAATGAGCACTTTGTGTTGCGCGATGTTGCTCTTGTTTCTAACTTGCATTTTAACCTTCTTTCTGTTTCGCAACTCTTTGACGACGACTATGAGATTCGTTTTAAACCGAATCTCAGTCGTATTTTGGATCCTCAGGGCAATCTTGTGTGTTTGATTTCGCCCTTTGGAAAAGTCTTTCGTGCGAATTTCTCGGAGTCGTTTGGCACTTCTCGTTGTCTTGTGGCTGGACCTTCCTCCTCTGATCTTTGGAAGTGGCATAGGAGACTTGGACATTTAAGCTTCGACTTGCTTGCAAGGCTTAGTTCACTTGGCCTAATCCGAGGATTGCCCAAGTTGCATATCGAGAAGGATCTTGTTTGCCACTCTTGTAGACATGGGAAGATGGTTGCCGCTCCCCACCATCCAGTGACTCAGGTCATGACCAAGTGCCCTGGAGAGCTTTTGCACATGGACCTTGTTGGTCCGGCTCGGGTGAGCTCGGTTGGGGGGAAGTGGTATGTGCTTGTTGTTGTTGATGACTTTTCGAGATATTCGTGGGTCTTCTTTTTAGCTGAGAAGACCGAGACTTTCTCCTTTGCTCGCAATCTGATTTTGCGTCTTCAGAACGAGTTCCCTTTGAACTCGATGCGAGCAATGCGGAGTGATAATGGTTCCGAATTCAAAAATTCGGATTTTGAGAAGTTTTGTAACTCTTTGGGTTTGGAGCACCAGTTTTCTTCCCCTTACACACCGCCTCAAAATGGTGTCGTAGAGAGGAAGAATCGGACCCTTGTTGAGATGGCCAGGACGATGCTCGATGAGCATAGGACTCCTAGGCGGTATTGGGCCGAAGCTATGAACACTGCTTGCTATATTTCCAATCGCATTTTTCTGAGAGCGTTCTTGAAAAAGACTTCTTATGAGTTGCGTTTTGGTAGACAGCCCAAGGTAAGTTATTTTAGAGTCTTCGGTTGCCATTGTTTTATATTGAAGAAAGGCAACCTGGACAAATTTGAGTCTCGTTCTTCTGACGGAGTATTTTTGGGTTATGGCACTCACACTCGCGCATATCGTGTACTTAACCTTGATACTAACCGAGTCTTGGAGACATCAGATGTCACTTTCGATGAGACCATGGTTTGTCCTTCTTCTCGTTTTGAGTGTGCAGGTGATCATGAGGTTGGTGAGCCTCTTTTCGATGATGAGGACGAGGATGCTGAAGGCACAGATGACCCAGCATCGCCTCCACCTGCTGTGCCGCAAAGAGCGGCTTTTACGACGACTCACGGCCCCGACACCTCTTCTTCTTGGGGGCCGTGGGATCCGCCACCCCGGGCGGTACCATTTGTACCTAGGGAGGCACCAGCTGCTGTTCAGAGGGAGGTCACTTCGGCAAGGGAGGCGCCACGACACATCCAGCGCCAGCACCCGCCTCAGCAGATGATCGGCAACGTCGACGAACGAGTCACTCGGTCTAGGTCACAGCAAATCTCGCACTTCGCTCATTCTGCTTTTGTTGCTAATTTTGAGCCCCGAGATGTTGGACACGCTTTGACGGATCCAGATTGGGTCAATGCCATGCATGAGGAGTTAGAAAATTTTAAGCGAAATCGGGTTTGGGTTCTAGTTCCACCTCCTCCAGACTGTAAGCCTATTGGGACAAAATGGGTTTTCAAAAACAAGCAAGGAGAGGATGGCCACGTTGTTAGAAACAAGGCCAGGCTTGTAGCAAAGGGTTATAGTCAGAAGGAGGGGATAGACTATGAGGAGACGTTTGCTCCTGTAGCTCATTTGGAGGCAATTAGGATACTTTTGGCCTTTGCTGCATCCAAAGGTTTCAAACTTTTTCAAATGGATGTCAAGAGTGCCTTCTTAAATGACTACATAGAAGAGAAGTTTATGTTGAGCAACCCCTCGGTTTTAAAAATCCCAAGTTTCCAAACCATGTTTTTAAACTCCACAAAGCTTTATATGGTTTGAAACAAGCCCCTAGAGCCTGGTATGATAGGTTCAAAACCTTTTTGCTTGCTAAGGGTTTTAAAATGGGATGTGTAGATAAAACGCTCTTTCTCCTCAGGCAAAGCAAAGACACTCTCTTGGTCCAGATTTACGTGGATGATATCATTTTCGGTGGTTCTTCTCACGCTTTGGTTGCCAAGTTTGCAGATACTATGAGCAGGGAGTTCGAGATGAGCATGATGGGCGAGCTGACATTCTTTCTCGGGTTGCAAATTAAGCAATCCCGAGAGGGGACGTTTGTGCACCAGGGCAAGTACTCCAAGGACTTGCTGAAGCGGTTCGATATGGGTGAGGCCAAGCCTCTTCCAACACCCATGTCGACGATGACTGCCCTGGATGCGGATGTGGATGGAGAAGCAGTGAACCAGAAGGAGTACCCCAGCTTGATCGGGTCGCTCCTCTACCTGACGGCGACACGCCCGGACATCCAGTTCGCGGTGTGTCTGTGCGCGCGCTTTCAGGCGTCTCCTCGCACTTCTCACCGTCGGGCGGTGAAGCGGATTTTCAGGTACCTTCGTTTCACGCCTGAGTTCGGGATTTGGTATTCTGCTTCCTCCACCCTCTCCCTTTGCGGTTATTCCGATGCCGATTTTGCTGGTTGCCGTATTGAGCGCAAGTCCACTTCTGGGACTTGCCAGTTTATTGGTTCTTCTCTTGTTTCGTGGTCTTCTCGCAAGCAGTCTAGTGTCGCTCAGTCTACCATAGAAGGTGAATATGTTGCTGCGGCTAGCTGCTGTTCCCAGTTGCTTTGGATGATGGCCACTTTGCGTGATTTTGGTCTGAGGTTTTCTCGCGTGCCCTTGCTTTGTGACAGCACGAGTGCTATTAGCGTTGCTAAGAACCCCGTGCTTCACTCGAAGACCAAACACATTGATGTGCGCTTTCATTTCTTGCGAGACCACCAGGAGAAGGGTGATATCGACCTTCGCCATGTCAATACTCATCATCAACTGGCTGATATTTTGTAACACCTCTGGTGTTTAATAAGTAATTAACCTGACATGTCATCATCATTAGCATCATTAATCATCTTGATCATGATTTCATGTGTATGCATTTGCTTAGTGTATCATTTTATGTGATGTACCTCTATTGCAAAAACCCTTTTTAGCCCACTTCTTCCTATAAGGGCAACATGGTAATTTCACCTCTGTGCCTAGTTCTATGTAATTCTTGTTCAAATTTAGTGTCCTGATGTTTGTTGCTTTGATCAAAGTTCAAAAATCAGATTTGATTTGAATTTCCTTTTTGCAAAACCCTAAAATCCCAAATCCTGGATTTATTCCCTTTTTGATAACTTTTTCAAAAATTCAAAATTTTGAGTTGGTTCAAAAAGCAAAGTTGTGCATCTGACCTAGAGGAACAACTTTGGTATTTACAGATTTCCATGTTTTTATATAAAATTTGAAGTAATTTCAAATTCATTCAAATTCCAGTTTTTGTCCCCTTTTCAGTTTTAAAAAGTTATTCAAAAACTATTGAGTTTCTGAAAAAGTGTATATTAGCAAAGTTATAGGTTTTGTCAAATGGAACAACTTTCATATATAAAGATTTTCAAGTTTCAGTTTGAAATCCAAAGTAATTTTGATTTGAATCAAATTTGAAAAGTGTTCCCTTTTCTGTTTTTGAATGTAGTTCATAAACTATTTGGAATTTGAAAATGTTCATATTGACAAAGTTGTAGATCTCATTTTTCTGAACAACTTTAGTGTTTTGAGTTTTTGTCGCACAGTTCAAATTTTGGGAGATTTTTGCAAAATACAGAATCTGGCCAAAAGTCAAACCCTAGACCCTAGCACTGTTCTTCTTCCCGTAGAGCCAGAGGGAAGGGGGGGGGGCCCGGCCATGGCGCCGGCGCTGCGGCTGCAGCGCAGGCGGCTGCTCCCCACGCGCCCTTATCCTGTCGCCGCTGTCTCCCGGTTCCCTCCGCGCCCGCACGCGAGCGCTGACCCCCGCTCTCGGCCCCTACAGTGCCCAGCCGCCGCCGCCGCGTGGCCATCGCCGGCCGAGCTTGCGCCCGAGCCCCGGCTGCACGCCAGCTCGACCGCCAGAGCGTAATCGAGTGCGCACGCCCCCGCAAACCTTACCCGCATAACCCCGAGGTCTCTACCGTCCCCTAGCCGCGGCTATATAAGCCCGCCGGAGCCCGACCTCCGCACTCCACCTCCGCCACCGTGGCCAGACTACTCCAGTCACTCCGCCGCTCCACCACCTAGCTCGGAAGCTCCGCCTTGAGCTCGTGAAGCTTTCCCACCCTTCAATTTCACCTTCCCCGCCTCCGTTCGCCCGGCGTAAGCTCGCCGTCCCCATCCCCGGCAGAAACCCGGCGAGCTCGGGTTCGTGGAATTCGCCGCCTCCGGCCATGATCATCCCTCACCGACCCCTGTGTCGTGTTCCTCGGTTCCGTGCGACTCTGATCCGGCCCTTGCGGTCGCGTGTGCTGCGCAGGACCGCCGGATCACCGGAGCGCCGCCGCTGTCGTCTTCTCCCTCGAGCGTGTCGAGCCTCACCCTCGAGCACGAGTCGAGCCTTACCCTCGAGCCCTGCCTCCGACACGTGGTAAGCATCCGAGCCTCCGGCCTCTGCTTCCACTCCGTTTCGCCCGAGCCCTTCCCCAGTCAGGTCTCGGACGGAGGCTTGTTTTTCCGTCTCGCCCGAGCCCGAGCCTCGGCGAGCGCGTGCCCTCCGCTTCGCCCGAGCCCAAGCCTCGGCGAGCATGCTCTCCGCCTCGCCCGAGTCCGGCCTCGGACGGAGGCTCACTTCTCCGTCTCGCCCGAGCCTCCGGGCCAGGCCTCGGTCGAAGCTGTCGCTTCGGTCTCGACCGAGCCCGCCTCGACCGAGCCCGTCTCGACCGAGCCCCGCGATTCGCCGAGCCCGGCCTAGAAAGAGCACAGTGCTCTTCTCTTTTTCTGAGACATGTGAATAGTGTTCGGTTTTCTCTTTTTTGTATGATTTTCTGTGTGCATCCAAAAATTCTGAAATTTTTGTGGTAGACTCTTTATGCTCTGGAGTATTTTATAAAAATATGAAACTTGAGTTTTGTGCAAAGATTTGAAAATGTAAAATTCCCCTTTTAATTGAAAAATGAAGGTTTTGGTATTTTTGGAGAGTGATTTATAACTCCAAAAATCATGAGACAAATTTTTGTGAGCTTCTTATGCCATGTTTAGTCTCTGGTAAAATTTTGAAGTCTTTTGAAACAAGTTGATTTTTTTTGAGCTTTTATTTTAATTGTTAAATAGTGCCTTTTGCTAATTAATGTCTGATTTTATTTGAGCACCTTAATGACCTCCAAAAATTATGAAATTTGTTTTGCCATCTATTTAAGTCATAATGAACTTATGTGATTAATTTGGTAATTTTTGGAGCAACTTCATAAAATGACCTTTTAAATAATTAAGAAAAATAGAAAGAAATGATTAGGGTTCATGTGTATGCCCTGTTTTGCATTGTTCATGCTAGCATACTCATGTGCATGCATCATTGCATTCGTATAGTCACCGAAGAAGGAGTCAAGATCAAGGCAGCCGCCGACGAACCTGTCCCTGAGGCTACCCCGAGCTTCGACTCCTGCAGTCCGCCCTCGAGCCCGCTCTCTTTAAGGCAAGCCCCGGTGCATTTAACCCTTCCATTTATAAAATATTTTCCTTAAATGCTTTTGAGTTAAATTACTGCATTAGGTTATAGGAGTTGTGTGATGACCTATTGCCTCCTGCATTATTTACCTCCACCAAAAGATCCACCCGCCTTGTTTTAAAAACTATTTGCAAAATGCTTAGTGATGCTATACTATAGATTTGCAATAAAATGCCCTTTTCAAAAGTGTGATCACTTAAGAATCTTTATGGTATTTTGGCTTTACTCCCACTATTGGCTAAGTATCTGATCCGTACTTAGTCAATGGGAAGGAGAGGTTGTCCTTGCGTACGGTGCCGTCATGTTGTAGTCCGGGACTCAACAGTTGACACCGACCGGGACAGGGTTGAAAAAACCGACAGGACCTGTACTCTTGGGTTAGAGTCCCGAGGTGCTTGTCGCTGGCGGAAAAATGTAGGGACCATCCGTATGGGGGCCTGCTGGTCAAGACTTGCAACTATTCACATACTACGGAAAGCTCTGGCTCCGAGAAATCCATTATTGGACCGACAACCGCGCACTGGGAGTGGAGAGATGGCGGAAGTAGCATGTACCCACGTGGGTTAGAGTCCCGGATTGGAGTGGTGTACTGTACTTTCGGGTGGCGTAGGACCGGGCCCAATCTTGGAGGAATCGTGGAAGACGAGTTGGCATATGCAAGCTTGGGTGCTACATATGCAGTGTGAATAGGGATCCTCAGCTGAGTATTCTTTATCCGGATTAACGTTGCTCCTCGGTTATGGAGACTTGGTCCACTGACTGTCAACGGAGAGTGGTTCTCAACTAGGAATGTTTTGAAATGAAAAAATGAATCATGAATGATGAAGAATTGAGGAATACTTGAACCTTTCCAAAATAAAAACAAGTTTTACAAGATGCTTTTTCTGCAACAGGACCTGTACTCTTGGGTTAGAGTCCCGAGGTGCTTGTTGCTGGCGGAAAAACTCAAAATGCTTTTTCTGCAAATTTCTCAATCTTGTTCAAGCCTTACCTAAGCCTTGCATTCCTGAGTCTCCTCCCCTTTTTCTTTGTCGGGTAAGTCTTGTTGAGTACCCCAGTACTCAGGGTTTGTTAACCCCTGTTGCAGGTTTCTAAGAGGTGGTGTTGATCCTGATCATGTCAGTGGGCTTGACGTGATCTGGTTGTTTCTCATCTCCAACTTAGGTACTCCACCTAAGTGTGGTTCTGTAATTCTACTCTACTTCCGCAACACCAGTTATTTTTATGTAAAAAGTAACATCTTCATAATTTGTAAAGTTTATCTATCTTGCTTCCGCACTCCGATGGTATTTTGTATCAACTGTTGTAATGTTGTAATTATTCCAACCTTTATGATGATGGTCCTGTGGCTCGTGGATAATTCGGGGTCTCCGCAGGGACACCCGACGGATCATTCCAGTAACGTGTTTCATTTGCACAGTCATTGGGCTCCGTACGACGATGACGTGTGCAGGTGGGCCACATTATTGGGAGGTTCTGCCACAGAATGGTATCGGAGCAGGATTGTCATCAAAGGAAGACTGGTTGCAACATTACTTTTGAAAAACTTCAAAATGATTTCTTAACCTAAAAGTTTTTGGAAATAACAAATTAAAAAAAATGATCCTTCCCTAAGTTTCTTGCCTTGCTGGAAGACTTCGTGAAGACTATACTAGTGATTCCGATAGAAGGTACCAAGTCAGCGAAGTTGGTATATAAAGTATAGCCCTATATCTAACTAACAGGTGGAAACAGAGATCTCCTATCAGTGAGAGGTCGTATAGGACGAGCATGCATCACATCATACATAATGTGCTTCTTCTCAAAAATATAAAAAACAGCTATGATCCCCGATAGTTGATCGTCCCTAGATTCTGTTGCTCTTGCTACTTTCATTCCATATGTTCCTAATCTTTGGGAATTTTTGGATATCTTTCATACACTCTACCACATAAAGTCAGAATCATGGTAAAGTCCTTGGTTCTTCTGGAAAGCGCGTGTCATGCCTTGAATTGGCACGTGCCGGTTGCTTGGTGTCGTGAAAACGACAAATGGTGGTTGAAAGTTACTGAAATTGTGTTCTTTGAAAGGACCGTGATCCATGGACCGGATAAAAGTGTAGGAACCTGGAGTCACCTATGGACGGCCACCATAGGGAGTTACTGTCAGGTGCTCGCTAATATGCAGGCCTATCATCATGATTCTTTCTAAGTCCACCGTTAAAATGCTTTCATTTCTGGATGCCCGAAAGGGAATTCAAAGCCACTTTCCTTGTAATTATGACCAATCCCTGCTTTTGGTTATAATTTCCCTCTTTATGGGATGAGAGTTATAGAAGTTATGCTCTATTATGGTGCCATAATTGGTGACCACAGTGCCGCGTCGGAACCCGAAGAATCTTGTGTGCCGAGTTGCACAAGTTTTCCGTTGGGTGCGCGCAGGTATCGAAGTCTACAGTTATGATCCAATATAGCCCGTAACTAATATACGCTCTCTCTTGGCTCTTGATATTTTTCCTTGCTCCACTCAAAATCCCCTACCTTGCTACTTGCAACCGTGTTCTGATCCCGGTTGTAATCCTAACCCTAACCCAGTTGCCTTGTGAACTCCTTGCGAGTAAACAAGTATGACACTTTTCCTTTTCCATTACTCAACCCCAGCCTTTAAGCACTTCTTAAATCTCGGGACGAGATTTCTTTTAGGGGGAAAGGCTGTAACACCTCTGGTGTTTAATAAGTAATTAACCTGACATGTCATCATCATTAGCATCATTAATCATCTTGATCATGATTTCATGTGTATGCATTTGCTTAGTGTATCATTTTATGTGATGTACCTCTATTGCAAAAACCCTTTTTAGCCCACTTCTTCCTATAAGGGCAACATGGTAATTTCACCTCTGTGCCTAGTTCTATGTAATTCTTGTTCAAATTTAGTGTCCTGATGTTTGTTGCTTTGATCAAAGTTCAAAAATCAGATTTGATTTGAATTTCCTTTTTGCAAAACCCTAAAATCCCAAATCCTGGATTTATTCCCTTTTTGATAACTTTTTCAAAAATAAAAAATTTTGAGTTGGTTCAAAAAGCAAAGTTGTGCATCTGACCTAGAGGAACAACTTTGGTATTTACAGATTTCCATGTTTTTATATAAAATTTGAAGTAATTTCAAATTCATTCAAATTCCAGTTTTTGTCCCCTTTTCAGTTTTAAAAAGTTATTCAAAAACTATTGAGTTTCTGAAAAAGTGTATATTAGCAAAGTTATAGGTTTTGTCAAATGGAACAACTTTCATATATAAAGATTTTCAAGTTTCAGTTTGAAATCCAAAGTAATTTTGATTTGAATCAAATTTGAAAAGTGTTCCCTTTTCTATTTTTGAATGTAGTTCATAAACTATTTGGAATTTGAAAATGTTCATATTGACAAAGTTGTAGATCTCATTTTTCTGAACAACTTTGGTGTTTTGAGTTTTTGTCGCACAGTTCAAATTTTGGGAGATTTTTGCAAAATACAGAATCTGGCCAAAAGTCAAACCCTAGACCCTAGCACTGTTCTTCTTCCCGTAGAGCCAGAGGGAAGGGGGGGGGGGGGCCCGGCCATGGCGCCGGCGCTGCGGCTGCAGCGCAGGCGGCTGCTCCCCACGCGCCCTTATCCTGTCGCCGCTGTCTCCCGGTTCCCTCCGCGCCCGCACGCGAGCGCTGACCCCCGCTCTCGGCCCCTACAGTGCCCAGCCGCCGCCGCCGCGTGGCCATCGCCGGCCGAGCTTGCGCCCGAGCCCCGGCTGCACGCCAGCTCGACCGCCAGAGCGCAATCGAGTGCGCACGCCCCCGCAAACCTTACCCGCATAACCCCGAGGTCTCTACCGTCCCCTAGCCGCGGCTATATAAGCCCGCCGGAGCCCGACCTCCGCACTCCACCTCCGCCACCGTGGCCAGACTACTCCAGTCACTCCGCCGCTCCACCACCTAGCTCGGAAGCTCCGCCTTGAGCTCGTGAAGCTTTCCCACCCTTCAATTTCACCTTCCCCGCCTCCGTTCGCCCGGCGTAAGCTCGCCGTCCCCATCCCCGGCAGAAACCCGGCGAGCTCGGGTTCGTGGAATTCGCCGCCTCCGGCCATGATCATCCCTCACCGACCCCTGTGTCGTGTTCCTCGGTTCCGTGCGACTCTGATCCGGCCCTTGCGGTCGCGTGTGCTGCGCAGGACCGCCGGATCACCGGAGCGCCGCCGCTGTCGTCTTCTCCCTCGAGCGTGTCGAGCCTCACCCTCGAGCACGAGTCGAGCCTTACCCTCGAGCCCTGCCTCCGACACGTGGTAAGCATCCGAGCCTCCGGCCTCTGCTTCCACTCCGTTTCGCCCGAGCCCTTCCCCAGTCAGGTCTCGGACGGAGGCTTGTTTTTCCGTCTCGCCCGAGCCCGAGCCTCGGCGAGCGCGTGCCCTCCGCTTCGCCCGAGCCCAAGCCTCGGCGAGCATGCTCTCCGCCTCGCCCGAGTCCGGCCTCGGACGGAGGCTCACTTCTCCGTCTCGCCCGAGCCTCCGGGCCAGGCCTCGGTCGAAGCTGTCGCTTCCGTCTCGACCGAGCCCGTCTCGACCGAGCCCGTCTCGACCGAGCCCCGCGATTCGCCGAGCCCGGCCTAGAAAGAGCACAGTGCTCTTCTCTTTTTCTGAGACATGTGAATAGTGTTCGGTTTTCTCTTTTTTGTATGATTTTCTGTGTGCATCCAAAAATTCTGAAATTTTTGTGGTAGACTCTTTATGCTCTGGAGTATTTTATAAAAATATGAAACTTGAGTTTTGAGCAAAGATTTGAAAATGTAAAATTCCCCTTTTAATTGAAAAATGAAGGTTTTGGTATTTTTGGAGAGTGATTTATAACTCCAAAAATCATGAGACAAATTTTTGTGAGCTTCTTATGCCATGTTTAGTCTCTGGTAAAATTTTGAAGTCTTTTGAAACAAGTTGATTTTTTTTGAGCTTTTATTTTAATTGTTAAATAGTGCCTTTTGCTAATTAATGTCTGATTTTATTTGAGCACCTTAATGACCTCCAAAAATTATGAAATTTGTTTTGCCATCTATTTAAGTCATAATGAACTTATGTGATTAATTTGGTAATTTTTGGAGCAACTTCATAAAATGACCTTTTAAATAATTAAGAAAAATAGAAAGAAATGATTAGGGTTCATGTGTATGCCCTGTTTTGCATTGTTCATGCTAGCATACTCATGTGCATGCATCATTGCATTCGTATAGTCACCGAAGAAGGAGTCAAGATCAAGGCAGCCGCCGACGAACCTATCCCTGAGGCTACCCCGAGCTTCGACTCCTGCAGTCCGCCCTCGAGCCCGCTCTCTTTAAGGCAAGCCCCGGTGCATTTAACCCTTCCATTTATAAAATGTTTTCCTTAAATGCTTTTGAGTTAAATTACTGCATTAGGTTATAGGAGTTGTGTGATGACCTATTGCCTCCTGCATTATTTACCTCCACCAAAAGATCCACCCGCCTTGTTTTAAAAACTATTTGCAAAATGCTTAGTGATGCTATACTATAGATTTGCAATAAAATGCCCTTTTCAAAAGTGTGATCACTTAAGAATCTTTATGGTATTTTGGCTTTACTCCCACTATTGGCTAAGTATCTGATCCGTACTTAGTCAATGGGAAGGAGAGGTTGTCCTTGCGTACGGTGCCGTCATGTTGTAGTCCGGGACTCAACAGTTGACACCGACCGGGACAGGGTTGAAAAAACCGACAGGACCTGTACTCTTGGGTTAGAGTCCCGAGGTGCTTGTCGCTGGCGGAAAAATGTAGGGACCATCCGTATGGGGGCCTGCTGGTCAAGACTTGCAACTATTCACATACTACGGAAAGCTCTGGCTCCGAGAAATCCATTATTGGACCGACAACCGCGCACTGGGAGTGGAGAGATGGCGGAAGTAGCATGTACCCACGTGGGTTAGAGTCCCGGATTGGAGTGGTGTACTGTACTTTCGGGTGGCGTAGGACCGGGCCCAATCTTGGAGGAATCGTGGAAGACGAGTTGGCATATGCAAGCTTGGGTGCTACATATGCAGTGTGAATAGGGATCCTCAGCTGAGTATTCTTTATCCGGATTAACGTTGCTCCTCGGTTATGGAGACTTGGTCCACTGACTGTCAACGGAGAGTGGTTCTCAACTAGGAATGTTTTGAAATGAAAAAATGAATCATGAATGATGAAGAATTGAGGAATACTTGAACCTTTCCAAAATAAAAACAAGTTTTACAAGATGCTTTTTCTGCAACAGGACCTGTACTCTTGGGTTAGAGTCCCGAGGTGCTTGTTGCTGGCGGAAAAACTCAAAATGCTTTTTCTGCAAATTTCTCAATCTTGTTCAAGCCTTACCTAAGCCTTGCATTCCTGAGTCTCCTCCCCTTTTTCTTTGTCGGGTAAGTCTTGTTGAGTACCCCAGTACTCAGGGTTTGTTAACCCCTGTTGCAGGTTTCTAAGAGGTGGTGTTGATCCTGATCATGTCAGTGGGCTTGACGTGATCTGGTTGTTCCTCATCTCCAACTTAGGTACTCCACCTAAGTGTGGTTCTGTAATTCTACTCTACTTCCGCAACACCAGTTATTTTTATGTAAAAAGTAACATCTTCATAATTTGTAAAGTTTATCTATCTTGCTTCCGCACTCCGATGGTATTTTGTATCAACTGTTGTAATGTTGTAATTATTCCAACCTTTATGATGATGGTCCTGTGGCTCGTGGATAATTCGGGGTCTCCGCAGGGACACCCGACGGATCATTCCAGTAACGTGTTTCATTTGCACAGTCATTGGGCTCCGTACGACGATGACGTGTGCAGGTGGGCCACATTATTGGGAGGTTCTGCCACATATTTTCACCAAGCCTTTAGACGAATCAACCTTTAATCGGTTGAGGGGTGAGCTTGGTGTGTGTTTCCCCTTTTAGATGGGGGAAACATTTTTGGTTCTTGACTGACTCTTTTTCGTTTGTCCTTCTTTTCTTTTGCATTTTAGCATACGCATTCACATTCTGAGCTTCATGTTTATAATCATTAGAATGTGACTATGCTCTATGTAGTATGCTCCGAAGCTTATGTTGATGCTTGTAGCTTATGCTCTTTCTGATCACTAGTACATGTTATGAGCTGAGCTATTTTGAAATGGTGAATTTGCTTAATAACTTAAAATCTGAAAATATTCACCATTGAGATATGCAACTAGCATGTGTAGGATGTGTTGAGTTCACTCGTGCTTTTCATATATGCTAGGTTGCTATGTCTCTAGTTCTGAGTCATTCACTTGCTTGGTCTATACATATCATGTTTAAAATTTGAACCAAGTTTTAGTGAATTGAAAAGATCAAGATGGGATTGCTTGTCAACACATCACGGTATCGAGACTGTTTCTCATTGCACTTTGAGTTAAACTTGAGTCGTGTAGTGTATGACCGAAACCATAGCTTTAAGCTTCTGATTGCTTCGGCATAGGCTTCGCTCGGTTGAAAAGTTAGGCAATGACAAGCTTTCAACCTCTCTCAATCACATGCTAATAATTGACCTTGTGTAATTTTCACCGCTGCAACTCCGATCTAAAGTTGAATTCATAAGTGTATGCTTCTTTCTTAAGCATGATGATTGAACTTTGCTAGCGGTAGTTCACTTTGTATACATGTTTAGCACTTGTTCAGACTCCTGTCTATACATTGCTAGTGCTATTTTGATGGTGAATACCTTTTTACTCAAAACTGCTCTTTTTCGCTCATAGGTTCATACTTGATATCTGGTGATCAGTTTGAGCCTTTGCTGAGCTTGTATGCTATTGTTGAGTCATTGGAGTTATACTGTTTAGAGCATCTTTGCATTCTCCTGAATATATGCCTGAAGCTGCTAACTTGCATTTTGACTCATATGCATGTTGGAAAGGGGAGAACCTCCCTTGTTCACACTTTTGTTGGTGCCTTTTCTGATGGAGAGAGTCTTTTACTTGATTAGTGCATTTTCAACTAAGGGGGAGAGTTTGCAAATCATATGTCTCCTGGATGTTCAACTAAGGGGGAGTTTGAGGGAAATTTTTTCAAATCTTTGTGCCCCTCCCAAGTTGGACCTAAGGGGGAGAGCTTTCCTGGTTGCTTGCACTTTTCAAGGGGGAGTTTGCTAGTTGTGTTGAGCCTTCGCCTCTGCCTTGAGGGACTAGCAAACATTGTTTTTAGGGCATTTGATTTCAATTGGATCAGTGCGTGTTTTGGTATCGAGCTTTATTGTTGGTCGTAAGGCTTTGGTATCAAGCTTTCTTTGCTAGTTGTGTTGAGCCTCTGTGCCTCTATCTTGAGGGACTAGCATTTTTGCTTCGACTTTCCAACTGTGATTTGCTAGCGGTGTTGAGCCTGTTCTACCTCTTCTTGAGGGCTAGCTTTGCTTTGCTTGGTTGCGTCGAGCCGTTGCCCATGTCTTTGGGGACCAAGTTCTTTCGCTCTTTCCACTTGACCTTCTTCGGCTTTGCTATGCTTTTGGGTCATTTGGTCGAGTTCTCTCTTCTTCTTCCTCCCCCTCCTCTTCTCTTCATTATGATTTGTGTGAGTAGTTGACAATGCACTCATCAAGGGGGAGATTGCGGATACATGGGTGTATGCCGGGTCTCTGAGTGATGAGTGACTGTCAACTGGGATGATGCGCATGTTCTTTGGCTTGTGTTGTGCAGGTGTCGAGCACGGATGTAGTGATCGAAGGCAAGGTGAAGGTCAAGTAGAGACGTGCCGTGCCGATGGACCGAGAGTGGCGAAGGGCGGACGTGAGGCTTGGACTGAGGGACCAGAGGCCCGAGGATCAGCTGTGGTGGCTGGCAGCCTGTGACGACGACAAGTGAAGAAGTGCGGTCATGTGTTGTCTGAGTCGTGGACTCGGGGACACGTGTCGGTGGACCGGGTGCACGGGAGGTGCATCCCATCTACGACGTCAGTTTGATGGTAGAGCCAGGGAAAAACCATCGGATGGACGGTTTCTAGGTTTGGGCCTCAAAACCTGGGCGTGGACGGTTTCCGAGCTTGGCCACAAAACTCGAGCTGAGGACGGTTTCCAGGTTTTGGCCTCAAAACCTGGGCTCTGAGGGTTTGCTGAGTTTGGCCTCAAAACTCAGATGCTGGTGGGTTGGTTTCCCGGTTTGGGCCTCAAAATCGGGGGTTGGCTGGAAAAGGCTGGTTTCCCGGTTTGGGCCACAAAACCGGGGGTGCAGAGCGAGGGCGGCACGTGGCGGCGATCCAGAGGTTGCGTCGAGGCAACGCTTCGGTTTGTGCGGGCGTGGCCGTCGGATACACCTACCACCGAGTTGGTCCAGAATAACCCTAGGGTTTAGCTGGTTCGCTCTGTAAATTAGAATAGAGAGGGGTAGAGTAGGAAATAGACTTAGGCTAGTAGTAGGATAAGTAGTCGGGAGACACCCTCCTCCCATCTATCTCAGTCATCTGCTCTTTCGCACTTAGGGTTTCCTGCTCTCCCAATCCCCTGCTGTAGCTAGCTGAGATCCGCAGAGAGACTTGCCTCTGTGTACTGTTGATTTCAAGGAAGTGAGGCCGTATCCTCACTGTTGTAGCGTGTGGTAGCCACACGGTTGCAAATTCGTGGTTGTGATTCACGTTTTGGTCGTGTTCTTCACGGGTTGCTTTTCTCCACGTTTTTCCCGTCGATCGATCTCTTTGCTCAGTGCATCTTTTGCAAATCCATTTGAATAGAGTTGTTCTAGATCGTGAGGCACTTCTTTCCACCAAAGGAAATCTCCTTTAACCTCACGGTCTAGGAGATCGAGCGATTTTAGTTTTGGATCGGTTTTTGCTCCCTTGCCATGAATTCTTCCGATTCCTCGATTAGGAGTTAGGTTCGAGCCATGATTCCCGTGGGATAGCTCACTAACTTCCTTGGAACTCCTCAAACCAAGTCTAAGCCTTAGTGCTTTTGATTCGGAGGAGATCGAGTGGATTTCGCGGAAGAACAGCACTGCGTCGAGGGCATCGTTCGCTCGAGTTCTTGGCATCGGACGCTGACCCCTTTTGGCATCGGACGCTCTGTTGACACGTGTCAGTCTCTGACATTTTCAAAGGGCCATCGGACGCTGCCACCGGATGCTCCGTTGTGCATTGGACGCGCCGGAGTGAGACCATCAGACGCTGAGAGTCTACTGTTCACAGCGTCCGATGGGTGTCCAGTAAGGGTTCTGTTTTGCACTTTTCGCATCGGACGCGTCCGTTGGTTGGGCATCGGACGCTGCCAGCGTCCGATGCTGCTGTGACTGCGCAGTCTCGTTCGCTGTTCGTTCGTGCGATCTCGGATTTGGTTTCAGTCTTTTGCGTTGGCTTTCTAGAGTTGTGTAGTGTCCCGCTGTGCTTCTAGGAAGCATCCACCCTACATCTAGGGTCGTGGACACTAGCAAGCTCTAGGGTTTGCTTCTGGGGTTGATTCTTGGGACAGTGGCTACTAGTTTCCGAAAGGAAAATTTGAAGCTCCCATTCACCCCCCCTCTGGTCGCTTTCTGGTTGCTTCTCGGTCCTTCATGGTGGTTGTTGGTTTACCTCTTTTTAACATAATGATTATCATATACTTTGGGACAACTGGGTTCATATATTAGAAATGAAAGGTTAAAGTAAAATATGACCAAACTAAAAATGCTAACCGCAGTCAACCGAGTCAAACCTTTGAGCCTTGCATCCCCGTAATTGTACTTGCTGAGCATGGTGAGCTGACGCTTGTCGTTGGTTCATATAAAAATCCCGGATGGGTACCAGATGATGGAGACTATGAGGAGTTTCCCAAAGATGTTCTGGACTTCTGAGGTTGGCGTACCCCCAGTCGGTGTCCCTGTGGAGTGATGTCTACATCTACGCTACCGTTGTATTAATGGGCCGTTGGCCGATGTGATAAACAATCCCTGTGTTGTAATAAGTTTAATAACGTTTTTGTTCGTGCTATAATGACATCCATTTTGTGGTATATGTGGATTTGGGACCCCCTGGGCCCACATATGCTTTACCTCGGTTTATTCGTAAATTCGGGTGTTACACGGTAGCCGCCCTTGGTCTTCTTCTTCCCGGTGTTCTGCTCGCGCTTGTCCTTGCACTTGGAGTTGTTGTTCTTGTCGGGGAAGCTCTTGTCGAGCTTGGGGCAGCTCGCGATGAAGTGATCAGGGTCACCACACCCGCAGCAGCCCTCACGTGCGCCACCACGCCGGTGATTCAAGCGGTTGTTGTGGAACCGCGAGAACTGACTGATGATGAGGGCGAGCTCGTCATCGCCTAACACCTCCACCTGCTCCTCTGTCACTGAAAGAAAGAAGGCAAAGCAAAAGAAGAGGGTGAAGTGTCAGCGGAAAGAGTCGATCCACCCCTACCTGAGACCAAAGTCAAGGTATGTGAGGATGGGTTCTTCGGCTTGGCCTAAGTCAGGTGATCGATCTCGGTGGACTTGAGCTTGCTAAATAGCTCATCCACGGTGAGGGTGTCATAGCTTGGTGACTCTATGATGGTCGACACCTTCACCTCCCATACCTTCCGATCTAGGGCATATAGTAACTTGAGTGTCCTCTCATGATCATCATAAGGTAGGTTGGCCCGATTGGCATGCATCTTGTTCACAATCGTTTGGAAACGAGCGAACATAGCGTCCATCGTCTCTCCCTCCAACTGAACAAAGTTATCATACTCGAGCTTGTATGTCTCGAAGAGTCTGGTCTTGACCTGAACGGTCCCCTCGTGATAGCTCTGAAGCTTCACCCAAATTTCTCGTGTCGTCTCAAGCTTAGAAACACACTCAAACTCGGGAAGGGAGATGTTGGCCAAAAGCGCATTACGGGCCTTAGCGTTCGCGTTGTGCTGGTCAATCTGGATCTAACCCACGCGAGCCACAAGCACCTTGTACTCGGCATTCTCACATATCTCCCAGACAGAAGAGTCGATGTTGTTGAGATATGCACGCATCCGAATCTTCCAATAGGGCTAGATCGTCCCATCAAAATAGGGAGCCTTGCTATTCCCTCGATCCATGTCACCCTTAGGATCCAAAACCGATTAAGGTAAGGAAGATCCCTTAACTGGCTCTGATACCAATTGAAGGACCGAATTGGCGACCAGAGGGGGTGAATGGGAGCCTCAAATTTCTTCTCGAGAAATGATGGCCCTTGTCCTAGAAAATCACCCCAAAAGACAATGACTCAAGCGAGCGGTAAGTTCATGACCTACAAGTAGGTGGATACCCTAGGAGATGTCCTAGTGGTACAGCGGAACTACCGTAGAAAGCCGAAAACCAAATCCCAAAATGACGGAAGAAACTGCGGACGAAAACGCGCAGAACAGCACTGACCGAACTCACTGGTGCATGTGTGCCGACTCAAAGAATTCCATCACATGTGCATGTGAGTTAGCAACAATCTAAGTCAATTCCCAAGGGTTTGTTAGCTCATTAGGTTCCAATGCACATACAACGAGTTAGAGCACATAATGGCACTTGACAACCGCACCAGTTATGATTTCTCCCCTCTTCATAGTATGGTTATATATCCTAAACCCACTCACACCCTCTATGGTGTCTTGAGTGATGAAAGAAAAACCTTATTAGATACCTTTCCCTTGATCATCAAAGGTTTTTGTTTTTCGCTTTCCTCTTTTTCAATTATGGAGCACTTTATCATTACTTGTGGTCATCACCATCTCCATCTAGCTCCACCACTTGGCTTGGACAAAACCTCTCTTAGCTATACACACTTAGCAACTAGGTTAGTCCAATTAGGTTTCATTAATTAGCCAAAACCAAACTAGGGATTTCAACGCCACAAGGCTTTGCCATGACACCCGAAGAAAGCAGCACCATTACTACCAGAAATGCTTATTAGCATCACCTGTTGACACTTCTTAGCATCACCTTAATACTAGGTTGTCATCCCCAGCAATAATGCCATAAATGCTTTGTTGGTATTAATCTTAAGACTTGAGATCGAGTTGAATAGAATGAATATAAGAATAGCGATCCGCAAGCGCACAGATCAAATACCATTGTAGCATTTCACCGAAAGTATTATAGGTATCGTTATTTATATTTTACCATAGGGAAGAGCTTATAGAATAACATGGCACATACACAAAAGTAGTGATCAAATATGACACTATTGAATAGACCAAAGATATGCTATCACAGGGGTAAGTCGAGTAATAATAAATAAGAGATATTTAAGGATAATGAAGGTATTTCCAGAGATAGAGTTAGAGGCATAAAATGTAGCATGATTAACAGGAGACTTATAAAGAGATAAAGATTCTAGGTATTACTATATTACTAAGTCTTTCATCTACTCTAATATATACACTCTCATCTATAGCACAATTAACTTTGGATTTATGCATAAGGAACATTACTCAGACAGCACAAGAACAAAGCTTGACTAACTTCATAACTATGTGCTACTTTTTCTACAAACGGGGAGTAGACTACAAAGGACTGAGTGTCACATCTGCGATCTACCACATGACCTAGCATATAGAATGCATCCGTAGGCAAACAATATCTAAGCATCACGCTTACATATGAAATACCACCTAACCTCCTCGAGTATAAGGCTAAGCGCTTTGTGAACATAGGCATAAACTTAATATTAATCAATACTATATTAAATGCATAACTAGAATAAACTAGGAACATAATAAATAGCAACATATAATGATTGAAGTAGCACAAAGTCATAATGATAATAAATAAAAGGAAAAGATACAAAAGAGTATTAGTAATCCACATGGCAATCCAAAATCCTGAGTAGCAAACTCAACTCAACTAAAATCTTGCTAGCTAATCCTATGCTAAGGACTTGAAGCTTAGAGCTCTCTAATCTAAACTCTGGAAACCCTAATTTTCTGTCTACTCTTGACTTATGGCTCTTGGCTCTTGGCTTAGGGGTCTAGGGGCCCTGTATTTATAGCCCTGGGGAAGCAACATGAGCCTTTGGATCAAACCGACCTTGGCAACGGCCTAGATCTCTTCTCAAAGGCGATGGGAGGTCTACCCTTGAAGGGGAGGCTGACATGTGGGACCAGGTGGCCGCCCGACCAAGGGGTGGGGCTGGCTGGCGCCACATGTCATCCCCTCAGGTGGCCTTCGTTGTGGAGTATTCTTTCATCTTCTGGAATCTTCTCTACTAGGTTTCATCGCCGCCAAGTTTAGTTTTAGTTGACGTTTAAGTCCTCCTTGTGGGGTTTGTGTAATAATCTCCTAAAAAATAATAATTCACCAAAACTCGTGGAATTTGTTACTTTAAGCCATATCTCTATGTTTGGTGACCATTTCTCATAAAAATTGAAGTCTTGTTGATGTATAAAATTGAGCATTAACAACCATCAACACCCCCTCTTTACAGTACCACATAAATTTTGAAAGGTAATTTCAAATGCCAAATTTCTTGTGTAAACTTAGCTCTATTATTGACAAGATTATAACTATACATAGATTTGACTATTACAATGCTATCTTTGTGAAGACCCCACACAATAGGATCCAAATCCTCATTTAGATTAATAAAAGTCACACTGACAACAATATTTGCCACTAAAGATCTCCTGTAGAAGACGTTAAGAGGACTAGAGCTAAGCACTTATGCTATTTGTTGCATGTTTTTGACAAATAATATTAAACAATAAAGAGTATTGTAATTTTATGGTTTGTGTCCCAACCACTTGTCTTTCCAAAAGTAATGTTACTATATAATGTATATATATTAATAGACACAAAGTATAAATGTGTATACACTAAACCATTTCTATACTATTTAATATATAATATGGCGTCACTACATTTCTTAACACATAGTAATAAAGCGTTGCTATACAATGTAACTATAGAAATAGACACGTTATATAAATGTATCTATAAAAGTGTATCAATATGCGTATACATAAATGTAACATCTCCACAAAATGTGTCTTGTCATCTCCTAGATATACCTAAAAGTTTTGCCTTTAGAGTTCCGACACGGTTCATGTGAAGACGCTTCTAACACGCTTTATAAAACATGCATGTATTTTTGTAGGGACGGAATAAAACATGTCTAATTTATAATTGTAGCATCACTATGAGGGGATTTCTATCTGAACTAGTATTGTTTAAGGTTTAATGCAACGAGACACCATAGAAATATATTTTGAAATCTTCAAAAAAAGATGAAATTTAAATGTACTGCTTCGACAAATATGATATCACAATTGAAATACACAATATTCAAGATGCCATCTCTGATCTTGAAATAGATCACACCAGATGATGCACGTATTTTTTAGTAATGCTGAATTAGGTGATATTATTTGGAGTAGGTTTCAAGACAGTTAAATCATGTCTTCTAAATTGTCGAATGCATATGAAATGAAAAGGAAAGACAAGTTATACTACATTAGAGGATTAAATAAATTATACTACATGAATGCATGTGAATAAGAGAATAAAAGGACTGCCCTTCAATCGGCCTGTGCACTCTAAAATGGGAAAAAGGCAATGGCACAATTGGGCTGGGCTGCAATGATAGAACAATCGGCTACCCTCACTACTGCACGATGGGCTTTAGCCCCGATCCAAAATGGCCTTTACCCCGGGCATGGAGCCGGGGCTAAGGAATCGGGACTAAAGGCCCGACCTTTAGCCCCGGTTCCCTGCCCCGGGGCTAAAGGGGGACCTTTAGCCCCGGTTGGTAATACCAACCGGGACTAAAGAGGTCCGGAGCCGGGCCCCGATGGCTGGCCTCTCTAGTCCCGGTTGGTATTACCAACCGGGGCTAAAGGTGGCTGACCTCTTTTTTCTTTTTTCTTTTTCTTTTCTTTTTTCTTTTTCTTTTCTTTTTTCTTTTCAATTGGTTATTGTTTTTAGTTTTTCAATTACATTAGATTTCCTAATATGTTTTCTTCGCTGCTAATATATTACATTAGGATTTCAAATACGTATTCTTCGCTGCTAATGTATATATGCGCGTATATATACACATAAAATTTACAATTACACACATAAAATATGAAACTATATATATATATGGGCTAGCTATACATATTATATGTATAATATTTTTATGCACATAAAATTTATAGCATTATCCATGCATCCTTGGTATTTACAACACAAATATTGACCGTCACTTAAATGTCATACAAATGTTCGTCTTGGTTTGGTTTCATTGGTTCTTCCGAGTTATAGTAGAACTCGGTGCCGGCTTTGAGGACATGGTCATTAAGAAATCCTGTGATTGTCTCTTGAATTCCTTTGAGGCGCACCATTTCCAACACCTGGTTCTTCAACCATAGCTCCTTCAATTTGCAAAAAAAAGGAAAAATGCATTAATATACATAAGATTTATTTAATAGCAATAAAGAAATACATGGATTTATTATATACATGTTACATACTTTCTGTCCGTCTAGAGTTCTTTTCGCATACACCGAGAGAAACTAGCAAACGTAGTACCCACACAAATTGTTCCCTGGTGGTTGCCGTAGAACCCACTGCAAGATGTAAAAAGATTACTCTCATCATCTCGCGCGTGTGATGAAGCATGCTACAGTGGTAAAGACGCGGGGAGCTAGTACTACTTACTTGCAATTGGATAGGACGAGGAAGTGTCGCTTTCAAATCCGGACGGTGTTTCAGAACGAACCAAGCCCAAACGCTGCACAATAATATTGGATCGTAATTAACTATTGCAGATTTAAAGTGTAGAAATCAATATTTAGAGATCGAAAGTTACCCCTGGATAATGTCTATGATATCTTGGTAATCTCCCAGTGGTTTTCTCAACAAGTCATAGATTAGCAATTGACTTTCGGAGAGATCGAAGACAATCAATATCCAGTGATAGCTGCATTAATTTGCTTATATAGTCAACATATATCATAGAAATTGAGTAAGTAAAATTAAATATGCACATGATAACAACACCCACCTAAAGTTGTAGGGGAAGAGTATATATCTTTTGTTCTTTTGGTTGATCAAGAACCTTCGGAGATTCCTCTCTGTTTCATTTCTCCATATATCATAGCCGAAATCTTTGTTTGGGACCGAGAATACGATATATGGATCAATGAAACCAACCTCCTTGTTATTTCTACGTACGAGGTCTCTCATCATGTTTCTGCATATGTATAGGCACGCTAGCTAGTGTTAGCATAATTACATTTACATATACATATGCTAGAGTGAGATTATTAAAATGAAGGATCACTTACAAATAAAAGCAGCTGACGAGAGATTTGTCTAGAGCATCCAGGTGGCATAGCTGGTGTAACTCATTGAATTGGATAAGTATAATGTCATCACCACGGAAGTAATGATGGTCTCTAATTCTAACGCAAATCCACTCATCCGCTTTTTTGCTACATGCTGCCATGAACCACTGGTTTACCAAGTACATTTGAGTACCAAGTTCTGTGAGGGCCGCAGGGTTGTATAGACTCTGGCCATATACATAATTCTTCTTCTAGTGATCAACTTGCGGAGCACTTTCAATGGCTGATTCACCGAGCATTTGTGACAAGGTTAGACCAGTTTCTGCGAAAAATGCATCAAGATGCTCAGGATTCACATCAAGTTGTTCTAGCGCTTTCAAGTTAGAACCATATTCATTCGCAACTAGTGGGGGCACTGATTGTTTTGATTGTTCCCCGAGCTGTGGGACACTCTTGCTTGCTCTCTTCTGTTTCTGCTTCGCCTCCTCAAGTGACTTGGTGATAGTGCGTGTTGGTAGTTCGTAGCTTCACTAAAGATAGAGCTAGGCAACTATCCCCGGTAACGGCCCAGAAATGCTTGTTGGCACTTGCTAACGTTGTTACTAGGAGTAGACTATAAAATCTATTCCTAGCAACGGAGTCAGAAGTGCTTGTAGCAAGTCCGGTCACTATACCTAAAGGAGTGAAGCTAAAGCAGCTATCTACTAATGTCAAATGGGGTTGTCAATCCCGACACTAGTAGGAGCTAGCTAGAGAGGTTGCAATCTACCAAGAGGAGATTCTGCAAGCGCACAGAACTATTATAGTAGCACTTCGCCTGGGAGTACCAGGTGTCGATTTATTTGATCCCAGGGGAAGGCTAGGGTGGTGTATGAGTCGAGTCAAGGAGGGGATGAGAGTCGAAGAAAAGAGAAAAGGGAAGAGAGGGGATGAAAGGCTCGAAAGAATATGTGGGTGGATAGGTAAAGATGAAATGGATGACTAAGGTAAGGTGGATAACTAGATAGATAGAGGGGTAACTAAGGGTAACTAAGATAACTAACTATTAACTACTCCTAGATAACTACAAACAAGATAACTATGAAGCAAGATAGCTACGAAGCAAGACAGGCAAAAGTCAATAAAGCAACTAAGTTAAGTAAAGTTTTATTCCTATCTTGTCAAGTACCGAGGCATACTAGCCTTTACCACTGACTTAGGTTGAACGCTAGCACAACGAGCCTTACTGTTAAACTGGGTCAACTACGTGGTGGAATTCAAGGCGCACAGGGCTGTCACCACCTGCTTGCTACCATAGCTATCCGGGGGTCCAGCCGTATCTGAAGGTAAGTCTATAACTAAGCACCACACTTAATTATATTCTAACTATCTCTACCCTAGCTTTGAATAGAGACACCCTTGCGGACGTCGGATCAAATACTTGACTTAATAAGATAAACACTAAACTAACTAAGCAACCTATTGGCAAAGATCAAACACTAAGCTCACTAGAGATTAACTACTATGGCTAAGTGAATTGAACTGTAGGATAGCTAGGCACTCAAGCAATCAATCAAGTATACCACCCAATACTGATAAGTAGAATAAAGTAATACTTGAAATGATGAAATAGAATATAGTAAAGTGCTTGAGTAACAAGAGCAAAACCTGAACTGGAGATGAAGGAAGACTCTTCCCAGCTCCAGGACCGATCACTCGCACGCCTGTACTCTTGAGCCAAGCCTTGAGCAGCGCTACTGCGAGGGCAAAGATGTCTTGCTCTACTAGCTACCTACTTGCCTAAGCTCTCTGAGCTCTCACTGCTTGCTTCTACTTGCTTGGTGTTGCTTTGTGATGGTGTGGTACATATGGAATGGTGCCATCAGGGGGGTATTTATAGTCTTGAGGAGTGAGGGGGGTACTTATAGTGGGCAGCCAACCGACCTAGGGTTAGATCAGGTGGCGGGCGCCACCCCTACTGGCGGCCGCCAGTCCCCTAGCCGTTGGATGCACTGTCATTGATCCTATGGCCTCCAGGTGGTTGTCCAAGGCGGTTTGGAGGTCGGTTGCATGTCCTAGCAACCGACTTAGGTCATGATCCACGCCACTCCCCTCCGTAGCCGTCCGATGCCACTGACCTAGTGACCAATGGCCAAGATTTGGCCTTGGCACGGTCACACGGATCAGTGACGTGGCAAAGGGGGAGAGTTGGGCCTCTCCATGTGGCGGGCGCCACATTTGGGTGGCGGGAGCCACTCTTGGCTGGCGGGCGCCACCACTCTCGGGCCCAAAATGGGTCCTGGTGAGTGGGCTCGTCTGCTGGTGGGTCCATTCTCCAAATTTGGTCCAAATTCTGCATTCAAATAAAATTCTATGGACATGTGGAATTTGGTTAGTTTGAAACCTATTTGACTACATTTCATGCCTTTTTGGTGAATTTTAGGGTAAAATGTTGATGGTAAAATAGTTGTTTAAGGACCATCAACAAACTCCCCCAAGCTAACCTGTTGCTCGTCCTCGAGCAACAATGCGGTTCAAGCATTAAGCATGAAAAAGGTAGCAAAATTAAGATGTATACAAGCGCATATTGTATAGTGAGAATAACTTAGCATATCATTAATCATAGCAGTGTGGGGCTTATAGCTTTTCACTTCAAACATGCAAGAGTGAAACAAAGCAGTAGATAGGAAACTTTTATCTCGCTTAGGTTTAACTAGGATTCTGTCTGGAGGTTTTAAGGTTTTCAAAAGATAAAAACTTGCTTAAGTCCTTCAGGATTCACTCAGTCACTCAATGGTGTTTAAATCCTCACTTAGGCCAAAATGTAGCCTTTCCTATTTCTAAAGAAT
This sequence comes from Coix lacryma-jobi var. lacryma-jobi, assembly GCA_009763385.1. Taxonomy (NCBI): domain Eukaryota; kingdom Viridiplantae; phylum Streptophyta; class Magnoliopsida; order Poales; family Poaceae; genus Coix; species Coix lacryma-jobi. The sequence continues at coordinate 20,609,202 of CM019826.1, forward strand.
GATATGTGGAGCTATAGGTAGGCTAAGAATCATGAGCAAATTGCCTGATGTTTATTGCTAAGCTAGACACTCAGATCATAAGGAGCAGCAAATCATAAAAATTGATGAAGATGTGCATGTGTGGTTACGTGGAAGTGTATAGAGAGATATTTCATAATCCTTCCTAGTTAATTTCTGGGGGTCTAGAGCTAATGATAACTCTCTCTTTCTCTTTTTTTTGGATACATAGTGAGTAGACAAAAAGATGTGTCCTCACATTTTTCTTAGGACATAGTCCTCTCTTGAGCTACTTTGCTCACTTATTTTCTTAGGACATAGTCCTTTCTTGAGCTACTTTGCTCTCTCTCTTTTTTTTGATATCTCTCTTTCTTAGCTCTAGATTTCCCCAGACATCTATAGGAAAGGATTTCAGAAATGAAAAGGGGGAAGAGGGAGAAATGCTTATTCCCAGTGTAGGAATAGCATAAGGCTAGCAATGAGATGTTTGGCAGGGTATTGCATATCTCCAGTGTAGAGAATAAGCAATTTATTTGGTGGTTGCAAACTTCCAAAGTGGAGAGTAGGCAATTTATGGTGGGTGTGTGTGAATCTTGATTCAAAAGATATGATAAGCTTCTCTACTAAGATCTATGAGGTCTAACAAAGCTCAACACAAACAAAGCTCTTTGTGGTTTTGACTAATGACTAACAAATATTTGGCTGGTGGTGGGATGGGATAAAATCCAGGAGGAACTTTTAGCAAGGTTTTCATAATTTAAAAGAAATCCTCTAGGTTAGGTCCTAATTTCACCTTAGCAAGTTTAAAGAATTACACCATTTCTTACCAACTTTATTCACTAAGCATGATTTCAGTTAAAGCATGTGCAACCCACAAAAGCTAAAACTTAGATAAGACTAGTCATTCAAACCATAACAATAGCATTTGCATGACATATTTCAAATCTTATTCAGGTTTCAACTTGTTTAAACAGATTTTATCAATATTATTCATGGAATGGGCACATAGGCAAGCATGTGACATTCAAAAGATATAGAAATTAAGAACCGAATGTAAAGAGTGAGGTTGAAACATACCTTATTGGCGCGAGGGTCTCCCCCAAGCTGGCTTCTTGCTTGGTGAAGGGTCTTCATCTTTCTCGGTCGGAGCTCTTGTTCTCATTTTATTAAAAAGGGAAACTATCTAATGTTGTGAAAAAGGGAAACTATCCTATTATATTTTATTATTCTAGCTAAGTTAGCATATACCTATGCATATAACTAATGATAACTGATTTTTTTTAGTTACATGCATGACATATATTATTTATTTGAAAAAGGGAAATTTGAAGGGAAATAAAAATTAAAAATAAATCCATACCTTAGGTCCATGGAGTTTCATCCTTATCTGGCGGATCTTCTTCCTTGGGTGCTTCTTCTCTAAGTACTCCATTAGGTTCTTCTTCTTTTGGCACCTCTCCTTTGTCATGTGAATCACACAACTCAGGAGGTGGTTCTTTCTTTCCGTTCCACCTTGTTCTTCGGCGCCTCTTCTTGGTACGAACGGGCTTTGCATCGTGCATGTTAGCGGCATATGCGGGACCACGGGAGAAGGAGAATATTTCCTTCCCCCCTCCTAATGTCATTTGTATTTTACCACTTCCCACATATATGCAAGCATTAACAGTGTTCAAGAAGGGTCTACCTAAGATTAAAGGCACATCTTTCCTATTTCCCATATCTAGTATTATGAAATCAGTAGGAACATATGAACCTCTAACATGAACAGGTAAATCATTGACTATTCCTTCTACATAGCAAGTGGATTGATCAGCTAGCACAACATAGGCAGATGGGGATGACATGGGTGGAAAGAACGAGTTTTCATAAAAATCTTTGGATAGAATGTTCACACTCGATCCTAAATCACACATGGCATTTTTAAAGACTTCACCAAAGATTGAGCATCTAATTATGGGACTACCAGGATCACCCTTTTTAACAGTCATGGTTTGATCTTCATAATAGTTAAAATATTTTATTTCAACCATATTTGCAGTTTCCATGTCAGGTTTAGCGGGAATTTTGCTAGATTCAAAAGATGGTATGATAGCAGCAAGTTGAGCTAATTGGGTTTCTAACATCTTATTAAAGCTAAGTTGATTTTTTAGAGCATATGAGAAATCTTCCAATTTAGCATTTATGTTCTCAAGAATTTTATCATTCGACATTAATCTCTCTTTCAAGAAATCAGTAGTTTTACCTTGTGAGTAAACTAAATTCTTCAAGAATGAGAAATTATTAGAATTAAGAAAATTAGAGCGAGGGAATGAATTGTTACCTTGAGAATTGGAGTGCTGATTCCATCCTTGATTTTATTGGCGGAAACTGTTGTTGATGAAGTTCAAATCTTCATGTAACTCGGGGCAGTGGTTCCCCGAATGTCTGGTTTCTCCACAGACTTCACAAGTCATGTAGGATTCCAGAGATTGGACACTCTCTTGTTGGTTCATCTTGTCATAGCTGTCCAGCTTCTTTGCCAGCAGGTCCATCTTGGCCACGATCATGTTGGCCTCCTTAAGGGAATGCATACCTCGCTTACGGGGCTGCAGTCTCTCGTCATTCCATCCTTGGTTCGACACCATCTTCTCTATGAGAGCCTTAGCATCTGCAACATTCAGAGAAAAGAATGCACCACCGGCGGCGGCATCCAAATGGCTTCTAGAGAGTGGGGTTAGGCCATGGTAGAAGTTCTGAATCAAGAGCCAGTCCTCCATACCATGGTGCGGACAAGCTGCGACATACTCTTGCAACCTCTCCCAAGCCTCGGGAATAGATTCCTCGGCTTGTTGCATAAAGCTGGAGATTTTGTTGCGCAGAGCATTCGTCTTGCCCATAGGAAAGAATTTGGCGAGAAAAGCATTGGAACACTTGTCCCATGTGTCTACAGCGTTGCAACTGGTATAGAACCATTTCTTCGCTTTTCCTAGAAGAGAAAAGGGAAAGAGATGAAGACGGATGGCTTCTTGGGTTATCCCCTTAATGGTGAAGGTGTCGCAAATCTCCAAAAATTGTTGGAGATGAGCATTGGCATCCTCATGAGCTTTGCCACAGAACGGGCTAGCTTAGACCATCGTGATCAGAGCCGGTTTCAACTCAAAATTGAGGTTGGCATCGATCACGTCTGGTCCTATCGCTACATTGGCGGCAGAAGGAGCAGAAAATTCACGAATGGTCTTGTTGGCCATCGCGAAGATAGAACAAGATAAGAAAGGAAGAAGTTGAAGAAGATGAAGGGAAAAAAAGATAAGAAGGACTAAGGAAAGAAAGAATGGGGTAAGATGGGATTCGCTAAGCGGGAGCTTAAGCAAAGATAAATTCGACACGGACTCAACCGATACACCGAATGCCTTCCCCGGCAACGATGCCAGAAATGCTTGTTGGTAGTTCTTAGCTTCACTAAAGATAGAGCTAGGCAACTATCCCCGGTAACGGCCCAGAAATGCTTGTTGGCACTTGCTAACGTTGTTACTAGGAGTAGACTATGAAATCTATTCCTGGCAACGGAGTCAGAAGTGCTTGTAGCAAGTCCGGTCACTATACCTAAAGGAGTGAAGCTAAAGCAGCTATCTACTAATGTCAAATGGGGTTGTCAATCCCGACACTAGTAGGAGCTAGCTAGAGAGGTTGCAATCTACCAAGAGGAGATTCTGCAAACGCACAGAACTATCATAGTAGCACTTCGCCTGGGAGTACGAGGTGTTGATTTATTTGATCCCAAGGGAAGGCTAGGGTGGTGTATGAGTCGTGTCAAGGAGGGGATGAGAGTCGAAGAATAGAGAAAAGGGAAGAGAGGGGATGAAAGGCTAGAAAGAATATGTGGGTGGATAGGTAAAGATGAAATGGATGGCTAAGATAAGGTGGATAACTAGATAGATAGAGGGGTAACTAAGGGTAACTAAGAGAACTAACTATTGACTACTCCTAGATAACTACAAATAAGATAACTATGAAGCAAGATAGCTACGAAGTAAGACAGGCAAAAGTCAATAAAGCAACTAAGTTAAGTAAAGTTTTATTCCTATCTTGTCAAGTACCGAGGCGTACTAGCCTTTACCACTGACTTAGGTTGAACGCTAGCACAACGAGCCTTACTGTTAAACTGGGCCAACTATGTGGTGGAATTCAAGGCGCACAGGGCTGTCACCACCTGCTTGCTACCACAGCTATCCGGGGGTCCAGCCGTATCTGAAGGTAAGTCTATAACTAAGCACCACGCTTAATTATATTCTAACTATCTCTACCCTAGCTTTGAATAAAGACACCCTTGCGGACGTCAGAGCAAATACTTGACTTAATAAGATAAACACTAAACCAACTAAGCAACCTATTGGCAAAGATCAAACACTAAGCTCACTAGAGATTAACTACTATGGCTATGTGAATTGAACTGTAGGATAGCTAGGCACTCAAGCAATCAATCAAGTATACCACCCAATACTGATAAGTAGAATAAAGTAATACTTGAAATGATGAAATAGAATATAGTAAAGTGCTTGAGTAACAAGAGCAAAACCTGAACTGGAGATGAAGGAAGACTCTTCCCAGCTCCAGGACCGATCACTCGCACGCCTCTACTCTTGAGCTAAGCCTTGAGCAGCGCTACTGCGAGGGCAAAGATGCCTTGCTCTACTAGCTACCTACTTGCCTAAGCTCTTTGAGCTCTCACTGCTTGCTTCTACTTGCTTGGTGTTGCTTTGTGATGGTGTGGTACATATGGAATGGTGCCATCAGGGGGGTATTTATAGTTTTGAGGAGTGAGGGGGTACTTATAGTGGGCAACCAACCGACCTAGGGTTAGGTCAGGTGGCGGGCGCCACCCCCTACTGGCGGCCGCCAGTCCCCTGGCCGTTGGATGCACCGTCATTGATCCTACGGCCTCCATGTGGTTGTCCAAGGCGGTTTGGAGGTCGGTTGCATGTCCTAGCAACCGACTTAGGTCATGATCCATGCCACTCCCCTCCGTAGCCGTCCAATGCCACTGACCTAGTGACCAAGGGCCAAGATTTGGCCTTGGCACGGTCACACGGATCAGTGACGTGGCAAAGGGGGAGAGTTGGGCCTCTCCATGTGGCGGGCGCCACATTTGGGTGGCGGGCGCCACTCTTGGCTGGCGTGCGCCACCACTCTCGGGCCCAAAATGGGTCCTGGTGAGTGGGCTCGTCTGCTGGTGGGTCCATTCTCCAAATTTGGTCCAAATCCTGCATTCAAATAAAATTCTATGGACATGTGGAATTTGGTTAGTTTGAAACCTATTTGACTACATTTCATGCCTTTTTGGTGAATTTTAGGGTAAAATGTTGATGGTAAAACAGGTGTTTAAGGACCATCAATAGTGCGGTCATAGTCTGATAGTGGCAATTTCTTACGAGAATCACACACTTTTTTCTGATGAGCATCCACCTTTTTTCTGAGCATATCAGGACGTACAAAAAGGTACGACTTCTCTAGGTTTTTCTTCGCTTTAATTTTAGCCTCGGTGTCCGCCCAAAATTGGTCCAAATCTGCTTTCGCTGCAGCATTAGTTTCCTCATCAGTCATATCATATGGAAGTTTCGTCTTCTTAGGAACAACTTGCTGTCTTTCTATAGAGGCTTTCTTCTTTGGTGGCGGTGGGGCCGATGCCTTCATTTGTGTGGCTGGCCTCTTCTTTGATGTAGTCGGTGGCGGGGATGGAGCCCGTGGTGGAGGAGATGGGGCCGGTGGCGGGGATGGAGCCCATGGTGGAGGAGATGGGGCCGATGACGGCGGGGATGGAGCCCATGGTGGAGGGGATGGAGCCGGTGGCAGAGATGGAGCCCGTCGTGGAGGGGATGGACTTGGTCGTGGCGGGGATGGAGCCGGTCGTGGAGGGGATGGAGCCGATCGTGGAGGGGATGGAGCCGGTGGGGATGCAGCTGTGTCTTTCACTGCATCGCCCGCAGCACTATGATGACTATGTGGTGAATGGATAATTGGACTTAGGTTGGGAGAGGTCCTGTTGTGAAAACAACATAGTATGAGTAAACAATTATTTAATTAAGTCAATACATAACTAGTGAAAAAATGTTTCATTGACTTTCATCTGCACCTAGGGTTAGTTTGTTGAGGAGGAGGAGGAGGTGATGCCCCAGGAATAATGATATAGCGCTTACGCCAACATATGAATGCCTTCTCTGCTTCTCCTAAAGTCTTCTCACCATCACCTCCTTCAATGTCAAGAGTCACATTGCTATGCCCTTTCAATACTCTATCCACCGAGACACTAGCACAACTAGGTGGTACTAATGCCCCATGGCATCTTGGTGTCTCCGTAGGGTCAATAGGAGATACGACACCAATAGCCACCATTATTGTGTCATTCCCCTGTGGAATGTGCAGCTCACATGTCGTGAGAGGATCAGTGATGTCATCCACGGGGAAGCGCAGCCCTATGTCACCTTGAATCATTGGCACTTCCGTGGAACCGCAACTGCTTTTCAACTGACTAGGGGGGCTGATGTTAACTCCTGGCTCTGATGCAGATTGCCTTTGTAGGGAACTTACTGCTAACTGCACTTGCCTTTTGATTTCCTCACTCATTTTGTCTTCAAGTGCCTTTTCTCGCTCTACCGCTTCACGAGCCGCGGCCTGTGACTGAATAACCATTTCCTCCATCCTCCGCATCCGCTCTGCCTCCTCCTCCCTCTTTCTTGTGCGGCTTCTATAGGTCTCTTTGTCTTGTGGGAAGCCATGCTCCCACGACACCTCCCCATAGCCTCTTGTTCTCCCACCATGTTCAGGAGACTCTAGGGCGTATGTAAGCTCATCCTTTTCTCTGTTCGGCTGCCACGCGCCACTGTCAGTCATGTCTCAAGCATAAGCCAATCTTTCTGCTACTCTTTGGAGTTTTGTGCCATACACTACCCTTCCTGTTTGTAGGTCCAGGCTTCCTCCATGACCAAAAAACCAATACTTGGCGCGCTCAGGCCAGTTGATTGATTCTGGTTCGATGCCCTTGGCTAGAATCTCCTGTTCCATTTTTTCCCACTTAGGAATGGCACTCTTGTATCCACCTGATCCCAAGTGATGGTGGTATTGTTTTTGTCGGGCATTCTATTGGTTCCTTCTGACTCGTGCCTCACCCTCTTCTGATTTCTTAAATTCTACAAACTCATCCCAAAATGGCCTCAACTTGATGTAGGCCTTAGTGTTGAAATCCGGAGTTAGGTCCTTCTTGATAAATGTGTTGTATAATTTCTTCTTCCATCCCTAGAATAGTGTTGCCATTTTCTTCATAGCCCAATTCCTAACTCTTTCCTTCAAATTTCTATCATCTGTTTCAAGCGTGAAATGTGCAAGGACATCTTGCCAAACTAGCTCCTTATCACGATCAGAGACAAAACTCATATGAGGAGCACTTTTCTTTTCCTTCCACTCACGAGCATTGATCGGGATCTTATCCCTTACAAGGTACCCACAGTGGCTAACAAATTTTTGTGCATGTTCTCCAAGTACTTGGCCTGTTTCCTCATCGAATTCCGAGATAATGTACCGGCCATCCAACAGCTTCTTCGGACCTCGTACGGTCCTACTCTTCCCGGTAGTCGTTGACGATCCGGAGGGCTACGTATGAAGGAACAGTAGATTAAAAATACATTTAGAAATTGTTTAGAATTAAATGTGCACATAGAGATTGTAGGTATACCTCGCCAGTATTTTCTTGCATGATTTCTTCATAATCGGCAAATTATTGACTCCCATCATCTACTTCTTGATCATTGTTGTCATCACCTTCTAATTGTTGATTAGCACCGCTGTTGATTATGTTGTACATTTCCTCCTCCATGTTGTCAATTGGGTCGGCCATTTCTGTGAATAACATGGAGGATAATAAACACCATATATTCAAGGTTTAGGGTTTAAGGTTTAGGGTTTAGGGTTTAGGGTTTAGGGTTTGGGGTTTAGGGTTCGGGGTTTAGGGTTTAGGGGTTAGGGTTTAGGGTTTCGGGTTTCGGGTTTGGGGTTTAGGGGTTAGGGTTTAGGGTTTAGGTTTAGGGTTTTGGGTTTCAGGTTTGGGGTTTAGGGTTTAGGGTTTAGGGTTTCGGGTTTGGGGTTTAGGGTTTAGGTTTAGGGTTTAGGGTTTAGGGTTTCGGGTTTGGGGTTTAGGGTTTAGGTTTAGGGTTTACAGTTTAGGGTTTCGGGTTTGGGGATTAGGGTTTGGGGTTTAGGGTTTAGGTTTAGGGTTTCGGGTTTAGGGTTCGGTGTTTAGGGGTTAGGGTTTAGGGTTTAGGGTTTGGGGTTTAGGGTTTAGGTTTAGGGTTTACGGTTTAGGGTTTCGGATTTGGGGTTTAGGGTTTAGGGTTTAGGTTTATGGTTTCGGGTTTAGGGTTTGGGGTTTGGGGTTTAGGGTTTAAAGTTTAGGGTTTAGGGTGTACGGTTTGGGGTTTAGGGTTTAGGGGTTAACGTATATTCATAAAGATCATATTCGTAAAAATAACACTACCGACATACATGAAAAGTCATATCTAAGTGATTATTCCATAAACATATACACGACCGATATAAATAAATGTTTACATATCATATCTATGTGAACCAAAATATATATATCTAAGTGATTTTTCCATAAATGTGGCAGAACCTCCCGGCAATGTGGCCCACCTGCACACGTTATCATCTCCCAGAGCTCTGATGACCATGCACGCGTACCACATTACTGGAAAGATCCGTCGAGTGTCCCCGGGAGAACCCCGAATTATCCACGAGTTACAGGATCATCCTCCATTTGAGTGAAATAACGACAACATTACAGCAGTTGATACAAAATTAACATCGGAGTGTGGAAGAAAGATAAGATAAAATTTTACAAAACATGAATGAGTTACATTTCAAATAAACTTTACTTGGACTGCAGAAGAAGAGCAGCACTACAGTGCCTGACTTAGGTAGAGCACCCAAGTCGAAGAGAACCACCGAATCATATCGAGCCCACAGACATGATCCAGACTGACACCACAAGCTAAAACCTGCAACAGGGGATTAACAAACCCTGAGTACATGAAGGTACTCAACAAGACTTACCCGACTAAGAAAAAGACTCCAAGGGCATGCTGGCTTAAGGGATGTAGTGGGGCTAGCAAAAGAGAAGAGCTTTGCAGAAAAAGCTTTCTACTTGTTCATCCTATTTTCAAGTTTTAGCGGTGCATTAAGTTATTAAGCAGTATCCACTTTGCACCTATCTAAGTCAAACACTTGTTTAAGCATCACATCTCAAGATAAACTTTTCTTGCCATCATCTTCACTTGATTAAACTACGCTGAAGGTGCGAGGACGAGTCTCCTTTTCTCGTGGAGCAAACGACGATTCGAACCGCTTGATCTACCCAGCTGGGGCTTCCTTATCACACGACATATGCAAGACTGAACTTGCATATATCAACCGTCCCGTGGATCCGCTCAGACCGGACCGGAGCCGCGCCACCCGGGAGTACAGTACACCACCGCCCTACCTCGGCCTTGCTGAGTCCGTCCAACAGGGGACCGAGCAGGGTGGGTACACACTACTCCCGCCATCTCTCCACTCCCAGTGCGCGGGTGCGCCGTTCCAGTAAGAGCATAGCCACAGTAGGGCTTACCGTAGCATATGACCAGTACTAATAAATAGTTCTCGATCCAACGGGCCAACAGCGGACGGGCCCTAAGCGACACAGGCGGAAACACTACACCAGGACTCCATTCCTGTGCAAGTTACCCGCCCGGTCTCAGTTTAAATATTATCATCATATTAGGGTTCTCACGACCCATAGACAGAGTCGAAGAGAGAAAAGGTAAAACCTATATCTCGCGAACGATGAAACCATCGATCGACTTCTACCGATGTCTAAGCATTGCTAAGCATTTGAGATCGTCTTATCACTACTGATGGGATATCATCAGGGGATTATCTGGAAATCCAAGGTATTCATGCAGCAACGGTTTCATTCAACTCCTACTTACTTAATGCACATTCCACAAGACCTATAGTGTAATAAAGTATTTGTAAAACAGAGAGTGGGTGTATGCACCGGGGCTTGCCTGTGTTGCAGAGAAGACTAGGATCTCCGAAAGATCCACAGAAGTTAGTTCCTTAGAGACTTGAAGTCGAATCTTCCCGAAGAAGCTTGTCCGACGAAGTTCTCCTTCTGATGCTTGATCTAGTGGACCTCCTCGATCTGAAGCTTGCTCAACGCAACCATCCGAAGCTTGCTCAACACGACCATCGACTCTCTCGTATGAACTACACGTATACAATGATGCATGCTTTAGTATGATGCAATGCATGCCAAGGTGCAAGACAAACAAATGCGTAACAAAAGTTAACACAAGATAACAAAGGTCAAGTACAACTTTCCTACGCGATAAAGTTGCAAACCAACAAAACCAACTAGTAACCTACCAACTAGTGTTCCTAGTGTAGTGTGTCATTTTTATACAATATTAAAAGATGGATTAACTAAAGTGTTTAGGAGTGTATTACAAATAACAACCACTGCCATGGGATCTCGGAGTGGGGATGTCCCATGGTTTTCAATCAAGACATTTAACCATACAAGGTGTAAACCAAAACTTAAATGTTTATTAACCATTTTTTTTACAGTTGTTGGAGCAGACTACTCTAGTTCACTACTCTTGTTCACCTTAAGCAATGATAGGTTATACTAACTTTTCTGAAAGCTCATTAAGTTAGCTATCACTTCATTTTATCATCTTAAGTGATTCAAGAACCAACAAAGTCAAACAATACAATCAAACACTGCTGTCCAGATTTTGGACAGATTTACACAATCAAATTGAACTATCAATAACTAGAGTTCCAAACCTCCAAAAATTATGATTGAGGACAATTTGGAAAGCTTAACTAAATGTCTACAAACTTGTTATTAACACCAAAGGTTGATTCTAGCCTTAACAAGGTCAATTAGTGCAAAGAAGAAGTTCTGTCCAGAATTTGGACAGATTCCAACACTGCACAAAGAACAGCCATATCTGGAGTTTCAAAATATTTCAAACTATGAACCTAGACTTTTCGGAAAGCTTATCTAATTACCTACACTTTTATTATCATGAACTTGAGTTGATTCTATAGCAATTTAGGTCAAACAACTTGGGCAAACATCCCTGTCCAGATTCTGGACAGATTTGATCATCCAACTTCAAACAGCTCTAACTGGAGTTCTAGGTCATTAAAAGATATGATCCTTAACAATTTAGAAATCTTAAGAAGTCTACTACAACTTTCTTTTTATGGTCAAGCGGTGATTTACCAGTTAAGACAGCTCAACAACTTCATTTCTCCGATCTGTCCAGAAGGAAGGACAGATTCGACCTGAACCTTATAAAATCCATAACTCCTAGTCTAACAGTTCTAAAATCATGAAATTTTTGGACAAGCTAGAAATGGAAGTTAGCTTCAACTTTGCTATACAAATGATTTGCAGAAAACATAATATTGCTCATGAAAACAGTCCCTCAAGAAGAACTGGTCCAGCAGCCATACCAATATGGGTGCAAGATCAAGTGCATTATTTGATTCACTTCACAACTAAATATGACTCATCCCTAATTTGAAATACAAACAATCAATTAAAGGATCATTAGAGTGGTAAAGGTTAACCTTACCAAGGCTAACTCTAACTTCTTACTAATTACCTTGATAAAATGAACAATTAATAATTAAGTGATTAAAGCTTAAGTTTTATTTAAGCGATTAAGTGGCTTAAGATTTGCACTCAACAAAGACCATTAGGGTGTTTGAGCTGATCATCAGAGCACAACCATGTATTAGTCTTAACTAAAATTAGCAAAGGATAATAAGTTGTTTATGGCTTCATTAGTTATTCTCTATTATTTAATTAATTATATACAATAGGGTTAATTTAAAGTTTGTCAAAATGAGCCCAAACTTCTCGTGGTGGTGGATTACAGCAAATAAAGGTTGCAAAACAAATTTGAGAATTTTTGGATTATTATTTTGACCTACAGAAATGATTTAAGGTTTAAACATTATTTAATTATTTAAATAGGCTTAAACTAAGGATGAAATTTTATTTTGTGCAAATGACCTCAAAATTTTTGTGAAGCTTCCTCACATGACACAAACAACAGCAAAAATATTTTTATGATTTTTGGACAACTAAATATCCCTATAAAAAAATTATTCAAAGTGCATTTATTAATTAAATGGTCCATTTTAAGCACCATCAAAATTTATCCAAACACCAAGTTTCATATTTTTCCTGTGTAGAGCACCTCATCAGGAACACAACAAAATTTGTTTCACAATTTTTGGAGCTGTATTTATTTACCTATGCCTTTATCTATTTTTAGCACATTTAGGCAATTTCCGAAAATAGGAAAAAGGCAAAACCCTAATGCTTACTGGGCCGAAACCGGCCCAACGTCACTGACGGACGGGAATCCGAGGGTCAGGCTTCGGCCTCGGCCTCGACCTTGACCGTGGCGCGGGGCGTGAACTCGAGGCTCGGCTCGAGGGTCAGGCTCGGCCTCGGGCGAGACGCGAACTCGAGGCTCGGCCTCGGGCGAGACGCGAACTCGAGGCTCGGCCTCGGGGTTCACCAGGACTTGCGGACCGCGGGGTGGCGCTCCCGGCGGCGCGGACCGCGCGCTGCGGTGTTGATCGCTGGCCCAACTCGCCGGCGGCGAGGCCAGGGACCAAGCCGAGACTACCAACGCGATCCACGATGCAAGGCGAACTCATCCAAGGGCTCGGTCGGGGCTAGGGACGGCCGGAGAGGTGGTGGCCGCGGCCATAGCGGCTCGGCCACGCCATGGCTGGCGGTGCGCCGGCGTTCCGGCCGAGTCAGCGCAGTAGAGTTCAAACGGATGGGAGCATAAGCTCCAGGAAGCTCACCTAGGGCTCGTGTGCGCGCTGGTTGAGTCGGAGGAGCTCGGAATCAAGGTTGTCCACGACGGCGGCGATGGCGACGGCGGCTGGTGATTTGGCTACGGTGGTCCGGCCAACCCTGCGCGGTAGAGACCCGAGTATCAAGCCGATGCGAGGCAGTGAGGTGAGGCGGAACTGATGGCGCATTTGATTTGACCTGAGGAGCACCAGGCTTACCCAGCGACGGCGAGTGGAGTGGTATTTGTAGGCCGGGAGTTGCCAAACAGGTGTGCCAGCGAGCTACGCATGCAAACGAAGCGAGAGACGCGTGGACGGGGACGTGGCGACGCCGGACGCGCGCTGCGGCCGCGTGGTGAACATGCAGAGCGCCATGGACTGTAGCTACAGTGCAGTTTGTCCCCTTTCGAATTGCGACCAAATTTTGAACTAAAGTGCAAAATCCGTAAGAATGAAAGTTGTTCAGAATTTTGTGATCTACAAACTTTCTTAAAGAATCATGTTCCAATTCGGCCTAGTTTTTGAATTAGGGTTTGAATTCAAATTTGCCCCAAACTGATTTCTCAAATTACTTTGAAATTTTCTGAAGAACTTCAAAATCTGTGAATATGAAAGTTGTCACATATGGCATTCCCTACAACTTTGATTAAAGTACCAAGGTCAGATTCTCAATGGTTTGAAAGTTGTAGTTCAAGGGTAAATTCTAGGGTTTAAGCAAATTTGATTTAATTCAAATTCTATGCAGAATCTGTGTTAACTTTATATACCAAAGTTGTTCCATTCATTAGTATCTACAACTTTGTTTTAAGGGCCATGCCCAGATTCAGCTTGGATTTTAGTCTTTATCATAGAGCCACTATAAGGACTTGTTCTCATGAACCATATAACCCTATTGGTCTATCTTCACTATTGGTTAGAGCAAAAGTTGACCCGACAAATAGTGCCTTAGTTGCCCCAAGTTTATTTCCGAGAATTCATTTTAGAATTAGCCAAAGTTTCTTAAGTATGGTTTTGGGATTGTTATTTCATGTGACACACATTACACACTCATACAACACACATAATTAAACATGGGAAATCATCACACATGATATGCTTATATGCCATGACACTAGATGATTATGCATAATATTCGTCATACTTAGAGTTTTAATTAACGCTTAACACCGGGGGTGTTACAATAAACATATATTTGTAAATATATCTAAGTAAACCAAATCTAAGCAATTATTCCTCCTCCATCTATCACAAAGGACACACCGTTGACGAGAGGACGAGGACGAACGGCGGCGAGGATGACGTCATGGTGAGGACGATGACGGACGGCAGCGAGGATGATGTCGCGGTGAGGATGACGGCGGACGGCGGCGAGGTCAACGCGAGCAATCTCTTTTTATCTACATGTGTAAACATATATTCATAAAGACCATATTCGTAAAAATACCACTACCGACATACACGAAAAGTCATATCTAAGTGATTATTCCATAAACATATCTAAGTATTCATATTCATTTTCTGTTTTTCTATAAATATATTTCTATTTATATTCATTTTCTATATATATCCTTTTCTATTTTTCTATAAATATATATATGTATTTATAATCATTTTCTATAATCATTCATTTTCTATATATATCATTTTTTCTTTTTCTAAAAATATATATGTATTTATAATTATTTGTCCATAATCATTTATTTTCTATATATATCATTTTTCCCTGCAATTGTTTCCTGCATAGTGCACACACACTTCACATACGCACACACTGCACACATTGCTCACGGCGCACCGTGGTTGTGTGTGCACACGGCGCGGCGGCATCCTCACCGGCGGCGCGAGGACGAGGCGGCACGACGGCGAACGGCGAGGACGAGTGCCTCCGCGCAGCGAGGGAGGCCGAGGGCGCCGCGGCGAATGGTGAACAAACAGCGCCGCGGTGAACGGCGAACGAACAGCGCCGGCGAGGACGAGGCGGCACGACGGCGAACGGCGAGGACGAGTGCCTCCGCGTGGCGAGGGAGGCCGAGGGTATGGCACGGACGACGGTGTGGGAGGCCGAGGACACCACGGACGATGGCGAGGGAGGTGACGACGATGGCGAGGGAGAGGACGAGGCGGCGCCGAGGGACACACGACAGACGGCGAAGACGGAGGCGGCGGCGCAAAGTGACATCGATCTGAGGAAGGAGGAGGGCACTGTGCCCTATATACGCGGGGAGGCTTTAGTCCCGGGCCATGACACCACCCGGGACTAAAAGACCTTTAGTCCCGGGGCGTAAGCCCACCCGGAGCTTGGAGAAGAGATCTTGTGTATGGCGATGTTGGCCGCTCCCTTTTCCTTCTCCTTGCCCTTGCTCTTCTCTTCATCACTTGAGTCATCTTCCAAGAACCATTCTTCACCAAGATGAGCTTCACCACCTCTTCTTCTTCTTTGCTTCTTGTCATCATTCTTGCTATACTTGCTCTTGTTCTTCTTTTGTGGACAATCAGCAATGAAGTGATCATCCGCACCACACTCATAGCAATTTCTCTTCTTTGACTTCTTGAAGTATCCACTTCTTCCTTTCTTGTACATCTTCTTCCTCATGAATCTTCTAAAGTTCTTCACAAGAAGTGACATCTCATCATCGGAGTCATCACTTCCTTCACTTGATGAGTCATTTTGGGTCTTGCTTGCTTCTTCTTGGTTTGCCTTGAGAGCTACCACTTTTTTGTTGCTTGCCTCTTGTTCTTCTATGGCTTCATCATCCAAGACTTCATGATGCTTTATTTTGGCAAGCATCTCATGAGGTCCCATGGTCTCATAGTTTGGCCTCTCCATGATGATTGATGCTAGTGTCTTATTCTTCTTTCTATAAGCTCTTAATAGCTTTCTTGCTGCTGCATTGTCATCCCATTTTTCATCTCCAAGAGCTCTAATATTGTTGATCAGGGTCATGTATCGATCAAACATTTGTTGAGTGGTTTCACCACTCTTGATAGTGAAGTTCTCAATCTTCCCTTGGATCAGCTCTATGTTGCACTTCCTTACACTTGCGTCACCCTCATATGATATCCTGAGAGTGTCCCAAATCTTCTTTGCTACTACCATTCCATGGACCTTGGCACTCTCTTCGGGCTTGAGACATGAGCTAATCAAGGATGCTGCTTGACCATTTTATTGAAATTCGATTGCATCTAGATCGGTGTACTCTTCGCCTTCAACATGGCTTAGCCCATTCTCAACTATCTCCCAAGCTCTTGCGGCAAGAAGATGTAACTTCATCTTGTGTGCCCAATCATTGTAGTTGATTCCATCGAAGGAAGGTGGTTTCCCTAGATTGACGCTAGGTAGTTGAAGTATCTTGCCCATTTGGTTGTAGTCATAGGGTATGTTTGAGAATTCTTTCTTGCCTTTCTCTTATTCTTCCTTTTTCCTATCTTCTTTAGGCTCAGGCGGAACTCCTCCACTTCCAGATGATTCACCTTTGCTGCCTAGAGCTTGCTTCAAGCTCTCAATCTCATCTTTCATCTTTTGCATTTGACCTTCGAACTGCTTTGCTTGTTTTTCTAGCAGTTGCTCAGAGATTTTCCTGACAATGTCATTGACTTCATCTTGACTTAGGGTCGACATGATTTTCCCTTATGTGGTGAAGCGCTAACACAAGGGTTAGGCTCTGATACCAATTGAAAGGATCAAATCAGCCTAGAGGGGGGTGAATAGGTGATTTTCTATAATCTAAAACTTCACAAACTAAAACTTGTAGTTAGACAATAACCGATATTGCCGGTTTGTTTGGGTTGGTACTACCGGGTGTGATACACCGGTACTACCGACACAAACAAACGGCACTACCGGTTCCCTAAGAGAAAACTACAAATTCCAATGTAAGTGAACTATGAATGTAAAGCTAAGAAATGCCCCACTTCCTTAAGTATTGTAGATGAAGATTCTAGCCTCCTCGAATCTTGGATGTTTCCCTCGGAGTAGATCGAGCCTTCCAAACCTATGAGAAAGATAGGGAGAGGAAGAACACGAAGAACACAAGTACAAGCGTAATATCCAAAGTAGAGACAACAACAAGCACACGGGACACAGTGATTTATCCCGAGGTTCGGCCAATCCACTAAGGAGTGCCTACGTCCTCGTTGTTGAGGTGACCACCAAGGTCAGAGCCTCTTTCACCTCCTTGCCTCACTCAAGCAACCACACAGGCTACTAGAGTTTCTCCACTAGAAATCACAGTGGAAATACAAACACTTCAGGGAGCCCTCACAAATGAATCAACACAGGCTACCATGAAGAACACCTAACCGGCTAGGGTTCAAAGAACCCAAGAGTAATAGACACAAACCAAGCCGGTGAGATGGAATCCAAGTGCTCAAGTCATAGATCGAGGCTTCCCACTCACTAATCTCACTTCCCTAGCTCAAATCTTGCAAGGGAATGATTTCTAGGAGCAAAGGGGGAGAGAGAGGGGAGAAGTCAATGCCTTGAATGCTTTTGTCAGCTGTTAGGTCAAAGTGAATGAGTGGAGTGAATGAACTAGAGTCAAAAGTGAAGTGGGAGGCTATTTATAGTCTCCGAGTCCTGAGGCCTGTCGGTAGTACCGACCACCCATGGTCGGTAGTACCGCCCAGTCAAAGGACGCCTGCTCCAGATCTGAATCTGACCATTAGCCAACTACCGGCCTCAGGTTGGTACCACCGAGGGGCGGTAGTACCGACTATATTGCGGTACTACCGCCAAGCAAAACTGCTCCGAACAGAGAGCTCCCGAGAAAAGGTCTTCAGCCGCTCGGTAGCTACCGACCAGGTCGGTACCACCGAGGGTCGGTAGTACCGACAATTATGGCGGTACTACCGCCTAGTCAATTTTGCGCAGGACCAGAGAGCTTCCGCAGATCTGCCTTTCTACCGGCCTGGGTCGGTACCACCAACTGTCGGTAGTACAGACATTTATGGCGGTACTACCGCCAAGTCAAAACTCGCACGTCTAGAGAGATCTGCAAAAATGACTTTGCTACCGACCGAGGTCGGTACCACCGAGGGGCGGTAGTATCGACTTTTATGGCGGTACTACCGCTAAGTCATTTTTGAGCCTGTCTAGAGAGGGGTTAGAATGGTCTGGATGGGCGGTACCACCGACTTTTATGGCGGTACCACCGACAGTTCAAAATGAACCTGTTCCAGAGAGCATTGCGCGCTGCCTCCCTGGTCGGTACCACCGACTGTACAGAAAAACATCAAAGTGTTCATGATCGTGCGGTGACTCTCAAGCAAACATTAGTTAGTCGATTGGAGCACTTTTCTCCACATCTAACCAACCTAAGTTGTGGCCCTCTTGATAGTCCGGCTTACCTATAACTCAAGTTTAAAATCAAAATTTTAAACCACCACTTGAGCTAGGAATCTTTTGTCCAAACATGATCAACGTGCTTTGTTCACGAGATTTCAATGTTTCAAATCTTTCTAGGAACTAACACCTGCATACATTCCTTTATAAATCCGTTAGTCCCAAATTTGATTGTCATTAATTAGCCAAAACCCACATCGGGGGCGAATGCACTTACAAACTCCCCCTTTTTGGTAATTGATGACAACCAACTTAGGCTTACAATAAGAATAGAAAGAATTGAAGCTTTTGAATTCCAAAATTTAGTTCGAGCTCCCTCTTAGTGTATGCTTTGGATAAGAATTTCAAACCTTGACTTTAAGCAAGGTTGCATACACAAGGATAACAGCTCCCCCTAAATTTTGCAATTCGTGGGTGCCTAAGAGTGTGACGACATCATAAATAATCATTTTGTGATGCATAAGCAGGATGACATGGTGATTCATAAAACAATAACATAAACGAAATCGAACGGCTATGGAAGAAAGAAAAGGACTCAAATCACATAGCCGTATCAAAAACAACAATCACCAAACATAGAAAATCAATAGATCATAGATATAACAATAAGCTCAACACATTAAGTTCTCATAGTTAACTCATCTATTACAGCAAGATTAAGCCTAACACTCCCCCTTTGACATCAAATGCCAAAAAGGGTAGGCCATGAAAAGCATGAACTAGTAATAGCCGCCGGAGGAACCACCATGGTCGCCAGGGAACAGACCACCGAAGATCGAAGAGAAAGCACTAGCGCCCACATCACCTCCTGGGAAAGACGACAGATCCGGTGGAGGAGAGGATGCAGGGACACCACCGCTCCCAGCTAGATCGGCGTCGGGAGCAGCAAAGCCCATGTACGATCCACCCCCTCCACCCTGGTACGAAGAAGATCCGCCACCATGCGACGGTCCCGCACCAAAATCTGAAAATAAAGGTGGAGACTGGTACCGGGACGTAGGCTGCAGCGGCTGGTATATATCAGAATTGAAGATCCCAGCGTCGTCACCATCGCCCTGCTGCTGCTGCTCATCATCATGCTCCTCATCATCACGCCCCTGCTGGGCATCATACACGGCGAAGGGATCTGGGAAAGGCCGAAGGGGAGATCTTGGAGGAAGGCCTAGATGCTGACGAACCTGTCGCTGGTGCTGCTCGTCGTGCTCCGCCTTATAACAGAACCACTTGAAGAACTTGGAGAGCGCATACCGGACAGCCCCACCGCCTTCGCTCCTTCGCCTCTCATGACGCGGAGGAGAAGAAGCCGCAGGAGGCACCTCCTCATGAGCTGGCTCTTCGCCAGGACCCGCACCAGGCGCTGCTGCTGCAGTTGGAGCATCCTCATCACCTACTATCTCCTTGCCCAAAGAGGAGAACTGGCGGACGTTGTACTCCTTCACTGTCCTGTCATACTCAAATGTCGCCCCCACAACATGCTCGATGATATGCATCAGGTATGGAGCAAATGGCAGATCCTTGTGTGGGTCGTTGTATGCTTCAGAAATCTTCTGCCACATGAAGTGGGAGATGCTGAACCTCCCATCTGGCTTAGCAAACTGACATAGCACCTTGGGAGCATCACTCCTCAGAAACGTGTTATCCCCAACCTTTGGATTCAGGGTGGCCCTCATCAGGTTGTTGAGAACAAAGAAGAAGGATTTCAGGCCACTGACCTGAAAGTTCCCAACAACCCCTCGCATATAAATACCAGACTCCTGGATCTCTGAAGGGTAGATGCCTTCCCCATACATCTCTGAAAGCCTCGGGGCATCCCTGTCCTACCTGTTGAACCCCAACAGCCTGGCAAAAGTGACAAAGTCACATCGGTAGTGCACCCCTTGGGTCATCCAGTGCAAAACCTTCCCAGGCTGATCGTTGTAGAGAGTGGCCCAAAACTGGCAGATAATCTCTTGGTTCCAGCTGTGCTCACCAGAGATCAAACCCAGAATCCTCCAGTCCTCCAACCTCTGCACCAGGGAGTCCATCTGCTTTGAATGCTTGTCTGTCAAGGACTTGATCCCCGGACGCTTGTGCTCGAACAAAGGCGGATGACCCTTCACACAAAAACCCTTCCACAGGACAGACACGTAATAGTCCTGCTGGAAGCGGGACCAGAACCGTCTGTCCACTGAATCATATCTGATGTAGTGGAATGGGTTCTCCAGGCGCTGCTCCCTCAGAAGGTTGGCCTTCTTCCTATCCGAGTAGTCCATGACGTTACCCGGATACGCTGGCACAACCATCAAAGCACCTACCTAACCATGAGGTTGAAAAGCTCTGTTGATCAGAAGCAGACTGACGAATGAGGCGATGGGGGTCCAACTCGAGGGTCTATGGAACGCCCTTCTCTGTCTGCTCCAACCCCCAGCAGCTGCCCTCCGACAATGACGTTGTGCAGCCTGCCAGGAGGACCATTGGCAGGTGGCGGCGGAGGCGGAGGAGGAACCTGCCCACTCCCGCTGGCACCACCATGGCCTGCACCCCGTCGTCCCGTGGAAGAACGCCCACGGACCGACCTGGTGAGATCCTTGCTGCTCCCTCCGGTTGGCCTTGCACGGCGCGCTGGAGTGCGTCGCTGCGGCTCGCCTTGGTCCAAACCTCCTTGTTCCATCCCAACATACTCATCTTCCTCATCTCTTGCCTCTCTGGCCAGCCTAGCATCACGGGCAGCCCTTCGGTCCGACATCTAGAAAAGATAGCATAGACCAAAGATCAACAACAAGATATATTCTAAGGATGTAGCAACTAAATGCGACGATACACAAATGGAGAAAAACCAACGCACTGCGCGCGGTCGGTACTACCGCCCATAGTTGTCGGTACTACCGACTATGGGTGGTCGGTACTATCGACCGCACCACGGTGCGCGGTTATCCTCAATCCATCCATACATATCGCCAACAACTTTGCAAAGTATACATCCTAGAATCATCTATGCACTAGAGGGAACAATCCTACCCAAGGAATCGACCTAGAACAAAGCACATTGGGAGATCAGGCAAGAACACCCTAGTACCTTGTTTCACGAAGAAGAACGACCGAAATCCAAAGGGGAAGGAGTTGTCCAGCTCCAAGATCTTCACCACCACGATCTCTTTGCTTCAAACCACTTCTTCACTGGCCAGATTTGGAGAAGAAAGCGCAAAGAATGGCGAGAGGAAGCGGCGGTGGCGGCTAGGGCTGCGGTCAAAAACTGGCTGGGTGAAAAGAAAAAAGCTTTTCATCGCGGCCTTATATAGCCGGGTTGACCACGGTCGGTACTACCGCCCATAGGGGTCGGTACTACCGCCCATTATGGTGGTACTACCGACCGTTCACTTCCAGAGCGGACAGAGAGCTTTCCTAGGAGAACTTTGTGTGGAATACTACACATACTTCAATTATGTCCAGATTTCATACAACCAGTACATAGCTATGGACACAAGTGAGGCATGTAAAAATAGGTTTTGAAATCACACACAAATTTTGTCAAAGCATCTATGTCTCTAGGTGAAAACAATTATGTGCAAGATTTCAAGCCACGTTACGAGAATCAATGATATTTAGCTCACTCCTCAAAGCACAAAATCTTGACTCATCTAAGGGCTTTGTGAAGATATCGGCTAGTTGTTTTTCGGTGCACACATGGCGTAATGCGATATCTCCTTTGGCTTCGTAGTCTCTAAAGAAATGGTGTCGGATGTCTATGTGTTTTGTGTGAGAATGGTTTACGGGATTGTTTGCTAGTTTGATAGCACTCTCATTGTCACACAAAAGTGAAATTTTAGATTCCTCACATCCGAAAGCTTTTAGTGTTTGCTTCATCCAAGGTAGTTGAGCACAGCAAGCGCCGGCCGCCACATACTCAGCTTCGGCAGTGGATAGGGCAACACTATTTTGTTTCTTGGAACTCCATGTCACCAAAGACCTTCCAATAAATTGGCAGGTCCCGGTTGTGCTCTTTCAATCTACCTTGCAACCGGCATAGTCCGAATCGGAATAGCCAAGTAGATTGAAAGTGGAGCCTTTAGGATACCACAAGCCAAGATTTGGAGTGTGCACTAAGTATCGAAAGATTCTCTTAACGGCCATAATATGACATTCTTTCGGATTAGCTTGAAACCTTGCACACAAGCACACGCTAAGCATGATATCGGGCCTAGATGCACAAAGGTAAAGCAATGAACCGATCATAGAGCGATATACCTTTTGATCCACTGACTTACCATCCTCATTCAGATCAAGATGTCCATTTGTCGGCATAGGAGTCTTGATGGGTTTGGCCTTGTCCATCTCAAACTTCTTAAGCATATCTCTTGTATACTTGGTTTGACTGATGAACGTGTCTTCCTTGAGTTGCTTGATTTGGAATCCGAGGAAGTACTTCAACTCACCCATCATGGACATCTCGAACCTTTTGGTCATTATCCTACTAAATTCCTCACAAAAAGCCACATTAGTACTACCAAATATTATGTCATCGACATATATTTGGCACACAAAGATATCATTATCAACTTTGTGAGTAAACAAAGTAGGATCGGCCTTCCCTATCTCAAAACCCTTTTTGAGTAGGAAATCCTTTAGACAACATACCAAGCTCTAGGGGCTTGTTTGAGCCCATAGAGCGCCTTGTCGAGCTTGTAGACATGGTTCGGAAACTTGGGATCCTCAAAACCCGGTGGTTGCTCCACATATACCAATTCGGAGAGGGGGCCGTTGAGGAATGCACTTTTCACGTCCATTTGATATAACTTGAAATCATGGTGAGTAGCAAAGGCAAGTAATATACGAATTGACTCAAGCCTAGCTATAGCTGCATAGGTTTCACCAAAATCAAAACCTTCGATTTGAGTGAAACCTTGAGCCACCAACCGTGCTTTGTTCCTTGTAACCACGCCATGCTCGTCTTGCTTGTTGCAGAATACCCATTTGGTTCCTATCACATTTTGCTTGGGCCTTTCCACCAAGGACTAGACTTCATTCCTGGTGAAGTTGTTCAGCTCTTCTTGCATGGCCATCACCCAATCCGGATCATCAAGTGCTTCTTCCACCCTAAGAGGTTCCAAAGAGGAGACAAACAAGTAATGTTCACAAAAACTTGCTAAGCGAGAACGTGTCGTTACCCCACGTCGTATGCTCCCCAATATGTTGTCAACGGGATGATCCTGTTGAACTGTATGATGTACTCTTGGATGTGGCACAAGTGATCTCCTTTGGATGGGTCGATCTTCATCATATGTGTGAATGTCCACATCATCTTGTCGGTCTTCATGTTGAGCTTGTGGTTGATTATCAACTTGATGTGTTACTCAAACATCATTTGCACTACCACCAATCGGAGTTGCGGAAGCTTCATCATGCGCATTTGGATGCACATGACGGATATTAGAATCTTGTGGAGTGTGCAATACATCATCTTCATCATCTTGAATCTCAATGGGCCTCACATCACCAGTTGCAAGCTTCTTGATAGCTTCGGATGGAGGCATGTCGTTACCTACAAGCTCAACATTGACTTGCTCCTTTTGGGAGCCGTTGGATTCATCAAAGGTCACATCTACCGTTAACTCAATAGTGCCGGTGGCATTATTGAATACACGGTAGCCATGTTCGTTAGTACCATAACCAAGTAGAAAGCCTTCATGTACCTTAGGTGCAAACTTTGAGCTTTTGGCCCTCTTGTTAAGAATGAAACACTTGCAGCCAAAAACTCGAAAGTAGTGCACCTTCGGTTTGTTACTGGTTAGGAGCTCATATGGAGTCTTGCCCCTTAGCTTGTGCAGGTAGAGGCGGTTGATTGCATGACATGTTGTGTTCATCGCCTCCGCCCAAAAGCCATGGGATGTCTTGTACTCATTCAACATAGATCTTGCGGCTTCAATAAGAGTTCGATTCTTCCTTTCCACAACCCCATTTTGTTGTGGGGTGTATGGAACGGAGAACTCATGCTTGATTCCTTCATCATCAAGATACTCTTCTATGTTGGTGTTCCTAAACTCGGTTCCGTTGTCACTTCTCACTTTCTTGATCTTTAGCTCAAACTCATTTTGAGCCC
Source organism: Coix lacryma-jobi var. lacryma-jobi (assembly GCA_009763385.1). Classification (NCBI taxonomy): domain Eukaryota; kingdom Viridiplantae; phylum Streptophyta; class Magnoliopsida; order Poales; family Poaceae; genus Coix; species Coix lacryma-jobi. Next base: position 20,633,516 of record CM019826.1, read on the forward strand.
TTCTTGCAAATTTCTTGAAGATGCCTTGGGTCTCACTTTTATCTACTAAAAAGAACACCCAAGTGAAGCAAGAATAATCGTCAACAATAACAAAACCATACTTATTACCACCAATGCTTTGATAAGCAACGGGTCCGATGAGATCCATATGTAGTAGCTCAAATGGTGTTGTGGTTGTCACGATATTCTTTATTGGATGCTTTGCTCCAACTTGCTTTCCAGCTTGACATGCGCTGCAAATCCTATCTTTCTCAAAAGAAACATTGGTTAGTCCAAGAATGTGTCCTTCCCTTTGAAGTTGGGCCAAGTTTTTCATCCCAACATGGGCTAGTCGGCGATGCCAAAGCCAACCCGTGCTAGATTTTGCCATTAAGCATGTTGTAGGTTCCACTTTACTAGTTGAGAAGTCCACTAGATAAAGCTTTCCCTTCAACACACCTTTAAATGCAATAGAGGAATCCCTTCTTCTAGAGACAGTCACACCCTTATCCGTAAAGAGACAATCGTAGCCCATTTCACAAAGTTGAGAAACGGACAACAAATTGTAACTTAACGAATGCACAAGTAATACATTGGATATAGAATTGTCAGTTGAGATAGCAATTTTACCCAAACCAAGTACTTCTCCTTTTCCATTGTCACCAAACACAATGTTGTTGCAAGAATTATGGCTTGGTTGAAAAGAAGTAAACATTTCCTTTGCCCCGGTCATATGATTGGTGCATCCACTATCCAACACCCAACTTGTTCCACCGGAGGCATATTCCTACAAAACAAAGTTATGTTCTTGATTTAGGTACCCAAGTGAGATTGGGTCCTAGGGGGTTAGTCACATAAACTTTGGGCACCCAAACATTTCTCATGATCTCTCTTTTCTTGAGTGTACCAACATATTTAACAACAATCTTGCCATTCTTGCCCCAACAACACAAGTAATCGCAAGTATAACTTCGCGAGATCGGCCTTTGTGGTTCGGTGACTTCCACTTGCTTCTTGTTGTTGACCTTGTCATTTGCAAGTGTGGCCTTTGGATTGGCAACCTTGTTTGCCTTGTTCATGAGGTCAAAGAGAGGGACCCCTTTGTTAAAGTTAACAAAGGGTACCCCATTGACCATCTTTCTTCCATTGGCCTTGCCACCATACCTATTGTACCCAATTCCATCCTTGATGGATGGATGCCTTGCGCTCTTGAGGACGTCTTTTGGTTGTTGCACTTTGCACTTGCAACCATTCCTCAAGATCATGTTCAACCTATGAATCTCCTTGTCTTTCTTTTCTAGCTCAACAAGGTTAGTTGCACAAGTATTTAAATCAACTTTCCAACATCTTTTGCAACCATTATTAGTTGAAGCATTAGAATTGTCAGAATCCTTAGGAGTGGTTGAAGAAGTGCTACTATAAAGAGTTTTGTAGCTTAGTTCATGATTTTTATATTTATCTTGAAAGCTTGTGAGGCTTCCTTGAACTAAGCTAATTACATTCTTTAGTTTAGCAATTGAGTCATTGCTCGTGGAACACTCCTTAGCCAATTTCTTGTTAGAGTCATTGGCTAAAGATAGTTCCAAGGTCAATTTCTCAACCTTCAACTTCTCCTCGACAAGAAAGACTTCCAATGCAAAGTTCTTTTCTCTCTCTTGAGAGATCAAGTCACCTTGCAAAGCAAGACTTTCATTCCGACTCTCTAGTTTAGTAAGCAATTTTAATATTTTGGGTCCACCTTTCTTACCAAACTTTCTAATTATGCTAAGTTCAAATTCATCCATATCATCATCACTATATCCATCACTAGAACAAGTAGGAGAGTTAGATAATACCTTCTCATCCTTAGCCATGAAGCAAGAATGAGTGAAGTCATCCTCGTTGTCGGAGAGACCCTCGAATAGGCATGATGAAGTAGCTGAGGTAGTCATGTTGGAGAAGGAGCTTGGAGGCATGATGAAGTAGCTGAGGTAGTGTATGGCGATGTTGGCCGCTCCCTTTTCCTTCTCCTTTCCCTTGCTCTTCTCTCCATCACTTGAGTCATCTTCCGAGAACCATTCTTCACCAAGATGAGCTTCACCACCTCTTCTTCTTCTTTGCTTCTTGTCATCATTCTTGCTAAACTTGCTCTTGTTCTTCTTTTGTGGACAATCAACAATGAAGTGATCATCCGCACCACACTCATAGCAATTTCTCTTCTTTGACTTCTTGAAGTATCCACTTCTTCCTTTATTGTACATCTTCTTCCTCATGAATCTTCTAAAGTTCTTCACAAGAAGTGACATCTCATCATCGGAGTCATCACTTCATTCACTTGATGAGTCATTTTGGGTCTTGCTTGCTTCTTCTTGGTTTGCCTTGAGAGCTACCACTTTCTTGTTGCTTGCCTCTTGTTCCTCTATGGCTTCATCATCCAAGACTTCATGATGCTTTATTTTGGCAAGCATCTCATGAGGTCCCATGGTCTTATAGTTTGGCCTCTCCATGATGATTGATGCTAGTGTCTTGTTCTTCTTTCTATAAGCTCTTAATAGCTTTCTTGCTGCTGCATTGTCATCCCATTTTTCATCTCCAAGAGCTCTAATCTTGTTGATCAGGGTCATGTATCTATCAAACATTTGTTGAGTGGTTTCACCACTCTTGATAGTGAAGTTCTCAATCTTCCCTTGGAGCAACTCTATGTTGCACTTCCTTACACTTGCATCACCCTCATATGATATCCTGAGAGTGTCCCAAATCTTCTTTGCTACTACCATTCCATGGACCTTGGTACTCTCTTTGGGCTTGAGACATGATAGAATCAAGGATGCCGCTTGAGCATTTTATTGAAATTCGATTGCATCTAGATCGGTGTACTCTTCGCCTTCAACATGGCTTAGCCCATTCTTAACTATCTCCCAAGCTCTTGCGGCAAGAAGATGTAACTTCATCTTGTGTGCCCAATCATTGTATTTGATTCCATCGAAGGAAGGTGGTTTCCCTAGATTGATGCTAGGTAGTTGAAGGATCTTGCCCATTTGGTTGTAGTCATAGGGTATGTTTGAGAATTCTTTCTTTCCTTTCTCTTCTTCTTCCTTTTTCCTATCTTCTTTAGGCTCAGGCGGAACTCCTCCACTTCCAGATGATTCACCTTTGCTGCCTAGAGCTTGCTTCAAGCTCTCAATCTCATCTTTCATCTTTTGCATTTGATCTTCGAACTGCTTTGCTTGTTTTTCTAGCAGTTGCTCAGAGATTTTCCTGACAATGTCATTGACTTCATCTTGACTTAGGGTCGACATGATTTTCCCTTACATGGTGAAGCGCTAACACAAGGGTTAGGCTCTGATATCAATTGAAAGGATCAAATCAATCTAGAGGGGGCTGAATAGGTGATTTTCTACAATCTGAAACTTCACAAACTAAAACTTGTAGTTAGACAATAACCGATAATTCCGGTTTGTTTGGGTTTGAAGGACCGAGAAAGCACTAGCAAGGCGACCAGAGAGGGGGTGAATGGGAGCTCAAAAATTTCTCTCGAAACTTTGGCCAAATGTCCCAAAATCAACCCCGAGAAACTGCGACCGAGACCATGATGCCTACGACCCTTGGAAGAGGGTGGATGATCCCTAGGATCACAGCGAGGCACCACAAGAAGATAGCAAACCAAATGCCAAAAGTTCCGGCTCGAACTCAACCCCAAAAACCAAGTCCCGAACGTAGATTGTCAGCTACATCGAGAAACTCCTAAATACCTATGCTAACAAGTAGCAAAGATACCTAGAGAGGTTCCTTGGTCAACTATGAGGCCAAACGAGAAGTCCGGAAACCAAGCGAACAAGTCGGGAGAGCAAACGCACTAAACCGGAAGCTTCAGACGATTCCCGGACTATCCGGCCCTGGGGTCCCGGACTGTCCGCCCCTACTGCGGACTGTCCGCGCTCTGGTGGCGGACTGTCCGCCGGTCAAGTCAGCAGAAACACACTGCTGCTGAAGTCCCCCTGCTCGGTCCCGGACTCTCCGCGCTTTAGCACGGCGGACTATCCACCGGTGACCCGAGCCAAAACCAACAGGGACTGGCCGCGGCTGGACTGAACCAGCCCCGACGCGCGGACTGTCCGCGCCTTGAGTGGTGGACTGTCCGCGGTCACTCAGGGAGGGCGACTTTGATCGCCCTTCACCCAAATCTTCCCCAAATCGATTCAAAACAAAATCCCACGTTCCCAAACTTGGAGAGGATGATCACGGAGTAGTTAGGAGACTATCCCCAAGAAATCATCCGCTCAAATCGAGTCAATCACCGGGAAATCAAAAGGGGAGGAGGATGAACCGAAAAGCGCCACGAAAACGAAATCAACCCGATCTACTTGCTCGTAAGGAGATAGATGAATTCCTTCGGTGGAAATGATCTCCTTTCAAATACGAACAAGTTGATTCAAACGGATCTCGCAAAGACGCACGGGAGAGAGAGATCGAGTGACGGGAAAATCACGGAGAAACAAAGAACGCGAAGAACACGAACAAAAACGCGAATCAACACATCGATCTGCAACCGTGTGGCTACCACACGCTACAACAGTGAGGTTACGGCCTCACTTCCTCAAAATCTCCAGTACACAGAGGTATGGTTCTCTGCGGATCTCAGCTAGCTATAGCAGGGGATTGGGAGAGCAGGAAACCCTAGAAGTCAAGAGCAAATGACAGGATGACTAACTGAGATAAATGGGGAGGTGGGTGTCTCCCCCTATTTATCCTAATTCTAACCTATTCCTAATTCCCACTCTACCCCTAACTACTTACAGAGCGAACCAGCTAAACCCTAGGGTTATTCTGGATCAACTCGGTGGTAGGTGTATCCGACGGCCACGCTCGCACAACTCGTAGCGTTGCCTCGACGCAACCTCCCGATTGCCGCCACATGCCGCCCTCGCTCTGCACCCCCGGTTTTGTGGCCCAAACCGGGAAACCAGCCTTTTCCAGCCAACCCCCGGTTTTGAGGCCCAAACCGGGAAACCAGCCCACCAGCATCTGAGTTTTGAGGCCAAACTCAGCAAACCCTCAGCGCCCAGGTTTTGAGGCCCAAACCTGGAAACCGTCCTCAGCCCGAGTTTTGTGGCCAAACTCGGAAACCCTCAGCCCGAGTTTTGTGGCCAAACTCGGAAACCATCCACGCCCAGGTTTTGAGGCCCAAACCTGGAAACCATCCACCCGATGGTTTTTCCCTGGCTCTACCACCAAACCGACGTCGTAGATGGGATGCACCTCCCGTGCACCCATCCACCGACACGTGTCCCCAAGTCCATGACTCAGGCAACACATGACCGCACTTCTTCACTTGTTGTCGTCACAGGCTGCCAGCCACCACAGCTGATCCTCGGGCCTCTGGTCCCTCAGTCCAAGCCTCACGTCCGCCCTTCGCCACTCTCGGTCCATCGGCACGACACGTCTCTACTTGACATTCACCTCGCCTTTGATCACTGTATCCGTGCTTGACACCTACACAACACAAGCCAAAGAACATGCGCATCATCCCAGTTGACAATCACTCATCACTCAGAGACTCGGCATACACCCATGTATCCGCAATCTCCCCCTTGATGAGTTCATTGTCAACTACCAACACAAATCATAATTGAAAGAGAAAGAAGAAGGAGAAGAGAGAACTCGACCAAATGACCCAAAAGCATAGCAAAGCCGAAGAAGGTCAAGTGGAAAGAGCGAAAGAACTTGGTCCCCAAAGACATGGGCAACGGCTCGACGCAACCAAGCAAAGCAAAGCTAGCCCTCAAGAAGAGGTAGAACAGGCTCAACACCGCTAGCAAAGACCAATTGAAAATATCGAAGCAAAATGCTAGTCCCTCAAGAAAGAGGCACAGAGGCTCAACACAACCAGCAAGAAAGCTCGATACCAATGCCTTACGGCCCGCAAAAATAGCGAGCTCCCCTCGAATAGTGCATACAACCAGGAAAATCTCCCCCTTAGGTCCAACAAGGGAGGGGCACAAAGATTTGAAAAATCTCCCCCTTAACGAAAACTCCCCCTTAGTTGAACACGCAGGAAGCATATGATTTGCAAATTCTCCCCCTTAGTTGAAATTGCACTAATCAAGTAAAAACTCTCCCCATCAGAAAATGCACCAACAAAAGTGCCAACAAGGGAGGTTCTCCCCCTTCCAACATGCATAGAAGTCAGAGTGCAAGTCAGGAGCTTCAGGAGTACACTCAAAAGAGTGCAAAAATGTTCTACGGAGTTTGGGTCCGATGACTCAGAAAATGCACAAGATGCTAGCAAAGGCTCAAACTGATCACTAAGTCTGAAAAGAGAGCAAAAGAGCAGTTTGTAGCCGAAAAGGTATTCACCATCAAAATAGCACAAACATGTATAGACAGGAAGTCAAACAAGTGCTAATCATGTATACAAGGTGAACTACCCCTAGCATAGTTCAAACATCATGCTGATATCAATTTTAGGCATATACTTGTGATTTCAGATTTTAATCGGAGTTGCAGCGGTGAAATTACACAAGTTCAGAAAACAGCATGTGACTGCGAGAGGTTGAATGCTTGTTATTGCCTAACTTTTCAACTGTGTGAAGCCTATGCATAAGCAATCAGAAGCTTAAAGCAACAGTTTCGGTCATACACTACACAGCTCAAGTTTAACTCAAAGTGCAATGAGAAATAGTCTCGAAACTGTGAGGTGCTAACAAGCAAACCCATCTCGATCTTTCCAATTCACTTAACTTGGTTCAGATTTTAAACAGAATATGACATACCAAGCAAGTGAATGACTCAACACTAGAGACATAGCAACCTAGCATATATGAAAAGCACATGTGACTTCAACACATCCTACACATGCTAGTTGCATATCTCAATGGTGAACATTTTCAAGTTTTAAGTTCATTATCAAATTCACCATTCAAAGATAGCTCAGCTCATAGTATGCACTAGTGATCAGAAAGAGCATAAGCTACAGCATCAACATAAAGCATCAGAGCAAAAACTACACAGAGCATAGTTACATTCTTCAAAAAGAAGTAAAAACAACTAAAACCAAAAAGTCAGTGTATCATACAAAATCCAAAGTGTTTCCCCCATCTAAAAGGGGAAACACACACCAAGCTCACCTCTCAACCGATTAAAGGTTGATTGGTCCAAAGGCTTGGTAAAAATATCAGCAAGCTGATGATGAGTATCGACATGACGAAGGTCGATATCACCTTCTCATAGTGGTCTCGCAGAAAATGAAAGCGCACATCAATGTGTTTGGTCTTCGAGTGAAGCACGGGGTTCTTAGCAACGCTAATCGCACTCGTGCCATCACAAAGCAATGGAACACGAGAAAAGCTCAGACCAAAATCACGCAAAGTGGCCATCATCCAGAGTAACTAGGAACAGCAGCTAGCCACAGCAACATACTCAGCCTCCGTGGTAGACTGGGCGACACTAGATTGCTTGCGAGAGGACCACGAAACAAGAGAAGAACCAATAAACTGACAAGTCCCAGAAGTGGACTTGCGATTAATACGGCAACCAGCAAAATCGGCATCGGAATAACCGCAAAGGGAAAGGGTGGAGGAAGCAGAATACCAAATCCCAAATTCTGGAGAGAAGGATAAGTACCTCATAATGCGCTTGACCGCCTGACGGTGACAGGTGCGCGGCGACGCCTGAAAGCGCGCGCAGAGGCACACCGCGAACTGGATGTCCGGGCGTGTCGCCGTCAGGTACAGCAGCAACCCGATCATACTTCGGTACTCCTTCTGGTCCACTGCTTCTCCCTCCTTGTCCGCATCCAGGGCCGTCGTGGTCGCCATGGGTGTTGGAAGAGGCTTGGTCTCACCCATGTCGAACTTCTTCAAAATGTCGCGGGTGTACTTGCCCTGGTGCACAAACGTTCCTTCCTGGGTTTGCTTGATTTGCAACTCGAGGAAAAACGTCAACTCGCCCATCATGCTCATCTCGAACTCCCTGCTCATAATGTCTGCAAACTTGGCAACCAAAGCGTGAGAAGAACCACCGAAAATGATATCATCCACGTAAATTTGGACCAAGAGAGTATCAGTGCCTTGCTTGAGGAGAAAGAGCGTTTTATCTACACATCCCATTTTAAAAACCTTAGCAAGCAAAAAGGTTTTCAACCTATCATACCAGGCTCTAGGGGCTTGTTTCAAACCATACAAAGCTTTGTGAAGTTTAAAGACATGGTTTGAAAACTTGGGATTTTCGAAATCGGGGGGTTGTCTAACATACACCTCCTCTTCTATGTAGCCGTTTAAGAAGGCACTCTTGACATCCATTTGAAAAAGTTTGAAACCTTTGGATGCAGCAAAAGCCAAGAGTATCCTAATAGCCTCCAAACGTGCTACAGGAGCAAATGTCTCCTCATAGTCTATCCCCTCCTTCTGACTATATCCCTGGGCTACGAGTCTGGCCTTGTTTCTCATAACATGGCCATCTTCTCCTTGTTTGTTTTTGAAAACCCATTTTGTCCCAATTGGATGACACTCAGAAGGTGGAGACACTAGAACCCAAACCCGATTTCTCTCAAAGTTCTCAAGCTCCTCATGCATGGCATTAACCCAATCAGGATCCGTCAATGCGTGTCCAACATCCCGGGGTTCAAAATCAGCAACAAATGCAGAATGAGCAAAGTGAGAGATTTGCCTTGACCGGGTGACCCGTTCGTCGATGCTGCCGATCATCTGCTGAGGCGGGTGCTGGCGCTAAATGTGTCGTGGCACCTCCCTTGCCGAAGTGACCTCACCCTCAACAGCAGCTGGTGCCTCCCAGGGTACAAAGGGTACCGCTCGGGGTGGCGGATCCCACGGCCCCCAGGAAGACGATGTGTCGGGGACGTAAATCGTCGTAGAGGCCACTCTTTGCGGCACAGCATGTGGAGGAGGTGCTGGGTCATCTATCCCTTCAGCACCTTCTTCTTCATCATCGAAAAGAGGTTCGCCAACCTCATGATCACCTGCACGCTCAAAACGAGAAGAAGGACAAACCATGGTCTCGTCGAAGGTGACATCGGATGTCTCTATGACTCGGTTAGTGTCAAGGTTAAGTACATGATAAGCACGAGTATGAGTGCCATAACCCAATAACACAATGTCAGAAGAACGAGACTCAAACTTGTCCAAGTTGCCCTTTTTGAGTATAAAACAATGGCAACCAAAAACTCGAAAATAACTCACCTTGGGGAGTTTTCCAAAACGCAACTCATAAGAGGTCTTTTTCAAGAAAGCTCGAAGAAAAATGCGATTGGAAATATAGCATGCAGTGTTCATAGCTTCGGCCCAATATCGCCTAGGAGTCCTATGCTCATCAAGCATCGTCCTGGCCATCTCTACAAGGGTCCGATTCTTCCTCTCTACAACACCATTCTGAGGGGGTGTGTAGGGGGAAGAAAACTGATGCTCTAAACCCAAAGAGTTACAAAACTTCTCAAAATCCGAATTCTTGAATTCGGAACCATTATCACTCCGAATTGCTCGCATAGAGTTCAAAGGGAACTCATTCTGAAGACGCAAAATCAGATTGCGAGCAAAGGAGAAAGTCTCGGTTTTCTCAGCTAAAAAGAAAACCCACGAATATCTCGAAAAGTCATCAACCACAACAAGTACATACCACTTCCCCCCAACCGAGCTCACCCGAGCCGGACCAACAAGGTCCTTGTGCAAAAGCTCTCCAGGGCGCTTGGTCATGACCTGAGTCACTGGATGGTGAGGAGCGGCAACCATCTTCCCGTGTCTACAAGAGTGGCAAACAAGATCCTTCTCCATAGATAACTTGGGCAATCCTCGGATTAGGCCAAGTGAACTAAGCCTTGCAAGCAAGTCAAAGCTCAAATGTCCAAGTCTCCTATGCCACTTCCAAAGATCAGAAGAGGAAGGTCCAGCCACAAGACAACGAGAAGTACCAAAAGACTCCGAGAAATTCGCACGAAAGACTTTTCCAAAGGGCGAAATCAAACAAACAAGATTGCCCTGAGGGTCCAAAATACGACTGAGATTCGGTTTAAAGCGAATCTCATAGTCGTCGTCAAAGAGTTGCAAAACAGAAAGAAGGTTAAAATGCAAGTTAGAAACAAGAGCAACATCGCGCAACACAAAGTGCTCATTAACTCGCACAGACCCACGAGACAGCACATTACCTTTGCTGTTGTCGCCGAAGGTGATATACTCCTTTCCGGCGACCGGACTAAGACTGGAGAACCACTTGGCGTTTCCGGTCATTGTAACACCCCGGTGTTAAGCAATCCTTAAGTGCATAATTTGGCATGGCATAAGCATAGCATCTCATCATTTCATGTGCATATGTTGTTGAATGCTTAAGTCCTTGTTTGGTCTCTAGTGTAACCTTGTTATGCTTTCTGTTTCTGACCAAGTGCCTTATAACAAAGTTGTAGATCTTGATGAAGGGAACAACTTTGCTTTAAAGCACTTTCTCAGAAAAAGCTTTTGAGTTAGGATTTCTTGCATTAGAAAAATGGTTTAGCACTAAATTTCTTTTAAACAACAGAATTTGGACTGGAGCCTTAAGGATGATTTGTTCCTTACAAAATTCTAAGCAACTTTGCTGTTGGGACCTTTTCCTAGTTCGGTCTAGTTTAGGAGTTATAGAGCATCAAAGTTTGAAACAAAACCTCATTAGTTTAATCTTGACCGTGGACCCCACCGGTCAGTCCCTCTCTTCTTCCCCGCGCGCACGCCGCTCCCTCCGCGCCGACCGAAACCGCCCGCCGCCGCGAGACCGCCTCGCCGGCCGGCCAAACCACCGTCATCACCGCCCGTGGTTTGCGCCCGAACTCGCCACGTCGCCCGAGAGCTCGGTGCATGCTCGCCGCGTGGAGCGCGACGCCTGACGCCGCCGCGTCCGGTCGGGAGCTTCCCCGATGGGAACTGGCCAGGTGCAATGCACCTAGCACTTCGTTCCGTTTGCCTTCGCTCCGCCTGTACTCGCAGCCAGCAGAGCATTCCATTGCTCAGTCTCTCCTTCGCTCCACTCCACCCCACCTTCACAGAGCGAAGCGCCGCCGCCATTTCCGCCGAGCTGCGACGAGCAATTGCTCGCTCCACCGCTCACCGCCGCTCGATTCCTTTCGCCAGTCTCTCCGCTTTGATCTCCTTTTTTCTCCGGCAAAGGTTGGTTTTCCTTCTTTGCCTCTCTGGCCGCCGGAACCGCGGATGCCATTCCCGAGCTTCCGCCATGGCCGCCACCGTGACCTTCACGTGGACCGGTCATCTCCGGCCAAGCTATCCCGAGCCGAGCCATGTTCTAGTCTGCTCTACCTCCGTAGTAGCTTAGAGTTAGATGGAGACCTCTCTTTTGCCGTGTTTCAGCTGGAACCGAGCCGTGTCATCGCCGTGTCCGCCATGGACCGCCGCCGTGCATAGTTCCGAGCAATGCCGGGGATGCCGAAGCCTGGGAGTTGCTCCAATAGGTCACTTGTAACTTGCTTAGGCTAGCGTTAATCTCGCCGAGTCGCAAGCCGCCGGGGAGAGTTCCGCCGCCGAGTCGCAGAGCCGCCGCTCCGCCATGGCCGCCGTCGAGCTTGCTCCGGTATCCCTCTGGCTCAGCAAGTTAGTCGGTCGTGTTCGTCTCGAAAACCCGCACCCAACGATGGTCTCCGTGTCGCCAGAAGTGTCGCCGTCGACGAGCTAGGGCCGGTCAACGACCACGGCGCCAAACTCCGCCGTTGACTGCCGAGCCTGGCCTCGCGCGGTAACGTGCCGAGCCTGGCCTCGGAAGCTTGGTCGCCCTGACCAGCGGGCCCCGACTGGCAGTAAGAAAGAGAGAAAAGGGAAGAGCTTGGGTGCCGTAGGCCTCGGTAAGTCGGTTGCATCGAGCCTTCGCCTCGAGCCTCGATCGGGTCGGTTGTGTAAGCCTCGGTCGAGTCGAGCCAAGTCAAGTGCTCGGTTGAGTCAGCTAGTCTCGGTTGAGTCAGCTAGTCTCGGTTGAGTCAGTAAGCCTCGGTTGAGTCAGTAGCCTCGGCTGAATAGGTTAGCCTCAGCTGCCAGTGTGCCTCGGGCGAATCGGAAAAATGTGTCTGAGCCTCGGGCCTCAGCCGAATCGCGCCGAATGTGCCGAAGCCTTGCCTCGAAGCCTCGGACGAGTCGCGCCGGGTGTGCTGAGCGCTTGTCTTGTGCCTCGGCCGAAGTCCGTATGTTAGGTTGAGTTTTCTTTTAAATGTGTTTTGCAGAATCCATGTAAAGGCTTCAAAAATTCATACAAGGCTCATTTTAAGTCCAAATCCTGTGACACAAATTTTGTTAGAACAAGCATGATTAGATCTACCTGTGAAGGATGTTAATTGCATTGTTGGTATACTTTTATGTGTAGATTCATTTAAATTAGAAAAGTGCTGATAACTTGGAAAATGCATAACTAATTATGTATGAGTCGGAAAAATGTGATTCCAGTTTTGTTAGGTTTGTATGATGAGTAGTTTCAGAGAAAAATATAATATGAGGTTGCTTTGTGAATAGTTAGCAGTAGTAATAAAATGGTTAAACTGTTTTCCTTGTTTATTTTGTAGTAATTAAATTATGAGGAATATGAACCTGAGAATTTAGGCACACTGTTCTTATGCTAAGAAGCTCAGTAGAAAAACAAGAAATCTGTTGTTTGACACTTTTTGCTAGAGTGTGTAGTTCAAAGCACCTTTTCATGATAGATTTTGTCTTTTTCATAGAGGATGAAGTCTAGGTCCAAATGGGATGAAATTTGGACAGAGGGTTAGATTAAGTGTTATTAATCTCCAGTAATTTTTATAGATTTTTGTGAAGCTGTCTAGATAGGTTACTGTTATAGGCCTAATTAACTAGATTTAATTCTACAATAATTAGAGGGTAATAACCCGTTAAGCAACTTTGATGTGGTGACAACAAGACTTAATAAGTAGTATGTTAATGAAATAAGTGAGTAGCAGTAGATGACATGTGCTTATCTCCTGAATTGTTACTCCATGTTGCATCACCGTGCATCCCATGTGCATTCATGTTATTCATTCATGTACCGCATCATGCAGGATCGGTAGAGTGGAAGCCCAAGACACGCCGGGAGGAGCAGCGTCAGGAGGAGACCAACCGAGGAGGGGATCCCGGAAGGAGACGCTGAGGACTGCCGGAGTGCCGTGATCAACGCCCCGCCGACTTCGAGCGAGGCAACCCGAGCATTTTTCTCCTACGGTTGTGTGCATTGTTACAAGTTAACCTGATATGATGTTGTTGCATTAGGTATAGGATTGTGTGATACCGTTGCTGCATTGATTAATTATCCTTGGCACCTGCAATATTTCTTGATATCCCTGTTAGGTCTAGGCTCGATTATATGCTTAGCCCTGCTTAGACCGGTAAAAGTCGGGTGATTTCCTTGTCCCCCGCATATAGGTGGATACTAAACATGTTTAGCCTGGTGCTATCATGGAGATAACCATGTGTTAATTAATCTGAGACCGGGCGGGATGTAGGAGCAGCAGGACATGGGTTCTTGTGTGCTAGTAGTCTCCCGTCTGTGTCGATTAGGACCCGACGAAGGCACACCTCAGTCATTTTGAACGCGTCAATCACTTAACGGAGCAGGTGGGGTACCCTCCCGTGAAGCCGAGTAAGGTGTTTCGAGCGGTGACGGAGACGTTGACGCCTAACACCCAGGGCCTTATATGTACCGTGGGCAACTATTCTGATCGACCTGGCATGGTCCGAGGGCAGGCAGGGCCTGATCGACCTGGCATGACCGTGGGCAGTTAATAGCTTGAGCGACCTGGCATTGAGATAACCCTCGGTGTAGAAGGGTCCATGGCCGTCCCGCGATTTGGGTTCTCGAACCTCCTGAGTGGTCGCCCACGGCCGCCTGCAGGGTGTGTCGGGCGAGTGTGCGACATTTTGTCCCCAGCTGGTAGGAATCGATTATAATCGCCATCGCTCCTGGTTAGTGAGTAACTTGACTGAGCATGTGTTACCGTAGTAATATATGGAATTAATGATGGTTATGGTTGGTGAATCTGAAAGGCTATTGATGAAATAGTCACTCTTGCTTGAATAAGTAGTCAAGTGTTTGCTCTAGATCAGGTGCAAATCTAGATAATCAGGCTGATTACATAAAAATGACTGCTAATGCTCTAATGAGGATTATTTAATAATAAAATGCTTTTATGCAAAAGGTAAGTGTGGCCAACCTCAGATACAGCCTTGCATAATCCTTGGTGTCAATTATTTCTGGTTTATGACGGGTAAGTCTAGCTGAGTACCTTCTCGTACTCAGGGTGCTATCCCTTGTTGTTGCAGATGGGCAATGTTTCTTCGGCTACTGCGAGAACTGTCTGTATCCCGTCGGGGCAGTGACTAGACCATGGGCATGGTCAATCTATCTTTCCCTGATGCTTTTGTGGACAGATCAGGCATATGGCACCGTATTGTGAACTAAGGACTTGTGTTTCAAAACTATGTTGCTTCCGCTTGAATTCAAAACTATGGTTTGTAATAACTATCGAACTCCGATGTATTTGAACTATGTGCGAACTGAATGTACCTTGTGGGCATGTACGCTAATCTATTACGATCTTGGTTAAAGTTGAATGACTTGAAATCCTTCGAGATTTCCGGACTACCGGGTTTGTACGAGCTTAAGTACTTGTAATCTCTGTGAAAGCAGCGATTCGGTGCTTAATCTGGTGCAAATTGGTCGGTTCTGTTACAGCTGGCATCGGAGCCAGGTTAGCGTTACTGTTCACAAGTGTATTTGAAAAACCGTATTTTCAATTAAAAATTTCCTATTTGACAAGAACTTATAGCTATATTAGGATTTGAAAAACCTTCTTGACCAAGAGTAAGGTGTGCCATTGATCAAGTCCTTATGCCCAATAGGAACTTAGGTGGCTATTTAAGTACTAACTTTGGGGGTCGTGCATCATACTTATTTTCTGTTTATTCTGTCGTCCATACGGCAAGGATGAAATTGTATGGATGCTATTCCTCGGAATAGTAATGTATGGATCAATTGCCTCTACGCTAAAGGTAATGAGAGTTGTGAGAGCATGATTGGACAACCGCCAATCTAGGGAAAGTGCTTATATGATACTGACGCGTATACCTGTTCCACACAAGTATATGTGAAAGTATTGATTGTGGGAGTAATAATTTATGATGGGTGCATATACTGCTTACGTGTATACCGGGTGTACACCTAAGAGAGTATTAGATTTAAATTCCGCAGTGCATAATATTCATACTGTGGGAAGGGCTGAAGTGGATTTCTGCAGGTACGCTAACTTGCGAACGTGTAGTACGTTTAGTTAACGTTATGAGTGAGCGTGTATGCCACCGTCTAGCCGTTAGATTGTTAGGCAGTGAGGACGTATGTTACGCTCATGCATCATGATCATACAACTTTGCATTAATCTTACTTCCTTCCTTATGGTTTCCGTCCCGTTTTTCTAATAAAAGTTGTTTCAACTAATTAAAAACTGTGTGGATAAACTTCTTACAGATGGCACGCACCAAGCGCACTGCTCGCAAGTCCACGGGAGGCAAGAGGCCTAACTACATGCTGGGGCCATGGACTGATGAGGGATCAGAGGACTTCTAGAGGAGTTTGGGATGCCCACTATTCTTTGGAGAGTTCTGCACCTGGTGGGATATCAGGAGGGCCAGGAGCCACAGTACGACTGGCACCGTGTGCAGTTGTCAGAGGATCGCCACGTGTACACGGTGGAGGTCGACGTGCCTAGCCGTGAGGACCAGGATCACGTCTGGTGCCGTCGGGTGTTTGCCTTGCAGGGGAGGACCCCCTGGGATGCAGCCAACCAGGTTGCTTATACTGTTCTTCGGGACATCATGGAGGACCATCCGGAGGTGGTTGCCCAGGCTACTGCTAGTATCTTCCCGACGACAGACCCTTACCAGGCAGTGTGGCGTCAGCCAGGCGCTACCGTACTTGAGGCTAGCTCTCTTGAGAGGGAGCATTGTGCTGGACCAGCAGGGAGTGCTATGGCTGCTCTGATGGCTACTTATGGGTGCCTATCGCGCAGCTACGAACATCTGGATCATACCTTAGTGAGGAGATGGCTGCACAGCATCGCCGGCAGGAGGAGCACACTAAGAGATAGACCTCCTCACTACACAGCTAGCTCAGTTGACAGTAGAGAGAGACCAGGCACTTCAGAGGGAGCAGGAGATGGCACAACAGCTAGTGACCAGAGGGTATGACGACCTTCTTATCCACCATCATGGCCGAGACTGAGGAGTCGCTACGTCGTGTTTGTCTCGAGGGTTGCGTGCGACTGAGAGAACAGCTTCTCAGGCTACAAGTGGGAGATTTAGAGCTGCAACTTCATCATCTCCAGGACTACAATGATCGTCTGCATGAGGAGATCCACCGTAGGGAGAATGAGAGGAACCCCATCCTTCCCCAGGAGGATCCGGAGCCGAGTAGTTCTTCTAGTAGTTCTTCAGATATGTCTAGTGAGGACGGTGACGTTGGTGAGATCGCTAGAGAGTAGTCTAGATCGTATGCTTAGCACCTAGAGCTCTTTTGTGTTGGCAGGGGCCCGATCTTTTGTTTTGTTATGGGCTGGATGTAAGCATGTGAGGCAGACTTATGTGATGTGGTGTAAGACCTTGAAAAGTCCCATATGTTGGGCAAGACTATGGATGTTATGTTATCTATTGCATGATATGTTAAGCGATCTTATTATGTGTTGATGCGATGTGGATCGAAATTTATTATACCTCTGTAATTGTTTGTGAATTGTTTTCCGAATAATTCCAGTGGGTATGATTTATTGTTCTCTACAATGTTGCAACTTCGCCTAATGGTCACTTACTATCCTATATGCAGATGACGACAACTCGTAGTGGAGCGGGCGGTAGTGGTGGAAATGAGGACCCCAGAGAAAACCGCAATCCACCACCTCCTCCACCACCAACGGCTGAGCAGCTTTTTGCTCATTTCTTGGAAGTCAGCGCAATATTGAAGCTTTGCTGAGGGAGAACTTGGCGCAAGGACACCAACGCCAAGAGCTAAACCAGTATAGTTCTTTCAAGGATTTCCTGGATACTGAACCACCTATCAGGGAGCTACAGAACCTTTGGAGGCAGAAGAATGGCTGCATACTCTGGAGCAGAAGTTCCGTTTGCTGAGGCTCACAAAGAGCTGAAAGCAGAATATGCCGCGCACCAGTTGCAGGGACCAGCCGGGATTTGTGGGGACATCACCGCACCACCTATCCTGCTAATGTTCCTATCACTTGGAGAGTGTTTACTGCTGCTGTTCGAGGTCATTACATTCCGCCGGCTTGACCCAGATGAAAGTGGCAGAGTTCATGAATCTGACTCAAGGACTCGGTCTATCACAGAGTATCATCATCTGTTCAACTCGTTGGCTCGCTATATCCCAGACTTCGTTGACACAGACGCTAAGAAGATTGCTAGTTTCAAGAGAGGCTTGAACACTATGATGGGAAAGTCAGTGGGTACATCTTCTCGTACCAATTTCAATGACTTCCTAAGTGACTGTCTGATTCAAGAGAATCATAACAACAAGCATGCTGCTAGCAAGGCCCGGAAGAGAACCTTTGAATCAGGATCATCACAACCCAGAGGACCACCAGCTCAGCGAAATCAGTATCGACCACCAGCGCCGGGGCACGTTTTAGGCCGCCGCAGAAGAAGAATCAGCCACAAGCTCAGCGCAATCAGAAGCCATACAAGATAGCTGCCGCTCAGGCTCGTGGAGGTCAAGGCAGTTCTTCAGGAAATAAACCTATAGTTCGGGGACCATGCTACAACTGCAACCAAGAGGGGCACTTCGCAAGATATTGTCCCTACCCAAAGAAGCAACAGGCCATTACCCCGCACGCCTGCACAACATGACCGCTGAAGAAGCCGTGCTGGAGAGCCCGTGACTGCTGGTATGTGCCTTGTTAATCATCATCCTGCAGTCGTTTTGTTTGATACTGGATCATCGCATTCGTTCATGAGTAAGGCATTTGCACAAAAGCATGATCAAGAGGTGTCTGAAATGGATTATGGGTTTCGCGTAAGCTCTGTGGGGAGTAGTGTGTTGTCTAGGCAGATGGTACGTGATGCAACCATCGACATCGGAGGGCATAAGTTTGGGGCTAATTTAGTAGTTTTGCCAGGGCTCAGTATGGACGTAGTCCTAGGAATGAGTTGGATGAGTATGTGGAAAGCCGTGTTAGACACTGCAGATAGGACTCTTACCTTGACCGATCCAAGGAGGAACAACAAGTTACGTATCTCTCTTCCTCGAGGGGCTGATTTTGTTGATCTATCTTGCACCTTATCTATAGAGGACCTGTCAAAAATTCCAGTTGTTCGGGATTTCCCAGACGTCTTTCCAGATGAGTTGCCGGGTTTACCGCCCAAGCGGGTGTAGAGTTACCATTGAGTTGTACCAGGGACTGCACCGATCTCGAGAAGGCCTTATCGTATGCCGCCCAATGAATTAGCCGAACTCAAGACTCAGATTAGGGAACTTTTGGACAAGGGTTTCATTCAACCTAGTGTGTCAGAGTGGGGATGTCCAGCCTTGTTTGATAAGAAGAAGGACAAGTCCTTGAGATTGTGTGTGGATTATCGACCGCTTAATGCCGTGACCGTTAAGAATAAATATCCGTTGCCACGGATAGATATTTTGTTTGACCAGTTATCCAGAGCCAAAGTTTTCTCCAAGATCGATTTGAGATCCGGTTATCATCAAATTAGAATCCGACCACAAGATATTCCAAAGACTGCTTTTTCAACCAGATATGGTCTATACGAGTATTTAGTCATGTCTTTTGGATTGACAAATGCTCCGGCTTACTTTATGAGTTTGATGAACTCGGTATTCATGCCAGAACTAGATAAGTTTGTAGTGGTATTCATTGATGACATTTTGGTTTATTCGGAGAACCCGGACGACCATGCAGAACATTTGAGGATCGTTTTGACAAGGCTACGAGAGCATAAACTTTATGCTAAGTTTAGCAAATGTGATTTTGGTTGAAGCAAGTACAATTCCTTGGTCACATCCTGTCGGGAAGGAATCTCTGTGGACCCTAGCAAAGTACAAGAAGTAATGGATGGGAAGCTCCAACTTCAGTTGGGGAGATTCGGAGTTTTCTCGGTTTAGCAGGGTATTACCGTCGTTTCATTCCCGATTTCTCCAAAATTGCCAAGCCCATGACAAGTTTGCTTCAGAAGGATCAGAAGTTTGAGTGGACAGAGAAGTGTGAAACAGCTTTCTGTACCTTGCGGAAACTGTTAACCACTGCCCCTGTCTTAGCTCA
This sequence comes from Coix lacryma-jobi var. lacryma-jobi, assembly GCA_009763385.1. Lineage (NCBI taxonomy): Eukaryota > Viridiplantae > Streptophyta > Magnoliopsida > Poales > Poaceae > Coix > Coix lacryma-jobi. The sequence continues at coordinate 20,652,771 of CM019826.1, forward strand.
ACCAGATATCGAGAAGCCGTTTGATGTCTTCTGCGACGCATCAAAAGTTGGTTTAGGGTGTGTTCTTATGCAAGAAGGCAGAGTGATTGCTTATGCTTCACGACAGTTGAGAAAACATGAGATAAATTATCCTACGCATGATTTGGAATTAGCTGCTGTGGTGCACGCTCTGAAGATCTGGAGGCACTATTTGCTAGGAAATGTCTGCAATATGTACACTGATCATAAGAGTCTCAAGTATATCTTCACTCAACCGGAGTTGAATATGAGGCAGAGAAGATGGCTTGAATTGATTAAGGATTACAATTTGCAGATACATTATCACCCTGAAAAGCAAATGTGGTTGCTGATGCTCTGAGTCGGAAGTCGCATTGTAATAACTTGAGGTTACAACCAGAGGACGAGTTTAGTCTCGTACACCCTGTGATCTTGCGTCACATCGAGCTGCAGAGCACCTTAGTTGACCAGATTCTAGAAGGGCAGAAAACAGACAAGGGAATCTATTATATCAAAGAAAAGCTAAGGGCTGCCACTGAACCCGTAAAACATTTCCGAGTTGATGATAAGGGGTGTTATGGTTTGATAATCGCCTAGTGGTACCCAAGAATAGGGAACTGAAAAATCAGATCATGGACGAGGCTCATCTTTCTAAATTGTCTATCCATCCCGGGAGCACTAAGATGTATCAAGATTTGCGTCCAAGATTTTGGTGGACCAAAATGAAGAAGGAAATTGCCGCATATGTAGCCAGATGCGACACGTGTTGTCGGGTGAAGGCTATTCACCTGAAGCCAGCCGGAACACTTCAACCTTATCAATACCTGAATGGAAGTGGGAAGAAGTGAGTATGGATTTTATCACCGGTTTGCCTACCACTCAGAAGGGAAACGATTCGATTTGGGTAATTGTAGATCGTCTCACCAAGACCGCTCATTTCATACCAGTTAAAACTTGTTATCGAGCACCGGACTATGCGGAGATTTATATCAATCAGATTGTACGATTACATGGTATACCCAAGGTCATAGTTTCGGATCGTGGAACGCAGTTTACTGCACCATTCTGGGAGAAACTGCAAAAAGAGTTAGGCACTAAGTTAATCCATAGCTCAGCTTACCATCCTCAGACATCAGGACAAACGGAAGGGTAAATCAGATTTTAGAGGATATGTTAAGAGCCTGTGTAATTTCAGCAAAAGGATCTTGGGAGAAGTGGTTGCCATTAGCAGAATTTGCTTACAACAATAGTTATCAAGAAAGCATTCAGATGGCACCTTTTGAAGCTCTGTATGGCAGAAGATGCAGAACACCAGTAAGTTGGGTTGAACCAGGAGAACGTCGTTACTATGGAATTGATTTTGTCAAGGAAGCAGAAGAACAAGTTAGAATAGTTCAACAAAATATCGCAGCGGCACAGTCCCGACAGAAGAGCTATGCCGATAAGCGAAGAAGGCCACTTGAATTCGAAGTAGGTGACTATGTGTACTTGAAAGTATCACCCATGAAAGGAGTTAAACGTTTTGGCGTGAAAAGAAAGTTAGCGCCAAGGTGTGGGACCCTACAGGATAATGAAAAGGAGGGGAAAAGTGGCTTATCAACTACAGTTACCTGAACATTTGAAGGCTATATTCCCGGTATTCCATGTGTCACAATTAAAGAAATGTCTTCGAGTTCCAGAAGAGGAAGTACAACCGGCCAATATCAAGTTACAATCCGACCTTACTTACTCCGTGAAGCCACATCGAGTACTCGATGAGAAAGAAAGAGTGACTCGCGGAAAGGTCGTGAAGCAATATAAAGTATCTGGAGTGAGCAAGACGACCGAGATGCCACTTGGGAAACGGAAGACTATCTAAGGAAGTATATCCACAGTTTTATAAGAATGGTTAGTAACTCAAATCTTGGACGAGATTCCTTTAAGGAGGGGAGGGCTGTAACACCCCGGTGTTAAGCAATCCTTAAATGCATAATTTGGCATGGCATAAGCATAGCATCTCATCATTTCATGTGCATGTTGTTGAATGCTTAAGTCCTTGTTTGGTCTCTAGTTTAACCTTGTTATGCTTTCTGTTTCTGACCAAGTGCCTTATAACAAAGTTGTAGATCTTGATGAAGGGAACAACTTTGCTTTAAAGCACTTTCTCAGAAAAAGCTTTTGAGTTAGGATTTCTTGCATTAGAAAAATGGTTTAGCACTAAATTTCTTTTAAACAACAGAATTTGGACTGGAGCCTTAAGGATGATTTGTTCCTTACAAAATTCTAAGCAACTTTGCTGTTGGGACCTTTTCCTAGTTCGGTCTAGTTTAGAGTTATAGAGCATCAAAGTTTGAAACAAACCTCATTAGTTTAATCTTTGGACCCACCCGTTCCCCCCCCCGCGCCGCACGTCGCCGCTTCGCCCGCCGCGCCGCCGCTCCGCGCCGACGAAACCCGCCGGCCGCCGCGAGACCGCCTCGCCGGCCGGCCCAACCACCGTCATCACCGCCCGTGGTTTGCGCCCGAACTCGCCACGTCGCCCGAGAGCTCGGTGCATGCTCGCCGCGTGGAGCGCGACGCCTGACGCCGCCGCGTCCGGTCGGGAGCTTCCCCGATGGGAACTGGCCAGGTGCAATGCACCTAGCACTTCGTTCCGTTTGCCTTCGCTCCGCCTGTACTCGCAGCCAGCAGAGCATTCCATTGCTCAGTCTCTCCTTCGCTCCACTCCACCCCACCTTCACAGAGCGAAGCGCGCCGCCATTTCCGCCGAGCGTCGGCGAGCAATTGCTCGCTCCACCGCTCACCGGCTCGATTCCTTTCGCCAGTCTCTCCGCCTTTGATCTCCTTTTTCTCCGGCAAAGGTTGGTTTTCCTTCTCTTCCTCTCTAGCCGCCGGAACAGCGGACGCCATCCCGAGCTTCCGCCATGGCCGCCACCGTGACCTTCACGTGGACCGGTCATCTCCGGCCAAGCTATCCCAGCCGAGCCATGTTCTAGTCTTCTCTACCTCCGTAGTAGCTTAGAGTTAGATGGAGACCTCTCTTTTGCCGTGGTTTCAGCTGGAACCGAGCCGTGTCATCGCCGTGTCCGCCATGGACCGCCGCCGTGCATAGTTCCGAGCAATGCGGGGATGCCGAAGCCTGGGAGTTGCTCCAATAGGTCACTTGTAACTTGCTTAGGCTAGCGTTAATCTCGCCGAGTCGCAAGCCGCCGGGGAGAGTTCCGCCGCCGAGTCGCAGAGCCGCCGCTCCGCCATGGCCGCCGTCGAGCTTGCTCCGGTATCCCTCTGGCTCAGCAAGTTAGTCGGTCGTGTTCGTCTCGAAAACCCGCACCCAACGATGGTCTCGTGTCGCCGAAGTGTCGCCGTCGACGAGCTAGGGCCGGTCAACGACCACGGCGCCAAACTCCGCCGTTGACTGCCGAGCCTGGCCTCGCGCGGTAACGTGCCGAGCTGGCCTCGGAAGCTTGGTCGCCCTGACCAGCGGGCCCCGACTGGCAGTAGAAAGAGAGAAAAGGAAGAGCTTGGGTGCCGTAGGCCTCGGTAAGTCGGTTGCATCGAGCCTTCGCCTCGAGCCTCGATCGGGTCGGTTGGTAAGCCTCGGTCGAGTCGAGCCAAGTCAAGTGCTCGGTTGAGTCAGCTAGTCTCGGTTGAGTCAGCTAGTCTCGGTTGAGTCAGTAAGCCTCGGTTGAGTCAGTAGCCTCGGCTGAATAGGTTAGCCTCAGCTGCCAGTGTGCCTCGGGCGAATCGGAAAATGTGTCTGAGCCTCGGGCCTCAGCCGAATCGCGCCGAATGTGCCGAAGCCTTGCCTCGAAGCCTCGGACGAGTCGCGCCGGGTGTGCGAAGCGCTTGTCTTGTGCCTCGGCCGAAGTCCATAGTTAGGTTGAGTTTCTTTTAATGTGTTTTGCAGAATCCATGTAAAGGCTTCAAAAATTCTACAAGGCTCATTTTAAGTCCAAATCCTGTGACAAATTTTGTTAGTCAAGCATGATTAGATCTACTGTGAAGGATGTTAATGCATTGTGGTAATACTTTTATGTGTAGATTTATTTAAATTAGAAAAGTGCTGATAACTTGGAAAATGCATAACTAATTATGTATAAGTCGGAAAAATGTGATTCCAGTTTTGTTAGGTTTGTATGGATGAGTAGTTTCAGAGAAAAATATAATATGAGGTTGCTTTGTGAAATAATTAGCAGTAGTTTTAAATGGTTAAATGCTGTTTTCTTGTTTATTTTGTAGTAATTAAAATATGAGGAATATGAACCTGAGAATTTAGGCACACTGTTCTTATGCTAGAAGCTCAGTAGAAAAAAAGAAATCTGTTGTTTGACACTTTTTGCTAGAGTGTGTAGTTCAAAGCACCTTTTCATGATAGATTTTGTCTTTTTCATAGAGGATGAAGTCTAGGTCCAAATGGGATGAAATTTGGACAGAGGGTTAGATTAAGTGTTATTAATCTCCAGTAATTTTTATAGATTTTGTGAAGCTGTCTAGGATAGGTTACTGTTATAGGCCTAATTAACTAGATTTAATTCTACAAATAATTAGAGGGTAATAAACCCGTTAAGCAACTTTGATGTGGTGACAACAAGACTTAATAAGTAGTATGTTAAATGAAATAAGTGAGTAGCAGTAGATGACATGTGCTTATCTCCTGAATTGTTACTCCATGTTGCATCACCGTGCATCCCATGTGCATTCATGTTATTCATTCATGTACCGCATCATGCAGGGTCGGTAGTGGAAGCCCAAGACACGCGGAGGAGCAGCGTCAGGAGGAGACAACCGGAGGGGATCCCGGAAGGAGACGCTGAGGACCTGCCGGAGTGCCGTGATCACCGCCCCGCCGATTCGAGCGAGGCAAGCCCGGAGCATTTTTCTCCTACGGTTTGCAATTGGTTTCTAAGTTAACCTAATGATGATGTTGCATTAGGTTATAGGAGTTGATGATACCGTTGCTGCATTATTAATTATCCTTGTCCACCTGCAAATATATCTTGGATCCCTGTTAGGTCTAGGCTCGATTATATGCTTAGCCCTGCTTAGACCGGTAAAAGTCGGGTGATTTCCTGTCCCCCGCATATAGGTGGATACTAAACATGTTTAGCCTGGTGCTATCATGGAGAGAACCATGTGTTAATTAATCTGACCGGGCGGGATGTAGGAGCAGCAGGACATGGGTTCTGTGTGCTAGTAGTCTCCCGTCTGTGTCGATTAGGACCCGACGAAGGCACACCTCAGTCATTTTGAACGCGTCAATCACTTAACGGAGCAGGTGCGGGTACCTCCCGTGAAGCCGAGTAAGGTGTTTCGAGCCGGTGACGGAGACGTTGACGCCTAACACCCAGGGCCTTATATGTACCGTGGGCAACTATTCTGATCGACCTGGCATGGTCCGAGGGCAGGCAGGGCCTGATCGACCTGGCATGACCGTGGGCAGTTAATAGCTTGAGCGACCTGGCATTGAGATAACCCTCGGTGTAGAAGGGTCCATGGCCGTCCCGCGATTTGGGTTCTCGAACCTCCTGAGTGGTCGCCAACGGCCGCCTGGCAGGGTGTGTCGGGCGAGTGTGCGACATTTTGTCCCCAGCTGGTAGGAATCGATTATATCGCCATCGCTCCTGGTTAGTGAGTAACTTGACTGAGCATGTGTTACCGTAGTAATATATGGAATTAATGATGGTTATGGTTGGTGAATCTGAAAGGCTATTGATGAAATAGTCACTCTTGCTTGAATAAGTAGTCAAGTGTTTGCTCTAGATCAGGTGCAAATCTAGATAATCAGGCTGATTACATAAAAGTGACTGCTAATGCTCTAATGAGGATTATTTAATAATAAAATGCTTTTATGCAAAAAGGTAAGTGTGGCCAACCTCAGATACAGCCTTGCATAATCCTTGGTGTCAATTATTTCTGGTTTATGACGGGTAAGTCTAGCTGAGTACCTTCTCGTACTCAGGGTGCTATCCCTTGTTGTTGCAGTGGGCAATGTTTCTTCGGCTACTGCGGGAACTGTCTGTATCCCGTCGAGGGCAGTGACTAGACCGGGCATGGTCAATCCTTATCTTCCCTGATGCTTTTGTGGACAGATCAGGCATATGGCACCGTATTGTGAACTAAGGACTTGTGTTTCAAAACTATGTTGCTTCCGCTTGAATTCAAAACTATGGTTTGTAATAACTATCGAACTCCGATGTATTTGAACTATGTGCGAACTGAATGTACCTTGTGGGCATGTACGCTAATCTATTACGATCTTGGTTAAAGTTGAATGACTTGAAATCCTTCGAGATTTCCGGACTACCGGGTTGTACGAGCTTAAGTACTTGTAATCTCTGTGAAAGCAGCGATTCGGTGCTTAATCTGGTGCAAATTGGTCGGTTCTGTTACAGTCTTGTGCCTCGAACACCCGGAATCCACCAACCAAACGTTCTCCAATCTTTTCCTACATCAATAAAAAGACATAGGTGAGCATCGGTCAACACTGGGGTAGTGAAATAGGAAGAATACCAGTGTTGGGCCAGCTGCTCAAAGAATGGTCAGTGAAAAAAACCATTCTAGCACACCTACGAAGGAAGCGATCACCATGTTTAGAAGAGCATGGTCCGCTGGGGAAGGAGCGCGCACCGCGATACCAAAGCGGGGGGGGGGAAAGCGCTCAACTACAAAGCCACCGCCACGGGGTCCATGGCCTACAACAGCAGGCTCCGCCGGGCATGCTCTCTACGAGGCCCACGCCTAGGGACTTGAGGCTCAACACCTCTAGGCCTAGCGTCTCTCCTCGGAGCTCTCTGCTGCCTAGGCCTGGGAACTTGAGGTTCTGGACCTCTGGGCCTAGCAGCATGTCTCGGTGCTCTCCTCTGAACATTCGGCGCATGTACATCATGGAAAAGGATGTACATGTCCGGGTTGTTCATCTCCCTAGCACGGCGCGCCTCTTCTCTTGCGCCTAAAGCAGAACTCGCTCAAGTGTCCATCTCTCCCACAGTGCTCACAGTGGTACCTCACCGCTCTCAAAGGGGGTTGTGGTACTCACGGTTGTGGGTGTGGATCACCTTGCCCTTCTGTGGCAACTCCTCCTGATAGGTGGCATTGTGTCCAGCTTGTTCTTAGGTGGTTGGGTTGGGATGCCACACTTGGTTCTTGGGTGGAGCTCTCGGAGGTTCTTCAAACACTCCATCCTTGGTGTTAGGCTTGAGAGGCTCTTTGGGTGGAAGCTTGGTAAGTTTGGGAGTAGTGGTGGAGTTGGGCTTCTCACTCGGATTCAACCATTCGACTCTCCAATCTTCCAAAAGCAGAAAGATCAACACCCTGAGCAAAACCTACACCAGGACCTCCAGCAGCTCGCTTGAATTGGGAGATCATCATCCCGAGCTGCGGCTCACCACAAGATACCCATGACAAGATGGTATGAAGGTATGTGTTTTCCTCCTCGGTTTGCATCTTGTCATGCTTCACATTAGCAATCTCCATCTCCAAACCCTCGCACAAAAGCGCACCTAGTCACACAAGTGCTACCCGAGCTGGCCTCCTCAAGAGACACAATCTTGACATTCTTCTCTGCCAACTCGGATTGCAAGACAGGACAAGTCTTGCACGCACCCAACAGCATGGGCCTAGCCCGGAGCTCATCCACCTCTCTACCAACGCAACATACTTACTTCTCAAAGTGAGAGAGATCAGTCATGTGCGTGGTGCACGCCTCGCACTCCTCCTCATCTGTGACAACTACGGTGGACTTGACAGAATCAAGTTCCTTCACCGTATCCTCCACTTCTGCCTAAACCTTGCGCTCCTAGCGGCTCGCCTAAGCAACTTATCTTGACTAAGGCGCGCGGCAGTAAGTTTCTCGACCTCAGCGGAAAGCTCATCGGGGTCAGAGATACCTGGGAGGTGTCGTCGTCGTCGTCGTTCCGAGGGAGTTCACCAGCTCGCCATCGACCTCCTTGCCGAGGGCCATGGTGCAGAGGCCGTCGTCATCGGCGAAGAAGCAGAGAGACCGTTCATCTTGTCCTCGATCCTTCTTCTTCTCTCGGACTCGTCGTCGCTTGAGCAAGCGGAGTCGTCATCCGAGCCGTCGACGTCACTGAGCGTGGCGAAGAACGCACGCTGCTCAACCTGGGCCTTCTCCAAGTACTTCTTCTTGATGTACTCCTTGTCGAAGCCGCCCCTCCGCTTGTGCCTTGTGGGGACGTACTTCTCCTTGCGCTTGCCGGAGTCGTACTTGTGCCCATGATCGCCCTTCCCAGATGAATGCTTCTTCTTGGGGTAGTTGGCGATGAAGTGATCGGGGTCACCGCACTCGTAGCATCCCGAGCGTCCTCCTCCGCGACGACGGTTCATGCGGTTGTTGTGGAACCGCGAGAACCGGTTGGCGAGTAATGCCAACTCGTCATCCCCTAAAGACTTCAGCTGGTCCTCTGTGACAGAAAAGAGAGACGAAAGAGCAAAGCCTCCAGAGGGGTTAGAAGAGCCAGAAACCAAAGCCATAGTCGGGCCAGAAGGGTTCTCATAAGAAGCCCTCGCCATGGCATCAATCTCACTGGACTTGAGCTTACTGAAGAGCTCGTCGCACGTGAGGGTCTCATAGTTAGGTGATTCGATGATCGCCGAACTTTGGAGTCCCACACCGATCGATCAAGAGTATGCAAAAGCTTCAAAGCTCTCTCATGATCGTCGAAAGGCAACAGCTCCTTGTTAGCCCTCATCCTGTTGACAATCACCTGAAAGCGAGCGAATAAACTTTCTATGCTCTCGCCAGGCATATGTCTAAACTTCTCATACTCTCGCTTGAACGACTCATAGAGTCGGTTTTGACTTGAGAGATTCCCTCATGGAAACGCATGAGGGTGGCCCAAATCTCCCGAGCCGTAGCGAGGTTGAGAAACGCGATCAAACTCACTCATGCTCAAACATGAGAAAAGAGCATTACGGGCTCGGCTATTGGCTTCGTGCTCATCGATCTGAAGCTGAGAGACACGAGCAGCCAAGACCACGTAATCGGCAGAGTTGCAAATATCCCAGATCGAAGCACCCAAACTCTGCAGATAGGCCGACATGCATATCTTCCAATACGCATAGTTCGTCCCATCGAAAAACGGCGGTTTTGCCCACGCCGCGATCCATGTCGCCTTTTGTGGATCTGGAACCGGCTAAGGTGGAAGATCCTTAACCCGCTCTGATACCAATTGAAGGACCGAGAAAGCACTAGCAAGGCGACCAGAGGGGGGGTGAATGGGGAGCTCAAAAATTTCTCTCGAAACTTTGGCCAAATGTCCCAAAATCAACCCCGAGAAACTGCGACCGAGACCGTGATGCCTACGACCCTTGGAAGAGGGTGATGATCCCTAGGATCACAGCGAGGCACCACAAGAAGATAGCAAACCAAATGCCAAAAGTTCCGGCTCGAACTCAACCCCCAAAAAACAAGTCCCGAACGTAGATTGTCAGCTACATCGAGAAACTCCTAAAACCTATGCTAACAAGTAGCAAAGATACCTAGAGAGGTTCCTTGGTCAACTATGAGGCCAAACGAGAAGTCCGGAAACCAATAGCGAACAAGTCGGGAGAGCAAACGCACTAAACTGGAAGCTTCAGACGATTCCCGGACTATCTGGCCCTGGGGTCCCGGACTGTCCGCCCCTACTGCGGACTGTCCGCGCTCTGGTGGCGGACTGTCCGCCGGTCAAGTCAGCAGAAACACACTGCTGCTGAAGTCCCCCTGCTCAGTCTCGGACTCTCCGCGCTTTAGCACGGCGGACTGTCCACCGGTGACCCAAGCCAAAACCAACAGGGACTGGCCGCGGCTGGACTGAACCAGCCCCGACGCGCGGACTGTCCGCGCCTTGAGTGGTGGACTGTCCGCGGTCACTCAGGGAGGGCGACTTTGATCGCCCTTCACCCAAATCTTCCCCAAATCGATTCAAAACAAAATCCCACGTTCCCAACTTGGAGAGGAGATCACGGAGTAGTTAGGAGACTATCCCTAAGCAATCATCCGCTCAAATCGAGTCAATCACCGAGAAATCAAAAGGGGAGGAGGATGAACCGAAAAGCGCCACGAAAACGAAATCGACCTGATCTACTTGCTCGTAGGAGATAGATGAATTCTTCGGTGGAAATGATCTCCTTTCAAATACGAACAAGTTGATTCAATCGGATTTCGAAAAGACACACGGGAGAGAGAGAGATCGAGTGATAGGAAAATCGCGGAGAAACGAAGAAAGCGAAGAACACGAACAAAAACGCGAATCAACACATCGATCTGCAACCGTGTGGCTACCACACGCTACAAACGGTGAGGTACGGCCCTCACTTCCTCAAAATCTCCAGTACACAGAGGTATGGTTCTCTGCGGATCTCAGCTAGCTATAGCAGGGGATGGGGAGAGAGCAGAAAACCTAGAAGTCAAGAGCAAATGACAGGATGACTAACTGAGATAAATGGGGAGGTGGGGTCTCCCCTTTATCCTAATTCTAACCTATTCCTAATTCCCACTCTACCCCTAACTATTACAGAGCGAACCAGCTAAACCCTAGGGTTATTCTGGACCAACTCGGTGGTAGTTATCCGATGGCCACGCTCGCACAACTCGTAGCGTTGCCTCGACGCAACCTCCCGATTGCCGCCACGTGCCGCCCTCGCTCTGCACCCCCGGTTTTGTGGCCCAAACCAGGAAACCAGCCTTTTCCAGCCAACCCCGGTTTTGAGGCCTAAACCGGGAAACCAGCCCACCAGCATCTGAGTTTTGAGGCCAAACTCAGCAAACCCTCAGCGCCCAGGTTTGAGGCCCAAACCTGGAAAACGTCCTCAGCCCGAGTTTTGTGGCCAAACTCGGAAACCCTCAGCCCGAGTTTTGTGGCCAAACTCGGAAACCATCCACGCCCAGGTTTTGAGGCCCAAAACCTGGAAACCGTCCATCCAATGGTTTTCCTGGCTCTACCACCAAACCGACGTCGTAGATGGGATGCACATCCCGTTGCACCCCGTCCACCGACACGTGTCCCCAAGTCCACGACTCAGGCAACACATGACCGCACTTCTTCACTTGTTGTCGTCACAGGCTGCCAGCCACCACAGCTGATCCTCGGGCCTCTGGTCCCTCAGTCCAAGCCTCACGTGCCCTTCGCCACTCTCGGTCATCGGCACGGCACGTCTCTACTTGACCTTCACCTCGCCTTTGATCACTATATCCGTGCTCGACACCTGCACAACACAAGCCAAAGAACATGCGCATCATCCCAGTTAAAGATCACTCATCACTCAGAGACTCGGCATACACCCATGTATCCGCAGGGTTGGTACTACCGGGTGTGATACACCGGTACTACCGACACAAACAAACGGCACTACCGGTTCCCTAAGAGGAAACTACAAATTCCAATGTAAGTGAACTATGAATGTAAAGCTAAGAAATGCCCCACTTCCCTAAGTATTGTAGATGAAGATTCTAGCCTCCTCGAACCTTGGATGTTTCCCTCGGAGTAGATCGAGCCTTCCAAACCTATGAGAAAGATAGGGAGACGAAGAACACGAAGAACACAAGTACAAGCGTAATATCCAAAGTAGAGACAACAATAAGCACACGGGACATAGTGATTTATCTCGAGGTTCGACCAATCCACTAAGGAGTGCCTACGTCCTCATTGTTGAGGTGACCACCAAGGTCGAAGTCTCCTTCACCTCCTTGCCTCACTCAAGCAACCACACAGGCTACTAGAGTTTCTCCACTTGAAATCATAGGGGAAATACAAAAACTTCGGGGAGCCCTCACAAATGAATCAACACGGGCTACCATGAAGAACACCTAACCGGCTAGGGTTCAAAGAACCCAAGAGTAATATGCGGATACATGGGCGTATGCCGAGTCTCGAGTGATGAGTGATTGTCAACGGGTTTGATCGCATGTTCTTTGGCTAGTGTTGTGCAGGTGTCGAGCACGGAGACAGTGATCGAGGGCAAGGTGAAGGTCAAGTAGAGACGTGCCGTGCCGACGGACCGAGAGCGGTGAAGGGCGGACGTGAAGCTTGAACTGAGGGACCGGTGGCCTGAGGATCAACTGTGGTGGCTGGCAACCTGGGACAGCGACGAGCGAAGACTTACGGGGCACGGTATTGCTCGGGTCGAGGACCTGGGGACACGTGTCGGTGGACGGGGTGCACGGGCGGTGCATCCCCTCTACATCTTCGGTTTGGTGGTAGAGCCAAAGAAAAACCATCGGGTGGATGGTTTCTAGGTTTGGGCCACAAAACCTGGGTGCTGTGGGTTTGCCGAGTTTGAGCCACAAAACTCGGGCTGATGACAGTTTCCAGGTTTGGGCCTCAAAACCTGGGCGCTGGCGGGTTTCTGAGTTTGGGCCACAAAACTCAGCCGATGGGCAGCTGGTTTCCCGGTTTGGGCCTCAAAACCAGGGGTTGGACGTGAAGGTCTGGTTTCCCGGTTTCGGCCACAAAACCGTGGGCGGAGTCCTAGAAAAGGACGGGCAGAGCGGTGGCGGCACGTGGCGGCAATCGGTGAGGTTGCGTCAAGGCAACGCTACGAGTTGTGCGGGCATGGCCGTCGGATCAGCATCAACTTCGGGTTGGTCCAGGATAGCCTTAGGGTTTGGCTGGGTCGCTCTGTAAATAATTAGGGGTAGAGTGGGAATTAGAATTAGGATAAGTAGGGGGAGACACCCACCTCCCAAAACTATCTCAGTCATTTGCTCTTTCATTGCTAGGGTTTCCTGCTCTCCCAATCCCTTGCTGTAGCTACTGAGATCCGCAGAGAACCATACCTCTGTGTACTGGAGATTTTGAGGAAGTGAGACCGTAATCTCACTGTTGTAGCGTGTGGTAGCCACACAGTTGCAGATCGATGTGTTGATTGACGTTTTTGTTCGTGTTCTTTGCGTTCTTCATTTCTCCGTAATTTTCCCGTCACTCGATCTCCCTCTCTACTGCGTCTTTTCGAATTCCACTTGAATCAACTTGTTCTTTATAGTGAGGAGATCATTTCCACCGAAGGAATTCATCTAACTCCTCACGAACAAGTAGATCGGGTCGATTTCGTTTTCGTGGTGCTTTTTCGGTTCATTCACATTCCCCTTCAATTTCCCATTGATTGGATTGATTTGAGCGGATGATTTCTTGGGGATAGTCTCCTAACTACCTCATGATCATCCTCTCCAAGTTTGGGATCAAGGGATTTTGGTTTGAATCAATTTGGAGAAGATTTGGGTGAAGGGCGACTGAAATCGCCCTCATTGGGTGGTCGCGGACAGTCCGCCGTCCACACCGCGGACAATCCGCGTGTCGGGATCGAGCTAGGTCAGTGGCTGCGGGTCTCGACAGGTTTACTGTTCCTTGACCGGCGGACAGTCCGCCGTTGGTTTTCGCGGACAGTCCGGGAAGTGTCCAGGGGACTTCAGCAGCTGTGTTGTTTTGGGGATTTTGCCGGCGGACAGTCCGCCATCCCCTCGCGGACAGTCCGCGGTTGAGCCGGACAGTCCGGGACCATACTGGCGGACAGTCCGGGATCCTGCTGTAGCCTCCGGTTTAGTGTGTTTTCTCTTCTGGCTTTTCTGCTTGGTTTTTGGACTTCTCGTTTGGCCCTATAGTTAACCAAGAAACCTCTATAGGTATCTTTGCTACTTGTTAGCATTGGTATTTGGGGATTTCTCGACGTAGCCCTCCATCTACGTTCGGGACTAGGTTTTCAAGGGTCGAACTTGTGTCGGTGCTTTTGGTGTTTGGTTCACTATTGCTTTGTGGTGCCTCGCTGTGATCCTAGGGATCATCCACCCTCTTCCAAGGGTCGTGGGCATCACGTCTTTGGTCGTAGCTTTCGGGGGTTTATTTTGGGACAATAGGCCAAAGTTTCGAGAGAAATTTTTGTGGCTCCCATTCACCCCCCCCCTCTGGTCGCCTTGGGATTTGCATTCTCGGTCCTTCATAATAGACACAAACCAAGCCGGTGAGATGGAATCCAAGTGCTCAAGTCGTAGATCGAGGCTTCCCGCTCTCTAATCTCACTTCCCTAGCTCAAATCTTGCAAGGGAATGATTTCTAGGAGCAAAGGGGGAGAGAGAGAGGGGAGAAGTCAATGCCTTGAATGCTTTTGTCAGCTGTTAGGTCGAAGTGAATGAGTGGAGTGAATGAACTAGAGTCAAAAGTGAAGTGGGAGGCTATTTATAGTCTCCCAGTCCCGAGGCCTGTCGGTAGTACCGACCACCCATGGTCGGTAGTACCGCCCAGTCAAAGGACGCCTGCTCCAGATCTGAATCTGACCGTTAGCCAACTACCGGCCTCAGGTCGGTACCACCGAGGGGCGGTAGTAACGACTATATGGCGGTACTACCACCAGGCAAAACTGCTCTGAACAGAGAGCTCCCGAGAAAAGGTCTTCAGCCGCTCGGTAGCTACCGACCAGGTCAGTACCACCGAGGGTCGGTAGTACCGACAATTATGGCGGTACTACCGCCTAGTCAATTTTGTGCAGGACCAGAGAGCTTCCGCAGATCTGCCTTTCTACCGGCCTGGGTCGGTACCACCGACTGTCGGTATTACCGACATTTATGGCGGTACTACCGCCAAGTCAAAACTCGCACGTCCAGAGAGATCTGCAAAAATGACTTTACTACCGACCGAGGTCGGTACCACCGAGGGGCGGTAGTACCGACTTTTATGGCGGTACTACTGTCAAGTCATTTTTGAGCCTGTCCAGAGAGGGGTTAGAATGGTCTGGATGGGCGGTACCACCGACTTTTATGGCGGTACCACCGATAGTTCAAAATGAACCTGTTCCAGAGAGCATTGCGCGCTGCCTCCCTGGTCGGTACTACCGACCACCCTGGTCGGTACCACTGACTGTACAGAAAAACATCAAAGTGTTCGTGATCGTGCGGTGACTCTCAAGCAAACGTTAGTTAGTCGATTTGAGCACTTTTCTCCACATCTAACCAACCTAAGTTGTGGCCCTCTTGATAGTCCGGCTTACCTATAAGTCAAGTTTAAAATCAAAATTTTAAACCACCACTTGAGCTAGGCATCTTTTGTCGAAACATGATCAACGTGCTTTGTTCACGAGATTTCAACGTTTCAAATCTTTCTAGGAACTAACACGTGCATACATTCCTTTATAAATCCGTTAGTCCCTAATTTGATTGTCATTAATTATCCAAAATCCACATCGGGGGCGAATGCACTTACAGACCTCCTCTGTTCCGTAGCCCTGGACGATGCTTCCTTCGGGACGAGAACGGCTATGAACATATTTCTTCAGGACACCCATGAACCTCTCGAATGGGAACATGGTGTGTAGGAACACAGGACCGAGAATAATGATCTCCTTGACCAGGTGAACTAGGAGGTGTGTCATGATATCAAAGAAGGATGGAGGGAACACCATCTCAAAGCTGACGAGACATTGAACGACATTATTCTGCAAAGTAGAAAGTTCTTCTGGATTGATTGCCTTCTGTGAAATCGTATTGAGAAATGCACATAGCTTCACGGTGGCTAGACGTACATGTGGAGGTAGAATTCCTCTTAGAGCAACAGGAAGCAATTGGGTCATAAGCACATTAATTATTCTCTTTATATTGGAGGAGAATCCAGATGGGACCTTCATGCTGTTAAGGCATTCAAACATGCTTTCCTTTTCTTCTCTTCTAAGAGTGTAGCTAGCAGGGCTTAAGTACCTGAAGGACCGAATTGGCGACCAGAGGGGGGTGAAAGAGAGCCTCAAATTTCTTCTCGAGAAATCGATGGCCCTTGTCCCAGAGAGTCACACCAAAAGCAAGACAAGGACTTGATAGTGTCCACGACACTAGATGTAGGATGGATGCTCTCAAGAAGCACAACGGGACACTACACAAGCACAAAAGAGCCATGGAGCGATTGCAAAACTGCAGCGATCAATCCTAGGAGAAAAACCAAAAAAAGTACCAAATGGTGTCCAAAAATTCTGAAATTCTAACCACAGGTATTAGACACCCTCAGGAAGGTCTCCAAAAAATTTCAGCTCAAAACTTCAAAAACTTAATACCGTACACGTCCGGGTTTCACACCGGACACGTCTGGTATTTACTGCCCATACCAGTTTTGGGAGAAAATTCCAAAACACTACCAAACGATGTCCAAAAATTATGAAATTTTAACCAGAGCTAGTAGACACCTAAGGGAAGATCTCCATAAAATTTCAGCTCAAAATTCTAAAGTTTGAATACCGGACACGTCCGGGTTTCATACCGGACACGTCTGGTATCCACGTTGCAGCTTCAGTGAATTTTGATTTCGAAGCCAAAACTCAACCAAATCAACTCTAAAAAATCTGAAATTTTGCAGAGGAGTTCACAACAAGGTTAGTAAGCTATCTCTAAGAGATCATAGCTGGAATCTAAATATAGATTGGTGAATCGAAGAAAATTGAAGAAGAACGGGCAAAGGGAGAAGAACGAAGAATGAACACAATTTCGACCCGATCTATGTGCTCGTGAGGTTAGAGGGGAAATCCTTCGGTGAAAAGAAGGAGCTCACGACAAAGCACAATCTGATTCAAACGGAATCAAAAACCACCTCTCGGAGAGGGAGAACGAAGCAAATCTCCGAGAAGGGAAAAACCAAAACGCGAAGAACAAAAACGCGAATTCGATCCAAAATCGACACAGCCAAGAGGAGTAAGAAATTGATCCTTGGATTGCTACAAGATGATGAATTGTGTAGCACACGATATCGGGTTACAAGCCACTCCTCGTAATAGCAAAGTGCGGATGGCAGAAAGCTCAAGAACAAGAGCCAGTCCTCTCACCTGACCCTAGCCTCCTCTCACACAAACAAAGTGAGAGTGACACCATCCAAGGATAGGTGCCCTAGCAGCCCCTTCTCATATATATAGGCGCATGTCCGAAGACAAAAACACTCTTACATGAAGCACTCAACCCAAATACCCCCATAGGGGTAAAACCGTCCAGTCCCATCAGTTTTCATCCGACGGTCACGCGCCTTCTCATCCTTCGCTTCGCCTCGACGCAAGCTCCAGGATGCCGCCATGTGCCATCACGTTGACCACCACGCCTTCCTCACTGATAGCTTTGTCGCAATGCAAGCCTCTCGGTGTCACCATGCGTCGACCGTTCCGCATAGGAACCTCCACCCGGTTTTGAGGCCCAAACTGGTAAACCCGATAGCCCAGGTTTTGAGGCCCAAACCTGGAAATCGTCCACCCCGAATTTTGAGGCCCAAACTCGAAAACCCGCCACCCTGAGTGTTGAGGCCCAAACTCGGAAACCATCGATGGTAGCTTTCTGAGGCTCAACTACCGAACCCGCGTCGTAGACGGGATGTGGTTCGCACACCCCGACCACCGGCATCGATGCCGATGCATGTCTAGCCTCCACGTCGGCACAACGCCTTCACCTTCCTTCTTGACTCGGCCGACAGCACTTGCGTTGCACACAAGCCCGTGTCCGACCTCTCGCCAAGTGCCACGACGCCATCGTCTTCCTCCCGACTCGGCCGATGCATCGCACATCCCCATGTGCTCCTGCTTGCCGATGCCAATTGCCAGCTTCCACAGCTAGTCCTCTGGCCTCCTGGTCCGTCGGTCCAAGACTCACGCCCGCCCTTCACCGCTCTGGGTCCATCGGCATGGCACGTCCACCGCACGGCACGCCCATCCTTCACCGCTCCCGGTCCATCGGCACGACACGTCTCTACTTGACCTTCACCTCGCCATCGACTACTGTCTCCGAGCTCCACACCTGCACATCAACACAGCCAAGAGACATATGTTGCACACGCACACCAACCCGGTAACACAACACAACTCAACGCCACCGGTTAGTCATAAACATTAAGCGCATAGCGAGATATGGATTTAACCGGGAAAAGCCTCAAACCTTCCTCACAAATGTCAATCATTCATCATATATGTTCTCAATCTCCCCCTTGATGAATGCATTGACTAACAATAAAACCACAAAGGAAGGGTTTGAAGGCAAGCCTCATTCAAGTGCCCAAAAGCCAAGCAAAAGCAAACACAAGGCCACATGATATGAGGAAGTATCATGAAAACTCCAAATAGAAGCTCTCGGTCCCGAAAGAAATGGGAAAAGCGGGCAAAGCCTCCACACAACCGAAGAGTCATGTGAAAATAAGAGTTTCATGAAATTCCAAAAGGCACTCAAAAACCAATCTCAAATAGATTATCAAACAATCATCACAAAAGAAACCAAGGTTCTTATCCACTAGGAAGGTTCTTATCCACTTGGGTTTCGAAATTTCTCTCCCCCTTGATGATTGAATTGACAAAAACTAGGCATAAGAGATAGTTTGAGATACCAAAACCGAAAACTTGGTCCCCAAAGACATGGGCAACGGCTCGACACAACCAAACAAAGGATTGCAGCAACAACTCAACAAAGAGAAAAACTTGATCACACAGAGCGAAAGACTTGGTTCCCAAAGACATGGGCAACGACTCAACGCAACCAAGTCAAAATCAAGCAAGTCCTCAAGAAGAGGCAGAAAGGGCTCAATACCACTAGCTGAAAGCTCGATACCAATTGGGGCTGAAACAACACATCAGAATGCAAAACTGCTAGTCCCTCAAGATAGAGGCACAGAGGCTCAACACAACTAGCAGTGAGCTCGATACCAATCAACAAACAGCCAAAAACTGGTGAAAATAGCTAGTCCCTCAAGACAGAGGCAAAACGGCTCAATACAACTAGCAGACTCGATTCTAACTGAGAAAACACAAAGAGAAGCTCAATACCAAAAGGAGCACAAACAATCGGAGCACGCGGAGAAGCAGGAAAGCAAAAGCGACTCCCCTTGAAAGCAAGCCTACACACAAAGGCTATGCAACAAATCTCACTACACCAAATGCACTCCATACCAAATGATGGATACCAACTGAAACACATAAAAGAGCTAAACTCCCCCTAGCTCAAAGCTCTCCCCAAAGTGCACGACTCTCACCTTTGTGCCAACACACAAACTCCCCCTTGCAAACAGCTTCTCCCCCTTGACAAAAGGGAACATGCTGAGGGGTTTGATATTTCTCCACAAGGTTGACACAAACACAAGACAAGTCATCAACCAAAAGCATATGGGGGCAGTGAAAAGCATTGAAACTGATCACAAAGAGTATTGGAGGTGGGGGTATGTACACTAAGCTAAAAATGCATGATATGCACAATGCAACAGCTTCAAGTGTATAGCAATCAAAATGAAAAGATGCTCAAAAGGGTGCTGCCCTGAAAGTGTAGCAACCAAAACAAATGCTAGCAAAGACTCAAACTGATCAAATGAATACAAAATATGAACAAATAAGCATATGAGCAGTTTTAAGCCATTTGAAAAGAAGTTCACCACTAAAATAGCACTTAGCATGGATAGACAGGAAATCACCCAAGTGCTAACTCAAGTATAAAAGGTGAACTACCCCTAGCAAAGTTCAAACATCATGCCATGGAATGAAGCATAAACTTGTGTTATTTTCAAAATTTTTATCGGAGATTTCAGCGGTATTAACACAAGTTCATATTAAAGCATGTGATTGTGAGAGATTTAAAGCATGGTCATTGCCTAACTTTTCAACCGGGCTAAGCCTATGCAAGAAAAGCAATCGGAAGCTTAAAGCACCGATTTCGGTCTTACGCTACACAGGCTCAAGTTTAAGTCAAAAGTGCAATGAGAAACAGTCTCGATACCGTGATGTGCTGACACATGCAATCCCATCTCGATCTTTTCAATACACTTAGACTTAGATCAAATTTTAAGCACAATGTAAATATGAACAATCCAAGCAAGTGAATGACTCAGTGCAAGAGACATAGGAACCTAGCATACAAAAGATAGCACAAGTGATCTCAACACATCCTACCCATGCTAGTTGTCAATCTCAATGGTGAACAAATTAAAGGTTTCATAGTCGATTAGTCAAGTTCACCATTTGCAAAAATATCTTAGCTCATAACATGTATCAAGAGATCAAAAAGAGCCTAAGCTACAAGCATCATCATGAATAAACAGGGCATACCAAAAAGAGAATAATCTCATTCTCATTGCTCTAAACATGAAGCTCTAAAATGCACTAGAATACATGATGAAATGCATGCAAAAGCTAGTCTATAAGAATCGAAGCAAAATCTACCCTAAAACAGAAACCCAAAGCAAAAAGGGTATCACAGAAGTCAAACTATGATATAACAAGCAAAATGCTTCCCCTATCTAAAAAGGGAAGACACCCACCAGGCTCACCTCTCAACCTAGCACAAGTTGAGAGATCCAAAAGCTTGATGAAAAAGCAATGAGACACGACACCAACACACTCGGTCTCGATGGAAAACTGGGCTACTCTAGACTTGCTTGTGGGAGACCCAAGACACAGGAGAAGAGCCAAGAAATGCTCAAGCTGACGGCCAGCAAAATCCACATCGGAAGAATCACAAAGCGAATGGGTCAAAGAAGAAGAGCACCAAGAACCCGAACTTAGGAATGTATCAGAGGTACCTCATGATGCGCTTGTGAAGGACCGAGAGTGCTACCAGAAAGCGACCAGAGGGGGGTGAATGGGAGCTTCAAAATTTCCTGCCAGAAACTTGTTGCCACTGTCCTGAGAATCACCCCAAGTGCAAACCTAGAGCTTGCGAGTGTCCACGACCCTAGATGTAGGGTGGATGCTTCCAAGAAGCACAACGAGACACTACACAACTCTAGAAACTTCACGCAAAAGCCGGAAATCAAAACTGACAACGAACGAACGAACCGCGGACGAAACTGCGCAGACTCAGCAGCATCGGACCCAACACCGGAAGCGTCCGATGCCAAAAATGCCCGGCTGGACCCTTATTGGACACCCATCGGACGATGTGAACAGTGAACCTTCAGCGTCCGATGGTTACCCTCCGGAGCGTCCGATGGACAACGGAGCGTCCGATGGTAGCATCCGATGGTAGTGTCCGATGCTCCTTTAAAACTGTCAGAACTTGACACGTGGCAACGGAGCGTCCGATGCTATTCGGGTCAGCGTCCGATGCCACGAACCGTAGTGTCCAATGCCCCCGATTCAGTGCTGTTCTTCTGCAAATTCAACCCGATCTCCTCCGAATCAAAAGCACTAAGGCTTAGACTTGGTATGAGGAGTTCCAAAGAGGTTAGTGAGCTATCACTAAAGAATCATGGCTCGAACCTAACTCCAAATCGGTGAATTGGAAGAAATCGGGGCAAAGGGAGCAAAAACCGATCCAAGAGAAAAATCGACCGATCTACTAGCTCGTGAGGCTAGAGGTGAATTCCTTCGGTGGAAAGAAGTGCCTCACGATCTAGAACAACTCTATTCAAACGGATTTGCAAAAGATGCACCGAGCAAAGAGATCGATCGACGGGAAAAACGTGGAGAAAAGCAACCCGTGAAGAACTCAAACAAAACGCGAATCACAACCACAAAATTGCAACCGTGTGGCTACCACACGCTACAATAGTGAGATTACGGTCTCACTTCCTCAAAATCTCACGGGCACAGAGGTATTGTTCCCTTCTCTGTGGATCTCAGTTCACTACAGCAAGGAATGAGAGAGCAGGAAACCCTAGGAATGAAAGAGCAAATGACTGAGATTGGATGGGAGGTGGGTGTCTCCCTCTACTTATCCTAATTCTAACTCCCACTCTACCCCTAACTAATTACAAAGCGAACCAGCTAAACCCTAGGGTTATTCTGGACCAACTCGAAGATAGTTGTGATCCGACGGCCACGCCCGCACAACTGGTAGCATTGCCTCGACGCAACCTCACCGATTGCCGCCACGTGCCGCCTCCACTCTGCTTGTCCTTTTCCCGGACTCCGCCCCAGTTTTGTGGCCGAAATCAGGAAACCAGGCCTTCAAGTCCTCCCCCGGTTTTTAGGCCGAAACCGGGAAACCTGCAGTCCATCGCCTGAGTTTTGTGGCCCAAACTCAGAAACCCGCCAGCGCCCAGGTTTTGATGCCCAAACCTGGAAACCGTCCTCAGCCCGAGTTTTGAGGCCCAAACTCGGCAAACCCGCAGCACCCAGGTTTTGTGGCCCAAACCTGGAAACCGTCCACCCGAGTTTTGTGGCCCAAACTCGGAAACCGTCCGCCCGGTGGTTTTTCTGTGGCTCAACCACCAAACCGGAGCTGTAGAGGGGATGCACCGCCCGTGCACCCCGTCCACCGACACATGTCCCCAGGTCCTCGACCCGAGCAACACCGTGCCCCGCAAGTCTCCGCTCGTCGCTGTCCCAGGCTGTCAGCCACCATAGCTGATCCTCAGGCCATCGGTCCCTCAGTCCAAGCCTCACGTCCGCCCTTCACCGCTCCTGGTCCGTCGGCACGACACATCTCTACTTGACCTTCACCTTGCCCTCGATCACAGTCTCCGTGCTCGACACCTGCACAACGCAAGCCAAAGAACATGCGATCAAACCCATTGACAATCACTCATCACTCGAGACTCGGCATACACCCATGTATCCGCAATCTCCCCCTTGATGAGTGCATTGTCAACTACTCACACAAATCATAATGGAATAGAGGAAGGAAGGAAGAAGAAGTAGAGAGAACTCGACCAAATGACCCAAAAACATAGCAAAGCCAAAGAAGGTCAAGTGGAAAGAGCAAGACAACTTGGTCCCCAAAGACATGGCCAACGGCTCGACACAACCAAGCAAAGCAAAGCTAGCCCTCAAGAAGAGGTAGAACAGGCTCAACACCGCTAGCAGAAAAGCTCGATACCAACTGTTACCAGCTTAAGAAGAAGAGCTCGACACCAATTGAAAATCTAAAAGGCAAATGCTAGTCCCTCAAGAAAGAGGCAAAGGCTCAACACAACTAGCAAAACGCTCCGAACCAATTGGAAATGTCAAAAACTCATCACGAGCAAACTCCCCCTCGAATAGTGCACACAACCAGGAAAACTCCCCCTTGGTTCAACACTTAGAGAGCATATGATTTTGAGAAATTTTCTCCCCCTTATGAATACTCCCCCTTAGTTGAACTCTGGAGGCATATGATTTGCAATCTCTCCCCTTTAGTTGAAAATGCACCATCAAGCAAAGAATGCACCACCATGTAAAAACTGTCCCCCTTAGTAAATGCACCATCAAAAATGCCAATAAGCAAATTTTCTTCCCCTTCCAGAATGCATATGAGTCAAAATGCAAGTTAGCAGCTTCAGGAATATAGTCAAGAGAATGCAAGGATGCTCTACACAGTTCTGATCCGATGACCCAACAACATCCATAAAATGCTAGCAAAGGCTCAAACTGATCACCGAATACGAAATATGAACATATGAGCAAAGTGAGCAGTTTTAGCCAAAAAGGTATTCACCATCAAAATAGCACTACACATGTATAGACAGGAATCTGAACAAGTGCTAAACATTATACAAGGTGAACTACCCCTAGCAAAGTTCAATCATCATGCTATAGAATGAAACGTACACTTGTGATTTCAATTTTAAATCGGAGTTGCAGCGGTGAAATTACACGAGTTTAAAATTTAGCATGTGATTGCGAGAGGTTGAAAGCTTGTCTTTGCCTAACTTTTCAACCGAGCTAAGCCTATGCAAATTCAATCAGAAGCTTAAAGCGTCGGTTTCGGTCATATACTACACGGCTCAAGTTTAACTCAAAGTGCAATGAGAAACAGTCTTGATACCGTGATGTGTTGACATCCCATCTCGATCTTTTTAATTCACTTAACACTTGGTTCAGATTTTAAACAGAATATGAACATACCAAGCAAGTGAATGCTCAGAACTAGAGACATAGCAAACTTACATATATGAAAAGCACAAGTGAATTCAACACATCCTACACATGCTAGTTGCATATCTCAATGGTGAACATTTTTAGATTTTAAGTTCCTTAAACAGATTCACCATTCAAAAATAGCTCAGCTCACAACATGTATTAGTGATCAGAAAGAGCATAAGCTACAAGCATCATCATAAGCATTAGAGCATACTACACAGAGCATAATCACATTCTAAAGATTATATAGATGAAGCTCAGAATGTAAAAGCGTATGCTGAAATGCAAAAGACTAAACTAAAAAGAAACAAGACAAACGAAAAATAGTCAGTCTATGATACAAGAACCAAAATGTTTACCCCATCTAAAAGGGGAAACACACACCAAGCTCACCTCTCAACCGATTAAAGGTTGATTGGTCCAAAGGCTTGGTAAAAATATCAGCCAACTGATGATGAGTATTGACATGGCGAAGGTCGATATCACCCTTCTCATAATGGTCTTACAGAAAATGAAAGCGCACATCAATGTGTTTGGTCTTAGAGTGCAGCACATGGTTCTTAGCAACGCTAATCGCACTCGTGCTGTCACAAAGCAAAGGCACGCGAGAAAAGCTCAGACCAAAATCACGCAATGTGGCCATCATCCAAAGCAATTGAGAACAGCAGCTAGCCGCAGCAACATATTCAGCCTCTGTGGTTGACTGAGCGACACTAGACTGCTTGCGAGAAGACCAAGATACAAGAGAAGAACCAATAAACTGGCAAGTCCTAGAAGTGGACTTGCGCTCTAAACGACAACCAGCAAAATCGGCATCAGAATAACCGCAAAGGGAGAGGGTGGAGGAAGCTGAATACCAAATCCCGAACTCAGGTGTGAAACGAAGGTATCTGAAAATGCGCTTGACCGCCTGACGGTGAGAAGTGCGCGCGATGCCTGAAAGCGCGCGCACAGGCACACCGCGAACTGGATGTCCGGGCGTCTCGCCGTCAGGTAGAGCAGCGACCCGATCATGCTTCGGTACTCCTTCTGGTCCACAGCTTCTCCATCCTTGTCCGCATCCAAGGCCGTCGTGGTCGACATGGGTGTTGGAAGAGGCTTGGCCTCACCCATATCGAACCTCTTCAGCAAGTCTTTGGTGTACTTGCCCTGGTGCACAAACGTCCCTTCTCGGGTTTGCTTAATTTGTAACCCGAGAAAGAATGTAAACTCGCCCATCATACTCATCTCGAACTCCCTGCTCCTAATATCTGCAAACTTGGCAACCAAAGCGTGAGAAGAACCACCGAAAATGGTATCATCCACGTAAATCTGGACCAAGAGAGTGTCTTTGCCTTGTTTGAGGAGAAAAAGCGTTTTATCCACACATCCCATTTTAAAACCCTTAGCAAGCAAAAAGGTTTTCAACATATCATACTAGGCTCTAGGGGCTTGTTTCAAACCATATAAAGCTTTGTGGAGTTTGAAAACATGGTTTGGAAACTTGGGATTTTCAAAACTGGGGGGTTGCTGAACATACACCTCTTCTTCTATGTAGCCATTTAAGAAGGCACTCTTGACATCCATTTGAAAAAGTTTAAACCCTTTGGATGCAGCAAAAGCCAAGAGTATCCTAATAGCCTCCAAACGAGCTACAGGAGCAAAAGTCTCCTCATAGTCTATGCCCTCCTTCTGACTATAACCCTTGGCCACAAGTCTAGCTTTGTTTCTCACAATGTGGCCATCCTCTCCTTGTTTGTTTTTGAAAACCCATTTTGTCCCAATAGGATTACAGTCTGGAGGAGGTGGAACTAAAACCCAAACCCGATTTCGCTCAAAATTTTTTAACTCCTCGTGCATGGCATTGACCCAATCGGGATCCGTCAAAGCGTGTCCAACATCTCGGGGTTCAAAATCAGCAACAAATGCAGAATGAGCAAAGTGAGAGATATGCTGTGACCTAGACCGAGTGACACGTTCGTCGATGCTGCCAATCATCTGTTGAGGTGGGTGTTGGCGTTGTATGTGTCGTGGCACCTCCCGAGCTGAAGTGATCTCCCCCTCAACAGCAGCTGGTGCCTCCCCAGGTACAAAAGGTACCGCTCGGGGTGGCGGATCCCACGGCCCCCAAGTGGTAGAGGAAGAAGGGTCGGGGCCGTGAGTCATAGTAAAAGCCGCTCTTTGTGGCACAGCAAGTGGAGGGGGTGCTGGATCATCCATACCTTCAGCACCCTCTTCCTCGTCATCAAAAAGAGGCTCACCAACCTCATGATCACCTGCACGCTCAAAACGAGAAGATGGACAAACTATAGTCTCATCGAAGGTGACATCGAATGTCTCCATGACTCGGTTAGTATCAAGGTTAAGTACACGATAAGCTCGAGTGTGAGTGTCATAACCCAAAAATACACCGTCAGAAGAACGAGACTCAAATTTGTGTAGGTTGCCTTTCTTCAATATAAAATAATGGCAACCGAAAACTCTAAAATAACTCACTTTGGGTTGTCTTCCAAAATGCAACTCATAAGATGTTTTTTTCAAGAAAGCTCGGAGAAAAATGCGATTGGAAATATAGCATGCAGTGTTCATAGCCTCGGCCCAATATCGCCTAGGAGTCCTATGCTCATCGAGCATCGTCCTGGCCATCTCTACAAAAGTCTGATTCTTCCTCTCTACAACACCATTCTGCGGCGGTGTGTAGGGGTAAGAAAACTGATGCTCCAAACCCAAAGAGTCACAAAACTTCTCAAAATCCGAATTCTTGAATTTGGAACCATTATCACTACGAATAGCTCGCATCGAGTTCATAGGGAACTCGTTCTAAAGACGTAAAATCAGATTGCGAGCAAAAGAGAAAGTCTCAGTCTTCTCAGTCAAAAAGAAGACCCACGAATATCTCGAAAAGTCGTCAACAACAACCAAAACATACCACTTACCCCCAACTGAGCTCACCCGAGACGGACCAACAAGATCCATGTGTAAAAGCTCTCCAGGGTGCGAAGTCAAGACCTGAGTCACTGGATGGTGGGGAGCGGCTACCATCTTCCCATGTCTACAAGAATGGCAAACAAGGACCTTCTCCATGGACAACTTGGGCAATCCTCGGATTAGACCAAGTGAGCTAAGCCTTGCAAGCAAGTCGAAGCTCAGGTGACCCAGTCTCCTATGCCACTTCCAAAGATCAGAGGAGGAAGGACCAGCCATAAGACAGCGAGAAAATCCAAACGACTCCGAGAAATTCACATGAAAGACTTTTCCAAAGGGCAAAATCAAACATACAAGATTGCCCTGAGGATCTAAAATACGACTGAGATTCGGTTTAAAACGAATCTCATAGTCATCATCAAAAAGTTGCAAAACAGAAAGAAGGTTAAAATGCAAGTTAGAAACAAGAGCAACATCACGCAACACAAAGTGCTCATTAACTCGCACCGACCCACGAGACAACACTTTACCTTTACTATTGTCGCCGAAGGTGATAAACTCCTTCCCGGCAATAGGACTAAGACTGGAGAACCACTTGGCATTTCCGGTCATGTGCCTCGAGCAACCGGAATCCACCAACCAAATGTCCTCCAATCGTTTCACCTACATTAATAAAAAGACATAGGGTGAGCATACGGTCCAACACTGGGGTTAGTGAAGTAGGAGGAGTACCAGTGTTGGGCCGGCTGCTGAAAAGAGTCAGTATAAAAACCATTCCTAGCACGCCTACGGGGAAAGCGATCACCACGCATAGGAAAACATGGTCCGCTAAGGAAGGAGCGTCCATCGCGATACTCAAAACGCGGTGGGGGGAAACGCTCAACAAAGCCTCCGCCACGGGGTCCGTATCCTGCAAAGTCAGGACCCCGTCAGGCAACACCTCCCTGACGCCTAGGACCTTGAGGCACTGCACCTCTAGGCCTAGCAGCTCTCCTCTGAACATTCGGCACATGTACATCATGGAAAGGATGGTACATGTCTGGATTGTTCATCTCCCTGGAACGGCGCTCCTCTCTCTTGCGCCTAAAGCAAAACTCACTCAGGTGTCCATCTCTCCCACAGTGCTCACAATGGTACCTCACCGCTCTCATAGGGGGTTGTTGGTACTCACGGTAGTGGGTGTGGATCACTTTGCCCTTCTGTGGCATAAGCTCCTCCTAGATAGGTGGCATTGTGTCTAGCTTGTTCTTGAGGTGGTTTGGTTTGGGAGCCCATTGTTGTTTCTTGGGTGGAGCTTTTGGAGGTTCTTCAAACACTCCATCCTTGGTGTTAGGCTTGAAAGGCTCTTTGGGTGGAAGCTTGGTAAGCTTGGGAGTAGTGGTGGAGTTGGGCTTCTCACTCGGGTTAAGACCACTCGACTCTCCAATCTTCCCAAAAGAAGACACATCATCACTCGGAGCAAAACCTACACCTGGACCTCCAGCAGCTCGCTTAAACTGTGCGATCATCATCCCAAGCTGCGGCTCATTGCAAGACACCCATGACAAGATGGTCTGAAGGTATGTGTTTTCTTCCTCGGTTTGCATCTTGCCATGCTTCACATTGGCAATTTCCATCTCCAAACCCACACAAGTGCTACCCGAGCTGGCCTTCTCAAGAGACTCAATCTTGGCATTCTTCTCTGCCAACTCGGTTTGCAAGCCTGCACAAGACTTGCATGCACCCAACAACACGGGTCTAGCCCGGAGCTCATCCACCTCTCCTACCAAAGCAACATACTTACCCCTCAAAGTGAGAAGGTCAGTCATGTGCTTGGTGCACATCTCACACTCAGCCTCCTCAGACACGACTACGGTGGATCTAGCAAACTCAAGCTCCTTCACCGTATCCTCCCACTTCTGCCTAAACTCCTTGCGCTCTCTAGCTGCATGCCTAAGCAACTTATCCTGACTAAGCAAAGCGGCAGTAAGCTTATCAACCTCAGCAGAGAGTTCCGCGGGAGTTTGTGATACCTGCGAGGAGTCATCGTCGTCGTCCTGAGGGATCTCCTCCAGCTTGCCATCGACCTCATCACCAAGGGCCATGGTGCAGAAGCCCTCGTCGTCGGCGAAGAAGCAGACTCGTCCTCGATCCTCTTCTTCTTCCCGGACTCGTCATCGCTTGAGCCAGCGGAGTCATCATCCGAGCCGTCGACATCGCTGAGTGTGGCGAAGAAAGCACGCTGCTCAGCCTGGGCCTTCTCCAAGTACTTCTTCTTGATGTACTCCTTGTCGAAGCCGCCCCTCCTCTTGTGCTTCGCGGGGACGTACTTCTCCTTGCGCTTGCCGGAGTCATACTTGTGCCCATGATCGCCCTTCCCAGAGTGCTTGTTCTTCTTGGGACAGCTGGCGATGAAGTGGTCGGGGTCGCCGCACTCAAAACATCCCGAGCGTCCTCCTCCGCGGCGACGGTTCATGCGGTTGTTGTGGAACCGCGAGAACCGGTTGGCAAGCAAGGCTAACTCATCATCCCCTAAAGACTCCAGCTGCTCCTCTGTGACAGAAAGAAGTGAAGAGAGTGCAAATCCACCAGAGGGGTTAGCAGAAGAGCCAGAAACCAAAGCCATAGTCGGGCCATAAGGATTTTCATAAGAAGCCCTCGACATGGCATCAATCTCACTAGACTTGAGCTTACTAAAGAGCTCGTCGCATGTGAGGGTCTCATAGTTAGACGATTCGATGATTGCCTGGACCTTTGAGTCCCACACCGACAGATCGAGAGTATGCAAAAGCTTCAAAGCCCTCTCATGATCGTCGAAAGGCAACAGCTCCTTGTTCGCTCTCATCTTGTTGACAATAACCTGAAAGCGAGCGAATAAACTTTTTATGCTCTCGCCAGACATATGTCTAAAGTTCTCATACTCCCGCTTGTGCGACTCGTAGAGATAGGATTTGACTTGAGTGGTTCCCTCATGGAAGCGCATGAGGGTTGCCCAAATCTCACGAGCCGTGGGGAGGTGAGAAACGCGATCAAACTCAGACATGCTCAAACAAGAGAAAAGTGCATTACGCGCTCGGCTATTGGCTTCGTGCTCATCTATCTGAAGCTGAGTGACACGAGCAGCCAAGACAACGTAATCACCCCTGTTGCAAATCTCCCAAATAGAAGCACCCATGCTCTGAAGATAGGCCGACATACGTATCTTCCAATACGCATAGTTCATCCCATAAAAAAATGGCGGTTTGCCCACGCCGCGATCCATGTCGCCTTCTGTGGATCTGGAACCGGCTAAGGTGGAAGATCCTTAACCCGCTCCGATACCAATTGAAGGACTGAGAGTGCTACCAGAAAGCGACCAGAGGGGGGGTGAATGGGAGCTTCAAAATTTCCTGCCAGAAACTTGTTGCCACTGTCCCGAGAATCACCCCAAGAGCAAACCTAGAGCTTGCGAGTGTCCAAGACCCTAGATGTAGGGTGGATGCTTCCAAGAAGCACAGCGAGACACTACACAACTCTAGAAACTTCACGCAAAAGCCGAAAATCAAAACTGACAATGAACGAACGAACCGCAGATGAAACTGCGCAGACTCAGAAGCATCGGACGCTGGCAGCGTCCGATGACCCAACACCGGAAGCGTCCGATGCCAAAAATGCCCGATTGGACCCTTACTAGACACCCATCGGACGCTGTGAACAGTGAACCTTCAGCGTCCGATGGTTACCCTCCGGAGCGTCCGATGGACAACGGAGCATCCGATGGTAGCGTCCGATGCTCCTTTAAAACTGTCAGAAATTGACACGTGGCAACAGAGCGTCTGATGCTATTCGGGTCAGCATCCGATGCCACGAACCCTAGCGTCCGATGCCCCCGATTCAGTGCTGTTCTTCCACGAATTCAACCCGATCTCCTCTGAATCAAAAGCACTAAGGCTTAGACTTGGTATGAGGAGTTCTAAAGAGGTTAGTGAGCTATCACTAAAGAATCATGGCTCGAACCTAACTCCAAATCGGTGAATTGGAAGAAATCGGGGCAAAGGGAGCAAAAACCGATCCAAGAGAAAAATCGACCGATCTACTAGCTCATGAGGTTAGAGGTGAATTCCTTCGGTGGAAAGAAGTGCCTCACGATCTAGAACAACTCTATTCAAATGGATTTGCAAAAGATGCACCGAGCAAAGAGATCGATCGACGGGAACAACGTGGAGAAAAGCAACCCGTGAAGAACTCAAACAAAACACGAATCACAACCATGAAATTGCAACCGTGTGGCTACCACACGCTACAATAGTGAGATTACGGTCTCACTTCCTCAAAATCTCACGGGCACAGAGGTATTGTTCTCTTCTCTGTGGATCTCAGTTCACTACAGCAGGGAATGGGAGAGCAGGAAACCCTAGGAATGAAAGAGCAAATGACTGAGATAGGATGGGAGGTGGGTGTCTCCCTCTACTGATCCTAATTCTGATTCCCACTCTACCCCTAACTAATTACAGAGCGAACCAGCTAAACCCTAGGGTTATTTTGGACCAACTCGAAGATAGTTGTGATCCGACGGCCACGCCCGCACAACTGGTAGCGTTGCCTCGACGCAACCTCACCGATTGCCGCCACGTGCCGCCTCTGCTCTGCTTGTCCATTTCCCGGACTCCGCCCCCCGATTTTGTGGCCGAAACCGGGAAACCAGACCTTCAAGTCCTCCCCTGGTTTTGAGGCCGAAACCGGGAAACCCGCAGTCCATCGCCTGAGTTTTGTGGCCCAAACTCAGAAACCCGCCAGCGCCCAGGTTTTGAGGCCCAAACCTAGAAATCGTCCTCAGCCCGAGTTTTGAGGCCCAAACTCGGCAAACCCGCAGCACCCAGGTTTTGTGGCCCAAACCTGGAAACCGTCCACCCGAGTTTTGTGGCCCAAACTCGGAAACCGTCTGCCTGGTGGTTTTTCTGTGGCTCAACCACCAAACCAGAGCTGTAGAGGGGATGCACCGCCTGTGCACCCCGTCCACCAACACGTGTCCCCAGGTCCTCGACCCGAGCAACACCGTGCTCCGCAAGTCTCTGCTTGTCGCTGTCCCAGGCTTTCAACCACCACAGCTGATCCTCAGGCCACCGGTCCCTCAGTCCAAGCCTCACTTCCGCCCTTCACCGCTCTCGGTCCGTCGGCACGGCACGTCTCTACTTGACCTTCACCTTGCCCTCGATCACTATCTCCGTGCTCGACACCTGCACAACACAAGCCAAAGAACATGCGATCAAACCCGTTGACAATCACTCATCACTCGAGACTCGGCATACACCCATGTATCCGCAGCTTGACCACCTGCTTATGTGATGTCCGAAGGGACGCCTGAATCGGGTCCACGGGCTCTCCGTCCTTGTCTGCGTCCATCACAATCGTCATCGCCATGGGCGTCGAAAGAGGCTTGTCCTCAACCATATCGAACCCATCAGCCACATCTCAATCTTCCTGCTCATAAAATCTGCAAACTTACCAAAGAGTCCATGAGAGGAGCCACCAAAGGTGATATCATCCACATCCATCTGAAACGGGTCAGAAAGTATGTGTCCAACATCTCTGGGCTCAAAAGGGGCAACAAAAGCAGAATGAGTGGAATGAGACACAGAAGGATCTGGACCGCATCTTGTGCTGGTTAATGTCGTCGTCCATCTGCAGAGGGGTGAATCTACTAAAAGATCCAGGCGCCTACCTCGCTAAAGTCATCTCCCCCTCGCCTGATGTTGTTGCTCCCATAGGTGCAGCTAGTGCTCGCTGGAGAGCTGCTCGAACGGAACCCCAAGTCATGGAAGAAGTGGGATCGGGTCCGTGAGCTAAAATGCCCTCTCCAAGCTCCTGTTCTCCTGCAAGCTCAAAGGCAGAAGAAACACAAGGCATTGTCTTGTCTAGTGTGACCTCAAGGTCTCCACAAAACGGTTAGTCACATAATAAGCATAAGGTGAACTCTCAACAAAAAGAGGTCTACCTATGAATGATACCGCAAGGAGATCTGAACTCAAACTAGTCAAGACTACCATGCAACAGGATAAAGCACTGTATAGCAAAATGCAGCCTAAAGACATGATCAACCCAAATGCAGCCTAAACCTCAACACATGCTACAATGCAAGATAATGATAGCAATAGATCCAAATGCATGTAACATGATAAAAGTGTGGAAAGGCTAGTGCTCGAACTAAACATATCAACAGGGTACATGTAGCTAACCAAAACTAGCACCTGAAAATGATACCTAATGAACATCATACCTCTACAATTAAAGCTCATGGAGAAGTATGGTAAAGCATGGCATAATGTTCATGAGGATCACAAACTAGCATGAAAAGTGGCTGCTCCACAAAAACTATACACACAGCTAGCATGACATATGATATAGAAGATAGCACATGCTAGACTAAACAAAACATGATACAAGTGAGCACATGAAAGACCATCTCATACCACAAGAAATAGATCATGGATGTACAAGGTATGAGTGTATAAGAAATCTCACCGAGTAGCAAAAGCCTCTTTGGAGGCAAATCTAAGCGGGGTGTAGAGAACCATCAAATATTGATCACATCTAAAAGATCGAGCTCCATTAGGCACATGTTCTCCACCCCGCGTCCTCTTATCTACACACAAGAGGACAAAGTAACCCGAGTCTTGGATCCCGAAGGGTTAGCAAGCATGTACTTGAGAACCCAAGACTTGGTCACAAATCTCAACTTATCATGTGGGTTAGCATGATGCAAATGTTGGTTCAAATGCAATTTTGAAACACCCTTGGAAGCATTCCTCAAAAGGACAACTCGAGGAAAAGAACGAGTTGTACCTTGGGAAAAGAGGCAAACATCTCCCAAGGTTTTTGGAGAAGAACCAATAGATGCACCATGAGAAGCATGACATGGACCAACACAAGAAGCACTAGAAGCATGTCCACGATCATGACCTAACCCACTAGAAAAGGAGTCATAAAACCCATCAACAAAGAGGGGCTTCTTACTAGGAACACAAGCATTCATGCCATGAGAAGGGCCATGAACCACCATGTTCCTAGAAGAGCGAGCTTGGAACCAGCGTTTGGCAAGCTGATAGCAAAAGCTTTCTTGATGCCCATCTTTCTCACAAAAAGAGCAATGGTACAAAGGCCTATCGGAAGGCACACCATTCTCCGACAAGTGAGAAGTCCTTTGGGACTTAGAACAAGAAGCATCAACAACCACCTTGGTGCCAACACTAGGAGCACACGTGTCATGGGAAAGGCTACGTGGCTTCCTAAAAGCCTTAGCTCGAATACGTCGCTCGTGTTTGACATGGCAGAAACAAAAATCAAATGAATATCCATCCTTCTTGCAAAAGGTGCAATCAAATATCGGATTGGGAACATGAGTTCCAAAAATGTGAGAAGCACCCTTGTCTAGAGAAGTCCCTTGGACATCACTCGAAGAAACAACAAGGTTAGGAGTAGCTATGAAAGAGCTATCTGAAACCTTGGCACTAATGCTACAGTCAAAAGACTCACGTGCAACACAAGAACTCAACTCCGATTGCAAAGATGCAGACTTGGAAACACCAACATCGGAGTTGCAAGAAATGCGTGAATCAAACGACTTAGCACAAAGAATCTTGCATCTTTTAGCTAAAATCTCATTCTCAAACATGAGGCGATCACAAGTACCACAAGGAGTACTTTTAAGATTTTCCATCTCCTCTCTAATGCACTCGGCATATGTGGTACGCAAGAGTTTAATCTCTTTCTCAAGGTTGGCACTCATATCATTGTGCTCAACCAACTTGGCGCTCATATCATCGCGCATTTGTTTCAAGGCCAAAACTTCTTTTTCTAAATCAATGCATGATGTGCACATGAAATCGGTGGAAGAAACATCACCATTTACATCAAGCAATGAATCATGATTAGAACAAGAACTAAAGCAAGCATTTTTATTCAAAGAGCACAAACTACAAGGCCTAGAATTTATTTCAATAATTTCAGCCCTAGCATGCTCAAGTTCATCTACACATGTGTGAGTCAATTTTAGTTTATTAATTTCAGCATACAAAGACTCACATGAAACACATGGTAACAAAGCATTTGACTTAAGCAAGGCTATTTCAGTTTTAGCACAATCAAGGTCCTTGCGCAAGTCAAAGCAAACTAGATATGGTCCGAAACCATTGGATTTCAACATTTTATTTTTAGTTTTTAAGCTAGCAAGAGAAAAGCATAGCTCATCATTCTTCCCAACCAAGTCACTACAAGAGGTGCAAGGCAAAGAGGCACTAGACTTCAACCTAGCAATGGAGCATTTTAACTTCTCAACCTTTCTACGCAAGGTATCACAAAGCTCATCATTAATAGAGCAAGCCTCATATAGGTTGTGCAAGGTCACGAGACCACAAGCAAGTGTACCTTTCTTGGCCTTGCCAAGTTGACGTAGAAGATCCTCTGGTGAAAGCTCATCATCACGTAGAAGGTTCAACAAATCATTCACCTCGTGTTTCCTCTCATCAACTGCACTCCTCCTTCCCAAAATGTCGTCCTTGATAACTTTCAACTCTGTGGACAGAGACAAACTAGAAGAGGAAATTGGTGCCATTTCCAAAATCACTCAAGACAAAAGCTCAACACCTCGACAAACAAAGTCAGAATCTAAAACAAACTAAAAGGTCACCTTCGCGGATCCGGAATCGGTTAAGGTAAAGAGATCCTTAACCTTGCTCTGATACCAATTGAAGGACCGAATTGGCGACCAGAGGGGGGTGAATGGGAGCCTCAAATTTCTTCTCGAGAAATCGATAGCCCTTATCCCAGAGAGTCACCCCAAAAGCAAGACAAGGACTTGGTAGTGTCCACGACCCTAGATGTAGGATGGATGCTCTCAAGAAGCACAGCGGGACACTACACAAGCACAAAAGAGCCACGGAGCGATTGCAAAACTGCAGCGATCAATCCTAGGATAAAAATCAAAAAAGTATCAAACGGTGTCGAAAAATTGTGAAACTCGAACCACAGGTATTAGACACCCTCAGGAAGGTATCCAAAAAATTTCAGCTCAAAGCTCCAAAAACTTAATACCGGACACGTCTGGTATTTACTGCCCATACCAGTTTTGGGAGAAAATTCCAAAACACTACCAAACGATGTCCAAAAATTATGAAATTTTAACCAGAGCTAGTAGACACCTAATGGAAGATCTCCACAAAATTTCAGCTCAAAATTCTAAAGTTTGTATACCGGACACGTCCGGGTTTCATACCAGACACGTCTGGTATCCACGCTGCAGCTTCAGTGAATTTTGATTTCGAAGCCAAAACTCAACCAAATCAACTCCGAAAAATCTAAAATTTTACAGAGTTCACAACAAGGTTAGTGAGATATCTCTAAGGGCCCATTTGGATTCCTGGAATCGAATTCATTTTAAGAATCATAATTTAGACATATATTAATTAAGCTAATATGACTATATATGAATTATATTTGTATATTATTGTTGCTTATACGAGAGGGATACTCATGTGTTGCATTTCTATCGTAGGAGAGTGAGTTGAAAGAATGTTATAAGTTGCAAAGTAGAAATATAGTATGGTGATGTATGGAATCAATTTCCCTCTCCCACCCTATGAATTTGAGGTAGACATATATGTGAACCTTGGAAAGTGGTGGAATGTCAAATTCCAAGGCAAATAGGCTAGTTTATTGAGTGAAGTCCAATTCCACCAAAATAAAGGGATCCAAACGGGCGCTAAGAGATCATGGCTCAAATCTAACTATAGGTCAGTGAATCGAAGAAAATCGAAGAAGAACAGGCAAAGGGAGAAGAACGAAGAACGAACGCGATTTTGACCCGATCTATGTGCTCGTGAGGTTAGAGGAGAAATCCTTCAGTGAAAAGAAGGAGCTCACGAAAAAGCACAATCTGATTCAAACGGAATCGAAAACCACCTCTTGGAGAGGGAGAACGAAGCAAATCTCCGAGAAGGGAAAAACCAAAATGCGAAGAACAAAAACGCGAATTCGATCCAAAATCGACACAGCCAAGAGGAGTAAGAAATTGATCCTTGGATTGCTACAAGATGATGAATTGTGTAGCACACGATGTCATGTTACAAGCCAGTCCTCGCAATAGCAAAGCACGGATGGCAAAAAGTTCAAGAACAAGAGCCACTCCTCTCACCTGACCCTAGCCTCCTCTCACACAAACAAAATGAGAGTGACACCGTCCAAGGATAGTTGCCCTAGCAGCCCCTTCACACATATATAGGCGCACGTCCAAAAACAAAAATGCCCTTACATGAAGCACTCAACCTAAATACCCCCTGGGGGTAAAACCGTCCAGTCCGATCAGTTTTCATCCGACGGCCACGCGCCTTCTCATCCTTCGCTTCGCCTCGATGCAAGCTCCAGGATGCCGCCATGTGCCGTCACGTCGACCACCGAGCCTTCCTCACTGATAGCTTCATCACAACGCAAGCCTCTTGGGGCCACCACGCATCGACCGTTCCGCATAGGAACCTCCGCCCAGTTTTGAGGCCCAAACCGGTAAACCCGCCAACCCAGGTTTTGAGGCCCAAACCTAGAAACTGTTCACCCCGAGTTTGGAGGCCCAAACTCAGAAATCCGCCACCCCGAGTTTTGAGGCCCAAACTCGGAAACCGTCGATGGTAGCTTTCTGAGGCTCAACTACCGAACCCGCACCATAGATGGGATGTGGTTCGTGCACCCCGACCACCGGCACCGATGCCAATGCATGTCCAGCCTCCACGCCGGGCACAACACCTTTGCCTTCCTTCTTGACTCGGCCGACGGCACTTGCGCCGCACGCAAGCCCGTGTCCGACCTCCCGCCAAGTGCCGCGACGCCAT
Organism: Coix lacryma-jobi var. lacryma-jobi; assembly: GCA_009763385.1. Lineage (NCBI taxonomy): Eukaryota > Viridiplantae > Streptophyta > Magnoliopsida > Poales > Poaceae > Coix > Coix lacryma-jobi. Next base: position 20,690,246 of record CM019826.1, read on the forward strand.
CGTCTTCCTCCTGACTCGGCCGATGCATCGCACATCCCCATGTGCTCCTACTTGCTGATGCCAAGTGCCAGCTACCACAGCTAGTCCTCCGGCCTCCTGGTCCACCGGTCCAAGCCTCACATCCGCCCTTCACCGCTCTGGGTCCATCGGCATGGCACGTCCGCCGCACGGCACACCCATCCTTCACCGCTCCCGGTCCGTCGGCATGACACGTCTCTACTTGACCTTCACCTCGCCATCGACCACTGTCTCCTAGCTCCACACCTACACATCAACACAGCCAAGACACACGTGTTGCACACGCACACCAACCCAGTAACGCAACACAATTCAACGCCACCGGTTAGTCATAAACATTAAGCGCATAGCGAGATATGGACTTAACCGGGAAAAGCCTCAAACCTTCCTCACAAATGTCAATCATTCATCATATATGTTCTCAGTACTGGCGCCCGTCATCTGTCTTCTATGGATGCAGGTTGTCTTATTCTTTCATGCGCTGCAAGTCCTGTCGTGCTTCAAGTGAATCCATAGGCTTCCCATAGACACCCATGAATCCAAGGAGGTTCACACAAAGGTTCTTTGTCAGGTGCATCATGTCGATCGCGTGGCGGACCTCTAGGACATGCCAGTAGGGTAGCTCCTAGAATATGGACTTCTTCTTCCACATGGGTGCGTGTCCCATAGCGTCTTTGGGAACAGGTTCGCTGCCCCGTCCCTTTCCAAATACTACTTTTGTATCCTTCACCATTTTGAGTACATCATCTCCGGTTTGGTTATGAAGCTTGGTTTGGTGGTTTGCCTTACCTTTAAAATGTTTGCCTTTCTTTCTTACTTGGTGGCCCATGGGAAGAAACCGACGGTGGCCAACGTACATGACCTTCTGACACTTTTTCAAAAATAAACTATCAAGGTCTTCGAAACAGTGTGTGCATGCATTATATCCCTTATTTGTCTGGCCTGAAAGATTACTTAGAGCCGGCCAATCATTGATTGTTACGAACAATAATGCTCGTAGGTCAAAGTGTTCCTGTTTGTACTCATCCCACACGCATATACCTGGTTTGCTCTATAGAAATATAAGTTCCTCAACCAACGGCCTCAGGTAGACATCGATGTCGTTGCCAGGTTGCTTTGGCCCTTGGATGAGCAACAACATCATAATGAACTTCTGCTTCATGCATAACCATGGAGGAAGGTTGTAGGTACATAGAGTAACTGGCCAAGTGCTATGACTACTGCTTTGCTCCCCAAAAGGATTAAAACCATCTGTACTTAAAGCGAACCTCAAGTTTCTAGCCTCATCTACAAACTCTGGGAATTCTCTATCTAGCACTCTCCACTGGGATCCATCAGCTGGATGCCTCAATATATTGTCCACCTTACGGTCTTCTTTATGCCACCGCAACAACTTTGCATTGTCTTTATTTTTGAACAAACGTTTCAAGCGTGGTATTATAGGAGCATACCACATAACCTTGGCAGGGATTTTCTTCCTGCTGGGACGTTCTTCACCCTCAATGTCGCTAGGATCATCTCACCTTATCTTATACCGCGATGCTTCACATACCGGGCATGCATCCAAATTCTCGTATTCCTCCCCACGGTACAGGATGCAGTCATTAGAACATGCGTGTATCTGCTGGATTTCTGATCCCAAAGGGCAGATGACCTATTTTGCTTTGTACATAGTGGTGGGCAATTCATTTTCTTTCGGAAGCATCTTTTTCATTATCTCCAATAACTGCCCAAATGCATTCTCGGATGTACCATTCTTTGCCTTCCATTGCAGCAGTTCCAGTGTAGTACCTAGCTTTTTTGCCATCTTCAACATTGGGATATAGCAATCTCTTGTGATCCTCTAGCATGCGCTCGAACTTGACCTTCTTCTTGTCACTTTCACATTCTCTTTGTGCATCACGAATGGCATCACGAAGACCATCAACATTAGCTGCCACATCTTCTGCCGCTATCGCATCTTCTTCACCATCTCCCCCCACTGCATCATCATCAAAGGCACCGTACTGAGCAATAATATCAACGTGGGCCAATTCTTCTTCACCTTCTTCACCATCATCCATTACAACCCCCCTTTCTCCATGCTTCGTCCAACAAATATAGTTTGTTATGAAACTCGACTTCAACAAATGCGTATGAAGAGTCCTTGAGCATGAATATTCCTCCAAATTCTTACAGAAGGCGAGCGTTCCCCTGGTGATAGCTCTGAAGCTTCACCCAGATCTCTTGAGCAGTCTGAAGCTCAGAAACACGCTCGAACTTAGGAAGGGAGATGTTGGCCAAAAGCGCATTACGGGCCTTAGAGTTGGTCTCGTGTTGGTCAATCCGCTGCTGACCCACACGAGTCGCAAGAACCACGTAATCGGCATCCTCACATATCTCCCACACAGAAGATCCGATGCTGTTGAGATAAGCACGCATCCGAATCTTCCAATAGGGATAGTTTGTCCCATCGAAATAGGGAGCCTTGCCGTTCCCTCGATCCGTGTCGCCCTTAGGATTCGAAACGAATTAAGGTAGAGAAGATCCTTAACTGGCTCCGGTACCAATTGAAGGACCGAATTGGCGACCAGAGGGGTGTGAATGGGAGCCTCAAATTTCAACTCGTGAAATGGATGGCCCTTGTCCCAGAAAATCACCCCAAATGTGAAGACTCAAAATGACTGGTGAGTTCTCGACCTATGAGTAGGTGGATACCCTAGGAGATGTCCTAGTGGTACAACGGAACTACCGGAGAATGCCCAAAACCAAGAGCCAAAGCCGCGGAGCAAAACTGCAAAGTCTGCAGGTTCGCGGACTGTTCGGGGTTAGGGTCCCGGACTGTCCGCAGTAGAGGCCCGGACTGTCCGCGCCTGAGTGCTGGACTATCCGCCAGCAAAACTGCAAAAACCAAACAGTTATGCAAGTCTGCTGGACAGGTCCCAGACTATCCGCGGGTTTGTACCGTGGACTGTCCGCCGTTCACTTAAAAGTGAACAGTTTAGGGGCTGCGCCTGACTGATCTGACCAAAACCAGATGCGTGGACTGTCCGCGCCTGGGGTCGCGGACTGTCCGCCAACCCCCAGAAAGCTGAAAATGGCTCGGGTCAAAACCAAAATCGATTGCAACTCAACCAAATCAGATGGGGATTCAACCAAACTTCTCCCAAGTGTTCTTCTACGTATTGGGGTGCTAATCCTAAGAAATCATCGCACCAAACCAAGTCAATTATGAGAAATCCGAAGAACACTAGAAAAGGGGGAAGATTGGAGAACGGACATGATTTCTGCCCGATCTATGTCCTTGTGAGGTTAGGAGAGAAATCCTTCGGTGGAAAGAAGGAGCTCATGATATAGAACAATCTGATTCAAACGGAATCGCAAAAGATCTCATGGAGAGGGAGAACGAGACCAATCTCTGAGAGATGAAAAAACCGAAACGCGAAGAACACACGAACAAAATGTGAATCGATCTGAGAATTCAGCTGTGTCTCGAACCCACGAGACAAGAGGTGAGATTATGGTCTCACTTCCTCAAAATCTCCAGTACACAGAGGTATTACTCACTCTGCGGATCACAGGCAGCGAGGTAAGATTAGCACCTAAGCGGGGGCTAGAGAGAGAGCTCAGGAACAAATGGCTGCAAGGATAGAACGAGAGGAGGGGCGCCTCTCTTATTTATAGCCTAAGTACAATAGTCCCCTTCTGCCCCTAGATACAAGAGTGAAGCGGCCAACCCTTAGGGTATCCTGGTCCAACTCTGCGAAGTTGTAATCCAACGGCCATGCGCCTTGCTCATCCTTAGCTTTGCCTCGACGCAAGCCTCAGGATGCCGCCACGTGTCATCCCATCGACCGCAGCGCCTCCCTCGTGGATAGCTTCGCCGCCGCGCCAGCCTATCCACGCTGCCACGCGTCGACCGTCCTTTTTGGACCTCCCCCCGGTTTTGAGTCTAAAACCGGGAAACCTATCCTCCGGCTGTGTTTTGTGGCCCAAACTCAGAAACCTGCCAGCCCAAGTTTTGAGGCCCAAACCTGGAAACCGTCCATGCCGAGTTTTGAGGCTGAAACTCGGAAACCCGCCACCCTGAGTTTTGAGGCCCAAACTTGGAAACCGTCGAGGGTAGTTTTTTGAGGCTCAACTACTAAACCCACGCCATAGAGGGGATGTGGTTCGCACACCCCAAGTTCCAGCACCGATGCCAGAGCATGTCTGGCCTCCATGCCGGGTACAGTATATTCGCCTTCCTTCTCGGCCTCCCGCCAAGTGTCACGACACCATCACCTTCCTGCCGACTTGGCCGATCCACCGCACATCCCCATGTGCTCTTGCTTGTTGATGCCACGTGCCAGCTACCACAGCTGGTCCTCAGGTCTCCCGGTCCGTCGGTCCAAGCCTCACATTTTCCCTTCACCGCTCCCGGTCTATCGGCACAACATGTCTCTACTTGACCTTCACCTTACCTTCGACCACTGTCTCTGAGCTCCACACCTGCACATCAACATAGCCAAGAGACATGTTGCCCGTTGAGCGATCACTCATCACTCAGGAAGGGAATCACAAGGGCACATATCAACCTTGTGTTCGCATAAGCAGACTAAGCAATTCTATATTATAATAACTAACAGGATAACAAGGCATGTATAACCAATAATCAAGGAATGGTAATGCAGTAATTAGGATCAATCAACTCCTATACCTAATGCATCACAATATCAAATACTCAATTAAATTAATTGTAAATACTGGGAGACTTAGAATGCTCCGGGGCTTGCCTTGGGAGATGACCGAGGCCTCGTGAGCGGGGCACTCGGGCAGGTTAGCTTCAAAGTCGGTGCCTGCTACCTCCTCGAGCTGCTGGACTTCTGGTGCTTCGGGCTTCTCATTTTTCTCCGGCTCTGGGTCATTCTCCGGGACTACTAATCCTAATTGTAATACGGTAAAAGTAATTAAATAATGCAAGGTGCCTTATGATGGTATGCAAAAGCGAAATATCTTTGCAAACCAATAAAACTAACTTGTTGAACAAATTTTGACATTGAGGAAAATATTTAATTTATGGAATTCATAAAACAGTTAACTCCACCATTTCCTATTTATTATTTCAAAAGAACCCAGATTTATACAACAAGTGTTGTTTCCTGTACTCAGAAAAAATTACAAAAATTACAGCAGCTAATCTGCACCTACTGGACTTCACTGCATAAATTCCAGCATGAAATAAAATACTAGGCAGTAGGTACAAAAAAGATTAAATAAACTGCCAAAAAGATGCTTTGAACTAACTTTTCTACTGAAAAGTGTCAAATATAAGATTTTATATTTTTCCCGGCTTATTATACTTAAAACAACCCTACTGCAAAAAAATTACTGCTAGAGCATGCATATATAATTCTACACAAAATTACAAAATTTAATCTAGAATAAAGTCTTTGAACTACAACCCTAATGGAAAAGGGTGAAATACTCATTCTCATATTTTTTCAGATTCTACACAACAATTCATATTTATCAAGAAAGTTTCATGAACAGTAAAGTTATATTCTTTTCTGCATGAATTTCCTAAGAAAAACTCAGAAAAGCACACTTGTATTAGAACTTCTTTTTCTTTCATACAACTAACTATATCTAGCATTTTTTTTAGCTTTTATAAGATACATAGAGACTACACAATTTTTTCCCATATTTTATTTCTACATATATTTCTCTCAATAATTATTTTAAGAAAACAGCTAAAAAGACATTTAAATCCAAATAGACACTCTTTCTACAAAAACAGGCCCTCATATATTTTTCCTAGATGCTACACCTGACAAAGAGCACACACAAATTTTACCATAATTTTATCTAACCAGAAAACATATTAACACATTTATTTAGCAGATCATGCATAAACTGGAATAAATAAAAACTGTATAATAAACTTCTAACAAAAAGTCTTTCCTATTTTTCCCAGATAGTTCTACTCATTAACAAATTGACAAAACTAAAAGCACTTCATTTGGATCAACAAATCATGCTACATAAAATAAACAAGTATTTCTGGAACATAAAATAAATGGAAAAACATTTGAATCTCTCGGCTGGGCTTCGTGGGCTCGGTCCATGGGCCATGTGCGACTGACACGTAGGACCGACTGGTCAGCAGGGCCCACTTGCTAGTGAAGGTAGAGCAGGGGAGGCGGTTTGACCACGTGATCCTCACCGACAGTGAGATCGCTGGCGGTGCGGGTGGTATAGACGTGTTCGTCTCGACAGGGCGAACCCGATGGTGGTGTTGGTTTGGCTAGGGAACGAACATAGCTCACCGGCGATGAGCTATGGCGGACGGTGGTGGCGGTGTGGTTCGGCTAGGCCATCTCCGGCGGACACCAGCTCGATTGGCATGTGTGTGAGGATCAGTGAACCCTAGGGAAGACGCTACGGGTGATGGTTTGGCCGGCGAAGCTTCGGTGAAGCTTGGCCTCGTGTTCATGCCACGGCGGTGGCCATGGCGCTCGGCCGTGTGGGAGAGGGAGCTAGGGAGTAGTTGCGACCAAGCGGTGGTGTGTTCTCACCTAGCCTTTGCGTGAAGAAGAGCTTCGGAGAAGATGGGGCTTGGTGGAGGCTTGGTCAGCGCGAAACGACGGCGAGTGCTTCTCGGCGGCGAACGGCGGCCGAAGGGGGAACTTCCTGCTCCGGCGACAGTGGGGTTCCAACGGCGACGTTGACGTGAGCACTGTGTGTCCCCGACGAGGGTGGAGTGGTGTGCTAGGTTGATTGGGTGGTGGTGCTTTGGTATGGTTGGAACGTCGGCGTTGGTCTGGCGGTGGCGTGCGGTGGCGAGTGCGAGAGCTTGCGCTTGCGCTGGCGTGTGGAAGAAGAGAGGGAGGCGAGAGAGTGTGAAAGGCGAATGAGGGAGAGGAGAGGAGCGTGAGCAGATTTTGCACTCTTCGACCGGGCGGGCGGTCATCGTGGCGGGGGCCACGGCGACGGCGGCGAGTGGCGAGCGGCAGGCGGTGGCGTGGGCACGGCAGCCGAGGTGAGTGGGGAGTGGGCGAGACGGATAGCGAAGTGACAGGGCGAGGATGCGATCACGCAGGGATAGGGCGGAGAAGATCTTTGTCGGTCAGCGGTGGCCACGCGGCGGCTTTGCTGGCGTACGGCGCGGCCGCGGGTCCGGCGCCGGCGCGGCACGGCGCGAGCGAGCACGGGTGCGGGCGCGAACGTGCATGTGCGGGCTGGACCGGAAAGGCCGAGCGGGCCGGAAGTGAGGCGCCAGGAGAAAAACAATCCATTTTTTCTATTTCTTTTTCTAAACTTTGACCATTTCAAAACAATTTCAAAAACTTAAAATTAGAGTTTGACCTAAAAACATAAGTTGCTCAAAATAATTTTCTCTACAACTTTCATATAGAACATATTTTCTAAAAATTATTTCTCTAGCCTAACCATAATTAAAGCTAATATTAAAGCTAGAAATTATTTTTTCTGCATTTTTAATTATTAACCTTCACTTAATTAGGGCAAAGTGTCTACGTAAAAAGTGTTGTACTCATTATTCTCTATTTTATAAAATTATTTGCCAAGACAGAAATCAACTTAAACAAGCAAGTCCTGTTAAACCCTAATTCCAAATAAATAAACAAAAGGCAAATAAACACTTTAAGGCAACATGAGATGATGCAATGCAATGCTCATGTTAATTAGTAGCTAATATTGTTCCTAATACAGTGTTTAACACTAGGGTGTCACACATACAATTTGGATGGGAGTAGGTAAGTGCATTAAATGCTTCTGGAGTTGCACGCGGGGTATCCGAGGAGCACCCGAGGGGCGCTCGAGGGGTACTGCAGGAGGTAGGAGGCGGTCGAGGCCTATGTGGATGGGTCGAGCCTCAGAAACTACTGGAAAGGCATTGACGGTCGTGCCTCGAGGGGACGCCTGGCGAGGCACAGTGTGTGGTATGGTGTTACAGTGCTACACGACGTGCTCGTTTCCCGGGTATGGGCAGTTAAAGTTAGATTTAACTAGGGTACGATTTGTTATGGCGTACGCTGTAGCCACGCGACTTAGATAGGAGCAGGTGGAGCGCATTTAATGCTCCTGCAGTCGTACAGGAGGTAGGTGTCCGAGGAGGCGTGCGGTGAGGCGGTCGAGGCCTGTTTCCTTTGCTCGGAAGGATCCCGTAATCGAGGGGGTTCGGGGGATGCCCCTTGAGGGATGTGTAGTGAGGCTGTCGAGGGCCTGCTTTATGAGTGTTTGAGGGAACACCCCTCGAGGGGTGCTCGAGGAGTGAGGGGGTACGAGGCAAGGCGGTCGAGGCCTACTTCGTTCGCTCACGGAATTTCCATCAACGAGGTCTGCCTCGTTCGCTCGGGAAGTTCCGTAATCGAGGTGTTTCTCGAGCAGACTCGGCGAGGTCTCAAGAGGGGATTCCCTGAGGGTGTGTAGGCTGCGTTGCTCAGGTTCGTTCATGGGCTGGCCCAGTACAGATCGGTACTTGAGCTGGTTAGCATGTTGAGGTGGAGGGATGATTGTGGATTTTGTCGATGTTTAGTTTTTCGTAATCGAGGTTTTGGGGTACCCCTTCTCTATGTACCCGACAAAAGTACAGTAAGACATCTCTAATACAATGAATCAGCTACTAACCTTTAGACTACCCCCATTTTCTCTTTAATTGAAATGTCACGTGATTCATCAATAAGATCAAAGAAGTTTCTATCACCAATCTGTCCCATAATTGCTTCGGTTATTTCTTTTGCACAACATCTTGCAAGATCCTTTTGAATTTTGTGGGAAGTCATCATGCAATTTAACCCACCACACGGTCATAGGCAGATCTGACTTCTTCATTGTTATCTTTCAAAAAAAAATCAACTCAAGAAGATTTCCTTTGTTCAAAGAAGAAGAAAACTCATCACGCCCCCGAAAAGCTAGCCCTTGCTTTAAGATATACCTTGAACAACATAAAGTAGAAGATAAAACAAGTTTGATACAATTCTTCTGATTGTTTACTGGCTTTGTTTAATATGCTTGATACACTTTGTCTTTGATTTTTAAAATCATCGCATTTTTAGCACACTTGTTGTGATCACTGCCTACTCCACCAACATGTTCAGGTAATGCTTTGTGCATGTTTCCAATCTCTTTAGCCTGTTTTACTGAAGCTATCATGACCAAAATATTATGCGCTTCTTGGTTGCTTGAAAAGAATGCAATAAAAGCAAAAACCAGCATCCATGGATTCACTATATTCTAACTAATTATGTTCATATACCATGATACATATGTAACAAAATCCTCTAAAATCACCAATCTTGAATTGTTTGCGGGGAAAAACCAGATTTGTTGGTTTTGTAGGACCCTTCAATATATATGCTCTTATTAACTTGGTCTTGAATTTCAGGAGCATACTCATAGATTTATTTTCTAAGAGCGGATCACAGAAAATTTCGTTAGGATCAAACTCACTAGTTAAATTGTCGATGTTTGGCTCTGGATGCTGCTAATATGGATTTGGCACTTCATCATCATGGGGCTCTTCCAAGTTTGAGTTTCTATTAGATTCATGAACTCCATTGCAATGATTCCGTGTATCAACCATGAGAACACAAGGTTGATATGTGCCCTTGTGGTTCCCTTCCTGAGTGATGAGTGATCGATCAACGGGCAACATGTCTCTTGGCTGTGTTGATGTGCAGGTGCGGAGCTCGGGCAGTGGTCGAAAGTGAGGTTAAGGTCAAGTAGGGACTGCGTGCCGATGGACTGGGAGCGGTGAAGGGCGGACGTGGAGCTTGGACCGATGGACCGGTGTTGACGGTCCTTAAACACCTGTTTTACCATCAACATTTGACCCTAAAGTCCACCAAAAAGGCATGAAATGTAGTCAAATAGGTTTCAAACTAACCAAATTCCACATGTCCATAGAATTCTATTTGAATGCAGGATTTGAACCAAATTTGGACATATGGACCCACCAGGAGACAAGCCCACTCAGCAGGGCCCAAATGGGCCTAAGAGGGGTGGCGCCCGCCACCCCTAGGTGGCGCTCGCGGCTCTAAGTGGCGCCCGCCACTTGGGTTGGCCCAAGTTCCACCCCTGCCACGTCACCGATCCGTGTGACCTCCCCAGGGCCAAATCTTGGCCCTTGGTCACTAGGTCAGTGGCATCGGACGACTCAGGATGAAGTGGCGTGGATCAAGGCTGAATGTCGGTTGCTAGGACATGCAACCGACCTCCAAACCGCCTCGGACAACCACCTGGATGCCGTTGAAGCCAAGGCGGTGCATCCAACGGTGAGGGAGGTGGCGGCCGCCACCTAGGGCTGGCGCCCGCCACTAGGGTTAGCCCTAGGTCGGCTGCTGCCCCCTATAAGTACCCCCCTCACTCACTTGGGCTATAAATACCCCCCTGGAGGCACCTCTTCATACACACCCCACACCCAAGTACCATCACATCCCAGAGAAACACAAGCAAGAGAAGCAAGTGAGAGTTAGGTTAGAAGCTTAGAGAGCTTAGGCAAGTAGGTAGCTAGTAGAGCAAGGCATCTTCGCCCTCGCGGTAGCGCTGCTCAAGGCTTAGCTCAAGAGTAGAGGCGTGCGAGTGATCGGCTCTGGAGCTGGGAAGAGTCTTCCTTCATCTCCAGTTCAGGTTTTGCTCTTGATACTCAAGCTTTTACTATATTCTAGTTCATCATTTCAAGTATTACTTTATTCTACTTATCAGTATTGAGTGGTATACTTGATTGATTGCTTGAGTGCCTAGCTATCCTACGGTTCAATTCACTTAGCCATAGTAGTTAATCTCTAGTGAGCTTAGTGTTTGATCTTTGCCAATAGGTTGCTTAGTTAGTTTAGTGTTTATCTTATTAAGTCAAGTGTTTGCTCTGACGTCCGCAAGGGTGTCTCTACTCAAAGCTAGGGTAGAGATAGTTAGAATATAGTTAAGCGTGGTACTTAGTTATAGACTTACCTTCAGATACGGCTGGACCCCCGGATAGCTGTGGTAGCAAGCAGGTGGTGACAGCCCTGTGCGCCTTGAATTCCACCACGTAGTTGGCCCAGTTTAACAGTAAGGCTCGTTGTGCTAGCGTTCAACCTAAGTAAGTGGTAAAGGCTAGTACGCCTCGATACTTGACAAGATAGGAATAAAACTATACTCAACTTAGTTGCTTTATTGTCTTTTGCCTGCCTTGCTTCGTAACCATCTCGCTTCGTAGTTATCTTGCTTTGTAGTTATCTAGGAGTAGTAGTTAGTTAATAGTTAGTTATTTTAGTTACCCTTAGTTATCCTATTCCATTTATCTACCTACCCATCCACCTTACCTTAGCCATCCATTTCATCCTTACCTATCCACCCATATATTCTTTCTAGCCTTTCATCTTCCCTTCTCCCCTTTTCCTTTTTCTTATTTCTTTGACTCTCATCCCCTCCTTGACTCAACTCATTCACCACCCTAGCCTTCCTTTGGGATCAAATAAATCGACACCTGGTACTCCCAGGCGAAGTGCTACTACGATAGTTCTCTGCGCTTGCAGAATCTCCTCCTGGTAGATTGCATTCTCTCTAGCTAGCTCCTACTAGTGTCGGGATTGACAACCCCGCTTGGCATTAGTAGACAGCTGCTTTAGCTCCACTCCTTTAGGTATAGTGACCGGTCTTGCTTCAAGCACTTCTGACGCCGTTGTCGGGGATACACTCCATAGTCTACTCCTAGTAACAACGTGAGCAAGTGCCAACAAGCATTCCTAGGCCGTTACCGGGGATAGTTGCCTAGCTCTATCTTTAGTGAAGCTAAGAACTACCAACAACCGGGAGACCTGAGGAGCAGCTGTGGTAGCTGGCACGTGGCGTTGACAAGCAAGGGCATATGGGGATGTGCAGTGCATCGACCGAGTCGGGAGGAAGGTGATGGCGTCGTGACACTTGGCGGGAGGCCGAGAAGGATGGCGAATGCACTGTGCCCGGCGTGGAGGCTGGACATGCTCCGACATCGGTGCTGGAACTCGGTGTGTGCGAACCACATCCCATCTACGGCATGGGTTCGGTAGTTGAGCCTCAAAAAAATACCCTCGACGGTTTCCGAGTTTGGGCCTCAAAACTCGGGGTGGCCGGTTTTTGAGTTTGGGCCTCAAAACTCGGCGTGGACGGTTTCCAGGTTTGGGCCTCAAAACCTGGGCGCGCGGGTTTCTGAGTTTGGGCCATAAAACTCAGCCGGAGGACAGGTTTCCCGGTTTCAGCCTCAAAACCGGGGGAAGGCCCAGGTTTCCCGGTTTTGGCCTCAAAACCGGGGGGAGGTCGGCAAAAAGGACGGTCGACGCGTGGCAGCGTGGAGAGGCTGGTGCGGCGGCGCAGCTATCTGCGAGGTAGGCGCGGCGGTCGACGGGGCGGCACGTGGCGGCATGCCGAGGCTTGCATCGAGGCGAAGCTAAGGATGAGATGGGCGCGTGGCTGTCGAATCGTCATCAAGCAGAGTTGGACCGGGATACCCCTAGGGTTGGCCGCTTCACTCGTGTATCTAGGAGTAGAAGGGGATTATTGTATCAGGCTATAAATAAGGGAGGCACCCCTCCTCTCTCTCTCTCTATCCTGGCAGTCATTTGTTCCTGAGCACTCTCTCTCCTTAGCCCCCGCTTAGGTTCTAATCATACCTAGCTGCTAGCGATCCGCAGGGAAGACTCAATCATATCTCTGTGTTGGGAGGTTTAGGAAGTGAGACCGTAATCTCACGATTGTCTCCTGTGGTTGCCACACGGCTGGAATTGATCGATTCGTGTTTTGGGTTGGTGTTCTTCGCGTTTTGGTTTTTCATCTCTCGAAGAATTGCCTCGTTTCTCCTCTCCGCGAGATGGTTTTTGATTCCACTTGAATCAATTCGTTCTTGGTTGTGAGCTCCTTCTTTCCATCGAAGGATTTCTCCTATAACCTCACAAATCCATAGATCGGGTCGATTTCGTGTTTGGTCTTCGTTTCTTCCCCCTTTCCGGTGATCCTCGGATTTCTCTAAATTGACTTGGTTTGGTGCGATGATTTCTTAGGATTAGCACCCCAATACGTAGAGGAACACCTGGGAGGAGTTTGATCGAAGTCCCTTTTGATTTGGTGAAGTTTCGATCGATTTGGCTCTTTGTCCTGAGCAGAATTCTGCTTTTTGTTCATCCGCCCACAGTCCGCGCCCCCAGCGGCGGACAGTCCGGGGATCGGGACTTGGCTGGTTCAGTTCTGCGCAGCACGATACTGTTCTCGGTCTCGTGACCGGTGGACAGTCCGCTAGTAACCTGCGGACAGTCCGGGGTTACATCAGACGCAGCACAGGGCAGGCATCAGACGCTAGAGTTTCACTATTCACGTGAACCGCGGACAGTCCGACATGCAAACTATGGACAGTCCGGGAGTTGTCCAGAACTATTTCAGAACAGTTCAGTTTCTGGTCTGTTGCCGGCGGATAGTCTGGACTTTCAGTGTCAGACAGTCCGGCAGTCGGCAGACAGTCCGGGACCCTGACCCCGGACAGTCCGCGAACCTGCAGACTTTGCAGTTTTGCTCTAGGGCTTTGGCAGTTGGTTTTGGGGTTTCTCCGGGAGTTCCGCTGCACCACTAGGACATCTCCTAGGGTATCCACCTACTTGTAGGTCGTGAAATCTCCGGTTGTCTCGAGTCTTTGCTTTTGGGGTGATTCTCTGGGACAAGGGCCATTCTATTCACAAGTTGAATTTAAGGCTCCCATTCACCCCCCCCTCTGGTCGCTAATCCGGTCCTTCAATTGGTATCGGAGCCGGTTAAGGATCATCTCTACCTTAATCAGTTTCGGATCCTAAGGGCGACATGGAACGAGGGAACGACAAGGCTCCTTGGTTCGATGGAATGAACTATGCCTATTGGAAGATACGGATGCGTGCTTATCTCAACAGCATCAGTTCTTCCATTTGGGAAATATGTGAGAACGCTGAGTACGAGGTCCTTGCGGCTCGTGTGGGTCAGGTCCAGATTGACCAGCACGAGGCCAACTCAAAGGCTCATAACGCTCTTTTGGGCAATATCTCCCTTCTTGAGTTCGAGCGTGTCTCTGAGCTTGAGACGGCACGAGAGATCTGGGTGAAGCTTCAGAGCTATCAGGAGGGGACCGCTCAGGTCTAGACCAGACTCTTCAAGATGTACAAGCGTGAGTACATTGAACTTTGTTCAGTTGGAGGGAGAGACGATTGACACGATGTTCGCTCATTTCCAAATGATTGTGAACAAGATGCGTGCCAATCGGGCCAACCTACCCTATGATGATCATGAGAGGGCTCTCAAGTTGCTATACGCCCTGGATCGGAGGGTATGGGAGGTGAAGGTGTCGACTATCATTGAGTCTTCTTCTTATGACACCCTCACCATGGACGATCTATTCAGCAAGCTCAAGTCCACCGAGATCGATCACTTGACTCAGGCCAAGCTGAAGAACCCATCTTCACATTCCATGGCTTTGGTCTCAGGCATGGGTGGATCGACTATCTCTGCTAACGCTTCACCTCCTCTTGTTGCTTTGTCTTCCTTGCATACAGTCACGGAGGAGCAGTTGGAGGCGCTTGGAGACGATGAGCTCGCCCTCGCCATCACCCGGTTCTCGCGGTTTCACAACAACCGCCTGAATCGCCGGCGTGGTGGCGCACGCGAGGGCTGCTACAAGTGTGGTGATCTAGACCACTTCATGGAGAACTGTCCCAAGAACAACAAGAAATCTTCCGGCAAGAATCACAACTCCAGGCGCAAGGGAAAGCCAGAGTACAAGACCGAGAAGAAGAAGAACAAGGACAGTTACCGCCGAGAGGACTTGGAGAGGGCTTTCGACGCCGGTCGGCGCGTACTCTTCGCCGGCAAGGGCGACACCGACAAGTCCTCCGACAGCGACTCCAGCGACGATGGGTCCGAGCACAAGACTGAAGATCGCTTCAACGGACTCTGCTTCTTCGGCAACTCCTCCAAGGGCTTGTGCACCATGGCCCTGGATGAGGAGGACTCCAAGTGCCAGGTGAAAGACGCCGATGACGCCAACAGCGACGACGATGACGACAACGCTTCCGATGTATCAAATTCCTCTCTTGTCGATCGTCTCACTAATTAGCGCGATAGCTTTGCGGAGTTAGTCCTTGCTTTGGAGAAGAGACTCAAGGAGGTTCTCCAAGAGCGCGGTGAGTTTAAGGCCAAGATGAAAGAGGCGCTTAAGGAGCTTGAGTTTGCTAAGTCCGAAGTGAGGGTGGCCGATGAGGAGGAGTGCGATGAGTGCACCACACACATGGCAAACTTTTCCACCCTACAAACCAAGTATGCCTCTTTGATTGAGGTGTATGATGAGCTGAAGAGTAGGCTAGACTTGGTGGGTGAGTGTCGTGAGTGTGTGTCCATGAAGAAGGAGCTGGAGGAAGTGAAGGCGAGGCCTTCTTTGTTGGGTGCATGCAAGCTTTGCCCTAGCTTGCGAACTGAGTTGGCGGAAGATAATGCCAAGCTTGCTGAAGCCGTGAAGGCCAGCTCAGTTAGCACCTTGTCCGCTCCATGTGAGCGATGCGTGGGGATGGAGCTTGAGATTGCCAACTGTCGGCATGCCAGGATGCAAACCAAGGAGGAAAACACATACCTTCGGTCCATCCTGAGTTGGGTGTCATGCAGTGAGCCGCAGTTGGGCATGATGATCAGTCAGTTCAAGAGAGGAACTGATTGCTCGGGAGTAGGCTTTGCTTCAGGTGGGAAGGGCGTTAGTACCTTTGGCAAGATTGGTGAGTTTAGTGGAGTGAGCCCTAGTGAGAAGCCATCCGCTATCCCTAAGCTTATCAAGATCACCCCACCTGAGCCTCCCAAGCCTATCACCAAGGATGGCATCCTTGATGAACCTCCCAAGGCTCCACCTCACAAGCAAGTGTGGGTTCCCAAACCTAACCATCTTATGAACACACTTGACACCCTTCCTGACGTCTCTAGTGATCCCTTTCCGAAGGGCAAGCAGCCAGCCAGAGTGAACAACCCTCATAACCATAGGAACCCACAACCCAAGAGAGTGGTGAGGTTCGAGTGCAAGTACTGTCACCGTGAGGGTCACCTAGCTGAGTTTTGCTTTCGGAGGAAGAGAGACGCTAGGAAGGAGTTGGAGCTGAACAACCAGGCCAGGCACCACCCTCTCCATGGTGTGCAAGGTCGGGGAGTTCAGAGGCAGGGCGCTAGGCCTGGAGGTGCACCCCCTCAGGTAGCTAGGCCCCAAGCAGCTAGACCACGGGGTGGTGGTCGTGCCCGTCGCGGTTCCGGTCGTCCTCAATACGATCGTGAGCCGAGTGTAAGAGGCTTTGCTGCTCAGTCCCATAGCGGACCACCTTTTTAGTATGGTGGTGATCGCTTTGCTCAGATGGGACAGATAGGTCAGTTTGGAGGTTTTCCGTTCCATAGCGGACCACCCTTTCAGGTTGGTGGTGATCGCTATCCACCCATGGGACGAGGATAGCTTGGTGTTGCTACTAACACTTTTTCTGGGCCTATGACACAGCACTGGTATCCTTCTCAGTATACTAACCCCAGTGTTGTGCCATATGCTCATTTCCTGCCTTTCTATTGATGCAGGAACTTTGGTTGGAGAACATGTGGCTCATGGATTCCGGGTGTTCGCGCCACATGACCGGAAACAAGGAATGGTTCTCCAGCCTTAGCCCCGTGATGCATAAGGAGTACATCACTTTCGGGGATAATAGTAGAGGTAAGGTTGTTTCTCATGGAGCTATTCGGCTCAATGAGAACTTTGTTCTCAAGGATGTTGCGTTGGTTTCTAACTTGCATTACAATTTGCTTTCTGTTTCGCAACTTCTTGAGGATGATTGTGAAGTGCGCTTTAAGAAGGGTTTGAGTCGTGTTTTAGACCCTCGGGGAGATCTTATTTGTTGGATTGTCCCTTTTGGCCGTGTTTTCAGAGCCGACTTTTCTCGTTCTTTCGGCTCTGCTAGATGTTTGATGGCTGGTTCTTCTTCTGATTTGTGGAAGTGGCATAGGAGGCTCGGTCACATGAGTTTTTGAAGGACCGAGAAAGCACTAGCAAGGCGACCAGAGGGGGGGTGAATGGGAGCTCAAAAATTTCTCTCGAAACTTTGGCCAAATGTCCCAAAATCAACCCCGAGAAAACGCGACCGAAACCGTGATGCCCATGACCCTTGGAAGAGGGTGGATGATCCCTAGAATCACAGCGAGGCACCACAAGAAGCTAGCAAACCAACCACCAAAAGTTCCGGCTCGAACACAACCCCAAAAACCAAGTCCCGAACGTAGATTGATGGCTACGCCGAGAAACTCCTAAATACCGATGCTAACAAGTAGCAAAGATACCTAGAGAGGTTCCTTGGTCAACTCTAGGGCCAAACGAGAAGTCCGGAAACCAAGCGAACAAGCCGGGAGAGCAAATGCACTAAACCGGAGCAAACAGCCGATTCGCGGACTGTCCGCCGATACGGTTGTGGACTGTCTGCCCAGTGGCTAACTGTCCGGGCTCAGGTCGCGGACTGTCCGCCGGCCAAATGAGCAAAACCGAAGTGCTGCTGCAAGTCTCCTAGACAGTCCCGGACTGTCTGCGGCTTTGAACTGCGGACTGTCCGCTGTTCAACCAAAAGCCAAATCAGCCGAAGGACAGTGCCACTGGTCTGGCTCGTCCCCGACGCGCGGACTGTCCGCGCCCGGAGTGGCGGACTGTCCGCGGTCACTCAAGGAGGGCGAATTTGTTCGCCCTTCACCCAAATCGAATCAACTCACAATCCCACGTTCCCAAACTTGGAGAGGATGATCACGGAGTAGTTAGAAGACTATCCCCAAGAAATCATCCGCTCAAATCGAGTCAATTACAAGGAAATCAAAAGGGGAGGAGGATGAACCAAAAAAGCGCCACGAAAACGAAATCAACCCGATCTACCCGTTCGTAAGGAGATAGATAAATTCCTTCGGTGGAAATGATCTCCTTTCAAATACAAACAAGATGATTCAAACGGATTTCACAAAGACGCACGGGAGAGAGAGATCGAGTGACGGGAAAATCGCGGAGAAATGAAGAACTCGAAGAACACGAATCAAAACGCGAATCAACACATCGATCTGCAACCGTGTGGCTACCACACGCTACAACAGTGAGGTTACGGCCTCACTTCCTCAAAATCTCCAGTACACAGAGGTATGGTTCTCTGCGGATCTCAGCTAGCTACAGCAGGGGATTGGGAGAGCAGGAAACCCTAGAAGCCAAGAGCAAATGACAGGATGACTAACTGAGATGAATGGGGAGGTGGGTGTCTCCCCCTATTTATCCTAATTCCAACCTATTCCTAATTCCCACTCTACCCCTAACTACTTACAGAGCGAACCAGCTAAACCCTAGGGTTATTCTGGACCAACTCGGTGGTAGGTGTATCCGACGGCCACGCTCGCACAACTCGTAGCGTTGCCTCGACGCAACCTCCCGATTGCCACCACGTGCCGCCCTCGCTCTGCACCCCCGGTTTTGTGGCCCAAACCGGGAAACCAGCCTTTTCCAGCCAACCCCCGGTTTTGAGGCCCAAACCGGGAAACCAGCCCACCAGCATCTGAGTTTTGAGGCCAAACTCAGCAAACCCTCAGCGCCCAGGTTTTGAGGCCCAAACCTGGAAACCGTCCTCAGCCCGAGTTTTGTGGCCAAACTCAGAAACCATCCGCACCCAGGTTTTGAGGCCCAAACCTGGAAACCGTCCACCCGATGGTTTTTCCCTGGCTCTACCACCAAACCGACGTCGTCGATGGGATGCACCTCCCGTGCACCCCGTCCACCGACACGTGTCCCCAAGTCCACGACTCAGGCAACACATGACCGCAAGTCTTCACTTGTAGCTGCCACAGGCTGCTAGCCACCACAGCTGATCCTCGGGCCTCTGGTCCCTCAGTCCAAGCCTCACGTCCGCCCTTCGCCACTCCCGGTCCATCGGCACGGCACGTCTCTACTTGACCTTCACCTCACCTTCGATCACTGCATCCGTGCTCGACACCTGCACAACACAAGCCAAAGAACATGCGCATCATCCCAGTTGACAATCACTCATCACTCAGAGACCCGGCATACACCCATGTATCCGCAATCTCACCCTTGATGAGTGCATTGTCAACTACCAACACAAATCATAATAGAAAGAGAAGAAGGAAGAAGGAGAAGAGAGAACTCGACCAAATGACCCAAAAGCATAGCAAAGCCGAAGAAGGTCAAGTGGAAAGAGCGAAAGAACTTGGTCCCCAAAGACATGGGCAACGGCTCGACGCAACCAAGCAAAGCAAAGCTAGCCCTCAAGAAGAGGTAGAACAGGCTCAACACCGCTAGCAGATCCCAATCGAAAATATCGAAGCAAAATGCTAGTCCCTCAAGATAGAGGCACAGAGGCTCAACACAACTAGCAAAGAAAGCTCGATACCGACTGTTACCAAAAAGAGTTCGACACCAATTGAAAATCTGAAAAGCAAATGCTAGTCCCTCAAGAAAGAGGCTAAGGCTCAACACAACTAGCAAACCGCTCCAAACCAATTGAAAATGTCAAAGACTCAACCGGAAACAAACTCCCCCTCGAATAGTGCAAACAACCAAGAAGGCTCCCCCTAAGCAAAAGAAGGGTTATGATTTGCAATTTCTCCCCAATTTCTCCCCCTTATTTGAAAATGCACTAATCAAGAAACATTTCTCCCCCTGGGAAAATGCACCATCAAAAAGTGCCAATAAGAGAGGTTCTCCTTCTTCCAAAATGCATAGAGTCAAAATGCAAGTTAGGAGCTTCAAGAGTATACTCAAGAGAGTGCAAAGATGCTCTACAGAGTTCTGATCCGATGACTCAGAAAAATGCACAGAATGCTAGCAAAGGCTCAAGCTGATCACTAAGAATGAAATATGAACATGTGAGCAGTTTTAAGCCAAAAAAGGTATTCACCATCAAAATAGCACAAGACATGTATGGACAGGAATTCAAATGTGCTAAGCATGTATACCAAGTGAACTACCCCTAGCACAGTTCAATCATCATGCTGATACCAATTTAGGCATTTACTTGTGATTTCAAATTTTAATCGGAGTTGCAGCGGTGAAATTACACAAGTTCAGAAAACAGCATGTGACTGCGAGAGGTTGAATGCTTGTTATTGCCTAACTTTCCAACTGTACGAAGCCTATGCATAAGCAATCAGAAGCTTAAAGCAACAGTTTCGGTCATACACTACACAGCTCAAGTTTAACCCAAAAGTGCAATGGGAAACTGTCTCGAAACTGTGAGGTGTTAACAAGCAAACCCATCTCGATCTTTCCAATTCACTTAACTTGGTTCAGATTTTAAACAGAATATGACATACCAAGCAAGTGAATGACTCAACACTAGAGACATAGCAACCTAGCATATATGAAAAGCACATGTGACTTCAACACATCCTACACATGCTAGTTGCATATCTCAATGGTGAACATTTTCAAGTTTTAAGTTCATTATCAAATTCACCATTCAAAAATAGCTCAGCTCATAGTATGCACTAGTGATCAGAAAGAGCATAAGCTACATCATCAACATAAAGCATCGGAGCAAAAACTACACAGAGCATAGTTACATTCTTCAGATTATACACATGAAGCTCAGAATGTAAAAGCGTATGCTGAAATGCAAAAGATGCACGAAGAAATCAAAAAGAAGTAAAAACAACTGAAACCAAAAAGTCAGTGTATCATACAAAATCCAAAGTGTTTCCCCCATCTAAAAGGGGAAACACACACCAAGCTCACCTCTCAACCGATTAAAGGTTGATTGGTCCAAAGGCTTGGTAAAAATATCAGCAAGCTGATGATGAGTATCGACATGGCGAAGGTCGATATCACCCTTCTCATAGTGGTCTCACAGAAAATGAAAGCGCACATCAATGTGTTTGGTCTTCGAGTGAAGCACGGGGTTCTTAGCAACGCTAATCGCACTCGTGCTGTCACAAAGCAATGGAACACGAGAAAAGCTCAGACCAAAATCACGCAAAGTGGCCATCATCCAGAGTAACTGGGAACAGCAGCTAGCCGCAGCAACATACTCAGCCTCCGTAGTAGACTGGGCGACGCTAGACTGCTTACGAGAGGACCACGAAACAAGAGAAGAACCAATAAACTGGCAAGTCCCAGAAGTGGACTTGCGATCAATACGGCAACCAGCAAAATCGGCATCGGAATAACCGCAAAGGGAAAGGGTGGAGGAAGCAGAATACCAAATTCCGAATTCTGGAGAGAAGGATAAGTACCTCATAATGCACTTGACCGCCTGACGGTGAGAGGTGTGCGGCGACGCCTGAAAGCGCGCGCAGAGGCACACCGCGAACTGGATGTCCGGGCGTGTCGCCGTCAGGTACAGCAGCAACCCGATCATACTTCGGTACTCCTTCTGGTCCACTGCTTCTCCCTCCTTGTCCGCATCCAGGGCCGTCGTGGTCGCCATGGGTGTTGGAAGAGGCTTGGTCTCACCCATGTCGAACTTCTTCAAAATGTCGCGGGTGTACTTGCCCTGGTGCACAAACGTTCCTTCCTGGGTTTGCTTGATTTGCAACCCGAGGAAAAACGTCAACTCGCCCATCATGCTCATCTCGAACTCCCTGCTCATAATGTCTGCAAACTTGGCAACCAAAGCGTGAGAAGAACCACCGAAAATGATATCATCCACGTAAATTTGGACCAAGAGAGTATCACTGCCTTGCTTGAGGAGAAAGAGCGTTTTATCTACACATCCCATTTTAAAACCCTTAGCAAGCAAAAAGGTTTTCAACCTATCATACCAGGCTCTAGGGGCTTGTTTCAAACCATACAAAGCTTTGTGAAGTTTAAAAACATGGTTTGGAAACTTGGGATTTTCGAAACCGGGGGGTTGTCTAACATACACCTCCTCTTCTATGTAGCCGTTTAAGAAGGCACTCTTGATATCCATTTGAAAAAGTTTGAAACCTTTGGATGCAGCAAAAGCCAAGAGTATCCTAATAGCCTCCAAACGTGCTACAGGAGCAAATGCCTCCTCATAGTCTATCCCCTCCTTCTGACTATATCCCTGGGCTACGAGTCTGGCCTTGTTTCTCACAACATGGCCATCTTCTCCCTGTTTGTTTTTGAAAACTCATTTTGTCCCAATTGGATGACACTCAGAAGGTGGAGACACTAGAACTCAAACCCGATTTCTCTCAAAGTTCTCAAGCTCCTCATGCATGGCATTGACCCAATCAGGATCCGTCAAAGCGTGTCCAACATCCCGGGGTTCAAAATCAGCAACAAATGCAGAATGAGCAAAGTGAGAGATTTGCCTTGACCGGGTGACGCGTTCGTCGATGCTGCCGATCATCTGCTGAGGCGGGTGCTGGCGCTGAATGTGTCGTGGCGCCTCCCTTGCCGAAGTGGCCTCCCCCTCAACAGCAGCTGGTGCCTCCCTGGGTACAAAGGGTACCGCTCGGGGTGGCGGATCCCATGGCCCCCAGGAAGAAGAGGTGTCGGGGCCGTGAGTCGTCATAGAAGCCGCTCTTTGCGGCACAGCAGGTGGAGGAGGTGCTGGGTCATCTATCCCTTCAGCAGCTTCTTCTTCATCATCGAAAAGAGGTTTGCCAACCTCATGATCACCTGCACGCTCAAAACGAGAAGAAGGACAAACCATGGTCTCGTCAAAGGTGACATCGGATGTCTCCATGACTCGGTTAGTGTCAAGGTTAAGTACACGATAAGCTCGAGTGTGAGTGCCATAACCCAAAAACACACCGTCAGAAGAACGAGACTCAAACTTGTCCAAGTTGCCCTTTTTGAGTATAAAACAATGGCAACCAAAAACTCGAAAATAACTCACCTTGGGGAGTTTTCCAAAACGCAACTCATAAGAGGTCTTTTTCAAGAAAGCTTGAAGAAAAATGCGATTGGAAATATAGCTGACGGACCAGGATGTCAGAGATGTCATCAGTAGATGATTACTCCAACTAATCCCGGACGGCGCAAGAGATCCGAAGACTTGTCATGTGGTGTACTTGGATTAGGAATCCGACTTGTAACTTAGCCGAGTTGTAAAGGGAAGTCTTGTAATTAGAATAGGACTCTACCTTTGTAACCGGCTAGGACTCGGACTACGCTAAGGCTTACCCGGATATATAAGGGGAGCCGGGCGTAGGTCCTAGATCATCGAATATTGAATCACAATCATACACAAGGCACACGCCGCACTGGACGTAAGGTATTACGCTATTTAGCGGCCTGAACCAGTATAAATCGCTGTCTCTGTGTACTCGCCGGGTCCTACGAACACCGATCCCCACCGAACAAATCATCTGAGATCACTCAAGATGAGTTGCCGGTTAACAAACACCGACAGCTGGCGCGCCAGGTAGGGGCTTTCGGCGATTCAACGATCAAGAGCCCAGCAAACCACGACAACATGTTCTCGGCGGGATCAATTTTCGTTTTTGGCTCATGGACTTGCATCGCGGATGATCAAGGAAGGCTTCATAGCCGACTCGACACTGAGCCAAAGCCGCAAGCCATGCCAAAGGCAGAACTCCTCGCCCAGCATCTGGCAAAATTACAGATTCAAGAACCACAGCATCTGGAAGACAGTCCAAAGGCATCCGACTCCTACTCGGACTCGAACTATGAAGAGAAGGACCTGGATCCCATCCATGGCATCTCCTTTGGCCTGCGGAACACTACTGGAAGCTTACAAGACCTGGTCGGAGCAAAATTCAAAGAGTATCAGCAGACACCTTTGACAGGAGCCCAACAAGGACTCATTTTCAGCTCTACGAAGGAGGGTAACATCGTCCATTGGCCAATCTAGCCTGCCCAAGCTAGACTGATTGGCACAATTGACCAGCAACTTCCGTATCAGCACGGACATCAGCTCCCTCTTGAGGAACGCGACACCTCAACGGAACTAATCTCCAACACTTCTACCCTGGAGTCTGTGACACCAGGATCACACCAAGGTTACAACCGTGAAGTCTTCATGGCGGGGCATCAGTCATCTCTGCGACCACCAACCCCACCAGATGTCTTTCAAGACGATGAAACCTTAAGTATGATCTCTGACAACGACTCAGAGGGGCTTGGAGAAACTGAGTCCTCAAAGGCTGAAAGAATCCGCAAAAATCAAGCAAAAGAAGCTCACAGGAGGCGAGCCACTCACCGCAAGGAAGCTGTAGACCGCTACCATGCACGGTTAGAAGAGTATAACACCCAGAGGCATCTGGAAACAGAGGCGGAGTGTCAAGCTCGCACTGAAGACAATCATTCCCAAGATGACCTCAACAGACGGCGCCCTGACTGCTCCCGCAACCTTGAACCTGAGTTCATGAGGGTCGCCGGCCACAAAGTCTTCCAGACCCCCTATCAAAACATACTAGCTCTAGCTACGGAGATGGGAGCCAAGACCAATCGCACCCCCGATGAAGAGCGATGGCTGGTCATGCTTCAGACCACCGCACTCCAACTACGGGGACGGAATCTCGACTCCCTAGCTGACGAGCAGGCTTCATCCCACCCGAGCTAGAGGCGGCCGGTTCAAGAACGACTCGGTCGTATCCCAGCAAGGAGCCGTCTAGGCAACCGAGTACCCGATCAAGCTGAAGGAGGGGCCGAATCTTCATATAGAGGAGTCGCAGTCGTGGCATCCGACGTAGTTGATCGTTTCCCCTGCTTTTCCCAACGGCTTCGAGCAGTCTCGTTCCTATGAAAATTCAAACCTGGGAACTACTCAAAGTACGACGGGAAGACAGAACCCAAACGGTGGCTCAGGCTGTATGCTCAAGCAGTCGAGTTAGCCGGAGGAAGCAATGACGTCAAAGCACTCTACCTCCCAATGGCTCTAGAGACAATGCCGCTTGCTTGGTTCGACAGACTTAAGCCCGAGTCCATCGACTCCTGGGAACAACTACATCGTATCTTCGTTGAAAACTTTGCTGGTGTCCCAGAGAGATCGGATCCCCGGACTAAGCTCCGAACCTGCAAGCAGCAGAAAAACGAATCAATGCGGGAGTACTATAGGCGATTCTCAGAAATCCGCTCTACAGTTTCCGACATTACAGACAGAGAAGTAATCGACCTCTTCGGCAATGGCATTTGCGAAAGGTACAATTACAAAGACTTCATCAAGCAGGACCCGACCACCGCGGACGAGTTTCATCGGGCTGTAAACTCCATGATGGCAACAGAGGAACGCACACAGGAGTGCTTTCCCGATAGGAACACCCAAGGTGATTGAGGGAACAATCAGAGAGGTAACCAGGCACCACAGCAAAACACCCGGAAGAGAGCGGGGGACAATACTTTCGCTGCCATGGAACCTCAGAAGAAAGGAAACAAGCCCTACACCTTTGATGACTTACTCGACGGGCCTTGCCCCTTCCATCCAAAGAGTGGACATCCAGCAAGGCACTGCCGACAGCTCAAGGAGCGAGGCTTGAACCCTGACTTCAATAAGAACAAGAAAGATAAAGGCAAGAAGACAGCTGAAGATCCTCAGCAAGAACCCGGTGGCTTCCAGCACCCCAAAGGAACCATCAACGTCATCTTTGGGGGAGTAACCACCAGCGACAGCAAGAGGCTCCAAAAGCTTTCTCTGCGAGAGATCATGTCTACGGAACCAGCGACGCCCAAATATCTCGACTGGTCCGAGCATCCAATCAGTTTTTCCAGAGCAGATCAATGGACCAGCGTTTCCAATGCAGGGCATTACCCGCTAGTCTTGGATCCCACGGTCGCTGGATTCACACTTGGTAGGGTACTCATCGACGGCGGAGCAGGACTCAATGTCATCTTTTCAAGCACCCTACGAAAGATGAACCTAGATCTCGCAACCCAGCTCACACCATCAACCGCTCCTTTCTATGGCATAGTACCCGGAAAAGCGTATGTACCACTCGGAAGGATCATACTACCCGTCACTTTTGGAACTCCAGTCAATTACAGAACGGAGTACATCAGTTTTGAGGTAGCCAACTTCGAGTCATCATATCACGCCATATTTGGGCGACCGGCTATTGCCAAGTTTATGGCAGTACCCCACTACCCGTACCTCTTATTGAAGATGTCGGGTCCCAAAGGAATCTTAACCTTCAGAGGCGACCTGAAGCGATCATTTGATTGCGACACAGAGGCTGTCCAAATCGCTGAAAAAGCTCAACTCGCCCTGGAAGTGCAAGAACTCGCCCAGATGGTGCATAATACCAAGCCTGAGGATTCTGAGATCCCAACCAAGAAGGCGGGTACTATTCAACCATCAGCAGAAGTCTCCACAAAAGCTATTGACCTGGAAACCGGTGATCCCTCCAAGACAGCGGTTATCAGCGCTCACCTATCTGAAGAATAGGAACTCGCGCTCACCATGTTTCTTAGAGCAAACAAAGACATATTTGCTTGGAAACCAGCAGACATGCCTGGGCTCCCAAGGAACTTGGCTGAGCATAAACTGGAATTAAAGGAAGGCTCTAGACCTATCAAACAAAGATCACGACGATTCTCACCAGAGAAGAGGGAGGCAATCAAGAAGGAAATAGCTAAACTACTCGCAGCTGGGTTCATCAGAGAAATTCTTCACCCCGAGTGGTTAGCTAACCCAGTACTAGTCAAAAAGAAGAACTCTGCCGAGTGGCGCATGTGTGTCGACTACACGGACCTCAACAGGCACTGTCCAAAGGATCCTTTCGGATTACCAAGGATAGACCAAATAGTTGATGCCACCGCAGGCTCTGCCTTACTCTCTTTCCTGGATTGTTACTCTGGGTACCATCAAATTGCCCTCAAAAAAGAAGATCAACCCAAGACATAGTTCATTACTCCTTTCGGAGCATACAGCTACAAAACCATGTCCTTTGGATTGAAGAATGCGGGGGCTACTTATCAACGTGCCATCCAAGATTGTCTGGGTGATCAGATTGGCCGCAACGCAGAAGATTATGTTGATGATGTAGACATAAAAACAAAGGATCCGACTACCCTGATTTCAGACTTGGAGGAAACCTTCAACCGATTACGTGTTTATCAATGGAGGCTTAATCCAACAAAATGCGTCTTCGGGGTACCCTCAGGCCAGCTACTCGGATTCCTTGTTAGTCATCGAGGCATCGAGGCTAGTCAAAAACAAATTTCAGCCATCATCAACATGAAGCCACCTGCCTCCGTCAGGGACGTCCAGAAACTCACCGGGTGCATGGCTGCGCTAAACCGGTTTATCTCTCGATTAGGAGAAAAGGGATTACCTTTCTTCAAATTGCTTAAAACCGGAGACAAATTTCAGTGGACGGAGGAAGCGAACAAAGCTTTTGAACAACTCAAAGGCTACCTCACCAACTCCCCCATACTAACCCCGCCGGAGCCCAAGGAACTGATGCTGCTGTATATTGCTGCTACCACACACGTTGTAAGCACGACAATTGTGGTGGAGCGCAAAGATGACAAGCACATCTACAGTACCCAACAACCAGTCTACTACATCAGCGAGGTACTCTCCGACTCGAAAGTCAGATACCCGCAAGTACAGAAACTGCTCTATGCACTACTCATATCTTCAAGAAAGCTGCGGCACCACTTCGAAGCTCATGAGATCACGGTAGTCACAGATTTTCCTCTAGGAGAAATCCTTCACAATCGTGATGCCACCGGCAGAATCTCTAAATGGACATTCGAATTAGGGGCGCTCAACATCAAATTCACTCCCAGGAAAGCTATTAAGTCACAAGCTTTAGCCGATTTCGTCGCTGAGTGGACAGAAATACAACAGCTCCAAGACAATGCTATTCCTGATCACTGGAAGATGTATTTTGATGGGTCCCTAAAACTCGGAGGAGCAGGTGCCGGGGTTCTTCTTGTATCACCTGTGGGAGAACAGCTCAAATACGTTCTGCAAATATTGTGGTCGGCTACCAACAATGAAGCAGAATATGAAGCATTACTCCACGGACTCAAACTAGCAGCCACCCTAGGCATTAAAAGACTACTAGTCTACGGCGATTCCTCTCTGGTCATTCACCAAGTTAATAAAGACTGGGATTGCACCAAGGAGACAATGAACGCCTACTGCGCTGAAGTTCGCAAGCTAGAGAAGCATTTCTTAGGATTGGAACTCATTCATATTACTCGGGATCTCAATGTGGCAGCGGACATCCTCGCAAAATTGGGTTCTGATAGAGCGCAGGTTCCTAGCGGTACCTTCGTACATGAGTTATCCAAGCCTTCAATCCAAGAGAAGGAAGAGTACGAGTCTGTACCTTCCAACCAGGTCTTATCCATCTCGCCTGACTGGACACAAGTATTCATTGACTACCTCAAAGAGCATAAACTCCCGAGTGACAAAATTGAAGCAGAGCAAGTCACCAGGCGTAGCAAGAACTATGTTCTAGTCGGGGATAAGTTATATCAATGTGGAGCTTCATCAGGAGTCCTCCTCAAGTGTATTACACCAGAAGAAGGTAGGGAAATCTTGAATGAAGTCCACTCCGGGTGCTGTGGCAATCACGCAGCTTCAAGGACACTAGTCGAAAAAATCTTCAGGTCAGGATACTACTGGCCTTCAGCCTTGAAAGACGCAGAAGACTTAGTCCGCCGCTGCCAATCATGCCAGTTTTTTGCAAAACAACAACATGTACCCGCACATGAATTAATCTGTATTCCTCCGTCATGGCCCTTCTCATGCTGGGGGCTCGATATGGTGGGTCCCCTTAAGCATGCCCCAGGCGGATTTGAGTACTTGTATGTCGCAATTGACAAGTTTACAAAGTGGATTGAGTACATGCCCCTGGTCAAGTTCAACGCATCCAAGTCAGTTCAATTCATGCAGAGCATCTTTCACCGCTTTGGAATGCCGCACAGAATCATCACTGATCTTGGGTCTCCCTTTACGGCAATTGAATTCAAGACATGGGCTAGCGATTGTGGCATCAGGATAGACTACGCCTCAGTAGCCCACCCACAGTCCAACGACCAAGTTGAACGAGCAAACGCCCTGATTCTCGCAGGATTGAAACCAAGGCTCTTCGACCTCCTAAAAGATCATGGCGGAAAGTGGGTTGAAGAACTACCCAAGGTAGTCTGGGGGCTACGAACACAGCGAAGTCGGGCGACAGGCCACACTCCCTTTTTCCTGGTATATGGTACTAAAGCAATCCTCCCGGCTGATCTAACCTGGAATTCCCCACGAATAGAGCAGTACAACAAAGGAGAAGCTGATGATACTAGACGACTAGAAGTCGACAGCCTTGAAGAAGCCTGACTCATCACATTATTCCAGTCAGCAAGATACCTTCAAGGGATGAGGCGCTACTACGACAAAAACGTCCATCACCGAACCTTTCAAGTAGGCGACATGGTGTTAAAGAAAATTCAGAACACTACGGGACGCCACAAGCTCATGAGTCCATGGGAGGGTCCTTATATTGTATCCAAAGTCACAAGACCCGGGTCATTTGAGCTAGTCACTGAAGATGGATCTCCACTGCCAAATTCATGGAATATCGAGCACCTGAAGAAATTCCATACTTAAGGACTATGCTACAAATCTGGCTCAGGGCAATTGTAATTATTAAGTCGGATATTAATAAAGTTTCAAGTTCATTAGAAACAAGGAACTTCGCAATCCATCCAGACTTTACATGAATTCAGTCGCATAACAAGTCCCTGCAAAAGCAGGACTCTACCTCCTATTAGTATTGACTACTCGGATAGACTAGTTCAGCGGAAACCATATTAGAGTTACGAGCTTTGAGCTCAATACAACTCACATGATAGTACGGTTTAACACCCGACTATCAGCCTATAGCAAATATGGAATCCACTATAGTGGAGACTAGTTTCTATAAGGCGTAACAAGGCGGGATAAGTACTCACCCTGTTACACAACTACCGGACAGAGGTCCACTCACCTTCGCACTCAAGCTGCGATCCTCAAGAGGATATGATCCACCCAGAAGGAACCAACGTTATGGTCCTTCAAGAGGTGCATGATCGAAGTTATCCCTTGAACAAGGGTACTAAGAGTAGTACTCGGGCAAGACTAAGTTCTCTACGCAACAAGTTAGAGAAACAAAAGTCATATGACCCAGACTAAAAGTGCTAGAGAGCACTCGAATAGACCTGTCTAATTAGACGCCTGGTCATACATCCACAACAAATAAACTCAACCCATCGCCAAGAATTTCTTGTCGCAATATGGAGATGGACACATAAGAAATTCACAAGAATCAAAAGTAACATATATTTTTGATATCTTATAATAATTGTGCACAGGAGTTACAAGTGGCGCTCAAAGGACTAAGGAGTCTATTCTACTCTACAAGATCTAAGATCTGTGAGTACTCCTCCGCAGCAGCCTTCACCTCCTCCTGCATTGCCGCGAGATCTTTGTCGCCCTTGTCCTCAGGAAGGGTCATTAGGGCACCCAGATCAAAGGCCGGCAGATGCAGCCGAAGAGTAGCCATCAGACCCTGGACCACAGAGATTAACATATTCTTGATATACTGGGCCAGCCGTTTGGGTGCGGCTTTGGCTCGTTCAACCAAGGTCTCTTCGACTCCTTCGGGCACCGGTATCATATTGAGCAGGGGCTCTACGGCTTGCTCTAAAGCCTTCAGGGAATCACGCGACTCCTTTGTAGACTTCAAAGCCTGCAGAAGATCCCGGTCAGCACCCTCACGTATCAGTCTGGCTTCTTGAAGAGTACTTTGCGCGTTAGCAAATACCTCCTCAAGATCCGCCTCCTTACGGTTGAAGGCGTTCTGCCACCCTGAAGCCAATTTATTTGCATCTGCATAAGTGCGAGTCAGTTACAATACAATCAGACTACTAGTAAGGACAAAGACTATCAAGCAGATTTCAAAAGTACCTTCAAGCTGTTTCCTGGAAGATCTCTTTAGCTCCTTCACCTTCTGTTCCGTGGAGGCGGCTTTGGCAATCAGCTCAGTTTCTCGAGCATTGGCGGCATCACGCTCTGTTTCCACTGCCTTGAGGTTGCTCTGAAGCTCATTGATTCGATTGTTTAGCACCTGGGTAGCTATTTTCTGGCTAATTTGCTCTTGAGCAATATAATCTTTGCGCTCTTGGACCTCACGAGATGTCTCTTGGTGGATCCGGGTAACTTGATCCCGGACCTTGAAGTCAAAAGCCTAGCAGCACAAGTATATTGTAAGTACTCAGATGAGTCTACAGAACAATAAGAGAGGATTGGGATTCTTACCTCGACGAAACGATGAAGCGCATCAACAAGAGCCTTCACCTGGTCACTCAATTCCTTTAACCGGGTAAGGTCCTGGTCGTACCCGAACACGTCCAGTGTCGCCCCTTGGCATGAGGACTCGGGTGCATCCAGGGACCCTCCCTCTTGATGGGCTGAAGCATCAATATCCGCCACAACCATATCAAGAGTTGGTTCATCAGGCTGTCGGGTACGAAAAAACCAGTCATTCCAAACCCGATCAAACTCCAATTGTGCGGGAGAGCGAAAGATGGAGTATGGCCAACCAACCTGAGGCAGTGGAAGAATACCCGCGTCAGGAGCAGCATCAGGCGGAGCTTCAGACAGAGAAGAGTCAGGCAGCACATCTACCTGACTGAAAGTAGGCGGAACGTTAGAATTGTTCTTGGCCAGCGGCTCCGACTCCTCTATCGTCTGAGGATCAGGGATGGCGCGCAAAGTTGCCGCAGCCGGTTTTACTTTCCTACAAACAGATGAGTACAAGTGTCAATACCAGAAGTTTTTTGAGTTTTCACATAGTATGAAGACAAAACTTACTTCACGAGCTTTAAAGGCTTTGGTAACTTTAAAAGTAACGGCGGGTCTGAAGCAGGAGTATCCTCAGCAACCGCGCTACCTGAAGTACCTTGCTCTGCTCCGGTATCTGATACATTACCACATATAAGACAAGAGATTATCAACAAGTGAAAGGACTACAAAGTACTCGGGTTTTCCCTTACCAGGAGCACCCGGCTTGTAGTGCTTATCAGACAATTCTTGTGACAAAAGAACTTTACGACAAGCACGGCGATTACCAGTGCGAGCCTTCTTCTGGATGTGTCCTCCGGCTTCTGGATGAGGAGTCGGTGACCTCTTCCGACTGCTCTCTGCTTCAGGGTCCATGAGCATGACATCAGAATCAGTGGAATCCGAGTCAAGCCAATCAAGATCAGCAGAAGAGCTCTGTTTATTGAGCAAGTCCTCACTCCGGATAGGACCCTCCAAGGCTATGCCTCCGCCTTCTTATGTCGGTGGAGGCAGGGGAGGACAATCATTGTTCTCTCTTCCTTGCCCCTATAACGAAGAAACAGATACTTAAGTCAGAAGGATATCTATTTAGAAGACTGATGACAAGATGGTTCAGTTACTTACCGGAGGAGGAGGATTAATGGCAGAGAACGTCATCATAATAGGAGCTAAGTGTTCACGGCTCTTAAGTAGCCGGTTCACCCTCCACAAGACTTCATAATTCGATAACTGATCAACAGCGTGGCGACTCGGGTCATTCTTCCCAAGATACTCGAACCCAAAGTTCGCTCGCTGCTGGAGAGGGTGGATGCGTCGGGCAATAAAGTCTTGCACAATGTTGAATCCCGTTAATCCATCGATTATTAAGGCATCTATCATCATAAGGAGAGGTTGGATAACTCTGAGTTCTTCGACTGTAAGCTTCTCCTTCCACTCGCGACACTTCTAAGGTGGCCATCCATCATGGCGACGAAGAGCTGGGGGTGGGTTACCCATGTAAAACCACCTGGCAGCCCAGTCCTTTACAGTATCCGTCAACTCGATAGTCACATACTGATTAGCTACCTCCTACCTAACCTGAAGACTAGCCCCTCCGACTACTTCGGTCCTAGCGTCACTAGGTTGACACTTGAACCAGAAAAAGTAGCGGAAAAGGGTAAAGTTGGGGCAGATTCCCAAGAAAGCTTCACAGAGGTGGACGAATATTGAAATATGAAGAACTGCATTGGGGGTAATATGGTTTAGAGTCAAACCATAATAATGCAGCAATCCACGGAAGAAATCCGATGCAGGCAACCCCAAACCCCGCTCCACCATGGCCTTCAACATGACGATCTCCGTGGTATTGGGGGCGGGAGCCCGATGATCAATAGGTACCCTCCAACTGTCGAGTGGCTGCGCTCGAAGGTACCCTTGCTGCACCAGGAAGGCCAGCTCCACTTCAGTGGTGTCCGGTTTCTTCCACGCCAAGACATCGGTCGGCGGGTTTGAATGCTTAGGCTTTCCGGTGATGGAGATCTTGGGCTTCTTCACAGCTGCAGATTGCCTCTTGGGACCCATGCCGGTGACAAGAGATTTCTTACGCATCAACTGACAGTTGGCTAAAGGATTTGTGGTTTGAAGGCAAGAGCTTGATGAAAGCGTGAGGCAAGCATAGGCCCGGTGGCGGCCTATTATAGATCTGTTTTGATAACCGTTCGGCTTTCATTGACGGCGTCATGGCAACGTTAGAAACCCTAACGGCTGGGAGCACGTGTCAGACGACGTCCGAAATGAAGGGCAGAAGCGGTAAACAGACAAGTTTTCCATTTGCAAGAGACAGATAGTACTCGGATAACAGGACAGAGGACTTGGAAAACATTCCAAGTACCCGGATTCTTGTTATTATTACTCGGAATTACAACAGAGATACATAGAAGCATCTTGAGATACAACAACTTTCAATAGAAGTACAATCAAGGTGTAAAACGCTACTCTAGTGAATTCAAGGTACATAGCCTTGATGCCTATTGCACCAAGGACCAGGTTCAGTGAGACATAGTAAAGCAGACACAGAACCTTGGGTAGACACTATCTTTTCAGTGCATCCCAAGGTGGGTCTTTGGTACCACCCCAGTACTCAAGAAACTCGGGCAAGACCATCACCCTCGCTGCCCCCTGTTGACAACCTGTGACTCCGAGGTTATCTACGAGTGGTAGTCACAAGAGTTCTTTTAGGCGCAGCTCTGTATTCTTCTGCTCGCGACCACTTGGAAACCACCCTGGCGGATGGTCCTTTCACAAGAGTTCTTCTGGGCACTTCATCTATTCTACAGAAGGAAGAGACCCGGGGGATCCGCCATCTCCGCTATTGCTACTACAATACTCATGGGACTAAGAGAAGTTCTATACTCCAATGGGATATGAACTCCTTGCTTCCCAGGCTGGGTATTTATAGGCAGTTCTCCTTGGTCTATGGACGTGGTTTCACCAAAAGAGTGACTGCTGAAGCAATAATTCAACCAATGTACTATGGTGCATGTGAAGCTCAGCATGAGTAACAGGATTGATTCCCACACGCACTTCAAGGCACAAACGACAAAGACTGCAGTTGAAGAAAACAACAAATATCATTACTGCGTACAGTTGGAACAGTCATCAGTCAATTATTGCTGACCTACGGAAATTTTTACTCAGTGGGGGGGGTGATAAGGGGTGTTTGTTGAAAACATTACCCACCTGAAGCTGAGTGTTTATTATTCGGACGGTCTAAACAATAAACTGGTGTCATGATCCGACTCCCTCAGACCTTACATGGATTACCCAAACATATGACTCTACAGATCCTAAGCACCGACTACTATAGTACTCGGATCTCAGGCTCGGGGGCTGCAGGGTACAATCCATAAAGGAAATGTTTTTTTCTTATTCAAGAATTACTTGGAAAAGGTTCAAAAGATCCTCAAAGTTATTGTAAATAACAAGAGGCTCGGGGGCTACACCCTATGGGTGCGCTTTTTGATAAAAAGCGCACGCCATGAGATTTCTTTAAACTTCAGAGCACTTCAGGATTTCTCAAGACATTACTCGAAGATTCTCAAGAAGAAACTAGAAGATAACGTCGTGAAGAAATGATGAAGAGCTCGGGGGCTTGACGGACCAGGATGGCAGAGATGTCATCAGTAGATGATTACTCCGACTAATCCCGGACGGCGCAGGAGATCTGAAGACTTGTCACGTGGTGTACTTGGATTAGGACTCCGACTTGTAACTTAGACGAGTTGAAGGGAAGTCTTGTAATTAGAATAGGACTCTACCTTTGTAACCGGCTAGGACTCGGACTACGCTAAGGCTTACCCGGATATATAAGGGGAGCCGGGCGCAGGTCCTAGATCATTGAATATTGAATCACAATCATACACAAGGCACACGCCGCACTGGACGTAAGGTATTACGCTATTTAGCGGCCTGAACCAGTATAAATCGCTGTCTCTGTGTACTCGCCGGGTCCTACGAACACCGATCCCCACCGAACAAATCGTCTGAGATCACTCAAGACGAGTTGTCGGTTAACAAACACCGACAATAGCATGCAGTGTTTCAGCTTTGGCCCAATATCGCCTAGGAGTCCTATGCTCATCGAGCATCGTCCTGGCCATCTCTACAAGGGTCCGATTCTTCCTCTCTACAACACCATTCTGAGGGGGTGTATAGGGGAAGAAAACTGATGCTCTAAACCCAAAGAGTTACAAAGCTTCTCAAAATCCGAATTCTTGAATTCGGAACCATTATCACTCCGAATTGCTCGCATAGAGTTCAAAGGGAACTCATTCTGAAGACGCAAAATCAGATTGCGAGCAAAAGAGAAAGTCTCGGTTTTCTCAGCTAAAAAGAAAACCCACGAATATCTCAAAAAATCGTCGACAACAACAAGCACATACCACTTCCCCCCAACCGAGCTCACCCGAGCCGGACCAACAAGGTCCATGTGTAAAAGCTCTCCAGGGCGCTTAGTCATGACCTGAGTCACTGGATGGTGGGGAGCGGCTACCATCTACCCATGTCTACAAGAATGGCAAACAAGATCCTTCTCCATGGATAACTTGGGCAATCCTCGGATTAAGCCAAGTGAACTAAGTCTTGCAAGCAAGTCAAAGCTCAGGTGACCTAGTCTCCTATGCCACTTCCAAAGATCAGAGGAGGAAGATCCAGCCAAAAGACAACGAGAAATTCCAAACGACTCCGAGAAATCTGCACGAAAGACTTTTCCAAAGGGCGAAATCACACATACAAGATTGCCCTGAGGATCTAAAATGCGACTGAGATTTGGTTTTAAAACGAATCTCATAGTCATCATCAAAAAGTTGCGAAACAGAAAGAAGGTTAAAGTGCAAGTTAGAAACAAGAGCAACATCGCGCAACACAAAGTGCTCATTAACTCGCACAGACCCACGAGACAGCACCTTACCTTTGCTGTTGTCGCCGAAGGTGATATACTCCTTTCCGGCGACCGGACTAAGACTGGAGAACCACTTGGCGTTTCCGGTCATGTGCCTCGAACACCCGGAATCCACCAACCAAACGTTCTCCAATCGTTTTACCTACATCAATAAAAAGACATAGGGTGAGCATACGGTCCAACACTGGGGTTAGTGAAGTAGGAAGAATACCAGTGTTGGGCCAGCTGCTCAAAAGAACGGTCAGTGTAAAAACCATTCCTAGACTGCCTACGGAGGAAGCGATCACCACGTTTAGAAGAACGTGGTCCGCTGGGGAAGGAGCGCTCACCGCGATACTCAAAACGCGGTGGGGGAAAACGCTCAACTGCAAAGCCACCGCCACGGGGTCCATAGCCTACAAATGCAGGCTCCCGCCGGGCACGCTCTCTACGAGGCCTACGCCTAGGGACTTGAGGCTCAACACCTCTAGGCCTAGCGTCTCTCCTCGGAGCTCTCTGCTGCCTAGGCCTGGGAACTTGAGGTTCTGGACCTCTGGGCCTAGCAGCACGTCTGGGTGCTCTCCTCTGAACATTCGGCGCATGTACATCATGAAAATAATGGTACATGTCCGGGTTGTTCATCTCCGTAGCATGGCGCGCCTCTCTCTTGCGCCTAAAGCAGAACTCGCTCAAGTGTCCATCTCTCCCACAGTGCTCACAGTGGTACCTCACCGCTCTCAAAGGGGGTTGTTGGTACTTATGGTTGTGGGTATGGATCACTTTGCCCTTCTGTGGCAACTCATCCTGGATAGGTGGCATAGCATCAAGCTTGTTTTTCAGGTGGTTGGGTTTGGGATGCCACACTTGGTTCTTGGGTGGAGCTCTCGGAGGTTCCTCAAACACCCCATCCTTGGTGTTAGGCTTGAGAGGCTCTTTGGGTGGAAGCTTGGTTAGTTTGGGAGTAGTGGTGGAGTTGGGCTTCTCACTCGGGTTCAAACCACTCGACTCTCCAATCTTCCCAAAAGCAGAGACATCAACACCCGGAGCAAAACCTACACCGGGACCTCCAGCAGCTCGCTTGAATTGGGAGATCATCATCCCGAGCTGTGGCTCACCACAAGACACCCATGACAAGATGGTCCGAAGGTATGTGTTTTCCTCCTCGATTTGCATCTTGTCATGCTTCATATTTGCAATCTCCATCTCCAAACCCTCGCACAAAGCGCACCTAGTCACACAAGTGCTACCCGAGCTGGCCTCCTCAAGAGACACAATCTTGGCATTCTTCTCTGCCAACTCAGATTGCAAGACAGGACAAGTCTTGCACGCACCCAACAGCATGGGTCTAGCACGGAGCTCATCCACCTCTCCTACCAACGCAACATACTTACTTCTCAAAGTGAGAAGATCAGTCATGTGCGTGGTGCACGCTCACACTCTTCCTCATCGGTAACAAACCACGGTGGACTTGACAGAATCAAGTTCCTTCACGTATCCCCACTTCTGCCTAAACTCCTGCGTCTCTAGTGGCTCGCCTAAGCAACTTATCTTGACTAAGGAGCGCGGCAGTAAGTTTCTCTACCTCAGCTGAATGCTGCGGATACATGGGTGTATGTCGAGTCTCTGAGTGATGAGTGATTGTCAACGGGTTTGATGCGCATGTTCTTTGGCTTGTGTTGTGCAGGTGTCGAGCACGGAGACAGTGATCGAGGGCAAGGTGAAGGTCAAGTTGAGACGTGTCGTGCCGACGGACTGGGTGCATGAAGGATGGGCGTGCCGTGCGGCGGACGTGCCATGCTGATGTATCGAGCAGTGAAGGGCGGACGTGAGGCTTGGACTGAGGGACCGGAGTGCCTGAGGATCAGCTGTGGTGGCTGGCAGCCTGGGACAACGACGAGCGGAGACTTGTGGGGCATGGTGTTGCTCGGCTCAAGGACCTGGGGACACGTGTCGGTGGACGGGGTGCACGGGCGGTGCATCCCCTCTACAGCTCCGGTTTGTGTGGTTGAGCCAGAGAAAAACCAACGGGTGGACAGTTTCCGAGTTTGGGCCTCAAAACTCGGGTGCTCGGTTTCCAGGTTGAGCCACAAAACCTGGGCGCGGACGGTTTCCGAGTTTGGCCACAAAACTCGGGTGATGGGCCGGTTTCCGAGTTTGGGCCTCAAAACTCGGGCGCTGCGGGTTTCTGAGTTTGGGCCACAAAACTCAAGCTGGTGGGCTGGTTTCCCGGTTTGGGCCTCAAAACCGGGGGTTGCTGGAAAAGGCTGGTTTCCCGGTTTGGGCCACAAAACCGGGGGTGCAGAGCGAGGGCGGCACGTGGCGGCGATCCAGAGGTTGCGTCGAGGCAACGCTTCGGTTCGAGCGGGCGTGGCCGTCGGATCTACCTACCCGCGGGGTGGACCAGAATAGCCCTAGGGTTTAGCTGGTTCGCTCTGTAATTAGAATAGAGAGAGAGGGTAGAGTAGGAAATAGACTTAGACTAGAATAGGATAAGTAGTCAGGGGAGACACCCTCCTCCCCCATCTCAGTTATTTCAGTTTTAGCCATCTCATTTGCTTCCTGTACTTAGGGTTTCCTGCTCTCCCATCCCCTGCTGTAGCTGAGATCCGCAGAGAGACTTGCAACTCTGTGTACTGTTGATTTTGAGGAAAGGAGGCCGTAACCTCCTTGTCGTAGCGTGTGTTTGCGCTTCGGCTTGCAATTCGTGGCTGTGATTTCCGTTGTGTTCGTGTTCTTCGCGGAATCCTTTTTCTCCACGATTTTCCCGTCGCTTGATCTCTTTGCTCGGTTCATCTTTTGCAAATCCGTTTGAACAAGTTGTTCTAGATCGTGAGGCACTTCTTTCCATCGAAGGAATCATCCTCAAACCCCACGGTCTAGGAGATCGATCGATTTTTAGTTTCGGGTCAAGTTTTCTTCCTTCCCCGAAATTCTTCGATTCACCGTTTTGGAGATAGGTTCGAGCCATGATCTCTTAAAGATAGCTCACTATACTCCTTGTGACTCATCTCACCAAGCTTGATCCCTAGAGGAATTGTTTTGGGTGAGATAGAGGCAAATCGGTGGACGAAAGGGGGCTGCTGCGAGTCGACCGGACGCTCAGTCGGGGTGACCGGACGCTCGGTCCGTGAGTCCGGTCGATGAACAGCACGTAGCCGTGTTCTTCACTTTGACCGGACGCTCCGTTCACGTTTTGACCGGACGCATCGCTTTCACTGTTCATCGTGCTTGTTCGTTTCTGACCGGACGCACTGCTCTCGACCGGACGCTCCGTACTCGTGAGTCCGGTCGCGAACAGTAAGGTTCCAGAGCCGATTTTTGTTGACCGGACGCGTCCGGTCCCTGCTGACCGGACGCTGGCCAGAGTCCGGTCGATCCAGTTTCACGCGTTTTCGTTCGCGGTTCGTTCGTTCTTGATCGGATTCGAGTTCCGTCTTTCGCGTTGGCTTTCTAGGGTTGTCTAGTGTCCCGCTGTGCTTCTAGAAGCATCCACCCTATATCTAGGGTCGTGGACATTAGCAAGCTCTAGGGTTCGCTCTTGGGGTTGATTTGGGACAGTGGCATCTAGTTTCCGAAAGGAAATTTTGAAGCTCCCATTCATCCCCCCCCTCTGGTCGCTTTCGGTTAGCTTCTCGGTCCTTCAATTGGTATCGGAGCAGGTTAAGGATCTTCCACCTTAGCCGGTTCCAGATCCACCGAAGGCGACATGGATCGCGGCGTGGGCAAACCGCCGTTTTTCGATGGAACGAACTATGCGTATTGGAAGATACGCATGTCGGCCTATCTGCAGAGTTTGGGTGCTTCTATTTGGGATATTTGCAACTCTGCTGATTACGTGGTCTTGGCTGCTCGTGTCTCTCAGCAACAGATCGATGAGCACGATGCCAATAGCCGAGCCCGTAATGCTCTCTTTTCTTGTTTGAGCATGAGTGAGTTTGATCGTGTTTCTCACCTCGCTACGGCTCGGGAGATTTGGGACACCCTCATGCGTTTCCATGAGGGCACCTCTCAAGTCAAAACCCGACTCTACGAGTCGTTCAAGCGTGAGTATGAGAACTTTCGACATCAGCCTGGCGAGAGCATAGAAAGTTTATTCGCTCGCTTTCAGGTGATTGTCAACAGGATGAGGGCTAACAAGGAGCAGTTGCCTTTTGACGATCATGAGCGTGCTTTGAAGCTTTTGCATACTCTTGATCGGTCGGTGTGGGACTCTAAGGTTCAGGCGATCATCGAATCGCCCAACTATGAGACCCTCACCTGCGACGAGCTCTTTAGTAAGCTCAAGTCCAGTGAGATTGACGCCATGTCGAGGGCTTCTTATGCGAATCCT
This sequence comes from Coix lacryma-jobi var. lacryma-jobi, assembly GCA_009763385.1. Taxonomy (NCBI): domain Eukaryota; kingdom Viridiplantae; phylum Streptophyta; class Magnoliopsida; order Poales; family Poaceae; genus Coix; species Coix lacryma-jobi. Next base: position 20,730,705 of record CM019826.1, read on the forward strand.
TCTGGCCCGACTATGGCTTTGGTTTCTGGCTCTTCTGCTAACCCTCTGCTGGCTTTGCACTTTCTTCACTCTTTTCTGTTACAGAGGACCAGCTGGAGACGTTGGGGAGACGACGAGTTGGCTTTGCTTGCCAACCGGTTTCTCGCGGTTCCACAACAACCGCATGAACCGCCGTCGTGGAGGAGGACGCACAGGATGCTACGAATGCGGAGACCCCGACCACTTCATCGCCAACTGCCCCAAGAAGAACAAGCATTCGGGGAAGGGCGATCAAGGGCGCAAGCGCGACTCCAAGTACAAGGAGAAGCACGTTCCCCCAAGACACAAGAAGCGGGGCGGCTTCGACAAGGAGTACATCAAGAAGAAGTACTTGGAGAAGCAGCAAGCTGAGCAGCGTGCCTTCTTCGCCACGCTCAGCGACGTCGACGGCTCGGATGACGACTCTGCTGGCTCCAGCGATGACGAGTCCGTGAAGAAGAAGCTAGAGGACAAGTTCAACGGATTGTGCTTCTTCGCCGGCGACGGAGGCTTGTGTACCATGGCGCTCGGAGATGAGGTCGGAGGCGAGCTGGAACATACGACGAACGAGACGACACCTCCCAGGTATCTCTCACCTACGACGAGCTTTCCTCCGAGGTAGAGAAGTTGACGCTGCCCTCCTTAGCCAAGATAAACTGCTTAGGCGTGCCGCTAGAGAGCGCAAGGAGTTTAGGCAGAAGTGGGAGGACACGGTGAGGGAGCTTGAGTTGCCAAGTCCACCGTGGTCGTGTCGGAGGAGGTTGAGTGCGAGTCGTGCACCACGCACATGACTGACCTTCTCACTTTGAGAGGTAAGTATGCTGCGTTGGTAGGAGAGCTGGATGAGCTGAAGGCTAGACCTTCCTTGTTGGGTGCGTGCAAGACTTGTCCTGTCTTGCAATCTGAGTTGGCAGAGAAGAATGCCAAGATTGAATCTCTTGAGGAGGCCAACTCAAGTAGCACTAGTGTGGCTAGGTGTGCTTTGTGTGAGGGTTTGGAGATGGAGATTGCGAATGTCAAGCATGGCAAGATGCAAACCGAGGAGGAAAACACATACCTTCGGACCATCTTGTCATGGGTCTCTTGTAGTGAGCCGCAGCTCGGGATGATGATCTCCCAATTCAAGCGAGCTGCTGGGGCTCCTGGTGTAGGTCTTGCTCAGGGTGTTGATCTTTCTGCTTTTGGGAAGATTGGAGAGTCGAGTGGTTTGAATCCATGTGAGAAGCCTAACTCCACCACTACTCCCAAGCTTGCCAAACTTCCATCCAAAGAGCCTGCCAAGCCTACCACCAAAGATGGTGTGGTTGAGGAACCCCGAGAGCTCCTCCCAAGAACCCAGTTTGGGCACCCAAGCCAAACCACCTCAGAAACAAGCTTGATGCTATGCCACCCATTCGTGAGCACAGAAGGGCAAAGGCAAAGTGAAGCCACACCCACAGCCCTGGTCCACAACACCCCTTTGCGTGCGGTGAGGTACCAGTGTGATTTCTGTGGGAGGGATGGTCACTTGATCGAGTTCTGTTTCCGGCGCAAGCGAAAGGCGCGCCGTGCTCGGGAGATGGAGAACCGGACATGTACCATCCAGCTCATGGTGGACATGTGCCGAAGGCTCAGGAGAGAGCTGCTAGGTCCGGACGTCAAGGTCCCCGGCCTAGGCAGGAGATGAGAGCCCCTAGGAGGGAGACTAGGCCTAGAGGTCCAGCACCTCAGTTTGTTAGGCCTAGGCAGGAGAGAGCTCCGAGGAGAGACGCTAGAGCAGTTGAGCCCCAGGCTCCTAGGCGTAGATCTCGTAGAGAGCGTGCCCGACGGGGTCCTGCTTTTGCAGGTAATGGACCCCGTGGCGGAGGCCTTGTTGAGCGCTTTCCCCCACCGCAGTGTGAGTACCGCGGTGAGCGCTTCTTCCCCAGCGGACCACGTTTTCCTGTACGTGGTGATCGCTACCCCCGTAGACAGGCTAGGAATAGTTTTTACACTGACCGTTCTTTTGAGCAGCCGGCCCAACACTGGTATCTCCTTACTTCACTAACCCCAGTGTTGGACCGTATGCTCACCCTATGTCTTTTTATTGATGTAGGTGAGACGGTTGGAGGACATTTGGTTGGTGGATTCTGGTTGCTCGAGGCACATGACCGGAAACGCCAAGTGGTTCTCCAGCCTTAGCCCGGTCGCCGGAAAGGAGTACATAACCTTCGGCGACAATAGTAAAGGTAAGGTATTGTCTCGTGGGACGGTACGGGTTAATGAGCACTTTGTGTTGCGCGATGTTGCTCTTGTTTCTAACCTGCATTTTAACCTTCTTTCTGTTTCGCAACTTTTGATGATGACTATGAGATTCGTTTTAAACCGAACCTTAGTCGCATCTTAGATCCTCAGGGCGATCTTGTATGTCTGATTTCGCCCTTTGGAAAGTCTTTCGCGCGAATTTCTCGGAGTCGTTTGGTTCTTCTCGCTGTCTTTTGGCTAGTCCTTCTTCCTCCGATCTTTGGAAGTGGCATAGGAGGCTCGGTCATTTAAGCTTCGACTTGCTTGCAAGACTTAGCTCACTTGGCCTAATCCGAGGATTGCCCAAGCTTTCGATGGAGAAGGATCTAGTTTGCCATTCTTGCAGACATGGGAAGATGGTTGCCGCTCCCCACCATCCAGTGACTAAGGTCATGACCTCGCACCCCGGAGAGCTTTTACACATGGACCTTGTTGGTCCGGCTCGGGTGAGCTCGGTTGGTGGCAAGTGGTATGTTTTGGTTGTTGTTGACGACTTTTCGAGATATTCGTGGGTCTTCTTTTTGACTGAGAAGACTGAGACTTTCTCCTTCGCTCGCAATCTGATTTTGCGTCTTCAGAACGAGTTCCCTTTGAACTCGATGCGAGCCATTAGAAGTGATAATGGTTCCGAATTCAAAAATTTGGATTTGAGAGAAGTTTGTGACCGCCTTGGTTTGGAGCATCAGTTTTCTTCCCCCTACACACCGCCCCAAAATGGTGTTGTAGAGAGGAAGAATCGGACCCTTGTTGAGATGGCCAGGACGATGCTTGATGAGCATAGGACTCCTAGGCGCTATTGGGCCGAAGCTATGAACACTGCATGCTATTTCCAATCGCATTTTTCTGAGAGCTTTCTTGAAAAAGACTTCTTATGAGTTGCGTTTTGGCAAACTGCCCAAGGTGAGTTATTTTCGAGTTTTGGTTGCCATTGTTTTATACTCAAAAGGGCAACTTGGACAAATTTGAATCTCGTTCTTCTGACGGTGTGTTTTTGGGTTATGGCACTCACACTCGAGCTTATCGTGTACTTAACCTTGACACTAACCGAGTCATGGAGACATCCGATGTCACCTTCGACGAGACCATGGTTTGTCCTTCTTCTCGTTTTGAGCGTGCAGGTGATCATGAGGTTGGTGAGCCTCTTTTTGATGACGAGGACGAGGTGCTGAAGGTATGGATGATCCAGCACCCCCTCCACCTGCCGCGCCGCAAAGAGCGGCCTCGACGACGACTCACGGCCCCGACACCTCTTCTTCCTGGGGCCGTGGGATCCGCCACCCCGAGCGGTACATTTGTACCCGGGGTGGAGGCACCAGCTGCTGTTGAGGGGGAGGCTACTTCAGCTGGGAGGCGCCACGACATATCCAGCGCCAGCACCCCCTCAGCAGATGATCGGCGACATCGGCGAGCGAGTCACTCGCTCCAGGTCACAGCACATCTCTCACTTCGCTCATTCTGCTTTTGTTGCTATTTTGAGCCCCGAGATGTTGGACACGCTTTGACGGATCCGGATTGGGTCAATGCCATGCATGAGGAGTTAGAGAACTTTGAGCGAAATCGGGTTGGGGTTCTAGTTCCACCTCCACCTGACTGTAAGCCTATAGGGACAAAATGGGTATTTAAAAACAAGCAAGGAGAGGATGGCCACGTTGTTAGAAACAAGGCCCGGCTTGTAGCGAAAGGCTATAGTCAGAAGAAGGGATAGATTATGAGGAGGAAACCTTCGCTCCTGTAGCACGTTTGGAGGCTATTAGGATACTCTTGGCTTTTGCTGCATCCAAAGGCTTCAAACTTTTTCAAATGGATGTCAAGAGTGCCTTCTTAAACGGCTACATAGAGGAGGAGGTTTATGTTGAGCAACCCCCCGGTTTTGAAAATCCCAAGTTTCCAAACCATGTCTTTAAACTTCATAAAGCTTTATATGGTTTGAAACAAGCCCCTAGAGCCTGGGTATGATAGGTTGAAAACTTTTTGCTTGCTAAGGGTTTAAAATGGGATGTGTAGATAAAACGCTCTTTCTCCTCCGGCAAGGCAAAGACACGCTCTTGGTCCAGATTTACGTGGATGATATCATTTTCGGTGGTTCTTCTCATGCTCTGGTTGCCAAGTTTGCAGATACTATGAGCAGGGAGTTCGAGATGAGCATGATGGGCGAGCTGACATTCTTTCTCGGGTTGCAAATCAAGCAATCCCGAGAGGGGACATTTGTGCACCAGGGCAAGTACACCAAGGACTTGCTGAAGCGGTTCGATATGGGTGAGGCCAAGCCTCTTCCAACACCCATGTCGACGACGACTGCCCTGGATGCAGAGATGTGGATGGAGAAGCAGTGGACCAGAAGGAGTACCGCAGCATGATCGGGTCGCTCCTCTACCTGACGGCGACACGCCCGGACATCCAGTTCGCGGTGGTTTTTCGTGTGCTGTGTGCGCTTTCAGGCGTCGCCGCGCACCTCTCACCGTCAGGCGGTGTGAAGCGGATTTTCAGGTAACTTCGTTTCACGCCTGAGTTCGGGATTTGGTATTCTGCTTCCTCCACCCTCTCCCTTGCGGGTATTCGGATGCCGATTTGCTGGTTGTCGTATTGAGCGCAAGTCCACTTCTGGACTTGCCAGTTTATGGTTTCTTCTCTTGTTTCGTGGTCTTCTGCAAAGCAGTCTAGCGTCGCTCAGTCCACTACGGAGGGAATGAATTGTTGCTGCGGCTAGCTGCTGTTCCCGTTGCTTTGGATGATGGCCACTTTGCGTGATTTTGGTCTGAGCTTTTCTCGCGTGCCTTTGCTTTGTGACAGCACGAGTGCCATTAGCGTGGCTAAGAACCCCGTGCTTCACTCGAAGACCAAACACATTGATGTGCGCTTTCATTTTCTGCGAGACCACCAGGAGAAGGGTGATATCGACCTTCGCCATGTCGATACTCATCATCAACTGGCTGATATTTTCACCAAGCCTTTAGACGAATCAACCTTTAATCGGTTGAGGGGTGAGCTTGGTGTGTGTTTCCCCTTTTAGATGGGGGAAACATTTTGGATCTTGTATATTTGACTGACTCTTTTGTCTTTCTTTTATTTTGCATTTTAGCATAAGCATTTACATTCTGAGCTTCATGTTTATAATCACTAGAATGTAACTATGCTCTATTTAGTATGCTCCGATGCTTATATGGATGCTTGTAGCTTATGCTCTTCCTGATCACTAGTACATGTTATGAGCTGAGCTATTTTGGAATGGTGAATTTACCTAATAACTTACAATCTGAAAATGTTCACCATTGAGATATGCAACTAGCATGTGTAGGATATGTTGAGTTCACTCGTGCTTTTCATATGTGCTAGGTTGCTATGTCTCTAGTTATGAGTCATTCACTTGCTTGGTCTGTTCATATCATGTATAAAATTTGAACCAAGTTTTAGTGAATTGAAAAGATCGAGATGGGATTGCTTGTCAACACCTCATGGTATCGAGACTGTTTCTCATTGCACTTTGAGTTAAACTTGAGCCGTGTAGTGTATGACCGAAACCGTAGCTTCAAGCTTCTGATTGCTTCGGCATAGGCTTCGCTCGGTTGAAAAGTTAGGCAAAGACAAGCTTTCAACCTCTCGCAATCACATGCTAAATAATTGAACTTGTGAAGTCTTCACCGCTGCAACTCCAATATAAAAATGAAATCACAAGTATATGCTTCATTCCTATGCATGATGATTGAACTTTGCTAGGGGTAGTTCACCTTGTATACATGTTTAGCACTGGTCTGGATTCCTATCTATACATGTGTAGTGCTATTCTGATGGTGACTATCTTTTTGGCTAAAAACTGCTCACTTGCTCATATGCTTCATATTTCGTATGTGTGATCAGTTTGAGCCTTCGTTATTTGAGTGCTAAGTTGTGCCATTGGAGCTATACCGATTAGAGCATTTTTGCACTCTTTTGATTATATGCCTGAAGCTGCTAACTTGCATTTCTGACTTCATATGCATTTTAGAAGGGGGAGTTTGTTGGCTCAAGGGAAGAGTTTGTGCTTGATAAGTGCATTTTCAACTAAGGGGGAGAGTTTTTGCAAATCATATGTCTCCTGGCGTTCAATTAAGGGGGAGTTTTTGCTAAGGGGGAGATTTTCAGATCTTTATGCTCTTCTCTTGTTGGACCTAAGGGGGAGTCCCGGGTTGCTTGCACTTGTCGAGGGGAGTTTGCTAGTTGTGTTGAGCCGTTGCCTCTATCTTGAGGGACTAGCAAACATTTTCCTCATTTGGCATCGAGTTTGATTTCGATTGGTTCGAAGACTTTTCGATTGTTTTTCAATTGGTTCGGAGTGGTTTTCGTGCTAGTTGTGTTGAGCCTCTGTGCCTCTATCTTGAGGGACTAGCACTTTGCCATTTTTTACCTCCGATTTTCAATTGGTTTTCTGCTAGCGGTGTTGAGCCTGTTCTACCTCTTCTTGAGGGCTAGCTTTGCTTTGCTTGGTCGCGTCGAGCCGTTGCCCATGTCTTTGGGGACCAAGTTCTCGCTTCTTCCACTTGACCTTCTTCGGCTTTGCTATGCTTTTGGGTCATTTGGTTGAGTTCTCTTCCTCTCCTTCCTCCTACCTTCTTCTTTCATTTTATGATTTGTGTGTGTAGTTGACAATGCACTCATCAAGGGGGAGATTGCGGATACATGGGTGTATGCCGAGTCTCTGAGTGATGAGTGATTGTCAACGGGTTTGATGCGCATGTTCTTTGGCTTGTGTTGTGCAGGTGTCGAGCACGGAGACAGTGATCGAGGGCAAGGTGAAGGTCAAGTTGAGACGTGCCGTGCCGACGGAATAGGTGCGATGAAGGATGGGCGTGCCGTGCGGCGGACGTGCCATGCCGATGTATCGAGCAGTGAAGGGCGGACGTGAGGCTTGGACTGAGGGACCGGAGTGCCTGAGGATCAGCTGTGGTGGCTGGCAGCCTGGGACAACGACGAGCGGAGACTTGCGGGGCATGGTGTTGCTCGGCTCAAGGACCTGGGGACACGTGTCGGTGGACGGGGTGCACGGGCGGTGCATCCCCTCTACAGCTCCGGTTTGTTGGTTGAGCCAGAGAAAAACCAACGGGTGGACAGTTTCCGAGTTTGGGCCTCAAAACTCGGGTGCTCGGTTTCCAGGTTGAGCCACAAAACCTGGGCGCGGACGGTTTCCGAGTTTGGCCACAAAACTCGGGTGATGGGCCGGTTTCCGAGTTTGGGCCTCAAAACTCGGGCGCTGCGGGTTTCTGAGTTTGGGCCACAAAACTCAAGCTGGTGGGCTGGTTTCCCGGTTTGGGCCTCAAAACCGGGGGTTGCTGGAAAAGGCTGGTTTCCCGGTTTGGGCCACAAAACCGGGGGTGCAGAGCGAGGGCGGCACGTGGCGGCGATCCAGAGGTTGCGTCGAGGCAACGCTTCGGTTCGAGCGGGCGTGGCCGTCGGATCTACCTACCACCGCGGGGTGGACCAGAATAGCCCTAGGGTTTAGCTGGTTCGCTCTGTAATTAGAATAGAGAGGGGTAGAGTAGGAAATAGACTTAGACTAGAATAGGATAAGTAGTCAGGGGAGACACCCTCCTCCCCCATCTCAGTTATTTCAGTTTTAGCCATCTCATTTGCTTCCTGTACTTAGGGTTTCCTGCTCTCCCATCCCCTGCTGTAGCTGAGATCCGCAGAGAGACTTGCAACTCTGTGTACTGTTGATTTTGAGGAAAGGAGGCCGTAACCTCCTTGTCGTAGCGTGTGTTTGCGCTTCGGCTTGCAATTCGTGGCTGTGATTTCCGTTGTGTTCGTGTTCTTCGCGGAATCCTTTTTCTCCACGATTTTCCCGTCGCTTGATCTCTTTGCTCGGTTCATCTTTTGCAAATCCGTTTGAACCAAGTTGTTCTAGATCGTGAGGCACTTCTTTCCATCGAAGGAATCATCCTCAAACCCCACGGTCTAGGAGATCGATCGATTTTTAGTTTCGGGTCAAGTTTTCTTCCTTCCCCGAAATTCTTCGATTCACCGTTTTGGAGATAGGTTCGAGCCATGATCTCTTAAAGATAGCTCACTATACTCCTTGTGACTCATCTCACCAAGCTTGATCCCTAGAGGAATTGTTTTGGGTGAGATAGAGGCAAATCGGTGGACGAACGGGGCTGCTGCGAGTCGACCGGACGCTCAGTCGGGGTGACCGGACGCTCAGTCTGTGAGTCCGGTCGATGAACAGCACGTAGCCGTGTTCTTCACTTTGACTGGACGCTCCGTTCACGTTTTGACCGGACGCATCGCTTTCACTGTTCATCGTGCTTGTTCGTTTCTGACCGGACGCACTGCTCTCGACCGGACGCTCCGTACTCGTGAGTCCGGTCGCGAACAGTAAGGTTCCAGAGCCGATTTTTGTTGACCGGACGCGTCCGGTCCCTGCTGACCGGACGCTGGCCAGAGTCCGGTCGATCCAGTTTCACGCGTTTTCGTTCGCGGTTCGTTCGTTCTTGATCGGATTCGAGTTCCGTCTTTCGCGTTGGCTTTCTAGGGTTGTCTAGTGTCCCGCTGTGCTTCTAGAAAGCATCCACCCTATATCTAGGGTCGTGGACATTAGCAAGCTCTAGGGTTCGCTCTTGGGGTTGATTTTGGGACAGTGGCATCTAGTTTCCGAAAGGAAATTTTGAAGCTCCCATTCACCCCCCCCCCTCTGGTCGCTTTCGGTTAGCTTCTCGGTCCTTCAAATGCTCATAGTGGGTGAGAGATACCTGGGAGGTGTCGTTGTCGTCGTCGTCGTTCCGAGGGGAGTTCACCAACTCACCGTCGACCTCCTTGCCGAGGGCCATGGTGCAGAGGCCGTCGTCATCGGCGAAGAAGCAGACACCGTTCAGCTTGTCCTCGATCCTCTTCTTCTTCTCGGACTCATCGTCGCTTGAGCAAGCGGAGTCGTCATCCGAGCCGTCGACGTCGCTGAGCGTCGCGAAGAACGCACGCTGCTCAGCCTGGGCCTTCTCCAAGTACTTCTTCTTGATGTACTCCTTGTCGAAGCCGCCCCTCCGCTTGTGCCTCGCGGGGACGTACTTCTCCTTGCACTTGCCGGAGTCATACTTGTGCCCATGATTGCCCTTCCCAGATGAATGCTTCTTCTTGGGGCAGTTGGCGATGAAGTGATTGGGGTCGCCGCACTCGTAGCATCCCGAGCGTCCTCCTCCGCGGCGACGGTTCATGCGGTTGTTGTGGAACCGCGAGAACCGGTTGGCAAGCAATGCCAACTCGTCATCCCCCAAAGACTCCAGCTGGTCCTCTGTGACAGAAAAGAGAGACGAAAGAGCAAAGCCTCCAGAGGGGTTAGAAGAGCCAGAAACCAAAGCCATAGTCGGGCCAGAAGGATTCTCATAAGAAGCCCTCGCCGTGGCATCGATCTCACTGGACTTGAGCTTACTGAAGAGCTCATCACATGTGAGGGTCTCATAGTTAGGTGATTCGATGATCGCCTGAACTTTGGAGTCCCACACCGATCGATCAAGAGTATGCAAAAGCTTCAAAGCTCTCTCATGATCGTCGAAAGGCAACAGCTCTTTGTTAGCCCTCATCCTGTTGACAATCACCTGAAAGCGAGCGAATAAACTTTCTATGCTCTCGCCAGGCATATGTCTAAAGTTCTCATACTCTCACTTGAACGACTCGTAGAGTCGGGTTTTGACTTGAGAGGTTCCCTCATGGAAACACATGAGGGTGGCCCAAATCTCACGAGCCGTAGCGAGGTGAGAAACGCGATCAAACTCACTCATGCTCAAGCAAGAGAAAAGAGCATTACGGGCTCGGCTATTGGCTTCGTGCTCATCGATCTGAAGCTGAGAGACACGAGCAGCCAAGACCACATAATCGGCAGAGTTGTAAATATCCCAGATGGAAGCACCCAAACTCTGCAGATAGGCCGACATGCGTATCTTCCAATACGCATAGTTCATCCCATCGAAAAACGGCGGTTTGCCCATGCCACGATCCATGTCGCCTTTTGTGGATCTGGAACCGGCTAAGGTGGAAGATCCTTAAGCCGCTCCGATACCAATTGAAGGACCGAGAAAGCACTAGCAAGGCGACCAGACGGGGGGTGAATGGGAGCTCAAAAATTTCTCTCGAAACTTTGGCCAAATGTCCCAAAATCAACCCTGAGAAAATGTGACTGAAACCGTGATGCCCACGACCCTTGGAAGAGGGTGGATGATCCCTAGAATCACAGTGAGGCACCACAAGAAGCTAGCAAACCAACCACCAAAAGTTCCGGCTCGAACACAACCCCAAAAACTAAGTCCCGAACGTAGATTGACGGCTACGCCGAGAAACTCCTAAATACCGATGCTAACAAGTAGCAAAGATACCTAGAGAGGTTCCTTTGTCAACTCTAGGGCCAAACGAGAAGTCCGGAAACCAAGCGAACAAGCCGGGAGAGCAAATGCACTAAACCGGAGCAAACAGCCAATTCGCGGACTGTCCGCCGATACGGTCGCGGACTGTCTGCCCAGTGGCGAACTGTCCGGGCTCAGGACGCGGACTGTCCGCCGGCCAAATGAGCAAAACCGAAGTGCTGCTGCAAGTCTCCTGGACAGTCCCGGACTGTCCGCGGCTTTGAACTGCGGACTGTCCGCCGTTCAACCAAAAGCCAAATCAGCCGAAGGACAGTGCCACTGGTCTGGCTCGTCCCCGACGCGCGGACTGTCCGCGCCCTGAGTGGCGGACTGTCCGCGGTCACTCAGGGAGGGCGAATTTGTTCGCCCTTCACCCAAATCAATCCCAAATCGAATCAAGTCACAATCCCACGTTCCCAAACTTGGAGAGGATGATCACAGAGTAGTTAGGAGACTATCCCCAAGAAATCATCCGCTCAAATCGAGTCAATTACCGGGAAATCAAAAGGTGAGGAGGATGAACCGAAAAAGCGCCACGAAAACGAAATCAACCCGATCTACCCGTTCGTAAGGAGATATATAAATTCCTTCGGTGGAAATGATCTCCTTTCAAATACAAACAAGATGATTCAAACGGATTTCGCAAAGACGCACGGGAGAGAGAGATCGAGTGACGGGAAAATCGCGGAGAAACGAAGAACTCAAAGAACACGAATCAAAACGTGAATCAACACATCGATCTGCAACCGTGTGGCTACCACACGGTACGATAGTGAGGTTACGGCCTCACTTCCTCAAAATCTCCAGTACACAGAGGTATGGTTCTCTGCGGATCTCAGCTAGCTACAACAGGGGATTGGGAGAGCAGGAAACCCTAGAAGCCAAGAGCAAATGACAGGATGACTAACTGAGATGAATGGGGAGGTGGGTGTCTCCCCCTATTTATCCTAATTCTAACCTATTCCTAATTCCCACTCTACCCCTAACTACTTACAGAGCGAACCAGCTAAACCCTAGGGTTATTCTGGACCAACTCGGAGGTAGGTGTATCCGACGGCCACGCTCGCACAACTCGTAGCGTTGCCTCGACGCAACCTCCCGATTGCCGCCACGTGCCGCCCTCGCTCTGCACCCCCGGTTTTGTGGCCCAAACCGGGGAAACTAGCCTTTTCCAGCCAACCCCCGGTTTTGAGGCCCAAACCGAGAAACCAGCCCACCAGCATCTGAGTTTTGAGGCCAAACTCAGCAAACCCTCAGCGCCCAGGTTTTGAGGCCCAAACCTGGAAACCGTCCTCAGCCCGAGTTTTGTGGCCAAACTCGGAAACCATCCGCACCCAGGTTTTGAGGCCCAAACCGGGAAACCGTCCACCCGATGGTTTTTCTCTGGCTCTACCACCAAACCGACGTCGTCGATGGGATGCACCTCCCGTGCACCCCGTCCACCGACATGTGTCCCCAAGTCCACGACTCAGGCAACACATGACCGCAAGTCTTCACTTGTAGCTGCCACAGGCTGCCAGCCACCACAGCTGATCCTCGGGCCTCTGGTCCCTCAGTCCAAGCCTCACGTCCGCCCTTCGCCACTCCCGGTCCATCGGCACGGCACGTCTCTACTTGACCATCACCTCGCCTTCGATCACTGCATCCGTGCTTGACACCTGCACAACACAAGCCAAAGAACATGCGCATCATCCCAGTTGACAATCACTCATCACTCAGAGACCCGGCATACACCCATGTATCCGCAGTTTTGACTTGCTTGCAAGACTTAGCTCACTAGGCCTAATCCAAGGATTGCCCAAGCTTAAGTTTCAGAAGGACCTTGTTTGCCATCCTTGTTGTCACGGGAAGATGGTTGCTGCTTCTCACCCACCTGTTAATCAGGTGATGACAAAGCGACCCGGCGAGCTTTTACACATGGACACAGTTGGTCCAGCTCGGGTTTGCTCAGCGGGTGGGAAGTGGTACGTTCTAGTGATCGTTGATGATTTTTTGAGGTACTCTTGGGTGTTCTTTATGGAGGGTAAGGATGAAGCTTTTCCTTTTGCTCGTGATTTGATTCTGAGGTTGAAAACTGAGTTTTCCCTGATACCATTAGAGCTATTCGTAGTGATAATGGTACTGAGTTTGATAACTCACTGTTTGCCTCTTTCTGTTCTTCTAATGGAATCGAGCATCAGTTTTCTTCTCCTTATGTCCCCTAGCAGAACGGTGTTGTTGAGCGCAAGAACCGGACCCTTGTTGAGATGGCCAGGACGATGCTCGATGAGCATAGGACTCCTAGGCGTTTTTGGGCCGAGGCTATCAACACCGCTTGCCATGTTGCAAATCGCATCTTTCTTCGGGCTTTCATGAAGAAAACTTCTTATGAGTTGCGTTTTGGACGTGTACCCAAGGTGTCTCATTTTTGGGTGTTTGGGTGTAAGTGCTTTATCCTGAAGCAAGGCAATTTGGACAAATTTGAATCTCGCTCTGCTGATGGCGTGTTTCTTGGTTATGCTTCGCATTCGCGTGCTTAACGAGTTCTTAACCTTGAAACTAACCGGATAGTGGAGACCTACGAGGTCACATTCGACGAGACTATGCCTTGTGTTTCTTCTGCTTTTGATGTTGCAGGAGAACAGGAGCTGGGAGAGACCATCTTTGTGGAGGAGGAGCAGGAGAATGCCGATTGGGGTGATCCCGAGCCAACTCCACTGGCTGCCCTCGTCGACCCTGCGACGACTACTTCAGCTTGAGGACCCGATCCCACGACATCTACTTCATGGGGTCCTCTTGAGCCACCTCTCCAGCGAGCACCTGCTGCACCTGGGAGAGAGACAGCATCTGGCGAGGGGGAGGCGACTTCGGCGAGGCAAGTGCCCCGAAGTGTTCAGCAAGTTCACCCCCCGCAGTAGATGATCGGCGGCATCGACCATCGAGTCACGCGGTCGCGAGCGTACGAAATCTCTCACTTTGCTCATTCTGCATTCATTGCTTCTTTTGAGCCCAAAGATGATGGACACGCACTTTCTGATCCTAACTGGGTCAATGCCATGCATGAGGAGCTAGAAAACTTTGAACGAAACCAAGTTTGGACCCTAGTTCCACCTCCACCAGAATGCCACCCTATAGGTACCAAATGGGTTTTCAAAAACAAAGAGGGTGAGGATGGGATGGTAGTGAGGAACAAGGCTAGGCTAGTAGCCCAGGGTTTTTGCCAGAAAGAGGGGATAGACTATGAGGAAACCTTTGCCCCTGTAGCCTGTTTAGAAGCAATTAGAATCCTCCTAGCCTTTGCTGCTTCGAAGGGTTTTAAGCTTTACCAGATGGATGTCAAGAGTGCCTTCTTGAATGGGTATATAGAGGAAGAGGTTTATGTTAGGCAACCCCCGGGTTTCGAGGATCCCAAGTTTCCAAACCATGTTTATAAACTTTCAAAAGCTTTGTATGGTTTGAAACAAGCCCCGAGAGCGTGGTATGATCGTTTGAAAACCTTTTTACTCTCCAAGGGTTTTAAAATGGGACGGATAGAGAGAACTTTGTTTCTCCTCAAGCAAGGCAATGATACCCTAATAGTCCAGATTTACGTGGATGATATCATCTTTGGTGGCTCCTCTCACGTGCTTGTTGCCAAGTTTGCAGATACTATGAGCAGGGAGTTTGAGATGAGTATGATGGGTGAGTTAACTTTGTTCCTCGGGTTGCAAATTAAGCAAACCCGAGACGGGACATTCGTGCATCAAGGAAAATACACGAAGGACATCCTGAAGAAATTTGACATGGGCGAGGCCAAGCCTCTTACGACGCCCATGCCGACGACTGCGGTGATGGACGCGGACCAGGATGGAGAGCCGGTTGACCAGAAGGAGTACAGAAGCATGATTGGCTCTTTTCTGTACCTGACGGCGACGAGGCCGGATATACAGTTTTTTGTGTGTCTGTGCGCTCATTTTCAGGCGTCCCCTCGGACTTCCCACAAGCAAGCGGTCAAGCGCATCATGAGGTACCTCCGATACACTCCTGAGTTCGGACTTTGGTACTCTTCTTCTTCGACTCTTTTGCTTTGTGGTTATTCCGATGCGGATTTTGCCGGCTGTCGGCTTGAGCGTAAGTCTACTTCTGGGACGTGTCAGTTTCTTGGCTCTTCTTTGGTTTCGTGGTCTTCTCGTAAGCAGTCGAACATAGCCCGGTCTACTACAGAAGCCGAGTATGTTGTCGCTGCTTCTTGTGCTTCGCGGCTTTTATGGATGGTTGCTACTTTGCGTGATTTTGGTCTAGATTTCAGTCGGGTCCCTTTGCTTTGCGATAGCACTTCTGCCATTAGTGTAGCAAAGAACCCAGTTCTTCACTCCAAGACCAAACACATCGATGTTCGCTTTCATTTTCTTTGTGATCACTATGAGAAAGGCGACATTGATCTTAGGCATGTAGACACCCATAACCAGGTTGCGGATACTTTCACCAAGCCTTTGGATCTCTCAACTTTTGCTAGGTTGATAGGTGAGCTTGGTGTGTGTTTCCCCTTTTAGATGGGGGAAGCATTTTTGATGTATCATAGACTGACTTTCTGATCCTTTTTGTTTTTGGGTCTTGAGTCTTTCTGGTTTTGTTTTGGCTCCGATTCTGACTTCATCATGTATACATCTTGCATTTTCGAGCTTCATGTCTATATTCCTTAGAATAAATTTATGCTCTGATTAGTGAATGCTTTGAAGATATATGATGATGCTTGTAGCTTAGGCTCTTCTTGATCACTGATACATATTGTGAGCTAATCTATTTTTCAGAATGATGAACATGCTTAATAATCTTAAAACTTGATACATGTTCACCATTGAGATTGGCAACTAGCATGTGTAGGATGTGTTGAGGTCACTTGAGCTATTTCATATATGCTAGGTTGCTATGTCTCTAGTTCTGAGTCTTTCACTTGCTTGGATTGTTCATATACTGTTTAAAATGAAACAAGTATTAGTGAATTGAAAAGATCGAGATGGGATTGCTTTGTCAGCACATCACGGTATCGAGACTGTTTCTCATTGCACTTTGAGTTAAACTTGAGCCGTGTAGTGTAAGACCAAAACCGATGCTTTAAGCTTCAGATTGCATATGCATAGGCTTAGCACGGTTGAAAAGTTAGGCAATGACAAGCTTTCAACCTCTCGCAATCACATGCTGAATTTAAACTTGTGTTAATAACCGCTGCAAATTCTCCGATAAAATCTGAAAACACAAGTCTATGTTCCATTCTATAGCATGATGATTGAACTTTGCTAGGGGTAGTTCACCTTGTATACATGTTTAGCACTTGCTTGACTTCCTGTCTATACATGTTCAGTGCTATTTTGATGGTGAAACTCCTTTCTAATCGACTTAAAACTGCTCACTTGGCTTATGCATTCATATCTTGTATTCGGTGATCAGTTTGAGCCTTTGCTAGCACTTTTGCATGTTGTGTTGTAGTCAGATTAGCACTCTTTAGAGCATTCATTCACTCTTTCAAGTATATACCTGAAGCTGCTAACATGCATTCTTGACTCATGTGCATTTGCTTGACTCCAATAGACATGACCTAGCTCCGTTTGACTTACTTGAGTCCTTTTCCCCTCTCTTTTGATTGCAAATTGCCCCCAAGGCGGAGAATGTTTCCAAGGATGAGATTTTTAGACTTTTTTGTGGTGACAATTTGCAATTTAAGCTTCTCTTGCTGAGGGGGAGTTCTTTGAGTGAGGGGGAGTTTTTCTGCCTTAGTTGCACTGAGTCGGCTTCCATTTGGTATCGATCCTTCAGCTAGTTGTGTCGAGCCTCTGTGCCTCTGTCTTGAGGGACTAGCTGTTTTTCACCTTGTTTTGATGATTCTTGATTGGTACCGGGCATACTGCTGGTTGTGTTGAGCCTCTGTGCCTCTATCTTGAGGGACTAGCAGTAGCTGCTTCTTATGCAGTCTTCATTTGGTGTCGAGCTTTCAGCTAGTGGTTTTGAGCCCTTCTCTTCCTCCTCTTGAGGACTAGCTTGCCTTTGACTTGGTTGCGTCGAGCCGTTGCCCATGTCCTTGATGAGTTGTTGCTCCGATCCTTTGCTTGGTTGTGTCGAACCATTGCCCATGTCTTTGGGGACCAAGCTTCGCTCTTCTCGATTTGTGCTTCTTCGGCCTTTTCCTTGGCTTTTGGACATCTCAAGTGAGTTTTTCTCCTTCTATCTAATTATGCTTTCCTTTTATTTTGGTTACGGTTACTATGAGTTGACGATGCACTCATCAAGGGGGAGATTGAGAACACAAGGTTGATATGTGCCCTTGTGGTTCCCTTCCTGAGTGATGAGTGATCGATCAACGGGCAACATGTCTCTTGGCTGTGTTGATGTGCAGGTGCGGAGCTCGGGCAGTGGTCGAAGGTGAGGTGAAGGTCAAGTAGGGACGTGTCGTGCCGATGGACCGGGAGCGGTGAAGGGCGGACGTGGAGCTTGGACCGACGGACCGGGAGACCTGAGGACCAGCTGTGGTAGCTGGCACGTGGCGTTGACAAGCAAGAGCAAATGGGGATGTGCGGTGCATCGGCCGAGTCGGGAGGAAGGTGATGGCATCGTGACACTTGGCAGGAGGCCAAGAAGGATGGCGAATGCACTGTGCCCGGCGTGGAGGCTGGACATGCTCCGACATCGGTGCTGGAACTCGGGGTGTGCGAACCACATCCCATCTACGGCACAGGTTTGGTAGTTGAGCCTCGAAAAACTACCCTCGACGGTTTCCGAGTTTGGGCCTCAAAACTCGGGGTGGCTGGTTTTCGAGTTTGGGCCTCAAAACTCGGCGTGGACGGTTTCCAGGTTTGGGCCTCAAAACCTGGGCGCGCGGGTTTCTGAGTTTGGGCCACAAAACTCAGCCGGAGGACAGGTTTCCCGGTTTCAGCCTCAAAACCGGGGGAAGGCCCAGGTTTCCCAGTTTCGGCCTCAAAACTGGGGGGAGGTCCGCAAAAAGGACGGTTGACGCGTGGCGGCGTGGAGAGGCTGGCGCGGCGGCGCAGCTATCCGCGACGTAGGCTCGGCGGTCGACGGGGCGGCACGTGGCGGCATCCCGAGGCTTGCGTTGAGGCGAAGCTAAGGATGAGATGGGCGCGTGGCCGTCGGATTGTCATCAAGCAGAGTTGGACCGGGATACCCCTAGGGTTGGTCGCTTTGCTCGTGTATCTAGGAGTGGAAGGGGATTATTGTATCAGGCTATAAATAAGGGAGACACCCCTCCTCCTCTCTCTATCCTAGCAGTCATTTGTTCCTGAGCACTCTCTCTCCTTAGCCCCCGCTTAGGTTCTAATCATACCTAGCTGCTAGCGATCCGCAGGGAAGACTCAATCATGTCTCTGTGTTTTGGGAAGTTCAGGAAGTGAGACCGTAATCTCACGATTGTCTCTTGTGGTTGCCACACGGCTGGAATTGATCGATTCTCATTTTGGGTTGGTGTTCTTCGCGTTTCTGTTTTTCATCTCCCGGAGAATTGCCTCGTTTCTCCTCTCCGCGAGATGGTTTTTGATTCCACTTGAATCAATTCGTTCTTGGTTGTGAGCTCCTTCTTTCCACCGAAGGATTTCTCCTATAACCTCACGAATCCATAGATCGGGTCGATTTCGTGTTTGGTCTTCGTTTCTTCCCCCTTTCCGGTGATCCTCAGATTTCTCTAAATTGACTTGGTTTGGTGCGATGATTGCTTAGGATTAGCACCCCAATACATAGAGGAACACCTAGGAGTTTGATCGAAGTCCCTTTTGATTTGGCTCTTTGTACCGAGCAGAATTCTGCTTTCTATTCATCCGCGGACAGTCCGCGCCCCCAGCGGCGGACAGTCCGGGGATCGGGACTTGGCTGGTTCAGTTCTGCGCAGCGCGATACTGTTCTCAGTCTCGTGACCGGCGGATAGTCCGCCAGTAACCCGCGGACAGTCCGGGGTTACATCGGACGTAGCACATGGCAGGCATCGGACGCTAGGGTTTCACTGTTCAAGTGAATTGCAGACAGTCCGGCGTGCAAACTGTGGACAGTCCGGGAGTTGTCCAGAACTGTTTCAGAACAGTTTAGTTTTTGGTCTATTGCCGGCGGACAGTCCGGACTTTCAGTGTCGGACAGTCCGGCAGTCGGCGGATAGTCCGGGACCCTGACCCCGGACAGTCCGCGAACCTGCAGACTTTGCAGTTTTGCTCTGGGGCTTTGGCAGTTGGTTTTGGGGTTTCTCCGGGAGTTCCGCTGTACCACTAGGACATCTCCTAGGGTATCCACCTACTTGTAGGTCGTGAACTCTCCGGTTGTCTTGAGTCTTTGCTTTTGGGGTGATTCTCTGGGACAAGGGTCATTCTATTCACGAGTTGAATTTGAGGCTCCCATTCACCCCCCCCCCCCCCCCTCTGGTCGCTAATCCGGTCCTTCAAACCAAAGAAATGCTTCATCCCCGAATCTGCGAACACAAGGTTGATATGTGCCCTTGTGGTTCCTTTCTTGAGTGATGAGCGATCAGTCAATAGGCAACATGTGTCTCTTAGCTGTGTTGATGTGCCGGTGTGGAGCTCAGAGACAGTGGTCGATGGCGAGGTGAAGGTCAAGTAGAGACGTGTCGTGCCGATGGACCGGGAGCGGTGAAGGGCGGACGTGAGGCTTGGACCAATGGACCGAGAGGCCGGAGGACCAAGTGTGGTAGCTGGCACGTGGCATCGGCGAGCAGGAGCACATGGGGATCTGTGGTGCATCGGCCGAGTCGGGAGGAAGATGATGGCGTCGTGACACTTGGCGGGAGGCCGAGAAGGAAGGCGAAGGCATTGTGCCCGGCGTGGAGGCTAGACATGCATCGGCATCGGTGCCGGTGGTTGGGGTGTGCGAACCACATCCCGTCTATGGCACGGGTTTGGTAGTTGAGCCTCAAAAAATACCCTTGACAGTATCTGAGTTTGGGCCTCAAAACTCGGGGTGGACGGTTTCTGAGTTTGGGCCTCAAAACTCAGGGTGGCCAGTTTCCAGGTTTGGGCCACAAAACTCGGGGTGGACGGTTTGCCAGGTTTGGGCCTCAAAACCTGGGCTGACGGGTTTCCGAGTTTGGGCCACAAAACTCAGCCGGAGGACAGGTTTCCCGGTTTTGGCCTCAAAACCGGGGGGGAGGTTCCAAAAGGAACGGTCAATGCGTGGCGGCACCGAGAGGCTTGCGTTGCGGCAAAGCTATCGGTGAGGAAGGCACGACGGTCGACAGGACGACATGTGACAGCATCCTGAGGCTTGCGTCGAGACGAAGCTAAGGATGAGGAAGGCGTGTGGCCGTCGTTTCAAGTCTTGGCAGAGTTGGACCGGAATACCCCTAGGGTTAGCCTGTTCGCTCTTATATCTAGGGGTAGAAGGGGAATAAGTGTAATAGGCTATAAATAGAGAGGTAGCCCCTCCTCTCATTCTATCCTTGCAGCTTCCATCCTCTTAGCCTTCGCTTAGGTGTTCTTGCATATCATTGCCTATGATCCGCAAAGATAGTAATCATACTTCTGTGTAGTTGGGATTTTGAGGAAGCGAGACTGTAATCTCGTTATTGTCTCATGGGTTCGAGACACGGTTGAAATCTTGATTGATTGGCGTTCTTGTTTTGTGTGCTTCGCGTTTTCGGTTTTTGCCCTCACGGAGATTTGCCTCGTACTTCCTCTCTAGGAGTTGGTTTTCGATTTTGCTTGAATCACTTTGTGCATGAACGTGATTGTGATCTTTTCACCGAAGGAATTGCTCTCTAACCTCGTGAATCAATAGATCGGTTGATTTCTTTGTGGGATCGATTTTTCATCTCCTTTCCCCTGAACTTCTCCATTTCACCGATTTTGTGATAGGTTCGGGCCATGATCTCCTAGAAGTAGCTCACTATCCTCCTTATGACTCCCCTCATCAAGTTTAAGCCTTAGTGCTTTTGATTTGAGGGAGATCGAGTTGAATCGGTAGATGAATTGTGCAGCATCAGGGTGACCGGACGCTGGCTTCAGACTGACCGGACGCTGACTCCATGCATCCGGTCGTTGAAGGCTGAGCGAGATACTCTGCGCGAGATTGACTGGACTCACTGAGATTACTTGACTGGACGCGCAGTAGTCACTGTTCATCAGGGTTTGTGCACTGTTACCAGATGCTCATTTGCTCTGACCGGACGCTCCCTGTACTGAGTCCGGTCACAAACAGAGAAGTCCCAGAATGGGATTTTCCTAACCGGACGCGTCCGGCCCTCTCTGATCGGACGCTAGTCAGTGTCCGGTCAGTGCAGTCTTGCATGTTTTCATCCATGGTTTCTATGGTGTTCGTCTGACTTGCGATCCGGTTTTTGTGGGAGCTTTCTTGTGGTGTCCCGCTGTGTTCCTAAGGAACATCCACCCAATCACTTGGGTCAGGGACATCACGTTGGTCAGTTTGCCTTTTGGGTGATTTTCTAGGACAAGGGCCATCATTTCTTGAGAAGAAATTGGAGGCTCCCATTCACCCCCCTTTGGTCACCAATTTAGTCCTTCAATTGGTATCAGAGTAGGTTAAGGATCTTCTCTACCATAATCGGTTTCGGATCCTAAGGGCGACATGGATCGAGGGAATGACAAGGCTCCCTACTTTGATGGGACGAACTATCCCTATTGGAAGATTCGGATGTGTGCTTATCTCAACAGTATCGGATCTTCTGTTTGGGAGATATGTGAGAATGCTGAGTATGAGGTCCTTGCGGCTCGTGTGGGTCAGATCCAGATTGACTAGCACAAGGCGAATGCTAAGTCCCGTAACGCGCTTTTGGCCAACATCTCCCTTCCTGAGTTTGAGCGTGTCTCTTAGCTTGAGACGGCACGAGAGATCTGGGTGAAGCTTCAGAGCTATCACGAGGGGACCGTCCAGGTCAAGACCAGACTCTTCGAAACGTACAAGCGCGAGTACAAAAACTTTGTTCAGATGGAGGGAGAGACAATTGACGCTATGTTCGCTCGTTTCCAAATGATTGTGAACAAGATGTGTGCCAATCGGGCCAACCTACCATATGATGATCATGAGAGGGCGCTCAAGTTGCTATATGCCCTAGATCGGAAGGTATAGGAGGTGAAGGTGTCGACCATCATAAAGTCTCCAAGCTATGACACCCACACCATGGACGAGCTATTCAACAAGCCCAAGTCCACCGAGATCGATCACTTGACTCAGGCCAAGCTAAAGAATCCATCTTCACATTCTATGGCTTTGGTCTCAGGCAAGGGTGAATCGACTCTTTCCGCTAATGCTTCACCACCTCTCTTTGCTTTGTCTTCTTTGCTTTCAATGACAGAGGAGCAGGTGGAGGCATTAGGTGATGACGAGCTCGCCCTCATCATCACCTGGTTCTCGCGGTTCCACAACAACCGCTTGAATCGTCGGCATGGTGGCGCACGTGAGGGCTGCTACGGGTGTGGAGACCCGATCACTTCGTTGTGAGCTGCCCCAAGCGCGACAAGAGCTTCCCCGGCAAGAACCACAACTCCAGGCGCAAGGCCAAGCTGGAGAACAAGTCCGGGAAGAAGAAGACCAAGGGCGGCTACCGCAGAGAAGATCTAGAGAAGGCTTTCAACGCTAGCAGGCGTGCTTTCATCGCTTCCATCAGCGACTTCGAGAAGAGCTCCGATGGCAACTCCAGCGATGATGAGTCCGAGCACAAGACTGAGGATCGCTTCAACAGACTATGCTTCTTCCGCAGCTCCACCGATGGATTCTGCACCATGGCCTTGGACGAGGAGGACCGCACGTGCCAGGTCAAGCACGCAGACATCGACGAAGATGACGATGCATCTGAGGTATCGAACTCTTCCCTTGTCGAGCGTCTTTCCAGTGAGTGTGACACTTTGGTCAAAATAGTTCTCGGTTTGGACAAGCAGCTTAAGCGTGCCGCTAGAGAGCGCAATGAGTTCAAGGCTAAGCTAGGTGAGGCACTTAAGGAGCTTGAGAGTGCTAGGTCCGAGGTGAAGGTGACCGATGAGGAGGAGTGCGATGAGTGCACAACACACATGACAAACTTTTCCACCCTACAAACCAAGTATGCGTCTTTGATCGAGGTGTATGATGAGCTGAAGAGTAGGCTAGACTTGGTGGGTGATTGTCAAGAGTGTGCCCTCCTGAAGAAGGAGCTAGAGGAAGTGAAGGCAAGGTCTTCTTTGCTGGGTGCGTGCAAGCTTTGTACTAGCTTGCGAACAGAGTTGGCAGAAGTTAGTGCCAAGCTTGTTGAAGCCATGTAGGCCAGCTCAGTTAGCACTGTTTCCGCTCCATGTGAGCGATGCACGGGGATGGAGCTTGAGATTGCCAACTGTCGACATGACAGGATGCAAACCAAGGAGGAAAACACATACGTTCGGTCCATCCTGAGTTGGGTGTCATGCAATGAGCCACAGTTGGGCATGATGATCAGTCAGTTCAAGAGGGGAACTGGTGGTCCGGGAGTAGGCTTTGCTTCAGGTGGGGAGTGCGCTAGTGCTTTTGGCAAGATAGGTGAGTTTAGCGGAGTGAACATGTGTGAGAAACCATCCGCTACTCCTAAGCTCACCAAGATCACCCCACCTGAGCCTATCACCAAGGATGGCATCCTTCTTGAAACTCCCAAGGCTCCACCTCGCAAGCAAGTGTGGGTTCCCAAACCTAACCATCTTAGGAACACACTTGACACTCTTCCTGGCATCTCTAGTGAACCCCTTTGTTGACACTCCTTAATGGAATCACTTTAAGAATGAACCACATAAAATAATAAACTAGTGAAGGCACTAAAGAGTGTACGAGACACTACTAACTTCACTTAACGTCAAGTTGTCATCCCCAACATGAAGCTAGCAATGTAATTATATCAGAGCACTGGATTTAAAGATAGATATTTACCCGCAAGCGCACAGATAAACATACCCGTTGTAGAAGCATTTCACCTAAGCTAGTCTTAGGTATCGTTATTTATATTTAGCCTAGAGACTAATCAATTCAAGGTATGATGGTATTGTAAGGACTTAACAGCATTCATTATAGCACACACTTATAATAAGACTGATAACACACTAATTACTCCAAACAGGGATCAGGTTACAGAGTAAATGATAATGATAAATAATAATTGATAAATGATAACAGAGATCAGATCAATCAAGGATAATCCTAGAACAGTATTGCCTAGCAAGTGATGATTAGAACAGGTATTAATAAGAAACATTCCTAAGTTATTCTAATTACAAGTCATAGCATACATTGATTAGTGCAAACATATTTGGCAATCATTGGCTAGGTCACATCATATTTATAATCAAGAGGCAACTCCATAATAAAGGTGTTAAACAGAGTTACCCCTAAACCATGAGTTAACTGTGCCATACTAAACACTATATTCGGGAGGTGGAATACAAAGGACTCAACAGGAATGTCACACCCGCGATCTACCACTCTATCCGGAACATAGGACGCATTCACAGATAAATAATGTATAGGCACGACGCCTACACAGCATCTATCACCCACTCGTTGTACTTTAAGATGAGCGCTATACGAACATGAGTATAAACATAAAGATGAACTATCTATGCCAAATATATAATCAAAGCAGACTATAAGCAATATAATTAAGAATATAGTAGTTGATGTCTTAATCATATCAATTGTATTGCTATCTAGAACACGAAGATGAACAATAAGGTGAATTAGATCATCGAGAAGAACTAAAGTATGAACTAGAACATGAACTAGAACAAGATTATGAACTAGAAGATGAACTAGATGATGAACATCAACTAGACGATGAACTTGAACATAAACAATGAGGAACAATGATGAACTAGAAGAGCAATTATGAAATAGATCCATAATGTTAATACAAGAGAGAAGATCTTGGGTTTACCGAGCCTTGTCGTGACTAGATCAGGAATCCAAGCGTAGCTTGCCTCCTCTAATCCTATTCTATCTACTAATCTAGGTGGATGTAGTTCTAGGGCTTCCGATTGATCTCCTTCTGATGAATACTTGATGCTCTGATTGATGATGTCTAATAATCAAACCCTGATTGCTCTGGAGAGGGGGGTCAGGGGCTGTTTATATATCCTTGGGCGATGAACCGTGGCCCTTGGATCAAACCGACTTAAGGTACGGCCGAGATGCATCTTAGAGGTCGGTGGAGGAAGCTTCCAGAAGACGGAGGCCAGCGGGCCCGGTGGGAGACCGGTCGGTCTAAGGTTGGGACCGACCGGTCCCACCTGGCGGCCTCTCGCGGTGGTCGACCTCCTGGTGTCTTCTTGCGTCCTCTGGAGTCTTCTAGAATAATCCTGACGTGGTGGTGGCGTTATCTCCCGTTGGTTTCCTTCTATGGGAAGCTATCGGTGCTGATTTCCTGGTTTAGTCCCTGCAGAATCATAGTTCACCAAAACTCGTGGAATATTGTCAGTTGAAACCCTAAACCTTTGTTGGTGATCAAATTCTTGCCCTTTTCATATTTATTTATCCCTTAATTATGATAGATAACAGTGTCAACAATTCTCCCAAGCTTACCTTTTGCTAGTCCCTTAGCAAATATTCATGATGAATCAGGAATTGCTACTATGCTTTCATACTTCAAGGGTACATATGTTCAAACAAAAATCTTCCCTTGAATTAGAGTTAACTATTCTGACTTTCTCATATTACCTTTAACTATGGAGCTTTTGCCTTCACCTGAGTCTTTAAACAATTGAAAGAAAGAACAATCAAGTTAAGCACTGTATCTCTAACTCTTCAATCAACCTTCATTCTAGAGTTTTTATATATTTTCAAAATAATAATCAGAGATTCCATTGTATGACACTCTCAAATCGCTCTTTTATATTTTATGATTCCTCACTGATGCATTTTCCTTCTTTCTATGGATATATAACTAGAGCTTTAAGAAGTGAAAAGCATATCTTACCAAGTCAAAGTTCAAAGTTTAGGGAGAAAGATGTCATACTCATAGATCAAGACCTTAAAACATTTGAAATTTGCCATCTCTTGTTGGCATATTGTAATTAGTGGGACCATGAACTATCTCTTTTTTTCTCATACTTTTATCATAACTCTTTTTCTTTCTTTCTTTGAGGTAGTCGAACACTTGTCCCTTTTTATTTCCTCCTTTTATACTTTTGCATAGCCCATGCCTCTAACACAATACTACTTCGGAAGAGTGAATCTTTTAATAAAACATTCTTGATCTCTAGAGCATGATAAATTTCTCAACCATAACTAAAAACTTAGAACAAAGTAAGTAGCCTTATCTTAAGATCATATTAATGGCTCTGGGTAGGAACTCATGTTATGTCATACAGGATCTCATCATTTGTTTTTAATCTTTTCAAAGTGTAAATCTCCAGAACTCTAGTATCTCTAGGAATTAGATAAACAGCTGCTCAAACCTTTTTATATCATATCTCACAACTATCTAGACTTTAGATCAAACATTTGCAATCCACAGGTTTTAGGTTCAGAGTTTATTCAGAACAACTTTGTCTAAAATTCAAGAAAATTTAAGTTCGAACAGTAGGTACTTAGAGAAGGCAGAGCAATTGTTCATCATTTTTATCATGAGCAAAATTAAGTTTATATCCACCTAGACATTTATTCATTATTTAATATCTTTATTTGGTTTTGTAATAGTTATTCATCTTTTTAGGGGTTTCTATATTTATTAACCTGATCTAACTAAACTGAACTAATAGTAATAGATAAAAAAGTTGTGATACTTATTGTGATAACTGAGGGTGCCTTCCCCCAAGCTGAATCTTGACGTGGTCTTTTTCCAGAAGACGAGTAGACCGTTAATGGTTTGAGTCCTTCTCTTCTTCTCTTCCTGCTGAATTCAAGGATAGACAACACAACTAGTGGAACTTGATTAAGCGTTAGTGATAAATATTTCTCCATTTGTCTAGTTGTCTTAAAGCTCTTAAGATTATTTATGTTCTTCCTTTCCACTAAGCAGAGTTTCAGCAGTGTTACATAGTGTCTCTTTTTGGATTTATATATATTTTTTTATGAATGCAATGTAGAAGTAAAATATGCAAATGTATATCTATTTTTATTTTTATGCCTCCACAGAAAGTGTACTACTCTCATGGGGCTTACAGTTTCAATATTTTTATTTTATTTTCTAATGCAGATATAATTGCTAGGAAGTAAATATGATACTGAAATTATGCAGTGATGAATTTAATGCTAATGAATATGGATAACTAGCGAGTTACCTTTCGACGAGGATTCGACGTTTATAGTCTATCGAATAAGACTCCTTGTACGCTCTTTATTCTTCCTTGGGTGCATCAGCGGATCCTGAGGAGGACCTTGATGATTGCACGTTAGTAGAACTCTCTTTCTTTTTCCATACTTGTTTGACTGGTGGACTTGTCTCCTTTACTTCATCGTCCTTCGTTTCCTTTAATGGGACATCTTCACTCCTAGTAACTTCTCCTTCATAGTCAGCCCATCCATCCTTGATTGGTTGGTTCTTGTTGCGTTGGGATATGCGGCGCCTCCTCCTTGAGTGATTCTTCTTTCCCTGTACATTAGTGGCATAACTATTGAAGTAACAGCGTACCTTCTCTCTGAAGAACTGGAAGTGGATTTCTCCAGATCTCATGTAGATAATGGCGCCAGTGGTGTTAAGGAAGGGTCTCCCTAGGATGATGTGAATATCGTCTTCTCTTCCCATGTCTAGTACTATGAAGTCGGTGGGAACATAGTGGTCTTTAATTTGGATCATCACGTCCTTTACTATTCCCTCCGGAAATCGATAAGTTTGGTCCGCCAGCTACAGCTGCACATATGTTTGATACATAGGTCTATTTTTATATAAGTGTTCGTATGTTACCTTAGACATTATGTTGACACTTGAACCGATGTCGCAGAACGTCTTGTGGAATGTACTTCCCTCGATCTTGCAATCGATGGTGGGTACGCCTGGGTCATCTCTCTTGACGAGGTATGGTGATGGAAGAAGGTGGTCGTATTCTGTTCGGACAGAGTTGACCATCCATACTGTGTCTTGATGTGGTTGTGTAGCCTTGTTCTTCCTCCTTCTGTTCCTATTCTTCTTCTTTGATGATATAGTGTTTGCGTCTTCGTAGAGCATCTGAGGGTAGACTTTGGTAGTGAGTGTACGGCTCTTGAAGCTGAATCTTTCTTTGTTGCATGTGATTGTGAAACAGATCTTGGCGCTGTCCGCATAGATGATGGCTTTTGTTGAGCTTAGGAACGGGCGTCCAAGAATGATGGGTGCTCTCTTGTCTCCACCTGTTTCAACGATCATAAAGTCTGCACACACATACGAGAGTCCCACTCATATACAGATATCTTCTAGAATTCCCAATGGGTAGCACAGTGTCTGATCTGCAAGCTGCAAACACATACTTGTATATAACAGAGGTGCACCATGAATTTATTCGTATATTACCCTTGGCATAGTGTTGACGCTTGCTCCAAGGTCGCAGACTGCTTCTTCAAAACTGTGAGGTCCAATATGAATTGGAATCACATGTCTTCCTGGATCTCCTTTCTTCGGGGCAATGGAGTCATCCATCCATTCCTTTTACGGTCTAGGTATGAGGTGTCCTGCATCAAAAATGTCTACAAGATTTGCAGTTTCTAGCTCTTTCGGACTTCCTGGAATCTTACCTTTTTCAGCCATAGGGACTGAAGCTGCTAATAGAGATAACTGAGATTCTATCATCTTATTAAAACTATGTTGATTCTTTATGGCAGCAGTAAAGCTATCGATTCTAGTATTAATATTTTCAAGCAGTTTATCATTGGAAGCTATCTTCTTAGACATATTATCAATAATTTTATTTTGATTAGATATCATCTCTCTCAAAGGTGGTTGGTTAAATGTATTACCTTGGTAGTTACCTGAGTAATTAGGCCTTGATTGCTGGTTCCATCCTTGAGTTTGTTGAGGACGATAGTTGGTGTTGTTGTTGATGTACTTTGCATCCTCTTGAATCTCAGGGCAGTTGCTCCCTGAATGACCAGTGCTTCCACACTCTTCACATGTCATGCGAGATTCATAGATTTGCTTGACGTCTTCTTTCTTGGGAGTGTGTTCATCGAACTTCTTCATGAGTAGGTCAAGTTTGGCAGACAACATGTCTACTTCCTTTAGTTGATGTATTCCTCCCCTCTTGCGTGGTTGAGAGTGTTCCTCGTTCCATCCTTGGTTAGAGGCCATCTTCTCAATGAGTGTAGTTGCGTTGTTGATTGTGAGTGATAAGAATGATCCTCCAGCAGCGGCATCCACATTCTCACGAGTACTCAAAGTGAGCCCGTGGTAGAAGGTCTGCATGAGTAGCCAATTCTCCATCCCATGGTGAGGGCATTCTGATATGTAGTCTTGAAAGCGTTCCCAAGCCTCTGGGATTGATTCATCGTATTGTTGTTGGAAAGTTGAAATCTTGGCACGGAGGGCATTCGTCTTGCCCACTGGAAAGAACTTTGCTAGGAAGGCAGTTGAACAGATCGCCCACAAGGTGTTTTTGTCTTTATTGGCGTAGAACCATTGTTTTGCTTTTCCCAAGAGTGAAAATGGGAACAAGCGAAGTAGAATGGTGTCCCTTTCGACTCCCTTAATGGTGAAAGTGCTACAAATCTCCAGAAAGTGTTGGAGATGAGCGCTTGCGTCTTCATGTGCCTTTCCGCAAAACTGATTAGCTTGCACCATGCTGATCAAAGCTGGCTTGAGTTCAAATCTGTTGTCTCCCACAATGACTGTTGGTCCAGTCCTGATGTTGGCAGTGGTTGATGCAGAGAACTCGCTGAGTGTCATGTCGGCCATGGTGTCCAACACTGGTGTTAAGCTTCTTCTTATCTGGCTAACTTCTGGAAGTGGTGCTGAGGGTCTCTTAAGTTTGCGTCTTGTTTTCCTTAGTAAAGCTTCGGGATCCTCAATGTAATTTTTCGGAAGTTGGAAACCAATCATAGATCACACCCTGCATAAAATAAAAAGATAAACAAAGCCAGGGTAAGCCTGTTTGAGTAAAAGTAAATAATCAGGCATTATCACATGTGTGTAAGTAAAATGATATGTTCTAGCTACCGTTTTAAAAATGCTGCTAATGCAATGTCCTATCAGTGTTCATAAAGATTTTAATGAAAAACCCTAGGTACCATCCCTAATTGAATTGATGTGTTCCCCGGCAACGGCGCCAGAAATGCTTGTTGACACTCCTTAATGGAATCACTTTAAGAATGAACCACATAAAATAATAAACTAGTGAAGGCACTAAAGAGTGTACGGGACACTACTAACTTCACTTAACGTCAAGTTGTCATCCCCAACATGAAGCTAGCAATGTAATTATATCAGGGCACTGGATTTAAAGATAGATATTTACCCGCAAGCGCATAGATAAACATACCCGTTGTAGAAGCATTTCACCCAAGCTAGTCTCAGGTATCGTTATTTATATTTAGCCTAGAGACTAATCAATTCAAGGTATGATGGTATTGTAAGGACTTAACAGCATTCATTATAGCACACACTTATAATAAGACTGATAACACACTAATTACTCCAAATAGGGATTAGGTTATAGAGTAAATGATAATGATAAATAATAATTGATAAATGATAACAGAGATCAGATCAATCAAGGATAATCCTAGAACAGTACTGCCTAGCAAGTGATGATTAGAATAGGTATTAATAAGAAACATTCCTAAGTTATTCTAATTACAAGTAATAGCATACATTGATTAGTGCAAACATATTTGGCAATCATTGGATAGGTCACATCATATTTATAATCAAGAGGCAACTCCATAGTAAAGGTGTTAAACAGATTAACCCCTAAACCATGAGTTAACTGAGCCATACTGAACACTATATTCGGGAGGTGGAATACAAAGGACTCAACAGGAATGTCACACCCGCGATCTACCACTCTATCCGGAACATAGGACGCATTCGCAGATAAATAATGTATAGGCACCACGCCTACACAGCATCTATCACCCACCCGTTGTACTTTAAGATGAGCGCTATACGAACATGAGTATAAACATAAAGATGAACTATCTATGACAAATATATAATCAAAGCAGACTATAAGCAATATAATTAAGAATATAGTAGTTGATGTCTTAATCATATCAATTGTATTTCTATCTAGAACACGAAGATGAACAATAAGGTGAATTAGATCATCGAGAAGAACTAAAGTACGAACTGGAACATGAACTAGAACAAGATTATGAACTAGAAGATGAACTAGATGATGAACATGAACTAGACGATGAACTAGAACATAAACAATGAAGAACAATGATGAACTAGAAGAGAAATTATGAAATAGATCCATAATGTTAATACAAGAGAGAAGATCTTGGGTTTACCGAGCCTTCTCGTGACTAGATCAGGAATCCAAGCGAAGCTTGCCTTCTCTAATCCTATTCTATCTACTAATCTAGGTGGATGTAGTTCTAGGGCTTCCGATTGATCTCCTTCTGATGAATACTTGATGCTCTGATTGATGATGTCTAATAATCAAACCCTGATTGCTCTGGAGAGGGGGGTCAGAGGCTGTTTATATAGCCCTGGGCAATGAACCGTGGCCCTTGGATCAAACCGACTTAAGGTACGGCCGAGATGCATCCTAGAGGTCGGTGGAGGAAGCTTCCAGAAGACGGAGGCCAGCGGGCCCGGTGGGAGACCGGTCGGTCTAAGGGTGGGACCGACCGGTCCCACCTGGCGGCCTCTCGTGGTGGTCGACCTCCTGGTGTCTTCTTGCGTCCTCTGGAGTCTTCTAGAATAATCCTGACGTGGTGGTGGCGTTATCTCCCGTTGGTTTCCTTCTATGGGAAGCTATCGGTGCTGATTTCCTGGTTTAGTCCCTGCAGAATCATAGTTCACCAAAACTCGTGGAATATTGTCAGTTGAAACCCTAAACCTTTGTTGGTGATCAAATTCTTGCCCTTTTCATATTTATTTATCCCTTAATTATG
Source organism: Coix lacryma-jobi var. lacryma-jobi (assembly GCA_009763385.1). Classification (NCBI taxonomy): domain Eukaryota; kingdom Viridiplantae; phylum Streptophyta; class Magnoliopsida; order Poales; family Poaceae; genus Coix; species Coix lacryma-jobi. Next base: position 20,762,285 of record CM019826.1, read on the forward strand.
ATAGATAACCAGTGTCAACACCCTTCTGAAAGGCAAGCAACCAGCAAGAGTGAACAACCCTCGCAACCAAGCAAACCAACAACCCAAGAGAGTGGTGAGGTTTGAGTGTGAGTATTGCCACCGTGAGGGTCATCTAGCTGAGTTTTGCTTTCAGAGGAAGAGAGAGGCTAGGAGGGAGTTGGAACTGAACAACCAGGCTAGGCACCACCCTCCCCATGGTATGCAGGGTCAGGGAGTTCAGAAGCAGAGGGCTAGGCCTGGAGGTGCACCCCCTCAAGCGGCTAGGCCACAGGCAGCTAGACCATGGGGTGGTGGTCGTGCTCGTCGTGGTTCCGGTCGTCCTCAATATGATCGTGAGCTGGGTGTAAGAGACTTTGCTGCTCAGTCCCATAGCGGACCACCTTTTCAGCATGGTGGTGATCGCTTTGCTCAAATGGGACATGGTGGTGAGTTTGGAGGTTTTTCGTTCCATAGCGGACCACCCTTTCAGTTTGGTGGTGATTGCTATCCACCCATGGGACGAGGATAGTTTGGTGTGCCTTCTAACACCTTTTCTGGGCCTATGACATAGCACTGGTATCCTTCTCAGTATACTAACCCCAGTGTTGTGCCATATGCTCATTTCCTGCCTTTCTATTGATGCAGGAACTTCGGCTGGAGAACATGTGGCTCATGGATTCCGGGTGTTCGCGTCACATGACCGGAAAAGAAGGAATGGTTCTCCAGCCTAGACCCCATTGTGCATAAGGAGTACATCACTTTCGGGGACAGTGGTAGAGGTAAGGTTGTTTCTCGTGGGTCCATCCGACTTAACGAGAATTTTGTTCTCAAGGATGTTTCTTTGGTTTCTAACTTGCATTTCAATTTGCTTTCTGTTTCACAACTTCTAGAGGATGGTTTCGAAGTGCGCTTTAAGAAAGGCTTGAGTAGAGTTTTGGACTTTCGGGGAGATCTTGTTTGTTGGATCATCCCTTTTGGCCATATTTTCTAAGCCGATTTTTCTCGCTCTTTCAGCTCTTCTAGATGTTTGGTGGCTGGTCCTTCTTCTGATTTGTGGAAGTGACATAGGAGGCTTGGTCACTTGAGTTTTGACTTGCTTGCAAGACTTAGCTCACTTGGCCTAATCCAAGGATTGCCCAAGCTTAAGTTTCAGAAGGACCTTGTCTGTCACCCTTGTCGTCATGAGAAGATGGTTGCTGCTTCTCACCCACCTGTTAATCAGGTGATGACAAAGCAACCCGGTGAGCTTTTACACATGGACACCGTTGGTCCAGCTCGGGTCTGCTCTGCGGGTGGGAAGTGGTACGTTCTAGTGATCGTAGATGATTTTTTGTGGTACTCTTGGGTGTTCTTCATGGAGGCTAAGGATGAGGCTTTTTCTTTTGCTCGAGACTTGATTTTGAGGTTAAAAACTAAGTTTCCCCCTGATACTATTAGAGCTATTCATAGCAATAATGGTACTGAGTTTGTTAACTCACAGTTTGCCTCTTTTTGTTCTTCACATGGGATTGAGAACCAGTTGTCCTCTCCTTATGTCCCCCAGCAGAACGGTGTTGTTGAGCGCAAGAACCGGACCCTTGTTGAGATGGCCAGGACGATGCTCGATGAGCATAAGACTCCTAGGCGTTTTTGGGCCGAGGCGATCAACAATGCTTGCCATGTTTCAAATCGCATCTTTCTTCGAGCTTTCATGAAGAAAACTTCTTATGAGTTGCGTTTGGGACGGGTACTCAAGGTGTCTCATTTTAGGGTGTTTGGAGTGCAAGTGCTTTATCCTGAAATAAGGCAATTTGGATAAGTTTGAATCTCGTTCTACTGATGGTGTATTCCTTGGTTATTCTTTGCATTCACATGCTTATCGAGTCCTTAACCTTGAGACTAACCGGATAGTGGACACCTGCGAGGTCACATTCGATGAGACTATGCCTTGTGTTTCTTCTGCTTTTGATGTTGCAGGAGATCAGGAGCTAGGAGAGACAATCTTTGTGGAGGAGGAGCAGGAAGATGCCGATTGGGGTGAACCCGTGCCAACTCCACTGGCTGCCCCTGTCGACCCTGTGACAATGACTTCAGCTCAAGAACCCGATCCCTCTACATTGACTTCTTGGGGTCCTCTTGAGCCACCTCTCCAGCGAGCATCGGCTGCACCTGAGGGAGCGACACCATTTGGCGAGGGGGAGGCAACTTCGGCGAGGCAGGCGCCCCGAAGAGTCCAGCAGATCCACCCTATGGATCAGATGATCGGCGGTATCGACCAGTGAGTCACGCGGTCACGAGCGTATGAGATCTCACACTTTGCTCATTCTGCATTCATTGCTTCTTTTGAGCCCAAAGATGTTGGACACGCTATTTTTGATCCTAACTGGGTTAATGCTATGCATGAGGAGTTAGAGAACTTTGAGCGAAACCAAGTTTGGATCCTAGTTCCACCTCCACCAGAATGCCACCCTATAGGTACCAAATGGGTTTTCAAAAACAAACAGGGTGAGGATGGGATGGTAGTGAGGAACAAGGCTAGGCTAGTAGCCCAGGGTTTTTGCCAAAAAGAGGGGATAGACTATGAGGAGACCTTTGCCCCTGTAGCTCGTTTAGAAGCCATTAGGATCCTTCTAGCCTTTGCTACTTTGAAGGGTTTTAAGCTATACCAAATGGATGTCAAGAGTGCTTTTCTAAACGGGTATATAGTGGAAGAGGTCTATGTTAGGCAACCCCCGGTTTCGAGGATCCCAAGTTTCCAAACCATGTATTCAAGCTTTCAAAAGCTTTGTATGGTTTGAAACAAGCCCCGAGAGCGCGGTATGAACGTTTGAAAACCTTTTTGCTCTCCAAGGGTTTTAAAATGGGACATGTAGATAAGACTTTGTTTCTTCTCAAGCAAGGCAATGACGTCTTTTTAGTTCAGATTTACATGAATCATATCATCTTTGGTGGCTCTTCTCATGCACTTATTGCCAAGTTTGCAGATACTATGAGCAAGGAGTTTGAGATGAGTATGATGGGTGAGTTGACCTTCTTCCTCGGGTTGCAAATCAAGCAAACCCGAGATGGGACGTTCGTGCATCAAGGCAAATACATGAAGGACATCCTGAAGAAGTTCGACATGGGCGAGGCTGTTGACACTTCTTAGCGTCGCTACCAAGAATAGGGTTTGAATCTATCCCCGGCAACAGCGCCAGAAATGCTTGTTGGTATTTCTTAGCGAAGCAGCAAAGTTCGCAAGCGCACGGAAGATACCGTTGTAGCACTTCACCCGGTGGTATTCAGGGTATCGTAATTTCTCAGGGAACGGAAGTGTTCAAGGTCACGGATCTAATAAACCCTAGAGAGAAAAGAGGGGAATGACTTGGGTAACGAGGTTCTTCTAATACTTAGAAGCCTCAAACAAGGTAACGTGTTTTCACAACCTTACTTCGGGCACCGGCTTATACCTGGTCTGCCAGGTAACTCCGGCCTATAGCTCTACGCCGTATCCGAACGTGGGGGAAACTAAGGGCAAACAGGGCTGTCACCACCTGCCGCCGACCCCTCACCCGTGGGATACGAGGCAAACGAGGGTAGCTCTTAGCTTAGACACCACGTCTACGCTATTAGCTACTACTCTAGCGTTGGCCAGGAACACCTCCAAATGATTCAGAGGTTCCTCTACTAGAGTATCCACCAAAAGATGGACAACGAACCCGCAAGATTGTAAGAACAAGATAACAATGCTCAAGAACTTACTAGAACAAAAGTAGAACTCAACCTTTTCTTACTCCAATGTAGTAAGTCGGGTTGAAGAGGTACAGCGCAGGAAGTAGTCAATACTTCGGCCTCCCGACTAGTGCAACTAGGGGATGGAGCCGGTTACTTGCTACTTCTCTTACTCTACTCTCTATCTCGCTCCCTATTCTATTCCTAACCTAGAGGCTAAGGATATGAGTGAAGCTCTTCCTCTCTACTTCTTCTCTTGTATCTTTTTCCTTCCCCCTTGAGAGGTCCTCTCCCCATGCTTATATAGGAGTTCTAGGTCGGTTCAATAGGGGGTTTTCTGCAATTTTCACCCAGCACCGCCTTAGGGACATTGATTGTACCGCCTCTGCAAAGGCGGTGGACAAGTGACGTCACCAGGGGGGCGGTCGACCCAGGGGGCGGCCGCCCCCTGGCTGGGCTCCCGTGGGCTGGGCCAAAGCCCATTTGGCCTGAAATGTCGTGCTGAGTTTGAATCTGGTTGAAGTTTGATACACTTTGGTACTTGGTTTTGATTTTTCCTTTAATTCTTCCTATACTTTCGGCCCAAATCACGTTGTTCCTGTATAAATATATGTTCACCAAAACTGTGGAATTTGTTAGTGTAAAAAAGGCCCTACCTCTAGTTTGGTGACATTTTTATAGAGAATCATATGCATGTTGGTGATATAGAATATGTGTTAAGAATCGCCAACAAACTCCCCCACACTTAGTCTTTTGCTCGTCCTCGAGTAAAGTTTTGTGTTTGGACTTAAGATGGCTCCTTTTTCTCATGAAAATAGATCTGCATACAAGTTATTCCAGGCTTCACCTGAACTTATGAGCAGTCAGAAGTGTCTACCAAGTCATCTTGAGTAATTGAAAAATGGAACAGTGTGGAATCAACTCTTCTTATTCAACTCTGCTTAAAACTTGGGGTTTTGTATTTTGATAAAAGAAATAGCCTTGCTCTTCAAATGATACTCTCAAGTCACTCAAGAAGTGTATGATCCTCACCAAAGGCTTTTTTTCATATCATTCTACCAACTAAAGCTGTATCTGGAGTTTTGGGTAGAGAAAGAAGTAGGCATACTTGTATTGTAGGTATTGCAAAGTCAAAGAATTGGACCTTAGGAGATTTCAGTCATACACTTAGATCAAGAAATGCAAGTGTGTGAAAATATTTTCTTTTTGGATACTCCTTTTCTCATGTCTTTCTCTCCTTTTGGAAACTTGGGAATTATGGGCTATCTTTATTCATCCTTTTTTTAGAGAGAGGTGGGCATCGAAGTACCCATTGTTTTCATTTGGACACTTGTCCATTTTTGTTTTACTCTCTCATTTTTTTTAGAGAGAGGCGGGTATCGGAGTACCCATTGTTTTCATTTGGACACTTGTCCATTTTTTTACTCTCTCATTTTTTTTTGGATAGCCCATAATTCTTTTCAAGATTTTTGGGAGAGAAAGATCATGATCAATGGTGGAGCATTTATTTTTGTGGTGGATGCATGGCATGTCTTGCGTAACTCTTAATGCAAGAGTTAGTTTTATTTGGTGGGTGTACGTGAATCTTGATCTTGAATGCATGAAAGAAGTCTACACATAGGTCACAACTATTTGAATAAGCTCAATACAAATACAAGCAGCATATGAATATACGGTTTGCAAAGTTTTTCATCATATGGCTCTGGTAGGATATATCATAGAAGAGCAGGCTTTTGAATTTGATTTGTAAAATAAATCCCAAGTTCGTTGCAAGAGTGAACAAGTTCATATCATCCTACTATATCGCAAATTTCAATTACTTAGAGAATTGGGGTCCCTATAACAAGTTGCTCATGAGTCATAGGAATTTTAGCGAGGAATAAAGAATATGCAAATCATTTTCAATGATAGAAAGGAATTGGAGTAATTCTCTTTTTTTTATTGTCATGGGAGGAACAAAAGAATGTTGGTGAAATTGCTATGTAGATATACCTCAGTGTTGATTCCTCTTCCCCCACACTTGTTTTTGTACCTATCTTTTGATTTAAACAAGTAGACACAAAGAATACAAAAACAAGTGGAGACAAATATATTCAAATAAAGGAACATCATTTATTCTGTTCTTATTCAAGTTTTTATTTTGAAAATTCTAATCCCAATTAACCAATTTTATTCTTTCAATTTCTTTTTCAAAAGTGGGTTCTAGGAAAACTTTTAAACGTTGACCATTTACCTTTGTAATATTACCGTTGTCGTCTTGAACGGTGATCGCTCCATGTTCATATGTGTTGATGACAGTGTATGGTCCTTTCCACTTGCTTCGAAGTTTTCCTTCACCGAATAATTTTACCTTGAAGTTGAAGAGCAGAACGCGATCGCCTATCTTGAACTCCTTCGGCTTGATCCGGTGGTCGTGCCATCTTTTTGTTCTTTCTTTGTATAGCTTGGCACTGTGGTAAGCTTTTTCTCGCCATTCTTCTAGCTCGGATATTTGTCTTTGCCTATTTCTTCCGGCTAGCTTGACGTCCATGTTCCACTTCTTTATTGCCCAGTGAGCTCGGTGCTCAAGCTCAATAGGGAGATGGCATGTTTTGCCATAAACCATCTGGAACGGTGACATGCCTATGGGGGTTTTATAAGCAGTCCGATATGCCCAAAGGGCATCTGGAAGCTTATTCTTCCAACCTTTCCCCATTTCGTCGACTGTTTTCTGCAAGATGTTCTTTATCTGTTTATTTGAAGTTTCTGCCTGCCCGCTTGTTTGAGGGTGATATGGGGTAGCTATGTTGTGCTTTGCGCCGAGTTCACGCAAGAAGCTTCTGAAAGTTTTGTCGATGAAGTGTGATCCTCCGTCACTTATGACCATCCTTGGTGTTCCAAACCGAGGAAAGATCACTTCATGGAACATCTTCCGTGCGTGCTTGGCGTCTGCAGCTCGGCATGGTAGTGCTTCTACCCATTTTGACACATAGTCCACAGCCACCAGGATATACTCGCAATCATGGGACTTCTGAAATGGTCCCATGAAGTCAACGCCCCACACATCAAATATTTCTATTGGCATATTGTAGTGGAGAGGTATTGCATTGCGTGCAGTGATGCCTCCTTGGAGCTGACACTTCCGACACCTTCGGATGAATTCTCTGGTGTCCTCATACATCGTTGGCCAGAAGAATCCGCACTGTCAGATCTTGGATTGTGTGCGGAAAGCTCCGTAATGGCCTCCATATGGTGCTGAATGGCATTGCTCTATGATCTGTTCTCCTTCTATGGCTGGTATGCACCTCCTCAAAAGTCCGTCAGAACAGACTCGGTACAGGTACGGGTCGTCCCAAAGGTGGCGGCGGCTTTCTACTTGCAGTTTCTTCCTGTTCTCGCCCGGTGGTACGTACCCTGTGACCATGTAGTTCACGATGTTGGCGTACCATGGGTTCAAGTCGGTCACCTTCAACAGCATGTCGTCACGCAAGAAGTCGTTGTTGGGCAGCTCCTGCATGTTAGTGACTTGCATGTGCGAAAGATGGTCTGCTACTGTATTTTCTATTCCTTTTTTATCTTTTATCTCTAAATCAAATTCTTGAAGTAACAGAATCCATCTAATTAGGCGAGGTTTTGCATCTTTCTTAGTGAGCAAATATTTTAATGCAGCATGATCAGTGTAAACAATGATTTTTGCTCCAACTAAGTAAGATCTGAATTTATCAATAGCAAAAACTACTGCAAGGAGTTCTTTTTCAGTGGTAGCATAATTCAATTGAGCTCCTGTCATAGTTTTGCTAGCATAGGCAATTGCATGATGCTGTTTATCTTTTGTTTGACCCAGAACTGCCCCTACAGCATAGTCACTAGCATCACACATTATCTCAAACGGTAGCGACCAATCTGGGGGTTGAATGATTGGCGCTGAGATGAGTGCTTTCTTAAGGGTGTGGAAAGCATTAAGACACTCATTAGTGAACTCAAAGGGTGCGTCCTTAGCTAAAAGGTTCGTGAGGGGTCTAGAAATCTGAGAGAAGTCCTTGATAAACCGTCTGTAGAACCCTGCATGACCCAAGAAGCTTCGGATTCCCTTAACGTTCACCGGGGGTGGTAGACGTTCTATAACCTCGATCTTAGCCTTGTCTACCTCGATCCCCCTCTCAGATACTAAGTGTCCAAGAACTATGCCTTCCCTGACCATGAAATGGCACTTTTCCCAGTTAAGTACCAGGTCTTTCTCTCGGCATCTTTGCAGAACTTTGTCTAGATTCTCCAGACAATGATCAAAAGTTTTTCCATAGACTGAAAAATCGTCCATGAAAACTTCCATGATTTCTTCTATCATGTCTGAGAAAATAGACATCATGCACCTTTGAAAAGAGGCGGGCGCATTGCATAGCCCAAAGGACATGCGCCTATAAGCAAACGTTCCATAAGGACACGTGAACGTGGTTTTGCTTTGGTCGTCAGGGTGGATAGGTATCTGATGATAACCCAAATACCCATCAAGGAAACAAAAGAAAGAATGTTTTGCCAACCGCTCTAGCATTTCATCAATGAAGGGCAGCGGAAAATGGTCTTTCTTTGTTGCTTTGTTAAGTTTTCGGTAGTCAATGCACATCCTCCACCCTGTTGGCAGTCGTTGAGGAATTAGCTCATCTTTATTATTCTTAATGACTGTCATGCCTCCTTTCTTAGGGACCACTTGGACGGGACTAACCCAGTCACTATGTGGTACGGGATAGATGATCCCGGCGTGAAAAAGTTTGAGAACCTCCTTTTTCACAACTTCACGCATCGCATTATTAAGCCTACGCTGAGGCTCACGAGAGGGTGTCATATCAAGGTCTGTAGGTATGCGATGTGTGCAAAGAGTTGGGCTTATTCCCTTAAGATCTTGCAGGGAATACCCGAAGGCTGCTCTATGCTTTTCTAAAACGGCAATGAGTTTGTCTGTCTCCTCTTCGGATAACTTATCACTGATGATAACGGGAGTTTCTTTGTTGCCATTAAGAAAAACATAGCGTAAACCAGCGGGTAAGGGTTTAAGCTCAACCGGGGGTTTTGGCGGTGTTTCATCCTTGGGGAGCTCTATCGTTTCTCCTAACTCATCTTCTTCTTGGATGAAGGACTCAGCATCTTTATCTAAAGACGATTCGGGTGTTTCAAAGGGTGAAACGGCCATCACCTCCTTGGGCATCTTGAGGTTAGGGAGAGAGTCTGACACTGAGTTTTTGGCTCGAGTGATTGGAATGGTAAAAGTGTCTCTCCCTAAGTGTAAGTCCAGAGCCCCTGTAGGTGGGATAACGTTGGCTAAGCTTTCTAAGGGTTGCCCAATCAAAAGGTCAAAACTTTGTATGTCAAAGACATAAAAGTCGAGACACAATTTGATGTTCTCAAATCATACTGTAGTTTGGTGGAGAATTCCACAACTTTGCAAATTAGTACGAGGGGCAAACCTAAGAATTTTGTGAGTTGGAGTGAGACGCTCATCACCAAAATAGGTGGTAGCGAAAGATTTTGACATCAAATTCACTCCAACATGAGGATTGTATAGCACGTAATCCCAGCTACCTCGAACTTCACAACGGATGGAAGAAGATGGGAAAGTAATCCGAAGCGTATCGGAGGAACCTTCCACTTCTTCCGTCCATTCACTACTCATGATCGCTGTGAGTTGTTTGATAGAATTGCTTATGAACTCCTCATCCAGCTGATCAGTGGTAGCGGCAACTTGAGGTTTTCTTTGGCTCGAGTATTTCGAGGTGTTTTCGTAATCTTCAAAAAGATCATCCTCGAAATCCGGGAGGTCCAAGGAATGATAAAATTCCTTAGGAGGTCCCAACTCGGGTGGAAGTGTCTCTAAAGGTGTGCTTTTAGTGGTAGCTATGGACACTTCCGCAACTTCTGGTTCGGGTTCCACACGGAGGGGTTCTAGCGGAGGAGTGTTTTCTAGAATGCGATCTAGCAAAGCTTCTCCTTCCGCTGTGGTTTTATGGTTAAACGAACCTCCGGCAGCTAGGTCTAGTTGCAGGGCCGATTCCTTGTGAAGACCTAGCCAAAAATGTTGTAAAAGAACATGGCTAGGTATTGACAAGTCAGGGCCAGAACGGGTAAGGATTAAGAATCTATCCCAGGCTGTACCTATGGTTTCCTTCTCTTTTTGTTGGAAGCTGAGAATCTCTTGTCGTAGGGCAGCAATTCGAGATATAGGGAAAAACGTGAGACAGAATCTGTTCCTCAGTTCTTCCCAATCTCCACTTACTTTCCCTACGTTGTGGGCGTACCACTGTTTCGCCTCCTCTTCAAGCGAGAAAGGAAACAGTTTCCACCTAAGAGTTTCTTGTGACATGCCTGAAATGGTCAGGCATGCACAGAGTTGCTCAAACTCCCGCAAGTGATGGTATGGGTTTTCGTAGTCTAAACCAGAGAAGGGTTGTTCCCGAACCATGGCTATAAAACCAGGACGGAGCTCATAACCTGAAGCTGTGATGGGCCTTGATGATTGCGGTGGTTCTATGAGCTCGCCATTGGGAGCAGAAAGTTGGTAAAGAGAGTTTTGCTCCATTGGGTATAAAGAAAAGGTAAAAGAAATAAGAAAAGAAAGAGATACACGGGCAACTAGGTCCTGAACACAAAAACGACAACCGTTCCTCGGCAACGGCGCCAGAAATGCTTGTTGACACTTCTTAGCGTCGCTACCAAGAATAGGGTTTGAATCTATCCCCGGCAACGGCGCTAGAAATGCTTGTTGGTATTTCTTAGCGAAGCAGCAAAGTCCGCAAGCGCACGGAAGATACCGTTGTAGCACTTCACCCGGTGGTATTCAGGGTATCGTAATTTCTCAGGGAACGGAAGTGTTCAAGGTCACGGATCTAATAAACCCTAGAGAGAAAAGAGGGGAATGACTTGGGTAACGAGGTTCTTCTAATACTTAGAAGCCTCAAACAAGGTAACGTGTTTTCACAACCTTACTTCGGGCACCGGCTTATACCTGGTCTGCCAGGTAACTCCGGCCTATAGCTCTACGCCGTATCCGAACATGGGGGAAACTAAGGGCAAACAGGGCTATCACCACCTGCCGCCGACCCCTCACCCGTGGGATACGAGGCAAACGAGGGTAGCTCTTAGCTTAGACACCACGTCTACGCTATTAGCTACTACTCTAGCGTTGGCCAGGAACACCTCCAAATGATTCAGAGGTTCCTCTACTAGAGTATCCACCAAAAGATGGACAACGAACCCGCAAGATTGTAAGAACAAGATAACAATGCTCAAGAACTTACGAGAACAAAAGTAGAACTCAACCTTTTCTTACTCCAATGTAGTAAGTCGGGTTGAAGAGGTACAGCGCAGGAAGTAGTCAATACTTCGGCCTCCCGACTAGTGCAACTAGGGGATGGAGCCGGTTACTTGCTACTTCTCTTACTCTACTCTCTATCTCGCTCCCTATTCTATTCCTAACCTAGAGGCTAAGGATATGAGTGAAGCTCTTCCTCTCTACTTCTTCTCTTGTATCTTTTTCCTTCCCCCTTGAGAGGTCCTCTCCCCATGCTTATATAGGAGTTCTAGGTCGGTTCAATAGGGGGTTTTCTGCAATTTTCACCCAGCACCGCCTTAGGGACATTGATTGTACCGCCTCTGCAAAGGCGGTGGACAAGTGACGTCACCAGGGGGCGGTCGACCCAGGGGGCGGCCGCCCCCTGGCTGGGCTCCCGTGGGCTGGGCCAAAGCCCATTTGGCCTGAAATGTCGTGCTGAGTTTGAATCTGGTTGAAGTTTGATACACTTTGGTACTTGGTTTTGATTTTTCCTTTAATTCTTCCTTTACTTTCGGCCCAAATCACGTTGTTCCTGTATATATATATGTTCACCAAAACTGTGGAATTTGTTAGTGTAAAAAAGGCCCTACCTCTAGTTTGGTGACATTTTTATAGAGAATCATATGCATGTTGGTGATATAGAATATGTGTTAAGAATCGCCAACAGAGGCCAAGCCTCTTACGATGCCCATGGAGACGACTATTGTGATGGACGCGGACCAGGACAGAGAGACTGTTGACCAGAAGGAGTATAGGAGCATGATTGGCTCTCTCCTGTACTTGACGGCAACGAGGCCAGACATACACTTCGCAGTGTGTCTGTGCGCTCGCTTTCAAGCGTCCTCTCGGACTTGCCACAAGCAGGTGGTCAAGCACATCATGAGGTACCTCCGATTCACTCCTGAGTTTGGTCTTTGGTACTCTTCTTCTTCGACCCTTTCGCTTTGTGGTTATTTTGATGCGGATTTTGCTGGCTGTCGGCTTGAGTGCAAGTCTACTTATGAGACTTGTCAATTTCTTGGCTCTTCGCTTGTTTCATGGTCTTCTCGCAAGCAGTCTAGCGTAGCCCAGTCTACCACCAAGGCCGAGTATGTCGCTGCCGCTTCTTGTGCTTCACAGCTTTTATGGATGGTTGCTACTTTGCGTGATTTTGGTCTAGATTTCAGTCGGGTTCCTTTGCTTTGTGACAACATGGGTGTCATTAGTGTAGCAAAGAACCCTATTCTTCACTCCAAGACCAAACACATCGATGTTCGCTTTCACTTTCTTCGTGATCACTATGAGAAAGGCGACATTGATCTTAGGCATGTAGACACCCATAACCAGGTTGCGGATATTTTCACCAAGCCTTTGGATCTCTCAACCTTTGCTAGGTTGCGAGGTGAGCTTGGTGTGTGTTTCCCCTTTTAGATGGGGGAAGCATTTTGTTAATGTACCATAGACTAATTTTCTGATCCTTGTGTTTTTGGGTCTTGAGTCTTTTTAGTTTAGTTTTGGCTCCAATTCTGACTTCATCATGTATACATCTTGCAGTTTCAAGCTTCATGTCTATATTCTTGAGAATGAATCCAAGCTCTGATTAGTGTATGCTTCGATGATATATGATGATGCTTGTAGCTTAGGCTCATGTTGATCACTGATACATGTTGTGAGCTAAGCTATTTTTCAGAATGATGAACATGATTAAGAAACTTAAAATTTGATATATGTTCACCATTGAGATTGGCAACTAGCATGTGTAGGATGTGTTGAGGTCTCTTGAGCTATTTCATATATGCTAGGTTGCTATGTCTCTAGTTCCGAGTCATTCACTTGCTTGGACTGTTCATATTCTGCTTAAAATGAACCAAGTTATAGTGAATTGAAAAGATCGAGATGGGATTGCTTTGTCAACATATCACGGTATCGAGACAGTTTCTCATTGCACCTCGATCTTAGGCATGTAGACACCCATAACCAGGTTGCAGACATTTTCACCAAGCCTTTGGATCTCTCAACTTTTGCTAGGTTGAGAGGTGACCTTGGTGTGTGTTTCCCCTTTTAGATAGGGGGAGCACTTTGGTTGTTGTACCATAGACTGACTACTCCGATACCCTTTGGTTTTGGGTTTTTTAGTTTTAGTCTAGTTTTTCTATTCTAGACTAATTTTTGCATGCATTTCATCATGTATACATCTTACATTTTTGAGCTTCATGTCTATAATCTTTAGAATGAACTTATGCTCTGAATAGGTTGTGCTCCAATGCTATATGATGATGCTTGTAGCTTAGACTCTTTTTTATCACATTATACATGTTGTGAGCTAAGCTACTTTTCCAAATGATGAATAATCTTAATGGACATAAAACTTGATACTTGTTCACCATTGAGATTGACAACTAGCATGTTTAGAATGTGTTGAGGTCACTTGAGCTATTTCATATATGCAAGGTTGCTATGTCTCTAGTACTGAGTCATTCACTTGCTTGGTATGTTCATATTCTGCCTAATTTGAACCAAGATCAAGAAGAGATTGTTTTGTCAGCACATCACGGTATCGAGACTGTTTCTCATTGCACTTTTGGGTTAAACTTGAGCCATGTAGTGCAAGACCGAAACTGATGCTTTAAGCTTCTGATTGCTTTTGCATAGGCTTAGCTCGGTTGAAAAGTTAGGCAATGACAAGCTTTCAACCTCTCGCAATCATATGCTGAAATCTGAACTTGTGTTAATAACCGCTGCAAATCTCCGATAAAATCTGAAAAACACAAGTCTATGTTTCATTCTATAGCATGATGATTGAACTTTGCTAGGGGTAGTTCACCTTGTATACATGTTTAGCACTTGCTTGACTTCCTGTCTATACATGTTGAGTGCTATTTTGATGGTGAATCCCTTTTCTAATTGGCTTAAAACTGCTCACAAAGCTTATTTGTTCATATTTCATATTTTGTGATCAGTTTGAGCCTTTGCTAGCACTTCTGCTTGTTGCTAAGTTATCGGATCAGCACTATTTAGAGCATTCTTTCACTCTAACGACTATATACCTGAAGCTACTAACCTGCATTTTAGACTCATGTGCATTTGCTTGCTCCGATAGGCATGGCTTAGCTTCATTTCGCTTGTTTGAACTTCTTTTCCTCTCTTGATTGGTTGCAAATTGCCCCCAAAAGGGAGATTTTTCACATTATGGTGACAATTTGCAATTTATGTACTTCACTTGTTGAGGGAGAGTTCTTTTAGCGAGGGGGAGTATTTTTGCTTTACTGCTCTTTTAACGTCATGAGTTTTGATTGGTATAGAGTTTTCAGCTAGTTGTGTCGAGCCTCTATGCCTCTGTCTTGAGGGACTAGCTGTTTTCGCATGTTTATGTGTTTCGATTGGTATGGAGCTTTCTGCTAGTTGTATTGAGCCTCTATGCCTCCATCTTGAGGGACTAGCAGTTTTGCATGCTTATATGCCTTTAGTTTCAGTTGGTATCGAGTTTTCAGCTAGTGGTGTTAAGCCCTTTTCTGCCTCTTATTGAGGACTAGCTTGCTTTTTGACTTGGTTGCGTCGAGCCGTTGCCCATGTCTTTGGGAACCAAGTCTTTCGCTCTTTGTGATCGAGTTTTGCTCTATGCTGAGTTGTTGCTCCGATCTTTTGCTTGGTTGTGTCGAACCGTTGCCCATGACTTTGGGGACCAAGCTCTGCTCATCTCGACTTGTCCTTCTTCGGCTTCTGTCTTGGCTTTTGGACATGTTGAGTGAGCTTCCTCTTCTATCTACTTCTACTTTCTTTTTCTCTTTGATTATGGATACTCTATGTTGACGATGCACTCATCAAGGGGGAGATTGCAAACACAAGGTTGATATGTGCCCTTGTGGTTCCTTTCGTGAGTGATGAGCGATCGGTCAACAGACAACATGTGTCTCTTGGTTGTGTTGATGTGCAGGTGTGGAGCTCGAAGACAGTGGTCGATGGCGAAGTGAAGGTCAAGTAGAGACGTGTCGTGCCGATGGACCAGGAGCGGTGAAGGGCAGACGTGAGGCTTGGACCGACGGACCAGGAGGCCAGAGGACCAGCTGTGGTAGATGGCACATGGCATCGGCAAGCGAGAGCACATGGGGATGTGCGGTGCATCGGCCGAGTCGGGAGGAAGACGATGGCGTCGCGACACTTGGCAGGAGGCCGAGAAGGAAGGCGAAGGCGTTGTGCCCGGCGTGGAGGCTGGACATGCATCGACATCGGTTCCGGTGGTCGGGGTGTGCCAACCACATCCCGTCTATGTTGCGGGTTTGGTAGTGGAGCCTCGAAAAACTACCCTCGACGGTTTCTGAGTTTGGGCCTCAAAACTCGGGGTGGACGGTTTTCGAGTTTGGGCCTCAAAACTCAGAGTGGCCGGTTTCTGAGTATGGGCCTCAAAACTCGGGGTGGATAGTTTACCAGGTTTGGGCCTCAAAACCTGGGCTGACGGGTTTCTGAGTTTGGGCCACAAAACTCAGCCGAAGGACAGGTTTCACGGTTTTGGCCTCAAAACCGGGGGGGAGGTTCCAAATGGAACGATCGACATGTGGCGGCGTCGAGAGGCTTGTGTTGCGGCGAAGCTATCAGTGAGAAAGGCGCGGCGGTCGATAGGACGACACGTGGCGGTATCCTGAGGCTTGCGTCGAGGCGAAGCTAAGGATGAGGAAGGCATGTGGCCGTCGGATCAAGTCTTGGCAGAGTTAGACCGGAATACACCTAGGGTTAGCCTGTCCGCTCTTGTATCTAGGGGTAGAAGGGGAATACGTGTAATAGGCTATAAATAGAGAGGTATCCCCTCCTCTCATTCTATCCTTGCAGCTTCCATTCTCTTAGCCTTCACTTAGGTGTTCTTGCATATCGCTTCCTGTGATCCACAGAGACAGTAATCATACCTCTGTGTAGTTGGGATTTTGAGGAAGCGAGACCATAATCTCATTATTGTCTCGTGGGTTCGAGACACGGTTGAAATCTTGATCGATTCACGTTCTTGTTTTGTGTGCTTTGCATTTTCGATTTTTGCACTCGTGGAGATTTGCCTCGTACTTCCTCTCAGGGAGTTGGTTTTTGATTTCGCTTGAATCACTTTGTGCACGAACGTGATTGTGATCTTTTCACCGAAGGAATTGCTCTCTAACCTCGCGAATCAACATATCGGTTGATTTCTTTGTGGGATCGATTTTTCATCTCCTTTCCCCCGAACTTCTCCGTTTCACCGATTTTGTGATAGGTTCGAGCCATGATCTTCTAGGAGTAGCTCACTATCCTCCTTGTGACTCCCCTCATCAAGTTTAAGCCTTAGTGCTTTCGATTTGAGGGAGATCGAGTCGAATCGGTGGACGAACTGTGCAACATCGGGGTGACCAGACGCTGACTCCGTGCGTCCGGTCGTTGAAGGCCGAGCGAGATACTCTGCGTGAGATTGACCGGACTCACTGAGATTACTTGACCGGATGCGCAGTAGTCACTGTTTATCAGGGTTTGTGCACTATGACCCGACGCTCATTTGCTCTGACCGGACGCTCCCTGTACTAAGTTCGGTCACAAACAGAGAAGTCCCAAAACGGGATTTTCCTGACCGAACGCGTCCGGTCCTCTCTAATCGGACGCTAGTCAGTGTCTGGTCAGTGCAGTCTTGTACGTTTTCATCCGCGGTTTCTACGGTGTTCGTCCGACTTGCGATCTGATTTTTGTGGGAGCTTTCTTGTGGTGTCCCGCTATGTTCCTAGGGAACATCCACCTAATCACTTGGGCCGTGGACATCGCGTTGGTCAGTTTGCCTTTTGGGTGATTTTTTGGGATAAGGGCCATCATTTCTCGAGAAGAAATTGCGGATCCATGGGTGTATACCGAGTCTCTGAGTGATGAGTGATTGTCAACTGGGATGATGCGCATGTTCTTTGGCTTGTGTTGTGCAGGTGTCGAGCACGGATGCAGTGATCAGAGGCAAGGTGAAGGTCAAGTAGAGACGTGTCGTGCCGATGGACCGAGAGTGGCGAAGGGCGGACGTGAGGCTTGGACTGAGGGACCGGTGGCCCGAGGATCAGCTGTGGTGGCTGACAGCCTGGGACAGCGACGAGCGAAGACTTGCGGTCATGTGTTGCCTAAGTCGAGGACTTGGGGACACGTGTCGGTGAACGGGGTGCACGGGCGGTGCATCCCATCTACGGCGTCGGTTTGGTGGTAGAGCCAGAGAAAAAGCATCGGATGGACGGTTTCCAGGTTTGGGCCTCAAAACCTGGGTGCGGATGGTTTCCGAGTTTGGCCACAAAACTCGGGCTGAGGACGGTTTCCAGGTTTGGGCCTCAAAACCTGGGTGCTGCGGGTTTGCTGAGTTTGGGCCTCAAAACTTAGATGCTGGTGGACTGGTTTCCCGGTTTGGGCCTCAAAACTGGGGGTTGGCTGGAAAGGCTGGTTTCCCGGTTTGGGCCACAAAACCGGGGGTGCAGAGCGGTGCCGGCACGTGGCGGCAATCGGGAGGTTGCGTTGAGGCAACGCTACGAGTTGTGCGGGCGTGGCCGTCGGATCCACCAACCATCGAGTTGGTCCAGAATAACCTTAGGGTTTAGCTGGTTCGCTCTGTAAGTAGTTAGGGGTAGAGTGGGAATTAGGAATAGTTAGAATTAGGATAAGTAGGGGGAGACACCCACCTCCCCATCTATCTCAGTCATTTGCTCTTTGCTTCTAGGGTTTCCTGCTCTCCCAATCCCCTGTTGTAGCTAGCTGAGATCCGTAGAGAACCATACCTCTGTGTACTGGAGATTTTGAGGAAGTGAGGCCGTAACCTCACTGTTGTAGCGTGTGGTAGCCACACGGTTGTAGATCGATGACTTGATTCGCGTTTTGTTCGTGTTCTTCGCGTTCTTCATTTCTCCGCGATTTTCCCGTCACTCGATCTCCCTCTATATTGCGTCTTTGTGAAATCCGTTTGAATCAACTTGTTCGTTTTTGAAAGGAGATCATTTCCACCGAAGGAATTCATCTATCTCCTCACGAACAAGTAGATCGGGTTGATTTCGTTTTCGTGGCGCTTTTTTGGTTCATACTTCTCCCCTTTCGATTTCCCGGTGTTTGAGTTGTTTTGAGCGGATGATTTCTTGGGGATAGTCTCCTAACTACTCCGTGATCATCTTCTCCAAGTTTGGGAACGTGGGATTGAGTTTTGATTCGAATTTGGGAAGATTCATGAGAGGGGCGACCAAATTCGCCCTCTCTGTTCATCCGCGGACAGTCCGCCGTTTGGGTCGCGGATAGTCCGCGCGTCGGGGTCGGCCAGACCAGTAGCCTGACTCCGCGCTGTTGAGCACGCGATTTTTGAACCGCGGACAGTCCGCCGTTGTTCTTGGCGGACAGTCCGGGAACGTCCAGTGAGGTTTCAGCAGAGTTGCTGTTTCTGGTATTTGACCGGTGGACAGTCCGCCATCCCCTCGCGGACAGTCCGCAGTAGGGGCAGACAGTCCGGGACTCCAGGTCCGGACAGTCCGCGGATTGGCTGAAGCTTCCGGTTTAGTGCGTTTGCTCTCCCGGCTTCTTCGCTTGGTTTCCGGACTTCTCGTTTGGCCCTAGAGTTGTCCAAGGAACATCTCTAACTATCTTTGCTACTTGTTAGAATAGGTATTTAGGGAGTTCTCGACGTAGCCGTCTATCTACGTTCGGGACTTGGTTTTTGGGGATCGAACTTGCTCCGGCGCTTTTGGCATTCGGTTTGCTATCGCTTTGTGGTGCCTCGCTGTGATCCTCGGGATCATCCACCTTCTTCCAAGGGTCGTGGGCATCACGGTTTCGGTCGTAGCTTTCGGGGGTTGATTTTGGGACATTTGGCCAAAGTTTTGAGAGAAATTTTTGAGCTCCCATTCACCCCCCCCCCCCTCTGGTCGCCTTGCTAGTGCTTTCTCGGTCCTTCAATTGGTATCGGAGCGGGTTAAGGATCTTCCACCTTAGCCGGTTCCAGATCCACAGAAGGCGACATGGATCGCGGCGTGGGCAAACCGCCGTTTTTCGATGGGACGAACTATGCGTATTGGAAGATACGCATGTCGGTCTATCTGCAGAGTATTGGTGCTTCCATTTGGGATATTTGCAACTCTGCCGATTACGTGGTCTTGGCTGCTCGTGCGACTCAGCGTCAGATCGATGATCACGATGCCAATAGCCGAGCCCGTAATGCACTTTTCTCATGTTTGAGCATGAGTGAGTTTGATCGCGTTTCTCACCTCGCTACGGCTCAGGAGATTTGGGATACCCTCATGCGTTTCCATGAGGGAACCTCTCAAGTCAAAACCCGTCAAGCGAGAGTACGAGAACTTTCGACATATGCCTGGCGAGAGCATAGAAAGTTTATTCGCTCGCTTTCAGGTGATTGTCAATAGGATGAGGGCTAACAAGGAGCTGTTGCCTTTCGACGATCATGAGAGAGCTTTGAAGCTTTTGCATACTCTTGATCGGTCGGTGTGGGACTCCAAAGTTCAGGCGATCATCGAATCAACTAACTATGAGACCCTCACGTGCGATGAGCTCTTTAGTAAGCTCAAGTCCAGTGAGATTGACGCCATGGCGAGGGCTTCTTATGAAAATCCTTCTCGCCCGTCGATGGCTTTGGTTTCTGAGAACACAAGGTTGATATGCGCCCTTGTGGTTCCCTTCCTGAGTGATGAGTGATCGATCAACGGGCAACATGTCTCTTGGCTGTGTTGATGTGCAGGTGCAGAGCTCGGAGACAGTGGTCAAAGGTGAGGTGAAGGTCAAGCGGGACGTGTCGTGCCGACGGACCGGGAGCGGTGAAGGGCGAACGTGGAGCTTGGACTGACGGACCGGGAGACCTGAGGACCAGCTGTGGTAGCTGGCACGTGGCGTCGACAAGCAAGAAGACATGGGGATGTGCGGTGCATCGGCCGAGTCGGGAGGAAGGTGATGGCGTCGTGACACTTGGCGGGAGGCCGAGAAGGATGGCGAATGCACTGTGCCCGGCGTGGAGGCTGGACATGCTCCGGCATCGGTGCTGGAACTCGGGGTGTGCGAACCACATCCCGTCTACGGCACGGGTTCGGTAGCTGAGCCTCAAAAAGCTACCATCGACGGTTTCCGAGTTTGGGCCACAAAACTCGGGGTGGCCGGTTTCCGAGTTTGGGCCTCAAAACTCGGCGAGGACGGTTTCCAGTTTTGGGCCTCAAAACCTGGGCGCGCGGGTTTCTGAGTTTGGGCCACAAAACTCAGCCGGAGGACAGGTTTCCCGGTTTCAGCCTCAAAACCGGGGGAAGGCCCAGGTTTCCCGGTTTCGGCCTCAAAACCGGGGGGAGGTCCGCAAAAAGGACGGTCGACACGTGGCGGTGTGGAGAGGCTGGCGCGGCGGCGTAGCTATCCACAAGGAAGGCGCGGTGGTCGGCAGGGCGGCACGTGGCGGCATCCTGAGGCTTGCGTCGAGGCGAAGCTAAGGGTGAGGAAGGCGCGGGGCCGTCGGATCAACGTCAAGCAGAGTTGGATCGGGATACCCCTAGGGTTGGCCGTTTCGCTCACCTACCTAGGGTTAGAAGGGGATTATTGTTTAGGCTATAAATAAGAGAGGCACCCCTCCTCTCCTCTCATCCTTTCAGCCATTTGCTCTAAGCACTCTCTCTCTCTAGCCTTCAGCTTAGTTCTAATCATACCTGGTTGTAGAGGATCCACAGAGAAGACTCAATCATGCCTCTGTGTTTTTGGGAAGTTTAGGAAGTGAGACCGTAATCTCACGTTTGTAGCGTGTGTTTGCCACACGGTTGCAATCTTAGTCTTGTGATTCGAGTTTTGGTTGTGTTCTTCGCGGATTGCTTTTTGGTCCCGTTTTCCCGTCGCTTGATCTCTTTGCTTGGTGCGTCTTTTGCAAATCCTCTTGAACCAAGTTGTTCTAGATCGTGAGACTATTCTTTCCACCGAAGGAATTCATCTCAATCCTCACGGTCTAGGAGATCTTACGATTTTCGTTTTGGATCGCGTTCTTGCTCCCTTGCCCCAAAATCTCGTGATCCACCGAATTGGAGTTAGGTTCGAGCCATGATCTCTTAGGAGTAGCTCACTAACATCCGTGTGACTCCTCAAAACGAATCCTAGGCCTAGAGCATTTGATTCGGAGGGGATCGGGTTGAATCACCGAAGAACAGTTCTCTGATCGGGGGCATCGGACGCTCGACACCGGAGCATCGGACGCTGCAGTCATAGCATCGGACGCTCCGGTGACGCGTGTCACTTTCGCAGCGTTTTTGGTTGCATCGGACGCTCGGCATCGGACGCGCCGGAGCCTTTGCATCGGACGCTGGGTGATCACTGTTCACAGCGTCCGATGATGGAACAGTAAGGTTCCAGAATCGCACTGTGTGCATCGGACGCGTCCGGTGATCAGGCATCGGACGCACCTCAGCATCCGATGCTTTTGATTCCGCACTGTTTCGTCCGCGGTTCGTTCGTTCGGTGTCGGTTTTGATTTCTGGTTTTTGCGTTGGGTTCCTAGAGTCGTGTAGTGTCCCGCTGTGCTTCTTGGAAGCATCCACCCTACATCTAGGGTCGTGGACATTATTCGATCTCTTCGCTTGCCTTTGTGGTGACTTCTGGGACAGTGGCTAAAAGTTTCTGTGAAGAAATTTTAAAGCTCCCATTCACCCCCCCTCTGGTCGCTTTTCCGGTCCTTCAGTTTCTGGCTCTTCTGCTAACCCCTCTGGAGGATTTGCACTCTCTTCACTCTTTTCTGTCACAGAGGACCAGCTTGAGTTTTTGGGGGATGACGAGCTAGCTTTGCTCGTCAACCGGTTCTCGCGGTTTCACAACAACCGCATGAACCGTCGCTGCGGAGGAGGACGCTCAGGATGCTTTGAGTGCGGCGACCCGAACCACTTCATCGCCAATTGCCCGAAGAAGAACAAGCAAGTCTTCGGCAAGGCGGACCATGGGTGCGGGTACATGGGTGTATGCCGAGTCTCTGTGTGATGAGTGATTGTCAACGGAGATGATGCGCATGTTCTTTGGCTTGTGTTGTGCAGGTGTCGAGCACGGAGACAGTGATCGATGGCGGGTGAAGGTCAAGTTGCGACGTGCCGTGCCGACGGACCGGGCGCGATGAAGGATGGGCGTGCCGTGCGGCGGACGTGCCATGCCGATGTATCGGACGGTGAAGGGCGGACGTGGACTTGGACTGATGGACTGGAGGCCGGAGGATCAGCTGTGGTGGCTGGCAGCCTGCGACAGCGACAAGCGGAGAAGTGCGATCATGTCGGTGGAAGGGGTGCACAGGCGGTGCATCCCCTCTACGACGCCGGTTTGTTGGTAGAGCCCGGGAAAAACCAACGGTGGACGGTTTCCAGGTTTGGGCCTCAAAACCTGGGTGCTGGGTTTCCAGGTTGAGCCACAAAACCTGGGCGCGACGGTTTCCAGGTTGAGCCTCAAAACCTGGGCGTGGGCCGGTTTCCGAGTTTGGGCCTCAAAACTCGGGCGCTGAGGGTTTCCGAGTTTGGGCCTCAAAACTCGGGCTGGAGGCTGGTTTCCCGGTTTGGGCCTCAAAACCGGGGGCTGATGGAAAAGGCTGGTTTCCCGGTTTGGGCCGCAAAACCGGGGGTGCAGAGTGGTGGCGGCACGTGGCGGCGATCTGAAGGTTGCGTGGAGGCGACGCGGAAGACCGTGCGGGCGTGGCCGTCGGATCTACCTACCACCAGCGGGTGGACTAGAATAGCCTTAGGGTTAGGCTGGTCCGCTCTATAATTAGAGTAGAGAGGGGTAGAGTAGGAAATAGACTTAGGCTAGGTTAGTATAAGTAGTCCAGGGGAGACACCCTCCTCCCCATCTCAATCTCAGTTAGAGTTTTCATTTCCTAGGGTTTCCACTCTCCCACACCCCTGCTTTAGCTAGTTGAGATCCGCAGAGAGACTCCACTCTGTGTACTGTTGATTCGAGTTCGTGGCCGTGATTTCCGTGTTGCTTGTGTTCTTCGCGGAATCCTTTTTGCTCCACGATTTTCCCGTCGCTTGATCTCTTTGCTCGGTTCATCTTTTGCAATTCCGTTTGAACCAAGTTGTTCTAGATCGTGAGGCACTTCTTTCCACCGAAGGAATCATCCTCTAACCTCACGGTCTAGGAGATCGATCGATTTTTCGTTTCGGATCACTTTTCTTCCCTTCCCCCGAAATTCTTCGATTCACCGATTTGGAGTTAGGTTCGAGCCATGATCTCTTAGAGATAGCTCACTAACCTCCTTGTGACTTCACTCACCAAGTTTGATCCCCAGAGGATTTGTTTTGGGTGAGTTCTAGTCGAATCGGTGGACGAACAGTGAAATCGCGGGGTGACCGGACGCATCATTCAACGACCGGACGCTGCTACAGTGCGTCCGGTGGTTGAACTCTGTCTGAGTTCTTTTGGTTGACCGGACGCTCTGTTCAAATCGAGCGGACGCTCCCTTCAGTGAGTCCGGTCAGAAACAGAGAGGTTCCAGAAACGTTTTTCTGTGACCGGACGCGTCCGGTGCCTGGTGACCGGACGCTCTGGTGAGTCCGATCGTTTTTGGTGTTTTGTTTTGCATTGACCGGACGCACAGTTGAACTTTGACCGGACGCATCGCTTCCACTGTTCATCGTGTTTGTTCGCTTCTGACCGGACGCACTGCTCTCGACCGGACGCTCCGTACCCGTGAGTCCGGTCGCGAACAGTAAGGTTCCAGAGCCGACTTTTACTGACCGGACGCGTCCGGTCCCTGCTGACCGGACGCTGGCCAGAGTCCGGTCGATCCAGTTTCGCGCGTTTTCGTTCGCGACTCGTTCGTTCTTGATCGGATTCGAGTTCCGTCTTTTGGGTTGGCTTTCTAGGGTTGTCTAGTGTCCCGCTGTGCTTCTAGGAAGCATCCACCCTACATCTAGGGTCGTGGACATTAGCAAGCTCTAGGTTTCGCTTTTGGGGTTGATTTTGGGACAGTGGCATCTAGTTTCCGAAAGGAAATCTTGAAGCTCCCATTCACCCCCCCTCTGGTCGCTTTCGGGTAGCTTCTCGGTCCTTCAATTGGTATCGGAGCGGGTTAAGGATCTTCCACCTTAGCCGGTTCCAGATCCACCGAAGGCGACATGGATCGCGGCGTGGGCAAACCGCCGTTTTTCGATGGGACGAACTATGCGTATTGGAAGATACGTATGTCGGCCTATTTGCAGAGCTTGGGCGCTTCGATCTGGGATATTTGCAACTCCCCTAATTACGTGGTCTTGGCTGCTCGTGTGACTCAACAGCAGGTCGATGAGCACGATGCCAATAGCCGAGCCCGTAATGCTCTTTTCTCTTGTTTGAGCATGGGTGAGTTCGATCGCGTTTCTCACCTCGCTACGGCTCGGGAGATCTGGGACACTCTCATGCGTTTTCATGAGGGCACCTCTCAAGTCAAAACCCGACTCTACGAGTCGTTCAAGCGAGAGTATGAGAACTTTAGACATCAACCTGGCGAGAGCATAGAAAGTTTATTCGCTCGCTTTCAGGTGATTGTCAACAGGATGAGGGCTAACAGAGAGCAGTTGCCATTTGACGATCATGAGCGTGCTTTGAAGCTTTTGCACACTCTTGACCGTTCGGTGTGGGACTCCAAGGTTCAGGCAATCATCGAATCGCCGAACTATGAGACCCTCACCTGCGACGAGCTCTTTAGTAAGCTCAAGTCCAGTGAGATTGATGCTATGGCGAGGGCTTCTTTTGAAAATCCTTCTCGCCCGTCCATGGCTTTGGTTTCCGGCTCTTCCTCTAACCCCTCAGCTGGCTTTGCGCTTTCTTCTCTCTTTTCTGTGACAGAGGACCAGCTGGAGTCTTTGGGAGACGATGAGTTGGCTTTGCTTGCCAACCGGTTCTCGCGGTTCCACAACAACCGCATGAACCGCCGTCGAGGAGGAGGACGCACGGGATGCTACGAGTGCGGCGACCCCGACCACTTCATCGCCGACTGCCCCAAGAAGAAGAACAAGCACTTGGGCAAGGGCGAACATGGGCGCAAGCGCGACTCCAAGTACAAGGAGAAGTACGTCCCCCCAAGGCACAAGAAACGGGGCGGCTTCGACAAAGAGTACATCAAGAAGAAGTACTTGGAGAAGCAACAAGCTGAGCAGCGAGCGTTCTTCGCCACGCTCAGCGACGTCGACGGCTCGGATGACGACTCCGCCAGCTCGAGCGATGACGAGTCCGAGAAGAAGAAGAGGATCGAGGACAAGCTGAACGGCCTCTGCTTCTTCGCCGACGACGACGGCTTCTGCACCATGGCTCTCGGAGATGAGGTCGACGGCGAGCCGGAGCGTACCCCTCGGAACGACGACGACGACGACACCTCCCAGGTATCTCTCACCTACGACGAGCTTTCCTCCGAGGTTGAGAAGTTGACTGCTGCCCTCCTTAGCCAAGATAAGTTGCTTAGGCGTGCCGCTAGAGAGCGCAAGGAGTTTAGGCAGAAGTGGGAGGACACGGTGAAGGAGCTTGAGTTCGCTCGGTCCACCGTGGTAGTGTCGGAGGAGGTGGAGTGCGAGTCGTGCACCGCGCACATGACTGACCTTCTCACTCTGAGAGGTAAGTATGCTGCGTTGGTTGGAGAGGTGGATGAGCTCCGTGCTAGGCCGCAGCTGTTGGGTGCGTGCAAGACTTGTCCTGTCTTGCAATCTGAGTTGGCAGAGAAGAATGCCAAGCTTGAGTCTTTAGAGAAGGCCAGCTCAGATAGCACTTGTGTCTCGAGGTGTGCTTTGTGTGAGGGCCTGGAGATGGAGATTGCCAATGTGAAGCATGGCAAGATGCAAACCGAGGAAGAAAACACATACCTTCGGTCCATCTTGTCATGGGTCTCCAGTAGTGAGCCGCAGCTCGGGATGATGATCTCCCAATTCAAGCGAGCTGTTGGTACCCCTGGTGTAGGTCTTGCTCAGAGTGTTGATCTCTCAGTTTTTGGGAAGATTGGAGAGTCTAGTGGTCTGAACCCATGTGAGAAGCCCAATTTCACCACTACTCCCAAACTTGCCAAGCTTCCACTCAAAGAGCCTGCCAAGCCTGTCACCAAGGATGGAGTTGTAGTTGAACCTCCCAAGGCTCCACCCAAGAACCCAGTTTGGGCACCCAAGCCAAACCACCTCAGAAACAAGCTTGATGCTATGCCACCCATCCGAGAGGAGTTGCCACAGAAGGGCAAAGGCAAAGTGAGCCACACCCACAGTCCTGGTCACCAACAACCCCCTTTGCGTGCGGTGAGGTACCAGTGTGATTTCTGTGGGAGGGATGGTCACTTGAGTGAGTTCTGCTTTAGGCGCAAGAGAGAGGCGCGCCGTGCTAGGGAGATGCAGAACCCGGACATGTTTCACCCAGCTCGTGGTGGACATGCTCCGAAGCCTCAGGGGAGAGCTGCTAGGTCTGGAGGGAAGCGTAACCAGTCTAGGCAGCAGAAGAGAGCCCCGAGGAGGGAGACTAGGCCTAGAGGTCCAGCACCTCGATTTGTTAGGCCTAGGCCGGAGAGAGCTCCGAGGAGAGACGCTAGAGTTGAGCAGCAGGCTCCTAGGCGTAGACCTCGTAGAGAGCGTGCCCGACGGGGTCCTGCTTTTGCAGGTAACGGACCTCGTGGCGGAGGCTTAGTTGAGCGCTTTTCCCCACCGCAGTTTGGGTATCGCGGTGAGCGCTTCTTCCCCAGCGGACCACGTTTTCCTGTGCGTGGTGATCGCTATCCCCCTAGACAGGATGGTTTTTCTGCTAACCGTTCTTTTGAGCAGCCGGCCCAACACTGGTATTCCCCTTACTTCACTAACCCCAGTGTTGGACCGTATGCTCACCCTATGTCTTTTTATTGATGTAGGTAGAGCGGTTGGAGGACATTTGGTTGGTGGATTCCGGTTGTTCGAGGCACATGACCGGAAACGCCAAATGGTTCTCCAGCCATAGTCCGGTCGCCGGAAAGGAGTACATAACCTTCGGCGACAAAGGTAAAGGTAAGGTGTTGTCAGTTGGCTCGGTGCGGGTTAATGAGCATTTTGTGTTGCGCAATGTTGCTCTTGTTTCTAATCTGCATTTTAACTTGCTTTCTGTTTCGCAACTTTTTGATGAGGGCTTTGAGATTCGGTTCAAACCGAACCTTAGTCGCATCTTAGATCCTCAGGGCGATCTTGTTTGTCTGATTTCGCCCTTTGGGAAAGTCTTTCGTGCGAATTTCTCGGAGTCGTTTGGTTCTTCTCGCTGTCTTTTGGCTAGTCCTTCTTCTTCCGATCTTTGGAAGTGGCATAGGAGGCTCGGTCACTTAAGCTTCGACTTGCTTGCAAGACTTAGCTCACTTGGCCTAATCCGAGGATTGCCCAAGCTTTCGATGGAGAAGGATCTAGTTTGCCATTCTTGCAGACATGGGAAGATGGTTGCTGCTTCCCACCATCCAGTGACTAAGGTCATGACCTCGCACCCCGGAGAGCTTTTACATATGGACCTTGTTGGTCCGGCTCGGGTGAGCTCGGTTGGTGGCAAGTGGTATGTTTTGGTTGTTGTTGACGACTTTTCGAGGTATTCGTGGGTCTTCTTTTTAGCCGAGAAGACCGAGACTTTCTCCTTCGCTCGCAATCTGATTTTGCGTCTTCAGAACGAGTTCCCTTTGAACTCGATGCGAGCGATTAGAAGTGATAATGGTTCCGAGTTTAAAAATTCGGATTTTGAGATGTTTTGTAATCGCCTTGGTTTGGAGCATCAGTTTTCTTCCCCCTATACACCACCCCAAAATGGTGTTGTAGAGAGGAAGAATCGGACCCTTGTTGAGATGGCCAGGACGATGCTCGATGAGCATAGGACTCCTAGGCGCTTTTGGGCCGAAGCTATGAACACTGCATGCTACATTTCGAATCGCATTTTTCTGAGAGCGTTTTTGAAGAAGACCTCTTATGAGTTGCGTTTTGGTCGCCAGCCCAAGGTGAGTTATTTTAGAGTCTTTGGTTGCCACTGTTTTATATTGAAAAAAGGCAACCTGGACAAGTTTGAGTCTCGTTCTTCTGACGGTGTGTTTTTGGGTTATGGCACTCACACTCGAGCTTATCGTGTACTTAACCTTGACACTAACCGAGTCATGGAGACATCAGATGTCACCTTCGACGAGACTCTTGTTTCTCCTTCTTCTCGTTTTGAGCGTGCAGGTGATCATGAGGTTGGAGAGCCTCTTTTTGATGACGAGGACGAGGGTGCTGAAGGTATAGATGATCCAGCACCCCCTCCACCTGCCGTGCCGCAAAGAGCGGCCTCGACGACGACTCGCGGCCCCGACACTTCTTCTTCCTGGGGGCCGTGGGATCCACCTCGAGCGGTACCTTTTGTACCCGGGGTGGAACCAGCTGCTGTTGAGGGGGAGGTCACTTCTTCCCGGGAGGCGCCACGACATATCCAGCGCCAGCACCCCCCTGAACAGATGATCGGCGACATCGACGAGCGAGTTACTCGCTCCAGGTCACAGCACATCTCGCACTTTGCTCATTCTGCTTTTGTTGCGTCTTTTGAGCCCCGAGATGTTGGACACGCATTGACGGATCCGGATTGGGTCAATGCCATGCATGAGGAGCTAGAGAACTTTGAGCGAAATCGGGTTTGGGTTCTAGTGCCTCCACCTCCTGACTGTAAACCAATTGGGACAAAATGGGTATTTAAAAACAAGCAAGGAGAGGAGGGCCACATTGTGAGAAACAAGGCCCGGCTTGTAGCGAAGGGTTATAGTCAGAAGGAGGGGATAGATTATGAGGAGACCTTCGCCCCTGTAGCTCGTTTGGAGGCTATTAGGATACTCTTGGCTTATGCTGCATCCATGGGTTTCAAACTTTTTCAAATGGATGTCAAGAGTGCCTTCTTAAACGGCTACATTGAGGAGGAGGTCTATGTCCAGCAACCCCCTGGTTTTGAAAATCCCAAGCTTCCAAACCATGTTTTTAAACTCCACAAAGCTTTGTATGGTTTGAAACAAGCCCCTAGAGCCTGGTATGAGAGATTAAAAACCTTTTTGCTAGCTAAGGGTTTTAAAATGGGATGTGTTGATAAAACGCTCTTTCTCCTCAAGCAAGGCAAAGATACTCTCTTGGTCCAAATTTATGTGGATGATATCATTTTCGGTGGTTCTTCTCACGCTTTGGTTGCCAAGTTTGCAGATACTATGAGCAGGGAGTTCGAGATGAGCATGATGGGCGAGCTGACTTTCTTTCTCGGGTTGCAAATTAAGCAATCCCGAGAGGGGACGTTTGTGCACCAGGGCAAGTACACGAGGGACTTACTGAAGCGGTTTGACATGGGTGAGGCCAAGCCTCTTCCGACGCCCATGTCGACTACGACTGCCCTGGATGCCGACACGGATGGAGAAGCAGTGGACCAGAAGGAGTACCGCAGCATGATTGGATCGCTGCTCTACCTGACGGCGACACGGCCGGACATTCAGTTCGCCGTGTGCTTGTGCGCGCGCTTTCAGGCTTCGCCACGCACTTCTCACCGTCAGGCAGTGAAGCGCATATTCAGGTACCTTCGTTTCACGCCTGAGTTCGGGATTTGGTATTCTGCTTCCTCCACTCTCTCGCTTTGCGGTTATTCCGATGCCGATTTTGCTGGTTGTCGCATTGAGCGCAAGTCCACTTCTGGGACTTGCCAGTTTATTGGGTCTTCTCTTGTGTCGTGGTCTTCTCGCAAGCAGTCTAGTGTCGCTCAGTCCACCACGGAGGCTGAATATGTTGCTGCGGCTAGCTGCTGTTCCCAGTTACTCTGGATGATGGCCACTTTGCGTGATTTTGGTTTGAGCTTTACTCGAGTTCCTTTGCTTTGTGACAGCACGAGTGCCATTAGCGTTGCTAAGAACCCCGTGCTTCACTCGAAAACCAAACACATTGATGTGCGCTTTCATTTCTTGCGAGACCACCAGGAGAAGGGTGATATCGACCTTCGCCATGTCGATACTCATCACCAATTGGCTGATATTTTTACCAAGCCTTTAGACGAATCAACCTTTAATCGGTTGAGGGGTGAGCTTGGTGTGTGTTTCCCCTTTTAGATGGGGGAAGCATTTTGAGATGTACAGACTGACTCTTTTATTTTGAGGCTCTTTTCTTTTGAGTTTCTTGAGTCTTTCCATTTGGTATCTTCTTTCTTTCAGTTTTGTGTCGGGCATACGCATTTACATTCTGAGCCTCATGTCTATATTCACTAGAATGTAATAATGCTCTTGTTAGTATTGCTCCGATACTTATGATGATGCTTGTAGCTTATGCTCCTTCTGATCACTGTTACATGTTATGAGCGAGCTATTTTTGGAATGGTGAATTATGCCTAATGTACATAAATCTGAAAATGTTCACCATTGAGATATGCAACTAGCATGTGTAGGGTGTGTTGAGTCCATTCCTGCTTTTCATATATGCTAGGTTGCTATGTCTCTAGTTCTGAGTCATTCACTTGCTTGGTTGTTCATAACTTGCTTAAAATCTGAACCAAGTATTGTTGAATTGAAAAGATCGAGATGGGATTGCTTGTCAACACCTCATGGTATTGAGACTGTTTCTCATTGCACTTTGAGTTAAACTTGAGCCATGTAGTGTATGACCGAAACCGTTGCCTTAAGCTTCTGATTGCTTCGGCATAGGCTTCGCACGGTTGAAAAGTTAGGCAATGACAAGCTTTCAACCTCTCGCAATCACATGCCAAAAATGAACTTGTGAATTCTTTTACCGCTGCAACTCCGATATGAATTTGAAATCACAAGTATATGCTTCATTCCTATGCATGATGATTGAACTTTGCTAGGGGTAGTTCACCTTGTATATATGCTTAGCACTTGTTTGGATTCCTT
The DNA here is from genome assembly GCA_009763385.1 of Coix lacryma-jobi var. lacryma-jobi. Lineage (NCBI taxonomy): Eukaryota > Viridiplantae > Streptophyta > Magnoliopsida > Poales > Poaceae > Coix > Coix lacryma-jobi. The sequence goes on from CM019826.1 coordinate 20,793,055, forward strand.
CTATACATGTCTAGTGCTATTTTGATGGTGACTATCTTTTTGGCTTAAAACTGCTCACATGCTCATATGCTTCATATTTCGTATAAGTGATCAGTCTGAGCCTTTGCTATTTGAGTGCTTAATTGAGATGTTGGAGCTATACTGATTAGAGCATCTTTGCACTCTTTTGACTATATACTTGAAGCTCCTAACTTGCATTTTGACTCCATATGCATTGTGGAAGGAGATCTTGTGTTCAGGGGGAGTTTATGTGAAGAGAGTTGCTTCTCCGATACCTTTTGGCCTTGATAAGTGCATTTTCAACTAGGGGGAGAAATTTATGCAAATCATATGCTCCTGTGTTGATCAACTAAGGGGAGAATCATTTGTCCTAGTTGCTTGCATTTGTCGAGGGGGAGTTTGCTAGTTGTGTTGAGCCGTTGCCTCTGTCTTGAGGGACTAGCAAACGTTCCTAGCTTTCATAAGCTTTTTCTTTTGGCTTTCAATTGGTATCGTCTGGTGTGCTTTCCCATTTGGTCTGGGTTGAATTCCAATTGGTTCGGAGTGATTTTCTTGCTAGTTGTGTTGAGCCTCTGTGCCTCTATCTTGAGGGACTAGCATTTTGCTTCTGTTGTCCTCCAATCTTCAATTGGTATCTGCTAGCGGTGTTGAGCCTGTTCTACCTCTTCTTGAGGGCTAGCTTTGCTTTGCTTGGTTGCGTCGAGCCGTTGCCCATGTCTTTGGGGACCAAGTTTTCGCTTCTTCCATTTGACCTTCTTTGGCTTTTGTTAGGCTTTTGGGTCATTTGGTTGGGTTTTCTCTTCTCACTCCTTCCTACCTCCTTCTTCTTGTTCATGATTTGTTGTGGAGTTGACAATGCACTCATCAAGGGGGAGATTGCGGGTACATGGGTGTATGCCGAGTCTCTGTGTGATGAGTGATTGTCAACGGAGATGATGCGCATGTTCTTTGGCTTGTGTTGTGCAGGTGTCGAGCACGGAGACAGTGATCGATGGCGGGTGAAGGTCAAGTTGCGACGTGCCGTGCCGACGGACCGGGCGCGATGAAGGATGGGCGTGCCGTGCGGCGGACGTGCCATGCCGATGTATCGGACGGTGAAGGGCGGACGTGGACTTGGACTGATGGACTGGAGGCCGGAGGATCAGCTGTGGTGGCTGGCAGCCTGCGACAGCGACAAGCGGAGAAGTGCGATCATGTCGGTGGAAGGGGTGCACAGGCGGTGCATCCCCTCTACGACGCCGGTTTGTTGGTAGAGCCCGGGAAAAACCAACGGTGGACGGTTTCCAGGTTTGGGCCTCAAAACCTGGGTGCTGGGTTTCCAGGTTGAGCCACAAAACCTGGGCGCGACGGTTTCCAGGTTGAGCCTCAAAACCTGGGCGTGGGCCGGTTTCCGAGTTTGGGCCTCAAAACTCGGGCGCTGAGGGTTTCCGAGTTTGGGCCACAAAACTCGGGCTGGAGGCTGGTTTCCCGGTTTGGGCCTCAAAACCGGGGGCTGATGGAAAAGGCTGGTTTCCCGGTTTGGGCCGCAAAACCGGGGGTGCAGAGTGGTGGCGGCACGTGGCGGCGATCTGAAGGTTGCGTGGAGGCGACGCGGAAGACCGTGCGGGCGTGGCCGTCGGATCTACCTACCACCAGCGGGTGGACTAGAATAGCCTTAGGGTTAGGCTGGTCCGCTCTATAATTAGAGTAGAGAGGGGTAGAGTAGGAAATAGACTTAGGCTAGGTTAGTATAAGTAGTCCAGGGGAGACACCCTCCTCCCCATCTCAATCTCAGTTAGAGTTTTCATTTCCTAGGGTTTCCACTCTCCCACACCCCTGCTTTAGCTAGTTGAGATCCGCAGAGAGACTCCACTCTGTGTACTGTTGATTCGAGTTCGTGGCCGTGATTTCCGTGTTGCTTGTGTTCTTCGCGGAATCCTTTTTGCTCCACGATTTTCCCGTCGCTTGATCTCTTTGCTCGGTTCATCTTTTGCAATTCCGTTTGAACCAAGTTGTTCTAGATCGTGAGGCACTTCTTTCCACCGAAGGAATCATCCTCTAACCTCACGGTCTAGGAGATCGATCGATTTTTCGTTTCGGATCACTTTTCTTCCCTTCCCCCGAAATTCTTCGATTCACCGATTTGGAGTTAGGTTCGAGCCATGATCTCTTAGAGATAGCTCACTAACCTCCTTGTGACTTCACTCACCAAGTTTGATCCCCAGAGGATTTGTTTTGGGTGAGTTCTAGTCGAATCGGTGGACGAACAGTGAAATCGCGGGGTGACCGGACGCATCATTCAACGACCGGACGCTGCTACAGTGCGTCCGGTGGTTGAACTCTGTCTGAGTTCTTTTGGTTGACCGGACGCTCTGTTCAAATCGAGCGGACGCTCCCTTCAGTGAGTCCGGTCAGAAACAGAGAGGTTCCAGAAACGTTTTTCTGTGACCGGACGCGTCCGGTGCCTGGTGACCGGACGCTCTGGTGAGTCCGATCGTTTTTGGTGTTTTGTTTTGCATTGACCGGACGCACAGTTGAACTTTGACCGGACGCATCGCTTCCACTGTTCATCGTGTTTGTTCGCTTCTGACCGGACGCACTGCTCTCGACCGGACGCTCCGTACCCGTGAGTCCGGTCGCGAACAGTAAGGTTCCAGAGCCGACTTTTACTGACCGGACGCGTCCGGTCCCTGCTGACCGGACGCTGGCCAGAGTCCGGTCGATCCAGTTTCGCGCGTTTTCGTTCGCGACTCGTTCGTTCTTGATCGGATTCGAGTTCCGTCTTTTGGGTTGGCTTTCTAGGGTTGTCTAGTGTCCCGCTGTGCTTCTAGGAAGCATCCACCCTACATCTAGGGTCGTGGACATTAGCAAGCTCTAGGTTTCGCTTTTGGGGTTGATTTTGGGACAGTGGCATCTAGTTTCCGAAAGGAAATCTTGAAGCTCCCATTCACCCCCCCTCTGGTCGCTTTCGGGTAGCTTCTCGGTCCTTCAATGGGCACAAGTACAACTCCGGCAAGCGCAAGGAGAAGTACGTCCCCGCGAAGCACAAGCGGAAGGGCGGCTTTGACAAGGAGTACATCAAGACCAAGTACTTGGAGAAGGCCCAAGCTGAGAAGCGTGCGTTCTTCGCCACGCTCAGCGACGTCGACGACTCGGATGACGACTCCACTGCCTCAAGCGACGACGAGTCCGAGAAGAAGAAGAGGATCGAGGACAAGCTGAACGGCCTCTGCTTCTTCGCCAACGACGACGGCTTCTGCACCATGGCCCTCGATGGCGAGCTGGAGACTCCTCGGAACGACGACGATGACACCTCCCAGGTATCTCTGACCCATGACGAGCTTTCCGCTGAGGTCGAGAAACTTACTGCCGTGCTTCTTAGTCAAGATAAGCTGCTTAGGCGTGCCGCTAGAGAGCGCAAGGAGTTTAGGCAGAAGTGGGAGGATACGGTGAAGGAACTTGATTCTGTCAAGTCCACCGTGGTTGTTACCGATGAGGAGGAGTGCAAGATGTGCACCACGCACATGACTGATCTTCTCACTTTGAGAGGTAAGTATGTTGCGTTGGTAGGAGAGGTGGATGAGCTGAAGGCTAGACCCTCGTTGTTGGGTGCGTGCAAGACTTGTCATGTCTTGCAATCCGAGTTGGCAGAGAAGAATGCCAAGATTGTGTCTCCTGAGGAGGCCAGCTCGAGTAGCACTTGTGTGACTAGGTGCGCTTTGTGTGAGGGTTTGGAGATGGAGATCGCTAATGTGAAGCATGACAAGATGCAAACCGAGGAGGAAAACACATACCTGCGGATACATGGGTGTATGCTGGGTCTCTGAGTGATGAGTGATTGTCAACTGGGATGATGCGCATGTTCTTTGGCTTGTGTTGTGCAGGTGTCGAGCACGAATGCAGTGATCAAAGGTGAGGTGAAGGTCAAGTAGAGACGTGCCGTGCCGATGGACCGGGATTGGCGAAGGGCGGACGTGAGGCTTGGACTGAGGGACCAGAGGCCCGAGGATCAGCTGTGGTGGCTGGCAGCCTGTGACGACAACAAGTGAAGAAGTGCGGTCATGTGTTGCCTGAGTCGTGGACTTGGGGACACGTGTCGGTGGACGGGGTGCACGGGAGGTGCATCCCATCTACGACGTCGGTTTGATGGTAGAGCCAGGGAAAAACCATTAGGTGGTCGGTTTCCAGGTTTGGGCCTCAAAACCTGGGTGCGGATGGTTTCCGAGTTTGGCCACAAAACTCTGGCTGAGGACGGTTTCCAGGTTTGCGCCTCAAAACCTGGGTGCTACGGGTTTGCTGAGTTTGGGCCTCAAAACTCAGATGCTGGTGGGCTGGTTTCCCGGTTTGGGCCTCAAAACCGGGGGTTGGCTGGAAAAGGCTGGTTTCCCGGTTTGGGCCACAAAACCGGGGGTGCAGAGCGAGGGCGGCACGTGGCGGCAATCGGGAGGTTGCGTCGAGGCAACGCTACGAGTTGTGCGGGCGTGGCCGTCGGATACACCTACCACCGAGTTGGTCCAGAATAACCTTAGGGTTTAGCTGGTTCGCTCTATAAGTAGTTAGGGGTAGAGTGGGAATTAGGAATAGGTTAGAATTAGGATAAATAAGGGGAGACACCCACCTCCCCATTCATCTCAGTTCATCTTGCTCTTTGCTTCTAGGGTTTCCTGCTCTCCCAATCCCCTGCTGTAGCTAGCTGAGATCCGCAGAGAACCATACCTCTGTGTACTGGAGATTTTGAGGAAGTGAGGCCGTATCCTCACTGTTGTAGCGTGTGGTAGCCACACGGTTGTAGATCGATGTGTTGATTCGCGTTTTGATTCGTGTTCTTCACGTTCTTTGTTTCTCCACGATTTTCCCGTCACTCGATCTCTCTCTCCCGTGCGTCTTTGTGAAATCTGTTTGAATCAACTTGTTCATTTTTGAAAGGAGATCATTTCCACCGAAGGAATTCATCTATCTCCCTACGAGCAAGTAGATCGGGTTGATTTCGTTTTCGTGGTGCTTTTTGGTTCATCCTCCTCCCCTTTTGATTTCTCGGTGATTGACTCGATTTGAGCGGATGATTTCTTGGGGATAGTCTCCTAACTACTGCGTGATCATCCTCTACAAGTTTGGGAACGTGGGATTTTGATTTGAATCGATTTGGAGAAGATTTGGGAGAAGGGCGATCAAAATCGCCCTCCCTGAGTGACCGCGGACAGTCCGGGAACCTGCTGTGTCTTCCGGTTTAGTGTGTTTGCTCTCCCGGCTTGTTCGTTTGGTTTCCGGACTTCTCGTTTGGCCCTATAGTTGACCAAGGAACCTCTCTAGGTATCTTTGCTACTTGTTAGCATAGGTATTTAGGAGTTTCTCAACGTAGCCGTCCATCTACGCTCGGGACTTGGTTTTTGGGGTTGTGTTCGAGCCGGAGCTTTTGGCACTTGGTTTGCTATCTTCTTGTGGTGCCTCGCTGTGATCCTAAGGATCATCCACCCTCTTCCAAGGGTCGTGAGCATCACGGTTTCAGTCGCAATTTCTCGGGGTTGATTTTGGGACATTTGGCCGAAGTCTCGAGAGAAATTTTTGAGCTCCCATTCACCCCCCCCCCCCCTCTGGTCGCCTTGCTAGTGCTTTCTCGGTCCTTCAATTGGTATCGGAGCGGGTTAAGGATCTTCCACCTTAGCCGGTTCCAGATCCACAGAAGGCGACATGGATCGCGGCGTGGGCAAACCGCTGTTTTTCGATGGGACAAACTATGCGTATTGGAAGATACGCATGTCGGCCTATCTGCAGAGTTTGGGTGCTTCCATCTAGGATATTTGCAACTCTGCCGATTACGTGGTCTTGGCTGCACGTGTCTCTCAGCTTCAGATCGATGAGCACGATGCCAATAGCCGAGCACGTAATGCTCTTTTCTCATGTTTGAGCATGAGTGAGTTTGATCGTGTTTCTCACCTCGCTACGGCTCGGGAGATTTGGGATACCCTCATGCGTTTCCATGAGGGAACCTCTCAAGTCAAAACCCGTCTCTATAAGTCGTTCAAGCGAGACTATGAGAACTTTCGACATATGCCTGGCGAGAGCATAGAAAGTTTATTCGCTCGCTTTCAAGTGATTGTCAACAGGATGAGGGCTAACAAGGAGTTGTTGCCTTTCGACGATCATGAGAGAGCTTTGAAGCTTTTGCATACTCTTGATTGATCGGTGTGGGACTCCAAAGTTCAGGCGATCATTGAATCACCTAACTATGAGACCCTCACGTGCGACGAGCTCTTCAGTAAGCTCAAGTCCAGTGAGATTGATGCCATGGCAAGGGCTTCTTATGAGAATCCTTCTGGCCCGACTATGACTTTGGTTTCTGGCTCTTCTAACCCCACTAAAGGTTTTGCTCTTTCGTCTCTCTTTTCTGTCATAGAGGACCAGCTGGAGTCTTTGGGGGATGACGAGCTGGCAATGCTCGCCAACCGGTTCTCGCGGTTTCACAACAACCGCATGAACCGTCGCCACGGAGGAGGACGCTCAGGATGCTATGAGTGCGGCAACCCCGACCACTTCATCGCCAACTGTCCCAAGAAGAAGCACTCATTTGGGAAGGGTGATCATGGGCACAAGTACGACTCCGGCAAGCGCAAGGAGAAGTACGTCCCCGCGAGGCACAAGCGGAGGGGCGGCTTCGACAAGGAGTACATTAAGAAGAAGTACTTGGAGAAGGCCCAGGCTGAGCAGCGTGCGTTCTTCGCCACGCTCAGCGACGTCGACGGCTCGGATGACGACTCCGCTTGCTCAAGCGACGACGAGTCCGAGAAGAAGAAGAGGATCGAGGACAAGCTGAACGGTCTCTGCTTCTTCGCCGACGACGATGGCCTCTGCACCATGGCCCTCGGCAAGGAGGTCGACGGCGAGCTGGTGAACTCCCCTCAGAACGACGACGGCGACGATGACACCTCCCAGGTATCTCTCACCCACGATGAGCTTTCCGCTGAGGTCGAGAAACTTACTGCCGTGCTCCTTAGTCAAGATAAGTTGCTTAGGCGAGCTGCTAGAGAGCGCAAGGAGTTTAGGCAGAAGTGGGAGGATACGGTGAAGGAACTTGATTCTGTCAAGTCCACCATAGTTGTCACAGATGAGGAGGAGTGTGAGGCGTGCACCACGCACATGACTGATCTTCTCACTTTGAGAAGCAAGTATGTTGCGTTGGTAGGAGAGGTGGATGAGCTCCGTGCTAGACCCATGTTGTTGGGTGCCTGCAAGACCTGTCCTGTCTTGCAATCTGAGTTGGCAGAGAAGAATGCCAAGATTGTGTCTCTTGAGGAGGCCAGCTCGGGTAGCACTTGTGTGACTAGGTGCGCTTTGTGCGAGGGTTTGGAGATGGAGATTGCCAATGTGAAGCATGACAAGATGCAAACCGAGGAGGAAAACACATACCTTCGGACCATCTTGTCATGGGTGTCTTGTGGTGAGCCACAGCTCGGGATGATGATTTCCCAATTCAAGCGAGCTGCTGGAGGTCCCGGAGTAGGCTTTGCTCAGGGTGTTGATCTTTCTGCTTTTGGGAAGATTGGAGAGTCGAGTGGTCTGAACCCGTGTGAGAAACCCAACTCCACCACTACTCCCAAACTAACCAAGCTTCCACCCAAAGAGCCTCTCAAGCCTAACACCAAGGATGGGGTGTTTGAGGAACCTCCGAGAGCTCCACCCAAGAACCAAGTGTGGCATCCCAAACCCAACCACCTGAAAAACAAGCTTGATGTTATGCCACCTATCCAGGAGGAGTTGCCACAGAAGGGCAAGGTGATCCACACCCACAACCATGAGTACCAACAACCCCCTTTGAGAGCGGTGAGGTACCACTGTGAGCACTGTGGGAGAGATAGACACTTGAGCGAGTTCTGCTTTAGGCGCAAGAGAGAGGCGCGCCGTGCTAGGGAGATGAACAACCCGGACATGTACCATCTTTTCCATGATGTACATGCACCGAATGTTCAGAGGAGAGCACCGAGACGTGCTGCTAGGCCCAAAGGTCCAGAACCTCAAGTTCCCAAGCCTAGGCAGCAGAAAGCTCCGAGGAGAGACGCTAGGCCTAGAGGTATTGAGCCTCAAGTCCCTAGGCGTAGGCCTCGTAGAGAGCATGCCCGGCGGGAGCCTGCATTTGTAGGCTATGGACCCCGTGGCGGTGGCTTTGCAGTTGAGCGATTTCCCCCACCGCATTTTGAGTATCGCGGTGAGCGCTCCTTCCCCAGCGGACCAGGTTCTTCTAAACGTGGTGATCGCTTCCTCTGTAGGTGTGCTAGGAATGGTTTTTTCCCTGACCGTTCTTTTGAGAAGCCGGCCCAACACTGGTATTCCCCTTACTTCACTAACCCCAGTGTTGGACCGTATGCTCACCCTATGTCTTTTTATTGATGTAGGTAAAACGATTGGAGAACGTTTGGTTGGTGGATTCCGGGTGTTCGAGGCACATGACCGGAAACGCCAAGTGGTTCTCCAGTCTTAGTCCGGTCGCCGGAAAGGAGTTTATCACCTTCGGCGACAACAGCAAAGGTAAGGTGCTATCTCGTGGGTCTGTGCGAGTTAATGAGCACTTTGTGTTGCGCGATGTTGCTCTTGTTTCTAACTTGCATTTTAACCTTCTTTCTGTTTCGCAACTTTTCGATGATGACTATGAGATTCGTTTTAAACCGAATCTCAGTCGTATTTTGGATCCTCAGGGCAATCTTGTTTGTGTAATTTCGCCCTTTGGAAAAGTCTTTCGTGCGGATTTCTCGGAGTCGTTTGGAATTTCCCGTTGTCTTTTGGCTAGACCTTCCTCCTCTGATCTTTGGAAGTGGCATAGGAGACTCGGTCACCTGAGCTTCGACTTGCTTGCAAGACTTAGCTCACTTGGCTTAATCCGAGGATTGCCCAAGTTGTCCATGGAGAAGGATCTTGTTTGCCATTCTTGTAGACATGGGAAGATGGTAGCCGCTCCCCACCATCCACTGACTCAGGTCATGACTAAGCGCCCTGGAGAGCTTTTACACATGGACCTTGTAGGTCCGGCTTGGGTGAGCTCGGTTGGGGGGAAGTGGTACGTGTTTGTTGTTGTCGACGATTTTTCGAGATATTCGTGGGTCTTCTTTTTAGCTGAGAAGACCGAGACTTTCTCCTTTGCTCGCAATCTGATTTTCCGTCTTCAGAATGATTTCCCTTTGAACTCAATGCGAGCCATTCGAAGTGATAATGGCTCCGAATTCAAGAATTCGGATTTTGAGAAGTTTTGTAACTCTTTTGGTTTAGAGCATCAGTTTTCTTCCCCCTACACACCGCCACAGAATGGTGCTGTAGAGAGAAAGAATCGGACCCTTGTAGAGATGGCCAGGACGATGCTTGATGAGCATAGGACTCCTAGGTGATATTGGGCCGAAGCTATGAACACTACATGCTATATTTCCAATCGCATTTTTCTTCGAGCTTTCTTGAAAAAGATCTCTTATGAGTTGCGTTTTGAAAACTACCCAAAGTGAGCTATTTTCGAGTTTTTGGTTGCCATTGTTTTATACTCAAAAAGGGCAACTTGGACAAGTTTGAGTCTCGTTCTTCTGACGGTGTGTTTTTGGGTTATGGCACTCACACTCGAGCTTATCGTGTACTTAACCTTGACACTAACCGAGTCATGGAGACATCCGATGTCACCTTCGACGAGACCATGGTTTGTCCTTCTTCTCGTTTTGAGCGTGCAGGTGATCATGAGGTTGGCGAGCCTCTTTTCAATGATGAAGAAGAAGGTGCTGAAGGCATGGATGACCCAGCACCTCCTCCACCTGTTGTGCCGCAAAGAGCGGCTTCTACGATGACTCACGGCCCCGACACTTCTTCTTCCTGGGGGCCGTGGGATCCGCCACCTCGAGCGGTACCCTTTGTACCCGAGGAGGCACCAGCTGCTGTTGAGGGGGAGGCCACTTCGGCAAGGGAGGCGCCACGACACATTCAGCGCCAGCACCCACCTCAGCAGATGATCGGCAGCATCGACGAACGCGTCACCCGGTCAAGGCAAATCTCTCACTTTGCTCATTCTGCATTTGTTGCTGATTTTCAACCCCGGGATGTTGGACACGCTTTGACGGATCCTGATTGGGTCAATGCCATGCATGAGGAGCTTGAGAACTTTGAGAGAAATCGGGTTTGGGTTCTAGTGTCTCCACCTTCTGAGTGTCATCCTATTGGGACAAAATGGGTTTTCAAAAACAAACAGGGAGAAGATGGCCATGTTGTGTGAAACAAGGCCAGACTCGTAGCCCAGGGATATAGTCAGAAGGAGGGGATAGACTATGAGGAGACTTTTGCTCCTGTAGCACGTTTGGAGGCTATTAGGGTACTCTTGGCTTTTGCTGCATCCAAAGGTTTCGAACTTTTTCAAATGGATGTCAAGAGTGCCTTTTTAAACGGCTACATAGAAGAGGAGGTGTATGTTAGACAACCCTCCGGTTTCGAAAATCCCAAGTTTCCAAACCATGTCTTTAAACTTCACAAAGCTTTGTATGGTTTGAAACAAGCCCCTAGAGCCTGGTATGATAGGTTGAAAACCTTTTTGCTTGCTAAGGGTTTTAAAATGGGATGTGTAGATAAAACACTCTTTGTCCTCAAATAAGGCACTGATACTCTCTTGGTCCAAATTTACGTGGATGATATCATTTTCGGTGGTTCTTCTCATGCTTTGGTTGCCAAGTTTGCAGACACTATGAGCAGGGAGTTCGAGATGAGCATGATGGGCGAGCTGACGTTTTTCCTTGGGTTGCAAATCAAGCAATCCCGGGAAGGGACGTTTGTGCACCAGGGCAAGTACACCCGGGACATTCTGAAGAAATTCGATATGGGTGAGGCCAAGCCTCTTCCAACACCCATGTCGACCACGACGGCCCTGGATGCGGACAAGGAGGGAGAAGCAGTGGACCAGAAGGAGTACCGGAGTATGATCGGGTCGCTGCTGTACATGACGGCGACACGCCCGGACATCCAGTTCGCGGTGTGCCTTTGCGCGCGTTTTCAGTCTTCGCCGTGCACCTCTCACCGTCAGGCGGTCAAGCGCATTATGAGGTACTTATCCTTCACTCCAGAATTCGGGATTTGGTATTCTGCTTCCTCCACCCTTTCCCTTTGCGGTTATTCCGATGCTAATTTTGCTGGTTGCCGGTGAAGGACCGAAAATGCTATAGCAAGGCGACCAGAGGGGGGGTGAATGGGAGCCTAAAAATTTCTTCCGAAATTATGGCCTATGTCCCAACAAAATCAACCCCAAAAACTTCGGACTCAAACATGATGCCCACGACCCTCAGAAAGAGGATGGATGATCTCTAGGATCACAGCGAGGCACCACACAAGAGAGCAAAACAAAGCTCTCAAAACTCCGAGTCAAGTTCGTGCCTAAAAGGCCACTCCCAAACGTAGATAGAGGGCTACGTTGGGATTCCTCCAAATACCGATGCTAACACGTAGCAAAGATATGTAGAGAGGTTCCTAGGTGAACTCTAGGAGCAAACGAGAAGTCCGGAAACGAAACGGAAAAGCCGGGAGAGCAAACGCACTCAACTGCGACCTACAGGCAATTCCCGGACTGTCCGGACTCTTGGTCCCGGACTGTCCGGTGTGAGCCGGACTGTCCGCCGCAAGGGGGCCGGACTGTCCGCCGGCGAAAAACCCAAAACTGAACTGTTCTGCTACAGCCCTGGACAGATCCCGGACAGTCCGCGGTTTGCACGCCGGACTGTCCGCGGTTCATGTGAATAGTGAACTCCGAGCGTCTGGTGCCTGCCCTGTGCAGCGTCCGATGAGGACCCCGGACTGTCCGCGGGTCCTGGCGGACTGTCCGCCGACTACCGAGCCAAAACAGCAACGCTGCGGCAAAGTCCCTGCTCAGGCCCGGACTGTCCGCGCCCAACACTGGCGGACTGTCCGCCGGTCACCCGAAGGGAAAAAGGCCCGAGGCCAACAGCCACTGCTCGGCTGAAACCCCGACTCGCGGACTGTACGCGGCTGGAGGGGCGGACAGTCCGCCACCACCCAAAATGCCCAAAAATGCCACGGGTCAAAACCAAAATCGATTGGATCTTTACCAAATCGAATGGGGCTGCAACCAAACTTCTTCCAAGTGTTCTTCTACGTGTTGGGAAGCTAATCCTAGGATTTCATCGCTTCAACCCAACTAATCCATGAGAAATCCGAAGAACACTAGAAAAGGGGAAGAACGAAGAACAAAAACGATTTTGGCCCGATCTACTTGTTCGTGAGGGTAGGGATGAATTCCTTCGGTGGAAATGTTCTCCTCACTTCAAAGAACAAGTTGATTCAAACGGAATCACAAAAGATGCAGCGTAGAGGGAGATCGGGAGAGGGGAAAATCATGGAGAAAAGAAGAACGCGAAGAACAAATTCAAAACGCGAATTCAACCACGAATTTGATCCTTGGATTCAGAGGAATGGATGATTGATTAATCACTTGGTGTCGGGCTACAAGCCAATCCTAGCAACACAAAACTTGGATGGCAAAAAGCTCAAGAACAAGAGCCAACTCTCCCTAACCCTAGCCTTCTCTCACAGGAACAAAATGAGAGAGACACCACCAAGAACTCTCCAAGGTTGGCGGCTGCCCTAGCAGCCCCCTTCATATATATAGGCGCACGTCCGAAGACCAAAACGCCCTTACATTAAGCACTCAACCCAAATACCCCCCAGGGGTAAAACCATCCAGTTCGGTCAATCTTCATCCGACGGCCACGCCCGCACATCCGGTAACTTCGCCTCGACACGACCTCCCTGATGCTGCCACGTGCTACCATCGTCGACCACCGCGCCTTCCTCGTGGATAGCTTCGCCGCCGCGCCAGCCTCTCCACGCCGCCACGCGTCGACCGTCCTTTCGGACCACCCTCGGTTTTGAGGCCCAAACCGGTAAACCCGCCAGCCCAGGTTTTGAGGCCCAAACCTGGAAACCGTCCACCCCGAGTTTTGAGGCCCAAACTCTGAAACCCGCGCGCCCAGGTTTTGAGGCCCAAACCTGGAAACCGTCCTTGCCGAGTTTTGAGGCCCAAACTCGGAAACCGGCCACCCTAGGTTTTGAGGCCCAAACCTGGAAACCGTCGATGGTAGCTTTTTGAGGCTCAGCTACCGAACCCGCACCGTAGACGGGATGTGGTTCTCACACCCCGACCACCGGCACTGATGCCGATGCATGTCCAGCCTCCACGCCGGGCACAACGCCTTCGTCTTCCTTCTTGACTTGGCCGACGGCACTTGCGCCGGACACAAGCCCGTGTCCGACCTCCCGCCAAGTGACACGACTCCAGCGCCTTCCTCCCGACTCGGCCGATGCACCGCACATCCCCATGTGCTCTTGCCCGCTGATGCCACGTGCCAGCTACCACAGCTGGTCCTCTGGCCCTCTGGTCCGTCAGTCCAAGCCTCACGTCCGCCCTTCACCGCTCTGGGTACATCGGCATGGCACGTCCGCCGCACGGCACGCCCATCCTTCACCGCTCCCGGTCCGTTGGCACGGCACGTCACTACTTGACCTTCACCTCGCCATAGACCACTGTATCTGAGCTCCACACCTGCACATCAACACAGCCACGAGACACATGTCGCACACGCACACCAACACAGAAACACCACACAACTCACGCCACCGGTTAGTCATAAACAATAAGCGCATAGCGAGATATGGACTAAACCGGGTAAAAGCCTCAAACCTTCCTCATCAAAGTCAATCATTCATCATATGTGTTCTCAATCTTCCCCTTGATGAATGCATTGACTAAAAATAAACCACAAAGGAAGGGTTTGAAGGCAAGACTCATTCAAGTGCCCAAAAGCCAAGAAAAGGCAAACACAAGGCCACTTGAGATGAGGAAGGATCATGAAAACTCCAAATAAAAGCTCTCGGTCCTGACAGAAACGGGAAAAGCGGGCAAAAACCTCCACACAACCGAAGAGTCAAGATAAACAAGAGTTTCATGAGATCCCCAAAAGGTACTCGAAAACCAATCTCAAATAAATTGTCAAACAATCATCACAAAAGAGACACCAAGGTACTTATCCACTTGGTTTTGGGTCAATTTCTCCCCCTTTTTCTTTCTCTTTCTCTTTCTCCCCCTTGATGATTGAATTGACAAAAACTAGGCACAAGAGATGGTTTGAGATACCATAACCAAAAATCTCATTCAAGTGATCAAAAGCCATCGGAGGGCAAAGAACAAAATCACTTGTCATGAGACACAACTTGGTCCCCAAAGACATGGGCAACGGCTCAATGCAACCAAGTAAGGGATCGGAGCAACAACTCAACAATGAGCAAAACTCGATCACATAGAGCAAAAGACTTGGTTCCCAAAGACATGGGCAATGGCTCGACGCAACCAAGTCAAAAATGAGCTAGCCCTCAAGAAGAGGCAGAAAAATGGCTCAAACACCACTAGCTCAAGGCTCAATACCAATTGAGGCTGAATCAACGCATAAGAATGCAAAACTGATCATAAACAGCCAAGAATTGATGAAAACAGCTAGTTCCTCAAGACAGAGGCACATAGGCTCGACGCAACTAGCTGAAGGGTCCATACCAATCGAAAATACCAAGCAAAAACTGCTAGTCCCTCTAGACAGAGGCAAAAACGGCTCAACACGACTAGCAGGCTTGATATCGACTGAGAAAAACCACAAGAGAAGCTCAACACTAAATGGAGCTCAAACACTTGGAGCATGCGGAGAAGCAGCAAGACAAAAGCGACTCCCCCTAAAATCAAGCCTATACACAAAAGCTATGTAACAAAGCTCATGACACCAATTGCATTCCATACCAAGAGATGGATACCAATTGAGACACATAAAAGGGCTAAACCGAGTGAAGAAGAACATAAAAGAGCTAAACTCCCCCTTGCTCAAAGCTCTCCCCAAAATGCATGACTCTCCCCGTTGTGCCAACACTCAAGCTCCCCCTTGCAAACAGCTACTCCCCCTTGACAAAAGGGAACATGCTGAGGGGTTTTAACATTTTTCACAGAGTTGACATAAACACAAGACAAGTCATCGACCAAAAGCATATGATGGCAATGAAAAGCACTGAAAGTGACCACAAAGTGTATCGGAGCTGGGGGTATGAACACTAAGCTAAACATGCATGATATGCGCAATGCAACAGCTTCAAGTGTATAGCAATCAGAATGAAAAGATGCTCAGAAGGGTGCTGCCCTGAAACTTTAGCAACCACTACAAATGCTAGCAAAGGCTCAAACTGATCAAATGAATACGAAATATGAACAATTAATCATATGAGCAGTTTTAAGCCATTTGAAAAGGAGTCCACCACTAAAATAGCACTTAGCATGAATAGACAGAAAATCGAGCAAGTGCTAACTCAAGTATAAAAGGTGAACTACCCCTAGCAAAGTTCAATCATCATGCAATAGAGTGAAGCATAGACTTGTGTTATTTTCAATATTTTATCGGAGATTGCAGCGGTATTAACACAAGTTCATATTAAAGCATGTGATTGCGAGAGGTTGAAAGCATGGTCATTGCCTAACTTTTCAACCAGGCTAAGCCTATGCAAGAAAAGCAATCGGAAGCTTAAAGCACCGGTTTCGGTCTTACACTACACGGCTCAAGTTTAACTCAAATGTGCAATGAGAAACAGTCTCGATACCGTGAGGTGCTGACACATGCAATCCCATCTCGATCTTTTCATTTCACTAATACTTGGATCAAATTTTAAGCATAAGGTAAATATGAACAATCCAAGCAAGTGAATGACTCAGTGCAAGAGACATAGCAACCTAGCATACAAAAGATAGCACAAGTGATCTCAACACATCCTATCCATGCTAGTTGTCACTCTCAATGGTGAACAAATTAAAAGTTTCATAATCAATTAGTCAAGTTCACCATTTGCAAAAATAGCTTAGCTCATAACATGTATCAAGTGATCAAAAAGAGCCTAAGCTACAAGCATCATCATGAATAAACAGGGCATACCAAAAAGAGCATAGTCTCATTCTCATTACTATATTCATGAAGCTCTAAAATGCAAGATATACATGATGAAATGCATGCAAAAGCTAGTCTATCAAAGACAGAGCAAAACTAGCCTAAAAGGAAAACCCAAAGCAAAAGGGTATCGGAGAAGTCCAACTAAGATACAACAAGCAGAATGCTTCCCCAACTAAAAGGGAAACACGCACCAAGGACACAAATAAAGAGCCAAGAAATGCTCAAGCGACAGCCAGCAAAATCCACATCGAAAAGACCACACAGCAGAAAGGGGTCGAAGAAGGAGTGTACCAAAAACCGAACTCAGAAGTGTGTCGGAGGTACCTCATGAAGCGCATGACCGCCTGCTGGTGTGATGCCCGAGGGGATGCCTGAATCTGCTGAACTCCAGGGCGCTTGCCTCGCCGAAGTCGTCTCCCCCTCGCCTGATGCTGTCGCTCTCACAGGTGCTGCTAGTGCTCGCTGGAGAGCTGCTCGAACGGAACCCCAAGTCGTGGAAGAAGTGGGATCGGGTCCGTGAGCCGAAATGCTCTCTCCAGGCTCCTGTTCTCCTGCACACTCAAAAGCAGAAGAAACACAAGGCATTGTCTCGTCCAGTGTGACCTCAAGGTCTCCATGAAAACGGTTAGTCACATAAGCATAAGGTGAACACTCAACAAAAGAAGCCTACCTATGAATGATACCGCAAGGAGATCTGAACTCAAACTAGCCTAGACTACCATGCAACAGGATAAAGCACTATGGAGCAACATGCAACCTAGAGACATGATCAACCCAGACACAGCCTAAACCTCAACACATGCTACAATGCAAGAAAATGATAGCAATAGATTCAAAAGCATGTAACATGATAAAATTGAGGAAAGACTAGTGCTCAAACTAAACATGTCAACAGGGTACATGTAGCTAACCAACACTAGCACCTGACAAGTGACACCTAATGAACATCATACCACTAAAGCTCATGGAGAAGTATGATAAAACATGGCACAATGTTCATGAGGATCACCAACTAGCATGAAAAGTGGCTCGTCCACAAAAACTATACACAAAGCTAGCATGACATATGATATACAGGGTAGCACATGCTAGACATAAAGACAAAACATGATACACAGGAAAAATGTACATGTAAGAACTATACAAGTGAGCACATGACAGACCATCTCATACCACAAGACATAGATCATGATGTACAAGGTATGAGTGTATATGAAAGCTCACCAGATAACAAAAGCCTCTTTGGAGGCAAATCTAGGCGGGGTGCAGAGAACCATCAAATCTTGATCACATCTAAAAGATCAAGTTCCATTAGGCGCATGTTCTCCACCCCGCGTCCTCATATCTACACACAAGAGGATAAAGTAACCCGAGTCTTGGATCCCGAAGGGTTAGCAAGCATGTACTTGGGAATCCAGGACTTGGTCACAAATCTCAACTTATCATGTGGGTTAGCATGATGCAAATGTTGGTTCAAATGCAATTGTGAAACACCCTTGGAAGCATTCCTCAAAAGGACAACTCGAGGAGAAGAACGAGTCGTACCACGGGAAAAGAGGCAAACATCTTCCAAGGTTTTTGTAGAAGAACCAATAGAAGCATCATGAAAAGCATGATGTGGACCAAAGGAAGAAGCACTGGAAGCATATCCACGACCATGACCTATCCCACTAGAAAAGGAGTCATAAAACCCATCAACAAAAATGGGCATCTTAC
The DNA here is from genome assembly GCA_009763385.1 of Coix lacryma-jobi var. lacryma-jobi. Classification (NCBI taxonomy): domain Eukaryota; kingdom Viridiplantae; phylum Streptophyta; class Magnoliopsida; order Poales; family Poaceae; genus Coix; species Coix lacryma-jobi. The sequence goes on from CM019826.1 coordinate 20,810,742, forward strand.
TAGGAGCACAAGCGTTCATGCCATGAGAAGGGCTATGAACCACCGTCTTCCTAGAAGAACGAGCTTGACGCAAACGTTTGGCACGCCGATAGCAAAAGCTTTCTTGATGCCCATCTTTCTCACAAAAAGAGCAATGGTACAAAGGCCTACTGGAAGGCACACCATTCTCCGACAAGTGAGAAGTCCCTTGGGACTTAGAACAAGAAGCATCAACCACCAACTTGGTGCCAACACTAGGAGCACACGTGCCATGGGAAAGGCTACGCGGCTTCCTAAAAGCCTTAGCTCGAATTCGCCGCTCGTGCTTCACACGGCGAAAACAAAAATCGAGCAAATGTCCCTCCTTCTTGCAAAAGGTGCAATGAAAAACCGGATTGGGAGGACGAGTCCCAAAAATATGAGAAGCACCCTTGTCAAAAGAAGTCCCTTGGACATCACTCGAAGAAACATCAAGGTTAGGAGTAGCTATGAAAGAGCTATCCGAAGCCTTGGCACAAGTGCTATCGTCAAAAGACTCACGCGCAACATAAGAACTCAACTCCGGTTGCAAAGATGCAGACTTGGAAACATCAACATCGGAGTTGGAAGAAATGAGTGACTCAAAAGACTTAGCATAAAGACTCTTGCATCTTTTGGCCAAAACCTCATTTTCAAACATGAGGCGGTCACAAGTACCACAAGGAGTGTTTCTCAAGTTCTCCATCTCCTTCTGAATGCACTCGGCATATGTGGTACGCAAGAGCTCAATCTCCTTTTCAAGGTTGGCACTCATATCATTGTGCTCAACCAACTTGGCGCTCATATCATCGCGCATTTGCTTCAAAACCAAAACTTCTTTTTTTCCAAATCAATGCATGATGTGCAAATGAAATTGGTGGAAGAAACATTACCATTCACATCAAGCAAAGAATCATGAATAGCATTAGAAGCATGGCAAGCATTTTTATTTAACGAGCACAAGCTACAAGGCCTAGAATTTATCTCATCAATTTTAGCCCTAGCATGCTCAAGTTCATCTACACATGTCCTGTGAATCACACAAAATTCTCTAAGTCTAGCAACAAAAGATTCACAGTTATCACATGGTAAAGAAACATTTGACTTTAGCAAGGCTATTTCAGTTTTAGCACAATCGAGGTCCTTGCGCAAGTCAATGCAAACTAAACATGGTTCGGAAGCATTGGATTTCAACAAATCAATCTCAGATTTTAAGCTAGCAAGAGAAAAGCCTAGCTCATCATTCTTCCTAACCAAGTCAACACAGGAGGTGCAAGGCAAAGAGGCACTAGACTTCAGCTTAGCGATGGAACATTTCAATTTTTCTACCTTTCTACGCAAGGTATCACAAAGCTCATCATCCCTAGAGCAAGCCTCATATAAGTTGTGCAAAGCCACAAGACCACAAGCAAGTGTACCTTTCTTGGCCTTGCCAAGTTGATGTAGGAGATCCTCCGGTGAAAGCTCGTCATGTCGTAGAAGATTCAGCAGATCGTTCACCTCGCGATCCCTCTCATCAACTGCACTCCTCCTTCTCCCCAAGATGTCGTCCAAGGAACTGCTCATGCTGAAGGACAAAGACATACTTGAAGAAGAGCTAGGTGCTACCTCAAAAAGCACCGTTAGTGTTAGCCAAGCAAAAGCTCAACACCTCGACAAACCACGTCGGAAGCCAAACCACTCTAAAAAGGTCGCCTTCGCGGATCCGGAACCGGTTAAGGTAGAGAGATCCTTAACTGGCTCTGATACCAATTGAAGGACCGAAAATGCTATAGCAAGGCGACCAGAGGGGGGGTGAATGGGAGCCTAAAAATTTCTTCCGAAATTATGGCCTATGTCCCAACAAAATCAACCCCAAAAACTTCGGACTCAAACGTGATGCCCACGACCCTCAGAAAGAGGATGGATGATCTCTAGGATCACAGCGAGGCACCACACAAGAGAGCAAAACAAAGCTCTCAAAACTCCGAGTCAAGTTCGTGCCTAAAAGACCACTCTCAAACATAGATAGAGGGCTACGTTGGGATTCCTCCAAATACTGATGCTAACACGTAGCAAAGATATGTAGAGAGGTTCCTAGGTGAACTCTAGGAGCAAACGAGAAGTCCAGAAACGAAACGGAAAAGCCGGGAGAGCAAACGCACTCAACTGCGACCTACAGGCAATTCCCGGACTGTCCGGACTCTTGGTCCCGGACTGTCCGGTGTGAGCCGGACAGTCTGCCGCTAGGGGGCCGGACTGTCCGCCGGCGAAAAACCCAAAACCGAACTGTTCTGCTACAGCCCTGGACAGGTCCCGGACAGTCCGCGGTTTGCACGCTGGACTGTCCACGGTTCACGTGAATAGTGAACTCCGAGCGTCCGGTGCCTGCCCTATGCAGCGTCCGATGAGGACCCCGGACTGTCCGCGGGTCCTGGCGGACTGTTCGCCGGCTACCGAGCCAAAACAGCAACGCTGCTGCAAAGTCTCTGCTCGGGCCCGGACTGTCCGCGCCCAACACTGGCGGACTGTCCGCCGGTCACCCGAAGGGAAAAAGGCCCGAGGCCAACAGCCACTGCTCGGCTGAAACCCCGACTCGCGGACTGTCCGCGGCTGGAGGGGCGGACAGTCCGCCACCACCCAGAATGCCCAAAAACGCCACGAGTCAAAACCAAAATCGATTGGATCTTTACCAAATCGAATGGGGCTGCAACCAAACTTCTCCCATGTGTTCTTCTACGTGTTGGGAAGATAATCCTAGGATATCATCGCTTCAACCCAACTAATCCATGAGAAATCCGAAGAACACTAGAAAAGGCGAAGAACGAAGAACAAAAACGATTTCGGCCCGATCTACTTGTTCGTGAGGGTAGGGATGAATTCCTTCGGTGGAAATGTTCTCCTCACTTCAAAGAACAAGTTGATTCAAACGAAATCGCAAAAGATGCAGCGTAGAGGGAGATCGGGAGAGGGGAAAATCGTGGACAAAAGAAGAACGCGAAGAACAAATTCAAAACGCGAATTCAACCACGAATTTGATCCTTGGATTCAGAGGAATGGATGATTGATTAATCACTTGGTGTCGGGCTACAAGCCAATCCTAGCAACACAAAACTTGGATGGCAAAAAGCTCAAGAACAAGAGCCAACTCTCCCTAACCCTAGCCTTCTCTCACAGGAACAAAATCAGAGAGACACCACCAAGAACTCTCCAAGGATGGCGGCTTCCCTAGCAACCCCCTTCATATATATAGGCGCACGTCCGAAGACCAAAACGCCCTTACATTAAGCACTCAACCCAAATACCCCACAGGGGTAAAACCGTCCAGTCCGGTCAATCTTCATCCGACGGCCACGCCCGCACATCCGGTAGCTTCGCCTCGACGCGACCTCCCTGATGCCGCCACGTGCCGCCACCGTCGACCACCGCGCCTTCCTCGTGGATAGCTTCGCTGCCGCGCCAGCCTCTCCACGCCGCCACGCGTCGACCATCCTTTCGGACCACCCCCGGTTTTGAGGCCCAAACCGGTAAACCCGCCAGCCCAGGTTTTGAGGCCCAAACCTGGAAACCGTCCACCCCGAGTTTTGAGGCCCAAACTCGGAAACCCGCGCGCCCAGGTTTTGAGGCCCAAACCTGAAAACCGTCCTCGCCGAGTTTTGAGGCCCAAACTCAGAAACCGGCCACCCCAGGTTTTGAGGCCCAAACCTGGAAACCGTCGATGGTAGCTTTTTGAGGCTCAGCTACCGAACCCGCACCGTAGACGGGATGTGGTTCTCACACCCCGACCACCGGCACCGATGCCGATGCATGTCCAGCCTCCACGCCGGGCACAACGCCTTCGCCTTCCTTCTTGACTTGGCCAACGGCACTTGCGCCGCACGCAAGCCCGTGTCCGACCTCCCGCCAAGTGACACGACTCCAGCGCCTTCCTCCCGACTCGGCCGATGCACCGCACATCCCCATGTGCTCTTGCCCGCTGATGCCACGTGCCAGCTACCACAGCTGGTCCTCTGGCCCTCTGGTCCGTCAGTCCAAGCCTCATGTCCGCCCTTCACCGCTCTGGGTACATCGGCATGGCACGTCCGCCGCACGGCACGCCCATCCTTCACCGCTCCCGGTCCGTTGGCACGGCACGTCACTACTTGACCTTCACCTCGCCATAGACCACTGTATCCGAGCTCCACACCTGCACATCAACACAGCCACGAGACACATGTCGCACATGCACACCAACACAGAAACACCACACAACTCACGCCACCGGTTAGTCATAAACAATAAGCGCATAGCGAGATATGGACTAAACCGGGTAAAAGCCTCAAACCTTCCTCATCAAAGTCAATCATTCATCATATGTGTTCTCAGCCAGATTGAGCGCAAGTCCACTTCTGGGACTTGCCAGTTTATTGGTTCTTCTCTTGTATTGTGGTCTTCTCGCAAGCAGTCTAGTGTCGCCTAGTCTACCACGGAGGCTGAGTATGTTGCTGCGGCTAGCTGCTGTTCCCAGTTACTCTTGATGATGGCCACTTTGCGTGATTTTGGTCTGAGCTTTTCTCGCGTTCCTTTGCTTTGTGACAGCACGAGTGCGATTAGCGTTGCTAAGAACCTCGTGCTGCACTCGAAGACCAAACACATTGATGTGCGCTTTCATTTTCTGTGAGACCACTATGAGAAGGGTGATATCGACCTTCGCCATGTCGATACTCATCATCAGTTGGCTGATATTTTCACCAAGCCTTTGGACCAATCAACCTTTAATCGGTTGAGAGGTGAGCTTGGCGTGTGTTTCCCCTTTTAGCTGGGGGAAACACTTTGGTTCTTGTATCATAGATTGACTATTTTTTGATCGTCTTGTTTAGTCTTTTGCATTTCAGCATACGCTTTTACATTCTGAGCTTCATGTGTATAGTCTTTAGAATGTAACTATGCTCTGTGTAGTCCTTGCTTCGATGCTTTATGTTGATACTGTAGCTTATGCTCTTTCTGATCACTGATACATGTTGTGAGTTGAGCTATTTTTGAATGGTGAACTTGATTAATGAACTTAAAACTTGCAAATGTTCACCATTGAGATATGCAACTAGCATGTGTAGGATGTGTTGAATTCACTCGTGCTTTTCATATATGCTAGGTTGCTATGTCTCTAGTGTTGAGTCATTCACTTGCTTGGTATGCTCATATTCTGTTTAAAATTTGAACCAAGTTAAGTGAATTGGAAAGATCGAGATGAGTTTGCTTGTTAGCACCTCACAGTTTCGAGACTGTTTCTCATCGCACTTTCAGTTAAACTTGAGCTGTGTAGTGTATGACCGAAACTGTCGCTTTAAGCTTCTGATTGCTTCTGCATAGGCTTCGCACAGTTGGAAAGTTAGGCAATAACAAGCATTCAACCTCTCGCAGTCACATGTTGTTTTCTGAACTTGTGTAATTTCACCGCTGCAACTCCGATTAAAATTTGAAATCACAAGTGTATGTTTCCTTTTTCAATTGGTATCAGCATGATGATTGAACGGTGCTAGGGGTAGTTCACCTTGTATAAATGTTTAGCACTTATTTGACTTCCTGTCTATACATGTCTTGTGCTATTTTGATGGTGAATACTTTTTTGGCTGAAAACTGCTCTTTTTGCTCTCATGTTCATATTTCATCTTTAGTGATCAGTTTGAGCCTTCGCTAGCATTCTGTGCATTTTATGAGTCATCAGAACAGAACTCCGTAGAGCATCTTTGCACTCTTTTGATTCTACTCCTGAAGCTCCTAACTTGCATTTTGACTCATATGCATTTTGGAAGGGGAGAAATCTGCGTGTTGGCACTTTTGATGGTGCATTTTCTAAGGGGGAGAATTCTCTGCTTGATGGTGCATATTCTAAGGGGGAGAATTCTCTGCTTGATGGTGCATTTTCTAAGGGGGAGAATTCTCTGCTTGATGGTGCATTTTCAACTAAGGGGGAGAAATTGCAAATCATAACCCTCCATTTGCTTAGGGGGAGCTTTCCTGGTTGTTTGCACTAATCAAGGGGGAGTTTATCGAGCTTTCTTTGCTAGTTGTGTTGAGCCTCTGTGCCTCTGTCTTGAGGGACTAGCATTTTGCTTTGATATTTTCAATTGGTATTTGCTAGCGGTGTTGAGCCTGTTCTACCTCTTCTTGAGGGCTAGCTTTGCTTTGCTTGGTTGCGTCGAGCCGTTGCCCATGTCTTTGGGGACCAAGTTGTTTCGCCCTTTCCACTTGACCTTCTTTGGCTTTGCTATGCTTTTGGGTCATTTGGTCGAGTTCTCTCTCCTTCTTCTTCCTTTCTTCTACTTCCATTATGATTTGTGTTGGTAGTTGACAATGCACTCATCAAGGGGGAGATTGCGGATACATGGGTGTATACCGAGTCTCTGAGTGATGAGTGATTGTCAACTGGGATGATGCGCATGTTCTTTGGCTTGTGTTGTGCAGGTGTCGAGCACGGATGCAGTGATCAGAGGCAAGGTGAAGGTCAAGTAGAGACGTGCCGTGCCGATGGACCGAGAGTGGCGAAGGGCGGACGTGAGGCTTGGACTGAGGGACCGGTGGCCCGAGGATCAGCTGTGGTGGCTGACAGCCTGGGACAGCGACGAGCGAAGACTTGCGGTCATGTGTTGCCTAAGTCGAGGACTTGGGGACACGTGTCGGTGGATGGGGTGCACGGGCGGTGCATCCCATCTACGGCGTCGGTTTGGTGGTAGAGCCAGAGAAAAACCATCGGGTGGACGGTTTCCAGGTTTGGGCCTCAAAACCTGGGTGCGGATGGTTTCCGAGTTTGGCCACAAAACTCGGGCTGAGGACGGTTTCCAGGTTTGGGCCTCAAAACCTGGGTGCTGCGGGTTTGCTGAGTTTGGGCCTCAAAACTTAGATGCTGGTGGACTGGTTTCCCGGTTTGGGCCTCAAAACCAAGGGTTGGCTGGAAAGGCTGGTTTCCCGGTTTGGGCCACAAAACCGGGGGTGCAGAGCGGTGGCGGCACGTGGCGGCAATCGGGAGGTTGCGTTGAGGCAACGCTACGAGTTGTGCGGGCGTGGCCGTCGGATCCACCTACCATCGAGTTGGTCCCGAATAACCTTAGGGTTTAGCTGGTTCGCTCTGTAAGTAGTTAGGGGTAGAGTGGGAATTAGGAATAGTTAGAATTAGGATAAGTAGGGGGAGACACCCACCTCCCCATCTATCTCAGTCATTTGCTCTTTGCTTCTAGGGTTTCCTGCTCTCCCAATCCCCTGCTGTAGCTAGCTGAGATCCGCAGAGAACCATACCTCTGTGTACTGGAGATTTTGAGGAAGTGAGGTCGTAACCTCACTGTTGTAGCGTGTGGTAGCCACACGGTTGCAGATCGATGACTTGATTCGCGTTTTGTTCGTGTTCTTCGCGTTCTTCGTTTCTCCACGATTTTCCCGTCACTCGATCTCCCTCTCTATTGCGTCTTTGCGAAATCCGTTTGAATCAACTTGTTCATTTTTGAAAGGAGATCATTTCCACCGAAGGAATTCATCTATCTCTTCACGAACAAGTAGATCAGGTTGATTTCATTTTCGTGGCGCTTTTTCGGTTCATACTTCTCCCCTTTCGATTTCCCGATGTTTGAGTTGTTTTGAGCGGATGATTTCTTGGGGATAGTCTCCTAACTACTCCGTGATCATCTTCTCCAAGTTTGGGAACATGGGATTGAGTTTTGATTCGAATTTGGGAAGATTCGTGAGAGGGGCGACCAAATTCGCCCTCTCTGTTCATCCGCGGACAGTCCGCCGTTTGGGTCGCGGATAGTCCGCGCGTCGGGGTCGGCCAGACCAGTAGCCTGACTCCGCGCTGTTGAGCATGCGATTTTTGAACCGCGGATAGTCCGCCGTTGTTCTTGGCGGACAGTCCGGGAACGTCCAGTGAGGTTTCAGCAGAGTTGCTGTTTCTGGTATTTGACCGGCAGACAGTCCGCCATCCCCTCGCGGACAGTCCGCAGTAGGGGCGGACAGTCCGGGACTCCAGGTCCGGACAGTCCGCGGATTGGCTGAAGCTTCCGGTTTAGTGCGTTTGCTCTCCCGGCTTCTTCGCTTGGTTTCCGGACTTCTCGTTTGGTCCTAGAGTTGTCCAAGAAACCTCTCTAACTATCTTTGCTACTTGTTAGCATAGGTATTTAGGGAGTTCTCGACGTAGCCGTCTATCTACGTTCGGGACTTGGTTTTTGGGGATCGAACTTGCTCCGGCGCTTTTGGCATTCGGTTTGCTATCGCTTTGTGGTGCCTCGCTGTGATCCTAGGGATCATCCACCCTCTTCCAAGGGTCGTGGGCATCACGGTTTCGGTCGTAGCTTTCGGGGGTTGATTTTGGGACATTTGGCCAAAGTTTCGAGAGAAATTTTTGAGCTCCCATTCACCCCCCCCCCTCTCTGGTCGCTTTGCTAGTGCTTTCTCGGTCCTTTAGAAATTTCAGGCTCTCATTCACCACCCTCTGGTCGCAAATTCGGTCCTTCAGAATCTAATTTCAGATTCAGAATTATAACATTAATTAAAGTACTAAATGCTAAGTGGAACAAATGAATCAAATCAACCGCTATCAAATTATTCTCAAATTACCTGTTTGGATAAGTTTCCTCTATCCATCTACTACTAACTAAGAAGACCAATTTGAAACTTGTCTCTACTTGTTCGTCGGGTAATAGCAGAATAGCAAACAATGGAGATGTGGAGTCGTCGTGAGCCGGCATAGCAAACAATAGCTGGCACCTTGCGCCCGGCTGCCACAACTCTTTGTTGCTTCCCCGCCAAAGGAAAAATGGATATGAAGTGAGGATGAAGGCAGGTAAGAAATGACAATAATAATTAGTAAAGAAAATGGATATGAAGTGAGGATGAAGGCAAGTAAGGGCATGTACAATGCTCGTCTATTTGTCGTCTCTGTCTTGGTATTTTTATACAAAACACCTCTGTCTGGCTTGAAGACGTTGGCCTCGTCGCCTCGCGAGGCGACGGCAATGGCCCGTGCTCCAAGGCCCAGTCGCCGGCTAGAGCCGCGTTGTGCGATATCGACTTCTCGACTCGACGACGCACCCGGATCACGCACAGACACTCGCGGATTCTGGTCTGGGCACACGCCAAATCCATCCACAGCTCCTATATTCCTGGTGTCCTCGTCTTCTTCGTTCGTCTATCTTCTGCGTCGGCCACCGACATGCTTCTTCAGCGACGGTAGCTAAGATGCCCGCTTCCTTGGTCGTGGTAGCAGCTCAGCATCAGGGGCAGATGTGTTAGAAGAATCTCATATGTGCGCCAATTTTTTTTGGTAATCCATAATCCATCGCCTCTTCTTTAATGTATTAGTTCTTCGCCTCTTCCTAATCTATCACGAACAACACCGGCGGATGACGGCAGGTAGTGCTACTGCTAGGAGAGAGGAAGCAGCTAGAGGAGAGGAAGCAGAAAGTGCAGCCGCGGCGATAGCGCTCGCCTTCAGATAGCGGAGGAGTCCAACCTCTAGACTCAAATTGAGCATCTTGAAGCACCGAAGTAGTACTCTGTACGAGACTATGAGGTATCAGCCATAACCTTCTCTTGCTTACCAGTACCAGCTAGCATACTGCAGGTTTGTTGTTCTAAACAATTTTTTCTTTCTTTTTATTGGTTAATTTGTATTTTCATCTGAATTTAGAAGTAAGATTGGATCTGCATTGAAGGCCAAAATCGTTGAAGAAAATTCTGACCTATATATATGTGACTATATGCATTGAAGGCCAAAGACATTGCAAGAATTGTTACCATTGACACATAGGAAACTGACTTGCGATTTCATTCAGAGTGTTTCAACTATCTTTTTCAGTGTGTAAGTTGTAACTTCAGAGTGTTACAGCTATCTGAGTGTTTCAGTTATCAGAGTATTTCAGCTATCTAAATGTTAGTTCAGACTTCAATTATCTTATTCTGGAGCATGAACACATCATTGCTTTTAGTGTAAATGGAGCATTGTCAGTTACATACTGTATGTGCACCCTCTATGGACGTGTACAGGCTAGGGTGTGAATTTCGTCAGTTCAGAAAATAGTTGTCAAGAATTTTTCTGTCTTCATAGCTTCATTTCTGTCAGTTCAGAAAATAGTTGTCAAGAATTTTTCTGTCTTCATAGCTTCATTTGTATGAACCTTCAGTAGTCTAACATGTGAACTCATATATGTTAAAGTTTCTGAATTTTCATGTATGTGTGAACTTTTAGTTAAGAGAACTTTCAGTTAAGTGGAATGTGTTATCCGTTAAGTTTTTATACTGTTAAGTGGAAACAGCAACACAATGGTATACAAATTGATATTTATAACTAATCCTGAGTACATGAAAAGCATTAAACTACTTAGAGATGATCCCTTGTTTGTGGGTTGTATGACCTATCTTTTTAATTGTCTTTATATCATATTCTGGTCTCTTAGAGACGACCCCCTGTCTGTGGGTTGTACATGCCCAAGAAATGACAATAATAATTAGTAAAGGGCAAGAGCAACATAAGCTGCCGTGTAAAACTAGGGAATCGAGAACATTGCCAACCTGTAGCCATGGCTGCTAATTCAATGTCCGGGTGTTGGGTGCAGTTGAACTGTTGGGAGCACCGCGGCCGCCAGTCTCGCCATTGAGGACGCCTCGCTTCCATCGTCGCGCATTTACGGCGTGGTTGCGCTCGGTCTCGTACTCTCGTGCCCCTTCTAATGATCGTCCGGTGATCGGCAGGGGGGTTAGCAGGGGTCATGCCCCCCCCCCCCATAAACAGTAAACATAGTGAAGAGTTTCACGATTTTCATCTAGCCAAAAACTAATAATGTCAGCGTTTCATGATTAGCATATGTTTTTTTTGAAAGAACCGATAATAATAATGTCTGTTTCTATCATTGTTCATCCAGGAGGAATATATTCATCATTTTTACTTTACAAAATTACTCGTAGCAAAACACGAAGTGAAGAGATGCCAATTGCCAACGTAGGACGTCTATTTCACATGCCATGCTTTTTATCTTGGGCTGGTGGGTATAAATTCAAAAAATAGAATGGACTTGCACGGGATGACATGAGTGAAGAGAAGGTAGATCCAAAACACACTACACGCCTATCCTCGCCATCGTGGCGAAGGCAATTTGAAAGCTGACGGCGAGAGCATTGCTGTCAAGCAAGTGAAGACAGAGCAAAGCGAGGCCGTACGTGAGCATATAAACAACCGTAGTGCGAACCCATATAAACTTGAATGCGTCGTCGATTGCTACAACCGTCGATTGTTAACCCTCTACCTATTTGTTTAGGTAGTCGTGTATTTTTATATTACCTTTCTATTCTATTGTTACTCTCCAGCGGTACTACCTAAAATAGACCTTCTATTTTGTTCTCTCAAAAATACATGTTATCCCATCTGACCTCTTTGATCTCTATTTCTCCTCTATAATTTAACAAAAAGATATTTGAATCACAAATGAAGCACATAGTTCGAACATAATTAATCAAAGTAGGATACTACAAAGTTCAAATAAAGTATGACAACATAGTTTTTAATGTCAATAATTGGAACACAATAAAACAAAGATCAAATAGATGTGTCGCCACCAAGACCATCACCTTTTGCAGCTTGACTACTACCACTTGAACCACCAAGGCTTTGTGAAGGACAGGATTGGCGACCAGAGGGGGGTGAATGGGAGCCTCAAATTCAACTTAAGAATAGAATGGCCCTTGTCCCAGAAAATCACTCCAAAAGCAAAGACTCGAAACGACCGAAGAGTTCACGACCTACGGGTAGGTGGATACGCTAGGAGATATCCTAGTGGTACAGCGGAACTCCCCGAGAAACCCCAAAATCAACTGCCAAAGCCCCAGAGCAAAACTGCACACTCTGCAGGACCGCGGACTGTCCGGGGTCAGGGTCCCGGACTGTCCGCACAACGCCGGACTGTCCGACACTATGAGTCCGGACTGTCCGCCAGCAAAAGATCAGAAATTGAACTGTTCTGAAACAGTTCTGGACGACTCCCGGATTGTCCGCAGTTTGCACGCCGGACTGTCCGCGCTTCATGTGAACAGTGACACCCAAGCGTCCGATGCTGACCCTGTGCAGCGTCTGATGTGACCCCGGACTGTCCGCGGGTCACTGGCGGACTGTCCACCGGTCACGAGACCGAGAACAGTAACGCGCTGCGCTGATCTGACTCTGCCAAATCCCGATCCCCGGACTGTCCGCCGCTGGGGGCGCGGACTGTCCGCAGATGAACAGAAAGCTCAAAAACGCTCGGGACAAAAGGCAAATTCAATCGAAACTTCACCAAACCAAAAGGGACTTCGATCAAACTCCTCCCAGGTGTTCCTCTACGTATTGGGTGCTAATCCTAAGAAATCATCGCACCAAACCAAGTCAATCAAGAGAAAGAAATCTGAGGATCACCGTAAAGGGGGGAAGAATGAAGAACAAACTCGAAATCAACCCGATCTATGGAACCGTGAGGTTAGAAGAGAAATCCTTCGGTGAAAAGAAGGAGCTCACGACCAAGAATAAATTGATTCAAGTGGAACCGAAAATCATCTTGCGGAGAGGGAGAACGAGACAAATCTCCGGAAGATGAAAAACTGAAACGCAAAGAACAACAACACAAAATGCGAATCGATCAATTCCAGCTGTGTGGCTACCACACGAGACAATCGTGAGATTACGGTCTCACTTCCTGAAGTTCCCAAAACACAGAGACATGATTGAGTCTTCCCTGCGGATCACTAGCAGCGAGGTATGATTAGAACCTAAGCGGGAGCTGGAGAGAGAGAGCTCAGGAACAAATGACTGCTAGGATGGAGAGAGAGGAGGGGTGTCTCTCTTATTTATAGCCTAATACAATAATCCCCTTCTTCTCCTAGATACAAGAGCGAAGCGGCCAACCCTAGGGGTATCCCGGTCCAACTCTGCTTGATGACGATCCGACGGCCACGCGCCCATCTCATCCTTAGCTTCGCCTCGACGCAAGCCTCAGGATGCCGCCACGTGCCGCCCCGTCGACCGCCGCGCCTACCTCGCGGATAGCTGCGCCGCCGCGCCAGCTCTCCACGCCGCCACGCGTCGACCGTCCTTTTTGCGGACCTCCCCCTGGTTTTGAGGCCGAAACCGGGAAACCTAGGCCTTCCCCCGGTTTTGAGGCTGAAACCGGGAAACCTGTCCTCCGGCTGAGTTTTGTGGCTCAAACTCAGAAACCCGCGCGCCCAGGTTTTGAGGCCCAAACCTGGAAACCGTCCACGCCGAGTTTGAGGCCCAAACTCGGAAACCGGCCACCCCGAGTTTTGAGGCCCAAACTCAGAAACCGTCGAGGGTAGTTTTTCAAGGCTCAACTACCAAACCCGTGTCGTAGACAGGATGTGGTTCGCACACCCCAAGTTCCAGCACCGATGCCGGAGCATGTCCAGCCTCCACGCCGGGCACAGTGCATTCGCCATCCTTCTTGGCCTCCCGCCAAGTGTCACGACGCCATCACCTTCCTCCCGACTCGGCCGATGCACCGCACATCCCCATGTGCTCTTGCTTGTCGACGCCACGTGCCAGCTACCACAGCTGATCCTCAGGTCTCCCGGTCCGTCGGTCCAAGCTCCACATCCGCCCTTCACCGCTCCCGGTCCGTCGGCACGACACGTCCCTACTTGACCTTCACCTCACCTTCGACCACTGCCCGAGCTCCGCACCTGCACATCAACACAACCAAGAGACATGTTGCCCGTTGATCGATCACTCATCACTCAGGAAGGGAACCACAAGGGCACATATCAACATTGTGTTCTCAATCTCCCCCTTGATGAGTGCATCGTCAACTCATAGTAACTGTAACCAAATTAAAAAGAAAGCAGAATTGGGTAGAAGGAGAAAACTCACCCGAGATGTCCAAAAGCCAGAGAAAAGGCCGAAGAAGAACAACTCGAGATAAGCGAAGCTTGGTCCCCAAAGACATGGGCAACGGTTCGACACAACCAAGCAAGAAATCGGAGCAACAACTCATCATGGAGCAAAAACTCGATCAAAATCAGAGCACAAGACTTGGTTCCCAAAGATATGGGCAACGGCTCGACGCAACCAAGTCAAAATAAAGCTAGTCCTCAAGAAGAGGCAGAAAAGGGCTCAACACCACTAGCTAAAAGCTCGATACCAAATGAAGACTGCATAAGAAGCAGCTACTGCTAGTCCCTCAAGATAGAGGCACAGAGGCTCAACACAACCAGTAGTAAGCCCGATACCAATCAAGAACCATCAAAACATGGTGAAGACAGCTAGTCCCTCAAGACAGAGGCACAAAGGCTCGACGCAACTAGCTAAAAGATCGATATCAAATAAAAACGACTCGGAGCAGGCAGAAAAACTCCCCCTCACTCAAGGAACTCCCCCTCAACAAGTGAAGCATAAATTGCAAATTGTCACCACAAAAAGTCTAAAAAACTCAACCTTGGAAACATTCTCCCCCTTGGGGGCAATTTGCAATCAAAAGAGAGAGGAAAAGGGCTCAAGTAAGTCAAAAGGAGCTAGGTCATGCCTATCGGAGTCAAGCAAATGTTCATGAGTCAAAAATGCATGTTAGCAGCTTCAAGTATATACTCGAAAGAGTGAAAGAATGCTCTAAAGAGTGCTGATCCGACTACACAACAACATACACAAGTGCTAGCAAAGGCTCAAACTGATCACCAAATACGAAATATGAATGCATAAGCCAAGTGAGCAGTTTTAAGCCATTCAGAAAGGAGTTTCACCATCAAATTAGCACTGAACATGTATAGACAGGAAGTCAAACAAGTGCTAAACATGTATGCATGGTGAACTACCCCTAGCAAAGTTCAATCATCATGCTACAGAATGAAACATAGACTTGTGTTTTCAGATTTTTATCGGAGAATTTGCAGCGGTTATTAACACAAGTTAAAATTCAGCATGTGATTGCGAGAGGTTGAAAGCTTGTCATTGCCTAACTTTTCAACCGTGCTAAGCCTATGCATATGCAATCAGAAGCTTAAAGCATCGGTTTCAGTCTTACACTACACGGCTCAAGTTTAACTCAAAGTGCAATGAGAAACAGTCTCGATACCGTGATGTGCTGACAAAGCAATCCCATCTCGATCTTTTCAATTCACTAACACTTGGTTCATTTTAAATAGAATATGGACAATCCAAGCAAGTGAAAGACTCAGAACTAGAGACATAGCAACCTAGCATATATGAAATAGCTCAAGTGACCTCAACACATCCTACACATGCTAGTTGCCAATCTCAATGGTGAACATGTATCAAATTTCAGGTTCATTAAGCATGTTCAACATTCTGAAAAATATTGCTTAGCTCACAACATGTATTAGTGATCAAAAGGAGCCTAAGCTACAAGCATCATCATATATCATCCAAGCATACACTAATCAGAGCATAAGTTCATTCTAAGGAATATAGACATGAAGCTTAAAAATGTAAGATGTATATATGATGAAGTCAGAATCGGAGCCAAAACAAAACCAAAAACAGAAAGACCCAAGACCCAAAAACAAAAAGGATCAGAAAGTCAGTCTATGGTACATCAAAAATGCTTCCCCCATCTAAAAGGGGAAACACACACCAAGCTCACCTCTCAACCTAGCAAAAGTTGAGAGATCCAAAGGCTTGGTGAAAATATCCGCAACCTGGTTATGGGTGTCTACATGCCTAAGATCAATGTCGCCTTTCTCGTAGTGATCACGAAGAAAGTGAAAGCGGACATCGATGTGTTTGGTCTTGGAGTGAAGAACAGGGTTCTTTGCTACACTAATGGCAGAAGTGTTGTCGCAAAGCAAAGGAACTCGACTGAAATCTAGACCAAAATCATGCAATGTAGCAACCATCCATAAAAGCTGCGAAGCACAAGAAGCAGCGGCAACATACTCAGCTTCTGTAGTAGACTGGGCTACGTTCCACTGTTTACGAGAAGACCACAAAACCAAAGAAGAGCCAAGAAACTGACACGTCCCAGAAGTAGACTTACGCTCAAGCCGACAGCCGGCAAAATCCACATCGGAATAACCACAAAGCAAAAGAGTCGAAGAAGAAGAGTACCAAAGTCCGAACTCAGGAGTGTATCAGAGGTACCTCATGATGCGCTTGACCGCTTGCTTGTGGGAAGTCCGAGGGGACGCCTGAAAACGAGCGCACATACACACAGAAAACTGTATATCCGGCCTCGTCGCCGTCAGGTACAGAAGCGATCCAATCATGCTTCTGTACTCCTTCTGATCAACCGGTTCTCTGTCCTGGTCCGCGTCCATCGCCGCAGTCGTCGGCATGGGCGTCGTAAGAGGCTTGGCCTCGCCCATGTCGAATTTCTTCAGGATGTCCTTCGTGTATTTTCCTTGATGCACGAACGTCCTATCTCGGGTTTGCTTAATTTGCAACCCGAGGAAGAAAGTCAACTCACCCATCATACTCATCTCAAACTCCCTGCTCATAGTATCTACAAACTTCGCAACAAGCGCATGAGAAGAGCCACCAAAGATGATGTCATCCACGTAAATCTGGACTAACAGGGTATCGTTGCCTTGCTTGAGGAGAAACAAGGTTCTATCTACCCGTCCCATTTTAAAACCCTTAGAGAGTAAAAAGGTTTTCAAACGATCATACCACGCTCTCGGGGCTTGTTTCAAACCATACAAAGCTTTTGAAAGTTTATAAACATGGTTTGGAAACTTGGGATCCTTGAAACCCGGGGGTTGCCTAACATAAACCTCTTCCTCTATATACCCTTTCAAGAAGGCACTCTTGACATCCATCTGGTAAAGCTTAAAACCCTTCGAAGCAGCAAAGGCTAGAAGGATTCTAATGGCTTCTAAACGGGCTACAGGGGCAAAGGTTTCCTCATAGTCTATCCCCTCTTTCTGGCAGAAACCCTGGGCTACTAGCCTAGCCTTGTTCCTCACCACCATCCCATCCTCACCCTCTTTGTTTTTGAAAACCCATTTGGTACCTATAGGGTGGCATTCTGGTGGAGGTGGAACTAGGGTCCAAACTTGGTTTCGCTCAAAGTTTTCTAGCTCCTCATGCATGGCATTGACCCAGTTAGGATTAGAAAGTGTGTGTCCAACATCTTTGGGCTCAAAAGAAGCAACGAATGCAGAATGAGCGAAGTGAGAGATTTCATACGCTCGCGACCGCGTGACTCGCTGGTCGATGCCGCCGATCATCTGCCGCGGGGGGTGAACTTGCTGAACGCTCTGGGGCGCTTGCCTCGCTGAAGTCGCCTCCCCCTCGCCAGATGCTGTCGCTCCCTCAGGTGCAGCGGGTGCTCGCTGGAGAGGTGGCTCAAGAGGACCCCAAGAAGAAGATGTCGTGGGATCGGGTCCTCGAGCTGAAGTAGTCGTCGCAGGGTCGACGGGGGCAGCCAGTGGAGTTGGCTCGGGATCATCCCAATTGGCATTCTCCTGCTCCTCCTCCACAAAGTTGGTCTCTCTCAGCTCCTGTTCTCCTGCAACATCAAAAGCAGAAGAAACACAAGACATAGTCTCGTCGAATGTGACCTCGCAGGTCTCCACTATCCGGTTAGTTTCGAGGTTAAGAACTCAATAAGCGCGCGAATGCGAAGCATAACCAAGAAACACGCCATCAGCAGAGCAAGATTCAAATTTATCCAAATTGCCTTGCTTCAGGATAAAGCACTTACACCCAAACACCCAAAAATGAGACACCTTGGGTACCCATCCAAAACGCAACTCATAAAAAGTTTTCTTCATAAAGGCTCGAAGAAAGATGCGATTTGCAACATGGCAAGCGGTGTTGATTGCCTCGGCCCAAAAACGCCTAGGAGTCCTATGCTCATCGAGCATCGTCCTGGCCATCTCAACAAGGGTTTGGTTCTTGCGCTCAACAACACCGTTCTGCTGGGGGACATAAGGAGAAGAAAACTGATGCTCGATTCCATTAGAAGAACAGAAAGAGGCAAACTGAGAGTTATCAAACTCAGTACCATTATCGCTACGAATAGCTCTAATGGTATCAGGGGGAAAGTCAGTTTTCAACCTCAAAATCAAATCACGAGCAAACAGAAAAGCTTCATCCTTACCCTCCATGAAGAACACCCAAGAGTACCTCGAAAAATCGTCAACGATCACTAGAACATACCACTTCCCACCCGCTGAGCAAACCCGAGCTGGACCAACTGTGTCCATGTGTAAAAGCTCGCTAGGTCACTTTGTCATCACCTGATTAACAGGTGGGTGAGAAGCAGCAACCATCTTCCCGTGACGACAAGGATGGCAAACAAGGTCCTTCTGAAACTTAAGCTTGGACAATCCTTGGATTAGGCCAAGTGAGCTAAGTCTTGCAAGCAAGTCGAAACTCAAGTGATCGAGCCTCCTATGCCACTTCCACAAATCAGAAGACGGACCAGCCATCAAACATCTAGCAGAGCCGAAAGAACGAGAGAAATCGGCTCTGAAAACACGGCCAAAAGGGACGATCCAGCAAATAAGATCTCCCCGAGGGTCTAAAACACGACTCAAACCCTTCTTAAAGCGCACTTCACAATCATCCTCAAGAAGTTGCGAAACAGAAAGCAAATTGTAATGCAAGTTAGAAACCAATGCAACATCCTTAAGAACAAAGTTCTCATTGAGCCGGATAGCTCCATGAGAAACAACCTTACCTCTACTATTATCCCCGAAAGTGATGTACTCCTTGTGCATCACGGGGCTAAGGCTGGAGAACCATTCCTTCTTTCCGGTCATGTGGCGCGAACACCCGGAATCCATGAGCCACATGTTCTCCAACCGAAGTTCCTGCATCAATAGAAAGGCAGGAAGTGAGTGTATGGCACAACACTGGGGTTAGTATACTGAGAAGGATACCAGTGTTGTGTCATAGGCCCAGAAAAAGTGTTAGTAGCAACACCAAACTGTCCTCGTCCCATGGGTGGATAGCGATCACCACCAACCTGAAAGGGTGGTCCGCTATGGAATGGAAAACCTCCAAACTGACCTACTTGTCCCATCTGAGCAAAGCGATCACCACCATACTGAAAAGGTGGTCCGCTATGGGACTGAGCAGCAAAGCCTCTTACACCCGGCTCACAGTCGTATTGAGGACGACCAGAACCGCGACGGGCACGACCACCACCCCGTGGTCTAGCTGCCTGGGGCCAAGCTACCTGAGGGGGTGCACCTCCAGGCCTAGCGCCCTGCCTCTGAACTCCCTGACCTTGCACACCATGGAGAGGGTGGTGCCTGGCCTGGTTGTTCAGCTCCAACTCCTTCCTAGCGTCTCTCTTCCTCCGAAAGCAAAACTCAGCTAGGTGACCCTCACTGTGACAATACTCGCACTCGAACCTCACCACTCTCTTGGGTTGTTGGTTCCTAGGGTTGCGAGGGTTGTTCACTCTGGCTGGCTGCTTGCCTCTCGGAAGGGGATCACTAGAGACGTCAGGAAGGGTGTCAAGTGTGTTCCTAAGATGGTTAGGTTTGGGAATCCACACTTGCTTGCGAGGTGGAGCCTTGGGAGGTTCATCAAGGATGTCATCCTTGGTGATAGGCTTGGGAGGCTCAGGTGGGGTGATCTTGGTAAGCTTAGGGATAGCGGATGGCTTCTCACTAGGGTTCACTCCACTAAACTCACCGATCTTGCCAAAGCTACTAGCGCCCTTCCCACCTAAAGCAAAGCCTACTCCCGAGCAATCAGTTCCCCTCTTGAACTGACTGATCATCATGCCCAACTGCGGCTCACTGCATGACACCCAACTCAGGATGGACCGAAGGTATGTGTTTTCCTCCTTGGTTTGTGTTGGCTCCAAAAGTGACGCACTATGCCAATCACACAGCAAGCCGGAGAAGCTGGCTTCAAACGTGGCCCGGGTGCTCAGAGGTCCGGTGCGTGCCAGTCAGTTTGCCCTGCAACTAACAAGGGAAAGAAACTGTTAAATACAAAGCTGGAACGTGCCGGGTATGACCAGACAGTTCCAAAATATACGGCCCTGAAGCCACTTACGACGACATATAGCTATGAAAGCTATCTGCCAACAGGTTTGAAGATCATTCGGCAATATGAACAGAGTTACGTGAATAACAGGTTGCCGAACACGTTTGCATGAGAATCATACTTTCATGACGTATTAAATATAAGTTAAAACTTAACCAATCTCGATTGTACAACCGAGTTGGGGTCCGTGGGGATTGAACATACAAACTAAGCATGACTAAGCTAATCTAAAGCCTGCGCCTGCCGCACGACACCTGGCTCTGTCATAGGTCAAACATACTTAACATGCATGAACCCTCACCACGTGGCAATCCAGATACAATCCAATTGGCTATTACGAACAATAGATCTACTACATAAAAGACTTTACAATAATAAACGTGAAAGAACAGAGCAGATCTATAAAAGATAAAGCCGAACCGAACGGTATCTAGATTGGGCAAAAGTGTTATGATGAAATAAACATAATAAAACATATAACACAAGGTAACTTAATGAATCTATCAGATTTGCCAAATCTAACAGAGCCGATAACTGTTTTTACTCATGACTCAATCCGCCACACGATACAAGGCATAAGCAAAAACTTCCCGTCATAAGCTTAAATCCGCCGCCGCACGATACTAAGCTTAACGTACGAGACTACTTGCACCATATCTAAATCCGCCGCACGATACTAGACATGATAACAAGGTTGCCGGAACTTACGGAGGTCGACGGATCGATGGCCCCTCTCGAAGAACACGACGACACGACTTGGACTCGAAGACGGCACGGGGCCGGGTTGGTTGTATTGATTGTGAACGTCTTTACAATAGTCTCAGGGTTTATATTTATACCCTGGTGTTCTACGAGTCCTAGGAGGACACGATTACAACAACAAAACAGGAAACTTATCTAAAACACGATGCCTTTTATTCTAAGCCTCCCTTAATAATCGGCACGTGCTAACCATGACGAGATCTTCTGTTGCCGAATCTTCTGATATGCCGTATTTGTCGCAAACCGACTTAGCCTGAGGTAGCCGACCGCAGCGCCATATTGCCGAATCCACCCCCGTTTGACCAGTCGCCTCCACAGCCTTACCGAATCGATTGGATTAGCCGACCGTGCTTGCTATCTACCGAATCCCTCAGGTGGTGATTTCTCCCGAACCTGCGCCGTGCTGGCCCACTTGTCATAGTGCGAAAATTCTGTGTTAACACATGCCCCCTCAATTTCTGCACAAAGGCATTTGTTCTGAAATTGACCACAAGTCCGCGCGCATTCTAGGTCAGCACTGCTTCAAACTCTGCATCTTCTCCAAATCATCAACAGCTTCAAACTCCACCCGAGTTTCGCAATGGCGACCCACGACGAGATCCCAGAGGTAAATTTCACTTTTCCTTTCAACGCATTCGGTCAATTTATATCGGCATTCGGCTCATCTAGCTTCCTCCGCACACCTTCTCCTTTCAGGCCCTTAGGGATGAAATTCTGATTCCTTGCGATGCGGATCCCAACTCCTACTTCTTGGGACCGATGGGAAACTCCAATCCAACCAATATCATCGGTATGGAGACCAACAGAACCCCTTTCAAGCATGGAGTCATTTCACCGAACAGGTGGCGGTATACCTTCAAGAACTGGCCCCTGCCCGCGGTCACCGGCTGGAGGAATTGGTACAGAAGAACTCAGGCGAGATTTGGGCCTCACTGGGAAACCCAAGACATCCATCATGCTCTGGAACTGTCCCTGGCCGACATGCCCAAAAATGAGTCATTGCTCATAGCAGCTTCTCATTTTTGGTCAGATGCCCTCAATGCTTTCGTGTTCGGCCATGGCATAATGACAATCACACTAGCCGATGTCTTCATGATGAGTGGCCTGAACATTACCTCGATCATGAACGCCGACGAACTGCTAGAGAAAATTCCTCAGAGATCCATTGATGTCAGTGTTGGATGGATGAAGTATGTAGAGATCCACACAAAATGTCAGGCCCAGTAGCAGAAACAGAGCACAGGGCTTTTCTAAACATGTGGCTATGCAGATTTATCTTCTGTGGGAGATCCAACGAGCCAACCCTCAACTACATCGCACTGGCTGATAAATTATCCAAAGGAAAGCAACTCCCTCTAGGCAGGCTCTTCCTGGGATCCATATACCACATGATGCATCAGATCTCACTCAAATGTATCATGCCACTCATGATAGCACAGATGGACTGCCACCAATTGATTGTGTCAATGGCCCCTGGTGGTTTGTTCAAATGTGGTTTCAGCTATACATGCACCAAATCATTGCCGTGCCATTGGACAACCTCAGCTTTCCCTCCAGCAACTTGCTGAGGATGAAGAGGCTATAGAGAAAGCTTGCCAAACTTATGGGGAAGCAGCCACTGCTATAACCATAAACAAGAGTATTGGCAATCTCTTCAAATTATTCTTCAAGGGCTTTAATCAGGTGCTCTGGTTACCCTACAGGGAGAATGACAACCTCACTTTCCCTATCAAATTCAGCTTTGATGATGGCTGCATAGATGAAATGGCCACAGGAGTTTTCAACTCATTTATCAAACCCTGCATCCTACCAGCCGAATTCAACAGAGGAAGACAAGTGAAGCACACTTATGAGTTCTATTATCCTAACATAGCAGCTAGGCAATTGGTTGTGGACAGCTCCCTCCAAAACTCATCTTTTCCACCATCATCAAGCCCAGGGAGCAGATTCAGTCCAAAGAGCGTATTACAATAGGGATGCAGGCCCATCGAGTATTCAGCCTGGGGCAAGATCTGCCAGACTACAAACCAGTACCATTTCATTTGATCCAGTCTGCTCACCCTCTTTTTGAGTCCTGGTGGCAAGAATGGCATGATCATATCTTCAACAGCCCAGTCCATCCCATGTGCCTGGAACTTCAAGCAGACTTCAGCTCTGACAGCGAGGTACAATAACAAGCCACCTGTTGCTTTAGTATTTGATCCTTGAGATTTCTAACTTTTCAAAACTTCCACAGGACTTCATACCCAATTCTGACATCAGGCCTATCCAATATCATCAAGCAGGGCCAATCACTGTCCTGGGACACAATGCTCCTTCATTGACTCAGCTTATGAAATCCCAAGCAGTCTCATTAACCACCCTCTCAGCTAAAGGAGAGAAAAGAAAGGCCACTAAGGGCACTTCCAGCTCCAGGCGAACCAAGACCAAGCAAAACACACCTCCTCCAAAGGTAAGATGTTCTAGTTCTTCCATCATTATCAACTTATTCTTGACTGGCTTGTATACCATTACAGGCTTCTTCCCCTGAACAAGAAAACGCTCAAATGATGGTGCCCCCAATCCTTATTACCTTGGAAAATGATGAGCATGCAGATGCCGAGGAAATGGGCACCCAGAACCCGGATGATATCAGCATTGGTAGGTCCTTCAATTATCCCTTCAACCAGCAGATTCTTGCCTCTCTTGGCTGACCAGCGATTCACAGACAGATACCGCGATTGATGAGACCTTCATCGGCTCAACTCCAGACCTGCTGGTCCATCCGGCTTTCAACCAGACCAAACCTCTGTTAATCAGCCGACTCATCAGGCAAGAATTAACTCCCCATTTCTTCATACTTTACCTTGGTCGGCTAACCTGTCCAAATCAACACAGACTTTCATCGGTTCAGCCTCCGAGTATGCATTTGATGTCAACGAGTTCCTGAACAAAAGAACAGTGGCCAAAAGACCATCGGCACTCGTCCAAGATGTCCTGAGCAACATAACAAACTTTCTGAGTCAAGACATCTTGTCCTTAGTCAGAGACGCCGATGAAGTTAAAAATTTCCTCGAGCCCATTGCTGAGGACATTCCAGAGAATCTGAGGCTCCATCTGGAGGCCGTGTCTACGCTGGATGACTGCTTTGCTAAGGTAAAACGAGCAATCAGAAGCGCTGATCTTCAGACTGCCAAGTCCAAATGCACCCAGGAAGTCAATGATCTGTACACTCAGTTCCAAGAGGCCAAGAACTCTCAGGAGACTCTGGAGGCTCAGTTGAAAGAATTACAAGAAAAGAGATCTGAACTGGAAGCCCAACTAGCCCAGGTCGACTCTGATATTCAGTCATGCACCTCTCGGCTATCGGGTTTACCGAATATCATTGAAACAACATCTTCCAAGCTGTCATCAGTGCTTGATGAGGACATCAAACTTAGCACGAGGCTCTCACAGGCACAGGGCACCGAAGAGGAGGACAACAAGGCACTGGAGCATGCTAACCAGGTCAAAGCCGATACTCTGGCGGCCATAAACCAATTCTTGAACAACTGAGATGACTGTGCAATGATCCTTTAGTTTCTGTAATCCTGTGTCAGAATGACTCGAACATTTCCTTGTAATATATCTGTATTTTGCATCCAATCGGTTACCGTTCTGATGACATCGTGTTTAACCGTGTGAACCTGTTCGGCAATCTGGCCAGTGTTTGTCCCGAACACCTAAATCGGCAATTTTGCCGAAGCCAGGCGCTCTATTCTCCGCCGAACACGTGAGTGCATCCAGACGGTTTGCACAGCCCGTTACTGCAGAGGCCCATCTCGGGAAGCAGGAAAACCCCAATCCGCCGGTTGATATTCGGCGTGCTACCCGGGACATTCGCCACGATCACTGTTCCGATTTTATAAATCGCCCTGGAGGCCTGCCTTCTCCCAATCTTGCATTCGCTCCTCTAGTACTCTCGCCGCCTCGGCTTCCTTGCTTGCTCCGCCCCAGAAAACCCTAACTTTCCGAGTGCAATGGCGAGCCATGATGACCGCGGCAAGCGCCCGGCGACTGAGGAGGCCGAAGGAGCCGCGCTCGGCGCCTCCGTCAGCGGGTAGGACTCCTCGCTTACGTCCTTTGTGGCAGTTTCTTGAAAACCTCGCTCACACTCTGTTACTGCTCGCCGACAGGGTCCCCGTTATCTCTTCCGCCGGCGGGCATGCCCGGCCTTCTCCAGCACCGGGGAGGCCAGAGGCTCCACCATCGGGCTCGTCGAGCTCCTCCGACAGCCTCTCCTACCACTCCCATCCTTGGGAGGCGAGCCCGGACCGGGACTCCGACGACGGCCTCTACGACCACAACGACGCCTTGAACTTCATGGCGCTGCGGGACGAGTCCCGGGAAGAGCTGGCCGCCGTCTCGAAGCAGTACGGGATGGATTGACCAGCTGGAATGGGAGGACCAGCGCCGGCAGTTCTGCGACGCAATCACGGGTATGAACGCCCAATCCTGGATCTGCTTTCGGTCGTTCTTGTTGATCTTTTAACCGATCCATTCCATTTTGTCGCTCACAGCGCTGTCTGAAGAACTGGAGCGCCTGAAGATGGCAGCGAACGCCGTCGCAGACGGGGTGAACGCCCAGGGCGTCACCGCCGATGCGCGCCTGGCCAACGTGCACGGCCGCATCGAGCAGGTCGCCCTGCAGGGTGTGCACCACGGCGTGGCGCTGGGGCTGTCGGCGCTGACGGTCCGCACGGAGGAGGACTTCTCCGTGACGCGGTTGGTCCCGGCGGGGCATGTCCCGAGGACGTCGAACAGATCGACGATTTTCTGGACTCCTACGAGGATCACGCTCACGCCCTCACCGCAGTCACCAATCCGCAGACGGTCATCAACAAGGTGCTTGGTAACTGATCTGCACTTTCGTACCGCCCCAACTTATGAACAATGCTCTACTTTGCCATGTTCACGCGTACAATCTGTTTTCCCTTTCTGTGCTTGTCTAGTGTTCGATCTCTTCATTGAACCGATTGCACAGCACCGCGTGCATTTGTTTAGCGTTTTTCGCGCTAAAGGCGACACATGCCGTGTCGGCTGTTTTTGCTCTAAGGGCGATAGAACCTATCGGCCATTTTTGTGCTAAGGGCGACACAACCTTGTATCGGCCGTCGGTGCCCGCTAGTCCTTGATTCCGTTATGCACCGACCTCCACGCTAGGATGAAATCTCTTTAGATAACGTCCATTAATTGCCCTAGCAAACTCTTCTCCTTGGAGGGTTTTCAGAATGTACGCATTACCCGGAGCACGTCTCAGAATTCGAAAAGGCCCTTCCCAGTTAGGGGACCATTTGCCGAATGCCTTATCTTTGGTACCGATCGGCAAGACAATTTTCCAAACCAAGTCTCCTTCTTCGAATCCTTTTTCTTTCACTTTCGAATTGTAGTACTTGGCAACGCGTATCTTGTTCTTTTCAATATTTTCCAAGGCCTTGAGACGAATCAAATGCAAATCTTCTAGCTCATCCATCATCAAATCTTTATAATTCTCTTTGGTTAGATCGTTCTGCAATGTAACTCGTCTTGACCCCGATTGCAATTCCCATGGTAGCACTGCGTGATGCCCATAGACCAACTCGTATGGTGACGTCTGAGTCGACCCATGACAAGCCATTCGGTAAGCCCACAAAGCTTCGTTGAGTACCAAGTGCCACCTTTTAGGTTTCTCTTCGATCTTCTTTTGAATGATCTTAATCATGATTTTGTTAGAAGCCTCTGCCTGCCCATTGGCCTGTGCATAATAAGGGGAGGAATTATATAGCTTAATCCCCATCCCTTCGGCAAAGTCACAAAACTCCGAGGAAGTGAACTGAGTTCCCTGATCGGTAGTGATGGACTGAGGGATGCCGAATCGGTAAATGATGTGCTCCCTGACGAAGGACACCATGTTCTCTGATGTCACCTTCTTCAATGGGATGGCTTCAACCCACTTAGTGAAATAATCCGTGGCTAACAAACAAACTTATGTCCCTTGCTAGATGGAGGGTGGATTGGCCGATCAAATCAATGCCCCATCCTCTGAAAGGCCAAGGCTTAATGATCGGATTCATGGCCGATGCTGGGGCCCTTTGCACATTGCCGAATCGCTGGCAATCCTGACAACCTCTGTAGTATTCAAAGCAATCTTCGAGCATAGTCGGCCAAAAATATCCAGTCCTCCTGATTAACCATCTCATACGGTGAGCCGACTGGTGTGCACCACATACGCCTTCGTGCACCTCATACATCAGTTTCCTAGCCCCGTCTTGGTTCAGGCATTAAGCAAAACCCCATCTATGGATTTGTAGTACAATTGATTGTCCAAGAGCGTGAACTTAAGAGCCTTGTACCTGAGTTTTCGGGAGACTTTCCTGGATGGGTCCCTGAGGTAATCGGCAATGTTGTCTCCAGTCTTCAATTGCCTGATTATCACTTGGGACTGCTTGATCATCTTCTGGGGTTGTTTGCTCTTCCTCAAGTGCAAAAATGTTTTGATTCTCCCTATACCCGGACGCTGCCTGAGCCAACTGGTTTGCTTCTTCGTTTTGCCCCCTAGGAATATGTTGCAAGGTTGCTGATCGAAACTGTCTAAGGAGCTCTTGGCAACCTTTGAGATATTCCTGCAGCGTGTCGTTTTTGCACTCGTACTCACCTGTCAGCTGCCTGATCACCAACTCCGAGTCACCGAAGATCTCTACGGCGTCTGCCTTAACGTCCACGAGCAACCGCAATCCTCGAAGCAATGCCTCATACTCCGCTTGATTATTAGTCACCGGGTACTCGACCGGTATAGAGTATTTGAAAGGTGCCCCTTGGGAGAAATCAACATGATCCCGACTCCACCACCTTTGCTACACGACGATCCATCAAAAAACAATGCCCAGGGGGCAATGGTTACTATGTTAGCGTTAGAATCACGATGGTGAGTGACGAAATCAGCCATAATCTGGCCTTTAACAGCCTTTGCCGATTCAAAACGCAAATCAAATTCAGAAAGGGCTAAAACCCATTTACCGATCCTTCCACTTAAAATCGGCATTGATAACATGTGCTTGATTACATCAAACTCTGATACTACCACGCATTCGGCATTCAATAGATAGTGCCGAAACTTGGTACAGGAATAGAAAACGCACAAGCACAACTTTTCCGTAGCCGAATACCTCGTTTCGGGGTCCAGTAGCTTTCGGCTAAGATAGGCTATGACTCTCTCTTTTCCTTCGAATTCTTGCATGAGGGCCGACCCTATTGTTAGGTTGTCGGCCGCCACGTACAACTTGAAAGGCCTGTCGAGTTGTGGAGGAACCAATACTGGTGGTGCCTTCATGTATTCCTTGATCTCATCGAAAGCCTTTTGTTGCACGTCACCCCACACGAACTCCTGATCTTTCTTGAGCTTCAACAGTGGAGAAAATGGCAGCACGCGCTCGGACAAGTTGGATATGAACCTTCTGACAAAGTTGATTTGCCGAGCAGTGATTGCAGTTCTTTGAGATTGGTCGGCGGCACTACCTTATCAATTGCTTCCATGCTCTTCTTGCCGACTTCGATGCCCTTTTGTGGACCAAGAATCCCAGAAACTCACCAGCCGACACCCCAAATGCACACTTGGTTGGATTCATCTTTAAACCGTGTTTCCTTGTGCACTCCAGCAAGGTCTTCCTTAAATCGGCTAAGTGTCTTTCTTTGCCTCTGGATTTGACCACCACGTCATCAATGTAGATCTCTACGATTTTGCCGATCAGCTCATGGAATATGTAATTCATGGCTCGCTGGTAAGTGGCACCGGCATTTTTCAAACCAAAAGTCATGACAATCCATTCAAACAAACCTATATGGCCGGGGCACCTGAAGGCGGTTTTTGCCACATCCTCTGCAGCATGAAGATCTGGTTGTAACCTGCATTGCCGTCCATAAAGCTTATGATTTCAAAACCGGCCGAAGCATCTACTAGCAAATCGGCCACCGGCATTGGATAACCGTCCATAGGAGTGGCTTTGTTGAGGTTCCTGAAGTCGATGCAGACTCTCATCTTCCCGTTCTTCTTGTACACCGGGACAATATTGGAGATCCATTCCGCATATCGACACGGCCGAATGAAGTTAGCTTCTAGTAATCTTTCCACTTCCTTTTTCACGTCGGCCAATACCTCCTCCTTGTAGATCCTGCGCGGAGGTTGTTTGTATGGGCGGTATCCAGGTTTGATCGGCAACTTATGCTCAACAATGGACCGATCTAATCCGGGCATCTCTGTGTAGTCCCACGCAAAACAGTCTTTGAACTCTTTTAGAAGATCTACTAATTGCACTCTAAATCAGGGTCTAAACTGGAACTTATGAACATCGGCCTCTTTTTACTTGTGTCACCAACATCCACTTCTTCCAACTTGTCGGCCGATGTGAAGCCACGTCCCAGTTTGCCCTCGCTGTTGTCGGTTGGGTTATCCATCTAAAAGAAGCTTTGAGAGCCGATTGCTTGGATCGGCTGTTGATCCCTGCGTAGACGTTGACAGGACCTTCTCCCCACACACGATCGGAGAAGCAATCTACTCCGTCGAATTCCCAGTAAGTGGGCTCAATGGTAGCAACACTCACCGAGTCGTCAGCTTGGACAATCTCGATGTCATCTCCAACCCACTGTATGAGTATTTGATGCATGGTTGAAGGTATGCAGCAGTTGGCATGGATCCAATCCCTGCCCAAAAGCAGGCTGTATGCCCCCTTGCCGTCAATGACAAAGAAGGTCGTGATGAGCGTCTTGGATCCAATCATCAGTTCCACGTGCACGGCACCCCGAGTGTCAGAGGGATTGCCGGCAAAGTCACGGAGTATCATGTCCGTTTTGAGCAGATCTTCATCGTTCATGCCCAGCTTTCTGAAGGTGGCGTAAGGCATGATGTTGATCGCTGCACCGCCATCGACAAACATCTTGGTCAGCGGCTTTCCGTTGACGTACCCCTTGACATACAACGGCTTTAAATGCCGATGCTTGGCTGGTTTGTCAAATGCTGCCTTCTGAGACAACACGAGCTGTGCCGCGAGCTCGTCGTGCTCGGCCTCGTCAGAATCCGAATACACCTCGTCCTGTGCCCCCGGCCGGCAGGAGCCATGAACTCCAGGGGAAGGAAGAAAGTCATGGCCACGTCAGCGCCCTCGTCGGCGTCATCTGGTTTTTCCTTCGGGCGCCACTCTTGCTTCTTCCCATTGGCAGCTGCTTCTTCCAACTCCCTATTCCGGAGGCGCTGCACTCCTTTTCTGGCTTTTTCTGAGCCCTGGTGGGCACCACTGCCCCTTTTGCCACCTATATGGGCGAGGCTGTGCCTCCTCGCCGTCGTCCTGGTGGTGCACCCACTCTCGATCGGCATATCTTTTGGCTTGCCGACCCGGGCTTTCCGTTTTTAGGCGCCGATCGTCCATCGGGATGCGTGCTCCCAATCTTCATGGACGGGACGGCGGTTGACACGATCCTGCCTATACCCCCTGTACTGATCGCTGCACTCAGGGCAGTCGTTGACGGCAGGCACCTCAAGCCTTCGTTCCAGCAGTGGCGGAAGAACGAGCAACCCCAGTGAGCCTGCTCCTGCTCTTGGCGGCGTTCCTGCTCTCTGTGGTAGGCCTGCTCTGTGGTAGGCCCTCTCTTCCAGACGGTACCGGTACTCCTCCGTGTGACCGTCTTCGCGCTGATACTCCTCTGCGAGTTCCTGTTCTTCGCGTTGGAGACGCTTCCGTTCTTTCTCATTTGCCGGCGCCACTTGTTGAGGAGATCCCTGTGGGTAGGCCTGCGCCTGGAAGATGTCTCCCCGTGCTCATATCGACTATTCGTGGTCCGGGCGCGCTGCGGAATTCATCGCTGGTGATTTGCCGATCGGGGTCCACCGTGCCAGACTCGCGTGCTTTGTTGGAGGTGAGGACTTTGACTTTGCCCTTACCCCTGGGGTCCTCTGGAGCTACCATGCTCACTGAAAGAACACGGCGTTCTGGGCGAAGGGGTTAGCATCGATCTTCATCTTGCCATTGAACTTGATGTGGCCGTCCTGGATGGCTTTCTGGATCCTCGTCCTGAACACACGGCAATCATTAATAGAATGAGTGTTAGTGTTATGAAAACCGCAGTACTTCTTGTCCTTGACCCCTCCAGGACGCAGCATCGGGTGATCCGGGGGTAGCCTGATTCTTCCTTCGGCAACCAGGAACTCGAAGAGCTTGTCGGCTTTGGTGACGTCGAAGTCGTATGCCCCCTTCTGCTGGCGCAGCCATTGCTTGTTGGCTTGGGTCGGCTCCTTGTCCCAGTTGAGCTCTGCAGCGGCCACCTCATCTTCAGCGTCGGTGTAGTCATCGGCTTCGTCCAGGAAAGCCTGATACATCTGCGCCGCGACATTGTCCTTCTGGAAACGCCCTTCCCTCCGGAAGCCTTGCGCTTGGATAGTCATCTCATTCAGCCGGCGGGAGAGATGACCCAAGTCTTCAAACTCTTGACCGAACAGCTTGTCCCTAATGCTCGGGAGCATGCCTGCCACGGCCAATGGTGGAAGCTGATCGTCCGGCAGGTGCATGCCGAAGCACTGGCTCTTGACTTCCCTGAACCTGCGCAGGTAGTCCTGTGGTGTCTCATTTGGCTTCTGGCGTACGTACATGATGTCCACCAGTTTCTTCTCCTTGGTGCCCGTGTAGAAGTGTGTATGGAACTTTTGTTCCAAGTCTGCCCAAGAGAGAATAGAGCCCGGCGGTAGTGACGTGAACCATGCGAATGCCGGTCCAGTGAGTGACGACGGGAAGTACCGAACCCTGAAGGCATCTTCGGTATTGGCCTCCCCAAGCTGGAGCAGATAACGACTGACGTGCTCCACCGTGCTGGTGTCGTCTAAGCTGGAGAACTTGGACAGGTCCGTCGGCACTTTGACTCTGGGAGGTAGAGCCACACGGTGGAACCATTCGGGGAACGGAGACCTGTAAGCATAAGTGCCCTTAGGCTTCAGGCCGAAAGTGCGCTGCATCATATCCGCCATCCTCTCTAGCATGACATCGACATTAGAGTCGGCGGTTTTTTCGGCCGTCGGCTTCCCATATCCTGGATGTGGGGCGCCCTCTATGTTGTGAGGCTCAAGCATCTCATGGTACCCGTTTCCGTAGTAGTCCTTTATGAGCCTATAGGTTTGCGGGGAGATCTTGCGTGTTGACTCTGGCGGCTGACCCTTAGTGCCGAACGTGAGCTGACCCATGGTCGGCAACTGGCCCTCTGGCGTGTGCTTCTCTTGAATGGTCATCCCGCTTGATTGAGCCTTAGGCGGGGTCTCCTCACCAGCAGCTCCTGCCCCTTGAGGTGATTCGGCAGATTGAAAAGATGGTCCTGCTATAGGGCCAAACTCGGCCTCCATAAGTTCATCGGCCTTGGGGCCGAATTGGGCGATCATGATGGTGCGGAAAGTGTTGAGAAACGCCCCATGCATGCGACCGATGGCACCAGAGACAGCTTCGTTGATTATGTGAGACATTTTCAACACTGCCTCCGCTTCCCCGGGATCATTCGGGTTGAGCTGGACGGGCTTCGGCAGATCGTGCAGACGGCGAACCTTTCCGCTCTTGTTCTTGGAAAAGGCTTCTAGGCACTTGGCCTGGAATTCGGCACAAGCATTATCCACCTGCTCTCTGTACTCGTCGGGTAGTTCAGTGAGCTGCACCTGCACGAGCCCCGCCTTGTTGCTGGCCTCGGCTTCAGTGACTTCGACCATTGCTGCAGGAAAAAAGGGTCCCACCGGGCGTGCCAAAAAGTGTGTTGGCACCAAAAGTGACGCACTGTGCCAATCACACAGCAAGCCGGAGAAGCTGGCTTCAAACGTGGCCCGGGTGCTCAGAAGTCCGGTGCGTGCCAGTCAGTTTGCCCTGCAACTAACAAGGGAAAGAAACTGTTAAATACAAAGCTGGAACGTGCCGGGTATGACCAGACAGTTCCAAAATATACGGCCCTGAAGCCACTTACGACGACATATAGCTATGAAAGCTATCTGCCAACAGGTTAAAGATTATTCGGCAATATGAACAGAGTTACGTGAATAACAGGTTGCCGAACACGTTTGCATGAGAATCGTACTTGCATGACGTATTAAATATAAGTTAAAACTTAACCAATCTCGATTGTACAACCGAGTTGGGGTCCATGGGGATTGAACATACAAACTAAGCATGACTAAGCTAATCTAAAGCCTGCGCCTGCCGCACGACACCTGGCTTGTCATAGGTCAAACATACTTAACATGCATGAACCCTCACCACGTGGCAATCCAGATACGATCCAATCGGCTATTACGAACAATAGATCTACTACATAAAAGACTTTACAATAATAAACGTGAAAGAACAGAGCAGATCTATAAAAGATAAAGCCGAACCGAACGGTATCTAGATTGGGCAAAAGTGTTATGATGAAATAAACATAATAAAACATATAACACAAGGTAACTTAATGAATCTATCAGATTTGCCAAATCTAACAGAGCCGATAACTATTTTTACTCATGACTCAATCCGCCGCACGATACAAGGCATAAGCAAAAACTTCCCGTCATAAGCTTAAATCCGCCGCACGATACTAAGCTTAACGTACGAGACTACTTGCACCATATCTAAATCCGCCGCACGATACTAGACATGATAACAAGGTTGCCGGAACTTACGGAGGTCGACGGATCGATGGCCCCTCTCGAAGAACACGACGACACGACTTGGACTCGAAGACGGCACGGGGCCGGGTTGGTTGTATTGATTGTGAACGTCCTTACAATAGTCTCAGGGTTTATATTTATACCCTGGTGTTCTACGAGTCCTAGGAGGACACGATTACAACAACAAAACAGGAAACTTATCTAAAACACGATGCCTTTATTCTAAGCCTCCCTTAATAATCGGCACGTGCTAACAATGACGAGATCTTCTGTCGCCGAATCTTCTGATATGCCGTATTTGTCGCAAACCGACTTAGCCTGAGGTAGCCGACCGCAGCGCCATATTGCCGAATCCACCCCCGTTTGACCAGTCGCCTCCACAGCCTTACCGAATCGATTGGATTAGCCGACCGTGCTTGCTATCTACCGAATCCCTCAGGTGGTGATTTCTCCCGAACCTGCGCCGTGCTGGCCCACTTGTCATAGTGCGAAAATTCTGTGTTAACAGTTGCATCCTTCTGCCGAAAGTTGCAATATCAAGCTCCATCCCCTGCATCGCTCACATGGAGCGGACAAGTGGGGTGCTAACTGAGTTGGCCTTCATGGCTTCAGCAAACTTGGCCAATTAACTTCTGCAAACTCAGTTCGCAAGATAGGACAAAGCTTGCAGGCACAAGCAAAGAAGGCCTCGCCTTCACTTCCTCCAGCTCCTTCTCATAGTGACACACTCATGGACACTCACCACCCAAGTCTAGCCTACTCTCAAGCTATCATACACCTCGATCAAAAGGGCATACTTGTTTGTAGGGTGAAAAGTTTGCCATGTGTGGGTGCACTCATCGCACTCCTCCTCATCGGTCACCCTCACTCGGACTTTGGAAAACTCAAGCTCCTTAAGCGCCTCTTTCATTTGCCTAAACTCAACGCGCTCTTGGAGAACCTCCTTGAGTCTCTTCTCCAAGCAAGATAACTCCGCAAAGCTATCGCGCTCATCAGTGAGACGATCGTAAGAGAGGAGGAATTGATACCTCGGAGGGTAGGGTGTTGTCGTCGTCGTCACTTTGGCGTCATCGGTGTCCTTTGCTTGGCACTTGGAGTCCTCTCGTCCAGGTCCATGGTGCACAAGCCCTTGGAGGAGTGCCGAAGAAGCAGAGTCCGTTGAAGCGATCTTCAGTCTTGTGCTCGGACCCATCGTCGCTGGAGTCGCTGTCGGAGGACTTGTCGGTGTCGCCTTTGCCGACGAAGAGTACACACCGACCGGCGTCGAAAGCCCTCTCCAAGTCCTCTCGGCGGTAACTGTCCTTGTTCTTCTTCTTCTCGGTTGTACTCCGGCTTTCCCTTGCGCCTGGAGTTGTGATTCTTGCCGAAAGATTTCCTGTTGTTCTTGGGACAGTTCGCCATGAAGTGGTCTAGATCACCACACTTGTAGCAGCCCTCGCGTGCGCCACCACGCCGGCAATTCAGGCGGTTGTTGTGAAACTGCGAGAACCGGGTGATGGCGAGGGCGAGCTCGTCATCTCCAAGCGCCTCCAACTGCTCCTCCGGACTGTATGCAAAGAAGACAAAGAAACAAGAGGAGGTGAAGCATTAGCAAAGAGAGTCAATCCACCCATGCCTGAGACCAAAGCCATGGAATGTGAAGATGGGTTCTTCAGCTTGGCCTGAGTCAGGTGATCGATCTCGGTGGACTTGAGCTTGCTGAACAGCTCGTCCACAGTGAGGGTGTCATAAGCTGGAGACTCTATGATAGTCGACACCTTCACCTCCCATACCCTCTGATCCAGGGCGTATAGCAACTTGAGAGCCCTCTCATGATCGTCATAGGGTAGGTTAGCCCGATTGGCACGCATCTTGTTCACAATCGTTTGAAAACGAGCGAACATCGCGTCAATCGTCTCTCCCTCTAACTGAACAAAGTTCCCATACTCGCGTTTGTACGTCTCGAAGAGTCTGGTCTTGACATGGGCTGTCCCCTCGTGATAGCTCTGAAGCTTCACCTAGATCTCTCGTGCCGTCTCAAGCTCAGAGACACGATCAAACTCAGGAAGGGAGATATTGCCCAAAAGAGCATTACGAGCCTTCGAGTTGGCCTCGTGCTGGTCAATCTGGATCTGACCCACACGAGCCGGAAGGACCTCGTACTCAGCATTCTCACATATTTCCCAAACGGAAGAACTGATGCTGTTGAGATAAGCACGCATCCGTATCTTCCAGTAGGCATAGTTCGTTCCATCAAACCAAGGAGCCTTGCCGTTTCCTCGTTCCATGTCGCCCTTAGGATCCGAAACCAATTAAGGTAGAGATGCTCCTTAACCAGCTCCGATACCAATTAAAGGACCGGATTGGCGACCAGAGGGGGGGTGAATGGGAGCCTCAAATTCAACTTGAGAATAGAATGACCCTTGTCCCAGAAAATCACCCCAAAAGCAAAGACTCGAAACGACCGAAGAGTTCACGACCTATGAGTAGGTGGATACCCTAGGAGATGTCCTAGTGGTACAGCGGAACTCCCTGAGAAACCCCAAAACCAACTGCCAAAGCCCCAGAGCAAAACTGCACACTCCAGGATCGCGGACTGTCCGGGTCAGGGTCCCGGACTGTCCACACAACGCCGGACTGTCCGACACTATGAGTCCGGACTGTCCGCCGACAAAGATCAGAAACTCAACTGTTCTGAAACAGTTCTGGACGACTCCCGGACTGTCCGCGGTTTGCACGCCAGACTGTCCGCGGTTCACTTGAACAGTGATACCCAAGCGTCCGATGCTGACCCTTTGCAGCGTCCGATGTGACCCCGGACTGTCCGCGGGTCACTGGCGGACTGTCCGCCGGTCACGAGACCGAGAACAGTAACGCGCTGCGCTGATCTGACTCTGCAAATCTCGATCCCCGGACTGTCCGCCGCTGGGGGCGCGAACTGTCCGCGGATGAACAGAAAGTAAAAAACGCTCGGGACAAAAGGCAAATTTGATCAAAACTTCACCAAACCAAAAGGGACTTCAATCAAACTCCTCCTAGGTGTTCCTCTACGTATTGGGGTGCTAATCCTAAGAAATCATCGCACCAAACCAAGTCAATCAAGAGAAATCTGAGGATCACCGGAAAGGGGGGAAGAACGAAGAACAAAATCGAAATCAACCTGATCTATGGAACCGTGAGGTTAGAAGAGAAATCCTTCGGTGAAAAGAAGGAGCTCACGATGAAGGACAAATTGATTCAAGTGGAATCAAAAATCATCTTGCAGAGAGGGAGAACGAGACAAATCTCCGGAAGATGAAAAACCGAAACGCGAAGAAACAACAAAAACGCGAATCGATCAATTCCCGCTGTGTGGCTACCACACGAGACAATCGTGAGATTACGGTCTCACTTCCTGAAGTTCCCAAAACACAGAGACATGATTGAGTCTTCCCTGCGGATCGCTAGCAGCGAGGTATGATTAGAACCTAAGCGGGAGCTGGAGAGAGAGAGCTCAGGAACAAATGACTGCTAGGATGGAGAGAGAGGAGGGGTGCCTCTCTTATTTATAGCCTAATACAATAATCCCCTTCTTCTCCTAGATACAAGAGCGAAGCGGCCAACCCTAGGGGTATCCCGGTCCAACTCTGCTTGATGACGATCCGACGGCCACGCGCCCCATCTCATCCTTAGCTTTGCCTCGACGCAAGCCTCAGGATGTCGCCACGTGCCGCCCCGTCGACCGCTGCGCCTGCCTCGCGGATAGCTGCGCCGCCGCGCCAGCCTCTCCATGTGGCCACGCGTCGACTGTCCTTTTTGCGGACCTCCCCTCGGTTTTGAGGCCGAAACCGGGAAACCTGGGCCTTCCCCCGGTTTTGAGGCTGAAACTGGGAAACCTGTCCTCCGGCTGAGTTTTGTGGCCCAAACTCAGAACCCGCGCGCCCAGGTTTTGAGGCCCAAACCTGGAAACCGTCCATGCCGAGTTTTGAGGCCCAAACTCGGAAACCGGCCACCCCGAGTTTTGAGGCCCAAACTCGGAAACCGTCGAGGGTAGTTTTTCGAGGCTCAACTACCAAAGCTGTGCCGTAGACGGGATGTGGTTCGCACACCCCAAGTTCCAGCACCGATGTCGGAGCATGTCCAGCCTCCACGCCGGGCACAGTGCATTTGCCATCCTTCTCGGCCTCCCGCCAAGTGTCACGACGCCATCACCTTCCTCCCGACTCGGCCGATGCACCGCACATCCCCATGTGCTCTTGCTTGTCGACACCACGTGCCAGCTACCACAGCTGATCCTCAGGTCCCGGTCCGTCGGTCCAAGCTCCACGTCCGCCCTTCACTGCTCCTGGTCCGTCGGCACGGCACGTCCCTACTTGACCTTCACCTCACCTTCGACCAGTGCCCGAGCTCCGCACCTACACATCAACACAGCCAAGAGACATGTTGCCCGTTGATCGATCACTCATCACTCAGGAAGGGAACCACAAGGGCACATATCAACCTTGTGTTCTCACTTTGGAAGAACTCTGCCATCTTTTGTGTCATGATTTGAGTCCTCATCGTCAAAACGTATATAATTCTTCTGCTCTACACTATCTAAAGTGTTGACATCACAGAACATAATCTTTTGCTCTTGTTCCCACATCAATCGTTTCTCCTCAACTGATATTCTACGCTCTTGAATTGTCTTGGCCTCTTGCCATCTCAAATCCTTCATCTTCCTTTCCTCTTTCTTCTCAACAGGCAATTCCTCAATTACTTTTTGGCACACACATCTCCTCCCTTGTTCTTGAGTCGTTCCTTTGCACGTTTCTTTCTAATGGGCTTTGTCCAGATTCAGGAGAATGTGGGCTTCCCATACCTTCTTCTTCAACTTCATCAAGATTGATTGGATTGGAAGATGTGGCATTGCTAGTCCTCTACTTCTTGGCATTGGTAGCATTTTTATTCTCCTCTGGGTTAACAAGATTGCACATATGATAATATTGCACAATTGAACAAATGACTGACATACAACAAGCTTACATGCTCTTGATATGGAACTCCACTTGGGTGTCGACGCTTGACAGCCTCAGATTCCTTGAAATTTTTCACACTCCCTCTGAATTGTACCCCATCTATGCTCGAGTGAATTTTTAGTCCTATTAGAATCAAAGGTCCTGTGGGCATGGAAGTGTTCCGTGATTCTTGTTCAATATGTCTTGCCCGGTTGCTCATTGCCAATGATAGGATTAGAGCTCACACTCTCCCAGGACATGCAAAGTTGGACATCTTCTTCATGTGTAAAGTTTGCAGTTCTCTTGGGAGGCTTCGATTGAGAGGATTCAACAGGTACAAACATTGCAATTGATTCAATGGGAGTGTCATCACAGAGTAAATTTATGTATGTGCCTTCGAAATAATCCATTGCAAACTAATTCGACAAAAAGGAATATATAAATTTGGATAGAAAATTGCATCACACCGTTCATATGTAGGAGACAAGGGACGAGGTTCAACCTGATGCGTCAGATGGAGCCAGGCAGGGATGGACGACGTCGGGCGGGGGTCGGACGGCATCGGGCCGGTGCCGAGTAGCGCCGAGCAAAGGACAGGCGGCGCCTGCGAGATCCAGGTCGGACGGGATGACGCCGGCGAGATTTAGGACAGAGGAGCACGAGACGGTGGTGGAGTTTGATTGACGGGCGGCGGGGATCTATTGGAGGTGCACGGGGCGAGCAGGGTGGGGCGGATGTGCCATAGGCTAGGGTGGAGGCGCCGTCGCCGGCTGGCGAACACCGATGCTTGGGCAATGGAAGCACGGTGGAGACTGCTGAGTCAAGCGTGGGGGAGAAAAATGTCGTTCCAGATTTTGTACGGTGTGAAATAGGGGCCAACAAGAATAGAGAGTGGAAGTAGGAAAGTAGGGAGCCCAACAAATATGGGATCTAATAGGGGGTCTGCTGGAGTTAGTTTTTTTTGGCTACCGCTACCTAATGTGTTTGGTTGAGGGGATATGCTGGGATAGGATGGGATGAGCCCGTTCTTCGCGTTTGGTTGAGAGTCACCTGGAAATAGGATGTTCCATTTGAGGAATATTAGCAGAATATTCCCTAGAGGCAGGGGCGAGCTCGTCCCCAAAAATTCATCGGACAGGGGCGTCCCACTTTGACTCCGTGACCTTCCATTTCACGTGCAGATGTGGGGCACTGAGCAGATGGGGTGACAACAGATGAGGATGCTGGGCACCGGTCGAGCAGGAACAGATGTTGGCGGCCATGGCACGAGCGAGCAAAGCTGAAGCAGCGCGGCTGGACATAGGCTGGGCGAGCAGCGTGTGACCGGACAGCCTCAATGGCCTCCGTGCGGATAGCGCGGCGCGGACGGCCTTGGACGGTGCCGCATCCTGTGGCGGATGCCACAGATTTCAGGCTTCGATGACGGATTTAGGCGCATGCAAGGCCACCTCCAGCCGAGTTGAGAGAGGGTGCACGACGGCGTGGATAGAAGAAGATGAAGGCGACAGAAAAAAAAATATGAGAAGAGACAGGGAACTAACGTTGTTGCTCGACCTATGGGGAGCAGAGGATTTTTTATATAAAAAAGATTGACATGTGGGTTCCACTAACGGTAGCTGATGTCGTTAAATTTATTCTTCGTCCCATTTCTATTTATGCCTTCAACCAAACACATAATAGATTGATCTCATCCCTCGTTAACCAAACAAAAATAGGGTTGTTTTGTCCTCGCCCCGTCCCAGAAATTATAGACGGAACCGTTCCATTCCACCTTGACTTTCAACCAAATGCTACCTAAATTGTGAGTTGTGAGTAGAGGGTCAAGTAGGAGGTCTTCGTGGAGATGCGCTAAAGATACTATAGCAACAACGGATAGCGTAGACAACACGATGCGGCAAGGAAAAATCGCCAATTCTACTTCCAACCGTGCCACTTGGCTCGCCCGTCGTGTGTATCCATTCCACCTTGACTTTCAACCAAACGCTACCTAAATTGTGAGTTGTGAGTAGAGGGTCAAGTAGGAGGTCTTCGTAGAGATGCGCTAAAGATACTATAGCAACAATGGGTAGCGTAGACAACACGATGCGGCAACGAAAAATCGCCAATTCCACTTCCAACCGTGCCACTTGGCTCGCCCGTCGTGTGTCCCTACCGCCCTGGGTCGCGCCAATCACGCTTTGGTGGGACGCTGCGCGGCGGGCCGAGCCAGGGGCCGCCGGCGGCCCCACCCACGTTGCTCGCGGCCTGGAACCTTTGAACACGACACCGCGGCGGTGAAATAGTGATTGGTGAATCAGTGGCAAGTCGTCGAGGAACCGAAAAGAATAGGTGGAAACTGGAAAGAACGACCAGTAATCAACGGAACCGAACGTCACGATCAGGCTGACCTCCCAGACCCACCAGCCCTCCGTTCCGTTGCCACAACATGGGACAATGTGTGTGACGCAGACGGACGATGGGCGTAGTGAGATTCGCAGGTTGACGCTGATCCACGCGGAGGTAAAACCACGCTAACCCGCCGTAGATGCTCTGCGTAATCCAGCGGCAGGCCAGCGGGAGTGCACGAGAAAAAGGCAAGTGACGCGCGCACTTTATCCGGTTACTCCCATTCCCACACCATCTCTCTCCTGCACCGCGAGGGGGCCGGCTAGCGTGCGGAGTCTTCACGTCACAGACAGGTAGGCCCCATCGCTGCCGCCGCGGCAGGCGTCGTCCACCTGTCGGTGACCGTGTCGCCAAAGCTTCGCGGTGCACAACGACCGCCGCTCCGCTCAACCGAACGCTGTCCCGCGCGCGGCGGGGGCCCACCACGCTCCCTCTCTACCTCCGCTTTCCCACCTCAGACGAACCGCACCGGCTACTCTATCCCACGCACTATATCAGTTTTAGCATAAAAAAACGTGCAGCGGGAGCCGGTATACGAGACGGTACGCGCGCCTAAGCCATTCGCAAAGGAGAGAGGCAAGTTTAGCGGAGATGCGTGGAGGTGGGGGTGTGCCATGGGTCCCATCTTATTTTGTAACAAAAAATGTTATAATTTATAAACCGTAAAACCGAATTAAATTCCGATTACACCATTAAATTCGTTGCAATTAATTATTCAAAACTAGATCTCGCATGGATATATTTAGATAAAGTGATAAGTAAGCCCACAGTGGATAGATGATGATATAGAGGATGGATGAATGCAGGAGAAATGAATATAGAGGAGAGAATCTTGATGACCAGATAATATAGACGATGAAAACGTGGAGGTGGGGTGTGCCGTGGGTCCCATCTTATTTTGTAACAAAAAATGTTATAATTCATGAACCGTAAAACCGAATTAAATTCCGATTGCACCGTTAAATTCGTTGCAATTAATTCTTCAAAACTAGATCTCGCATGGATATATTTAGATAAAGTGATAAGTGGGCCCACAGTGAATAGAGGATGATATAGAGGATGGATGAATGCGGGAGAAATGAGTATAGAGGAGAGAATTTTGATGACCAGGTATATAGAGGATGAAAATAGAGGAAGGGCGGATAGTCTCATACCGTCTCACTTTCCATTTAACCCTGGACAGCCCATGCCAACTGGACTCCTACTGCTACTCTCCTCTCTTCTTCCTCCCCGCTTGCTTCTACGGCTTTGATTGATTGCTACACTAGGCGCTAGGCGCTAGCACCGGGAAGCATCACGACTCGCCGTCTCCTCCGGTCTCCGCGAGCCATTCTTACGCGCTAAGCAACCAAGCAGCGATCTCCCCTAGCTCCCAGCTCCAAAGCCGGAGCCGGAGCGGGGGGTTAAGGGGCGCGATGTCGTCACCGACGGCCGCGCCGGCGCCGCCCCCGGCAGCGCCCACCCCTCCCACGCCCACGCCGCCCACGCCGTCCCCGCCGGCCCCCGCCGCGCCGCCGCCGTCGTCTC
Organism: Coix lacryma-jobi var. lacryma-jobi; assembly: GCA_009763385.1. Taxonomy (NCBI): domain Eukaryota; kingdom Viridiplantae; phylum Streptophyta; class Magnoliopsida; order Poales; family Poaceae; genus Coix; species Coix lacryma-jobi. Next base: position 20,852,971 of record CM019826.1, read on the forward strand.
CCTCAGTCCCGGCCCCCGCGACCCCCGCCGCGTCCCCGCCCGTGCCGTCCTCCACCCCGGCGACTCCCTCGGCGCCCTCGCCCTCCTCTCCTTCCTCCCCGGGGACGCCCGCCACCCCGTCGCCGCCATCGGACACCCCGTCGCCGCCGTCGTCCGGTGGAGGGGGGGAGGTCCTCGCCGTCGACACCGTCCTCAGGCGGAGGGGGTGACCGATCCACGCCGTCCTCCCACTCGCCGCCCAAGTCGCACTCGCCTGGGAGCGGCGGCGGCAGCTCCAGTCCGTCCACGTCGCTCGTGGTGGCGTGGCCGTCGGCGGCCTCGTGCTGCTGCTGCTCGCCAGCTTCATCTGCCTCTGCTGCCTCCGCAAGAAGCGCCGCCGCGCGCAGCCGCCGCCTCAGCGCTACGGGTACCCGCCGCCTCCGCCCCCGTACAAGGGTGAGTTAGATCTCTCGTACACCTCCCGTGCCTGCCTGCCTGTCTGTCTGTCGCTGTCTAGATCCAGATCTAGTAGCCTGGAGGTGGGGTGACTAGTACTAGTCACGTTGCTTTCGGTTTCAATTCTTGTCTTCCTGCCAATTCGGCTGGCGGTGGATCTTAGGTCGTGGCATTAACATGGGTGTTAGGTGTCACTTCCTGATTCTTCGGCATAGGTCTTGTTGACATGTGCATAGTGGTTACGAAGTGTTAATTTCAGTAAATTATAGATCCTATTTTCAATTTCAAGGAATTCGACCTGCAAGTTTTGTACTCATGCTCGCCAGCTTCATCTGCCTCTGCTGCCTCCGCAAGAAGCGCCGCCGCGCGCAGCCGCCGCCTCAGAGCAACTCCAAGAGACTTTGTATATTCTTCCTAAATGTTAGGAATAGAGATTTTGACGAAAAATTATACTCCAACAGCTTATCTAAATGGTTGTCCAAATATAGCCATCTTCTATTCCGGATTTTTCGCTAGCCAAAAATAGAAGACGAGAATGACTCTCTAGACTGCATGCAAGATATAGAAAAGCTGTTGGAGATTGCAAAGATATAGAAAACGATTTTTATACAAATGACTCTTTAAATGATGATTTAGATAGTGAGATTTAGAAAGACTCTTGGAGATGCTCTCAGCGCTACGGGTACCCGCCGCCTCCGCCCCCGTACAAGGGATGAGTTAGATCTCTCGTACACCTCCGTGCCTGCCTGCCTGTCTGTCTGTCGCTGTCTAGATCCAGATCTAGTAGCCTGGAGGTGGGGTGACTAGTACTAGTCACGTTGCTTTCGGTTTCAATCTTGTCTTCCTGCCAATTCGCTGGCGGTGGATCTTAGGTCGTGGCATTAACATGGGTTTAGGTGTCACTTCTTGATTCTTTGGCATAGGTCTTGTTGACATGTGCATATGTCACACCCGTGGCCGCCGGCGGTATCGCCGTCGACGTGAGCGATCAACGAGTACGGATCGGGCGGACGCTGGCGAGGAAAGGTCCTCCACCTGAGCGATTCTATTTTCTTAGTTTCTGAATGAATCCTCCCTTTTACAGGTTCAGGGTTTAAGTGCCGATACATTGGGTTGGCTCGCAGGCCCACCAGTCATACACATAGATAGGAAACGTAAATACATAATACGCTATTCTTGCGGGTCGGCGTCTCCTCCTTGACGTCCCCTCTTTACTCGCTGACAGTGCACTCGTGACACCTCCCCCGGCTGAAGTTCCAGCGTGTCCCCATGCTGGTGCCACCGGAAAGCGCTGCTTCAGCACATTGTAGTCCTCCCAAGTTGTAGTCGTCGCCGGCAACCCTGTCCAGGAAACCAGTACTTGAGGTATTGCGGTATTACCTTTTTTTACCAGAGACGACGGTCGAGGATGATGTTAGGTACTGTATCCACCACATCCAGATCAGTGAGTACCTGGACAGGTGTACAGTCAGGAACAAAGGGCTTCAGTTGAGAAACATGGAACACTGGGTGAACCTGGGAACCCGCTGGGAGATCCAAACGATAAGCGACTGAGCCAATACGTTCCAGCACCCTGTATGGTCCATAGTACTTGAAAGCAAGTTTTGGATAAGGGCGATTTGCCACAGAGGACTGAGTATATGGCTGTAACTTCAGTAGTACCAGATCCCCTACTGCAAATTCAGCATTCTGGCGTTTCCTGTCAGCCATCAGTTTCATTCGGTTTTGCGCCTTGGCCAAATTTTCCTTGAGAGATTGGAGATGCAACTCTCTGTTTGTAACCAGCTCCAGGACTGAATCCGAAGTGTTTGCAGGGACTGATGGTTCAGCACCAATGTTTGGTTCATAACCATATAATGCCTTGAATGGTGAACAGCCCAATGAGGAATGAAAAGTTGTATTGTACCATAGTTCAGCTAGTGACAGCCATGCTTTCCAGGACTTAGGAGACTCGTGGACAGCACACCTCAGATACATTTCCAGACATTGGTTGACCCTCTCGGTCTGGCCATCGGTCTGGGGATGATAAGCAGTGCTGAGACTGAGATTGACTCGGTATAGTTTGAACAATTGCTTCCAGAAGTACTGAGAAAAATCGTGTCTCGATCAGACACAATAGAATTGGGAAGGCCATGTAACTTCACAACGTTATCCAAGAATACCTGAGCCACTTGGGAAGCTGTATAAGGATGTTGAGCGGAATAAAATGGGCATATTTGGATAACCTGTCCACTACCAGATAACACTGTATCCGTCAGATTTAGGCAAACCTTCGACAAAATCCATTGAGAGATCTCGCCAAACTCCTTCGGGTATAGGAAGTGGCTGCAAGAGTCCCAAGGGTGGGTGTAGAGAATGTTTAGCCTGCTGGCATATGGAACATTGCTTGATGAAGCTTTCGACATCCTGTCTCATCCCTTTCCAAGCAAAATGTTTCTTCAAACGGTAGTAAGTGGCAGCGACCCCTGAATGTCCTCTGATGGCGCTAGAATGACAAGCTGTAATGAGCCTTGTTTGGAGGGCTGAATTTTGTCCAATCCATATGTTGTTATTGTACTTGATAATTCCGTGTTCCAAACTGAACCCTGCTGCATCTGGACTTGAGATAGCCAATCTCTGCAACAGTTGCTGTGCTTTGGGTCTGTAGCATATGAATTCAATACTTCCTGCATCCAGTCGGGTTGGAGAGTAGATACTGCTTGCAGGGCTAACAAATGAGCAACCCTGGATAAAGCATCGGCTGTTACATTCTCCTTCCCTTTGCGGTACTGGATTTTGAACTGCATGCCCATCAGCCTTGTCATTGCCTTCGCTGCATTTCCGAATGCAAGTTCTGTCCCCCAAGTAAGCCAAAGACTTGTGATCAGTCAGGATGATGAATTCCTGCCGTTGCAAGTAATGTCTCCATTTGTCAACAGCCATGATTAATGCCAAGAATTCTTTTTCATAAATCGACAAATTCTTGTGCTTGTCCCCAAGTGCTTTACTGAGAAAAGCCACAGGTTGACCTTGCTGCATAAGGACTGCTCCAATGCCGTCTTGGCATGCATCTGTTTCCACAGTAAAGGTTTCTTGAAAATTTGGTAGTGCCAGGACAGGGTTCTGGTCATGGCCCATTTCAACTGATCGAATGCTTGTTGAGCTTGGTCTGTCCAGACAAACTGTTTGGATCTGAGCAACTGAGTTAGGGGACGTGCCAATACCCCATAATTCTTCACAAACTTCCGATAGTATCCTGTGAGGCCCAAGAATGCTCGGACTTCAGTTGCAGAGGTGGGGGTGGGCCAATGGAGCATTGCAGCAATCTTAGAAGGGTCGGTGGACACTCCTGTGGAAGAAATAATGTGTCCCAAATACTCCAGACTATCTTGTGCAAAGGCACACTTAGATATTTTGAGGTAAAGCTCATGAGTCCTCAAAGTGGCTAACACCATTTCCAATGTTTAGCATGTGTGTCTACATCAGGGCTATATATGAGGATATCATCGAGAAAGACTAACACAAATTTCCGAAGAAAAGGTTGTAAGACTTGATTCATAATGCATTGGAAAGTAGCTGGTGCATTAGTCAAGCCAAAAGGCATAACTTTGAACTGATAGTGTCCTTGATGAGTTTTGAAAGCTGTTTTGTGCTCATCCTCGGGCAACATCCTCACCTGATGGTACCCTGACCTCATGTCCAACTTAGTAAAACATTTGGCTCCAGCCAGCTCATCCAAGATCTCTTCTATAATGGAGGGCATGGGAAATCTGTTTTTTTTTAGTCATAGCATTCAATTTTCTTGTCGACACAAAATCGCCATGAGCCATCTTTCTTTTTTACTAATAGGACTGGAGAAGCAAAAGGGCTATGGCTATGAGTGATCAGTCCAGCTGAAGCAACTGCTGAAACCTGGGTCTCAATCTCAGTTTTATGTGCAGGTGAATAATGATATGGCTGGCATTGATGGGTACTGACCAGGGAGGAGTGGGATAGCATGGTCATAGGTTCTTTGTGGTGGGAGAGTTTTGGGATCAGAAAATACATCTTGGTAGGTGTTCAAGATGGTGCTGATGATATGTGGTATTTCTGGTTGGGAGGTGGGAAAAACCAGGTGGGTCAGTAGACAATCTACTATGACAAAAGCCCATATTTCATTACCTTTCGTGCAATTGTACACTTTACTGGCATATGGGCAGTAACTGCATTTGATGGAGTGGAGAGACCCTGCAACTTCACTGTTTGGCCCTTGTCCTGGAACTCCATTGTTTTCTTCTCCCAATCACAAGTCATAGGACTATGTTGTTGTAGCCAGTCATATCCCAAAATGGCATCATAGGGCTGCATATCCAGGACAATCATGTCGGAGCAGAGAGTATGCCCTTGGCAATACCATGACAGATCAGGTATCATATGATCAGTAGTAATCCACTCCCCATTAGCAAGTTTGACTTTTCTAGCAGGTATGGGGCTGGTGGAGAGACCAGCTAGCTTCACAAAATTGGAACTCACAAGCTGTGAGAACTACCACTGTCAAGCAGAATGAGCATCACCTTGTTCTTCACTTTAGTCTTAAGCTTAATACACTGTGCAGTGCTGGAGCTAGTGAGGGCATTGAGAGACAATTGACAAAACTGTTCTGGTAAGCTGTCCTCAGTATCCATTTGATTCAGAACCTCATCACTGAGATCCCTGTCCAGCTCATTGAGCATTAGTGCATTACTAGTGATTTTGATTCTCTTGGAACAGACTTCATTATGGCCAGGTTCAAATTTATCCCCACAACTGTAACACAGGCCATTGGCCCTTCTGTAATCCCTCAACTGCCTATCTCTCCAATTAGCACCAGTGGGTTGATGAGGTTTAGTATCAAATTTGTTTGCAGGAGGTGGTCGATGTGCAGCATTGGCCCTTTGGTACTTCAATCTACTCCTGTCTACCACTTTCTGCTGGATTCTAGCAATGATGACAGCTCTCTCCACAGTGGTTGGGACCTGAGGCTCTACCACAGCCCTAATCTCCTCTTTTAACCCACTCACAAAATGAGTTGCAAAGAATCATATCAGATCATCATAATGACAGCTATGCATTGAAATATCAAATTGTAAGGCCTGGAACTGAGTGGTGTATTCTTCCACTGTGCCTGTCTGCTTGAGTGCTATGAGATCTGTCAATGCTGTTCTATAATCATCTGCTCCAATTTCTGTTGGACAGCCAGACAAAAAGGTATCCAAGATATCTCAGCATGAGTCTGCTTAAAAGCTTGCCACCATGCAGCAGCATTTCCTTCTAGGTGCATAGTTGCAGAGGAAACCCAGATTGTTTCAGGAACAGAGTATATGGCAAAGTAGCTTGCACAATTATCAATCCAAATCTTGGGTTTGGTGCCATCAAACTTAGGGAAGTACATTTTGGGCAGAACATGATGAGGGATAGAATCTGTCTTAAGTGCTGCCTTCTTTGTGTTGTGTTGCTTGGAAGAGTGAGGTTTGCCAGTGGACTTGTGTCTGCCAAAGACATTCTGAAAGGAATCTGTTTCTTCATCAGAGAACAGGGATTCTGATTCTGCACTGATAGACTTGGTCTCCTCCTCAAATTGCCGTAGGGTCAACTGTGCAACAGCCTGACCATTAGCCTGCACTTGTTGGGCAATGAACTGTTGGTCCTTAGAGCACTGATCCACTTTCTCATTGTTAGCCTGAATTTGGGACTTGAGTTCTTGCTGAGTAATACCCATATTCGTCATCTGAGTGAACAACAGATCGAAATTCTCCATAACCTGTTCCCACTTGGTTTTTTCATCGTCAGCGCTCTTTGACATTTGATCTAGCAGGATCTGTGTCTGCTTGGAAGGCTTGATGGGAGCCGTGGCTGAGAATGGGGAAGCAACAGGTTTGGGTCAGACCCTCCCCTATCGCGTGCTTCACCAAGAGATTGACACCGCGCCGCCTGGGAACGAGGCTCGATCTTGGAATTTCACACGGGGACAAGGGCCCCGAAACCCGAATCGATGGACGTTCCCCCGCCGAACTTCTCCACTCCAAATTGAACCCGATCACGCCGGAATTTTACACGGAGGCAGGTGCTCCGCAACCCTTGCTACGGATCCAATTGAGCTAGATGTTAAAAGCAGTGAGAAATATAGGAAGTCTCACAATCGGTTCACGCCTCCGAACCCTAGGTTGTCGGTGTAGTCCCCCAGTCGCAGTTCGAGCCGAAGAGGTTGAGCTTGAAGCAGAGCGGACGCGCGGAAGAGATGGTGACCGGATCTGCTCGGGTGGTTTGGAGATCGTGTCCCGCGCTGCTACTTCGGTAGCGCGGACGCCGCCGACGTGTACCGAGCGAGGCGACCGCTGCACGGACCTACGGGAGCTCGCGGTCTCGCCGGAGCGAATCCGCGAGTTCAACCAGCCGCCGGGATTTACACTCCTCAGGCTGCGAGGTACATGTCGGAGTTGTGAGGTGGAAGAGGTGGTAGTGAATGGAGCCGAGGAAGAACCGTCTCCGATACCACTGTCACACCCGTGGCCGCCGGCGGGTATCGCCGTCGACGTGAGCGATCAACGAGTACGGATCGGGCGGATGCTGGCGAGGAAAGGTCCTCCACCTGAGCGATTCTATTTTCTTAGTTTCTGAATGAATCCTCCCCTTTACAGGTTCAGGGTTTTAAGTGCCGATACATTGGGTTGGCTCGCAGGCCCACCAGTCATACACATAGATAGGAAACGTAAATACATAATACGCTATTCTTGCGGGTCGGCGTCTCCTCCTTGACGTCCCCCTTTACTCGCTGACAGTGGCACTCGTGACAGCATAGTGGTTACGAAGTGTTAATTTCAGTAAATTATAGATCCTATTTTCAATTTCAAGGAATTGGACCTGCAAGTTTTGTACTCATTACTCCTTAATCGTGATGGTTAGGTCTTCTACTTTTGACAAGGTTTACTTTCTTAAGTTTAAAATACGTTACCTGGCATTCTTGATAGGTGTCATGCCTGCTGTGTGCTGTCTAAATCAAATGCTGTATTATATATGGTTTTAGCTACTGTCTGTCTGTTTTGATTGGAAGAGAAACTAACATGTATATCTTTTCATATAAATTACGTATGTTGCTTTCTGTAAGCAGTTTCAAACAAAGACAAACCTTTGCTCACATGATATTATCTTACCGCAGAGGATCCATATGGTGGAACATACCAGAGTTGGCAGCAAAATGCGCCGCCTCCTCCACCCCCTGAACATGTGGCCAAGATGCACCCTTCGCCTCCGCCAGCATATGCCAATCGTCCTCCACAGCCGCCGCCACCTCCACCACAAACGATGCTAAATAATAGTGGTGGATCTGGTTCTAACTACTCTGGTGGCGAGATCCTACCTCCACCATCCCCTGGTGCTGCTCTCGGCTTCTCGAAGAGCACATTCACCTACGAAGAGTTGTTGAGGGCGACTGATGGATTCTCTGATGCTAATCTCCTTGGACAAGGTGGTTTTGGGTATGTTCATAGAGGATTGCTGCCTAATGGCAAAGAGATTGCTGTAAAACATTGAAACTTGGAAGTGGCCAGGGAGAGCGTGAGTTCCAGGCTGAGGTTGAGATTATCAGCCGAGTACATCACAAACATCTTGTGTCTTTGGTTGGCTATTGCATTTCTGGAGGCAAAAGGTTGCTTGTCTACGAGTTTGTCCCCAACAACACATTGGAATTCCACTTACATGGTATGTCCCCTCACCTCCAAACCCCTCTATTTTTTTTTCTCTCTCCATTATGTGTGATTCTGCAATCCACATGTTTGATTTTTCTATTTGGTTTCAATGGGACCATGTCACCATGTTTGATTAGCACATCTTGAATGTGTTATAACTGGAGGCAATAGCTGTTCACTATCCACTAGAAGCTGAATAGCTTAGCTGTTCAACTGAACTTTCTGATTCTTTCATTTTCCCATTCAAGTAATATGATATTCATGTGTGCTATTCAAGATTGCAATAACAAATTTGCATATGAGTATAATTAAGTAAATTTGGCAGCCTAATCAGTAGGATTGTTTGGTTGGAGGAAATTTTGTAGCCTGTGAAACTTGAGCTAAATACAAGCTCCCTTACCTTTTCTTCAGCATGTAAAAGAAATTGCATGTTAGCCATTCCTTAGAGTTTAAGTCCTCAGCCACTTGCTGGCCTTATTGTCCAAAAACAGAAATGGTTCTGTTAGCTGTGACAGGAATAATGTTCCATGGGCCTTCTATACATGGGCCCTATAGGCTATATACCACATACTCCAACACCCCCCCGCAGTCTGAACTACCGGCGCAGCGGTGTTCAAGACTGGACAACAAAGAAAGACACCACACAATAGGGCCCCAGCAGCCACAACTAGCCACCCGCTATGTTGAGGCTGGAGCGAAACTCTGAGAACGTCGAGGAGGGTAGACCCTTCGTGAAGATGTCTGCAAACTGGGAGGTGGTCGGTACATGGAGGACCCGAACATCGCCAATGGCAACCCGGTCACGAACGAAGTGTAAGTCGATCTCAACATGCTTCGTCCGCTGATGCTGAACTGGGTTGGTGGAGAGGTAGACGGCGCTGACGTTGTCGCAGTAGACGAGCGTGCTCTTGGCAAGCGGGCTGTGAAGCTCCGCCAAGAGCTGTCGAAGCCAGGACGCCTCGGCCACGCCGTTAGCGACAGCCCGTACTCCGCCTCGGCACTGGAGCGGGAGACAACCGGCTGCCGCTTGGACGACCAGGAGACAAGGTTGCCGCCGAAGAAGACGGCGTACCCTGAGGTAGAGCGGCGAGTGTCCGGGCATCCAGCCCAGTCAGCGTCGGTGTAGACAACCAGCTCAGCAGAAGGAGACCGGTGGAGGACCAGCCCGAAGTCAACCGTGCCACGGACATACCGAAGAAGGCGCTTCATGGCAGTAAGGTGAGCCTCCCGGGGATCATGCATGTGGAGGCAAACCTGCTGAACAGCATATGCAAGATCCGGCCTGGTGAAGGTGAGGTATTGCAAGGCCCCCGCAAGACTCCGGAAGGCAGTAGGATCAGCCACAGGAGCACCCGCATCCGCAGACAGCTTTGACTGAGTATCAACAGGAGTAGAACAGGGCTTGCAATCTGACATGCCAGCCCGCTCCAGGATATCAAGAGCATACTGTCGCTGGTGAAGGAAAAGGCCAGAAGGACGGGTCTCCACAGTGACACCCAAGAAGTGGTGGAGCTGACCCAAATCCTTCATGGCAAATTCCTGCTGCAGAGAGGAGATGATGCGCCGAAGCAACTGCTGACTGGAGGCAGTGAGAACAATATCATCAACATAGAGCAGCAGATAAGCAGTCTCATGACCATGTCGATAGACAAACAGAGAAGTGTCGGACTTGGCCTCCGTGAACCCCAATGTCACCAAGAATGTGGCAAATCGAGAGTACCAAGCCCGAGGAGCCTGCTTCAGACCATACAAAGACTTGTTGAGCCGACAGACCAGGTCCGGACGACTGGAGTCCACGAACCCTGCGGGCTGGCTACAGTAGATAGTCTCGGACAGAGTGCCATGGAGGAAGGCATTCTTGACGTCGAGTTGGTGCACAGGCCACGAGCAAGAGAGAGCAATCGAGAGAACCGTGCGCACTGTAGCAGGCTTCACCACTGGACTGAATGTCTCATCATAATCCACTCCAGGCTGCTGAGTGAAACCCCGGAGAACCCAACGAGCCTTGTAGCGCTCGAGAGTACCATCAACCTGACGCTTGTGCGTCCAGATCCATTTGCCCGTCACCACATTGCAACCAGACGGACGCGGCACGAGGTCCCACGTCTGGTTAGCAAGGAGCGCCTCGTACTCCTCTTCCATCGCGCGACGCCAGTTGGGATCCGCCAGGGCGTCGCGGACAGAGGAGGGCACCGGAGAGATCCGCGGCTCACTCGCGGTGACGGAGAGAGCCGCGGGTCGGAGAACACCAGCCGCCTGCCGAGTCACCATGGGGTGCACATGGCGAGGGTCCCGATGGAGAATCGGCGGGTGGTACACGGCCGGCTCAACACGGGAGCGGGGCGGCGGCGGCGTGGTGGTGGAGGCGGTGGTGACGGCCCCGGTGGAGGTGTCGGTGGAGACGGGGCCGTCGGACGACGCTCGAAGACGCGCACAGGGTTCGCGTATCGAGCAGGAGCCGCGGGGCCCGGAGCCCTCCCAGCCAGGCCTCGGGCGAACGCTCTATCTCCGTCTCGCCCGAGCCCCTCCCAGCCAGGCCTCGGGCGAACGCTCTATCTCCGTCTCGCCCGAGCCCTCCCAGCAGGCCTCGGCGAAACGCTCCGTCTCCGTCTCGCCCGAGCCCTCCCAGCAAGCTCGGGCGAACGCTCCGTCTCCGTCTCGCCCGAGCCCTCCGAGCCAGGCCTCGGGCGAGCACGATCGCTCTCCGTCTCGCTCGAGCCCTCCAGACCTCGGGCATGCGCGCCCCACACCTCGAGCCTTAACCACGGACCTCGAGCTGCTCAGACAGCCGTACCCCAGCCCATACCACGCATTTAATGCCTTCACCTACTCCGGTCATGTCCACTAGTACACGGCGTGTACCACAGTAACTCGGTGTAAAGGTCAAGTCTCGTTTTCACCACAAGCATGGGCAAAAGGGCACCAGTGCAGCACTATTCGGCCATTCCGGGCACTGTAACTCCTCGAGGCCGGCTACACGCCCCTCGAGCCCTGTACTGTAACCCCTCGAGGCCGGCTACGCGCCCCTCGAGCCCTGCGCTGTAACTCCTCGAGGCCGGCTACGCGCCCCTCGAGCTCTGCACTGCCACACCTCGAGGCCGGCTCCGTGCCCCTCGAGCCCCCGTGGCACCACCTCGAAGTCGGCTCCGCGCCCTTCGATCCCTAACTACTTTCATGCTATTGGAGAACAGGTACCCCAAGACCCGGGGGACCTCACCGCGTACTGTACATTCCGGGACGGGTGCCGTACGGCTCCCGCCTTGTCGCACCACCACGTCTGCGCCCAGGATGGAAGCCACGACCCAAGGACGCCTCAACAGCGACAATCACATCGGCTCCAGTGGCCCCGACAAGACAGGGTTCCTACCCTTCCCCGTATGGGGCACCATGCGTCCCGACACCTGTAATACTTTCGTGTAACCCTGGCCTCCCCTTGCTCTATAAAAGGGGACGCTAGGGCCCTCATTCAGGACGACGGATAGAACACACGAGTCCACGCACAGACACGAGCCCGGACTCCGGTCCACGCTCACTTAGCTTGTATTCTCCCCTGTACAAGCACTTAGGTGCAAGTAATACAAGAACATCTCCCCCCCGCTGGACGTAGGGCCTTCTTTGCCCGAACCAGGATAAATCCTTGTGTCCCCTTGCATCACCATCCAGGAAGAGAAGCACGTGATCATATTACTCGTTGGTGTGATACCCCCGGGTACGAAACACCGACACGATGGTGCTGAAAGTCTGAGCCAGGGCCGCCTGATCCCACCCCGGCCAGATCTAGGGCTGGGAGGGTGGGGTCCAGGCCGGCCCAAGAGGAGGACCGGCAAGCATGGCCGGCGACAGACGAGGTCCTCCCCCCTGCCCCGAAAAGGCCACATCGAGATACGCCCAGACCATGGGTTGGTGAAGGATGGCCAGGGCATACCTCTAGGACCAGGGGCAGAGGCAGGAGGTGGAGCGGGCGTGGACGTCCCACGACGACCCCCACCAGGGCCACCACCGGACGAAGAGGTGCCACCACCGCGGCCACCTCCACGCCGACGACCACCACCACGGCCCCCGCGTTCTCGGCCCCCCCACCTCCGCTCGGCCCGGAGGAAGGAGGACCAAGAAGAGAGCTGGACGGAGAGGCAGAGGCCGGCGGTGTAGCCACCAGCGCCTTGGTGGTCGTGGAGGCGGACGAAGGCGGGGGGGCGGTTGTCATGGTGCCCCGAGTGATCTCCTCCAAGACCAAGTCATCCCAGACCTGCAGGAAGGTGGGGAACGGCTTCTGGCGGGTGATCCATGTGCGCAGGTGGTCGAAGGAGCTGTTGAGACCTCGCAGCACATTGAGCACCAAGGTGGGCTCAGGCACCGAGTGCCCAAGATCACGGAGAGCGTCCGCCTTGTTCTTCATCTGCCGGCAGAACTCGCCCACCGACAGGTCCCCCTGCTCGAAGGTCCGGAAGGACGCGTCGAGCTGGAGGGCACGAGCCTCGGCATTGCTGAGGAACTGCCCCTCGAGGGCCAGCCAGGCCTGGCGAGCCGTGCCGCCGCGGGTCCTGACGAGGTCCTGGAGATCAAGGGAGATGGTCCCGTTAAGCCAGGACATGACGACGCAGTCGAGGCGCTGCCACGTCATGTCACGTGCCTCGACCGGCGTGTCGAAGAGGACGTGGTCGTCGAGGACGTAGCGGCGGAGGGCGATGAGGACCTGATCACGCCAGCGGGCGTAGGAGGTGGACGTCTGGTCGAGGGTGACCGAGACGAGGTGCTTGATGTGGAGGACGCCGGAGGCCTGGCTGTGCAGCTGGGCGACCGAGGGATTGGTCAGAGCCAGCTGCGATCCAGTGGACGGCGCCTGGCGGGCGGAAGAGACTGCCTTCTCGATCACGGGGACCGCAGCAGGAGGAGGGGCTGCTGGCCCATGGAAGCGAGCAGGAAGTGCTCCGCCTCGGCCACCTGACGTGCAAGCGCATCGGCCGCGAGCTGCTCCCGCTCCCAGACCAGAGCAGCCTCGCGGGCGCGCGTCTGGGCAGCAGAAGCCTCGGTCTTGGCGGCGAGGAGGGCGGCAGCGAGGGCCGCGGCGGCCGGTGGCGCTCCGGCGAGGTGAAAGGCGGCGGAGGAGAGGGGCACCGTGGAGGGCGGCATCCCCAGGCCGTGGCCGGGCCCGCTGGATGGGCCCTCGGCTCCAGCCGCGTTGACGCCCAGGGCGGGCGGAGCAGAGGACAGGGCGGGCGGCGGAGCTCCCCCGGCAGCGTCGTCATCACCAGCCGCGGCCTGCGCGATGGCGGCCAGCAGGGGCGGCGCGCGCTCGCGGGAGGAGGGAGAAGCGGCGCCTGGCGCGGCGGCGGAGGGAGAGGGGCGCCGGGCGCGGTGGCGGACAGCAGCGGCGGCCGCGCAGCGGCGGCAGCGGCCTGTGCGCCCGCGCCCGCGCGCCCGTCGGCGGCGGCTGCGGCCAGGACGGCGGCGTAGGAGGGGAGGGGAGGGAAGGAGGAGAGGGGAGGGAAGGAGGAGAGGGAGGGGGCTGCGGCGGCGGCGGCGGCGGCTGCCGGCCGGCCATGGAGGCGGGCGGCGGCGGCGGCGGTGGCTGGAGAGGAGAGGAAAACCTAGTCCGATACCATGTTAGCTGTGACAGGAATAATGTTCCATGGGCCTTCTATACATGGGCCCTATAGGCTATATACCACATACTCCAACAGGTTCTCAACTGTTGATCCCTTTTGGCACAATTTTCTTTGCTCTTTTTATGTTTGAGCTGGCAATCCACAACCATGTGCCTTGCTTGCACAAACAAAATTCCCTTCTACTGTACGGCAACCCATGCATTTATTGCTTGTCCTAAAGTTTGATTGAGGTATGCATCATACCAGTTAATTGTTAATTCCATTTGTTTCATGTTCTCTCGCGCATTATTATGACATATTTGCACCTTCTGCAGCAAAAGATCGACCAACAATGGAGTGGCCCACTAGATTAAAGATCGCTCTGGGTGCTGCCAAGGGTTTAGCTTATCTTCATGAAGACTGTGAGTTTACTTATATAACGACTATCTATATTTTATTACAATTATATCTCTTAGTAAATATTGAGATATAGAAAGACCTTATATAATGTCTTTTTTATGAGCAGGCCATCCGAAGATTATCCACCGTGACATAAAGGCATCTAACATTCTTGTTGACTTCAATTTGAATCTAAGGTATGCTCTGAGTTTTCCTTTTCTATTCTAGAGTTTACAGCTGACTGTTGTTGTTATTAAAACTAAAAATGTAATTCTTTTGCAGTGCTTATTTTACATTTACCATCTTGACAAAGTTATATTACTTTAGTGAAATTTTGACTATAATCACACCTGATGATAAATTATACAGCCTTCTTGCTTAAATGTCCAGACCACATTCATTTTTTGAATTTCATTTTAACTAACAAGCATCTCTCTACAGGTTGCTGATTTTGGGCTTGCAAAGTTCACGACTGATAACAACACCCATGTTTCAACAAGAGTAATGGGCACCTTCGGGTATGTATAAATGCTACTTTATAGTTCAAGTATGATGTTAGATATTATAGACATGCTGTACACTTATTCGGCTGAAATTTTAAGCACGTGGATGCCATTAACTAATACTGATGCAATTCAGACTAGACCTTAAATATGGTTAGTTTTCTTAATGATACAATACTCTAGATTTTCGTAACCTTGGCATTTACATCATATTCTCAGATATTAGGAGAGTTATATTCCAACATTCAACTTGCTATGCTAGTAATAATTATGGCTTGCTAAGAGCATCTCCAAGAGTTTGCCAAAATTCACTTGCCATATCTTGTGATTTGGCAAGTTGCTAAAACATATGGCAAGTAAAAAATAAGAGCATCTCCAACAGTTTGCTATTTTTAACTTGCTAAAAACAAAAACAACTTTTGCATCAAGAACCCTGGACTTTCGACAAAACAACTAAGCCCTTATACGTAAAGCTATGTATCTTAACATTTTGCATAAAGATCCAGAAAGTGAAATAAAATTGTGTAGTTGTCCTTCTTCCTCTTCACGGGGAGCGCACGCATGGGAAGCCACCGCCCGGCGCCCTGCTCCCGGCGAGCGCGGCACGGGGACGGCCTCCGGCGAGCCACCGCCCGGCGCCCTGCTCCCCGGCGAGCGCGGCACGGGGATGGCCTCGGCGCCCGCGTCCGCCCCTGGCAGTGGCGCTGGCCCCCTCCGGCGCGGGATGGGTTGGGCGACGCGAAGGGAGGAGCAACGGCATTTTGGCAAGTCTCGTACCACTCACAAATATGGGAGTGATGGGCTGGTTTTTGGCAAGTTGGCAAAATTTGCCAAGTCATATGCCAAACTGTTGGAGCCTTCTTTTTCTAGTTTTGCCAAAAAATAAAGGATAGCAAGTGGTTTTGGCAAACATCTTCCTGGCTTTAGGTATTTGGCACCTGAGTATGCATCTTCTGGCAAGCTCACAGAAAAATCCGATGTATTTTCTTTTGGAGTCATGCTTCTTGAGCTTATTTGTTAGGAAATAGAATATCCCCTGCTAATTATGGATAGCACAGCCATAATTAGCAGCTGTAAATCAGGCAATTAGCATATGGAAATCAGTGATTAGTTGCTATAGTTAGCAGATGTAAATCAGGGAGATTACCCCCTGCCTTGTAAGCAAGTCCAGCAGCTATATAATAGAAGGCGCCCCCTCCCATTGAGGTGTGGCCAATTGCCCCATTCTCTGTCTCTTTACATGGTATCAGCAGTCCGGGTTTAATCCCGATCCCCCCCCCTCCTCCCTCTTCCAGCGCCGCCCCTCTCCCCTGGGTGTAGCCCCCTCCCTCTTCTCCATGGGAACCACATCAGACCCCTCCTCTGCCACCAGCGGTGCCCTGGGGTCCGATCCCACACCCTCAATCTGCCCCTATGCCACCATCAACATCAAGCTCCATGTCCCCATGACCTTGGAGCTGAAGCCCTCCAACTACACCAAGTGGTCGACGGCATTCCAGGCCACGTGTGGGAAGTTCGGTCTCCTGCATCACCTCAACCCCGCCTCCACCTCGCGCCCTACCGACGAGGCTTGGGCGCAGGCCGACTTCTGCGTCCGTGGCTGGATGTACAGCACCGTCTTCGACGCCGTCCTCAACCTCGCCATGACCGACGCCACGCAGACGGCAGCTGCGCTCTGGAAGGCCATCGGTGAGGTGTTCCAGGCCAACAAAGCCCCTCGCGCCATCTTCCTGAGTCACGAGTTCCACTCGATGACTCAGGGGGACTCCTCCATCGATGCCTACTGCGTCCGCATGAAGGAGAAGGCCGACGAACTTCGCGATGTTGGGCAGCCCGTCAGTGAGCCCAATCTCGTCCTCAACCTGCTGCGTGGGCTCAATGAAGCCTACTCCAACGTCGCCGACAACATCGCCGGGCAGCAGCCCCTCACCTTCGCCGGCGCCAGGCACACCAGCTCATCCTCAGGAACTTCGTCTGCAAAACGAGGAGAAGTTGCGTGCCACCACCGCGCTCCTGGCTGCTGCATCCTTTCCTGGCGGCCATCAGCAGCAGCAGCAGCAAGGTGGCTATCAGCAGCAGCCGCAGGGCGGCCGGCGCTCCACCTTCAAGAAGGGCGGCCAGCAGCCCTTCTCCAACACTTCCAGTGGCACCAACACCAATAAACGCGTTCCCTGGGGCTTCAATCCTTGGACTGGAGCACGCGTGGCCCCTGGAGAACGTGTCTCAGCTCCTGGACAGCGTCGCCAGGGAGGTTTTGGCGCCCCTGCTGCCTCTGGTTCCCAGGCTGGGCGAAACCAGGGCATTCTCGGCTCCTCTCCGCAGGCCCACACCGCCTTTGCTCCGCTCCAGACGTCCTCCAGCAGCTCCAACTCCTGGGATGCAGCCGGCCTCATTGCTGCCCTGCAGACCATGAATCTGCAGGGCAACTCACCCCTGGGTGGTGGACTCCGGCGCCTCCACACACATGACGTCCTCGGATGGTATGCTTATTCAACCTCTCCCTCCCTCCATCTCCTCAATAACAGTAGGCAATGGCACTCGCATTCCTGTTACGTCTAGAGGTCATTCCATCCTCTCCACACCCAACACAAATTTCGCCCTTAACAATATTCTTGTTGCACCTGCTCTAGCCCGCAACCTTTTATCTGTACGTCAATTCACTCGCGACAATAGTTGCTCCTTTGAATTTGACGCACATGGTTTTTCTGTTAAGGATCTCAAGACGGGACGGGTGCTTCTCCGCTGTAACTGCGACGGGGACCTTTACACCATGCCTACCACCACTCCAGCCGTACCACCTCATGCTCTCCTGGCCACTACGTCGACTCTGTGGCATCAACGTCTTGGCCATCCATCCCCCGCTGCATTAGAACGCCTAAATAAAACTCATGCTGTTTTTTGTAATAAAGTAGACCGCTCCCTATGTCACTCATGTCAGATAGGCAAGCACACGCGTCTACCCTTCAGCTCCTCGCATTCCATAACTCATACACCCTTTGAGCTTATTCACTGCGATGTATGGACATCCCCTGTAAACAGCTTGTCAGGCTTTCCTATTACTTGGATTCTTGGATGATTATAGTCACTACTGTTGGGTTTTTCCTCTTCGCAAAAAATCCGAGGTTTACCAACACTTAGTCGAACTTGTTGCGCTTGCCAACACACAGTTCAGCCTTCCCATTAAATGTTTTCAGGCTGATAACGGCACTGAATTCCTCAACGCCGCCACCACCAACTTCCTCGCTGCCCAAGGTACCCACCTCCGCCTCTCCTGTCCCTACACATCACCCCAAAATGGCAAAGCTGAACGTATTATTCGCACGCTCAACAACTCCATTCGCACCATGCTTCTCCATGCTTCCCTGCCGCCCACATATTGGGCTGAGGGGCTCCTGACAGCCTGCTATCTCCTTAATCGGCGTCCATCCTCCTCCGTCCAGCATGAAACCCCCTACACTCGTCTACATAATCAGCCACCATCCTATAGCCATTTACGTGTTTTCGGGTGCCTCTGTTACCCCAATATGCAAGCGACCTCCAAACATAAGCTCGCCCCTCGCTCTACAGCATGCGTCTTCCTAGGATACCCATCATCTCACAAAGGTTACCGCTGCCTCGACCTTTCCACCCGTCGCATTATCATCTCTCGCCATGTCGTTTTTGACGAGACCACCTTCCCCTTTACAACCACCCCTGACGCCTCCCCCCCGTCCTCCTTAGATTTCCTCCTCGACGACGATATGGTTTCGGTGCCTTGTTCTACTGTTGTTGCAGGTGGGACTCCATCCTCGACGCCCGCGGTCGCTCCATCCCCCTCGGATGTTGAGCAGCCACCCTCCGACGCTGCAGCCTCCCACGGCTCCTCTTCCTCGGCACCGGGCGGGCGTGGTCACGTGCCCCCGCCTGGACCCAGCATGGTTCCTTTCTCACACGTCTATGTTCGCCGCTCTCGGACGACGCCTACATCCGAGCCGGCAGCTGCCCCAGCAGCCTGTGCTGCTCCTGATACCTCGACACCACCTTCGGCACCAGCACCGGCGACATCCACTGCTCCACCGCCGCCGCAGCCTCCGCCGCCGCCTCCGCGGGTCACTCGTACCATGACGGGTGCCATCCCCCGCGTCAGCTATGAGGGGCTGGCAGCCACGGTGTCATCCTTACCGTCGCCGCTTCCGTCAAACTATCGCAGCGCCCTGGCCGACGCCAACTGGCGTGCCGCGATGATGGATGAGTACCAGGCCCTCGTCGACAACAACACCTGGCAGCTCGTTCCGCGGCCCCCTGGGGCCAACGTCGTGACGGGAAAGTGGATTTTCCGGCATAAGTTCCATGCAGATGGGTCCCTTGCCCGCCACAAGGCCCGCTGGGTCGTCCGAGGCTTCTCCCAGCGCGAGGGCGTCGACTACGATGAGACCTTCAGCCCGGTTGTCAAACCGGCCACTATACGGTCTGTCCTCAGCATCGCTGCATCCTGTGCATGGCCGATTCACCAGCTGGATGTGAAGAACGCCTTTCTTCACGGCCACCTCGAGGAGACTGTCTACTGCCAGCAGCCGCCAGGGTTCGTCGATCCCGGTGCCCCAGATCACGTCTGTCGTCTGCTGAAGTCCTTGTATGGACTCAAGCAGGCTCCGCGCGCCTGGCACCAGCGCTTCGCCACCTTCGTCCGGCAGCTTGGCTTCACCGCCTCCGCCTCCGACCCGTCTCTTTTCGTTCTACGAGAAGGGACGAGCCTCGCCTACCTGTTGTTGTACGTCGACGACATCGTCCTCACCGCCTCGTCCTCGGCCCTTCTTCAGCGCATCATGACTCGGTTGAGCTCCGAGTTCGCCATGACGGACCTGGGCGCCCTACACCACTTCCTCGGCATCGCCGTCACGCGCTCTTCGGTCGGCCTCTTCCTCTCCCAGCGACAGTACGCCATCGAGCTTCTTCAGCGTGCAGGCATGGCTGAGTGTCACCCAACAGCGACACCCGTGGACACTCACGCCAAGCTCTCTGCGACCGACGGGGAGCTGCTGTCAGAGAAGGACGCATCTGAGTACAGGAGCTTGGCGGGAGCTCTCCAGTACCTGACGTTGACTCGTCCTGATCTGGCATATGCTGTGCAGCAAGTGTGCCTCTTCATGCACGCTCCTCGGGAGCCCCACCGTGCGCTCATCAAGCGCATCCTGCGCTATGTGAAGGGGACCCTCTCCTCGGGCCTTCACATCGGCACCGGGTCTGTTGACAAGCTGACTGCCTATTCTGACGCCGACTGGGCAGGCTGTCCAGACTCCCGACGCTCCACTTCCGGCTTTTGCGTCTACCTCGGCGACACTTTGGTCTCCTGGTCCTCCAAACGCCAGACCACGGTGTCACGTTCCAGCGCCGAGGCTGAGTATCGTGCTGTGGCACATGTTGTGGCTGAGTGTTGTTGGCTTCGGCAGCTACTTCAGGAGCTCCATATCCAGCTACCGTCTGCCACTGTTGTCTTCTGTGACAACGTCAGCGCCGTCTACATGACGGCTAACCCGGTCCACCACAAGCGAACGAAGCACATCGAGATCGACATTCACTTCGTCCGTGAGAAGGTTGCCCTTGGTGAGATCCGGGTACTCCACGTGCCGTCCTCCCATCAGTTTGCTGACATCATGACTAAAGGACTTCCGACGGCATTATTCCAGGATTTTCGGTCCAGTCTTTGCGTCCGGGAGCCTCCCGCTGCGACTGCGGGCGGGTGTTAGGAAATAGAATATCCCCTGCTAATTATGGATAGCACAGCCATAATTAGCAGCTGTAAATCAGGCAATTAGCATATGGAAATCAGTGATTAGTTGCTATAGTTAGCAGCTGTAAATCAGGCAATTAGCATATGGAAATCAGTGATTAGTTGCTATAGTTAGCAGATGTAAATCAGGGAGATTACCCCCTGCCTTGTAAGCAAGTCCAGCAGCTATATAATAGAAGGCGCCCCCTCCCATTGAGGTGTGGCCAATTGCCCCATTCTCTGTCTCTTTACATTATTACTGGGCGGCGACCAGTTGACACAACCCAAACATATATGGATGACAGCACCGACTGGGTAATTATTTTGAACATCTTTTCTTGCTTTGATGTTTTCATAATGTTTCCTAACTTCTCATCTTTAGCATTGATCATTGCCAATGATTTATCAATATGAAATTTAGGTACTACTTGCTATAATACTAATTACAAAACTGTAGTTATTTTTTCTACTTTTTTTAGTTAATAAGCATATTTCTGGCCACGAGGTCATTTGTAAATAAATGTTATGGACTGTCTTTTGTTACCTTGAGGAAGTATCTGTCTCTACTCTCTACCTGCCATGCGAATGTGCTTAACCTGGAAAGTCTTATCCTTTGTTGTTTTTCAGACTGTTGTAACCTTCCTATGAGTAACATTACTGTATCATCTGCAGGCAAGGCCATTACTGACGCGAGCACTTGAGGATGGTGAATATGATGCTTTGGTGGATACTCGGCTAGGAAAGGACCTCAATCCTAATGAAATGGCAAGAATGATAGCCTGTGCAGCTGCATGTGTACGCCATTCTGCACGTCGTCGGCCACGTATGAGTCAGGTAATTTATAAGAAGCTTTTACACTGTCCTAGCGAACATCCCTAAACTGCACTATTAAGTGATTTCTGTACCAGTATCGAGCTGAACAAATGGTGACCTTCTGACTTCTGAGTTGGAACTTTGTTCACTTTAGTTTAAAAAATGCTGAAAACATGCCACATTGGGATCCATAAAACTGCATTGCACAACATGCTCAAATTTGTATGTATTCGCGTGGTGGATTAATAGCTTCTCACCGGATTTGTTCAGGTCGTTCGGGCTTTGGAAGGCGATGTGTCTTTGGAGGACCTTAATGAAGGTGTTCGGCCTGGTCATAGCCGCTTCTTTGGGTCATACAGCAGTTCCGATTATGATTCTGGCCAGTACAACGAGGACATGAAGAAGTTCCAGAAGATGGCATTTAACAACAACTACACCAGCAGCCCATCACTTCACCGTCGCGGCGTCGCGTCAGGACCAGCGCGGACAATGCAACGCTGGCTCCCGGGCCCGGCTGCTCTCCGACGCGATTGCTTCCCATCTGCCACTGTCGGGCGCCGAGGCAGATATTCTGTGGCTCCAATTTTTGGAGGCAGGCAGGCACCAAAGCGTTCGTACGCAGCATGAGGTACAGCACTACGCCAGCAGGGGATAGCGAGGGTATGGCCACCCACTTCGTCCTCAACACCGGCGCGAAGATCCCGTCGGTCGGGCTCGGCACCTGGCAGGCCGACAATGGACTCGTCGGCGACGCCGTCTATGCCGCCGTGAAGGTAAGTCCATTGCGACCCTGCTTGCTCCGCCTCCCCTGGTCTGTTCTTGTTCTCACTTGCTGTGGATGTTGTTCATCTGTCATTTCTGTGTTCATCTAGGTCCAATTTCAATGCTTCAGTATACTTAAATAATGCATGCATACTACTTCTCCTTTTCCTTGAACTGTTGCAAATCCTGATTTTTTCCTCCCAGCACTGAATAACCTGCAGGCAGGTTACAGGCACATTGACTGTGCTCAGGCATACAACAACGAAAAAGAGGTGATGATGTGCTGAATGCTGATGTCCCTCCTCGCATCACTGACTCTTCAGCAAGCAAGCGAATGGTATCTCAAATCAATCTTGAGACCAAAACTAACCGGTACGGTACCCGCTGCTGCTCTGCTCTGCTGCAGGTCGGATTTGCTCTCAAGAAATTGCTGGACGAGGGCATCGTCAAGCGTGAAGATCTCTTCATCACCTCCAAGCTTTGGTCAGTCAGTCAGTACTTTCCTCTCGTTCCGGCACCTGAACATCAGCATCTGCATCCAGGAGTCGTTAGGACTTGCCGACTTGGTACATCTGACTGAATGAAAAGAAAAAAAATCTTGGAGCATGCATCACTGAATAGCATTAATTTCTGCAGGAACACCAACCATGCGCCGGAGGACGTCCCGGCGGCGCTGGACGGCACACTGAGGGACCTTCAGACTGACTACGTGGATCTTTACCTCGTAAGTCGTCGCCTGCAGGAACTCCAAACACGCGTGCATTGTTTGTTTGTTTTTTGTCACAAAAACTCAAATGTAAAAATCTTGTACCCCACCCTAAGTCCTAAGAGATGCCGTGCCGTTGGTCACTCAGATACACTGGCCGGCCAGGATGAAGAAAGGCGCCGGCTTCGGCCTGCAGAGCGTGGTCCCGTCAGATATCCCCGCGACGTGGGCCGCGATGGAGAGGCTGTACGACGCCGGCAAGGCGCGCGCCGTCGGCGTCAGCAACTTCTCGAGCAAGAAGCTGGCGGACCTGCTGGCCGTGGCGCGCGTGCCCCCGGCCGTCGACCAGGTGGAGTGCCACCCCGTGTGGCAGCAGGGCAAGCTCCGCGCCTTCTGCGACTCCAAGGGGATACACCTCTCCGTACGTGCAGTGCAGTGCAGCATAGAGTTCTTTTTTTTTTTTTGCAAAGTTTTATGGTAGGTAGTGTGATCAGTGATCAGGGATTCTCACGATCGGGCTGTCGCGCATGCAGGCCTACTCGCCGCTGGGCTCGCTAGGCACGACGATGGTGAAGGCGGGCGCGGTGCTGGAGCACCCGGTCGTCGTCTCGGCGGCGGAGAAGCTGGGGAAGACGCCGGCGCAGGTGGCGCTGCGCTGGGGCATCCAGATGGGGCACAGCGTGCTCCCGAAGAGCACCAGCGAGGAGAGGATCAGGGCCAACTTCGACGTCTTCGGCTGGTCCATCCCGGACGACCTGTTCGCCAACATCTCGGAGATCGAGCAGGCAAGTGCAGTGGCATCATCACAAACTCGGAAGCTGAAAGCCTGAAACGCTGTGTCGGAGTCTGACGACCTTTTTCATGTCCGTGATGACTGATTTGCAGGAGAAGCTGATCCGCGCGGGCTTTTTTGTTGATCCCGAAGGCGTGTTCAAATCCGTCCAAGAGTTTTGGGATGGCGAGATCTGAACGGAGGAGCTGAGTGACACGGAACTTGGCCAGACGTACGTGGAAGAATAAATTCATGCGTAGTATGAATGAACTGTGAAAGACAGGCAGCGTAGTCACTTGCTGGAACTCCGGTTCTCCAAAAAATTTCAGTCGTCTTCTCTAATAATAATTTGCAATTTGTTAGCACTTGCAATTTGGCATTCGGTTTACCGAACTTAAAATCTGGAGTTATCTTGCGATCGCGACTGATGCCCCAACCAACCTGGACACACGGGTGCTTCAAGTAACTATCGTTGTGATGCGGTGCCGTGCTGCTCTAGTACGTGTTATTGGTGTTGGACTGGAGGCAATCCCACGGCATCATCTCCAGTTCTCCACACACCCAGGGGCCAGGGCTCAGTCCCATCCAATCATCCATCCCCAGCCTCACAGAGCCTGCTTCTTCTCCGGTAGCCTTTCCCTGCTTTCCTCTACAAAATCTTCGCGGGTTTCCCTGACTAAAGATGGCTGAATCCTTTGTTCTCAACACCGGCGCGAGGATCCCATCGGTTGGGCTTGGCGTATGGCAAATACAACCTGACGCTGCTGTCAACGCAATTTATGCTGCTGTCAAGGTGTTTTTCGCTGCTCTGATCCCCTCCTGTTTTCCCTTTCAGACGAAGATGATTTTCTTTCCAAGCTTGACTGTGTTTGTATATGCTAACAGTCTGAATTACCGGTTTCGTTTCATCATGACACTAGGATTGTTTTTTTTTTTTGAACGTTCACCGGGAGAGGGACCCCACCTGAATTTTTATTCATCATGAGATGAGAGATTTTTACAATTCCTCAGGTTGAGGGTTTTAATTTTTGAAGATAGAAGGAGAGTAGGCTCAGACTCTACATTGAAGATTAAAGAATCAAAGGAGGAGCACCACTGATCTATCAGAGCTCTAGAAGGTACCTGCCAGCAGCCTGTAACGCCACAAATAAGCTGCCTCGGCATGTATTCTGTAGTCTTATTGGACAGCCTTTATGAGCCAATTAGATAGAAATTTCTGTTGATGTAGGCTCAGTACAAACGAACTGGTAAAGTCAAACTGGCCTGTCCTTGAAGTGCTCATATGCTCCATGGGATCGTATTGTCAATTTAAATTTAAATATAGAAGAACGCATGCGCAAAGGAACTTATTTATTCTGTTTTTAACTCTTACTGTTCAAAAAAGCGTTCTCAAGTCATGGTTATGCCACCGGATTGTTTGCATCTCTTCGACCCCCAGTCTAAAATTGATGTTGGTTTTCTGGCACAGGCTGGGTATCGGCATATTGATTGTGCTGCAGCATACCACAATGAGAAGGAGGTAGTAACTACTTGCACCCCAGTTTTCCATAACATGATTTGTAAACCCCGATTGTGTTCTGCTCGTTAGTGCTCTCAGGATAAGTATATTGTTTCACCTCATAATATGATTGTGTTTTGCTCGTTGGCACTGAGTCAATAAAACCGATTGTATATTATTATGGGCCATATGACTTCTGTGTTGTATTTCTACCGTAGGGAGCGAGTTGAAGAACGTGTTATAAGTTACAAAGTAGAAATATAACATGGTAATCTATACAATCAATTTTGATCTCCCACGCCCTATGAATTTGAGATAGGATTATATATAAACTTTGGAAAGTTTTGGAATATCAAATTTCAAGCCAAATAGCTTAGTCTCTTAAGTAGATTTCAATTGCACTAAAATGAAAGGACCCTAATCTATAGAATCAATTTTGATCTCCCACGCCCTATGAATTTGAGATAGGATTATATATAAACTTTGGAAAGTTTTGGAATATCAAATTTCAAGCCAAATAGCTTAGTCTCTTAAGTAGATTTCAATTGCACTAAAATGAAAGGACCCTAATCTATAGAATCAATTTTGATCTCCCACACCCTATGAATTTGAGATAGGATTATATATAAACTTTGGAAAGTTTTGGAATATCAAATTTCAAGCCAAATAGCTTAGTCTCTTAAGTAGATTTCAATTGCGCTAAAATGAAAGGACCCAAACGGCCTCTTATGATATTTCCAATCAGGTACAAGTGATAATATGAAAAAACGGTGTAAGTGTAGCATAACCATTAAACAGTGGAAAAAAGGAGCATTGGAGGAAAAAACCTTCTACAATTTTACTTTTGTTTGATTCGATTTGAAAACATATTACATAAGAGGTAAGTAAATTTAAATATCTCTTTCATAGGTGGGCTTAGCTTTGAAGAAATTATTTGAAGATGGTGTGGTTAAGCGTGATGATTTGTTTATCACCTCTAAGCTATGGTTAGTTTTATTTTTCAACCTCTGTTGAAATAATGTATGGATAAGTTAATTTCAGAATGAAACTGTAATAATAAATTTACTGAACTTTACAGGTCTGCTAATCATGCACCTGAAGATGTCCAAGAGGGAATTGACACCACACTTCAAGATTTGCAGCTTGACTACTTAGACTTGTATCTCGTAAGTCGTAATATGCCTAGACATGCCTGAGAGTAACCGACAATAGAAGCTAAAGTTATTGTCCAATTAAATAGTTGGATTCCATTCACTTTCGTGACTGTGAATCAGTCCAAACATTGTGATAATGAGGTGCAGTACTCAATACAAAAAAATGTGTCGACACTGGGCTACAAAAGATGATTGTTCTTTGTCTTGTATGTTTCTCATATAAGACAATCACAGCTTTCTTTCCAGATGAGATTAGTTGAATTTACATGTTTATATGTTTCCATCTTAAGAAGGTCACCACAACAGAAGTCTACAATGGACATTAAAGAAAATTTCATATACATCAGTCAATTGAACCGAGTAAATTGATCCCTAAATAAGCTCACTTAACTGCTTGATGTGTCTGCCTTTTGTCTCTTACCTTTTGCGTATCTTGGTTGCTTAAATGACCTTGTTTTGCAGATCCATGGTCCAATCCGCATTAAAAAAGGAACTACCATGATGAGCCCTGAAAACTTTATCCCTACACATATCCCTACAACATGGGCAGCAATGGAGAAGTTATACGACTCTGGCAAAGCTCGTGCAATCGGCGTGAGTAATTTTTCTTGCAAGAAGCTGGATGATTTGTTTGCCGTTGCACGAGTGCCTCCAGCAGTCAATCAGGTTGAGTGCCATCCGGTTTGGCAGCAAGACAAGCTCCGAAAGTTATGCCAATCCAAGGGTGTTCATCTTTCTGTAAGCTTGACAGAAAATAACTAGTATTTCTTTATTTTTATTACTAATCAAGCTTCTTTCTCTAAAGTATTGCTAATAAACTTCTGTAAATTTCAGGCATTTTCGCCTTTAGGCTCACCAGGATCTCCTGGGATCAATGGGCCAAGTGTCCTCAAGAACCCCATTGTGGTCTCTGTTGCCGAGAAGTTGCACAAAACACCTGCCCAGGTAGCTCTACGCTGGGGAATTCAAATGGGCCATAGTGTACTCCCAAAAAGCGCCAACGAATCAAGGATTAAGGAGAACATTGACATATTTGACTGGTCTATCCCTGAAGATTTGATGGCGAAGTTCTCTGAAATCAAACAGGCATGCCCTAATGTGAACTTTTTTAACTGCTAGTTGCATTCCATTGATTATCTTCGTCTATGATCGCTCAATCGCTACAGCTGTTCATGTACCAGAACAATATGCTGTCATGGGCAGCCACCAGGCTGCCACCGGCCCAATAGGCCCAAGAGGCAGTAGCTTAGCCGCCAAGTTAGGGTTAGGTAGTGTTAAGGTACAGGTACTGTAGCGTGGTACTGTAGCGCGTGAATAGTACCACACGTGGAGATTAGATTGATTAGATTTGGTTTGGTTTGTTAGGAAAGAGATAAGTTGGTTTGTTAGGAAAGGGATAAATGAGTTAGGAAAGAATTAGGATTCGGTTAGGATATTTCCTTAGGAGTCAAGTCAGCCCGATCTATATAAAGAGGGGCATATGTATCGATTAAAGGAGACAATCAATTATGAAGAAACAATTCTAGTCTCTCTCAATCTCTCAAGCTCTTGGCAAAGCATAAGGCCTAGTTATCCCAAAATACCCATCATCCATAACATCTGGTATCTAGAGTCAGTCGATTCTTCCACAGCCGCTGCCCATTCTCTCCATCTCAAAAAAAAAAACCCAAACATCGATCCAGATCGCCTACTACCGCCACATATGCATATTTCAATCTAATGCATTATTCTTTTCTTGTAGAAATGTAATGAGTGAAGTATTTGGGTACTTACACTTTCATTCTTCCCATATGATGTTCCTTCTCTTTTATAACATGCAGGTCAGGCTGCTGACAGCTGAGTTTGCAGTTCACCCTCAGGGCGGCTACAATTCATTGGAGGACTTTTGGGATGGTGAAATATAAAAACACACAAATTTGTTCAGAATAAAAGAGCGAGGCGAGGAAACTATTCTGACATATCTGATGCTTTGCTTGGACAATTAAGATATAATGGCCTTGGTTTGGAGAAAGAACCCGAGGATAGTTGCCCCTGTTGCTATTCCTATAGAAGCATAATATTGTGTTTCATTGTACCCTTTCTATAAGCTTTGTGTTTCATTGTACCCATTCCAATTCCTTAACAAATAAAGTGCAGTAGTGGCATTTTCAGCTTATCCTTATTTTTTGGAGCCTTGTGTTGTAATCAATCACCAAAAATGGGGATTAAATGCATAGCCCCAATATGGTGAATTTGGGGTTTTCGTGATTGACGAACACAAATATTGTGACTAATATGTGTACATTTTGCAGTGGCGCAATTGGGTTAGTCACAATGAGATAGACAAGTGTCTTTGCCACAAGACTTGGTTCATTGATTGAAGCATGGTGTAATGTATATTTACAAAGACTAAAGATATCATAGAGCAAATGTAGGCTATGTGCATTAGGATAATCATTAGTAGTGTGTATTAGTTTTTTCTTTTTTTCTTTCATCGTAGTATTAGAGGGGTTCCATGCGTTCAATTGGAGAGAGACAAAGCAAGAGCATGTCGATACACAAGAGACTAAGGGTCTGTTTGGTACAGCTCACAACAGCTCATGAGCTGTTGTGAACAACAGCTCATGAGCTGTTGTGAGCTGTTTTTTTTTGCCAAACACCATTTTACAAAATAGCTTCACCCATGAAGCTGTTTTATCCCCCTCTCACAAAAACAGCTTCACTCATGAAGCTGAAAAAGTAGTTTTTCACAACTTACACCTCTATTTCTCTCTCTCAACCATGCATGAAGTTGTTGGTGAAGCTGTTTTGCCAAACACTTTTTTCAAAACAGCTCAGCTTCGCCTAGCATGTTGCTCATGAAGCTATTTTCTAAAAAAACAGCTTCACTAGTGAAGCTGATCTGTACCAAACGGGACCTAACTCTCAGCCCTGTTTATGATGGAAAGTGGCCCCACTAAGAATGATTAGTTCAAGGATCTCAAAGGAGTTATAGATTGGTCGAGATTGGGCTTTGAACGGGCTAAGAAACTATGTCGGAGTATGCACTAGACGATAGCTTGACCCTTGGCAAATTGTTCGCTAAAAATATTTCCTAGGTAGACTTTACCCCAGTGACCATGTGAGCATCATATGATCTAGTGGAGGACTATGTGACATTGGCGAATCATCTAATGAAGCCAAGCTTGAACCAGTGAATCATTGGCTAGCTCGATCACCATGATAGAGTTGTGTTAAAAGAAATGGCAATTTACAGATTAAAACCAGAATATAAAGCATGATAAATTAATGATCTAGATATCTCAGATTGTATTATTTACTATCATAACAAAATATGCATAACATGATCTCAAACATGATAACCAGTGTAAGCATAGCTCGTACACCAGATAGATTGAATTGTATAAGCAAAGACATTAGATCACGAGCGGCGTACCTTTCAGATGTTGTAGAAGACGGTGGCGAAGTCGGTACTGACTGATCGTCGATGAGCGATGGAGGAAGAGCTCAGAGCAGTTGACGACGAATACGTCTGGACGTAGCGCCGCCTGACTTGGACGGTAGACGACCCGTTGTTGAAGACGAGAGCAGTCGCGCGACGAGCGCTTCCCAAAAACCTTATTCACCTTCTCCCGGTGCAGGATCGCAAAGACGAGGGTTCCGGAGACCTGCTCGCCCAGTCGCTGGTGCACGCAAGCGAATGGACTGGAGACGACTAGACGGCAGTGCAAAAGCGATATGAGGCAAATCCTAGCTCGAGAGGTGTTGAGATGCGTTTTGGCGTGGCCGGTAGGTTGCTTATATAGTCCTGTTGAACCGACCTCGTGTCGCGACCATGATCTAAATCGGTTTAGGACTCTTAAGTTGTAACCGTTTAGGACTCTGCAACTTGAAGGCCAAGAAACCAAAAACTAAAACTGCAAAAAGAGACCGCGCCTCCGCAAGGTGAGGAGGCGGATTTCGGCGGACCATTCACGCAGGTGCCACGCACCCGCGCCAGTCGTCACGCCACGCCACGCCGGCCCGGCCCGGCCTAGCCAGGCGAGGCGAGGTGAGCGAGCGCGCACACGCGTGTGGGCTTCTCCTTCTCCTTCTCACACTAGACTTGAGAAAGTGGAGAGGACTTCCATATTTAAACAATTCCTCCTCCTCTTCCACTAGCAAGGTAGGACTAAAGAGTTCCACTTCTCCTCTTTGCACACATGAATAGACATTGAGATTTATTTAGGAATTTCAGAATTTATTATTGGGCCAAGCCCATATAAAACTCTAACAAGTTGTATGCTCCGGCAAGAATTGTGTGACCACGGTGGATCATCCGGTGAAAGTCCAACTTGACTTACTAACTTGTTGGCATGGTTATTGGAGTGCACTGTATGATATGGCGTGGACTATATGACCAGATGGAGGATCGTTCTGTGGCCCATGTTGGAATAAATGACTAGTTGGCCAAGTCTCTTAGGTGCATAATATGTTCTGTTGGGACCGTGCGACCCACCATGTATCATACAATGAGGAATATTTGGATATATTCTCAACTAACCAATAGAGGAATCAACCAGGTCAGGGCCACCATATGATTCGGTGATTTTAATGGCTAGCATTCTCATCTTCACCCTATATATAAGTACTTCCCCTTGCTCATTTGGAGCTACTATTCCACCCCACACATGTGAGCATTTATAGAGAGAATTGTAAAGCCTTTGGAGATCTACTAAGCCATAGAGTGAAGAACTGAGTATTAGCCTTGAGTGCTATCATGCTTTTTGCTTTGGTTTTATTGAGCCAAAGCTTGAAGACTTCCCAGTCTTGGTGGTTGCCATCATTAGATGGCTCAGTAGAGGACTTGACAACCTTCCTCAGTGGGTCTATTGTGCGGAGGCTTCGGAAGGTTGTCATGGTCTTGAAATCCGCCATGCCATAGTGGAAATTGTGTATTCACTAGTAGAGATGAGTTTAAACAAGGCTTTGCGACTCCTGATGTTCCAAACGTGGAGTAGGAGGTCATGGCAATGGCAACAACACAAGGTACTGTTACATCTCATGTGTGTTCAAGAAAAATGGAGATGGACACACATGAGACCAAGAAAAATGGAGATGAACACACACACACATGACACTACTGTTAGAAATCAGCTCTTTGTTTCACTCAAGATCACAGGCACAGTAAAGCATAGACACAGAGAGTTGGGAGGAGAGGGAGCTTCTGCTCTTGTATTTCATTTCCATTGAGATATCTATATTACAACTGAAGTCACCCCTTCTATTTATAAGGGGGTGAAGTGTGTGAACTAGAAGACTTTCCTCCCTCATATGTTCATTTAATTGGCCACCATTTTAGTCTAGTGTTCACACTAGATTCATAACACTCCCCCTTGGCCAATTATATGCTATGTTGATGCCTCGTTAAAAACTCCCCCCAAAAACCCAGTGGGAAAAAAGGGTAGGAGAAAAGAGTACATCACATGCATCGCTTGTGTTGCACCTGTTGCCTTGTTAAAAACCTTGCATGAGAAAACCCAGTGGGAAAAAAACTCATCAAGGGAAAAAGAGTACAACAATTGATCTTGGGGTCTGGTCTTCAGGACCGTCCCGTGATCTTCGGGATCACAGATATGAGCTATGGTCTTGGGAGTTTATCTCCCCCTGAACCTTGCAACTCTCTAAGTCGTCTCATGCCAATTCCACGGGCACATATGTGGAAGCTGGGTGCCGGCAGAGATTTTGTGAATGAATCTGCTAGATTATCACATGACCTAGCTTGCAGGACATTTATCTCCCCGCTCTTCTGGAGCTCATGGGGGTAAAAGAATTTAGGAGCAATATGCTTTGTGAGATTGCTCTTGATATAGCCCATATGCATCTGTAAAACACAAGCCGCATTATCCTCCTAGATAATGGTGGGGGTGTCAGCGACGTTCAAACCACATGACTTCTGGATGTGATTGATCATCCGTCACAACCAAACACATTCTCGTGTGGCTTCGTACAAAGCCATTATCTCTGAGTGGTTGGTCGATATGGCAACCAGAGTCTGCTTCACAGATCTCCAGGAAATGGCTGCACCACCACAAAGAAACACAAAACCAGTCTGGGACCTGGCATTATGGGGGTCAGACATGTAGCCAGCGTCCAAATATCCCACCATGGTTGAGACTTGGTTCTTCGGGAACCATAGACCAAGGTCTTGGGTACCTTGAAGGTATCGTAGGATGGTTTTCATGCCAATCCCAATGCCTCCTAGTTGGGGCAGCATTATACCTTGCTAACCAATTTACTGCAAATGCAATATCCGGCTTTGTGCAGTTTGCAAGGTACATGAGTGCTCCAATGGCACTCAAGTATGGAACTTCAGGTCCCAATACTTCCTCATCATCACCCTTGGGTCTGAATGGGTCCTTGTCCGCTTCCAGGGACCGGACTACCATGGGGGTCTTAAGAGGGTGGCACTTGTTCATATTGAACTTCTCAAGTACCCTCTTAGTGTAAGTAGACTGATGTACGAAGACTCCTTCAGGGAGGTGTTCGAGCTGCAGGCCCCAACAAAACTTGGTTTTAGCCAAGTCTTTCATCTCAAATTCTATTTTTGAGATAAGCCATTGCTTTCTCAATGTCCCTTGCAGTCCCGATGATAGTCAAATCATCGACATAAACTGAGATGATGCAAAATCCTTCATTGGATTTCTTTATGAAGACACAAGGACAATCATCATTGTTTGTGTAACCTCTCTTCAGGAGAAAGTTACTTAACCATTTGAACCACATCCTTTCGGATTGTTTCAACCCATACAACGATCGCTGCAGGCGAACGCTGAACATGTTGTGGTTTTGATTCGGTCCAGGGATCTTGAGTCCTTCAGGGACTCTCATATATATTTCCGAATCAAGTGACCCATACAAGTATGCAGTCACAACATCCATCAACTGCATTTTTAAATTCAAGTTAGCTGCCATATATACTGGATATCGGAACGTTATGCCACTTATGACAGGAGAGTATGTTTCATCATAATCGATGTCGGGTCTCTGTGTGAACCCTTGTGCCACAAGCCTCGCTTTGTACCTTACCACTTGACCATGTTCATTCCTCTTCTGGAGGAATACCCAT
Organism: Coix lacryma-jobi var. lacryma-jobi; assembly: GCA_009763385.1. Classification (NCBI taxonomy): domain Eukaryota; kingdom Viridiplantae; phylum Streptophyta; class Magnoliopsida; order Poales; family Poaceae; genus Coix; species Coix lacryma-jobi. The sequence continues at coordinate 20,886,116 of CM019826.1, forward strand.
TTGCATTCTACAGGGATGACCTTCAGAGGTGTTGGGACTGCAGGCCCAAAAACCTCTCTTTGGTAAAGCGAGCGCAATTCTGCCTCAATTGCTACTTTCCATTTGTCCCAATCTGAATGCTTCTGGCACTTAATCATGGACTTTGGTTCTGGATCCGGATCCATTGAGTCAGCAATTTTTTAGGAGAAATATATGTCGACAATTGTGGTCTTTCTATGATATGGCTCTCCCGATTCCACATAATTAGTGGCGATCTCATGATCGTCTTCCCACTCATCGTGATTTCCCATAACGATTGAGTTGGGGCATTCCGATCTCCCAATGCGATAATTTGCGCGCGATGCATTGGGAGTTCCATCTTCAGGATGGAGTCCTTCAGGGACTTCCTCAACTTCAGGTTGAGTTGCCTCTTCGAGGGCATTCTCGACTTCAGGTCGAGCTTCCTCAACTAATTCGTCAAGTGATGCAAGTGGCTTTAGACCTTGTTTTTGCAGACGTCTCCGCAAAACCTTGTCTAAGCTCTCGGAGGTCTCCCCCTCAACCTAGGATCGGATGGAGACAAATAGAGTTGGTAACCTTCTGGGCTACACATGCTCTCTCCGACACATTTACTACAGGTAAATGCGATCTTGCCACTTTTATGATTAGTGAAGGCATTTGGCAGCTTATTTGCAACAATTTGCAAATGTATAATCTTCTGAACTTTTGGTTCAGATTGACTAGTGCGTGTGTATAAGGAATGCATCCTTTTATTTCATGCAATTTCCCGGCATTTTTCTGGATGCCAATCTCCCCCTAATGGCGGGAAAAGCAATCAGCATACCGAGTCATACGAAGATCCTCAGTCATAGGCTCATATATCCCAACTTCTGGTGGCTTCTCTTTAGTGTACGCTGATGTGGCGGTATTGGTACGTATACCGCCCAACTAATAACACACAGATGGGAAATACTTAACTCTTCCTCACGCACTAGCTGTAAAGGCGGGGGTGCAGTTGGATTGAGACTTTATTTTGGGGATAAAATCAACATTCATAACTTGTGGAAAATATTTCATATGCCCTTCAGGTGCATGTATGACCATTCAATATGTTATAGATGCTCTGCAGGAGCATGTATGGTCAAACTCTGCTGGTGCGTTCGGACATTGCATTACGACTGACATGATATCTTAGGGATCACTTAAAATCCCTGAATATATCAAAGTCATCGTTTGATAAGGTCGTTCTCACTTTTCATCCATTTGGATGTCTTCACCATTTTCCTTTTGCGTCGACAAGCATGTCGTCGCGTTCCTGAGCTTCAGGCTCAGTGGTAAAATGGTACTTATGTTGACTCTCCTTATCCTTGCTTCGGGAAGGACCTTAGTTGAGCTCAACTAGGTGTTTTGGGGCATGACAATTGTGGGACCATTGTCCACTGCCTCCACATCTAGAACAACAACCATGATGCTTATATGTTTTACCTATGACCTTATCAGATTTATTTTACCCCTAGGCCTTTCCATACCTTTGCCTTTGATCATGGCATCTCATTTTCCTTTCCATTGTACCTTGTCACAGTTTCTTTTGTAGTTGCGAGAAATCTCAACAACGTTGGTGTGTGCTTCGGGCACAACCACCAAATTAGTAAACTGTGCAGAATAATTGTTCGTGAGAACCTTATTCTGTTGTTCTGCAACCGGTAGTACTATCATCACCTCATAGTACTTCAGGTACCGTGAGTCCATGTATTGTTGGTGTAGTACTACGCTACCGGGTTGGAAGGAAGAAAGAGTTTTCTCGATCATATATACGTCAGTGATCTTCTGGCCACATAGACGTAGTCTTGACACAATCCTGTGTAACAGTCCTTCAGGGACTGCCATAAAGCTAGTGGATCATCCTTTGTCGTATACTCAGACTTCAGGTCTAGGTGTAAACAGTGTTGCGGAAAATGCAACCCCCTTTTGCTTTCTTAGGATTTGCCTGCTCATTCTTGCCAGCTTCAGGCCGAGTAATGCTATGATCAAGGCACATGCCGTTGAGCTTCATCTCAACATTAATGGCTCGGGTGAGATAATTGCTGCCATTCATGGCAAGCTTATCGAATTCCCTCTTTGCAATGTCCGACATGTCTGCACCACTCTGTGCAGAGATCAGCCAATGTCGGTCACATGTAATCTTCAGGATTACATTCATATATAGTCTTCGGGACTATATTTTCCCAAAAGTCTCACGCACATAATCTTCAGGATTATATGCTTACTTATACAAAAGGCATAAACTTGTAACAAAATAAATCTGCAGGATTTAAATAAATGCGAGAAAATAAACCGCAATAAATAAATATAATAACATGTGGAAGAAGAATCATGCTTGGCAAGGGCTTCAGGCCTTGATTATTACTATGGGCTTCAGGCCTCATAGTAGTATGACAAGGTGAGCTTCAGGTCACAGTTAAATGGCTTCTGGCCGTATATGTATGATCCTTGATGCACTTTGATCAAAGGTTTATGTCATGATTATTCATGGCTTCGGGCCATTCGAACTCATGATCTGACACGCATGATTCATAGAAAGTGCCTTGATTGTAATCTTCAGGATTACATTACGATCAATATATAAACTGCAATAATTAAATCTACGGGATTTAAATATGATAAAGTAAATTACAGTAAATAGATAAAGCAATACGCAATAATGTAAAATTACGTAAAGTAAATTGGTGAAAACTTCTGGTCACCATAGTTTTGCACAGACTTCGGGTCGTGCTATTTACACATGCGACTTCTGGTCGCTGTTCATACGAACTTCGGGTCGTATTGCACAGTGGTCTTCATACCACTTTGATTGCAATTGCAGCGCATATATGTGACTATAGGTCACATATTTAAATAAGCGCAAGGAAAGTAAATGCAATAAATAAATTGCAGTAAGTAATTGCCATAAAAGTAACATAAATAAAATACGGTGAACTTCGGGCCACACATATATCACGGGCGTCGGGCCACGTTCGTATGACATAATGGACTTTGGGCCATTATTTGTGAAAATAATAAAGCCTTGTCAGCTTATTGGGCCTAGGATTTTGATTTCACCATTTATGGGCTGGCCTGCAGGGCCCAATCATCCCTGGTCGTTTTGTCGGTGCGTAATCTTTAGGATTACGACTTTGCATAGTCTTCAGGACTATACAAATATTTTCCGAGTGTAATCTTCAGGATTACATAATAATATAATTGCAATATAAATACGCGAGAATAAAATAACCACAATAAATAAATTACAAGAAATAAAGTACGAGAAATAATTAAGTAATAACTTAACATAAATAAAATATCACGGGCTTCGGGCCGTGTATTTGGGTGCAATATTGGACTTCGGGCCACTATTCTGCGCAAAATAGGGAGAAAAATGCGCAGCTCATTATGGATGGGCTAATTGGGCTGAATTCCCCTCTCCTGGGCTGGCCTAACAGGCCAGTCACTCGTGGCCGTCCATCAAGATGGACGGTCCAGATTCGCCCAGGGCCATATAAAAGGGGAGGGTCAAAACCCTAACCCTAAACCTATCCACTTTTCCCCATTCTCTCTCTTCCTTGTCCTTTCAGCTGAAACACACAGCAGGGAGAGGAGGAGGAGAAGTCGGCCATGGGGCAGGGAGGTGCTCGGCGCGCTGCCGAGGCCGGGCGGGGCGGGCTCCCGCGCTCGCGCCTGCCTGCGCGCGGCCCAGCCGCTCCTGCGGCCAGGCGGGGCGGCGCCCCCCCCCCGCGCGCCTCGGCCAAGGAGGCCGGCTCGGCCATCCCGCGGCGGTTCCGGCGCGGCCGGCCACCGTGGCCTGCCTGCGCTGCGGCGCGGTCGTCCAGGGTCCCGGCGCCAGCCTGCCCGGCGATGGCCCCAGCTGCGGACGCGTCCCGCGCCTGCCTGCCTCGGCGGCTGGCAGCCTGGCCCGTGCGCCCCGTCGGCCTGGCGGCGGGCGCGCCCCCTTCTCGTCCCTGCTGCGCGGCGGCCGGGCGCCAGCTGGCCTGGGGTGCGACTGAGCGCGCCGTGGGGGTGGCCGAGCGGCCGGGCTGCCGCGCCCCCGCGCCTACTCGCGGCGGCCGGGCGGCCGAGCCAGCCCGTGCCAGCTCGCGGCGGCCGGGTGGCAGCGCCGGCCCGTGCCTGCTCGCAGCGGCCGGGTCGGGCCGGACGGCGGTCCGATCTGTCAGTGTTCACTCGTCTTCAGGACGGTGGTGGGCCGATCTGCTCGTTCTTCGGGACGGCAAGTCGGTTCTTTTGGTGGGCGGAGGCAGGGCCGTCCTAGCTCCACCCGGCGAGCGGAGGCAGAGCCTTCCTTGCATCGCCGTCGTCGACATTCATGTGAGCGGAGGCAGATCCTTCCTTGCATCACTGTTGTCGACGTGCTGGGGCGAGTGGTGGCAGAGCCATTCTCTATTGCCACCATCAGTTTGTGCTGTGTATGTGCTTGTTCATGTGTTGTAAATGAGGGATGAACAAGCATCTTGTAAAGAAACATATTTCCAAACCTTTCTTACCATTAGCTCTTGTAGAACTCGTGCTGATAACGTGTTAGAAATCAGCTCTTTGTTTGACTCAAGATCAGAGGCACAATAAAGCATAGACACAGAGAGTTGGGAGGAGAGGGAGCTTCTGCTCTTGTATTCCATTTCCATTGAGATATCTGTATTACAACTGAAGTCACCCCTTCTATTTATAAGGGGGTGAAGTGTGTGAACTAGAAGACTTTTCTTCCTCATATGTTCATTTAATTGGCCACCATTTTAGTCTAGTGTTCACACTAGATTCATAACAACTACAACAAAATTGGGCTATAGCCCCGGTCAGCAAGGGCCTTTAGCCCCGGTTGCCGAGCCGGGACTACGCTTTCGGGACTAAAGACCCCCTCTTTAGTCCTGGCTCCGGTCACCGAGGCTAAAGCCTCCACTTTAGTCCCGGTTGGTAATAGCAGCCGGGACTAAAGGGTGCTGTCAGCGGTGCCTCGCAGCAGCACTCTTTAGCCCCGGCTGGTAATACCAGCCGGGACTAAAGGGTCCCCTGTTTTTTTTCTTTTTATTTTCTTTTCAGTTTTGTTTATTTATTTAATAGGTTTTCCAATATGTATTCTTTGCTACTAATATATATAAGCATAACACAATAGGCTTATTGCATGCATATATAATTGAACTATAGAACTACTTGTATATATAAATATATGTACATAAAATTACAAGCAATATACATAGAAGTTGTCCAAATATCTATCTACACAAGTTGTACTCCAAAGTTAGTACTGTAAACCTATTACAAGTTGTACTCCATCTAAAGATCTACAGAGCATACAAATGATCATCATTGTTTGGAATCAACGACTCGTTGGTATTATAGTAGAACTCGCCGTTTGGATTTATGACTTGTTCTCGAAGAAATCCTGCTATTGTCTCTTGTATTGCTTTCAATTAGTCTTGTAGCATCACTTTTTGCTTCAACCAGTCAATCTTCAATTTGAATTAAAGAAGATATTAGTTATATCTATATTATCAATATTAAGTCTATAAAAAATAAAAAGAAACATGTTACATACTTTGATGATTTCTTCAGAAATTCTGTTTGTTTCTATCATCATGTACTCGCAAACATAGAATCCACATAAGTTGGTACCCTGTTTTTCTCTCAAAATCCACTATAGAATGAAAAGATTCATCTCATAATAAAGATATGATCTATGACATGATATAATACAGATACACGTACATTGACGAATGTGTAAATTTACTGGTAGTCGTGGCTTTATTGTAAGTGGCGCCTTACATTGACTCATACGTTCTAGAGCAATGAATGTTTCCCAAACCCTAATCCGGCCAATGAAACATTAATAGTTGGATCATTATTTAATTAGTATACATATGTACAAGCTTAGTCTATACTTTAAGCATGCAAGCTAGGGATAGAAATTACGTTTGGATAATGTCTATCATATCTTGGTAATCTTGTTGCGGTTTGCTCAACGAGTCATAGATTAACACATTGCTGTGTTTGAGATCGATGACCATCAGTATCCAGTGATAACTGTTCATACACATGATTCATATATATAGATTATAAGGGTTAAGTAAAATAAAATATGCACATACTTATTATTAACTATATATGTCTCACACACTTAAAGTTGTATGGGAAGAGTATTCTTTCTCTATCTTTTTGGTCCACGAAGAACCTCATGAGATTCGTACACATCTCATCGCTCCAAGTCGCTGAAGGGTTTGGAGCCTTCAAAACAACATACGGATCAACAAACCCAACAGAATTGTCATGTTTATCTCTGAGCTGAGCCATCTGATACCTGCGGATACATGGGTGTATGCCGAGTCTCGAGTGATGAGTGATTGTCATCGGGTTTGATGCGCATGTTCTTTGGCTTGTGTTGTGCAGGTGTCGAGCACGGAGACAGTGATCGAGGGCAAGGTGAAGGTCAAGTAGAGACGTGTCGTGCCGACGGACCGGGAGCGGTGAATGGCAGACATGAGGCTTGGACTGAGGGACCGGTGGCCTGAGGATCAGCTGTGGTGGCTGACAGCCTGGGACAGCGACGAGCGGAGACTTGCGGGGCATGGTGTTGCTCGGGTCGAGGACCTGAGGACACGTGTCGGTGGACGGGGTGCACGGCGGTGCATCCCCTCTACAACTTTGGTTTGGTGGTTGAGCCACAGAAAAACCACCGGGTGGACGGTTTCCAGGTTTGGGCCACAAAACCTGGGCGCTGCGGGTTTGCCGAGTTTGGGCCACAAAACTCGGGCTGAGGACGGTTTCCAGGTTTGGGCCTCAAAACCTGGGCGTTGGCGGGTTTCTGAGTTTGGGCCACAAAACTCAGGCGACGGACGTCGGGTTTCCCGGTTTCAGCCTCAAAACCGGGGGATGGACTTGGAGGCTGGTTTCCCGGTTTGGGCCTCAAAACCGGGGGTTGGTCGTGAAGGCCTGGTTTCCCGGTTTCGGCCACAAAACCGGGGGGCGAAGTCCGGGAAAAGGACAAGCAGAGGGTGCTTTTGGTGTTTGGTTTGCTATCGCTTTGTGGTGCCTCGCTGTGATCCTAGGGATCATCCACCCTCTTCCAAGGGTCGTGGGCATCACGGTTTCGATCGAAGCTTTTGGGGGTTGATTTTGGGACAATAGGCCAAAGTTTCGAGAGAAATTTTTGTGGCTCCCATTCACCCCCCTCTGGTCGCCTTGCTATTGCTTTCTTGGTCCTTCAATTGGTATCGGAGCGGGTTAAGGATCTTCCACCTTAGCCGGTTCCAGATCCACAGAAGGCGACATGGATCGCGGCGTGGGCAAACCACCATTCTTTGATGGGACGAACTATGTGTATTGGAAGATACGCATGTCGGCCTATCTCCAGAGCATGGGCTCTTCTGTTTGAGAGATTTGCAACAAGGCCGATTACGTTGTCTTGGCTGCTCGTGCTACTCAGCTGCAGATCGAGGAGCACGATGCCAATAGCCGAGCTCGTAACGCTCTTTTCTCCTGTTTGAGCATGTCCGAGTTTGATCGCGTTTCTCACCTCCCCACGGCTCGTGAGATTTGGGCGACCCTCATGCACTTCCATGAGGGAACCTCTTATGAAAATCCTTCCGGCCCATAGATGGCTTTGGTTTCTGGCTCTTCTGCTAACCCCTTTGGTGGATTTGCATTCTCTTCACTTCTTTCTATCACAGAGGAGCAGCTAGAGTTCTTGGGGGATGACGAGTTGGCTTTGCTTGCCAACCGGTTCTCGCGGTTTCACAACAACCGCATGAACCGTCGCCGCGGAGGAGGACGCTCAGGATGCTTTGAGTGCGGCGACCCCGACCACTTCATCGCCAACTGTCCCAAGAAGAACAAGCACACATCTGGGAAGGGCGATCATGGGCACAAGTACGACTCCGGCAAGCGTAAGGAGAAGTACGTCCCCGCGAAGCACAAGTGGAAGGGCGGCTTCGACAAGGAGTACATCAAGAAGAAGTACTTGGAGAAGGCCCAGGCTGAGCAGCGTGTGTTCTTCGCTACGCTCAGTGACGTCGATGGCTCGGATGGCGACTCCGCTGGTTCTAGCAATGACGAATCCGGGAAGAAGAAGAGGATCGAGGACAAGCTGAACGACCTCTTCTTCTTCGCCGACGACGAGGGCTTCTGCACCATGGCCCTTGGTGATGAGGTCGACGGCAAGCTGGAGGACACTCCTCGGAATGACGACGACACCTCCCAGGTATCTCAGACCCCCGATGAGCTTTCTGCTGAGGTCGAGAAACTTACTGCTGTGCTTCTTAGTCAAGATAAGCTGCTTAGGCATGCTGCTAGAGAGCGCAAGGAGTTTAGGCAGAAGTGGGAGGACACGGTGAAAGAGCTTGAGTTTGCTAAGTCTATCGTGGTCGTTTCTGAGGATGGTGAGTGTGAGATGTGCACCAAGCACATGACTGACCTTCTCACCTTGAGAGGTAAGTATGAAGGACCGAGAAAGCACTAGCAAGGCGACCAGAGGGGGGGTGAATGGGAGCTCAAAAATTTCTCTCGAAACTTTGGCCAAATGTCCCAAAATCAACCCCGAGAAAACTGCGACCGAAACCGTGATGCCCACGACCCTTGGAAGAGGGTGGATGATCCCTAGGATCACAGCGAGGCACCACAAGGAGATAGCAAACCAAATGCCAAAAGCACCGGCTCGAACACAACCCCAAAAACCAAGTCCCGAACGTAGATCGACGGCTACGTCGAGAAACTCTCAAATACCTATGCTAACAAGTAGCAAAGGTACCTAGAGAGGTTCCTTGATCAATTCTAGGGCCAAACGAGAAGTCCGGAAACCAAGCGAAGAAGCCGGGAGAGCAAACGCACTAAACCGGAACAAACAGCCGAATCCCGGACTGTCCGCCGGTATGGTCCCGGACTGTCCGGGCCAACTGCGGACTGTCCGCCACAGAAGCTCGGACTGTCCGCCGGCCAAATGAACAAACAACAAGGTTGCTGAACGTCCCTGGTCGACTCCCGGACTGTCCGCGGAAACCAACGGCGGACTGTCCGCCGGTCAAATCTGACCAAAGTGGCCGAGGCCCGCAGCCACTGGTTTGGCTCGACCCCGATGCGCGGACTGTCCGCGGGGTGGACGGCGGACTGTCCGCGACCACCCAGAAAGGGCGATTTTGGTCGCCCACAACTCAAATCTTCACCAAATCGATTCAAACCAAAATCCCACGTTCCCAAACTTGGAGAGAATGATCACAGAGTAGTTAGGAGACTATCCCCAACCGAGCACACCCGAGCCAGACCAACAAGGTCCATATGCAAAAGCTCTCTAGGGCGCTTAGTCATGACCTGAGTCACTGGATGGTGGGGAGCGGCTACCATCTTCCCATGTCTACAAGAATGGCAAACAAGATCCTTCTCCATGGACAACTTGGGCAATCCTCGGATTAAACCAAGTGAGCTAAGTCTTGCAAGCAAGTCGAAGCTCAGGTGACCGAGTCTCCTATGCCACTTCCAAAGATCAAAGGAGGAAGGTTCAGCCAAAAGACAACGAGAAATTCCAAACGACTCCGAGAAATCCGCACGAAAGACTTTTCCATAGGGCGAAATCACACATACAAGATTGCCCTGAGGATCCAAAATGCGACTGAGATTCGGCTTAAAACGAATCTCATAGTCATCATCGAAAAGTTGCGAAACAGAAAGAAGGTTAAAATGCAAGTTAGAAACAAGAGCAACATCGCGCAACACAAAGTGCTCATTAACTCGCACAGACCCACGAGACAACACCTTACCTTTGCTGTTGTCGCCGAAGGTGATATACTCCTTTCCGGCGACCGGACTAAGACTGGAGAACCACTTAGCGTTTCCGGTCATGTGCCTCGAACACCTGGAATCCACCAACCAAACGTTCTCCAATCGTTTTACCTACATCAATAAAATGACATAGGGTGAGCATACGGGCCAACACTGGGGTTAGTGAAGTAAGGAGAATACGAGTGTTGGGCCGGCTGCTCAAAAGAACGGTTAGCAGAAAAACCATTCCTAGCACGCCTACGGGAAGAGCGATCACCACGTTGAGGAAAACATGGTCCGCTAAGGGAGGAGCGTCCATCGCGATACTCAAAACGCGGTGGGGGAAAACGCTCAACTACAAAGCCACCGCCATGGGGTCCATAGCCCGCAAAAGCAGGCTCCCGCCGGGCACGCTCTCTACGCGGCCTAGGCCTAGGAACTTGAGGTTTTGGACCTCTAGGCCTAGCAGCACGCCTCTGAACGTTCGGCACATGTACATCATGGAAAGGATGGTACATGTCCGGGTTGTTCATCTCCCTTGCACGACGCGCCTCTCTCTTGCGCCGAAAGCATAACTCACTCAAGTGTCCATCCCTCCCACAATGCTCACAATGGTACCTCACCGCTCTCAAAGGGGGTTGTTGGTACTCACGGTTGTGGGTGTGGATCACTTTGCCCTTCTGTGGCATAAGCTCCTCCTGGATGGGTGGCATGGTATCCAGCTTGTTTTTCAGGTGGTTGGGTTTGGGAGCCCAATGCTGGTTCTTGGGTGGAGCTCGTGGAGGTTCTTCAAACACTCCATCCTTGGTGTTAGGCTTGAGAGGCTCTTTGGGTGGAAGCTTGGTAAGTTTGGGAGTAGTGGTGGAGTTGGGCTTCTCACTCGGGTTCAGACCACTCGACTCTCCAATCTTCCCAAAAGCAGAAAGATCAACACCCGGAGCAAAACCTACACCTGGACCTCCAGCAGCTCGCTTGAATTGGGAGATCATCATCTCGAGCTGTGGCTCACCACAAGACATCCATGACAAGATGGTCCGAAGGTATGTGTTTTCTTCTTCGGTTTGCATCTTGCCATGTTTCACATTGGCAATCTCCATCTCCAAACCCTCGCACAAAGCGCACCTAGACACAGAAGTGCTACCCGAGCTGGCCTTCTCAAGAGACTCAATCTTGGCATTCTTCTCTGCCAACTCGGTTTGCAAGCCTGGACAGGTCTTGCACGCACCCAACAACAAGGGTCTAGCACAGAGCTCATCCACCTCTCCTACCAACACAGCATACTTGCTTCTCAAGGTGAGAAGGTCAGTCATGTGTGTGGTGCACATCTCACACTCCTCCTCATCTGTGACAACTACGGTGGACTTGACAGATTCAAGCTCCTTCACCGTATCCTCCCACTTCTGCCTAAACTCCTTGCGCTCTCTAGCGGCACGCCTAAGCAACTTATCCTGACTAAGGAGCGCGGCAGTAAGTTTCTCGACCTCAGTAGAAAGCTCGTCGGGGGTCTGAGATACCTGGGAGGTGTCGTTGTAGTCGTCGTTGTCGTTCCGAGGAGTCTCCAGCCCGCCATCGAGGGCCATGGTGCAGAAGCCGTCGTCGTCGGCGAAGAAGCAGAGGCCGTTCAGCTTGTCCTCGATCCTCTTCTTCTTCTCGGACTCGTCGTCACTTGAGGCAGCGGTGTCGTCATCCGAGTCGTCGACGTCGCTGAGCGTGGCGAAGAACGCACGCTGCTCAGCCTGGGCCTTCTCCAAGTACTTGGTCTTGATGTACTCCTTGTCGAAGCCGCCCTTCCGCTTGTGCTTCACGTGGACGTACTTCTCCTTGTGCTTGCCGGAGTCGTACTTGTGCCCATGGTCCGCCTTGCTGAAGGTCTGCTTGTTCTTCTTCGGGCAATTGGCGATGAAGTGGTTGGGGTCGCCGCACTCAAAGCATCCTGAGCGTCCTCCTCCGCGGCGACGGTTCATGCGGTTGTTGTGGAACCGCGAGAACCGGTTGGAGAGCAAGGCCAACTCGTCATCCCCCATAAACTCCAGCTGCTCCTCTGTGACAGAAAGAAGTGAAGACAAAGCAAAGCCTCCAGAGGGGTTAGCAGAAGAGCCAGAAAACAAAGCCATTGACGGGCCAGAAGGATTTTCATAAGAAGCCCTCGCCATGGCATCGATCTCACTGGACTTGAGCTTACTGAAGAGCTCGTCGCACGTGAGGGTCTCATAGTTAGCCGATTCGATGATCGCCTGAACCTTGGAATCCCACACCGACCGATCGAGAGTATGCAAAAACTTCAAAGCTCTCTCATGATCGTCGAAAGGCAACAACTCCTTGTTAGCCCTCATCCTGTTGACAATCACCTGAAAGCGAGCGAATAAACTTTCTATGCTCTCGCCAGGCATATGTCGAAATTTCTCATACTCTCGCTTGAACGACTCGTAGAGACGGGTTTTGACTTGAGAGGTTCCCTCATGGAAACGCATGGGGGTAGCCCAAATCTCCCGAGCCGTAGCGAGGTGAGAAACGCGATCAAACTCACTCATGCTCAAACATGAGAAAAGAGCATTACGGGCTCGGCTATTGGCATCGTGATCATTGATCTGATGCTGAGTCACACGAGCAGCCAAGACCACGTAATCGGCAGAGTTGCAAATATCCCAAATGGAAGCACCAATACTCTGCAGATAGGCCGACATGCGTATCTTCCAATACGCATAGTTCGTCCCATCGAAGAACGACGGTTTGCCCACGCCGCGATCCATGTCGCCTTCTGTGGATCTGGAACCGGCTAAGGTGGAAGATCCTTAACCCGCTCCGATACCAATTGAAGGACCAAGAAAGCACTAGCAAGGCGACCAGAGGGGGGGGTGAATGGGAGCTCAAAAATTTCTCTCAAAACTTTGGCCAAATGTCCCAAAATCAACCCCGAGAAAACTACGACCGAAACCGTGATGCCCACGACCCTTGGAAGAGGGTGGATGATCCCTAGGATCACAACGAGGAACCACAAGGAGATAGCAAACCAAACGCCAAAAGCACCGGCTCGAACACAACCCCAAAAACCAAGTCCCGAACGTAGATCGATGGCTACGTCGAGAAACTCTCAAATACCTATGCTAACAAGTAGCAAAAGTACCTAGAGAGGTTCCTTGATCAATTCTAGGGCCAAACGAGAAGTCCGGAAACCAAGCGAAGAAGCCGGGACAGCAAACGCACTAAACCGAAACAAACAGCCGAATCCCGGACTGGCCACCGGTACGGTCCCGGACTGTCCGGGGCAACTGCGGACTGTCCGCCACAGAAGCTCGGACTGTCCGCCGGCCAAATGAACAAAACAACAAGGTTGCTGAACGTCCCTGGTCGACTCCCGGACTGTCCGCGGAAACCAACGGCGGACTGTCCGCCGGTCAAATCTGACCAAAGTGGCCGAGGCCCGCAGCCACTGGTTTGGCTCGACCCCGACGCGCGGACTGTCCGCGGGGTGGACGGCGGACTGTCCGCGACCACCCAGAAAGGGCGATTTTGGTCGCCCACAACTCAAATCTTCACCAAATTGATTAAAACCAAAATCCCACGTTCCCAAACTTGGAGAGAATGATCACAGAGTAGTTAGGAGACTATCCCCAAGAAATCATCCGCTCAAACCAACTCAAACACCGGGAAATCGAAAGGGAAGGAGTATAAACCGAAAAGCGCCATGAAAACAAAATCAACCCGATCTACTTATTCGTGAGGAGTTAGATGAATTCCTTCGGTGGAAATGATCTCCTTTCAAAAATGAACAAGTTGATATAAACGGATTTCGCAAAGACACACTAGAGAGGGAGATCGAGTGACGGGAAAATCACGGAGAAACGAAGAACGCGAAGAACACGAACAAAACGCGAATCAAGTCATTGATCTGCAACCGTGTGGCTACCACACGCTACAACAGTGAGGTTACCGCCTCACTTCCTCAAAATCTCCAGTACACAGAGGTATGGTTCTCTGCGGATCTCAGCTAGCTACAGCAGGGGATTGGGAGAGCAGGAAACCCTAGAAGCAAAGAGCAAATGACTGAGATACAATGGGAGGAGGGTGTCTCCCTCTACTTATCCTAATTCTAATTCCTACTCTACCCCTCAACTAGTTACAGAGCGAACCAGCTAAACCCTAGGGTTATTCTGGACCAACTCGTGGTAGGTGGTGATCCGACGGCCACGCCCGCACAACTCGTAGCGTTGCCTCGACGCAACCTCCCGATTGCCGCCACGTGTCACCACCGCTCTGCACCCCCGGTTTTGTGGCCCAAACCGGGAAACCAGCCTTTTTAGCCAACCCCCGGTTTTGAGGCCCAAACCGGGAAACCAGCCTTCCAGCATCTGAGTTTTGAGGCCCAAACTCAGCAAACCCGCAGCGCCCAGGTTTTGAGGCCCAAACCTGGAAACCGTCCTCAGCCCGAGTTTTGTGGCCCAAACTCGGAAACCTTCAGCACCCAGGTTTTGAGGCCCAAACCTGGAAACCGTCCACCCGATGGTTTTTCTCTGGCTCTACCACCAAACCGAGTCGTAGAGGGGATGCACCGCCCCTGCACCCCGTCCACTGACACGTGTCCCCAAGTCCTCGACTCAGGCAACACATGACCGCAAGTCTTCGCTCGTCGCTGTCCCAGGCTGTCAGCCACCACAGCTGATCCTCGGGCCACCGGTCCCTCAGTCCAAGCCTCACGTCCGCCCTTCGCCACTCTCGGTCCATCGGCACGACACGTCTCTACTTGACCTTCACCTTGCCTCTGATCACTGTATCCGTGCTCGACACCTGCACAACACAAGCCAAAGAACATGCGCATCATCCCAGTTGACAATCACTCATCACTCAGAGACTCAGCATACGCCCATGTATCCGCAAAGTATGCTGCTTTGGTTGGAGAGGTGGATGAGCTCCGGGCTAGACCCGTGTTGTTGGGTGTGTGCAAGTCGTGTGCAGGCTTGCAATCCGAGTTGGCAGAGAAGAATGCCAAGATTGTGTCTCTTGAGAAGGCCAGCTCGGGTAGCACTTGTGTGACTAGGTGCGCTTTGTGCGAGGGTTTGGAGATGGAGATTGCTAATGTGAAGCATGGCAAGATGCAAACCGAGGAGGAAAACACATACCTTCGGACCATCTTGTCATGGGTGTATTGTGGTGAGCCGCAGCTTGGAATGATGATTGCCCAGTTTAAGCATGGTGCTAGAGGTCCAGGTGTAGGTTTTGCTCAGGGTGTTGATGTTTCTTCTTTTGGGAAGATTGGAGAGTCGAGTGGTCTTAACCCGAGTGAGAAGCCCAACTCCAGCACTACTCCCAAGCTTACCAAGCTTCCACCCAAAGAGCCTCTCAAGCCTAACACCAAGGACGGAGTGTTTGAGGAACCTCCGAAAGCTCCACCCAAGAAACAAATGTCGCACCCAAACCCAACCACCTGAAAAACAAGCTAGACACAATGCCACCTATCCAGGAGGAGCTTATGCCACAGAAGGGCAAAGTGATCCACACCCACTACCGTGAGTACCAACAACCCCCTATGAGAGCGGTGAGGTACCATTGTGAGCACTGTGGGAGAGATGGACATTTGATGGAGTTCTGCTTTAGGCGCAAGAGAGAGGAGCGCTGTGCTAGGGAGATGGACAATGCGGACATGTACCATCCTTTCCATGATGTACATGTGCCGAATGTTCAGAGGAGAGCTCCGAGGAGAGCTTCTAGGCCTAAAGGCACAGTGCCTCAAGGTCCTAGGCCTCAGGGAGGTGTTGCCCGACGGGGTCCTGACTTTGCAGGATACGGACCCCGTGGCAAAGGTTTTGTTGAGTGTTTCCCTGCACCGCGTTTTGAGTATCGCGATGGACGCTCTTCCCTTAGCGGGCCACGTTTTGAAGGACCGAGAATGCAAATAGCAAGGCGACCAGAGGGGGGGGTGAATGGGAGCCTCAAAAAATTTCTCTCAAAACTTTGGCCAATTGTCCCAAAATCAACCCCTAGAAGCTACGACCGAAACCGTGATGCCCACGACCCTTGGAAGAGGGTGGATGATCCCTAGGATCACAGTGAGGCACCACAAAGCGATAGCCAACCAAAAACCAAAAACACCGATACAAGTTCAACCCTCAAAAACTGAGTCCCGAACGTAGATTGAAGGCTACGTCGAGAAATCCCCAAATACTGATGCTAACAAGTAGCAAAGATACCTAGAGAGGTTTCTTGGCTAACTATAGGGCCAAACGAGAAGTCCGGAAACCAAGCGAAAAAGCCGGAGAGCAAACGCACTAAAATTCAACAATCAGCAGGATCCCGGACTGTCCGCCCCTACTGCGGACTGTCCGCAAGGGGATGGCGGACTGTCCGCCGGCCAAACACCAGAAACAGCAACTCTGCTGGAACCTCCCTGGACAGTCCCGGACTGTTCGCAAACTTCAACGGCGGACTGTCCGCCGGTCAATCAAAAGCACTTCGGTCGAAACACGCAGACACTGACCCGACTCGTCCCCGATGCGCGGACTGTCCGCGGTGGAACTGGCGGACTATCCGCGAGTGTCCAGAAAGGGCGATTTTGGCCGCCCTCAACTCAATTCTTCTCCAAATCGATCTAAACCAAAATCCCTTGATCCCAAACTTGGAGAGGATGATCACGAGGTAGTTAGGAGACTATCCCCAAGAAATCATCCGCTCAAAACAACTCAATCAACATGAAATCGAAGGGGAAGGTGTATGAACCGAAAAAGTGCCATGAAAATGAAATTGACCCGATCTACTTGTTTGTGAGGAGTTAAATGAATTCCTTCGGTGGAAATGATCCCCTCACTATAAAGAACATGTTGATTCAAGTGGAATTCGAAAAGACGCAGTATAGAGAGAGATCGAGTGACGGGAAAATCGCGGAGAAACGAAGAACGCGAAGAACACGAACAAAACGCGAATCAACACATCGATCTGCAACCGTGTGGCTACCACACGCTACAATAGTGAGATTATAGTCTCACTTCCTCAAAATCTCCAGTACACAGAGGTATGATTCTCTACGGATCTCAGTAGCTACAACAGGAAATGAGAGAGCTGGAAACCCTAGAAGCAAAAGAGCAAATGACTGAGATAGTTTGGGAGGTGGGTGTCTCCCCCTACTTATTGCGGATACATGGGTGTATGCCGAGTCTCGAGTGATGAGTGATTGTCAACGGGTTTGATCGCAGGTTCTTTGGCTTGTGTTGTGCAGGTGTCGAGCACGGAGACAGTGATTGAGGGCAAGGTGAAGGTCAAGTAGAGACGTGTCGTGCCGACGGACCAGGAACGGTGAAGGGCGGATGTGAGGCTTGGACTGAGGGACCAGTGGCCTGAGGATCTGCTGTGGTGGCTGGCAGCCTGGGACAGCGACGAGCGAAGACTTTCAGGACATGGTGTTGCTCGGGTCGAGGACCTGGGGACACGTGTCGGTGGACGGGGTGCACGGGCGGTGCATCCCATCTACAACTCCGGTTTGGTGGTTGAGCCACAAAAAAACCACCGGGTGGACGGTTTCCAGGTTTGGGCCTCAAAACCTGGGTGCTACGGGTTTGCCGAGTTTGGGCCACAAAACTCGGGCTGAGGACAGTTTCCAGGTTTGGGCCTCAAAACCTGGGCGCTGGTGGGTTTCTGAGTTTGGGCCACAAAACTCAGGCGATGGGCGGCTGGTTTCCCGGTTTGGGCCTCAAAACCGGGGGATGGACTTGAAGGCCTGGTTTCCCAGTTTCGGCCACAAAACCAGGGGTGCGGCATCCGGGAAAAGGACAAGCAGAGCGGAGGCGACACGTGGCAGCAATCGGTGAGGTTGCGTCGAGGCAACACTACCAGTTGTGCGGGCGTGGCCGTCGGATCACAACTATCTTCGAGTTGGTCCAGAATAACCCTAGGGTTTAGCTGGCTTGCTCTGTAATTAGCTAGGGGTAGAGTGGGAATTAGAATTAGGATAAGTAGAGGGAGACACCCACCTCCCATTTATCTCAGTCATTTTCTCTTTCACTCCTAGGGTTTCCTGCTCTCCCATTCCCTGCTGTAGCGAACTGAGATCCACAGAGAAGAGAACAATACCTCTGTGCCCGTAAGATTTTGAGGAAGTGAGACCATAATCTCACTATTGTAGCGTGTGGTAGCCACACGGTTGCAAATTCGTGGTTGTGATTCGCGTTTTGTTCGTGTTCTTCGCGGGTTGCTTTTCTCCACGTTTTTCCCATCGATCGATCTCTTTGCTTGGTGTGTCTTTTGCAAACCCGTTTGAACCAAGTCATTCTAGATCGTGAGGCACTTCTTTCCACCGAAGGAAATCATCTCATACCTCATGAGCTAGTAGATCGGCCGATTTTCGTTTTGGATCAAGTTTTGCTCCTTTGACCCGATTTCTTCCAATTCACCGATTTGGAGTTAGGTTCGAGCCATGATTCCTTTAGCATAGCTCACTAACCTCCTTGGAACTCCTCATACCAAGTCTAAGCCCTAGTGCTTTTGATTCGGAGGAGATCGAGTGATTTTTGCGGAAGAACACTTCTGATCTAGGAGCATCGGACGCTGGTGTCGGGACCATCGGACGCTGGTTCATACTAGCGGACACGTCCGATGCCACGTGTCACCTGACAGACAGTTTAAGGAGCATCGGACGCTGACCATCGGAGCGTCCGTTGCCATCGGACGCGCCGGGGGTCAAGCATCGGACGCTAGGGTTTCACTGTAGCAGCGTCCGATGCCTGTCCAGTAAGGTTCCAGTAAAGTCCTGTTTGCATCGGACGCGTCCGGTGCTGAGCCATCGGACGCAGGCCAGCGTCCGATGCGACTGTCTTCGCGCAGTTTCGTCCACGGTTCGTTCGTCTGTTGTCGGTTTTGATTTCTGGCTTTTGCGTTGGGTTTCTAGAGTCGTAAAGTGTCTCGCTGTGCTTCTTGGAAGCATCCACCCTATCTCTAGGGTCGTGGACATTCATGAGCTCTAAGGTTTGCTCTTGGGGGTTCATTTAAGGGACAGTGGCGACAAGTTTCCGAAAGGAAAGTTTGAAGCTCCCATTCACCCCCCTCTAGTCGCTTTCTGGTTGCATTCCCGGTCCTTCAATTGGTATCGGAGCAGGTTAAGGATCTTCCACCTTAGCCGATTCCAGATCCACAGAAGGCGACATGGATCGCGGCGTAGGCAAACCGCCGTTCTTTGATGGGAGGAACTATGCGTATTGGAAGATACGCATGTCGGCCTATCTCCAGAGCATGGGTTCTTCTGTTTGGAAGATTTGCAACAAGGAAGATTACGTTGTCTTGGCTGCCCGTGTCTCTCAGCTATAGATCGATGAGCACGATGCTAATAGCCGAGCGCGTAATGCTCTTTTCTCCTGTCTGAGTTTGATCGTGTTTCTCACCTCCCCACGGCTTGTGAGATTTGGGCGACCCTCATGCGCTTCCATGAGGGAACCACTCAAGTCAAATCCCGTCTCTACGAGTCGCACAAGCGGGAGTATGAGAACTTTCAACATATGCCTGGCGAGAGCATAGAAAGTTTATTCGCTCGCTTTTAGGTCATTGTCAACAAGATGAGAGCGAACAAGGAGTTGTTGCCTTTTGACGATCATGATAGGGCTTTAAAGCTTTTGCATACTCTCGATCAGTCGGTGTGGGACTCAAAAGTCCAGGCGATCATCGAATCGTCTAACTATGAGACCCTCACATGCGACGAGCTCTTTAGTAAGCTCAAGTCTAGTGAGATTGACGCCATGTCGAGGGCTTCTTATGAAAATCCTTCTGGCCCGACTATGGCTTTGGTTTCTGGCTCTTCTGCTAACCCCTCTGGAGGTTTTGCACTCTCTTCACTCTTTGCTGTCACAGAGGAGCAGTTAGAATCCTTGGGGGATGACGAGTTGGCTTTGCTTGCCAACCGGTTCTCGCGGTTCCACAACAACCGCATGAACCGTCGCCGCGGAGGAGAACGCTCGGGATGTTTCGAGTGCGGCGACCCCGACCACTTCATCACCAATTGTCCCAAGAAGAACAAGCACTCTGGGAAGGGCAATCATGGGCACAAGTACGACTCTGGCAAGCGCAAGGAGAAGCACGTCCCCGCGAGGCACAAGCAGAGGGGCCGCTTCGACAAGGAGTACATCAAGAAGAAGTACTTGGAGAAGGCCCAGGCTGAGCAGCGTGTGTTCTTCGCTACGCTCAGTGACGTCGATGGCTCGGATGATGACTCCGCTGGCTCTAGCGATGACAAATCCGGGAAGAAGAAGAGGATCGAGGATGAGCTGAACGGACTTTGCTTCTTCACCGACGATGAGGGATTCTGCACCATGGCTCTTGGTGATGAGGTCAATGGCAAGCTAGAGGACATTCCTCACGATGACGACGACTCCTCGTAGGTATCGCAAACTCCCGAGGAACTCTCTGCCGAAGTTGATAAGCTTACTGCCGCTTTGCTTAGTCAGGATAAGTTGCTTAGGCGTGCAGCTAGAGAGCTCAAGGATTTTAGGCAGAAGTGGGAGGATACGGTGAAGGAGCTTGAGTTTGCCAGATCCACCGTAGTCGTGTCTGAGGAGGCTGAGTGCGAGTCGTGCACCAAGCACATGACTGATCTTCTCACTTTGAGGAGTAAGTATGCTGCTTTGGTTGGAGAGGTGGATGAGCTCTGGGCTAGACCCGTGTTGTTGGGTGCGTGCAAGTCTTGTGCCAGCTTGCAAACCAAGTTGGCAGAGAAGAATGCCAAGATTGAGTCTCTTGAAAAGGCCAGCTCGGGTAGCACTTGTGTGTCTAGGTGCGCTTTGTGCGAGGGTTTGGAGATGAAGATCGCTAATGTGAAGCATGGCAAGATGCAAACCGAGGAAGAAAACACATACCTTCGGACCATCTTGTCATGGGTGTCTTGCAATGAGCCGTAGCTTGGGATGATGATCGCTCAGTTCAAGCGAGCTGCTGGAGGTCTAGGTGTAGGATTTGCTCCAGGTGTCGATGTTTCCGCTTTTAGGAAGATTGGAGAGTCGAGTGGTCCGAACCCGAGTGAGAAGCCTAACTCCACCACTACTCCCAAGCTTACCAAGCTTCCACCCAAAGAGTCTCCTAAGCCTAACACCAAGGACAGAGTGTTTGAGGAACCTCCGAGAGCTCCACCCAAGAACCAAGTGTGGCACCCCAAACCCAATCACCTGAAAAACAAGCTGGATACAATGCCACCTATTCAGGAGGAGCTTATGCCACAGAAGGGCAAAGTGATCCAAACCCACAGCCGTGAATACCAACAACCCCCTATGAGAGCGGTGAGGTACCATTGTGAGCACTGTGGGAGAGATGGACACTTGAGTGAGTTTTGCTTTAGGCGCAAGAGAGAGGTGCGTCGTGCCAGGGAGATGAACAATGCGGACATGTACCATCCCTTCCATGATGTACATGTGCCGAATGTTCAGAGGAGAGCTCCGAGGAGAGCTGCTAGGCCTAGAGGTGCAGCACCTCAAGGTCCTAGGCGTCAGGGAGGTGTTGCCCGACGGGGTACTGACTTTGCAGGATACGGACCCCGTGGCGGAGACTTTGTTGAGCGTTTTCCCCCACCGCGTTTTGACTATCGCGATGGTCGCTCTTTCCTTAGAGGACCACGTTTTCCTGTGCGTGGTGATCGCTTTCCTCGTAGGCAGGCTAGGAATGGTTTTTACACTGACCGTTCTTTTGAGCAGCCGGCCCAACACTGGTATTCTTCCTACTTCACTAACCCCAGTGTTGGACCGTATGCTCACCCTATGTCTTTTTATTGATGTAGGTAAAACGATTGGAGGACATTTGGTTGGTGGATTCCGGTTGCTCGAGGCATATGACCGGAAACACCAAGTGGTTCTCCAGTCTTAGTCCTGTTGCCAGAAACGAGTTTATCACCTTTGGCGACAATAGTAAAGGTAAAGTGTTGTCTCGTGGGTCGGTGCGAGTTAATGAGCACTTTGTGTTGCGTGATGTTGCTCTTGTTTCTAACTTGTATTTTAACCTTCTTTCTGTTTCGCAACTTTTTGATGATGACTATGAGATTCATTTTAAACCGAATCTCAGTCGTATTTTAGATCCTCAGGGCAATCTTGTATGTTTGATTTCGCCCTTTGGGAAAGTCTTTCGTGCGAATTTCTCGGAGTCGTTTGGTTTTTCCCGCTGTCCTGTGGCTGATCCTTCCTCCTCTGATCTTTGGAAGTGGCATAGGAGACTCGGTCACCTGAGCTTCGACTTGCTTGCAAGGCTTAGCTCACTTGGCCTCATCCGAGGATTGCCCAAGTTGTCCATGGAGAAGGACCTTGTTTGCCATTCTTGTAGACATGGGAAGATGGTTACCGCTCCCCACCATCCAGTGACTCAGGTCATGACACAGCGCCCTGGAGAGCTTTTACACATGGACCTTGTTGGTCCGGCTCGGGTGAGCTCGGTTGGGGGTAAGTGGTACGCGCTTTTTGTTGTTGATGATTTCTCAAGATATTCGTGGGTCTTCTTTTTGACTGAGAAGACCGAGACTTTCTCTTTTGCTCGCACTCTGATTTTGCGTCTTCAGAACGAGTTCCCTATGAACTCGATGCGAGCTATTCGTAGTGATAATGGTTCCGAATTCAAGAATTCGGATTTTGAGAAGTTTTGTAACTCTTTGGGTTTGGAGCATCAGTTCTCTTCCCCCTACACACCACCCCAAAATGGTGTTGTAGAGAGGAAGAATCGGACCCTTGTTGAGATGGCCAGGACGATGCTCGATGAGCATAAGACTCCTAGGCGATATTGGGCCGAAGCTATGAACATTGCATGTTATATTTCCAATCACATTTTTCTCCGAGCTTTCTTGAAAAAGACTTCTTATGAGTTGCGTTTTGGTAGACAGCCCAAGGTGAGTTATTTTAGAGTCTTCGGTTGCCACTGTTTTATATTGAAGAAAGGCAACCTGGACAAATTTGAGTCTTGTTCTTCTGACAGTGTATTTTTGGGTTATGGCACTCACACTCGAGCTTATCGTGTACTTAACCTTGATACTAACCGAGTCATGGAGACATCTGATGTCACCTTCGACGAGACCATGGTTTGTCCTTCTTCTCGTTTTGAGCGTGCAGGTGATCATGAGGTTGGTGAGCCTCTCTTTGATGATGAGGACGAGGATGCTGAAGGCATGCGTGACCCAGCATCGCCTCCACCTGCTGTGCTGCAAAGAGCGGCTTCTACTATGACTCACGGCCCCAACACTTCTTCCTCATGGGGGCCGTGGGATCCACCACCCCGAGCGGTACCTTTTGTACCCGGGGAGGCACCAGCTGCTGTTAAGGGGGAGATTACTTCTACTCGGGAGGCGCCACGACACATCCAGCGCCAACACCCTCCTCAACAGATGATCGGCAGCATCGACGAACGTGTCACTCGGTCCAGGTCACAACAAATCTCTCACTTTGCTCATTCTGCATTTGTTGCTGATTTTGAATCCCGAGATGTTGGACACGCTTTGACGAATCCAGATTGGGTCAATGCCATGCATGAGGAGTTAGAAAATTTTGAGCGAAATCAGGTTTGGTTTTAGTTCCACCTCCTCCAGACTGTAATCCTATTGGGACAAAATGGGTTTTCAAAAATAAACAAGGAGAGGATGGCCACATTGTGAGAAACAAAGCAAGACTTGTGGCCATGGGTTATAGTCCGAAGGAGGGGATAGACTATGAGGAGACTTTTGCCCCCATAGCTCGTTTGGAGGCTATTAGGATACTCTTGGCTTTTGCTGCATCCAAAGGTTTCAAACTTTTTCAAATGGATGTCAAGAGTGCCTTCTTAAACGGCTATATAGAAGAAGAGGTGTATGTTCAGCAACCCCCGGTTTTGAAAATCCCAAGTTTCCAAACCATATTTTCAAACTCCACAAAGCTTTATATGGTTTGAAACAAGCCCCTAGAGCCTGGTATGATAGGTTGAAAACCTTTTTGCTTGCTAAGGGTTTTAAAATGGGATGTGTGGATAAAACGCTTTTTCTCCTCGGGCAAGGCAAAGACACTCTCTTGGTCCAGATTTACGTGGATGATATCATTTTCGGTGGTTCTTCTCACGCTTTGGTTGCCAAGTTTGCAGATACTATGAGCAGGGAGTTCGAGATGAGTATGATGGGCGAGCTGACTTTCTTTCTCGGATTGCAAATTAAGCAATCCCGAGAGGGAACGTTTGTGCACCAGGGCAAGTACACCAAGGACTTGCTAAAGAGGTTCGATATGGGTGAGGCCAAGCCTCTTCCAACACCCATGTCGACCACGACGGCCCTGGATGCGGACAAGGATGGAGAAGATGTGGACCAGAAGGAGTACCGAAGCATGATCGGGTCGCTGCTCTACTTGACGGCGACACGCCCGGACATCCAGTTCGCAGTGTGTCTGTGCGTGCGCTTTCAGGCATCGCCGCGCACTTCTCACCGTCAGGCGGTGAAGCGCATTTTCAGGTACCTTCGTTTCACACCTGAATTCGGGATTTGGTATTCAGCTTCCTCCACCCTCTCCCTTTGCGGTTATTCCGATGCCGATTATGCTAGTTGCCGAGTTGAGCGCAAGTCCACTTCTGGGACTTGCCAGTTTATTGGTTCTTCTCTTGTATCGTGGTCTTCTCGCAAGCAGTCTAGTGTCGCTCAGTCTACCACAGAGGCTGAATATATTGCTGCGGCTAGCTGTTGTTCCCAGTTGCTTTGGATGATGGCCACTTTGCGCGATTTTGGTCTGAGCTTTTCTCGCGTGCCTTTGCTTTGTGATAGCACGAGTGCGATTAGCGTTGCTAAGAACCCCGTGCTTCACTCGAAGACCAAACACATTGATGTGCGCTTTCATTTTCTGCGAGACCATCATGAGAAGGGTGATATCGACCTTCGCCATGTCGATACTCACCATCAGTTGGCAGATATTTTCACCAAGCCTTTGGACGAATCAACCTTTAATCGGTTGAGAGGTGAGCTTGGTGTGTGTTTCCCCTTTTAGATGGGGGAAGCATTTTGGTTCTTGTATTATAGACTGACTCTTTTTCATTTATTTTGCTTTCTTTTGCATTTCAGCATACGCTTTTACATTCTGAGCTTCATGTATATAATCTTTAGAATGTGACTATGCTCTAGGTAGTATGCTCCGATGCTTTATGATGATGCTTGTAGATTATGCTCTTTCTGATCACTAGTACATGTTGTGAGCTGAGTTATTTTGAAATGGTGAATTTGCTTAATGAACATAAAAACTGAAAATGTTCACCATTGAGATATGCAACTAGCATGTGTAGGACGTGTTGAACTCACTTGTGCTTTTCATGTATGCTAGGTTGCTATGTCTCTAGTTCTGAGTCACTCACTTGCTTGGTTTGTTCATAATCTGTTTAAAATTTTACCAAGTTTTAAGTAAATTGAAAAGATCGAGATGGGATTGCTTGTCAACACATCACGGTATCGAGACTGTTTCTCATTGCACATTGAGTTAAACTTGAGCCGTGTAGTGTATGACCGAAACCGATGCTTTAAGCTTCTGATTGCATTTGCATAGGCTTCGCTCGGTTGAAAAGTTAGGCAATGACAGGCTTTCAACCTCTCGCAATCACATGCTGCATTGTAAACTTGTGTAATTTCAACGCTGCAACTCCGATTTAAAATTGAAATCACAAGTGTATGCTTCATTCTATAGCATGATGATTGAACTTTGCTAGGGGTAGTTCACCTTGTATACATGTTTAGCACTTGTTCGAATTCCTGTCTATACATGTTCAGTGCTATTTTGGTGGTGAATATCTTTTAGCTAAAACTGCTCACTTAGCTCTCATGTTCATATTTCGTATTTAGTGATCAGTTTGAGCCTTTGCTAGCATTTTATGGCTGTTGTTTAGTCATCGGATCAAAACTGTGTAGAGCATCCTTGCATTCTCTTGAATATATTTCTGAAGCTGCTAACTTGCATTTTGTCTCATATGCATTTTGGGAAGGAAAGAAACTGGCTTGTTGGCACTTTTGATGGTGCATTCTCGAAGGGGGAGAGATTTTACTCGATGGTGCATTCTTTTTCTTGATAAGTGCATTTTCAACTAAGGGGGAGATATATTACAAATCATGAGTGCCTTCCATGTTCAACCAAGGGGGAGATATTGCAAGTCATATGCTCTCTGTGTTTCATAATTTGTCAAATCTTGTGCTTTCCGAGTTGGACCAAAGGGGGTTTTTCCTGGTTGTGTGCACTATTCGAGGGGGAGTTGGACCGTAAGGTTTTGGTATCGAGCTTTCTCTGCTAGTTGTGTTGAGCCTCTGTGCCTCTGTCTTGAGGGACTAGCATTTGCTTCAATTTCTCATTTGGTCTCTGCTAGCGGTGTTGAGCCTGTTCTGCCTCTTCTTGAGGGCTAGCTTTGCTTTGCTTGGTTGCGTCGAGCCGTTGCCCATGTCTTTGGGGACCAGGTTGTCTTGCTCTTTCCACTTGACCTTACTTGGCTTTGCTATGCTTTTGGGTCATTTGGTTGAGTTCTCTCTACACCTTCTTTCTTCTTTCTTCTATTTCATTATGATTTGTGTGTAGTTGACAATGCACTCATCAAGGGGGAGATTGCGGATACATGGGTGTATGCCGAGTCTCGAGTGATGAGTGATTGTCAACGGGTTTGATCGCAGGTTCTTTGGCTTGTGTTGTGCAGGTGTCGAGCACAGAGACAGTGATCGAGGGCAAGGTGAAGGTCAAGTAGAGACATGCCGTGCCGACGGATCAGGAGCGGTGAAGGGCGAACGTGAGGCTTGGACTGAGGGACCGGTGGCCTGAGGATCCGCTGTGGTGGCTGGCAGCCTGGGACAGCGACGAGCGAAGACTTGTGGGACATGGTGTTGCTCGGGTCGAGAACCTGGGGACACGTGTCGGTGGACGGGGTGCACGGGCGGTGCATCCCATCTACAACTCCGGTTTGGTGGTTGAGCCACAGAAAAACCACCGGGTGGACGGTTTCCAGGTTTGGGCCTCAAAACCTGGGTGTTGCGGGTTTGCCGAGTTTGGGCCACAAAACTCGGGCTGAGGACAGTTTCCAGGTTTGGGCCTCAAAACCTGGGCGCTGGTGGGTTTTTGAGTTTGGGCCGCAAAACTCAGGCGATGGGCGGCTGGTTTCCCGGTTTGGGCCTCAAAACCAGGGGATAGACTTGAAGGCCTGGTTTCCCGGTTTCGGCCACAAAACCGGGGGTGCGGCATCCGGGAAAAGGACAAGCAGAGCGGAGGCGGCACGTGGCGGCAATCGGTGAGGTTGCGTCGAGGCAACGCTACCAGTTGTGCGGGCATGGCCGTCGGATCACAACTATCTTCGAGTTGGTCCAGAATAACCCTAGGGTTTAGCTGGCTTGCTCTGTAATTAGCTAGGGGTAGAGTGGGAATTAGAATTAGGATAAGTAGAGGGAGACACCCACCTCCCATTTATCTCAGTCATTTGCTCTTTCACTCCTAGGGTTTCCTGCTCTCCCATTCCCTGCTGTAGCGAACTGAAATCCACAGAGAAGAGAACAATACCTCTGCGCCCGTAAGATTTTGAGGAAGTGAGACCGTAATCTCACTATTGTAGCATGTGGTAGCCACACGGTTGCAAATTCGTGGTTGTGATTCGCGTTTTGTTCGTGTTCTTCGCAGGTTGGTTTTCTCCACGTTTTTCCCGTCGATCGATCTCTTTGCTTGGTGTGTCTTTTGCAAATCCGTTTGAACCAAGTCGTTCTAGATCGTGAGGCACTTCTTTCCACCGAAGGAAATCATCTCATACCTCACGAGCTAGTAGATCGGCCGATTTTCGTTTTGGATCAAGTTTTGCTCCTTTGACCCAATTTCTTCCAATTCACCGATTTGGAGTTAGGTTCGAGCCATGATTCCTTTAGGATAGCTCACTAACCTCCTTGGAACTCCTCATACCAAGTCTAAGCCCTAGTGCTTTTGATTCGGAGGAGATCGAGTGATTTTCGCGGAAGAACAGTTCTGATCTGGGAGCATCGGACGCTGGTGTCGGGACCATCGGACGCTGGTTCATACTAGCGGACACGTCCGATGCCACGTGTCACATGACAGACAGTTTAAGGAGCATCAGACGCTGACCATTGGAGCATCCGTTGCCATCGGACACGTCGGGGGTCAAGCATCGGATGCTAGGGTTTCACTGTAGCAGCGTCCGATGCCTGTCCAGTAAGGTTCCAGTAAGGTCTTGTTTGCATCGGACGCGTCCGGTGCTGAGCCATCGGACGCAGGCCAGCGTCCGATGCGACTGTCTTCATGCAGTTTCGTCCACGGTTCGTTCGTCCATTGTCGGTTTTGATTTTCGACTTTTGCGTTGGGTTTCTAGAGTCGTAAAGTGTCTCGCTGTGCTTCTTGGAAGCATCCACCCTATATCTAGGGTTGTGGACATTCACGAGCTCTAAGGTTTGCTCTTGGGGGTTGATTTAAGGGACAGTGGCGACAAGTTTCCGAAAGGAAAGTTTGAAGCTCCCATTCACCACCCCTCTGGTCGCTTTCTGGTTGCATTCTCGGTCCTTCACTTATCCTAATTCTAATTCCCACTCTACCCCTAGTTATTTACAGAGCGACCCAGCCAAACCCTAAGGCTATCCTGGACCAACCCGAAGATGATGCTGATCCGACGGCCACGCCCGCACAACTGGTAGCGTTGCCTCGACGCAACCTCACCGATTGCCGCCACATGCCGCCACCGCTCGGCTTGTCCTTTTCCCGGACTCCGCCCCCGGTTTTGTGGCCAAAACCGGGAAACTAGGCCTTCACGTCCATCCCCCGGTTTTGAGGCCCAAACTGGGAAACCAGCCTCCAAGTCCATCCCCCGGTTTTGAGGCCAAAACCGGGAAACCCGACGTCCGTCGCCTCAGTTTTGTGGTCCAAACTCAGAAACCCACCAGCACCCAGGTTTGGAGGCCCAAATCTGGAAACTGTCCTCAGCCCGAGTTTTGTGGCCCAAACTCGGCAAACCCGTATCACCCAGGTTTTGTGGCCCAAACCTGAAAACCGTCCACCCGATGGTTTTTCTCTGGCTCTACCACCAAACCGAGGCTGTAGAGGGGATGCACCGCCCGTGCACCCCATCCACCGACACGTGTCCTCAGGTCCTCGACCCGAGCAACACCACGCCCCGCAAGTCTTCGCTCGTCGCTGTCCCAGGCTGCCAGCCACCACAGCGGATCCTCAGGCCACCGGTCCCTCAGTCCAAGCCTCACGTTCGCCCTTCACCGCTCCTGATCCGTCGGCACGGCATGTCTCTACTTGACCTTCACCTTGCCCTCGATCACTGTCTCTGTGCTCGACACCTGCACAACACAAGCCAAAGAACATGTGCATCAAACCCGTTGACAATCACTCATCACTCGAGACTCGGCATACACCCATGTATCTGCACGTTTTCCTGTGCGTGGTGATCGCTTTCCCCGTAGGCGTGCTAGGAATGGTTTTTCTACTAACCGTTCTTTTGAGCAGCCGGCCCAACACTGGTATTCTTCCTATTTCGCTCACCCTAGTGTTGGACCGTATGCTCACCCTATGTCTTTTTATTGATGTAGGTAAAACGATTGGAGGACATTTGGTTGGTGGATTCCGGTTGCTCGAGGCACATGACCGGAAACACCAAGTGGTTCTCCAGTCTTAGTCCTATTGCCGGAAAGGAGTTTATCACCTTCGACGACAATAGCAAAGGTAAGGTGTTGTCTCGTGGGTCGGTGCGAGTTAATGAGCACTTTGTGTTGCGTGATGTTGCTCTTGTTTCTAACTTGCATTTTAACCTTCTTTCTGTTTCGCAACTTTTTGACGATGACTATGAGATTCGTTTTAAACCGAATCTCAGTCGCATTTTAGATCCTCAGGGCAATCTTGTATGTTTGATTTCGCCCTTTGGGAAAGTCTTTCGTGCGAATTTCTCGGAGTCGTTTGGTATTTCCCGCTGTCTTGTGGCTGGTCCTTCCTCCTCTGATCTTTGGAAGTGCCATAGGAGACTCGGTCACCTGAGCTTCGACTTGCTTGCAAGACTTAGCTCACTTGGCCTAATCCGAGGATTGCCCAAGTTGTCCATGGAGAAGGACCTTGTTTGCCATTCTTGTAGACATGGGAAGATGGTTGCCGCTTCCCACCGCTAGAGCAATAATTCAACCAATGTACTGTGGTGCATGTGAAGCTCGGCATGGGTAACAGAGCTGATTCTCACACGCACTTCAAGACGAAAACTACAAAGTTTGCAGTTGCAGAAAATGACAAACATCATTATTACACACAACTAGAACAGTCACCGGTCAATTATTGCTGGACTCATGGTAATTTTTATTCAGTGGGGGTGATACGGGATGTTTGTTGAAAACATTACCCACCTGAAGCTGAGTATTTATTACTCGGATGGTCTAAGCAACAAATTGGTGCCATGTTCTGACTCCTCAAGACCTTAATAGATTACCTGATCATATATTTCTGAAGATCCCAAGCACCGACTACTATAGTACTTCGGACCTCAGGCTCAGGGGCTGCAGGGTATAATCTATAAAGGAAATGTTTTTTCTTATTCAAGAATTACTCGGAAAAGGCTCAAAAAAGATCCTCAAAGTTATTGTAAATAACAAGAGGCTCGGGGGCTACACCCTATGGGTGCACTTTTTGAGAAAAAGCGCACGCCATGGAAATTCTTTAACTTCGGAGCACTTCAGGATTTCTCAAGACATTACTCGGAGATTCTCAAGGAGACAATGGAAGATAACGTCGTGAAGAAATGATGAAGAGCTCGGGGGCTTGACGGACCAGGATGTCAGAGATATCATCAGTCGATGATTACTCCGACTAATCCCGGACGGCACGGGAGATCCGAAGACTTGTTACGGAGTGTACTTGGATTAGGACTCTCAATTGTAACTTAGCCGAGTTGTTAAAGGAAGTCTTGTAATTAGAATAGGACTCCCCTGATGTAACCGGCTAGAACTCGGTCTGCGCTAAGGCTCACCCGGATATATAAGGGGAGCCGGGCGCGGGCTCTAGATCATCGAACATTGAATCATAATCATACACAAGGCACACGCCGCACTGGACGTAAGGTATTACGCTATTTAGCGGCTTGAACCAGTATAAATCGTTGTCCCTGTGTACTCGCCGAGTCCTGTGAACGTCGATCCCCACCGAACAAATCGTCTGAGATTACTCAAGACGAGTTGTCGGTTAACAAACACCGACAACTGGCGTGCCAGGTAGGGGCTTTCGGTGATTCAACAACCAAGAGCCCGGCGAACCATGACAACATGTTCTCGGTGGGATCAATTTTCGTTTTTGGCTCGTGGACAGCTGATCGCAGATGATCAAGGAAAGCTACACAGACAGCTTGGCACCGAATCAAAGCCGCAAGCCACGCCAAAGATGGAACACCTTGCTCAGAACCTGGCAAATCTAGCAATCCAAGACCCGCAGGATCCTAAGGACCATCCAGAGGCACCCGACTCCTACTCGAATTCGAATTCTGAAGAGAAGGACCCGGACACCAGCCATGGCATCACCTTTGGACTGCGGAACTCCGCTGAAAGCTTTCAAGACCTGATTGATGCAAAATTCAAAGAGTATCAACAGATACCTTTGACAGGAGCTTAACAAGGACTCGTTTTCAGCTTTACCAAAGAGGGTAACATTGTCCATTGGCCAATTTAGCCCGCCCCAGCTAGACTGGTTGGCACAATTGACCAGCAACTTCCATACCAACATGGACATCAGCTCCCCTTTGAGGAACACGACACCTCAATGGAACTAATCTCCAGCACTTCTACTCTGGAGTCTGCAACACTAGGATCATCAAACCAAGATTACACTTGTGAAGTCTTCATGGCGGGGCATTAGTCATATCTACGACCACCAACCCCACCAGATGTCTTTCAAGACGATGAAACTCTGAGTATGATTTCCGACAATGACCCGGAAGGACCCGGAGAAACCGAGTCCTTGAAGGCTGAGATAATCCAAAAAAATTAAGCTAAAGAAGCCCACAGGAGGCGAGCAAGTCATCGCAAGGAAGCTGTAGACCGCTACAACGTACGACTAGAAGAGTACAACACTCGGAGACGTCTGGAAGCAGAGGCAGAGCGTCAAGCTCACACTGAAGAGAATCACTCCCAGGATGATCTTAACAGACGACGCCCTGATTGTTCTCGCAACCTTGAACCCGAGTTCATGAGGGTCGCCGGCCATAAAGTCTTCCAAACTCCCTATCAAAACATTCTGGCCCTAGCTACGGAGATGGGAGCCAAACCTAACCGCACCCCCGATGAAGAGCGACGACTGGTCATGCTTCAGACTACCGCAGTTCAACTTTGAGGATGGAATCTTGAGTCCCTAGCTGATGAACAAGCTTCATCTCACCCAAGCCAGAGGCGGCCTGTTCAAGAGCGACTCGGCCGGATCCCAGCAAGGAGCCGTCTGGGTCACCGAGTACCTGATCAAGCCGAGGGAGGAGCCGAATCTTCATACAGAGGACTCGCAGTCGCGGCATCCGACGCAGTCGATCGTTTCCCCTGTTTTTCCCAAAGGCTTCGAGCAGTCTCGTTCCCGTGAAAGTTCAAACCCAGGAACTACTCAAAGTACGACGGGAAGACAGAACCTAAACGGTGGCTCAGGCTGTATGCTCAAGCAATCGAGTTAGCCGGTGGATGCAACGACGTCAAAGCACTCTACCTCCCAATGGCCTTAGAGACAATGCCGCTCGCTTGGTTCGACAGGCTTAAACCCGAGTCCATCAACTCCTGGGAACGACTTCACTGTATCTTCATTGAAAACTTTGCGGGTGTCCCAGAGAGATCAGATCCCTGCACTAAGCTCAGAACCTGTAAGCAACAGAAAAACGAATCAATGCAGGAATACTATAGGCGTTTCTCAGAGATCCGCTCCACAGTATCCAACATTACAGACAGAGAAGTAATTGACCTTTTTGGCAACGGTATTTGCGAAAGGTACAACTACAAAGATTTCATCAAGCAGGACCCAACCACCGCTGACGAGTTCCATCGGGCTGTAAACTCCATGATGGCGATAGAAGAACGCACACAGGAGCGTTTTCCCGATAGAAACACGCAAGGTGATCGATGGAATAACCAGAGAGGCAACCAGGCACCACAGCAAAACACCCGGAAAAAGGCAGGAGACAACACTGTTGCCGCCATGGAGCCTCAGAAGAATGGAAACAAGCCATTCACCTTTGATGACTTACTCGACGGACCCTGCCCCTTCCATCCAAAAGGTGGACATCAGGCAAGGCACTGCCGACAGCTCAAGGAACGAGGCTTGAACTCTGACTTCAACAAAAACAAGAAAGACAAAGGTAAGAAGACAGCTGAAGATCCTCAGCAAGACGCCGGTGGTTTTCAGTACCCCAAAGGAACCATCAACGTCATCTTCGGGGGAGTAACTACCAGCGATAGCAAGAGGCTCCAGAAGCTTTCCCTACAGGAGATCATGTGTACTGAACCAGCGACTCCCAAATACCCCGACTGGTCTGAGCACCCGATTAATTTCTCCAGAGCAGACCAATGGACCAGCATCTCTAATGCAGGGCATTACCCGCTAGTTTTGGATCCCACGGTCGCTGGATATACATTGGGTAGAGTACTCATCGATGGCGGGCCAGGACTCAACGTCATCTTTGCAAGCACCTTACGCAAGATGAATCTAGATCTCGCAACTCAGCTCACACCATCAAGCGCCCCTTTCTACGACATAGTACCTGGAAAAGCGGCTGTACCACTCGGAAGGATCATACTATCCGTCACTTTTGGAACTCCGATCAATTATCGAACGGAGTACATCAGTTTTGAGGTAGCCGACTTCGAATCATCGTATCACGCCATATTTGGACGTCCTGCTATCGCCAAGTTCATGGTTGTACCCCACTACCCGTACCTCCTGTTGAAGATGCCAGGTCCCAAAGGAATCTTAACCTTCAGAGGCGACTTGAAGCGGTCATTCGATTGTGACACAGAGGCTGTCCAAATCGCTGAAAAAGCTCAACTCGCTCTAGAAGTACAAGAACACGCCCAGATGGTGCATAACACTAAGCCTGGAGATTCAGAAATCCCAACCAAGAAGGCGGGTACCATCCAACCATCAGCAGAAGTCTCTACAAAAACCATTGACCTAGAAACCGGTGATCCGTCCAAGACAGCGGTTATCAGCGCTCACTTATCTGAAGAATAGGAATTCGCGCTCACCAAGTTCCTTAGAGCAAACAAAGATATATTTGCTTGGAAACCGGCTGATATGTCGGGAGTCCCAAGGAACTTAGCTGAGCACAAATTGGAGTTAAAAGAAGGCTCTAGACCTATCAATCAAATATTACGACGATTCTCACCAGAGAAGAAAGAGGCAATCAAGAAGGAGATAGCCAAACTACTCGCGGCTAGATTCATCAGAGAAATCCTTCACCCCGAGTGGTTAGCTAACCCAGTGCTAGTTAAAAAGAAGAACTCTGCTGAGTGGCGCATGTGTGTCGACTATACAGACCTCAACAGACACTATCCTAAGGATCCTTTCGGATTACCAAGGATAGATCAAATAGTTGATGCCACCGCAGGCTCCGCCCTATTATCTTTTCTGGATTGCTACTCCGGGTACCACCAGATTGCTCTTAAAGAGGAAGACCAACCCAAGACATCGTTCATCACTCCTTTTGGAGCATACTGCTACAAAACTATGTCCTTTGGGCTGAAGAACGCGGGAGCTACTTACCAACGCGCTATCCAAGATTGTCTGGGTGATCAGATTGGCCGTAACGCAGAAGCTTATGTCGATGATGTGGTCATAAAGACAAAAGATCCGACTACCCTTATATCAGACCTAGAGGAAACCTTCAACCGACTACACGCGTATCAATGGAGACTCAATCCAACGAAATGCGTCTTCGGAGTATCCTCAGGACAGTTACTCGGATTCCTTGTTAGCCATCGAGGCATCGAGGCTAGTCAAAAGCAGATCATAGCTATCATCAACATGAAGCCGCCTACATCTATCAGAGATGTTCAGAAACTCACTGGGTGCATGGCCGTATTAAACCGATTTATCTCGCGGTTAGGAGAAAAGGGACTCCCTTTCTTCAAATTGCTTAAAGCCGGCGATAAATTTCAGTGGACGGAAGAAGCAGACAGGGCTTTTGAACAGCTCAAAGGATACCTTACCAATTCACTCATACTGACGCCGCCGGAGCCCAGGGAACCGATGATGCTGTATATTGCAGCTACCACACACGTTGTGAGCACAACAATCGTGGTGGAGCGCAAAGACGACAAGCACATCTACAACACCCAACAACCAGTTTACTACATCAGCGAGGTACTCTCCGACTCGAAGGTCAGGTACCCGCAAGTACAGAAACTACTCTATGCACTTCTCATATCCTCAAGAAAGCTACGACACTACTTCAAAGCTCATGAGATCACGGTAGTCACGGATTTTCCTTTAGGAGAAATCCTTCACAATCGTGATGCTACCGGAAGAATTTCCAAGTGGGCAGTCGAATTAGGAGCACTCAACATCAAGTTCACTCCCAGGAAAGCTATCAAGTCACAGGCTCTAGCTGATTTCATCGCCGAGTGGACAGAAATACAGCAGATCCAAGACAACGCTATTCCTGACCATTGGAAGATGTACTTTGATGGGTCCTTAAAACTCGGAGGAGCAGGAGCCGGAGTCCTTCTTGTATCACCCGCTGGCGAATAGCTCAAATACGTTCTGCAAATATTGTGGTCGGCTACCAATAATGAAGCAGAGTATGAAGCATTACTCCACGGACTCAAGCTAGCAGTCACATTGGGCATTAAGCGACTCCTAGTCTGTGGCGATTCCTCCGTGGTAATTCACCAAGTCAATAAAGACTGGGACTGCACCAAGGAAACAATGAACGCCTATTGCGCTGAAGTTCGCAAGCTGGAAAAACACTTTTCAGGACTGGAACTCATCCATGTTACCCGGGACCTCAATGTGGCAGCAGATATACTCGCAAAGTTGGGCTCCGACAGGGCACAGGTCCCCAGTGGTACCTTCGTACATGAGTTATCCAAACCTTCAATCCAAGAGAATGAAGCGGTTGAGCCATCACCCTCCACCCAGGTCCTATCTCTAGCACCCGACTGGACACAAGTATTCATCGACTACTTCAAAGAGCATAAACTGCCAAGTGACAAAACTGTCGCAGAACAAGTCACCAGACGAAGCAAAAAACTATGTTCTAGTCGGCGACAGGCTATACCGACGCGGTGCCTCATCAGGAGTCCTCCTCAAATGCATTTCATCAGAAGAAGGTAGGGAAATCCTAAATGAAGTCCACTCTGGGTGTTGTGGCAACCACGCAGCTTCAAGGACACTAGTTGGAAAAATCTTCAGATCAGGGTACTACTGGCCCTCAGCCTTGAAAGACGTTGAAGACTTAGTCCGCCGCTGTTAATCATGCCAATTCTTTGCCAAGCAGCAACACGTACCTGCACATGAATTGATTTGTATCCCTCCGTCATGGCCCTTTTCATGCTGGGGACTCGACATGGTGGGTCCCCTCAAGCGTGCTCCAGGCGGATTCGAATACATCTACGTCGCTATCGACAAATTCACAAAGTGGATTGAGTACATGCCCTTGGTCAAATTCAATGCATCCAAGTCAGTCCAATTCATGCAGAGCATCTTTTACCGCTTTGGGATACCGCACAGAATCATCACTGATCTCGGGTCCCCCTTCATGGCTATCGAATTCAAGTCATGGGCCAGCGACTGCGGAATCAAGGTAGACTACGCATCAGTAGCTCACCCACAGTCCAACGGCCAAGTTGAACGAGCAAACGCTCTGATTCTTGCCGGATTAAAACCAAGGCTATTCGACCTTCTAAAAGATCATGGTGGAAAGTGGGTTGAAGAATTGCCTAACGTAGTCTGGGGGCTACGAACGCAACGCAGTCGGGCAACAGGCCAAACTCCCTTCTTCCTGGTATATGGCACTGAAGCAATCCTCCTGGCTGACTTAATCTGGAACTCCCCACGAGCAGAGCAGTACAACGAAGGCGAAGCTGATGACACCAGGCGGTTAGAAGTCGACAGCATTGAAGAAGCCCGATTAACCGCACTCTTTCAGTCAGCAAGGTACCTTCAAGGGATGAGGCGCTACTATGATAAGAACGTCCATCACCGCACCTTTCAAGTAGGCGATATGGTGTTGAAGAAAATTCAGAACACTATAGGACGCCACAAGCTCATGAGTCCATGGGAAGGTCCCTATATTGTATCCAAAATAACAAGACCCGGGTCATTTGAGCTAGTCACTGAAGATGGATCTCCATTGCCAAATTCATGGAATATTGAGCACTTGAAGAAATTTCATACTTAAGGACTGCGCTACAATTCTGACTCAGGGCAATTGTATTTACTAGTCGGATATTAATAAAGTTCAGAGTTCATCAGAAACAAGCACTTTACAATTTATCCAGGCTTTTTTCTATATCTCTTTACGACTACTCAGTCGCATAAAAGTCTCTGCAATAGCAGGGCTCACCATCGACTAATATTACTCGGATGGAGTGGTTCTGCGGTAACCATACTCGAGTTACGAGCTTCGAGCTCAATACAACTCACAAGGTAGTACGGCTTAACACCCGGCTATCAGCCTATAGTGAATATGGAATCTACCATAGTGGATACCAGTTCCTATAAGGCGTAACAAAGTGGGACAGTACTCACCCTGTTACATATTCACCGGACAGAGGTCCGCCAACCTTCGCACCCAAGCTGCGATCGTCAAGAGGATATGATCCACCCAGAAGGAACCAAAGCTATGGTCCTTCAAGAGGTGCCTGATCAGCATTATCCCTTGAGCAAGGGTACTAAGAGTAGTACTCGGGCAAGACTAAGTTCTCTACACAATCGCTAGAGAAATGAAGTCGTATGACCCACACTAAAAGTGCTAAGAGAGCACTCGGATAGACTCGTCTAACTAGACGCCTGGTCATACATCCATATTAAACAAAGACAACCCATTGTCGAAGAAATTTCTCGCAATACGGAGTTGATCATATACGAAATCCACGAGATTCAAAAATAACCAATATTTTTGATATTTCATAATAATTGTTTTCAGGAGATACAAGCCGCAAAGACTAAGGAGCCTAGACTACTCTACAAGAACTAAAATTTGCGAGTACTCCTCCGCAGCGGCCTTCACCTCCTCTTGCATAACTGCAAGGTCCTCGCCGCCTTTGCCTTTAGGGAGGGTCATCAGAGCAGACAAGTCGAAGGACGGCAGATGTAGCCGCAGCGTTGCCATCAGACCCTGCACCACGGAAGTCGACATATCTTTGATGTATTGAGCTAGCCGCCCAGGCGGAGCCTTGGCCCGATCAATCAACAGTTGGGACCCATGTTGGTGATAAGGGATTTTCTGCGCATTAACTAAAGATTGGCTAAGGGTTTTTTGGCTCTAAAGACAATGGCTTGATGAAAGCGTGAGGAAAACACAAGCCCGGCGGCGGCTTATTATAGATCTGTTTCGGCAACCGTTCATCTCTCGCAGACGGCGTTAAGAAACTGTTCAAAACCCTAACGGCTGGGAGAACGTTGCAGACGGCGTCAACTACACAGACAAGTTCCTTCTTTCACAAGATTCATTTAGTACTCGGAAATCAAGACAAAGGACTCGGAAAATATTCTAAGTACCCGGATCTTCATTATTATTACTCGGAATTACAACAGAGATATATGGAAACATCTTGAGATACAACAATTACCAGAGCAAGTACAACCAGGGTGTAAAACGCTACTCTAGTGTAATCAAGGTACAGAGCCTTGGTGCCTACCGCACCAAGGACAGGGTTCAGTGAGACGCAGTAAAGCAGACACAGAACCTTGGGTAGACACTATCTTTTCAGTGCATCCCAAGGTGGGTCTCAGGCACCGCCCCAGTGCTCAAGGAACCTGGGGGAAGACCATCACCCTCGCCGCCTTTTGACAACCTGTGACTCCGAGGTTATCTACGAGTGGTAGTCACAAGAGTTCTTCTAGGCCCACCTCTGTATCCCTCTGCTCGTGACCACTTGGAAACCACCTTGGCAGATGGTCCCTTCACATGAGTTCTTCTAGGCACCTTATCTATCCTACAGAAGGAAGACACCCGGGGGCTCGGCCATCTCCGCTACTACAGAGCTCATGGGACTAAGAGAATTTCTACACTCCTACAGGATATGAACTCTTTGCTTCCTAGGCAGGGTATTTATAAGCGGTTTTTTCTTGGTCTATGGACATGGTTCATCAACAAGAGTGACCGCTGGAGCAATAATTCAACCAATGTACTGTGGTGCATGTGAAGCTCGGCATGGGTAACAGAGCTGATTCTCACACGCACTTCAAGATGAAGACTACAAAGTTTGCAGTTGGAGAAAATGACAAACATCATTATTACACACAACTGGAACAGTCACCGGTCAATTATGGCTGGACTGATGGTAATTTTTATTCAGTGGGGGGTGATACGAGATGTTTGTTGAAAACATTACCCACCTGAAGCTGAGTATTTATTACTCGGATGGTCTAAGCAACAAATTGGTGCCATGTTCCGACTCCTCAAGACCTTAATAGATTACCTGATCATATATTTCTGAAGATCC
The DNA here is from genome assembly GCA_009763385.1 of Coix lacryma-jobi var. lacryma-jobi. NCBI lineage: Eukaryota > Viridiplantae > Streptophyta > Magnoliopsida > Poales > Poaceae > Coix > Coix lacryma-jobi. The sequence continues at coordinate 20,925,459 of CM019826.1, forward strand.
CAAGCACCGACTACTATAGTACTCGGACCTCAGGCTCGGGGGCTGCAGGGTATAATCTATAAAGGAAATGTTTTTTCTTATTCAAGAATTACTCGGAAAAGGCTCAAAAAAGATCCTCAAAGTTATTGTAAATAACAAGAGGCTCGGGGACTACACCCTATGGGTGCACTTTTTGAGAAAAAGCGCACGCCATGGAAATTCTTTAACTTTGGAGCACTTCAGGATTTCTCAAGACATTACTCGGAGATTCTCAAGGAGAAGCTGGAAGATAACGTCGTGAAGAAATGATGAAGAGCTCGGGGGCTTGACGGACCAGGATGTCAGAGATATCATCAGTCGATGATTACTCCGACTAATCCCGGATGGCACGGGAGATCCGAAGACTTGTTACGGAGTGTACTTGGATTAGGACTCTCAATTGTAACTTAGCCGAGTTGTTAAAGGAAGTCTTGTAATTAGAATAGGACTCCCCTGATGTAACCGGCTAGAACTTGGTCTGCGCTAAGGCTCACCCGGATATATAAGGGGAGCCAGGCGCGGGCTCTAGATCATCGAACATTGAATCATAATCATACACAAGGCACACGCCGCACTGAACGTAAGGTATTACGCTATTTAGCGGCCTGAAGCAGTATAAATCGCTGTCCGTGTGTACTCGCCGAGTCCTTTGAACGTCGATCCCCACCGAACAAATCGTCTGAGATTACTCAAGACGAGTTGCCGGTTAACAAACGCTAACACGTAGCCGCCGCTCAAGAAATTCAAATCTTTGCGCAACCGATTTTACTTCGAATCCTTGATGGCGACCCAAGACAAGATCCCAGAGGTAAACTTCACATATCCAGTAATCTCTTGCTAGTCTCTTCTTTCGGTTCACTTTCTCCCTCTAATTACTATTTCTTGAAGGAATATGGGAACCCAATCCTGATTCCTTATGCTGCCAACTCTGACTCCTATCTCCTTGGTCCAATGGGAAATCCTGATCCAACGGAGATTATCGAGAAGGAAACCCAAAGAATCCCCTTCAAATCTGGAATCATTTCACCGAATCACTGGCCGAACACCTTCAAGAATTGGCCTTTTCCCCCAATTGCTGGATGGCAAAATTGGTACCGGAGGATGTTTGAAAAAAGCAGCAGTCACTGGGAAAATCAAGACATTGGCCACTGTCTAGAGCTATCTTTATCAGAAACACCCAGAAACGACCCTCTTCTGATAGCAGCTTCCCACTTCTGGTCTAACGCCATCAATGCTTTCATCTTCGGCCATAGTATGATGACTATTACCTTAGCTGACATCTTTATGATGACTGGTCTAAATGTAACATTACCAGTATATCCTTACAAATACAAGAATAAAAGTAATCAGAGAACTGTCAGTTCCGGATGTGGATGGGCCAAATACATTCAGACTTATATGGAGTCATCCAATATTGTCTCGGATAAAGAGCTGAAAGCCTTTATCAGACTTATATGGAGTCATCCAATACTGTCTCGGATAAAGAGCTGAAAGCCTTTATGAACATGTGGCTATGTAGATTCATCTTTTGCGGAAAATCCAATGAACCCACCCTGAACCACATGGTGATGGCTGAAGACTTATCTGCAGGCACTCAAATCCCATTAGGCAAATACCTCTTGGGGTCTGTTTATCATATGATGCATCAGATCACTCTCCAGATGCACACGGGCAGAGAAATTTCTTATGTGAATGGTCCCTGGTGGTTGGTCCAGATGTGGCTCCAACTACATATGCATCAAATAGTTTCTGTGAGCCTTCTCAACCTGAGTTTCCCTTCAATTAACTACGCTGAAGGCAAAACAGCAAGAGTCAAAGCCTGTCAAACTTATGGAGAAGCAGCATCATCTATCAGCATCGATATGGACATTGGTCATCTCTTCAAGCTATTCTTCAAAGGCTTTGGCAATGTACTTTGGTTTCCTTACAGAGAGAATGAAAATCTGACTCTTCCTTGCAAGTTTAACTACGAATCCAGCTGCGCAGGCAAAACATCTATTGACATCTTCAATTCTTTCATCAAACCCTGCGTCCTGCCAGCCGAATTTCACCATGGAAGATTAGTGCAGTCCACCTATGAGTTCTATTATCCAAACATGGTGGCCAGACAATTAGGATGTGGTCAACTACCCCCTAGACTCTTCTTCTCAACAGTAATAAGACCCAGAGAAGTAATTACAGAGGGGATAATGGCCAAAAAAGTCTTTGAATTAGGATGGGAGCTGCCAACATATGAACCATCTCCATTTGGGATAGTAGACATCACTCATCCCTTCTTCACTTCCTGGTGGGAAGAATGGCACTCTCATCTCTTCAATGTGCCAGTTCACCCCCTGTGTCAAAATTTGCAACCTGACTTCGCTTCTGACAGTGAGGTAATTTTATTATACTTATCATTTTTCATCCTTGAACCCAATCTTTTCCTAACACTCGGCCATACATAGGATCCTGAGCCTGCACCTCCCGTCAAAGCGATCCAGTATTACCTGGCTGGACCCAATCCTGCTCTCGGTTTCAATGCTCCAAGCCTGAACACCTTCATGAGGATACCTGCAACTTCAACTATTGTGCCTCCAGGAGGAGAGACCAAAAGAAAGGCACTTGAGAATGTCCTTTTGTCCAAGAAACCAAGGGCCAAAAGGGCTAAATTGTCTCCCAAGGTATGAATCTCCCATTCTGTGCCAAGCAATTTTATTTGGCAATAAATCTGATCAAACCTATATTTCATCACTTGTTGCAGCCACAAGTCAAAGTCCTGAAACCAGGTAGCACTTCAGCAACTGTCAAACTATCTCCTGAAGCTTCTACAGAAAGGATCCAAGATGAAACTGAAGATCCAAAGACCCCTGAAGGTTCAAAAAACAAAGAGGCCGACGAAACCATAGGTAACGAATTCGGCCATCCTTCTCTCTGTTGCCACATGCTTATGCCCCTATTTGAAGCAGACGAAATTTTAAAAGAATTGGAAGCAGAGCCATCTCCTGATCATACTCCAAGCCCACCTCCTCTGAATATTCGACAAAGCCCTCGAGCAAGCCAAGGCGCAGCGTCCTCTGACGATCAATCAGCTCAGCAGGCAAAGTTTTGTCTCTGAATTACATTGCCTTCACATTTGTTTGGATTCATCTTCAAACCATGCTTCTCCTGCCGAAAATTCAAAAGCACATTTGTTTGGATTCATCTTCAAACCATGCTTCCTTGTGCACTCCAAAGTCTTCCTCAAATCAACCAAATGCTTCTCATGATTCCTGGACTTCACAACCACATCATCAATATAAATTTCCACAATCTTGCCGATCAATTCATGAAAGATGTAATTCATGGCTCGTTGATAAGTTGCACCGGCATTTTTCACCCCGAACGTCATAACAACCCATTCAAACAAACCAATATGACCAGGACATCTAAAGCTGTTTTTGAAATGTCTTCTATTGCCATAAAGATCTGGTTGTATCCAGCGTTACCGTCCATAAAGCTGATGACTTCATAACCAGCTGTTGCATCAACAAGCAATTCGGCAACCAGCATCGGGTAACTATCCATTGGAGTAGCTTTATTGAGATTTCTAAAATCAATGCAGACCCTCATCTTTCCATTCTTCTTGTACACTGGAACTATACTTGAGATCCAATCTACATATCTACACGGCCGAATGAAATTTGCTTTCAATAATCTCTTAAATTTTTTCTTTACATCGGCTAGTACTTCTTCCTTGAAAATCTTCCGAGGAGGTTGTTTGTAAGGACGATACCCAGGTTTGATCGGTAATCGGTGTTCAACAATAGAGCGATCCAATCTGGGCATCTCTGTGTAATCCCATGCAAAACAATCTTTGAACTCCTTTAAAAGATCTATTAGCTTCAGCCTATATTCTGGATCCAAATTTGCACTGACATATATCGGCCTTGTTTCAGTTCCATCACCAATATTTACTTCTTCTAACTTATCAGCCGACATGAAGCCTTGTCCCAATTTCCCTTTGTTTCCATCAATTGGGTTGTTCTCAATCTCAGGCATCTTAAAACAGAAAGTTGGTCCCACTGGGCGTGCCAAAAAGTGTGTTGGCGCAAAACATGACGCCTCGCGCCAGGCACACAACAAGCCGAAAAGCTAGCTTCAATCGGGTGCCCGGAGTGTCCTGAATCCGGAGACGTGCCAGTCGGTTTGACCTGAAAACCAACAAGGGATAAAAATTGAGAATACCTTTGGAACATGCTGGATGAGACCAGACAGTTCCATATGTACGGCTTTGAAAGCCAATCACGACGGCACACAGTTATAGAAGCTGTCTGTCAGAACAGGTTTATAAAGTCATTCAGCAAGTATAGAGAGAAAACATGGAAACATGTTGAATGCCGAATGCGTATGTAATAAGAGAAAACAGGTAACTTGTAAATATAAATCTATTCAGACAAAACATGCATAGGCTAATCCAACTAGTCTGCCGCACGTCTAGTCTTCATAAACCCGTCAAGCATAAACTTAAGCAAAGCTAATCCACCGCATGATACCACTTGCTATAAGTCTACACCACTCCTTATAATTAGATTAATCCACCGCATGATACAATCTAATTATAAGAAGCTAAAAGCATGCATATATCTGAACGGATCTATATAAACTCATTACTCGCGTAAGCTTAACCAGAATCGGCAGACTAGCCGAACTGGGGTCCACGAAGAAGGAACATACAAACAAGCATGATTAAACTAATCTAAAACCTGCATCTGTCGCACGATACCCAGTTCTATCAAAGCCTAACCGTGATCGACATGCATGAACCCACAACATGTAACAATCTAGATTGAAAGTTAATTCGGCCATCATGATCTTATGATTAGCAAAGCACAAGCAAACTCGTGCAACAAGGCCGAACAAAGATCAATCTAGATTGGACAAAAGAGTGTTACAAGAATTAAATAAATAAAACATATAACACATGATAACTTAATGAATCTATTAGATCTACCAAATCTAATAGAGCCGATAACTATTTTTACTCATGACTTAATCCGCCGCACGATACAAGGCATAAGCAAAAATTTCCCGTCATAAGCTTAAATCCGCCGCACGATACTAAGCTTAACATACGAGACTACTTGCATCATATCTAAATCCACCGCATGATAGTAGACAAGATAGCAAGGTTGTCGGTACTTACGGAGGTCGACGGATCGATGATTTCTCTCGAAGAACTCGACGACACGACTAAGGACTCAAAGGTGGCATGGGGCCGGTTTGTATTGATATGGTTCTGAACAGTTTTACAATGGTCGAGGGCTTATATTTATACCCTGGACAAAGCATGAGTCCTAGACGATTACGACTTACACAATAAAACACGTAAAGATACAAATACTATTCCTATTTTCCTCAGCGTCCTCCATCGCTACGTATCCTCTCGTGCAAGCCACCTTCATTTCCCTAATGAAGTCACCGCTTCGCAAACAGCCAATCATATAGGCATTTGCCAAAAACTCGAAAACTAGCCGACCGCCTGGTCGCTTACCGAATGCCCCTCTTACTGCCGGCTGGGCCCTCTTGTCATCTTCTCGTGCGTAGGAAAATCCAGTGTTAACAGAGATGAGTATGATGGGCGAGCTGATATTCTTTCTCGGATTGCAAATTAAGCAATCCCGAAAAGGAACGTTTGTGCACCAGGGCAAATACACCAAAGACTTGCTGAAGAGGTTCGATATGGGTGAGGCCAAGCCTCTTTCGACACCCATGTCGACCACGACGGCCCTGGATGCGGATGAGGAGGGAGAAGCTGTGGACCAGAAGGAGTACCGAAGCATGATCGGGTCGCTGCTCTACCTGACGGCGACACGCCCGGACATACAGTTCGCGGCATGTCTGTGTGCGCGCTTTCCGGCGTCGCCGCGCACTTCTCACCATCAGGCGGTCAAGCGCATCATGAGGTACCTTCGTTTCACACCTGAGTTCGGGATTTGGTATTCAGCTTCCTCCACCCTCTCTCTTTGCGATTTTTCTGATGCCGATTTTGCTGGTTGCCGAATTGAGCGTAAGTCCACTTCTGGGACTTGTCAGTTTATTGGTTCTTCTCTTCTATCTTGGTCTTCTCGCAAGCAGTCTAGTGTTGCTTAGTCTACCATAGAGGCTGAATATGTTGCTGCGGCTAGCTGCTGTTCTCAGTTGCTTTGGATGATGGCCACTTTGCGTGATTTTGGTCTGAACTTTTCACGCGTTCCCTTGCTTTGTGACAGCACGAGTGCTATTAGCGTTGCTAAGAACCCCGTGCTGCATTCTAAGACCAAACACATTGATGTGTGCTTTCATTTTCTGTGAGACCATGTTGAGAAGGGTGATATTGACCTTCGCCATGTCGATACTCATCATCAGTTGGCTGATATTTTCACGAAGCCTTTGGACCAATCAACCTTTAATCGGTTGAGAGGTGAGCTTGGTGTGTGTTTCCCCTTTTAGATGGGGGAAACATTTTGGTTCTTGTATCATAGACTGACTCTTTTTTGTTTGTCTTGTTTTCTTTTCAGTCTTTGCATTTCATCATGCATCTTTACTTTCTGAGCTTCATGTATATAATCTTTGGAATGTGATTATGCTCTATGTAGTATGCTCCAATGCTATATGATGATACCAGTAGCTTATGCTCTTTCTGATCACTAATACATGTTGTGAGCTGAGCTATTTTTGAGTGGTGAACTTCTTAATAAACATAAAACTTGAAACTGTTCACCATTGAGATATGCAACTAGCATGTGTAGGATGTGTTGAATTCACTCGTGCTTTTCATATATGCTAGGTTGCTATGTCTCTAGTTCTGAGTCTTTCACTTGCTTGGTATGTTCATATTCTGTTTAAAATTGAACCAAGTTTTAAGTGAATTGAAAAGATTGAGATGGGATTGCCTGTCAACACATCACGGTATCGAGATTATCTCTCATTGCACATTTGAGTTAAACTTGAGTCGTGTAGTGTATGACCGAAACCGATGCTTTAAGCTTCTGATTGCATATGCATAGGCTTCGCTCGGTTGAAAAGTTAGGCAATGACAAACTTTCAACCTCTCGCAATCACATGCTAAATTCTGAACTTGTGTAATTTCACCGCTGCAACTCCGATCAAAATCTGAAATCACAAGTCTATGTTTCATTATATAGCATGATGATTGAACTTTGCTAGGGGTAGTTCACCTTGTATACATGCTTAGCACTTGTTTGACTTCCTGTCTATACATGTTTAGTGCTATTTTGATGGTGAATACTTTTTGGCTAAAACTGCTCACTTTGCTCATATGTTCATATTTCGTATCAGGTGATTAGTTTGAGCCTTTGCTAGCTTGTGTGGATGTTGTTGAGTCATCGGATCAAAACTGTGTAGAGCATCTTTTCATTCTATTGACTATATTCCTGAAGCTGCTAACTTGCATTTCTGACTCATATGCATTTTGGAAGGGGGAGTATTTCTACTTGATGGTGCATTTTCAACTAAGGGGAGATTTCCTGGCTTTCCTGGTTGTGTGCACTATTTGAGGGGGAGTTTGCTCGTTTGATGAGTTTTTGATTTTGCCAATTGGTGCGGAGCGTTTTTGCTAGTTGTGTTGAGCCTTTGCCTCTTTCTTGGGGGACTAGCAAACGTTTTTCGTTTTTCAGTTCAATTGGTACGGAGCGTTTTTGCTAATTTGTGTTGAGCCTTTGCCTCTTTCTTGAGGAACTAGCAAACGCTTTTCAGTTCAATTGTTTTTCAATTGGTTCGGAGTTTTTCTGCTAGTGGTGTTGAGCCCCTGTGCCTCTATCTTGGGGGACTAGCGGTTTTGTTTTCGCTTCAGTTGGTATCGAGCTTTCCTGCTAGTGGTGTTGAGCCAGTTCTACCTCTTCTTGAGGGCTAGCTTTGCTTTGCTTGGTTGCGTCGAGTCGTTGCCCATGTCTTTGGGGACCAAGTTATCTTGCTCTTTCCACTTGACCTTCTTCGGCTTTGCTATGCTTTTGGGTCATTTGGTCGAGTTCTCTCTCTTTCTTCTTCCTTCCTCTATTTCATTATGATTTGTGTGTGTAGTTGACAATGCACTCATCAAGGGGGAGATTTTGGATACATGGGTGTATGCTGAGTCTCGAGTGATGAGTGATTGTCAACGGGTTTGATGCGCATGTTCTTTGGCTTGTGTTGTGCAGGTGTCGAGCACAGAGACAGTGATCGAGGGCAAGGTGAAGGTCAAGTAGAGACGTGTCGTGCCGACGGACCGGGAGCGGTGAAGGGCGGACGTGAGGCTTGGACTGAGGGACCCGTGGCCTGAGGATCAGCTGTGGTGGCTTTGGTTTGGTGGTTGAGCCACAGAAAAAACACCGGGTGGACGGTTTCCAGGTTTGGGCCACAAAACCTTGGCGCTGCGGGTTTGCCGAGTTTGGGCCACAAAACTCGGGCTGAGGATGGTTTCCAGGTTTGGGCCTCAAAACCTGGGCGCTGGCGGGTTTCTGAGTTTGGGCCACAAAACTCAGGCGACGGACGTCGGGTTTCCCGGTTTCGGCCTCAAAACCGGGGGATGGACTTGGAGGCTGGTTTCCCGGTTTGGGCCTCAAAACCGGGGGTTGGTCGTGAAGGCCTGGTTTCCCGGTTTCGGCCACAAAACCGGGGGGCGAAGTCCAGGAAAAGGACAAGCAGAGCGGTGGCGGCACGTGGCGGCAATCGGTGAGGTTGCGTCGAGGCAACGCTACCAGTTGTGCGGGCGTGGCCGTCGGATCACCACTATCTTCAAGTTGGTCCAGGATAACCTTCGGGTTTGGCTGGTTCGCTCTTTAAATAATTAGGGGAAGAGTGGGAATTAGAATTAGGATAAGTAGGCGGAGACACCCACCTCCCAAAACCATCTCAGTACTATCTCAGTCATTTGCTCTTTGCCTTCTAGGTTTTCCTGCTCTCCCAATCCCCTGCTGCAGCTACTGAGATCCGCAGAGAATCATACCTCTGTGTACTGGAGATTTTGAGGAAGTGAGACCGTAATCTCACTGTTGTAGCGTGTGGTAGCCACACGGTAAAAGATCGATGTGTTGATTCGCGTTTTGGTTCATGTTCTTCGCGTTCTTCTTTTCTCCGTGATTTTCCCGTCACCCGATCTCCCTCTCTACTGTGTCTTTTCAAATTCCACTTGAATCAACTTGTTCTTTATAGTGAGGAGATCATTTCCACCGAAGGAATTCATCTAACTCCTCACGAACAAGTAGATCGGGTCGATTTCGTTTTCGTGGCCCTTTTTCGGTTCAAACATCTCCCCCTTCGATTTCCTGTTGATTGAGTTGATTTGAGTAGATGATTTCTTGGGGATAGTCTTCTAACTACCTCGTGATCATCTTCTCCAAGTTTGGGATCAAGGGATTTTGATTTGGATCGATTTGGGTGAGATTTGGGTGAAGGGCGACCAAAATCGCCTTCACTGGTCAGTCGCGGACAGTGCGCCACCTGACTGGCGGATAGTTCAGGCGTCAGGGACGAGCCAGTTCAGTGGCTGTGTTCTTCGGGCATTTTGGTTCTGAGTGACCGGCGGACAGTCCGCAGTACACGGTCGCGGACAGTCCGGGAAGGGTCCAGAGGACTTCAGCAGCAGTGCTGTTTCGGGGAATTTGCCGGCGGACAGTCTGCCCCTTCCTCGCAGACAGTCCGCAGTAGCCGCGGACAGTCTGGGACTCCAAGTCTGGACAGTCCGGGATCCTGCTGAAGCTTGCGCTTTAGTGCGTTTGCTCTCCCGGCTTTTCCGCTTGGTTCCCGGACTTCTCGTTTGGCCCTAGAGTTGACCAAGGAACCTCTCTAGGTATCTTTGCTACTTGTTGTTGACTCTTGCTAACGTCGTCACTAGGAGTAGACTATGGAATCTATCCCCGGCAACGGCGCTAGAAAAGCATGTTGATACTTCTTAATGTAAGAAGTATAACTAACTATTCGTATGACTATTGGTAATTTCCACAAGCGCACAGAATAAGTCAATTGTAGCACTTCACCCGGGAGTAACCGAGTATCGTATTTATTTCCACAAGGAAGCGACTATGGCAGAACTAACACTAGGACTACTATGAACAACTAGTGATTCTAGCAGGGTTGATCGAAATGTATGAATGGGGGTTGGTTTCTACGACTACCAAAAAGAAAAGAAAGAAAGACTAACTAAACTAAATCGGCGGGGTCTGGCCGATGAACAGATTAATGTTTTCCTACACACTTACGAACACAACTAACTTAGCAATAAAGAGTTTATCTAGTTCTTCGAACCATACACACCCTCTGGACTATTTACCTCAGACGTGCACAACGAGGTTTATGATTTAAAAACTAACCCAACTACGTGGTGGAATTCAAGGCTCCCAGGGCTGTCACCACATGTTTGCTACCACAGCTATCCGGGGGGCTAGCCACAAACTAAGGTATAATTAGTCTAAGCACCGCGCTTACACTAATATATACTACTCTAATCTTACGTCCAAAACTAGAGCACTGATTACTCAACGAAGAACCCAAACTAGATACAAACTAAATACTAAGTTATCTATGATCGAAAGTACTTAACAAGAACAATAAGTAAAGAACTTAAAGTAAATGCTGAAAGTAGAAGAACACTAAGATAAATGAGGAAAGACTAGGAATTATACCAGAGACTCTTGGAAGATCCTCTATTACAACTCCAGCTCTTCTCTTCTACACTCTCGCTCTCACTCTAAGTCTCTCAACTAGAGTGTTACTTCACCAGAGCTTCGCTTACAAGAGAGTGGGACTAATGAGGTGAGGTGTGAGTACAAATGAGCTCGGGGGGTCCTATTTATAGCCTAAGGGACCTAGGGGGGTACTTATGGACCTAGGGTTAGGTCAGGGGGTGAGTGTGGTGGCGGGCGCCAGCCCTAGGTGGCGGGTGCCACCCCCCTGGCCGTTGGATCCATCGCCTTTGCTTCAACGGCATCCATGAGCTCCAGAGAGGCGGTTTCAAGGTCAGTTGCATGTCCAAAAACCGTCACATGGACAATTTGGGTCATGATCCATGTGACATCCCTTCTTGGCCCTTGGATGCAATGACCTAAGCGATCAATGGCTGCAAATGAGTGTGGCATGCCTCCCCTAGATTAGTGACGTGGCAGGGGAGGAGTTTGGGCCTCACTCCCCTGGCGGCCGCCAGTGATGGGTGGCGGGCGCCACCCCACCTTGGCCCAAAGTGAGCCCAGGTGAGTGTGCTCGCCTCCTGGTGGGTCCTCTTGGTCATTTTGCTCAAAAACCCTGCAATTACCTACATTCAAATAAAACTCAAGGACAAGTGGAAATCGTTAGTTTATAACGGGTTTTTGGTTGATTTTAGGTCCTTGTGTTGCGTTATATGACCTTGTTGATGCTAAGAATATGACACTTAGTGAGCATCAACAAGCTCCCTCAAGCTTACCTCTTGCTCGTCCTCGAGCAAGCATGAACTTGAATTTTGGAAACTCTGTGTTTTTTTTGTTGTGTATGCCCATATTATTTTCATCACCATGGAATTGGTAGCCTTCCCTGCACTCAAGATTAGAACAAAAGACCAGCAAGAAAGAAGGTTTGTCTTTCCTTTGCCTATTTTGCTAGTCAAGATATGTGGAGTTTTTGCAAGTTTTGTTCAAAAAGAAAGCATGTTTAGTAACTTCTGTGGCTCACTCAATCACTCATATTTGTATGTGGAAATGGAAGAATTATCCTCTCACTAAGACTTTATGTGGGGTTTAATGGGTAGGATAAAAGTGAGCATGCAATGCTAGCATAATTTTGCCAAGTTAGACAAATGGAGCAAAGGAGCAACAAGTCATAGGTTCAGATCAGGAATGTGCAAGTGTGTGGTATTTATTGTGGCTAATACTTTCATGGCACTTCTCCTTTCTATCTCATTTGTGGGATCATGGCTATGAATGAGAGCATTTGCTCTTTTGGATATTCTCTTCTTTCTAGAGCATTTGCGCTTTTGAATATTCTTTTCTTTCTAGAGCACTTGCTCTTTTTTTACCACTATAGCCATGTCCCTGAGATTTCATTATGGAGCATGATATTTTGCCATGGAGTATTCCTAACAATGAATGGAAATAAAGGCATGTTGTGTGCGTACTCTCAGTGTAAGAATAGCACTATATAGGTGGGTGCACGTGAATTCCTTGGTCTAAAGATATGACAAGTTTCTCTACCATGACTTTCAACAAAAGTCTAATTAGCTCAATACTAACATGCAGCAAGTGGAAGCTCCTACTCTAAGAGTTAAAATTATTTGGTTTTGGTAGGACTTTCTTTGCCACAGAAGTACTTAGAGCAAGTTTTTAAATTTTTTCAAAATAACTACTCCACAAACTTGACTTGCTCAAGTCAAAGTGGAAACTTACTCCCCCTTTACTTACTCTAATGCTCATGTCTCAAGTTTAGTTCTAGCATACGTTCTCCCATGATAACTCTAATGCATGGCATATATTTTTATTTATTAGAAAGACTTACGATGAGAGCGTTTCATTTATTTATTACTAATAATTATATATATATATTAAGCTGGAAATTAACTAAGATAAGACTCAAATTTAAATTACTGAAATAAATAAATAAATAAAAACGGTAATAAAGATGGCAGTGATACTTACCTCTCTGACGGGGGTCCTCCCCCAAGCTGGCTGTTCGCGTGGTCGGGTTACATCCATCCTTGACAACGGTACATGTCATCCTAATTCTGCTAGTTCTGCTGCAAGAGAGAAGAAATATTACCCAGTTCTCCACCAGTTTCCTTGCGGAATTCCTAGAAATTTTGGTTCAGTTGGCTCAAGTCCTGACGGATTTCGGCAGTATCCATGGTGAGTCCATCCATTTGGTGCTAAAGATATCCCATATCGCGCACCCACTCGTCCTGATGAAAGGACGAATGGCGAGCGGCCTGTGGCGAGATTCCCCTATGGAAGAACTCATCATCGCGGCCAGTGTACCGGGTGGATCCTCCCAAGGAATGGGATGAACTCCCCAACTGGGATGAGTGAAAGGACGCCTCATGGCCGAATTCCCACCGCGGATGTTGCGGTTGCTGCCAGTTCGACCCTCCTGCTTGGTGCGAGCCAGGGGGTGTCAAATGACCATAGTGTGCCGCTCCTCCATACTGCCCTGCATGAAAAGGGTCAAACTCATGTGCCGCTGCTGCGGCTCTTGCAGCCTCTTCTGCTGCACGGGTCTGCGCTCGCGTCCTCCTCCTGGGAACCTGCATGGTGTTCTCTCGAGCCAACCTGCGGTTTTGCTCTGCCTCGGTTTCCAGGGCCAAAAGTAACGTTGGTGCATTCACCAACCAAAGTGACATGTCAGGAAGAGCGATTTTATTCACATAATCTTGGTAGATCATGTGAATCTCACCGGTCTCTTGGTTCTCACGCAAGAGGTGCCCTTGCGAGAAGTGCTCCATGGTCAAAAGGTCTCAGTCACTAGAAATGTAGGAGTATATAGCAGTGTTCAGCAAACTGCGGATACATGGGTGTATGCCGAGTCTCTGTGTGATGAGTGATTGTCAACGGAGATGATGCGCATGTTCTTTGGCTTGTGTTGTGCAGGTGTCGAGCACGGAGACAGTGATCGATGGCGGGTGAAGGTCAAGTTGCGACGTGCCGTGCCGACGGACCGGGCGCGATGAAGGATGGGCGTGCCGTGTGGCGGACGTGCCATGCCGATGTATCGGACGGTGAAGGGCGGACGTGGACTTGGACTGATGGACTGGAGGCCGGAGGATCAGCTGTGGTGGCTGGCAGCCTGCGACAGCGACAAGCGGAGAAGTGCGATCATGTCGGTGGAAGGGGTGCACAGGCGGTGCATCCCCTCTACGACGCCGGTTTGTTGGTAGAGCCAGGGAAAAACCAACGGTGGACGGTTTCCAGGTTTGGGCCTCAAAACCTGGGTGCTGGGTTTCCAGGTTGAGCCACAAAACCTGGGCGTGAAGGTTTCCAGGTTGAGCCTCAAAACCTGGGCGTGGGCCGGTTTCCGAGTTTGGGCCTCAAAACTCGGGCGCTGAGGGTTTCCGAGTTTGGCCACAAAACTCGGGCTGGAGGCTGGTTTCCCGGTTTGGGCCTCAAAACCGGGGGCTGATGGAAAAGGCTGGTTTCCCGGTTTGGGCCACAAAACCGGGGGTGCAGAGTGGTGGCGGCACGTGGCGGCGATCCAGAGGTTGCGTCGAGGCAACGCTTCGGTTCGAGCGGGCGTGGCCGTCGGATCTACCTACCACCAGCGGGTGGACCAGATTAGCCTTAGGGTTTTCCTGGCCCGCTCTGTAATTAGAGTAGAGAGGGGTAGAGTAGGAAATAGACTTAGTCTAGGTTAGTATAAGTAGTCCAGGGGAGACACCCTCCTCCCCATCTCATTTTCAGCTATCTCAGTTAGAGCTTTCATTTCCTAGGGTTTCCACTCTCCCACACCCCTGCTTTAGCTAGTTGAGATCCGCAGAGAAACTCCACTCTGTGTACTGTTGATTCGAGGAAGTGAGGCCGTATCCTCACCTTGGAGCACTGATCGATGGTTTGATTTGCGTCCTTGATTCGAGTTCGTGGCTGTGATTTCCGTTTTGCTTGTGTTCTTCGCGGAATCCTTTTTTGCTCCACGATTTTCCCGTCGCTTGATCTCTTTGCTCGGTTCATCTTTTGCAATTCCGTTTGAACCAAGTTGTTCTAGATCGTGAGGCACTTCTTTCTACCGAAGGAAACATCCTCTAACCTCACGGTCTAGGAGATCGATCGATTTTTCGTTTCGGGTCACTTTTCTTCCCTTCCCCCGAAATTCTTCGATTCACCGATTTGGAGTTAGGTTCGAGCCATGATCTCTTAGAGATAGCTCACTAACCTCCTTGTGACTTCACTCACCAAGTTTGATCCCTAGAGGATTTGTTTTGGGTGAGTTTGAGTCGGATCGGTCGAAGAACAGTGGGGCTGCGGGGTGACCGGACGCTAGGTCACGGGGTGACCGGACGCTCAGCGTGTGAGTCCGGTCGTTGAATGTTCTCGCTGTGTTCGGCTTTTATACTGACCGGACGCACTCTGACCGGACGCTCTGTACAAACGACCGGACGCTCCCTTCAGTGAGTCCGGTCAGAAACAGAGAGGTTCCAGAAACGTTTTTCTGTGACCGGACGCGTCCGGTGCCTGGTGACCGGACGCTCTGGTGAGTCCGATCGTTTCCGGTGTTTTGTTTTGCTTGACCGGACGCTGGTTTTTGGAACTGATCGGACGCGCTGCTCGCACTGTTCCCGGGTTTTTGTCTCATCTGACCGGACGCTCAGTGAACGACCGGACGCTTGAGTTCCGTGCGTCCGGTCGCGAACAGAGAGCTCCCAGAGCTGTTTTCTGACGACCGGACGCGTCCGGTCCCTTCTGACCGGACGCAGGCCAGAGTCCGGTCGCTGCTGTTTCGCGCGTTTTCGTTCGCGGCTCGTTCGTTCTTGATCGGATTCGAGTTCCGTCTTTTGGGTTGGCTTTCTAGGGTTGTCTAGTGTCCCGCTGTGCTTCTAGGAAGCATCCACCCTACATCCAGGGTCGTGGACATTGGCAAGCTCTAGGCTTCGCTTTTGGGGTTGGTTTTGGGACAGTGGCATCTAGTTTCCGAAAGGAAATTTTGAAGCTCCCATTCACCCCCCCCCTCTGGTCGCTTTCGGGTAGCTTCTCGGTCCTTCAATTGGTATCGGAGCAGGTTAAGGATCTTCCACCTTAGCCGGTTCCAGATCCACCGAAGGCGACATGGATCGCGGCGTGGGCAAACCGCCGTTTTTCGATGGGACGAACTATGCGTATTGGAAGATACGTATGTCGGCCTATTTGCAGAGCTTGGGCGCTTCGATCTGGGATATTTGCAACTCCCCTGATTACGTGGTCTTGGCTGCTCGTGTGACTCAACAGCAGGTCGATGAGCACGATGCCAATAGCCGAGCCCGGAATGCTCTTTTCTCTTGTTTGAGCATGGGTGAGTTTGATCGCGTTTCTCACCTCGCTACGGCTCGGGAGATCTGGGACACTCTCATGCGTTTTCATGAGGGCACCTCTCAAGTCAAAACCCGACTCTACGAGTCGTTCAAGCGAGAGTATGAGAACTTTAGACATCAACCTGGCGAGAGCATAGAAAGTTTATTCGCTCGCTTTCAGGTGATTGTCAACAGGATGAGGGCTAACAGAGAGCAGTTGCCATTTGACGATCATGAGCGTGCTTTGAAGCTTTTGCACACTCTTGACCGTTCGGTGTGGGACTCCAAGGTTCAGGCAATCATCGAATCGCCGAACTATGAGACCCTCACCTGCGACGAGCTTTTCAGTAAGCTCAAGTCCAGTGAGATTGATGCTATGGCGAGGGCTTCTTTTGAAAATCCTTCTCGCCCGTCCATGGCTTTGGTTTCCGGCTCTTCCTCTAACCCCTCAGCTGGCTTTGCGCTTTCTTCTCTCTTTTCTGTGACAGAGGACCAGCTGGAGTCTTTGGGAGACGATGAGTTGGCTTTGCTTGCCAACCGGTTCTCGCGGTTCCACAACAACCGCATGAACCGTCGTCGAGGAGGAGGACGCACGGGATGCTACGAGTGCGGCGACCCCGACCACTTCATCGCCGACTGCCCCAAGAAGAAGAACAAGCACTCGGGCAAGGGCGAACATGGGCGCAAGCGCGACTCCAAGTACAAGGAGAAGCACGTCCCCCCAAGGCACAAGAAACGGGGCGGCTTCGACAAAGAGTACATCAAGAAGAAGTACTTGGAGAAGCAGCAAGCTGAGCAGCGCGCGTTCTTCGCCACGCTCAGCGACGTCGACGGCTCGGATGACGACTCCGCTAGCTCGAGCGATGACGAGTCCGAGAAGAAGAAGAGGATCGAGGACAAGCTGAACGGCCTCTGCTTCTTCGCCGACGACGACGGCTTCTGCACCATGGCGCTCGGAGATGAGGTCGACGGCGAGCCGGAGCGTACCCCTCGGAACGACGACGACGACGACACCTCCCAGGTATCTCTCACCTACGACGAGCTTTCCTCCGAGGTTGAGAAGTTGACTGCTGCCCTCCTTAGCCAAGATAAGTTGCTTAGGCGTGCCGCTAGAGAGCGCAAGGAGTTTAGGCAGAAATGGGAGGACACGGTGAAGGAGCTTGAGTTCGCTCGGTCCACCGTGGTAGTGTCGGAGGAGGCGGAGTGCGAGTCGTGCACCGCGCACATGACTGACCTTCTCACTCTGAGAGGTAAGTATGTTGCGTTGGTTGGAGAGGTGGATGAGCTCCGTGCTAGGCCGCAGCTGTTGGGTGCGTGCAAGACTTGTCCTGTCTTGCAATCTGAGTTGGCAGAGAAGAATGCCAAGCTTGAGTCTTTAGAGAAGGCCAGCTCAGATAGCACTTGTGTCTCGAGGTGTGCTTTGTGTGAGGGGCTGGAGATGGAGATTGCAAATGTAAAGCATGGCAAGATGCAAACCGAGGAAGAAAACACATACCTTCGGACCATCTTGTCATGGGTCTCCTGTAGTGAGCCGCAGCTCGGGATGATGATCTCCCAATTCAAGCGAGCTGCCGGTGCCCCTGGTGTAGGTCTTGGCCCGAGTGTTGATCTCTCAGCTTTTGGTAAGATTGGAGAGTCTAGTGGTCTGAACCCATGTGAGAAGCCCAATTCCACCACTACTCCCAAACTTGCCAAGCTTCCACTCAAAGAGCCAGCCAAGCCTATCACCAAAGATGGTATGGTTGAGGAACCCCCGAGAGCTCCTCCCAAGAACCCAGTTTGGGCACCCAAGCCAAACCACCTCAGAAACAAGCTTGATGCTATGCCACCCATCCGAGAGGAGTTGCCACAGAAGGGCAAAGGCAAAGTGAGCCACACCCACAGTCCTGGTCACCAACAACCCCCTTTGCGTGCGGTGAGGTACCAGTGTGATTTCTGTGGGAGGGATGGTCACTTGAGTGAGTTCTGCTTTAGGCGCAAGAGAGAGGCGCGCCGTGCTAGGGAGATGCAGAACCCGGACATGTTTCACCCAGCTCGTGGTGGACATGCTCCGAAGCCTCAGGGGAGAGCTGCTAGGTCTGGAGGGAAGCGTACCCAGTCTAGGCAGCAGGAGAGAGCCCCTAGGAGGGAGACTAGGCCTAGAGGTCCAAGACCTCAGTTTGTTAGGCCTAGGCAGGAGAGAGCTCCGAGGAGAGACGCTAGAGCAGTTGAGCCCCAGGCTCCTAGGCGTAGACCTCGTAGAGAGCGTGCCCGACGGGGTCCTGCTTTTGCAGGTAACGGACCCCGTGTCGGAGGCTTTGTTGAGCGCTTTCCCCCACCGCAGTTTGGGTATCGCGGTGAGCGCTTCTTCCCCAGCGGACCACGTTTTCCTCAGCGTGGTGATCGCTTCCCTCGTAGACGTACTAGGAATGGTTTTTCTGCTAACCGTTCTTTTGAGCAGCCGGCCCAACACTGGTATTACCCTTATTTCACTAACCCCAGTGTTGGACCGTATGCTCACCCTATGTCTTTCTATTGATGTAGGTAAGACGGTTGGAGGACGTTTGGTTGGTGGATTCCGGTTGTTCGAGGCACATGACCGGAAACACCAAGTGGTTCTCCAGCCTTAGCCCGGTCGCCGGAAAGGAGTACATAACCTTCGGCGACAATAGTAAAGGTAAGGTGTTGTCTCGTGGAACTGTGCGGGTTAATGAGCACTTTGTGTTGCGCGATGTTGCTCTTGTTTCTAACCTGCATTTTAACTTGCTTTCTGTTTCGCAACTTTTTGATGATGACTATGAGATTCGTTTCAAACCGAACCTTAGTCGCATCTTAGATCCTCAGGGCGATCTTGTATGTCTGATTTCGCCCTTTGGGAAAGTCTTTTGCGCGAATTTCTCGGAGTCGTTTGGTTCTTCTCGCTGTCTTTTGGCTAGTCCTTCTTCTTCCGATCTTTGGAAGTGGCATAGGAGGCTCGGTCACTTAAGCTTCGACTTGCTTGCAAGACTTAGCTCACTTGGCCTAATCCGAGGATTGCCCAAGCTTTCGATGGAGAAGGATCTAGTTTGCCATTCTTGCAGACATGGGAAGATGGTTGCTGCTTCCCACCATCCAGTGACTAAGGTCATGACCTCGCACCCCGGAGAGCTTTTGCATATGGACCTTGTTGGTCCGGCTCGGGTGAGCTCGGTTGGTGGCAAGTGGTATGTTTTGGTTGTTGTTGACGACTTTTCGAGATATTCATGGGTCTTCTTTTTAGCTGAGAAGACCGAGACTTTCTCCTTCGCTCGCAATCTGATTTTGCGTCTTCAGAACGAGTTCCCTTTGAACTCGATGCGAGCGATTAGAAGTGATAATGGTTCCGAGTTTAAAAATTCGGATTTTGAGATGTTTTGTAATCGCCTTGGTTTGGAGCATCAGTTTTCTTCCCCCTATACACCACCCCAAAATGGTGTTGTAGAGAGGAAGAATCGGACCCTTGTTGAGATGGCCAGGACGATGCTTGATGAGCATAGGACTCCTAGGCGCTTTTGGGCCGAAGCCATGAACACTGCATGCTACATTTCGAATCGCATTTTTCTGAGAGTGTTTTTGAAGAAGACCTCTTATGAGTTGCGTTTTGGTCGCCAGCCCAAGGTGAGTTATTTTAGAGTCTTTGGTTGCCACTGTTTTATATTGAAAAAAGGCAACCTGGACAAGTTTGAGTCTCGTTCTTCTGACGGTGTGTTTTTGGGTTATGGCACTCACACTCGAGCTTATCGTGTACTTAACCTTGACACTAACCGAGTCATGGAGACATCAGATGTCACCTTCGACGAGACTCTTGTTTCTCCTTCTTCTCGTTTTGAGCGTGCAGGTGATCATGAGGTTGGAGAGCCTCTTTTTGATGACGAGGACGAGGGTGCTGAAGGTATAGATGATCCAGCACCCCCTCCACCTGCCGTGCCGCAAAGAGCGGCCTCGACGACGACTCACGGCCCCGACACTTCTTCTTCCTGGGGGCCGTGGGATCCTCCACCTCGCGCGGTACCTTTTGTACCCGGGGTGGAACCAGCTGCTGTTGAGGGGGAGGTCACTTCTTCCCGGGAGGCGCCACGACATATCCAGCGCCAGCACCCCCCTGAACAGATGATCGGCGACATCGACGAGCGAGTTACTCGCTCCAGGTCACAGCACATCTCGCACTTTGCTCATTCTGCTTTTGTTGCGTCTTTTGAGCCCCGAGATGTTGGACACGCATTGACGGATCCGGATTGGGTCAATGCCATGCATGAGGAGCTAGAGAACTTTGAGCGAAATCGGGTTTGGGTTCTAGTGCCACCACCTCCTGACTGTAAACCTATTGGGACAAAATGGGTATTTAAAAACAAGCAAGGAGAGGAGGGCCACATTGTGAGAAACAAGGCCCGGCTTGTAGCGAAGGGTTATAGTCAGAAGGAGGGGATAGATTATGAGGAGACCTTCGCTCCTGTAGCTCGTTTGGAGGCTATTAGGATACTCTTGGCTTATGCTGCATCCATGGGTTTCAAACTTTTTCAAATGGATGTCAAGAGTGCCTTCTTAAACGGCTACATTGAGGAGGAGGTCTATGTCCAGCAACCCCCCGGTTTTGAAAATCCCAAGTTTCCAAACCATGTCTTTAAACTCCACAAAGCTTTGTATGGTTTGAAACAAGCCCCTAGAGCCTGGTATGAGAGATTAAAAACCTTTTTGCTAGCTAAGGGTTTTAAAATGGGATGTGTAGATAAGACGCTCTTTCTCCTCCGGCAAGGCAAAGATACTCTCTTGGTCCAAATTTACGTGGATGATATCATTTTCGGTGGTTCTTCTCACGTTTTGGTTGCCAAGTTTGCAGATACTATGAGCAGGGAGTTCGAGATGAGCATGATGGGCGAGCTGACTTTCTTTCTCGGGTTGCAAATTAAGCAATCCCGAGAGGGGACGTTTGTGCACCAGGGCAAGTACACGAGGGACTTGCTGAAGCGGTTTGACATGGGTGAGGCCAAGCCTCTTCCGACGCCCATGTCGACGACGACTGCCCTGGATGCCGACACGGATGGAGAAGCAGTGGACCAGAAGGAGTACCGCAGCATGATTGGATCGCTGCTCTACCTGACGGCGACACGGCCGGACATTCAGTTCGCCGTGTGCTTGTGCGCGCGCTTTCAGGCTTCGCCACGCACTTCTCACCGTCAGGCGGTGAAGCGCATATTCAGGTACCTTCATTTCACGCCTGAGTTCGGGATTTGGTATTCTGCTTCCTCCACTCTCTCGCTTTGCGGTTATTCCGATGCCGATTTTGCTGGTTGTCGCATTGAGCGCAAGTCCACTTCTGGGACTTGCCAGTTTATTGGGTCTTCTCTTGTGTCGTGGTCTTCTCGCAAGCAGTCTAGTGTCGCTCAGTCTACCACGGAGGCTGAATATGTTGCTGCGGCTAGCTGCTGTTCCCAGTTACTCTGGATGATGGCCACTTTGCGTGATTTTGGTTTGAGCTTTACTCGAGTTCCTTTGCTTTGTGACAGCACGAGTGCCATTAGCGTTGCTAAGAACCCCGTGCTTCACTCGAAAACCAAACACATTGATGTGCGCTTTCATTTCTTGCGAGACCACCAGGAGAAGGGTGATATCGACCTTCGCCATGTCGATACTCATCACCAATTGGCTGATATTTTTACCAAGCCTTTAGACGAATCAACCTTTAATCGGTTGAGGGGTGAGCTTGGTGTGTGTTTCCCCTTTTAGATGGGGGAAGCATTTTGAGATGTACAGACTGACTCTTTTATTTTGAGGCTCTTTTCTTTTGAGTTTCTTGAGTCTTTCCATTTGGTATCTTCTTTCTTTCAGTTTTGTGTCGGGCATACGCATTTACATTCTGAGCTTCATGTCTATAATCACTAGAATGTAATTATGCTCTTGTTAGTATTGCTCTGATACTTATGATGATGCTTGTAGCTTATGCTCCTTCTGATCACTGTTACATGTTATGAGCGAGCTATTTTTGGAATGGTGAATTATGCCTAATGTATATAAATCTGAAAATGTTCACCATTGAGATATGCAACTAGCATGTGTAGGGTGTGTTGAGTCCATTCCTGCTTTTCATATATGCTAGGTTGCTATGTCTCTAGTTCTGAGTCATTCACTTGCTTGGTTGTTCATAACTTGCTTAAAATCTGAACCAAGTATTGTTGAATTGAAAAGATCGAGATGGGATTGCTTGTCAACACCTCATGGTATTGAGACTGTTTCTCATTGCACTTTGAGTTAAACTTGAGCCATGTAGTGTATGACCGAAACCGTTGCTTTAAGCTTCTGATTGCTTCGGCATAGGCTTCGCACGATTGAAAAGTTAGGCAATGACAAGCTTTCAACCTCTCGCAATCACATGCCAAAAATGAACTTGTGAATTCTTTTACCGCTGCAACTCCGATATGAATTTGAAATCACAAGTATATGCTTCATTCCTATGCATGATGATTGAACTTTGCTAGGGGTAGTTCACCTTGTATATATGCTTAGCACTTGTTTGGATTCCTTCTATACATGTCAAGTGCTATTTTGATGGTGACTATCCTTTTGGCTTAAAACTGCTCACATGCTCATATGCTTCATATTTCGTATAAGTGATCAGTCTGAGCCTTTGCTATTTGAGTGCTTAATTGAGATGTTGGAGCTATGCTGATTAGAGCATCTCTGCACTCTTTTGACTATATACTTGAAGCTCCTAACTTGCATTTTGACTTCATATGCATTTTGGAAGGAGATCTTGTGTTCAGGGGGAGTTTTCGTGAAGAGAGTTGCTCCTCCGATACCTTTTTGGCCTTGATAAGTGCATTTTCAACTAGGGGGAGAAATTTATGCAAATCATTTGTTCTAGTTGCTTGCATTTGTCGAGGGGGAGTTTGCTAGTTGTGTTGAGCCGTTGCCCGTTGCCTCTGTCTTGAGGGACTAGCAAACGTTCCGAGCTTTTCATGAGCTTTCATAAGCTTTTTCTTTTGGCTTTCAATTGGTATCGTCTGGTGTGCTTTCCCATTTGGTTTGGGTTGATTTCCAATTGGTTCGGAGTGATTTTCTTGCTAGTTGTGTTGAGCCTCTGTGCCTCTATCTTGAGGGACTAGCATTTTGCTTCTGTTGTCCTCCGATCTTCAATTGGTATCTGCTAGCGGTGTTGAGCCTGTTCTACCTCTTCTTGAGGGCTAGCTTTGCTTTGCTTGGTTGCGTCGAGCCGTTGCCCATGTCTTTGGGGACCAAGTTTTCGCTTCATCCACTTGACCTTCTTTGGCTTTTGTTAGGCTTTTGGGTCATTTGGTTGGGTTTTCTCTTCCTACTCCTTCCTACCTCTTTCTTCTTATTCATGATTTGTTGTGGAGTTGACAATGCACTCATCAAGGGGGAGATTGCGGATACATGGGTGTATGCCGAGTCTCTGTGTGATGAGTGATTGTCAACGGAGATGATGCGCATGTTCTTTGGCTTGTGTTGTGCAGGTGTCGAGCACGGAGACAGTGATCGATGGCGGGTGAAGGTCAAGTTGCGACGTGCCGTGCCGACGGACCGGGCGCGATGAAGGATGGGCGTGCCGTGTGGCGGACGTGCCATGCCGATGTATCGGACGGTGAAGGGCGGACGTGGACTTGGACTGATGGACTGGAGGCCGGAGGATCAGCTGTGGTGGCTGGCAGCCTGCGACAGCGACAAGCGGAGAAGTGCGATCATGTCGGTGGAAGGGGTGCACAGGCGGTGCATCCCCTCTACGACGCCGGTTTGTTGGTAGAGCCAGGGAAAAACCAACGGTGGACGGTTTCCAGGTTTGGGCCTCAAAACCTGGGTGCTGGGTTTCCAGGTTGAGCCACAAAACCTGGGCGTGAAGGTTTCCAGGTTGAGCCTCAAAACCTGGGCGTGGGCCGGTTTCCGAGTTTGGGCCTCAAAACTCGGGCGCTGAGGGTTTCCGAGTTTGGCCACAAAACTCGGGCTGGAGGCTGGTTTCCCGGTTTGGGCCTCAAAACCGGGGGCTGATGGAAAAGGCTGGTTTCCCGGTTTGGGCCACAAAACCGGGGGTGCAGAGTGGTGGCGGCACGTGGCGGCGATCCAGAGGTTGCGTCGAGGCAACGCTTCGGTTCGAGCGGGCGTGGCCGTCGGATCTACCTACCACCAGCGGGTGGACCAGATTAGCCTTAGGGTTTTCCTGGCCCGCTCTGTAATTAGAGTAGAGAGGGGTAGAGTAGGAAATAGACTTAGTCTAGGTTAGTATAAGTAGTCCAGGGGAGACACCCTCCTCCCCATCTCATTTTCAGCTATCTCAGTTAGAGCTTTCATTTCCTAGGGTTTCCACTCTCCCACACCCCTGCTTTAGCTAGTTGAGATCCGCAGAGAAACTCCACTCTGTGTACTGTTGATTCGAGGAAGTGAGGCCGTATCCTCACCTTGGAGCACTGATCGATGGTTTGATTTGCGTCCTTGATTCGAGTTCGTGGCTGTGATTTCCGTTTTGCTTGTGTTCTTCGCGGAATCCTTTTTTGCTCCACGATTTTCCCGTCGCTTGATCTCTTTGCTCGGTTCATCTTTTGCAATTCCGTTTGAACCAAGTTGTTCTAGATCGTGAGGCACTTCTTTCTACCGAAGGAAACATCCTCTAACCTCACGGTCTAGGAGATCGATCGATTTTTCGTTTCGGGTCACTTTTCTTCCCTTCCCCCGAAATTCTTCGATTCACCGATTTGGAGTTAGGTTCGAGCCATGATCTCTTAGAGATAGCTCACTAACCTCCTTGTGACTTCACTCACCAAGTTTGATCCCTAGAGGATTTGTTTTGGGTGAGTTTGAGTCGGATCGGTCGAAGAACAGTGGGGCTGCGGGGTGACCGGACGCTAGGTCACGGGGTGACCGGACGCTCAGCGTGTGAGTCCGGTCGTTGAATGTTCTCGCTGTGTTCGGCTTTTATACTGACCGGACGCACTCTGACCGGACGCTCTATACAAACGACCGGACGCTCCCTTCAGTGAGTCCGGTCAGAAACAGAGAGGTTCCAGAAACGTTTTTCTGTGACCGGACGCGTCCGGTGCCTGGTGACCGGACGCTCTGGTGAGTCCGATCGTTTCCGGTGTTTTGTTTTGCTTGACCGGACGCTGGTTTTTGGAACTGATCGGACGCGCTGCTCGCACTGTTCCCGGGTTTTTGTCTCATCTGACCGGACGCTCAGTGAACGACCGGACGCTTGAGTTCCGTGCGTCCGGTCGCGAACAGAGAGCTCCCAGAGCTGTTTTCTGACGACCGGACGCGTCCGGTCCCTTCTGACCGGACGCAGGCCAGAGTCCGGTCGCTGCTGTTTCGCGCGTTTTCGTTCGCGGCTCGTTCGTTCTTGATCGGATTCGAGTTCCGTCTTTTGGGTTGGCTTTCTAGGGTTGTCTAGTGTCCCGCTGTGCTTCTAGGAAGCATCCACCCTACATCCAGGGTCGTGGACATTGGCAAGCTCTAGGCTTCGCTTTTGGGGTTGGTTTTGGGACAGTGGCATCTAGTTTCCGAAAGGAAATTTTGAAGCTCCCATTCACCCCCCCCCCCTCTGGTCGCTTTCGGGTAGCTTCTCGGTCCTTCACAAACCCATGTTAAAAGCCAGTCTAGTTATCCATGATGTCATTTCAATATTTCCAGTGCGTTGATCAAATTTAGACCAGTAGTCCGCCATGGCTTTGGCGGGTGATATTTTTTTGTGGTTTACTAGAGCATAAAGCAGCAGCATTTTAGGCTTTTTAATTGGTCTCAAGTCAGGCCTTGGAAAGAGTGTGATACTAATATATTTGTGGAAAAACCTGAGCGTGGGGTTGTGGATATTACTTGTACGGGGCAAGCTTGGGTCCCTATTCCTAGCAATACTTTTCCAGAATTCATTTCTATTGAATCTCGTACAGGCGGATTCCAAGCTCAGCAAGCATGAATCATTAAAGTTTAGATTCTTGCTGAACTGCCTCCACGTTAAAGAATGTTCTTCATTAAAAAGCCAAAATGTTATGTGATTAGCAGATATTTGCATTGTGGCCAGAAATTCCATTGTGAGGGGAAGGATTCCCTCATCGTTAATCTTCCATGCATCTTCCCATCCCAAGGTTCGAGAAATATAGAGAAACTCACTGTCCATACCAGTGCGACTTAGCAAGTCAGCGTCGATGTGGCGGGTGTGAACGAACTCCCTCTCACTGAGGATGTTCCGGGCCTGCCGCTCCCGATCACTCTGCCAGATGATATTATTGATGGAGTTCAGGATGCGGATGGTCGGTCCAGCCTGGTGTGTGGGCGGAGAGTCCCGATCCACCGACATTTCGTTGGTGGATGGAGTACCCCACCCGGCGCTCTCCTCATCACTCCCAGCAAAGCGAATGTGAGTGTTTGCTCTCGACGAACTTCCCTCGCCCTTACTCTTCTTCTTCTTGCCGGTGAAGAAGTTCTTGAGAGGGCCCATGACTTCCTTGCTAGTGCTCAAGGTGGCTGGTGTTTTTGTGTTTTGAGTGAGTTGTAGGAGCTTGCATGGGGTGTGGGTAGCATTTATAGGCTGAGGATGGAAGGGGGGAGGCTGGAAACCTCACCCTGTTGGCGAGCGCCAGTAATATGAGGCGGGCGCCACCCCCCTTGGCTGAATTTCACTCCAACTCACCCCTCCTTTCATCTAGTGCTCTTCTTGTCACTCTCCATCACATGTGCACCAAAATTTTTGGGTAGAGATGTGTCCAAAAGGTGGAGTGAAGAGGAGGAGACATGAGGAGACATGGGAGTGAGTGATTGGATTGAAATGAGCAAAGCCATGGGTCTCCCTTGGTGTTATTTGGGTCTAGGAGGTAGGTGTAAAAGTCTAGAGATTGGCTAGTGCTTCCTAGTGCACCCTAGGGTGGCGGGTGCCAGCATGGGGTGGCGGGCGCCACCCCTATGGCTGCCCTAAGCCCCCTAGGAGCCACCTAATCACTCTAGTAAACATCTATTTTGCAGGAAAATTAATTTGCTTAAGTAGAAACAAAAATTTAAATGAGGGGATAAAAACTTACCTTAGCCTAACTCACCTTGATTAGTAGCTTTGGATTCCACTTAGTGTCTTGTCATGGTGGTTGTGGCGGAGTGTCGGCACCGACGAACCTTGATGACGGGTGTTTTTCCGGTCGCGGTGTGAACTCGAATTTCTCCTCCTTTCCACTGATGTGGAGCTGAATTTCTCCAGCTCCTACATCAATGGTGGACTTTGCAGTGCTCAGAAATGGCCGTCCCAAGATCAATGGTGTCCGGTGGTCAGGATTAATATCCAGAACCACGAAATCCACCGGAACAAAGAGATTCCGAATTTTCACCGGAATATTCTCTGCTATTCCCGCGGGATATCGGAGCGATTGATCGGCTAGCTGCAGACACATAGAAGTAGGGAACAAGGTATGATGATTTAATTTATCATATATTACCTTGGGCATGACGCTGACGCTTGCTCCCAGATCACAGAGTGCATGCTCGAAGTGCTGCTCTCCAATTGAACATGCGATCGTTGGGTTTCCTGGGTCCTTCTTCTTTTCTAGGAGTTGGTTTAAAATGACCACACTGCAATCTTCGGTCAATTTAACCACATTCCTACTTGGAATTGGTTTCTTCTTATTGAGCATGTCTCTCAAATATTTTGCATAAGTTGGAACCTGCATAGCGTCAATAAATGGCACATGTATATATAATTTTTGAATTACCTCGACGAATTTCTTGAATTGGTCGTCTTCCGTCGGATTTCTGTTTCGATCTGGAAAAGGTAATACATGTGTATCATAGAATTCATGAGGAGCAGTTCGTACCTTGGATGAAGGTTCAGCTGGGGTCTCCTCTTCTTCGTCTTCTTCAACATTAATAATATTTTTCTTTGCAGCAAAATTACTACTAGGAACTAAATTAGGATGAGCTGGATCACGAGTGGATTTACCACCTCTCGTGGTTACAGCTTTTAATTCCTCATAGTATTTAATTGGAGATTTAATGTTATCTACTTTTTGCTCTAATCTCTTATTAAAATTAATTTGTTCCTTAAATGCTTCAGAAAAATCTTTCAGTTTAGCATAAATTCCTTCTAACATTTTATCATGTTCAATTAATTTACTATTTATGCTATCATTAATTCTACCTTGATTAGAAACTAATTTTCCAATAGGAGAATTAAATATGGAGGTTTGAGGCATACCTTTATTATTCCATTGTTGGATCATTGGAATTGGAGGTTCTCCGTAGCCACCATTATTAAGAAGGGATTTGGCATCCTCTTTCTTAATTTCTGCTTGACCTTCACTTGACGAAGCGGCTCTTTGCTTGGCGTAGTACTCCTTTGCAGCGCGATCTCTCTTCTCATTTATTCTTTGCTCTAGCAATTTTACCAAAGTTTGCAGGGTAACAGAATCAGCTTGCTTAATTTCAGACATACCTCTAGCACGTTTTTCTGTCCATCCTTGATTCGCCACCATTGTCTCGATCAGTTTGGTTGCCTTCTCTACAGTGAGAAAGAGGTATGCACCTCCGGCGGCAGCATCAATGTGTTGTCGAGATTCTTGCTGGAGTCCATGGTAGAAGCTCTGGATCAAGTACCAGTCTTGCATACCATGGTGGGGACAGTTTTCAACATACTCTTGTAGTCTCTCCCAAGCTTCAGTGATTGTTTCTTCGTCTCCCTGTCCAAAGTTGGAAATCTTGCTATGGAAAAGAATAGTTTGACTTATCGGGCAGAACTTGTTGAGGAATTGATCCGCGCATCTCACCCACGTCAGCAGGTGTCCAGAGTTGAAGAGGAACCACTGCTTCGCTTTTTCCACTAATGAAAATGGAAAAAGACGAAGTCTAATGGCATCCTGCGAAACTCCCTGCACAGAGATTGTACTACATATCTCCAGAAAATTCCGGAGGTGAGCATTGGCATCCTCGGAAGGTTTGCCATTAAATGCAATAGCTTGAGCCATACGTATTAGGTGAGGTTTAAGCTCAAAATCTACATTACTAGTAGAAGGTAACACTGGAATGTGAGCAAGAGTAGGCATGGAATACTCACAGAGTGTTTTGGTCGACGTCGATGTTGATGACGATGTCGGCGTTGGTGTTGATCGATCGGTGGAGCAGCTTGGTTCGTCAGTCACTTTTGACTGGGATTCTTGTCTTGACGAACTCCTCTCGCGAAGCTCCGGGTTCTTCCTCGGAGGAGTGAGATTAGCTCTCGCTCTCCTAAGAATGGTCTCGGGATCTTCTTGATAGTTGCTCGGAAGATTGAATCCGGCCATGGCTACTTGAACGATCACAAACAATGAACAATATATATATACCAGCTAGAACTACGGGGGGTTAATTCAATAGAAATCACAAAGAATTAATTCTAGTCAATTGCTTCCCCGGCAACGGCGCCAGAAATGCTTGTTGACTCTTGCTAACGTCGTCACTAGGAGTAGACTATGGAATCTATCCCCGGCAACGGCGCCAGAAAAGCTTGTTGATACTTCTTAATGTAAGAAGTATAACTAACTATTCGTATGACTATTGGTAATTTACGCAAGCGCACAGAATAAGTCAATTGTAGCACTTCACCCGGGAGTAACCGAGTATCGTATTTATTTCCACAGGGAAGCGACTATGGCAGAACTAACACTAGGACTGCTATGAATAACTAGTGATTCTAGCAGGGTTGATCAAAATGTATGAATGGGGGTTGGTTTCTACTACTACCAAAAAGAAAAGAAAGAAAGACTAACTAAACTAAATCGGCGGGGTTTGGCCGATGAACAGATTAATGTTTTCCTACACACTTACGAACACAACTAACTTAGCAATAAAGAGTTTATCTAGTTCTTCGAACCATACACACCCTCTGGACTATTTACCTCAGACGTGCACAACGAGGTTTATGATTTAAAAACTAACCCAACTACGTGGTGGAATTCAAGGCTCCCAGGGCTGTCACCACCTGTTTGCTACCACAGCTATCCGGGGGGCTAGCCACAAACTAGGGTATAATTAGTCTAAGCACCGCGCTTACACTAATATATACTACTCTAATCTTACGTCCAAAACTAGAGCACTGATTACTCAGCGAAGAACCCAAACTAGATACAAAGTAAATACTAAGTTATTTATGATCGAAAGTAATCAACAAGAACAATAAGTAAAGAACTTAAAGTAAATGCTGAAAGTAGAAGAACACTAAGATAAATGAGGAAAGACTAGGAATTATACCAGAAACTCTTGGAAGATCCTCTATTACAACTCCAGCTCTTCTCTTCTACACTCTCGCTCTCACTCTAAGTCTCTCAACTAGAGTGTTACTTCACCAGAGCTTCGCTTACAAGAGAGTGGGACTAATGAGGTGAGGTGTGAGTACAAATGAGCTCGGGGGGTCCTATTTATAGCCTAAGGGACCTAGGGGGGTACTTATGGACCTAGGGTTAGGTCAGGGGGTGAGTGTGGTGGCGGGCGCCAGCCCTAGGTGGCGGGCGCCACCCCCCTGGCCGTTGGATCCATCGCCTTTGCTTCAACGGCATCCATGAGCTCCAGAGAGGCGGTTTCAAGGTCGGTTGCATGTCCAAAAACCGTCACATGGACAATTTGGGTCATGATCCATGTGACATCCCTTCTTGGCCCTTGGATGCAATGACCTAAGCGATCAATGGCTGCAAATGAGTGTGGCATGCCTCCCCTAGATTAGTGACGTGGCAGGGGAGGAGTTTGGGCCTCACTCCCCTGGCGGCCGCCAGTGATGGGTGGCGGGCGCCACCCCACCTTGGCCCAAAGTGAGCCCAGGTGAGTGTGCTCGCCTCCTGGTGGGTCCTCTTGGTCATTTTGCTCAAAAACCCTGCAATTACCTACATTCAAATAAAACTCAAGGACAAGTGGAAATCGTTAGTTTATAACGGGTTTTTGGTTGATTTTAGGTCCTTGTGTTGCGTTATATGACCTTGTTGATGCTAAGAATATGACACTTAGTGAGCATCAACACTTGTTAGCATCGGTATTTGGGGATTTCTCGACGTAGCCTTCCATCTACGTTCGGGACTTGGTTTTTAGGGGGGCAAACTTGTGCCGGTGCTTTTGGCGTTTGGTTTGCTATCGCTTTGTGGTGCCTCGCTGTGATCCTAGGGATCATCCACCCTCTTCCAAGGGTCGTGGGCATCACAGTTTCGATCGAAGCTTTCGGGGGTTGATTTTAGGACAATAGGCCAAAGTTTTGAGAGAAATTTTTGTGGCTCCCATTCACCCCCCCCCCCCTCTGGTCGCCTTGCTATTGCTTTCTCAGTCCTTCAATACCTGCAATATCGAGTCGATCCACAAGTACGTGTGTAAGAATACTACATACTATATACACATACTAGAGAGTTCAATGAAAACTATAAAAGAAACACTTACAAACAATAGCAGCTAAGGAGCGATTTGTCCAGTGCGTCCATGTGGCATAGCTGGTGTAATTCCTCCATCTGGACTAAGATTAGGTCATTGCAACGGAAGTAGTGATGGTTTCGAATTCGAACAGAAATCCAATTGACATCACCGTCTTTAGAAGCCTTCATGCACCATTTGTTGATTGCAAACATCTGCGTACCAAGTACATGTAAGTGATTGGGGTTCATTAAACTCCTGCCCGGTGCAAAATTTCCCCTCCATTCATCAACTACTTCCGCTCGTGGAAACTCCAGCCCAGTAGCAATATTGGCAATCGTGTCGTACGGGAGACCGCTGTCAATAATTTTTTTTTCAATTGAGTCCATTTCAGACAAAGTGGTCTCTCCAGATTTCCTCTGTACTCTGCCCATGTTTGAACCATACTGATTTTGCACAAATAATGGGGACAAAGGTTTTGATGTTTCCCTGAGCTGTGGAACACTCTTTCCCACTTTCTTCGTGCTTGATTGTTGTTTTTTTCAGACTTGATTAGAGAGCGTTCGTAATCTGATTTTCACGAAGCCTTTCAGGCTTCACGCATCTTGATACCATGCTGTTCCACCCTTTTCCATAACTCCTGTGGGTTTAACAAGAGGTAAGGCTTCAACCGGCTAAGGTGAAAGATCATTAACCCGCTCTGATACCAATTGAAGGACCGAGAATGCAACCAGAAAGCGACCAGAGGGGGGGTGAATGGGAGCTTCAAAATTCTTTTTGGAAACTTGTCGCCACTGTCCCAAGAATCAACCCTAAGAGCAAACCCTAGAGCTCGTAAGTGTCCATGACCCTAGATGTAGGGTGGATGCTTCCAAGAAGCACAGTGAGACACTACACGACTCTAGAAACCCAACGCAAAAATCAGAAATCAAAACTGACAACGAACGAACGAACCACGGACGAAACTGCGCGAACTCAGCAGCATCGGACGCTGGCCAGCATCCGATGTCAAAGCACCGGACGCGTCCGATGCAAACAGGGCAGTTCTGGAACATTACTGGACCAGCATCGGACGCTGCTACAGTGCAACCCTAGCGTCTGATGCCTGACCCACGGCGCGTCCGATGGCAACGGACGCTTCGATGGTCAGCGTCCGATGCTCCTTAAAATTCTCTGTCAGATGACACGTGGCAACGGACACTCTGGTGTGATGAACTCAGCGTTCGATGCCCCCAGACCCAGCGTCCGATGGTCCCGAAACAGCACTGTTCTTCCGCGAAATTCACCCGATCTCCTCCGAATCAAAAGCACTAAGGCTAATACTTGGTATGAGGAGTTCCAAGGATGTTAGTGAGCTATCCCAGAGGAATCATGGCTCGAACCTAACTCCAAATCGGTGAATTGGAAGATTTCGGGACTAAGGGTGCAAAAACCGATCCGGGACAAAAATCAACCGATCTACTAGCTCGTGAGGTTAGAGATGATTTCCTTCGGTGGAAGGAAGTGCCTCATGATCTAGAACAACTCAGTTCAAACGGATTTGCAAAAGACGCACCGAGCAAAGAGATCGATCGACGGGAAAAACGTGGAGAAAAGCAACCCGCGAAGAACACAAACAAAACACGAATCACAACCACGAATTTGCAACTGTGTGGCTACCACACGCTACAATAGTGAGATTACGGTCTCACTTCCTCGAAATCTCACGGACACAGAGGTATTGTTTTCTTCTCTATGGATCTCAGGTTCGCTACAGCAGGGAATGGGAGAGCAGGAAACCCTAGAAATAAAAGAGCAAATGACTGAGATACTTTGGGAGGTGGGTGTCTCCCCCTACTTATCCTAATTCTAATTCCCACTCTACCCCTAAGTATTTACAGAGCGACCCAGCCAAACCCTAAGGCTATCCTGGACCAACTTGTGGTAGATGCTGATCCGACGGCCACGCCCGCATAACTGGTAGCGTTGCCTCGACGCAACCTCACCGATTGCCGCCACGTGCCGCCACCGCTCTGCTTGTCCTTTTTCCGGACTCTGCCCCCGGTTTTGTGGCCGAAACTGGGAAACCAGGCCTTCACGTCCACCCCCGGTTTTGAGGCCCAAACCGGGAAACCAGCCACCAAGTCCATCCCCCAGTTTTGAGGCCGAAACCGGGAAACCCGACGTTCGTTGCCTGAGTTTTGTGGCCCAAACTCAGAAACCCGCAGCGCCCAGGTTTTGAGGCCCAAACCTGGAAACCGTCCTCAGCCCGTGTTTTGTGGCCCAAACTCGGCAAACCCGCAGCACCCAGGTTTTGAGGCCCAAACCTGGAAACCGTCCACCCGGTGGTTTTTCTATGGCTCAACCACCAAACCGGAGCTGTAGAGGGGATGCACCGCCCGTGCACCCCGTCCACCGACACGTGTCCCTAGGTCCTCGACCCGAGCAACACCATGCCCCGCAAATCTTCGCTCGTCGCTGTCCCAGGCTGCCAGCCACCACAGCAGATCCTCAGGCCACCGGTCCCTCAGTCCAAGCCTCACGTCCGCCCTTCACCGCTCCCGGTCCGTCGGCACGGCACGTCTCTACTTGACCTTCACCTTGCCCTTGATCACTGTCTCCGTGCTCGACACCTGCACAACACAAGCCAAAGAACATGCGCATTAAACCCGTTGACAATCACTCATCACTCGAGACTCGGCATACACCCATGTATCCGCATTGCTGATTTTGAACCCTGAGATGTTGGACACGCTTTGACGGATCCGGATTGGGTCAATGCCATGCATGAGGAGTTAGAAAATTTTGAGCAAAATCGGGTTTGGGTTTTGGTTCCACCTCCTCCAGACTGTAATCCTATTGGGACAAAATGGGTTTTCAAAAACAAACAAGGAGAGGATGGCCACATTGTGAGGAACAAAGCGAGACTTGTGGCCAAGGGTTATAGTCAGAAGGAGGGGATAGACTATGAGGAGACTTTTGCTCCTCTAGCTCCTTTGGAGGCCATTAGGATACTCTTGGCTTTTGCTGCATCCAAAGGGTTCAAACTTTTTCAAATGGATGTCAAGAGTGCCTTCTTAAACGGCTACATAGAAGAAGAGGTGTATGTTGAACAACCCCTCGGTTTTGAAAATCCCAAGTTTCCAAACCATGTTTTTAAACTCCACAAAGCTTTATATGGTTTGAAACAAGCCCCTAGAGCCTGGTATGATAGGTTGAAAACCTTTTTGCTTGCTAAGGGTTTTAAAATGGGATGTGTGGATAAAACGCTCTTTCTCCTCGAGCAAGGCAACGACACTCTCTTGGTCCAGATTTACGTGGATGATATCATTTTCGGTGGTTCTTCTCACGCTTTGGTTGCCAAGTTTGCAGATACATTGAGCAGGGAGTTCGAGATGAATATGATGGGCGAGCTGACTTTCTTTCTCGGATTGCAAATTAAGCAATCCCGAGAAGGGACGTTTGTGCACCAGGGCAAGTACACCAAAGACTTGCTGAAGAGGTTCGATATGGGTGAGGCCAAGCCTCTTCCAACACCCATGTCGACCACGACGGCCCTGGATGTGGATGTGGACGGAGAAGCTGTGGACCAGAAGGAGTACCGAAGCATGATCGGGTCGCTGCTCTACCTGACGGCGACACGCCCGGACATCCAGTTCGTGGTGTGCCTGTGCGCGCTTTCAGACGTCGCCGCGCACTTCTCACCGTCAGGCGATCAAGCGCATTATGAGGTACCTTCGTTTCACACCTGAGTTCGGGATTTGGTATTCAGCTTCCTCCACCCTCTCCCTTTGCGGTTTCTCTGATGCCGATTTTGCTGGTTGTCGAGTTGAGCGCAAGTCAACTTCTGGGACTTGCCAGTTTATTGGTTCTTCTCTTGTATCATGGTCTTCTCGCAAGCAGTCTAGTGTCGCTCAGTCTACCACATAGGCTGAATATGTTGCTGCGGCTAGCTGCTGTTCTCAGTTGCTTTGGATCATGGCCACTTTGCGTGATTTTGGTCTGAGCTTTTCTCGTGTTCCTTTGCTTTGTGACAGCACGAGTGCGATTAGCGTTGCTAAGAACCTCGTGCTTCACTCGAAGACCAAACACATTGATGTGCGCTTTCATTTTCTGCGAGACCATTATGAGAAGGGTGATATCGACCTTCGCCATGTCGATACTCATCATCAGTTGGCTGATATTTTCACCAAGCCTTTGGACTAATCAACCTTTAATCGGTTGAGAGGTCAGCTTGGTGTGTGTTTTCCCTTTTAGATGGGGGTAACATTTTGGTTCTTATATCATAGACTGACTATTTTTCGTTTGTCTTGTTTTCTTTTAGTTTAGTCTTTTGCATTTTAGCATACGCTTTTACATTCTGAGCTTCATGTCTATAATCTTCAGAATGTGGCTATGCTCTATGTAGTATGCTCCGATGCTTTATGTTGATGCTTGTAGCTTATGCTCTTTCTGATCACTGATACATGTTGTGAGCTGAGCTATTTTTCAAATGGTGAATTTGCCTAATGAACATAAAACTTGAAAATGTTCACCATTGAGATATGCAACTAGCATGTGTAGGATTTGTTGAATTCACTCGTGCTTTTCATATATGCTAAGTTGCTATGTCTCTAGTTCTGAGTGACTCACTTGTTTGGTATGTTCATATTCTGTTTAAAATTTGAACCAAGTTTTAATTGAATTGAAAAGATCGAGATGGGACTGCTTGTCAACACATCACGGTATCGAGACGGCTTCTCATTGCACTTTGAGTTAAACTTGAGTCGTGTAGTGTATGATCGAAACCGATGCTTTAAGCTTCTGATTGCATTTTGCATAGGCTTCGCTCGGTTGAAAAGTTAGGCAATGACAAACTTTCAACCTCTCGCAATCACATGCTAAATTCTGAACTTGTGTTATTTCACCGCTGCAACTCCGATCTAAAATTGAAATCACAAGTTTATGCTTCATTCTATAGCATGATGTTTGAACTTTGCTAGGGGTAGTTCACCTTGTATACATGCTTAGCACTTGTTTGATTTCTTGTCTATACATGTGTAGTGCTATTTTGATGGTGAATACTTTTGGCTAAAACTGCTCACTTTGCTCATATGTACATATTTCGTATATGGTGATTAGTTTGAGCCTTTGCTAGCTTGTTATGGATGTTGTTCAGTCATCGGACCAAAACTGCATGAAGCATCTTTGCATTCTATCGACTATATTTCTAAAGCTGCTAACTTGCATTTTGACTCATATGCACTTTGGAAGGGGGAGAATTTCTCTTGTTGGCACATTTGATGGTGCATTTTTCTAAGGAAGAGACATTTTACTTGATGGTACATTTTCAACTAAGGGGGAGAATTTCTTGACAAATCATATGTGCCTTTTTGTGTTCAACTAAGGGGAAGAAGTTTTGGGGAGAAAATTTTTCACATCTTGTACCTTCCTTCCGAGTTGATCTAAAGGGGATCTCCTGGTTGGGTGCACTATTCAAGGGGGAGTTTGCTCGTGTTGCTTGAGTTTTTGAGCATTTTCAGTTGGTTCGAAGTGTTTCCTGCTAGTTGTGTTGAGCCTTGTGCCTCTATCTTAAGGGACTAGCAGTCGTGTTTTGTTTCAGTTGGTATCGAGCTTTCCTGCTAGCGGTGTTGAGCCTGTTCTACCTCTTCTTGAGGGCTAGCTTTGCTTTGCTTGGTTGCGTCGAGCCGTTGCCCATGTCTTTGGGGACCAAGTTGTCTTGCTCTTTCCACTTGACCTTCTTCGGCTTTGCTATGCTTTTGGGTCATTTGGTCGAGTTCTCTTTCTTCCTTCCTCCCTTCTTCTATTTCATTATAATTTGTGTGTGTAGTTGACAATGCACTCATCAAGGGGGAGATTGCAGATACATGGGTGTATGCCGAGTCTCGAGTGATGAGTGATTGTCAACGGGTTTGATGCGCATGTTCTTTGGCTTATGTTGTGCAGGTGTCGAGCATGGAGACAGTGATCGAGGGCAAGGTGAAGGTCAAGTAGAGACATGCCATGCCGACGGACCGGGAGCGGTGAAGGGCGGACGTGAGGCTTGGACTGAGGGACCAGTGGCCTGAGGATCAGCTGTGGTGGCTGACAGCCTGGGACAGCGACGAGCGGAGACTTGCGTGGCATGGTGTTGCCTGGGTCGAGGACCTGGGGACACGTGTCAGTGGACAGGGTGCATGGGCGGTGCATCCCCTCTACAGCTTCGATTTGGTGGTAGAGCCAGAGAAAAACCATCGGGTGGACGGTTTCCAGGTTTGGGCCACAAAATCTGGGTGCTGCGGGTTTGCCGAGTTTGGGCCACAAAACTCGGGCTGAGGACAGTTTCCAGGTTTGGGCCTCAAAACCTGGGCGCTGGCGGGTTTCTGAGTTTGGGCCACAAAACTCAGGCGACGGACGTCGGGTTTCCCGGTTTCGGCCTCAAAACCGGGGGATGGACTTGGAGGCTGGTTTCCCGGTTTGGGCCTCAAAACCGGGGGTTGGTCGTGAAGGCCTGGTTTCCCGGTTTCGGCCATAAAACCGGGGGGCGAAGTCCAGGAAAAGGACAAGCAGAGCGGTGGCGGCACGTGGCGGCAATCGGTGAGGTTGCGTCGAGGCAACGCTACCAGTTGTGCGGGCGTGGCCGTCGGATCACCACTATCTTCAAGTTAGTCCAGGATAACCTTCGGGTTTAGCTGGTTCGCTCTGTAATTAAGTAGGGGTAGAGTGGGAATTAGAATTAGGATAAGTAGGGGGAGACACCCACCTCCCAAATAATCTCAGTCATTTTTGCTCTTTCATTTGCTAGGGTTTCCTGCTCTCCCAATCCCCTGCTGTAGCTACTGAGATCCGCAGAGAACCATACCTCTGTGTACTGGAGATTTTGAGGAAGTGAGACCGTAATCTCACTGTTGTAGCGTGTGGTAGCCACACGGTTGCAGATCGATGTGTTGATTCGCATTTTGTTCGTGTTCTTCGCGTTCTTCATTTCTCCGCGATTTTCCCGTCACTCGATCTCCCTCTCTAGTGCGTCTTTTCGAATTCCACTTGAATCA
This sequence comes from Coix lacryma-jobi var. lacryma-jobi, assembly GCA_009763385.1. NCBI lineage: Eukaryota > Viridiplantae > Streptophyta > Magnoliopsida > Poales > Poaceae > Coix > Coix lacryma-jobi. The sequence goes on from CM019826.1 coordinate 20,963,748, forward strand.
ACTTGTTCTTTATAGTGAGGAGATCATTTCCATCGAAGGAATTCATCTAACTCCTCACGAACAAGTAGATCGGGTCGATTTCGTTTTCGTGGCGCTTTTTTGGTTCATACACCTTCCCCTTCGATTTCTCGTTGATTGAGTTGTTTTGAGCGGATGATTTCTTGGGGATAGTCTCCTAACTACCTCGTGACCATCCTCTCCAAGTTTGGGATCAAGGGATTTTGGTTTGAATCGATTTGGAGAAGATTTGGGTGAAGGGCGACCGAAATCGCCCTCACTGGGTGGTCGCGGACAGTCCGCCGTCCACCCCGCGGACAGTCCGCGCGTCGGGATCGAGCCAGGTCAGTGGCTGCGGGTCTCGACAGGTTTACTGTTCCATGACCGGCGGACAGCCCGCCGTTGGTTTTCGCGGACAGTCTGGGAAGTGTCCAGGGGACTTCAGCAGCTGTGCTGTTTCAGGGATTTTACCGGCGGACAGTCCGCCATCCCCTCACGGACAGTCCGCGGTTGAGCCGGACAGTCCGGGACCGTTCTGGCGGACAGTCCGGGATCCTGCTGAAGGTTGCGTTTAAGTGCGTTTGCTCTCCCGGCTTTTCCGCTTGGTTTTCAGACTTCTCGTTTGGCCCTATAGTTAACCAAGAAACCTCTCTAGGTATCTTTGCTACTTGTTAGCATCGGTATTTGGAGATTTCTCGACGTAGCCTTCAATCTGCGTTCGGGACTCAGTTTTCGAGGGTTGAACTTGTGTCCGTGCTTTTGGCTTTTGGTTTGCTATCGCTTTGTGGTGCCTCGCTGTGATCCTAGGGATCATCCACTCTCTTCCAAGGGTCGTGAGCATCACGTTTTCGGTCGTAGCTTTCGGGGGTTGATTTTGGGACAATAGGCCAAAGTTTCGAGAGAAATTTTTGTGGCTCCCATTCACCCCCCCCCCCTCTGGTCGCCTTGCTATTGCATTCTCGATCCTTCATCGGGTACTATGCCGTAGAAAGGAGCGCTTGAAGGTGTGAGTTGAGTTGCTAGGTCCAAGTTTATCTTGCATAGGGTGCTTGCGAAGATGACATTGAGTCCTGCTCCTCCATCTATGAGTACTCTTCCCAATTTGAACCCGACAACCGTAGGATCTAGGACTAGCCGGTAGTGCCCTGCATTGGACACGCTGGTCCATTGGTCTCCTCGAGAGAAATTGATCGGATGCTCAGCCCAATCAAGGTATCTGGGAGTTGCTGGTTCGGTAGACATAATTTCCCGCAAGGAAAGCTTCTGGAGGCGCTTGCTATCACTGGTGGTTACTCCTCCAAATATGATATTGATAGTGCCTTTGGCGTGTTGGAAACTGCCAGCGCCCTGCTGGGGATCTTGAGCTACCTTCTTCCCCTTGTCTTTTTTGCTTTTGTTGAAGTCGGAGTTCAAACCTCATTCTTTGAGTTGTCGACAATGCCTGGCCGGGTGTCCTCCTTTCGGATGGAAGGGGCATGGGTCATCTAGGAGGTCGTCGAAGCTTGATGGTTTGTTCCCTTTCTTCTGAGGTTCCATGGTTGCAACAGTGTTGTCTCCGGTTCTCTTGCGGGTGTTTTGTTGAGCAGTCTGGGTTCCTCTCTGGTTATTTCCTCGATCACCTTACGTGTTCCTTTCGGGAAAGCGTTCCTGTGTGCGTTCTTCTGTTGCCATCATGGAGCTTACTGCTCGATGGAACTCGTCAGCGGTGGTCGGGTCATGCTTGATGAAATCCTTGTAATTGTACCTTTCACAAATACTGTTGCCAAAAAGGTCAATTACTTCTCTATCAGACTGTGGAGCGGATCTCGGAGAAGCGTCTATAGTACTCTCGCATGGTCTCGTTTTTGAGCCTTTTACTTGTATGCCATTAAAAAAATGGTGTAATCGTCCATGTCCCTCGAAGATGGGTTCTAACACTCTTGTCCCTGGGTCTGGAAAGTTTTCTCTCTCACGCCATTCTGTCAGTTTTCAGCCCTAACGGTGTTAAATATAGATAGCAAAAGACTTCAATGACCCTGAGAACTTTGTTTCTCATACGCCACTGGCTGCTGGACGTCTCGATTCGAAAAAAAATCCATGAGGACGCCGCGGCGGTGCGCGGCGAGGGCGTCGCCAACGTCGCTCCTAAGGCCTACGTGTCGCCCAAGCTCTGGTACCTCCGCGTCAACGTGATTTGAGGCGCGGGACGTGCAGCCGCAGGACGTACAAGTATCTGATGTCCGACGTCATAAATGAAATTAGGCAATATATATGTGTGCATGTATATTCACGTGCGATACTCATATATGGAGATGATAATAAAAGAAATAAGTTATATTGTTGATCTACTAATCGACAAGCTAGTAAGCTCGTGTGCATGCATATTAGCTGGACTTTTATATTCTGTATATGCACGTTCATCCATGCATGGACGTGTATACTAACTGTATCTATATATGTATGTGTGACGAGGCTTCACGTACGAAGTTCAGGCTGTAATGCGTGTACGTTACCCTGACAAAATACTGGCTAGCTATACGGTGATCCCAGCCGTGATCCCATTATTAGCCGAGTACAAGCTAACGAACGCTTATCCGTTTCTGAGGATAACAACGTGCTTATCTTTTCTGCCGATGAATAAACAAAATATCTCGCTAAGATATATTCAGGTTGTTGCACATTTGTTTGATGAGATTGTATACCAAATTTTTGTTACATGTGCGTAGATTTATACGTGCTATTAATGGATATCTTGTGCCCCTTGTGAAGAGAAAGAAAATATATAAACAACATATATACTGCCGCGCATATACATCCATGTGTGTTATTTATGTACTCCGTATACGAGAAGAAAAGCTAGCAAGTTTATGAGCTTCCTTGAGGTACAGTGCCATCATTCACGTGAGTCAGATCGAAGAAGCAAAGCTACTAGTAGCTGCTAGCTAACATGGCTCATGTGCGCTCGAGTGCAAGTATCTATATACTTGGGCCTTGTTAGATGCATGTGGTAAGATTTTTTTTTAACTGTAACACTTTCGTTGTTATTTGACAAATTTTGTCTAATCATGTGCTAACTAGGCTAAAAAGATTCGTCTCGACATGTACATACTAGAAGTACAATTAGTTATTTATTTTACCAAAATTTAATGTTTCATGTATACGTTCAAACATTGATGTGATGGTGATGTGATGGGGAGAGTGAAAAAAAGTTGATAGTTTGAGTATCTAAACAAGACCTTGTGCTACTAGTAGCTTTAAATGCGCACAGCTAGATATACATGAATATACGTGCTCGCTAACATGTGGAGTTCGCTCCGCATGTTTGCCTTCCATGGGCCGTGTGTACACATAGCTTAGGATATTTTCTCCCGGTTAGTCCGTAGTCTTTATTTTTTGTTATCCTAGATTTTTAAATTTATTTATTAAGTAATTTATAAAATATGAAAAATCAATGGTTCAGATTGCTGCCCACACGACTTTCGCTTTTGCGCTACTCAAACTCACAAGTGTCTCGTGGATTTTTTTTAGTCGGGACGCCCAACAGCCAGTGGCGCATGAGAAACAAAGTTCTCAGGGGCATTGAAGTCCTTTGTCATCCACATTTGACACCGTTAGGGCTAAAAACTGACGGAATGGCGTGAGAGAGAAAACTTTTCAGACCCAGGGACAAGAGCGTTAGAACCCATCTTCGAAGGATATGGACGATTACACCATCTTTTTTAATGGCACACAAGTAAAAGGCTCCTCGTTTTTCTGCTGTTTGCAAGTTCTGAGCTTAGTCCGAGGGTCTGATCTCTCGGGAACACTCGCAAAGTTTTCTATGAAAATACGATGGAGTTATTCCCAGGAGTCGACGGACTCAGGCTTAAGTCTGTCGAACCATGCAAGAGGCATTGTCTCTAAAGCCATGGGGAGAAATAATGCTTTGACATCGTTACTTCTGCCTTCTAACTCGACTGCTTGAGCATATAGCCTGAGCCACCGTTTGGGTTTTGTTTTCCCGTCGTACTTAGAGTAGTTCCCGGGTTTAAACTTTCGTGGAAACGGGACTGCTCGGAGCCTTTGGGAAAAGCAGGGGAAGTGATCGACTGCATTAGATGCTAAGTTGTCGAGTCCTCGATATGATGATTCGGCTCCTCCTTCGGCTTGGTCAGGGACTCGGTTACCCAGACGACTCCTGGCCGGGACCTGGCCAAGCCGCTCGTGAACGGGTCATCTCTGACTTGTATGAGATGAGTCTTGATCATCAGCTAAAGACTCAAGGTTTCTACCTTTGAGCTGTAGCGCGGTAGTCTGAAGCATGATCAATCGTCGCTCTTCATCAGGTGTGCGGTTGTCTTTAGCTCCCATCTCTATAGCTAAGGCCATGATGTTTTGGTAGGGTGTCTGATATACTTTATGACTAGCAACCCTCATGAATTCAGGTTCGAGGTTGCGTGAGCAGTCGGCTCGTCATCGATTGCGGTCGTCTTAAGACTGAATTTCCTGATCTCACTGATTACGCACTTGTCACTCAGCTTCCTCTTCTAAATTTCTTCGACTATTATATTCTTCTAGCCGCACCTGGTAGCGCTCCATAGCCTCTCTGCGATGAGTTGCTCGCCTTCTATGAGCGTCTTTGGCTAGATTCTTCCTTAGTCTTTCTGCCTTTATGGTCTCGGTTTCACCGGGTCCTTCTGGATCGTCATCAGATATCATACTCAAGGTTTCATCATCTCGGAAGACATCTGGAGGAGTCGGAGGTCATAGAGATGATTGGTGTCCTACCATGAAGACTTCGCGAGTGTAGCCTTGGTTTGTTGATCCCGGTGTGACTGATTCCAAGGTAGAAGCGCCGGAGATTAGCTCCGTTGAGGTTTTGTGCTCCTCAAAGGGGAGCTGATGTCCATATTGGTACGGGAGTTGTTGATCGATTGTGCCAACCAACCTAGCCGGGGCTGGTTGTATTGGCCAATGGACGATGTTACCTTCCTCGGTTGAACTGAAAACAAGTCCCTGTTGGGCTCCTGTCAGAGGGATCTCTTGAAGCTTTGAGAAGTTTGATCCGATCAACTCTTGGAAGTTTTTGGTTGAATTGCGCAGTCCAAAGGTGGTACGGTATCTGGAATCCGAGTCCTTTCCAGACCGAGAGTTCGTGTCTAAGTAGGAGTCGGATTCTTCAACCTGGTCCCCAGATTCTTGCGACTCTTGGAGTGTTAGGTTTTCCAGGTCCCGGGTGATACGATCTGTCTCTGGCATGGCTCGTGCTTCTGATTCTGGTTGGAGGTCACGATGCAGCTTTCCTTGATCGTCCGTGATGCAAGTCCATGAGCCAAAAACGAAAATTGATCCTGCCGAGAACATGTTGAAGCGGTTCGTCGAGCTCTTGATCGTAGAATCGTTGGGTTCCCCTACCTGGCGCGCCAGCTATCAGTGTTTGTTAACCGGCAACTCATCTTGGGGATTCCCAGACGATTTGTTCGGTGGGAATCTGTGTTCGTAGAACTCGGCGAGTACACAGGGACAATGATTTATACTAGTTCAGGCCGCTTAATAGCGTAATACCCTACGTCCAGCGGCGGCGTGTGCCTCGTGTTATGATTCAAGATTCAATGATAGGGGTAGACACCCACTTCCCCTTATATAATTGGGTGAAGCTCAGCGCATACCGAGTCCTAGTCGATTACACCAGAGGAGTCCTATTCTAATTACAAGACTTCCTTTAGAAACTAGACTAAGTTACAAGGAGAGTCCTAATCCATGTCCACTTCGTATCATGTCTTTGGATCTCCCACGACGTCCAGGACTAGTCCGAGTAATCATCTTCTAATGATATCTCTAACATTCTGGTCCGTCAAGACGGCTAATCATACCTCTGTGTTCGCAAGATTTTGAGGAAGTGAGACTGTAATCTCACTATTGTCTCGTGTGGTAGCCACACTGTTGCAATTCGTGGTTTGATTCGCGTTTTGAATTTGTTCTTCGCGTTCTTCGTTTCTCCATGATTTTCCCGTCCTTCGATCTCCCTCCTCACTGCATCTTTTTCGAATTCACTTGAACCAACTTGTTGTCTGATGTGAGGAGAACATTTCCATCGAAGGAATTCATCTCAATCCTCACGAACAAGTAGATCGGGTCGATTCAAGTTTCGTGGCGCTTTTTCGGTTCTTGCACCTTCCCTTTTGATTTCCCGTTGATTGAGTTGATTTGAGCGGATAATTTCTTAGGGATAGTCTCCTAATTATCTTGTGATCATCCTCTCCAAGTTTGGGATCGTCGGATTTTGATTTAAATCGAATTTGGGAAGATTTGAGAGAAGGGCGGCTGAAATTGCCCTCTCTGTGTACTCGCGGACAGTCCGCCGCGGGTACCGCGGATAGTCCGCGCGTCGGGGTCCAGCCGACTCAGTGGCTACGTGGCTCGGCGGTTTCCCCTCGGTTCGACCGGCGGACAGTCCATCGTTGGGGACCGCGGACAGTCCGGGACCGAGCAGGGGACTTTCAGCAGCTGTGTTGTTTCTCATTTTTGGCCAGCAGACAGTCCGCTAGGGGACCGCGGACAGTCCGCCCCTGGCGCGGACAGTCCGGGACTGGGAGTCCGGACAGTCCGGGAATCCGCAGTCAAGCACTGTTTAGTGCGTTTGCTCTCCCGGCTTTTCTGTTTGGTTTTCGGACTTCTCGTTTGCTCCTAGAGTTCACCAAGGAACCTCTCTAGGTATCTTTGCTACTTGTTAGCATAGGTATTTGGAGGTTTCCCGATGTAGCCATCCATCTACGTTCGGTGGTAGGTTTTTAGGGTTGAACTTGAGTTGGAGTTTTCGGTGTTAGGCTTGGTCTTGTTTGGTGGTGCCTCGCTGTGATCCTAGGGATCATCCACCCTCTTCCAAGGGTCGTGGGCATCACGTTTCCACTCAAAGCTTTTGGGGGTTGATTTGTGGGACAGAGGCCAAAGTTTCGAAAGAAATTTTTAGGCTCGCATTCACCCCCCCCCCCCCTCTGGTCGCCTTGCTTTAGCATTCTCGGTCCTTCACTGGTTTATATTAAAAACTAGGGCTGAAAGGTGATCATTTATCCCGAGGCAAGCCACAAACCGTGGCTAAATCTTTAGTCCCGGTCTGTGGCACCAACCAGGACTAAAGAGTGCCCTTTAGTCCCGATTGGTAACACGGACTGGGACTAAAGGGTCCCTACACCGACAGCTCTGTACAGTAACCGTTGGGGGAGACCCTTTAGTTCTGGTCCGTGTTACCAATCGGGACTAAAGGGTCCATTAGTCCCGGGTGGCAAAAACGCCGAGACAAATAGCGATTTTGAGAATCGGCCAAAGACCCTGCTCTGTAGTAGTGTGAGAGATGTATATTATTGTACAAGAAAAAAAGAGAAAAAAAACCCTTACAAACACTCTAAACTCACACAAAAATCCTAAGAGTACATGCTTGTCGTTACTATAAAAGATAACGACCTTGACCTAGACTCACATAAGTAGTATGACAACCAATTAAGAAATGCCATTGGCACCTGGAATAACACAAACTCATGTCACCTATGGCAAGATTCAAAGCGCTCTGCCTAACATACAACGAGTCCAAGCTCTCAAGGCCCTAACACTACGGGAAAATCAATCTTTGCCAAGTGCTTCAAACTTTGCCGAGTGCCAAATAAAAAACACTCTGCAAAGAAAAAACACTCGGCAAAGATTTTCTTTGCCGAGTGTCAAAAAAACACTCGGCAAAGAAACTCTTTGTTGAGTGTTTTTTTAGCACTCGGCAAAGAATTTCTTTGCCGATTGTTTTTTTGGCACTCGACAAAGAGCTCTTTGCCGAGTGTTTTTTTGACAGTCGGCAAAGCCAATTTTTAAATCACATTTTGAAGCAGTAAATTAATCCAAATGAAAAAGTTTTCAACTACAAAGTTGTTTAACTTATCAAGATGAACAATTTTTGTTTTGGTGATTTTTGCATTTGACAAACTTAAAATAAATTTATTCACAAATCTTACATATCTCTCCGGTAGTTTGTGAAACTACAAGAGTGATATATAATGTTTGTGAATAATATTAGAACCACAATGTCGGATGCATAAATGGTCAAACAACCAAAATAAACTTTGTAGATCTTGACAAGTTGTAGGGTCGAGATGGCGGACTAGAGGGGGGTGAATAGTCCTTTCTAAAATTAATCGCACCGGCTAACCAAAACAAATGCGGAATTAAACTATTCGGTCTAGTCGAGACTACACCCCTCTATCTATATTCTCTAGCACCTCACAAAGATCCTAAACAAAGCAAATGAGGTGCCAGGCTAGCAAAGCTCACCTAAATAATTCTAGAAGCAAGGTCACACAAACCTATGCAGCTAGTACTTTAAGAACAAGGGAGCTCCTACATAATCTAGTGATACAAAGCGCACAAAGCCTAAGCTCACTAGCAATGCTCAATAATAAGGCTACACAAGCCAAATTAGAGAGCTTAAATTACTTAGCTACACAAACTAAGCAAAGTGACTAATAAGGCTACACAAGCCAATTAATAACGCAAGGGAGCTACTTCTATGTTACACAAGCAAGAAGGTAACTAGCAAGCGACACAAGCTAACTAATTACAAGAGCAACTACACAAGCACAATATATATGAAAGTAAATACAAACTTGTGTAAGGGGAATGCAAACCAACGGGATGAACAAGGTTGACACGGTGATTTTATCCTGAGGTTCACTTGGTTGCCACCAAGCTAGTCCTCGTTGAGACAAGCTCAAGGTTGTCGCCGGTCCTCTTGCTAGTGGTGACTACACTACTCACACTCTCCCATAAGGAGTGCTTACCACAAGCTCTAGCACTTGACCCGGCCGGACCACTTGACGCTCTTCACGTCTCTCTCAACTAGAGTTGCTCTTCGCGTCTCCCGCGGGATGAGCACAATAACCCTCACAAATCCTTCTCCGGAGACACACACAATCACCACGCAGACTTCACAACGGAGACCACAATCCACCAAGCCGTCTAGGTGATGGCAATCACCAAGAGTGATAAGAAATCCCCAAATCACAAAGATTTCCTAGTGCTCCCAAATGCAATCCTCAAATGCACACACACTAGGCTCTCAATCCCTCACTCAAATTAGCACCAAGCATGAGAGGGAGAGGAAGGGGAAGAGGTGGATCTTCACTCTCTCATCCACACCCACAAAGGGCACTCAATCTCTCTAAGAAATTTCAGCTTATAACCATGGAGAGAAGGAGAGGGATGAACCCTAGCTCACCAAGAGCAAGAATGAGGAGAGAACTGAAGAAGAAGAGGGTTGCACACCCCCAAATATCCTCTGCTCATGCTCATGACCGTTGGAACGCCTGAATCTCAGCTGAACCGGAATATCTGGGTAGGGCTGAGAAAATATCCAACCAAAGGCTCACTGTCCACATGCATTGAGCTGAGCTAATATTTACCGGAATATCTGGGTAGGGCCAAGAATTATTCTGAGCAACACCTCTCTCTTATAAGATGAAAACGGACCACTAAAAACGGACCAGTCCGAACATAATATCCGGCTAGGGTCGATTATTATTCCAGCTGGGGTGTCTCTATTAGAAGCAAATAAGAACGGATGTTCGAACAAGATATCCGGTTAGGGCCGAATGTTATTGTGGCTGGACCTTCTCTGTTAAGGCACTTTGCTTCTCCTTTTTCCCTCTTTTCAAGTGCTATCTCTTCCAAAAGATTCAAAACAAATTAACACTTGAGTTAGCATTTTTCACAAAGACTTTTTAGGGTTGAACTCATTCATCTCACCATGTCACTAAGCGCAATGCATATGCAAATGAGACTCACACTTAGTGGCACTAGATAACCGTTGTGACTAAAAGATTCCTCTCTTTATAGTACGGCTATCTATCCTAAACCCGGTCATAAACTTCTCTACACACCTATAACCGGTGAAATGAAATATCCTACAAATATACCTTTGCCTTGCGCATTCCATTTCAATTCCTCCAAAGTTGATGCAACACATGCACCAATCTTGATCAAATGATATGATCCACTTCATATCATCACATGGCCTCCATGGTCCATCAATCTTGATCTCACTTGCTCTTCACCATTGCTTTGGTCCTTCGGCGCCAAGTCTTTGCTCAAGCCTCCCGACACTTGGTACCAACAGCTTCAAAGCCTCCAACTTGCCCTTCACCTTCGCAATCAGTCCATCAAGCCAAGTTTTGCCATAATCTTCACCATCTTAGCCAAATGACTCCATGTCATGTTTCATATGCAATAAGCTCCTTCATTGCACATTCACCTATGAACTAATTTTCTGTGTATCTCACATAAGCACAAATTAGTTCACCTAGATTGTAACTCAATTACCAAAACCAAACAAGGACCTTTCACAAGTTATGAAAGTTTGTAGTTGATAACTTTTTAATTTGAAGTCATCTAGTTATGCAAAACAGCGTTCGAATTTAAAAAAATTAAAATTCGATTTTTTCAAAAGACCTCGGATGGAGAAATGACCAAAACAAAAGTTGTAGATCTCAAAAAGTTATGAAACTTTGTAGTTGATAACCTTTTGATTTGAAATCATCTTGTCATGCAAAACTGTATTTGAATTTAAAAATTTTGAAATTTGAATTTTTTAAAATTCCTCAGATGGAGAAATAGCCAAAATAAAAGTTGTAGATCTCAAAAGGTTATGAAAGTTTGGTGTTGACAACTTTTTGATTTGAAATCATCTTGTCAACGAAAACTACGTTTCAAATTGTCAAATTTGAAATTCAAATTTTTATAAACGACCTTGGATGAAAAAACTACCAAAATAAAATTGTAGATCTCGAAAAGTTAGAAAACTTTATAGTTGACAACTTTTTAATTTAAATTCGTTTATGGCCTCAAATAAGTAAGTTACACTTGGTTTAGTATAATATATGGGGAACCGAAACGGAGATGGAATGTATGTGAGTGTTTGTGCAGTGGTGGAGGAGACTTTGCGCGAGAGAGAGGTCATGAGTTCGAATCCTGCTGACTACATGAAACCAGGACTTGCGATTTCGAGGGAGTGTGGGCGCTACTCGATGGGCCCCTCCCCTAATTAAATAATTTGTTTTCCTATTTTTGGATTTTTTTTTGTTTTTTCTTTGTCGGGTGTTTTTCTTTGTCGAGTGCCACCTCAGCACTCGGCAACAAGAGCCATTTGTCGTTAGTTTCTTTGCCGAGCATTTTTTTGCCGAGTGTGGCACTCGGCAAAGCCTTTGCCGAGTGTATTTAAGGCTTTGCCGAGTGCCTCAAGCATTCAGCAAAGAATTGATCTCTCGTAGTGTAAGGACCAATTACATTGTCTTGCTAGAAGAAATTAGTAGCCAAAGATATTCCTATTTTTTGGATTTTTTTCGTTTTTTTCTTTGTCGGGTGTTTTTCTTTGTCGAGTGCCACCTCAGCACTCGGCAACAAGAGCCCTTTGTCGTTAGTTTCTTTGTCGAGCATTTTTTTTGCCGAGTGTATTTAAGGCTTTGCCGAGTGCCTCAAGCATTCAGCAAAGAATTGATCTCTCGTAGTGTAAGGACCAATTACATTGTCTTGCTAGAAGAAATTAGTAGCCAAAGATAATGAGGGTTTAGAGTTTGCATAGGCTAAGATTGTTGTTATTTCCATGCAACTATTTTAATCTTATCTTTTTGATCTATCCTGTGACAAGGATTGGTTTCTCGAACACTCTGTTTCAGTGATGAAGGACTGTAAACCTACGTTATCTTGAGTTCTCCTGGCTGATGTTCTTTCACAGTTGCTAGATCTTGTTACCAGCGGTGAATAGGCTTTTGCAGTCTTGAAGTTCTTATATGGTGTGATTGTTATTTTCATGCTCCGGCAAGAGGTGAATGATCAAAGGAAAAAAGATGATCATATTGGTATTTCATGTAATTATGCTTTTTAGAGGTTTAACTTAGAGTATCTACTCTAAAAGCCTTTCTAAAATTTACTCTCTGAATCATTATTTGAAGAGTCATTTGAGTAAAAATTATTTTCTATATCTTGTATTGTACTCTAAAGAGTCATCCTCATTCTCCATCATAGGCTAGTGAGAAATCAGAAATAGAGAGATATTCAATTAAAGAAGTTGTTGAATGATATTTTTCATTAAAATCTCTATTAGTATAAATTATGAAGAATTTAAAGAGTCTTTTAGGATGGCTCGAAGTTACCTTTTTTACTAGCTATTGTTCTTCTACATAGATACTCTCTCCTTTCCAATTATAAATCATTTTGATTTTTCTACGTATATGATTTTTGTTATGTATATAGACATAGCTTAAAAATCTAGATGCATAACAAAAATTATATATCTAGAAAAACAAAATTAATTTATAATTTAAAACAAAAGGAGTATCAGATAGAGACACTCCTTGAGTTGTAGGTTCTAGCTAAAAGAACGATACTGTTATGGGACAACAACGTGCTGCCGCGACTGCCGCTTTAAAATACCGTGGGATGGAGCGCCGGAACTAAACGGACGAGTTCTAAGTTCTAATTCTAACTAGGAATTTCTCCTAATCAGGCTCCGTTTGGTACAACTCAGCTTCACTAGTGAAGTTGTTTTTTATATAAAGTAGCTTCATGAGCAACTTACTACTTATTAGGTGAAGTTGAGCTGTTTTGAAAAAAAATATTTGGCAAAACAGCTTCACCAATAACTTCATACATGGTTGGGAGAGATAAATAGAGGTGCAAGCTGTGAAAAGTTACTTTTTTAGCTTTATCTCAACTTATGGTTTTGTGAGAGAGAAAATAAAACAGCTTCATAGATGAAACTGTTTTTGAAAAAGATATTTAAAAAAACAGCTCATAAAATAAATTATTGTGAGTTATACCAAACATATCCTTATAGAATGGTATTATGAAAAGCAACGCGCCTCAAGAGTCAAAGATATTAGTATCCCACCGACCCACCGTTGAAAGGAGGGGAGAGATGTGCTCTAAAAAATTTGTGCGCTACCAATGATTGGGTACTAATGTGCCATCCATACGGCTTCCAGTCATTCTCAGATATAGGGATGCAAGTGTAAAACATTTTGGGTCATTGGGTCGACCCAAAAAATTGATCCAATGAACTAGAATGGCGTTTTGGTAGTTTGAGAAAAGTGAAAAAATGAACTAGAATGACATTTGATCGTAATTAGTTAGCTGACAAAAAAAACTCATTGGTACGCACTCGCATCCCTACTCAGATATCATCGTATACTAGTAATTGTTGGACTGCGCTCCTGCTCAACCAGATCCAGAAGGAGTCAGGCCTAAATATTCAAAACCACAAGTCCACAACCCCTGCGACCCTGCCCATATAAACCTTCGTTAATAACCTTTTTCCCAAGCCATTTCCTCCACTCTCGATCGGTTTTTTTCTTCTTGTCCAAAGATGGCTGAATCCTTTGTTCTCCATACTGGCGCAAGAATTCCGTCGATTGGCCTTGGCACATGGCAAATAGAGCCTGGAGCTGTCTGCGACACCATCTATGCTGCTGTTAAGGTCTTTTCTGGTTGCTATTCTGGCCTATTTCCCTTTGAAAATGAAGTTTCTCCAGATACAAGATTGCTCATTGTTGCTTTTCTTTCTTTATTTCTGAAGTTTTGCATGCATGTGCATATAAGTTGAGCTCTGAATCTTAAGCCGGTTTTTATCTTGAGCTTGTTGAATCTGTAGATTGAGCTTTGACAAACTGTTTACAAAGAACTGACAGACTAGCTAGGTTAGCTTGCTCTTGAAGTGTTCGTATGCTGCTCCATTGTTGTTTTAGCAAGAAGTACAAGGCGGAAGTTTATAGTTATTAAGTTCTAATATCTATCCATTAAATTTGTTCTCTCCTATTCCAGTCTAAAGTTGTTGCTGGTTTCCTGACACAGGCTGGGTATCGGCATATTGATTCTGCTGTAGCATACCGCAATCAGAAGGAGGTAATTACTAATTAGTAACTCAGTGTCTACCATCGAGGCGACTGAAACCATAGCACCCCATGACCTTTTACCCCTCCATGCTAGTACTTTTCATTGAAGCATTGTAACTGATTATTAAGTTGGACTTGTTGGCACCTTCAGGAAGTGTGTGTGTGTGTGTGTGTGTGTGTGTGTGTGATCTTTCGCTCCACATGAATGTGACACCATTCCGTTTTTAAATTGAACAGTAAGATATGACAAGCATGCTTTGTAATCTTAAATATAGTTTTGATGTATCACATCTGTTGTTGGTAATCTGGTCAGCTCTTGCTACCTACTAGTAGTAACTCTTGTACCATCCTGTCCTTGCTGCGACAGGAAGGGTATGACTGGTATGTTTGCATCTCCTATAAGATACATACATTTGATCAATACTACTCATGTTTATCTACTAGCCCTGCAAAAATATATTTAAGTTATACAGCATTTTTTTCAATTTCTGTTGAACGTTAGGACTTAGGAAGTGAGCATAACTAAACTGCTTTGTGTACCACACAGGTTCAAATCTCTTCGGCTTGAATATACTAGGTTACTATTTTATTAACAAAAACTGCTTAATTCCTTCTAAATTCGGTCTTTTTTCTTAATTTCTCTTTATTATTAAAAAAATTGGTTATTTCAACCTTTTAAATTTTATGACGAATCAGCAGGGGTATCCCATATCCTTGTAGCTAAGGAAACTTCAATATGGGAATTTTTAACCACCAACTTTAATCTCCAAATTATTTGAGCCACTTTTATCTTGCAATCTGGCCTGTTGCAATTTTATATAAACGCATGAACCACATGCATGCAAGATACACGAGGGAAGTTATAAAATTCCCATGAAATCATTGCCAAGGTCATAAATAGTCAGTTGTCAGGTTGAGCTGCATTATCTTTTATAGGTTGGAGTGGCTTTAAAGAAATTGTTTGAGGATGGCGTGGTTAAGCGTGAAGATTTGTTTATCACCTCCAAGCTATGGTTAGGCTTCACTTCCCAACCTTTATCTCAAGCAATGATGGATAAGTGGTTTATTCTGTTCTAAAATCAGAAACTCCGAATTTTGCAGGCCTGGTAATCATGCACCTGAAGATGTGCAGGAGGATATCTGCTCGGCCCTTAAAGATTTGCAGCTTGACTACGTAGATCTGTACCTTGTAAATTCCTATTCTTGATCTGGATACCTATCAGATAACAGTTTGCCTACTGTTTACCTGCTAATTAAGATCTGGCCTGTGTTGTAAACTGTAACGGCCTTATTTTACAGATTCATGGTCCAATCCGTATCAAGAAAGGAACCATGTTTATCCCGGAAAACCTCATCCCTACTGATATCCCTGCAACATGGGGAGCCATGGAGAAGCTATACGACGCAGGCAAAGCTCGTGCGATCGGTGTGAGCAACTTTTCCTGTAAGAAGCTGCAGGATTTGCTTGCCGTTGCACGTGTGCCTCCAGCAGTCAACCAGGTTGAGTGCCATCCAGTTTGGCAGCAAGACAAGCTACGTAAGCTATGCCAGTCAACGGGCGTTCATCTTTCTGTAAGTTTCAGAGAACATACAGCAATCTGAAATATTCCAGCATCTGTTTTCAGTTTCCATTGGCTGATGAGTTCACTTCTGGTTCCGTTGTTACATGAAAGGCGTATTCGCCATTAGGCTCACCTGGATCACCAGGATACAGTGGGCCAAGCGTGCTTAGCAACCCCATCGTCATATCTGTTGCTGAGAAGTTGCAGAAAACGCCTGCTCAGGTCGCTCTGCGCTGGGGCCTTCAAATGGGCCAGAGCGTACTTCCCAAGAGTGCCAACGCAAAAAGGATCAAAGAGAACTTCGACATATTTGATTGGTCTATTCCTCACGATTTGATGGCTGAGTTCTCTGCAATCAAACAGGCATGTATCAAAGCAACATTTTCCATCATATTGTCTATGCATGTGAAGATCTAAATCTTGTATTTGTACATTGAGCTTTTCATGGAGAATCGCAATTTACGATGACCCTTTTATTTTTAATGAAGACCTCCTCTGTTTAGGTTTTCAATTTTTTCCCTATCTGATATTTCTTTTGGTTCGCAACATGCAGGTTAGGCTGCTGAAAATCGAATTTGTAGTTCACCCGAAAAGTGGATACAATACCTTGGAGGATCTTTGGGATGGTGAAGTGGAATATGAAGACGAAAGAACAGAGAATCAGAACCATTCTGATTTCTTGAGATGCTTTTCGTGAACAGTTGAGAATATATCGCCTTCGCGTGGGGAAACCCTGAGATTATCCACATGTGACTGCTACTTCCTTAACAAATGCAGTTTGAGTTCACAGTACAACTACAATGTGTTACCGTTGTCAACTATATTTGTATTTGAATTTTCATTTGAAACGGAAAGGTAGAAAAATGTTTATGCAGGGTCATGGGCCTGTTGGATAACGCATGATCAGATGCAGCTATGCTCTATTGGGCGATTTGGTTGAATAGGAATGATATCATGTTTAGCAAGGCTAAAGCTAATATTTCCATGCAAGTAATTTTCAAGATCCGTCAATAGTCTATACTGCATAAAGAAGAGAAACGTCCAATATTCAAGGAGTGATGAAGAAGATAGGAGTCGTTGATTATGTCCGTCTTTGTCAAGTTTGGTTTGAACTTCTCAAACCGTATAGTGTTTAGTACTTCGGTGGTGGTGCTAGGCTTTTATGCATGGGTGTGTTTGCCTTATGGCGTTTTTTTACCATGACTCTCAGCCATATATATAGCATTTTCGGACGATAGAGGCTCGACCTATGTTCCTATCTAAAAACAATTTTTTTACGATGGTTGAAGAAGCGATCGGAAGCAAGGGAGAAAATATAGACGTGTCTATGACTGTGGGCCCATATTAGGGAAGGCGATGAGAAGCGATGGTGAGCGAGGCGATGGGAGGCAATAGGTGTGTCTATGATCGGTGGGTCCCTGTACATCACGTTGCTTTCCATCGCCTTTGAAATTAGGGGGATTAGGACTCCGAATAATGGAGTGGTAATTCCAATATCGTAGTTATTTTTTTTTAATGAAGGGTAAAATGGTAAAATCATATTTCATAAAAAGTGATGTTTTGAGTAGTATAGTTAGGATGGATAATCCAATTAGTATAGTTAGATGAATATTTTTCTTCGGTAGTATAGTTGGGGCAGTATCGTTTGCTAGGGTTTGTTCTAGGGTTCGTTCGACCATCTCCACCGCGTCGATCCGTCGTCCATCCTCGCTGCAGCATCGGGGTCGGTGACTAATCATCATAATCATACGTCGTCATCAGATGACGATGAGGAGGATGAGGACGCGGCCTCGTCTGCCACATCCACGCACCTCCACCACCAGGCCTCGCGGACGCCGCCCCCCTGGGGGGCGATGACTCGTCGTCACCACGCCCGATCTGCACGTGGCCGCCATCGTACACTAACAAGGAAGTATGATTTTGCCACTTCTCGCATCCAGGTGCTATAGAATATTAGTTCATTCGTGGATACATTTGCAATTAGCACCATCCGTTTGCAGATCTGAAGCTGAATGACAGTTCCGTTTGAAGATCTGAAGCTGAATGACAGTAGCATGGAGGATCCTAACCGACATGACAGGAGCAGCTTCGATTCCACTGCTTGATGCCCACTCCTAGATTCTATCTCATATTGTATAAGATCATAGCTCTTGTGGTTATTCTGCGGCTAACAATGTAGTATATTATGTGCTAGCTATTGATGGTTTATGAGAATCTGCCTACAGTTTTGTGCAGTGGCACTTGTTTATGTGTTATAGTAATGAAACTCTTGTATGAAAGCATGCACTAGGTTCAGAGAATACGTTTAAAAATTTGAAACTGAAATGTTGTTCGAAGTTCTAACTCCAACATGTACATTCAACCATGCACAACACTGAAAGTAGCATCTGAAAAACTGCAGAACAATAGAGTACATTCAAGTCCAGCACATAGTAATAAGCAAAAGAAAGGGCTAAATGCTGGATAAGAGGGATGGGCATAGCTGAAACTGATCCTGAGGATTCAAAGTCTTCCACAGCTTAACTTAGATCCTTCTGAAGCTAGTTGTTGTCTTCATTAGTTAGCTTTCTTGGCTTGGACCTTGCATCTAGCTCCATGTGCTGAAAACCCATGGGTGTATGATGTCTGGTGCTCTTTCTAACCTCATCATGAACAACTGGATTAGGCCTCTTTCTTGATTTTCTTGGCTTTGATTCCTTAGGAGCAGGAAGCAGTAGGAGCTGTGAATCTGGTTCTGTGGCAGAGGCATCTTGCATCACCAGATCAGACTAGGTATCTGAAATGTCCTGTATCACCAGATTGGGTTGGAAGTCTGCAACAGGTGCCTCTGGTATGAACTAATTGGTGTCTTCCTCTCTTATTCTCATTAGCTAAGGACGAGGAGCAGCTGGGGCTGAAGAGGAAGAAGCTTCCCAGTTGTTTCCCCACATTGGGTCAGCAATGAGACATCCTTTGTGCAATTTGAACCATGAGTGGGCTTGCTAATTCTGTTGCAGAGCAGACCATTTAAGCTTGAGACTGTGGAAAGAGGCCAAAGAATTTGGTATAGTAGCAGGCAGGCACAGAAACTGATGCTGGTCTGTAACCCAGAGAAGAATATCCTGAAGCAGCGTCTGAACTGATGGCACTGGCCAATTGGGCCAAACTATTGATGCAGGCCCAGTTGATTTGCATACCATCTGATGGAGTAGTCACTCTCTGGTTCCAAGGAAGTCCCTAGGTAGGGGATAATAGCTGAAGACATGTCCACCGAAGGCAATTCCATGGTGACAGGGGGGCCTTGTGCTCTGAAGAAATTAAGCACATCAGAGCTGACTGACTCACTAACTTGAGGGGCATCAGGGTGTTGAAGCATAGCCTGTTCAACAATAGCATTTGCCTGTGCCAGAACATGGTTGAACTCATTCTGGCACACAGCTTCTTCCTGCTGAGGCCATTGTGGCCAGCCATTATTCAACAATTCAGCAGGTGCAACATCTTGAACAGGCTGCTGCCAGCCTTCATCTATGTTGGCTTGCTCAACTTCCTGAAGATTATGAACATTATCCCAAAATTCATTGCCATCATTGTGCAGTTCCCCTGGCAGAGGGTGAGGATTACCATTTTCTTGAACAAGGTCCTCATCACCAGGCATATTGTTGCCATTGTGATCTACATTAAGCACAAAAACTGGGACTGACCACGACTGCCCAAGTGCACCCATCTGGCCTGGCTTGCATAGCAAAACGCTTCTAGGGATGTTGGTGACATGAAGGACCCATCTGGTGTCTTTTCTGCTAGGACTCCTGGTGTCTTCTTTACTGGGACACAACCTGTAAACGCAGTTAACAGAGGGTTGCCTCTAATTTTGGAGATAATTATGGGTACCTTTATGTCAAGCACTCAGCCTTAGGTTGATGCTATGGTCTTTCTACGATGGCTATGTTTCTCTATATATTCTTGTATTCACTTTGCAATATGCCTAGAGACAAAGGATATGGACTTAGTTAATTACAAGACAATTTTATGTTCACTCTGCACGGAGACTGAAACTATGTCAGTGTACTGTAAGTTGGGCACATTCTCCCTGTATTTCAGTCACTATTTTGCCTGTTAACTAACAACACTGAATGTTGCCATTAAGTCAAATTCAAAAAAGGAAAAAAACCGAGGCACCCACCTCATTAAGTCATATGACAGACTATGTAATCATCATAGGCAACTAACATACATTACAAAATGAGCAAAAGGAAATCTCAGCAACTTAGGGTTCCTAAATCCTATGACCTGATTCAAAGGATTTTATTTTAGTGGGAAGCATCAAGGTATTGAGTTGTCTATCCCAAACTAATGCTTTTAAAAAGCTTTTGTCAAGTGGCCGCAAATCAGTGAATCAAGTGCTTTGATTCATAAACAAAAAAGTCATTAATGACTGCCATCAAGTTCAAACCCAAATACCAAGGTCAACTGAAATCACAACCAAACACGTCACCCATGGAATGTCCAAGACCATCCATAGTTACACATCACCTTGAGACCTTTTTTTCATGACCCAGATGTTGCATAACTGTGGATGATGCTATAACATTGGATGAATGAGATGAGAAAACCATAGAAACACACATACAGTACCAAGACAGACACCTCATTCCTTTAAATAACATCATTGACCATAATAAATCAGCTCAGTACTCACCAAAACTAACATACATTACACTGGAACCATGTGTTAACCTCCAAATATCAAATGTAACCACGTAAGACAAGTTTGGAAGAGTGGGGATATTTGAATTCATTAACCTCAGATTTAATTGTCTTCTCAACATACCTTGAACTTATAGCATAAGGAACACATATCGGCAGATCAAAAAACCAACATCAAGAAAGAAGAAAAAACTAAAATCATGACAGCCATGGAACCATGTGAGCCATCCAGCCGAGCCATCAGATTCTGAACGTTAGATCAGTTGCTTCGGCATGGAAGTCTCACACGGTTTCATGACAGCCATGACAAGCATAAGAATAAGACACAATTAACACAACTCCAGTGTCTCTCAAGTTCAAGGTCATCACAGAATTTCATTAAGTCATATGACAGGTTATGTAATCATCATAGGCAACATTCCCTAGTGACAGCACTTTCAGTAACATTCCCTGAATGACCACAAAAATTCGTAGTGAGAACTAGACCAAAATGAGCACACAAATTGGTAATAGCAACTAGATCAACAATTGAACAACACGAATTGAGCATAAAATAGCACAAACAAAACTGAAAAAGAACTGCAAAAAGCAAGAGGAGGAATGAGGGCACCTTATTCTTTGACCTGGAGCAGCACCTCGAAGAACCACGAGCGAGAGGAGCACGATGAGCGAGCAGACAGCCACAACGATCCACATCAGTCTGAACTCCAACGTTGTCGTCTCGTCCTCGCTCGCCATTGAGGCCAGTCCGGCCTCCATTACTCCACCACACAGGGCGGTGGTGGCTACGGCATGGGGCCACGACCTAGGCGAGAGAGGGCGCCGGGAGGAGACAAGAGCGACCAGCGAGGGCTGAGGGAGGATGAAGGCCTACGGCGACGGTTGAAGGAGAGGGAGAGAGCATGGCGGCGGCTAGGGCGAGGGAGGAAGCGAGGAGACAGGCGAGTGCTGGAGCGGACGGGGGTCTGGGGGCGGCGATGCGGGTCAGGCGGGGAGGGGGCGAGTGCGGGTCAAGAGGGTGGGGGGTTGAATGACTATTTTGCCCTTCGACGAAAAAAATCAGTATAAATTATTATAATGTGAAGACAATGGGAGGCGATGGGAAGCAATTCCAACCATAGTAAAAGGGCTCATCTAAAAAATGGGCCTATTGGAAGAGCTCTCAGAGGAGCCTCCACACTGAATTCAGGAAGGATTCTATCAAACATTTTTTATTAAGTGATTTTATGCTGATTATGTAAAATGATTCTCTAGAATAAATTAGAGGGCTAAGAGCTGAAAAAGGTTTTTTTTTCCTAATTCACTCTACGCACAGAATTGTTGTTTGCATAGAGTTTATCCTTGAGAATCATAGAGACATTTTCAATTAGAGAGTCAGCTTCTACGATAACCTGGAGAAGAAGGAGCTCTACTATATAGGCCATATTTATATTGCAAATTTATATGAATGCTTGGTCAGCCCTAGCTCACCACCACATGAGCTATTTGTAAACTGTTAGGGACGTAAAATAGACAGGTTAATGATTATTCGTATACTAGATCTTTACACATGTGTATGGATAAAACTTTTTTGCCACCTGCTACAAAATTATTTTGCCACATACCAAAGTGCTCGAACGTGCGGATCGCAAAAGCAAAGAACCTTATGACATTGTCCGCAAAACAGGATGACCGGATTTCAAAAAATAGATGGTTTTCTCAGGTTGCTCCCAAGAAAGGGTAAACTTCACCCTTACATGGTGATGGTACAAGCAAACCTGTAAAGGGTAAATATATGTCGAACTTACACTATGAAGAACAACTATTTCATAACCAAACTAGAAAAGGCCATTGAAACTCTCGCTCGAAAGGGATCTTGTCGAAGTGTGGACATCACTAGTGTGCCCTTGGTTGATAAGCAAGTCTAGAACCATTATGGTCACCGAAATCAGTGGATGAACAATATGTTGAGGTTAGAAGAGATTAAGGGCAAAGAAAGGTAAAAAGTAAAGTAGTTTGATTTGATTCAACTCGGTGTGTTGTTTCAGTTAGCCATGTCTCTTTATATTTATAGGGTGTATGGCCCTCGTGAGAAATCTAAAATCATGTTCAAAACGTGTTACAAACCGAATTATAATAGATACAACTCTCCTCTCATATTTTCAAAACCAAGTGACCTAGAATATAAAATTGGTATCCTGATTATAACCAGATTGTTTGGTACCATAACTTATTCATCTCGACTCCAAATTAGGTGATCTACATGTCTGTTTTGGTCCTCTCAATGAGGGCATTGTCATGCTAAACTCCAATATGTACATTAGCCTCATCTTGATGGCATTCAAGAGCTTCTTTATGTCTTTACTAAAATCAAGACAAAATGCATGAAATCGATGATATGACCTGCAAAAACACCTTAACATGCCTAAATTCTAGAATAATCATCATTAGTTATTTTTTGACGTTAAACAGGAGGGGTGTACCCCTACTGGTATTTATTAAATAATTAAGAAAAACAGTACAATATAGCAAAATAGGAGAAAAAACTCAAGATACAAAAAAAGGAGATAAAATAAATCAATCCCACTAAAAATATTAAATGAGATGATTTAACCATTGATCAATGTCCGGGAAATAGCTTCTTTTTGCGCGGAGCAGGAGCTGTTCAAATTCAGTCTTGAATACTCTTTTCGCCTCTAGGAGAGTGGGAAGCTTGTTATCGAAGATGAGACCATTTCACATTTGCCAAATTGACCAGCTCATTAAAATGATGATCTCCATGAAGAAGGAGACTCTCAGCTGCCTCCTGAAACTTTCCAGATGTTGGTACAAGTCACCTTGCTGATTGACTTGCAGACCTATCCAATTCCAGCAATCTGAAGCAAAGGGACAATCTAACAGCAGATGGAAAAGAGTTTCTTCAGTTGATTGGCTGCAAAGGACACATGAGTAATCCTGGAGTTCCATATTTTTTCTTCTTAATAGTTCTCTGGTACTTAGCCTATCCTTTAGTATCAGCCAAGCAAAAACTTTGTGTTTGTTTTGGCAAGAACATTTCCAAATCCATTTGAAGCTTGGGTGTATTTGTCTGTGACCTCGTAGGTGCTTGTATGCTTTTGCCACTGTGAACCTTCCTGTGTTCCACATGCATGACCATGAGTCAGCAGTGTCAATCAAGTTCAGTTGTTGTATCTCTTGTTGCAGCATAATTAATTGTTCAAATGCCTGTTGTGAGAGAGGAAGGTGGAAAAGCTCTACAAAATTGTCTCTGGCCCTTGCATCAGCTAGGATTGTGGATTGTGATTTCACATAGGAATAAAGTTCAGGGTATGCAATCATTGGTACTTTGCCATTCCATAAATCTGTCCATAGATGGCAGGACTTTGCATTATTGATGTTTACTATTGCCAAGCCTTTGAACTTATCCAAGAGCTTTAGGATGTCCTTCCACCAAAAGGAACCTTTCTTGGTCATTGATGGTAGGCTGCCAGCATCATAGTAGCTTTCCCACACAAGTGCAACCCACGGTATGTCTTCCTTGTTGAAGAATTTCATCAGGTGCTTCAATAGCAAAGCCTCATTTTGAGTTCTGAGATCTAACACTCCTAATCCTCTCTCTGCCTTGGACTTGCATACCTCTGCCCAGGCAACCTTTGGTCTTTGGCTTGCATTAAGGTCAGCTCCTCTCCATAAGCACAATTTCCTGAATTTATCAATCTGTGATATTACTGTGCCATGAATTGCAAAGGTGCTCATGCAGAAAGTAGGGAAGGCTGAGAAAACTGAGTTAGTTAGTTCAAGTCTTCCTGCCTGGCTAAGAAAAGATGATGTGGCAGCTAGCCTTCTTTCACATCTACTAACCAGAGGTGAGAAATATATGACTCTTGGCTTTGTCAGTCCAAGGGGTAATCCAAGATATGTGAATGGAAGAGTGCCCTTTTCACAGTTGAAGGTCCTTGCCAACTGTTCATGTCTGGATTCAGAAAGATTGATGGGCACCATAACTAATTTATTATAGTTTACCTTTAACCCTGTTTATTCCCCAAATGAGTGAAGTAATGCTTTCAATGTCAGAAGTTGTCTGCTGCAAGCTTCCATGACTATTAGTGTATCATCCGCATATTGGATTATTGGGAAATCATTTGAGCATCTCAGGGGTAGAGGTAGCTGCAGTAAGTTTAAATCTTTGGCCTTGTTTAGGATTGACTGCAGTAGATCAGCTACCAACACAAATAGAAGTGGTGATAGAGGATCACCCTGTCTAACCCCTCTTCTGCAATGGATTACCTTGCCTGGCTTCCCATTCAGTAAAATTGACGATGTTCTAGTGCTTAGAATTAACTTGATCCACCTAATCTATGAGTTTCCAAAGCCATTTGCCTTTAGTACTTGAAGAATGGCCTCATGCTCCACCTTGTCAAAAGCCTTTTCAAAATCCAGTTTTAGGATCACTAGTTGTTTCTTGGATTTGTGGCAGATGCAAGTATTCTAATGCCCAGGCTAAGCAGTCTTGGATTGTCCTAGTTTTAATGAATCCATATTGGTTCCTATGAATGATCTATTTTATTACTTTCTGCAACCTGCTTGCAAATACCTTAGTAATGAGCTTGAAAGAAGTATTGAGGAGGGATATTGGTCTTGTAATCTGCAGCTGAGGTAGGGCCATCTTTCTTTGGGATGAGTGTTATGTGAGATGTGTTGAGGCTTCTTAGATAGATTTCTCCTTCAAATAGAGATTCAAACAACTTGTAGTAATCGGGGGCAATCAGTTGCCAGCAACCCTTGATGAATTCGTTATTGAATCCATCTGGCCTAGGGGACTTGTTGTTTGGAAGCTTAGATACTATCTCATCAATCTATTGCCTGCTGAATGGTTCCTCCAGAACATCTAGGTCGTTGTTGATGGATAAGATGGCATTTAGATTAAAGTGCATGCTGCTATACTCAGATTTTCCTAGTCTTTTCCTGAAAGTTTCCCATAGTAGTTTGGCCTTTTCTTCATGACTTGAAACAATATTTCCCGAGTCATCTTGCAGACATGCTATAGTATTTCTTCTATGTTTGATAGTAGCATGAGCATGGAAGTATTTGGTGCTGGCGTCTCCTTCTTTAACCCAATTTATCTTGTCTCTTTGCTTCCAATAGCTTCTTTGCTGCTTGAGCAAGGATATTAATTTATTACTCAAAATTTCTCTGAAGTTCCATTCACTGATTGTGAGGTCCCTAAAGCATTCAATTGTGTCTATCAACTGCAATATCATTTTAGCATTTTCAATGAGTCTTGCTAGTGGTGGTGTCTTAATTTTCCAGCTCTTGAGTAGTCTCCTTAGGTTCTTGCATTTGGCATTTATTGCCTTTGTCGGGTCATGAGGTAGATATGGAGTTGACCATCCTTGGACAAGTACTGTGACAAAATCAGCTCTGCTCAACCAATGGTTTTCAAACCTGAATATTGTCCCCTTTGGAATTTTGGAATTTATCTCTACAATACATGGCCAGTGATCTGAGGTTTCCATTACCAAAGCTTTGACTACTGTGTTTGGGTATCTTTATGTCCATGCATTAGATGTGAAGAACCAATCTAGTCTTTCTAGAAGTGGAGAATGTTGTTTATTAGTCCAAGTGAAGTGCCTACCATGCAGCGGGAGCTCAGTTAAGCCAAGAGTGCCAATTGCTTCATTGAAGAGAAACATTTCATTAACATCACCTCCATCTTTGTTTCTATCTTCAGGCCTCCTTGTAAGGTTGAAATCTCCAATAATTATCCATTCAGTCTGTTCAGGCATTTGGATGCTTTTGAACCATTCAAGAAAAGCTCTCTTCCCAGATGGAGTGCAGGGAGCATATACTGTGGTAAGGATCCAGGAACTATTGTTGATTCTTAATGTCATTTCTAACGAAATAGCAAACTCATTTTGAAAAATCTGAATACCAGCGAACAATGCTCCTTTCCAGGCCACCAAAATCCCTCCTGAAGCACCAATTGATGGTTTAAATGTGAAAGAATCAAATCCCTGAGGACAAATATTTCTTAAGAAAGACTGATCAATCATCTCTTTCTTGGTCTCTTGGAGACAAATAATGTCACTTCCACTTTCCATTATTTTATCTCTGATTGAATTCCATTTCTTATCTGAATTTACTCCTCAAACATTCCAACAAAGAATTTTCCAATATCTATTTGGCATCATTGATAATAGATTTGAGTGTGATAAATAAGTTGGAGGATTGCATTCTCTCCAAAACATTCCTTAAGACTGAAGAATTTAGTCATTTTTCTTTGCAATGCTAGGCCCTTCCCCTTCTTTGGCATCATCAGCACCATCTTTGGCCTTCCCCTTCTTCTTACCAATGGGCTTGGGCTTCTTCTTCTTATTCAGGATGGCTTCATCAACTTCTACAACATCCATCTGACACATCTTGGTTCCAATAGCCTGCAAAGTTTCAATGGAGATAGTTGGGGGTCCAATTTGCACCCAAGACAGTTTTTTATCTTGCAGCCACTTGACTTGAAACCATTTGTCTTCTCTCTAACTTTGTTACTCCTTCTAACCTCTGAGTCCACGACTCGTGATAACATCTTCCCTTCCCTTGCCCTTTTCTTTCCTTGAGGTGAGTTAATTTGTTCATCCTCAGAGAATATGGCTTCATCAGAAACTATTGAACTACTAAAGGAATTAAGCTTGCCACAGTTCTCCACTTGCGGGCCCTTGGGCTCTAGGGACAGGTTTAGGGCAGTTGAGTCCCATGGCTGGTAGATGAAAGATGAGAATTGTGTGTTGAGCAGATCCTTCGCCCAGGTGTAGCTAGATGGAGAGTTTAGGAACACACTGAAGAATTCTGCCCACATCTTTCCAATTTGGGGTGCAAACATATATCCCTTTGTTTTATTGGTAAAGCTTGCATAGCAAAGAAAATGCATATCTAAACTAAAAAACATATTTAAATCACATATGAATGACAATGATACATTTATTTAAATTCTATTAATAATCCATGATAACAGATTATGTAAGTTGTTGCTTTTGATAAATATATACATTTAAACCAAAACATTAGAACATATTCACACTAGTTGCTTAACTGTAAGGACTCTATTTTATTAGGGAAAAAATACTATTACACACATAATTTCTTTGCTAGAGAAAATTGAACATTGTGCAAGCTGAAATGATTGCTCATAACATTCTAGTAAATAAAAGTGTAGTATAGGTCAAGGTTCTATGATCATGTTAAATTAACGCTCGCAAGTGGACCCTCAGAAACTTGCTTAAGGTTTGGCAAGGTTTCTTGAGAAGCCAAAGCACTTTCAAAAGTCCTACCACTATATCAATTACGTTTTGCAAGATTATCCTTTGTAAACACAAATGATTAAGGGTTCTAAATTTTGCTGATATGTGCCTTGAAAAAACTTAGCACATTAATATTACTTGGTCACTTCCTTGGTAAGTCTTCAGCTAGATTTTCCTGTGTCAAAAATTATGTATACATCTCAGTTTCTCTATAAATTGACTTGACCTTTTCTAAAAAAAAAAAAGCTTCTCGTAACACCAATGACAGCTATGTGTATTAAAAAATATATCAAGTTGCACTGATCGTCGCATCAAAACTGTTTGAGAGGGGTTCTCAAAAAACTGGGTGCGGGAATCCTGCCACATGAATTGACCTACCGGCTACCATGCTCAACTGTCCTCTTCACACATTGAGTGAGTCCAAATCCACGATATTTTTGCTGGCAATTGTAGAAGTGTCCAAGTACTTCCTCCATGTCATTTAAAGTGTCATTATTCATATGTGTACCGACAATTTAACTAGATTTATAAAAAAATACATATAACATTTATATCTCCAAATAAATTTATTTAAAAACTAGATTCGAATATCTATCAAATGATATTAATTATGTTCTATAAATATTAATATTTTTAATATACATTTAGTCAAAGATATTTCTCGAAAAGTGAGAACGATATTTTTAATAGGATGGAGGGAGTAGGTATCTTCATCCTGCCAAGTTCGAGCAACAAAGGCTACCTGCTACTTATACTTTCGCTGTTCAGTTTGGTCTCTGCACTCGCAGATGGCCAAGTCCTTCCTCCTAAACACTGGTGCTTCTATCCCATCGGTTGGCCTTGGAACATGGCAAATATCACCAGCTGTTGTTGAAGATGCCATTCGTGCAGCTCTCCAGGTTTTATCACTTCTTGCTTATGTTTCAATCCATTACTTATGATCTTTTTCTCTTCTGTTTTCTTCCTTGTGATTGTGGATTCAATTGAATCTAACGTAAGAATCCTTTGTTGCTCAACTGGAGAACATGTTGGTTTACCATATGGAAATTGGAAACTGTGAAAGCATAAAGTTTAGTTTCAGAGCCCTTTACTATTGTGTGCCAATTTTAATTGCACATGAACGGAAGGTATCAGGTTTTAATTGCATAGCATGTTGTATGAGCTTCTTTTCTTTGGATATAATGTTTCTACTTTTAATAGTGCAGGCAGGTTATCATCATATTGACTGTTCTCCACAATATGGTAATCAGAAAGAGGTTATAACTTTTAATCCCTTCTTTTGCATAATAAAGAGCCCTTGAAACAAACATGTTACTACTAGTTTGTGTTAATCTTTAACGTCAGCAGTCAGCTTACGACTTACTCCCTCCGTCCAACGAATTTAAGAAATAAAATATTTTCAAATTTAACTGAATATATATAAAAAAAATATTAATAATTTTAGTGTACAATTAGTATCATTATATGAATCGCTGCATATATTTTATAATGAACTTATTGGATATATAAATTTACTAATATTTTCTATAAATTTAGTCAAACTTAAGAAAAATTAATCACCACGAACCAATAGACACTCTTTTTGGGATAGAGGGCATAACAAATATCAAGACAAACAAGGATAGCATCACACAATGGCCCAACTTAAGAGAAACCAAGGGATCTTTATTAAAAAATGAAATAGACACTCAAATTAGATTTGAAGAGGACCGAATATGGTTGTATTTGTATGCATGTTCATACCATTGATGTAAGAATCTTGACTATGGCTAGAGTGCCAGACAATTATTCATTTATCCTTCATGGGAATACTCCTCACTTCTCTATGGCAGGTAGTTATTATGACTTTTTTAGTAGGTTGGTTTTGCCCTGAGGAAACTATTTGAGGAGGGTATACTTAAACGTGAAGATCTATTCATCACTTCTAAATTGTGGTATTTTATAGACCCTGTACTTCCAGATACCGTGATGCCAAGTGGGTTCTTGAAAATGCTCTGATTTTTTTCAGGTGCACTGACCATGATCTAGAAGACGTTCCAGAGGCAATTGATAACCACTACAACATCTTCAGCTTGATTACTTAGATCTTTACCTAGTAAGTTCTAATCCTGAAGCTTATTTAACTAATCCTAGTGATTATACTTCTATTTAACTGAAAATCGTGCCGCTTGAAGCGATTTTATGGTATTCTTTAATTTCTTGATCGAAAAGGCAGGAGCTCTATCAATTAAGAAGAAGAAATTTAATACAAGACAAGACACACTCTTAAAAACAAATTTTTAACACACCACGCAACAACCTTAGTGATCAACAGTTAGGTGTAACTCAAAAGAATAGCTCTATAGCCATTGTCTTTGCAACCGCCCATGCTAAGGGTGGCACACTTGGGTGGCGGCGAGAGGGGAGATGAGGGAGAGGGTGGTTTTGGGCCTTTGGGTATTTGGACCACAAGTTTCATCTTACTTCTGAAGAGTACATTCTAAAACTCTGTTTGGATCCAATGCTAATAATTAGCTACCTAATAGGCCACAACTAAAATTATCTGCTATTAGCTAGTTTTGTTCATCTAGTGAAATAGTATTCAGCTAACGTGGCATTCCTCGTTTCTCCACAATTCTTGACTGATGGCTTCACAGGTCCACGGCCCAGTTCGTGCAAAGAAAGGAACAAGGCTGAGCACCGAAAACATCCTCAAGCCTGACATCCCAGCTACGTGGAAAGCGATGGAGAAACTGTACGACTCGGGCAAAGCTCGTGCCATTGGCGTGAGCAATTTCTCCTGCAAGAAGCTGGAGGACTTGCTCGCGGTCGCACGTGTGCCACCAGCAGTCAACCAGGTGGAGTGCCACCCGGTTTGGCAACAAGACAAGCTCCGCAAGCTTTTTTTTGAGGAAACTGGAGGGGCCGTGGCCCCTGCAGGAATTATATTAGAAAAAGAAAAGGCAGTTACAGGAAGTTACAAAAGTTACAAGAAGTTACAACAAAAGCAAAGTTCAAGATACAAAGAAGGAAATGAAGAAGATTTCTTGAGTTACACAATCTAAAGTAAATTTTGTATCCATTGTTCAAAGAGGTTTTGATGAGCGGTTTTAACCCTTAGGGATACCAACTTGACTTCCTTAATAAAGGCTTCTCTGCATTCCTGAATGGAAAGCTGATTACTGTTGAAGATTAGCTCATTTCTTGCCTTCCATATTGTCCATGACATGAGCATAACTGCAATCATGAAGAATTGGCTCTGTATTTGGTCTTTCATAGCTTGGACATTTTGAAAAGAGTCACCTAGTTGTACTGTTTGTAAGTTAATCAGGCCCCAGCATTGCAATGCAAATGGACATTGCCAAAATAAGTGTTCCACAGTTTCTGGATGTGGTGTGTAGCAAAACTCACAATTGTATGAATCTAGTTGCATATTTTTCTTTCTTAGAATGTCTCTTGTGTTGAGCCTGTCATTCAATAATAGCCAAAAGAAAACTTTGTGCTTTGGTTGACAACTTGATTTCCACATCCATTTGAGAGCTGGGTCAATTTGTTGATGTCCCATTAATCTTTTGTAAGCTGCCACAGGTCTAAAGATGTTTCCTCCTGCATATGTCCACCTGTCATTTAGCTCCTCCTCTAGGATCATATTGTCTTTCATTTGCTGAATGATATTCATTTGATCAAAAGCCACTTGTGAGAGGGGTAAGCTGAAAAGGTTGGTGATGGGGCTGGTATTCAGGACACTTTTTACTGTAAGGTGTTTGTTTTTGGTGAAGGAAAAGAGCTGAGGCAACTGTTCTTTTATAATTGGTTTTTCCCAATTGTCATCCCAGAAAAAACAAGTGGTACCATCCTTGATGATCATTGTTGCAATTTCTTTGAATTTGTCTATCAATTTCATCACATCTCTCCACCAAAATGATCCTTTCTTGACTGTACCAGGCAGTCTACCATTTTTGTAGTGCTTTTCCCATACTAAATTAACCCATGGGATGTCTTTTTTGTTGTAAAACCTGTCCAAGTTTTTCATAAGCAGTGCTTGATTTTGCATTTTCAGGTTGATGATTCCCAGCCCACCCTCACTCTTTGACTTGCAGACCTTTGACCATGCTGCTTTTGGCATACCAATGCCATTCACATCATTTCCTCTCCATAGGCATTTCTTCCTGTACTTGTCTATTTGCTTGATCACTGCTTTTGGCAATTCAAGGGTGCACATATAATGAGTTGGCAGTGCTGAAAGAACTGCATTTGTAATTTGTAGCCTACCAGCTTGATTAAGTAAGGTGGAGACACCTCCAAGCCTTTTTTCACATTTGTTTACTAGTGGCATGAAATCTGTAATTCTTGGCTTGGTAGTACCAAGTGGTAGCCCAAGGTAGGTGAAAGGTAATGATCCTTTAGAACAACCAAAAGTTCTTGCCAGCAGATCTAGTTTTTCTTCAGATAAGTTGATTGGTAACATCATAGACTTTCCATAATTTACTTTGAGACCAGTTGATTCAGAGAAGTTATGTAGCACAGTCTTGAGGAAGAAAAGTTGTCTAGGGTCCCCCTCCATTATTATTAAAGTATCATCAGCATACTGAATCACAGGGAAGTCACAGTCTTGTTGTATGGGGATTGGAAGCTTTAGCAGACCTATCTGTTTTGCTTGGTTTATTAGGATTTGTAAGAAATCAGCAGTTAGCACAAAGAGGAGGGGGGATAGGGGGTCCCCCTGCCTGACTCCTCTCTTGCAATGGAATCTTTTCCCTGGTGTACCATTTAGGAGAACTGAAGAAGTGCCAGTACTCAAAATATTCTTGATCCAAGAAGTCCACTTATTACCAAATCCATGAGCTTTTAGTATGTCAGTTATTGCTTGGTGTTCCATTTTATCAAAAGCTTTCTCAAAATCTAATTTGAGTATGACAATCTCTTTCTTTGATTGGTGGCATAGATGAATGTATTCAAAGGCCCAGGTAAGACAATCCTGTATAGTCCTTGTCTTGATGAAACCATATTGGTTTTTATGTACTAGGGAGATGATCCTTCTTTGTAGCCTATTTGCCAGTAGTTTTGTTAATAACTTGACTGAGGAGTTGAGTAGGGATATGGGCCTGAAGTCATTAACACAGAGAGGATTGTCAACTTTTGGGACCAAGGTGATGTAGGAGGCATTGATACTTTGGAGACAACAGCTGTTATCATAGAAACTGTTACACATATTGTAGTAGTCTTGCTTGATGACAGGCCAAGCAGTCTTGATGAACTCATTGCTAAATCCATCAGGTCCAGGAGACTTGTAATTAGGGAGGGCTTTAATGACATCATTTATCTCTTCAACTGTGAATTGGCTTTCAAGTAGTTCAAGTCCATCTTTTCTCTGGATCAAACTGCAAGGGTCCTACATTGTTTCTGGGGATAAATGACTTGGCTCTTCAACCCAGGGATCAATTGTGACTTGGCTCTTCAAGCAGAAACAATGTACCCAGGGTGCTTTAGCCAAGTCACAGTTGATCCCTGGGTTGAAGAGCCAACTCTGATTTAACACTTGATCAAAGCCATGCTGCTTTAGCCAAAAATTTTCAAACCTGAATACATTGTTTCTGGGGATGGAGGTAGAAATCTGAACAACACATGGACAGTGGTCTGAGGGAACCATGTCAAGAGCAGTAACAGAGGTGGTGGGATAGGAGATTGCCCAGTTACTAGAGGTAAAAACCCAGTCCAATCTTTCCATCAGTGGTTCTGGTTGTTTATTTGACCATGTATAGTTCTTTCCTTGTAAAATTATTTCAGTTAAACCAAGACTGCTGATGGCTGCATTAAATCTAAACATGTCATTGATATCTCCCCCTGGTTTATTTCTATCTGTCTGTTTTCTTATTAGGTTGAAATCTCCTAATATTAACCAATCAGTATCAGGATGCATGTGCTGATTTTTTAACCAGTTAATGAACAAAGTTTTCCCTTCAGGTGTACATGGTGCATAAACTGTGGTCAGGGTCCATCTGCTGTTATTGTGTTCAGAACAGAATTCCAGAGTCAGATCATAATTGCTTTGAGATAACCTTATTGCTGCGAATAAAGATCCTTTCCAGATTACTAAGATTCCCCCAGAAGACCCCACTGAAGGTAAGTAATCAAAGCAATCAAAATTTGATGTACAGAATTGCTTGATATACCCTATATCAAAGGTATCTCTTTTAGTTTCCTGTAGGCAGACAATATCACATTGTGCCTCCACAATTTTGTTTTTTACTGCATTCCATTTCCATGAGGAATTAATTCCTCTCACATTCCAAGTCATGACTCTCCAGCTTCTATTTTGATTCAGATTCATTTAACCAAAGATATGATAAGGACAAATTCTGACACATGCATAACATTGTCATTGCTGCTTACAAGCATCCAACCATAACTTAAGTTCCCAAAAGCAAGACAGGGTTCTGATAGATTGTCTAACATCTGACTATTACAAACGGAGGACATATTCTAACAACAGGTCTAAAAATCAGAAGTTGTTGCCTTCCAGGTCCTTGTCTTCTTCTCTGTCCTGCATTTCTTTCTGCTTTTTGGCCTTCCTCTTACCCACTGGCTGCTTTGCTTGCCCTCCCTTCATCAGCTTTGCATCCTCTAGATCTTCTTCACTCAAGCTGCAGAACTGCACACCCAAGTTTCTTATTATTTTGGGTGTCATAGTTGGAGGAATACAACACAAACATTTTTTAACAGAATGATCTGCACTTTTGTAGCCATTGTTTCCCTGTCTTACTCGTTCACTTCTACGTACCTGAGTATCAACCACAGGTGTTGGCCTTTTGGTACTCCTTCCCCTTTTTGCCTTATCACTTTCTGATGGTATAGCCACTTTGTCCTTTGGCTCCATCTCATTCTTGCCTGTATGAGTATCAGTTTTAGTTGGAGTGAGCAATAACACTTCCTGAGACTGTGTAGACTTTGCCTGTATGAGTATCACCTTTTCACACGGTGGCTGCTCGTCCACTACAGCGGGCCATTTGTATCTTTCAATCCGGCCCTAATACAACGAACGGCCCAACAGCCCATCATCAACTCTGCACCTACTAGTGGGCCATCGTGGTTCATCTGGGAAACGGAAAAGTGGGGAAAGGAAGGAGGAACCTGGCAAAACCCCGGGCGAATCGGCGATGGCCACCTCCACCGCCCTCCGCCGAGCGGCGGCGCGCGGTCTCCTTGGCGCCATGAGTGGCTCGCGGGTGCCTCCTCCCCATCGCCTCCCGTACCGCGCTGAGCGCTCCGCAGCCGCACTTCTCTCCTCCCTCTCCGCCCCGCAGCCGGGCGCCGCTGCCGACGCCCACCTCCTCCGGGTCATAAACTATGAGATCTCCTGCGCCCAGCAAGACTGCAAGAAGCGGGACTGGGTATGCGACCCTGCTATCTTGTCTTTCCGTTTTGGATGCTCCTTCCTCACAGTTAGTGGTCAGATACACAAATTGCAACCCAAAAATAATTCCAGCGGCAACTTGTATTTTAAAGATGCGGTGAGACAAAGTTTTTACAGAAATTGTATCTACTACGGTGGGTTTGTTTTCTCCTTTACATCTGGTGATTATGCGGTTGCATATGGCAAACTGGTTCGGATAGGATTAGTAATTGTCAGTGTTGATAACATGGGGGGTCAGAGGAAGGTACCATATCTTTGATCTGGGGATGTAATATTTGATTTTGTTCTACCAGGGGAAGAAATTAGGGGAATGGTTCCCTTTTGAGATCCAGGACAAGGAGGGTACCACTAGGATAATTCTCACTATGAGAGATCAGAAGGAGCGAATTGAAGTGGAGGTGTTCGTGCCGAGGCCTACTGATCCAGTGGAGCACAATGGTGGGCAAAAGGACGATACCAAAGATGACAACAGCCAGGATCATGCCATCAATGGTGCTGCAAATCAGTACTATATCCCACTGGTGGTGAAAATTCACAAACGGATGGCTTCATGGCTGGAGATCAGCTGTAGATCTTACCCTGATGAACTTGTCATTGAGAGTTTGGCGCTTGGAACGACGGATGA
The DNA here is from genome assembly GCA_009763385.1 of Coix lacryma-jobi var. lacryma-jobi. NCBI lineage: Eukaryota > Viridiplantae > Streptophyta > Magnoliopsida > Poales > Poaceae > Coix > Coix lacryma-jobi. The sequence continues at coordinate 20,999,159 of CM019826.1, forward strand.
GTCTGTTGGTTCATCAAATGTTGGAGCTAAGATATGGTGAGCATTGGCACCTGTATCATTGTACTGTGATGTTCTCTCATGTTGCAGTTTTACTGACCATGGCCTTACATTCTTCTGCAGTAATCTTCCTGAGCCACTTCAGCAAGCACTTTATTCCTACTTGAAAAGTAGAGCCATTTGGTCAGATGTTACCAACTTCTTGCATGCGTACATGATAAACAAAGAGTGCCATGAGTATCTTGCTTGGCTGAGAAAACTTAAGGGTTTGATTAAAAGTAAATGAAGTGCACAGAAGCCCCTTATTTTTACACAGTTTTGGACAAATTCTCGATGCCCCTTTTGAGTGCCATTGTGGCTGAGATAAGGAGGTGGGGAGGTACACTGCTCTAGATGCACCGTTTATGGTCATGTATGTGAATGTTGGTGTCCTTTGCTTCTTCGCTTATGTTTTTTATTAACAAGATTGTGTCTTTGGACCGTTACGAGATGTCTTTTGAATTCCAAATATTTCATCAATGTCATTTGTCGAGGTCCAAGCCTCGTGAAAATTGTTATTCACGTGTCCTTTGGTATTGTCATTTGTCAATTGTATAAGAGTACTAGAAAGGTTATAAATTATAAGTACAGCGATAGTGTTTCCAAAATCTAATGATACTTGTGGGCAAGACAGCACATTCAACTTGCAAGAAATGCGAGTAATAAACAACATCGTGCTGGTGAGGTAAAAATGCCAACTTTTGTTGGCATAAATATTCATATTCTGGTGCCTGCAATATCGGGTCTGTATAAACAGTAAAGGCCTTTCGGGTGCCTAGTAACAAACTAACAATGTTAACCTTGGCAACATCGAAACCCAAATCATCAAATCAAAGTTGGTATGCTGCTCTTCCTGTCTGATTAATGAATAGGAAGCGAGGCGCAGATGGAGATCCCATGCGGAGTGGCTGGCAGAAGCCACCGTCACAGCAAGTCAGCAATGGCCTTCCTCGTTCGTCTCGCTTCGTCAGAGCCGTCCAAGCTCGGGTTCATGCCTAGCACATGCATAGGGTGCTTGCTTTTTTCAAAAATAGCACGAACCGAAGCATGGACGGCTGGACAACATTTGTGCAGAGGGTGCATGGACGGCTGGACAACATTTGTGCAGAGGGTGCTTGCTAAGTCTTTTGCACCTCTACACTCCAGTGTTTGGTACTCCCTCCGTCCCCTCCGTCTCTTTTTAGATGTCACTATAGAAACGTATTTACGTATTTGTGAGAGAAACACGGTTTTCTAATGACATCTATTTTGAGACGGAGGGAGTAGGTGTTAATTGTTAAATGCATCTCTCTTGGCGCCTCTTTATGGTGTGTTTGGTTTAAGGAATGAGGTGGTACATCATCTTCTCACTCCTCACTTTTTCTATTTGGTTGGTGGAATGAAATGAGTTGATGTATCACCACCTCATTCCTCAGAAGTCAATAATTAGTATAAGCACGAGGATTGAGTTGGTTCCACCAAAATTCATAAATTCATAGAATGAACTCATAATGCATCACCTCATGAAGTATGAGTTGATTCCCTAAACCAAACACGCTATTAGAAGCCACCCTTTGAAGGTTTTTCAACTTCTGTGAATTCTATCGCTGCCTGTCCCGATTGTGCATTTGTGTGATTTTTTTTTTTTTGCTTCAACTATACTTTCAGGCTAGAAAGTAGAAACCCTACAGTTTCTCAGCTCTGTACACGGTTAGCATCCAGAGCAGCTAGTTACTCCCTCCGTCGCAAAATGTTGGTCGTTTTGGATTTCCGTGCCACAAGTTTGACTCGATTTATAGAAAATACGTGTAATATTTATATCTTTAAATAAATTTGTTAAAAAACTAGATTCAAATATCTTTCCGATGATACTAATTATGATACTAATCGATAATATTTATTATTTATAAAAACTATCGGCATTTGTTTATCAGAAAGCGAAAGCGACAGATATTTTGGGACGGAGGGAGTATGTCAAATCACGTTGCCAGTTGGACGTTAGAAAACAGAATGAAATGTACTAGCACACAAATACACATTAGAGCTCATGAGAATACTGCTACCCAAGAAAAGATTGTATGCAAATTAAAGTGCAGGACTGTGTGCTCTCACTGAGCAACGTGGGAAGACTTTTTGGTGCCGAACTCAGCAAACTCTGTGCCACGCAGTAAAATTCTTTTCACTAGCTAGATAGAGAACTTGCAAATTAGCCACTTCAAATTAAGAATGCTCAAGGCATAACAATCTAGGGTCAATATGTATGTCAAGTTGTCGAGTAAAACTGGACCGCCTTGCCCTTTCGAAATATGTTTTCCAGAACAAGCAGTGGACAAAGAGCGCATCAGGTCACCTGCCAAAAACAAAGAATATATATTTTTTTCAGAATCCAAAGCCTCAATTAAGCAATGCCAGGGAAGGCAGGTGGTGTAAGAAAAGAGGTAGACCTTTGCAAAATCAACAAGCAAACCTCAGGCAAAAAAGAAAACTTTGATGAACAGTGCCAGAGCAAATTGCAGCACTGATGCACTAGCCATCAGAACCATCAGATCAGCTCCTTCAGTGCATGCCTTCAAATTTAAAGCGATGAACCAAGACGATGCACCGCCAGCGAGAGCTATGATGACCCATCGAAGAAATCCCACCGGAATAAGCAAAAGCACCTTAACCAGACAAAATAGGAGGGCAATTCATGTTAACATAATGGCACCCTTCATCCCAAAGAACAAAAGTGAGTGATCACAACCATGATAACATCATGGATTGTTTACACTAAGAGGATCAATTTTTAGAACCATTATATATTATTGTAACAGAGAACTGAATATTCTTATGGATGTACATAATGTTAAAATTGAATGTCTGCATATTCTCGCCAGTGATATGAAAACAAACGGATGGAACTCGAATACTTACAGATGCAGGTATGAAGACAAACAGAGAATAGCCCCACATACACCAAAATCGAACAAGACTTGGGCGTGATCCAAAATACTGAAACAGGAAAAAGAACACAGCGGGCACAATGATAGCATAACCATACATGACTGATGCTGCCCAGCTGAAATAACCAACATCAAAGCTCCATATGTCCAGATCCTTTTTATTTTGCATCAGATAAGTGGCATAGTTACCAAACGCAGCTAGCATGAAAATCAGAGTAGTGGTGATCCATAAAGGCCCATACCTGCAGAAATTAGAATAATTCATAACAAAAGAGAATGCAGAGTCAAGAGATCCAAATGATTGATGAAGTACAAAAAATCTAAAATTTAAGACAATATTTAGTCAGACAGTAATCCAGCAAGCACCCTGTACGCAAAAATTTGGATCAAAGTCCATTCAAAACACTGTGTTGTCCAGTTCTCCCAAAACAATGCTTGCAGCAAATAAACACTACAGTCTGTATAATGCCACTTAGGGCCTGTTTGGGAACGCGCCGGAGAGACCGCGGTGCGGTATGGAGACCGCGGCCTTCCGCCCACGGTACAGAAAACGCGAGTTCTAGTTCATTTCTGCGGTGGATGTGTCTTGCACGTTTAAAACAATCAAAATAATTGAAGAGGTGTTTGGTGGGATTATTTTGATTCTCGCGGTGGAGCGGCCATAGATTCGATTATAAGCTGAAACAAACACGCCCTTAGGCACTAATTTCCGTATACTCTTGTAAGAACTCTGCAACTATCCTATCTGAATCGTCATCTCGTGCTATTATCAGTTAATAAACAGTGAAGTGTTAAAACAGATTCATAATATGCATCTTATACAACTTACGACATATCTTTCCATTAACGATGCAGTTATAATGAAAATATCATTTAATGCACATTTTTATCACATGATTGCACATTAGACTATTCAATAGAAATATTATCATCGAAACAATACAAAGGTAACTAAGAGTCAGGTTTTGTTTTAGAAAATGATTAAGATGGCAGATCATGTTCATTAGGAGAAACTTACATGTCAGGATTAGCATCAATTTTCCTGTAGAACCCATCCATTGGATAAATTGAACTGATGAGCCTGTCAATTACAACATCAGTATCAACATTGAAGTATGGAGCATAAGATGCGACATTGAAGTATCCTTTCCAATCTGCTTGGTTTTCTACATCTCCATCTGAAAAGGTAAAGAGAGACTTCGATATGGAGCAATGCACATACAAAAACAAAATCAGAGTTCTATTCAATATCTGACATAAGCAAAATCCATTCATTTATACTCATCAAAATAGAACAGTGCCAAGGATCAAAATTCCAAGTAGCGAAAGAAACAATAAAACGACTCTCTGGTGCCTTTGCTTCTAGTTGAGATGGTTAGAATAATAGATTACATGGTTACATGTTACAGACTTCTGAAAAAATAAAATGTATAGAAATTTAAAACACATGATTAATGGGAGGTATGGTTTATCAAAAGTGCAACATAATTGTCATTCATGCAAGTCATGACACTTAGTGACTTATTCAACGGTTCAAGTAAAGGTTCTCAATTATCAACCACTATCTACAAGATAAAATCATATCACCAGTCTCTAATTATGTGGCTTCTACAACAGTATCCTTTAGCATGCCCTGGAAATAAAGCAGTAGAGGACTGATGTTGCCACATTTAAGAGGCCATTTGTCTACAATACACACAATGTATTCATTCAAAATTTCTGATGTAAAGAGAGAATGTTTCTACTAAGCTAAGAACATCAGGATATTCTTCTTAAATTCTCCTAAATCCACAGTTCCCATTTCGATATGATTCAATAGAGACGCAAGTGGGTACCCAATGGTGTTTTGTGGGTCAGCCAATTTAATTCGTTTCTCCAACTAAATTAATGAGGCGGCATGCAATTCTAGTTCATTTTAGCAAGTTTTGGGTCAACCCAATGACCCAAAACATGTGGAGCATGCGTCCCTATGGTTCATGTTCAAATGTAACCTCGTACAACAACCGACTTGCGCAATAATATACCCAGTTATCCACACTGATCAATCAGGTACCGTGTGCAATTGTGCATCCATAGTTAGATCAATTCGAACAAAATACTGCACAAAGTGGTGACAATTGGCATCAACATTAATAACCTGCAGGGCCACCTGGTGGCCGATACCCTCCTCCATTACCACCAAGAACAGGCGGGAACTCCTGCAACCGAGAGGTGCCAGCTCCATCTGCAACCGAAAATTAATCAGTGACAAACACACAAAAAAAAACCGAAACACACGCGCCCGCACCAATTCACAGTTTCACAACATGCGGCAACCTTGGGCGGCGGGGGGACCGGGTTTCCTGTCGTCCTGTGCCACAGCCTGCAGAAACAAACCACCCCAGATCAGCGACTATCCCTAACGAAACGAGAGGCACGGAGAAGCGAGTGGGGATTGCATCGGTACGGGGACGGAGCCGAGGAGGTGGCTGGTGGGGAGGTTGGCGTAGCCCTCGTCCATGGCCAGTGGCGTCGTTGCGCTCGCTCCTCTCTCAGCAGCTGCGCATGGCCGCGGCGCTCGTTCGCCGGTACGGGATTGGGATCGGTGTGGTTTGGGGAAAGAGGGGTAAATGGGGCAAAAACCAGAACCAGGACTCTGCCGTGGGAGAGGGGAAGTCGGCTCGGTTGTTGCTTCGCAACGAAGGCGGGTCACGAGGCTGGTACAACGACGACGTCGGCCCAACTAGCAAAAGGCCCACCAAGAATTGGAGTGAGTAGACTGTTAGGGCCCGTTGAGGAGAGCTACGCCTCCTTGATTTCCGATACTTCAGCTCTGTTCCTTGATTTTTGAGTGGAGTGATTCCACTTGACTCCTTGGAGGAAGTAGGGTAATTCTTTGCTGATCCCCACCAAAATATAACTAGGAGTGGGTGAGGATCCGCAGAAGCATGTTTTTTTAACTCTCTCATAAACAAAATAGAGTGATTCACTTGGATTTTTTTGAAGAAGTTGGACTATTTTTTTGCGTTTGACAACTGAGAAGTGATTTTCTTTGAGAATCTGCTCAATTAACCACTCCTAAACGGGACCTCTCAAACGGAATAGGTGAAGAAGTTGTTTGTTGCCAGTAAGGTGTGCACTCATGTGGTTATTGCCTTTGCCAAGAAGGAGATGAAAGAGTATTGGATATCATCGATAACAGGAGCAGATATAGGAATACGGTACACTCACAAAATGTTATTTGCCCTACGCACGACCACTTGGTAGCAGCTTGAACATAGAAAAGAGGGTGTGTCTGGTTTCTATGTTGTACCCATGAAGGGACACATTGAAATAGGAACACTTGGTAGCAGCTCCAGCAGATATCACATTTATATGGTGTCTAACACAGATTTAGGGCATATTTAAATATAAGAGCTGATTGCTAGCCGGCTAAAATTAGTCCTAGTGCATCTAAATATGACAATTAGTGGGCTAATTTTTAGTCAAATTTCTAACTAGATGTTGATCAACTAGTTAACAAACCTCAATTAATTATTTAAGTTAATTTTTAGTCAACGCGCTTTGGAGTTTTGCTCCATCTCCACAGCACAGACGAGCACTGTGTTTTAGACCATTTTCAATGTAAGTTCATATCTCAGTTTCCAACACACTCAAATTTTAGAAACAGTGCAGAAAAGTTTCATCCATATGAAATTTTCTCTACTCCCATGAAACTCTTATCATCTCTCTCTTCGTTAATAGAGTGACATGTCAGCATATTTAATGCTCATAAAACTCTATGAAACTTCCATTAAGACTGGTCTTATGAGGTGGAGCAACCTGTTGTTTCTGATATGATGGATTTGTCACGATAATGTAGGAGAAGATTTACTACTGTCATAGAGCGTGTATGCATTAGGAGATGGCATAAAAAATATCTTACATCAACTTAAAAAACTATCTATATCCTTTCTCATTGCTAAAAGTAGAGATTTAGAGAAAAATATATCCTTTAACAGTTTTTTAGTAATGCTATCTAAATATAATCATCTTCTATTCTAAATTTCTCCTTAGCTAAATATAAAAAAAATAACTCTATAGAGGATATAGAAAATATGGAAAAACGGTTAGAGAGTAATCTTATGCAAATAACTATATACTCCTTCCATCCAACAAAACATACAATTCTCGCTTATCGAGGAGTCAAATATTTCGAACTTTGACTGAAATTATATAAAAAAGTACTAACATTCTTGATACATTTTCATAATAATTTTATTTAACGACATAAATACTAATATCGTTTATTGTAATTTTGGTCAAACTTGAATCAATTTGACTGACACGAATTCTATAATTGCATGTTTTTATAGACGGAGGGAGTAAATAATAAGGCCAATCTCAATGGGAGTTTTATTTGTATTAAATATGGTGCCACATAAGTGTTTTTGATGACATGACAATGTATTTAAGAAGAGAGAGATGAAATGAGTTTCATCTAGATGAAACTCTCTTGACACGAATATCAACTATTTATGAGTTATGAAATTTAATGTCTATGAAACTTTAGAATGAAACTTAATGGAGAGTTTCATTCAAGTTTCGTTTTTTATACGACACATGACAGTGTTGGAAACACCAAAATAAAACTCACCACTTTCGCCTAACAATTCAGAGATCGAGCTTTAAAATGCGCTACGTTTTTAATAAAGAAAACCATAAAACGCGTTGGCGACCCCACCGTATCCCCCATCGGCCCTCGCCCCTCCTCACTGCTCTCGCTTTCGCTCGCCATCCGCAGTCCCGCACACTCGCCCCGCCCTCGCGATGCCTGCGCCCGCCGCGGCCGCGGCGGTGCCTCTCCACCGCATCGCATGCGGGCGTCAGCGCCTCCCTCAAACCTCCCACTTATTCCTCCCACCGCGCGCGCTCCTCAATTCCGGGCGCCTCACCGTCCCGACCCCGCTGCCCGTTCACGCGCTGAGGCCGCCTCCGACGGCGACGAGGGCGGCAAGCCACGACGCCGCCACGGGCGCGAGATCGCCCACATCTGGTGGCCAGATGCTGGTGCGGATCTGGTTCTGCCTCGCTCTGCTCGTTGTTTTTTTTTATTACAGTATCCATTTGGCATTTGGCACGCGCGTAGCGTAGGCGCTTAGATGGTTTCCTCGTGTGGTGTGGGGTGACAGGGCGTAACGTGTTTTTTTTCGTAGGTGTTCGTCCCGCCGCACCCGCTGATAAAGCACTGGGTCTCCGTGCTGCGCAACGAACAGACACCCTGCGCCATCTTCAGTGAGTGTTTCTGAATGGTTCAGTTTTTTATTTTACTCTGAATGGCTTAGTAGAAGTTGGATATATTAGTAATTGAACACCACTTGGTGGGTATTAGTTGGGGAAGCCAATTTTGTTTGACCATGGTTGCCTGGTTGATAGATAGTGTTGCTGTGGCCGAAGTGATAGCTATATAACGGTGTGTTTGGTTCATAGAATCACCTCATGCTTCATGAGGTGATGCATCATGAGTTCATCCTATGAATTTTGGTGGAACCAACTCATTCCTCATCTCTATACTAATTATTGACTTATGAGGAATAAGGTGGTGATGCATCAACTCATTCCATCCCACCAACCAAATAGAAAAAGGGAGAAGTGAGAAGATGATGGACCACCTCCTCTGTCAAACCAAACACCCTATAAACGAATTGCCTAACAATAAATGAGGTAAGCAGTATGATACGATTTCACTGAGCCTTTGTTATTTGCTGTGATGCTATCACAGGGAGTGCCATGGCAGAGCTTGGTCGGCTGCTCATATACGAAGCATCCAGAGATTGGTTGGTGAGTAAAAATCTTGTCTGGTTAATCATTTTTCTGTTATGCCTCTTTCTCTTCTAATGTTTTAAAGTTGAAATTATCTGCTAGTGAAGTCAGAGTAAAACAAAGTTTTGACATGATATAAACAATTATATTTGTTGGGAAGAATGTTGAATGCCAGTAATATCTGAATCAAAACCCATCACAGTTTTTAGATCTCTTAATGGCCACTTCTTTTGCTTTAGTTTTCTCATGTATTTTTTCATACATGTAGCTTCGTATTGTTTCTGAGAATCCAGCCCCACAACACAAGTCATGGACATTGCTATAGTTTTCTCATGTATTTTATCAAACATGTAGCTGCGTATTGTTTCTGAGAATCCAGCCCCACAACACAAGTCATGGACATGTTCCCTTATCTTTCTATATCATGAGCAATGTGTTGCGCCATAAAAAGATGTGTGGATCATAGTCATTCTTAGACACGTCAATCAACACTTCATTGTCAATAGAACATCAGGACTCATGATAAATCGTTCTGAACCCTTGCAGCCTACAATCACAGGAGAGATTGAAACACCTGTAGCTGTAGCTAGTGTTGAATTTATTGATCCAAGAGAGCCTGTTCTGGTAAGTCTGTTTCTTAACACCAGATATTGTTGTACATGCCATTTGTAGTGTGTCTACGATTATATTTAGTCTTTCTACTAGCATGTCTAACAGGTTATTCCAATACTGAGAGCTGGTCTTGCTCTAGCTGAACTTGCTTCATCAGTTCTGCCAGCCACCAAGACTTATCACCTTGGTAAGTTGATTGTTCTATGCATCTATGTCCAAACTAGAGCCAAATTCTGTTCTTCATTTTATAAATCAAAATAAGATGTCTGTGCTCATATATTGCTAGCATAAGCTTCATGACCAAAATTCCAGCACTCTAAGCTGATTTATTTTGTTCTCTGTGTACCAAATCAATGCTTGATATTCTTGGTTTGATGCATGCATCTTTGCAGATCAGATGAATAAAGTTGGAAATGTGCAGAGTGCAGACTAATATCCATATATTCTGTACTTAACCACCACAACACACTATTAGTCTGCTTGCTAATAATGCATTTGTAAAAAAATATTAAATAAACAAAGAAGCTTGCCTGAACTATTTACATACTCTGTAAATAGAATATTTTAGTGGCTCTATTTTAATTACGTACACAAACCAGTATTCATCTCAAAAGCTATGAACCACTATTCTTATCCATTCCATTTCATTTAAAAATGAAGGCCTCCGTAGGGATGAAGAAACACTTCAACCTTCAATATACCTGAACAAGTATGTTTCCTTTCTGCAAGCTCTACTTTATTTTCTCACACACTGTTTTGTGCTCCCTTTGGTCACAAATGCTTGATGCTTTGTCCAAGGTCCAATCATTTGAAACTTGGAATGTCAATAACTTCTAAAATGTTTGGTTTGAAAACATAAAAATCATGTGGGCATTCTTACAAGTACTTCCATAATCTCACAAAAAAATATTAGAATCTCTAAGTATATTGTAATAGAAAATAGTGGTCAAAGTTGCACTTTGATCCATGAAAAGTTAAAAGCGTAAAGTTCTTTTTACCAGATTGAATAATTGGGGTCGTACATGCTTTAGTTTATGCAATTGCTTTGATTGCCACTCTTGGATCACGAGACCCTACAGAACCATTGAAGGATAAAATATTGCAAATGCATTTTTTTCCTATCCAAGTAAATCCCTCTTTGTGTAAAATAGTATGGAATGCAGATATTAGCACACAAGGGTCCCATTGCTATCTTGATTAAATTATAATATGTAGTAGTTATTCACTATAACATTAACATGTACCATTCTTTGTGTTAACTAATATCACTTTATTGTGCTGATCTGTTTAGAACTGCAAAATTTCTTTAATAGTTAAATGCCTACACTAATTAGAGCACCCCTAACATTTGGTTTTTTTTTCATCTTTCAATCCAGCCTGCCAGACAAGATTCCAGAGGGGACTCGTGTACTAGTTGTTGACCCAATGCTGGCCACTGGTAAGCATTTTGCTCTGCATAAATAATTTGTGTTCTGCCTAAGGTTCTTAAATTTGAACATACCAATTTCCCAAAACCAAAATTAAAAATTCTTGTACCTAATCAGCATTATGTACAAAAAAAATGTTGTTAGTAGTTGAACAACGTGGTGCTAAACAAGTTGTGATATTTGATAAATTGTTTTTCTTTTCCAGATATGAAAGGAGTAGGAATAAAAATTCTAGACTCATAAATCTCTAAGAATCATTATTACATTTGTTTCTTTAGGTGGGACAATGGTTGCTGCTATTGACTTGTTAATCGAGCGCGGAGTTACCAGCAAGCAGATTAAAGTTGTAAGTTCGTCAAAACCTCCATATGCTTCTGTTACTTAACCATTTTATCAATCTCTAACGCCTCCCCCAATTCAGGTATCTGCTGTTGCATCACCTCCTGCACTGCAAAAGCTAAATAACAAGTTTCCTGGGTAAGAAATAGACAATCTTATGTGTTAACAAGTTCGCCTACGTGCTACATGCAGCATTTACAATTTTCTTCCATTCCAGGCTCCACGTGTACACAGGAATAATTGATCCGGAAGTAAATGAGAAAGGGTATTATTCTAAACTTATCAGCTCATTGCAAAACTTATGGAGGATGTATTAGTAATTATTATTGCTGCACAAATACCCCATTTGGTCCTTGCTTCTGCTGATTAATGACTTCCATTGTTGTTTTGTGCCCACAGTTTTATAGTTCCAGGACTGGGGGATGCTGGCGACAGAAGCTTTGCCACATAATCAGACTACTCAATTTTATTGGGCCAGTGCTCGACCTGCGAGAATCTTTGCTTGAGTTTCACAGGAACGGAGCAACTGCGAGTACAAGTGTTCATTGCTGTAGATTACCTTCATTTGAGATTTTGTCCCTTCTCAGTGTTACACAATCAGCTGCCTACTATTTTGTAGCTACCAATTCTGTATGGTTGCGTAGAATATAAGGCTAGTTCAAATGTCTCCTGATGGCGAAATCTTCTTGAGAGAACAAGGTTCCGTTCAAAATGATGGATTATTGCTCTCTAATATTTCGCCAGTCGGCGGACTAAAACTATCTCATTGTGTTTTATCTTGTTTATATACATCCAGTTAGGAAAGCAGTGTGCTTCCTAGCACCCTTCTGTGTACTTAGCTGCACCAGAGCAAAGCTCTATGGATCATTATTAAAAAATCAGACTTATCCAACTTTGGCCAAGTATATTAAAAACACACCACAAGATATTGGTAGAGTTCTATACTCATAGAAATGTTTGGATTCAGATTCGTTCTGGAATTTTTTTTGGCGAAATGTGTCATTAGTATTAATCACTTTGACTTTAAGAGTCAATATGACAAGTTGTATCCATTTACACCATCTTTCATTAAAACCTCTTTGTCTAATGCATTCAAACATGTCCTAGTTTATCTTGTAACAAGCTTTCTTAAAGTCTAATTTCAACAATAAACCATCCTTTTTTTCTTCTTAATTTTGTGTCATGTAAAATCTCATGAAGAGTTATAATCTCATCCATGATATTTATTCCTTTTAGAAAGCCAGATTGGCATCTATTAATCATTCTATCCATAACCTTATATAATCTTTGCATGAGTGCTTTGGTGAAAATCTTATAGCATTTAAGAGACATAGGTTTGTACCATTGTATGTTATTTGCCTCTTTGACCTTTGGAAGGAGAGTAATCAAACCATAACCGAATCTGCCTAAGTTTAAACTTTGGCCATGGAATTCATGAAAGAAGATCATGAGGTTATATTTAATGATATCCTAACAGTGTTGGTAAAATTTAATGAAAAATTGGTTAGGGCCAGAAGCAATAGAAAAAACTACCTCTTTAAGCTCATTGACAGTGAAATGCCTGGTCAACTCAACACTCCCCTCCTCAGATATCTTTAGCAGGACATGACTGATACTTTTGTTTTGCTTGTGCTAGCGTGCCACATGTGCTTTTGAGCCTCCAGGCTTCTGCTCGACTGCTCTGCAGACTTCTGTTGCTCTTGCGCCTGCACACCTTCTGCTTGTCTACATACGGAGTACTCTCTCCGTCCAACAAAACATGCAATTCTCGTTTATCGATGAGTCAAACAATTTGAACTTTGACTGAAGTTATATAAAAAAGTACTAACATTCTTGATGCAAAAAATATACCATTAGATTAGTAATATAATATATTTTCATAATAATTTTATTTAACGATATAAATACTAATACTTTTTATTATAATCTTGATCAAACTTGAATCAATTTGATTAGCACGAATTTCATAATTGCATGTTTTTATGGACCGAGAGAGTACCTTCTACTCTTGCGCCTGCACACTTTCTGCTTGTCTCCGTACCTTCTGCTCGCCTGGTGGCCGCCCAGGGGGACACGACCCCTGCTGGCCCCCTGTGGTTCCGCCATTGATCCGAGCCAAAGAGATTTTCATTGTGGTTTGTGGCATGTCCAACAATTTGTTCATCACCCTCCATGTTATTATATTAATAAAATTTTATGTTGTTGTCCCCCTTGAGCTACCAAGTGGTGGGTTTTCTATGCCAGTGACTCTCCTCTTCTTTCATGAACTTTAGTTCAGTTCGAACATAAGACTACCCTCTTCTTTCATGAACTTTAGTTCAGTTCGAACAGAAGACTACCCGAAAAGAAGTACGGCAGGGAGGCTCCTCTCCTCTTCCAAAATTTCCTATTTACTTAGCTCATCTTTGAGATTGTTCTTATATTTTTTTCCTATGTCCTTTGATGCTTAATCTCTACACTTTAAGTAACTCTTAGTTCTATTCATTTCAATGCACCATATTTTTGCAGCATTACTTGCAATAATGTTAATGCCGATAAAACTAGCATGCTCAAGACTTGTTTGCCATTTAGGTCAAAATTGAAGATAAGAAGCTTATGGTCAGATAAGTATCTTGGAATTTTCCTAAGAATACGTAGATCAAAACTTTGTCTAGTTTTTTTTTTCAAAATGGGGTCATTTATATTATTAATCCAAGCAAAGGCGGATCCACATGGGGGGCTGTCCAGCCCCAGCCCTCCTTACAGCTGGTGCATCAATAGAAATATGAGAAAGGTGATGGAGAAGAAGAGGTGAAGGAAAACAATAGAAATAGAAAAAGATGAAGAGATCAGCCCTCCTTCGAGCATGTTCCACATGCGCCATTGACTCCAAGTACACTTCTTGTTTGCTAATTTATTTTCTTTAAGCTCATGGGTTTTTATGAGTATGAGGGAAGCGATCAAAAGCCCTTCTTAGACGACTCTACAGTTCCATATCATACCTATCATAGTTTTTTTTTTGTTTTTTTTAAATAAAAATCATGCCTCTCTCTCTAAGGTTGAATCTTAGGGCAAATCATATGTTTCTCTCTTTCAGAGTTACGTTTGTCAAAGTAGTTGACCCCTTTTAGCTCTATAGGCTTTATAGTGTTAGAAGTGAAATGAAATGAGCAAGTGATTGGAGTTTCATTAATCTCTTGGGAATATATACATGTGAAGGGGTGTGTTCAATAGACATAACTGTTCGTGAAACTCCAATGGATGTCTCTTTGGTAACATGACTAACTGTCAATCCTATCACTAATTGCCTCTATCTATAGATGAGATCATATGTTGTTTAGAGGCGTCCATACGGTGTTGTGTGGAGACACCCCTTCGGCTAGTTTGTCTTCTTCAGTCAAAGCGACTTATAATTGTCTTCTTCAGTCAAAGCGACTTATAATTGTCTTCTTCAGTCAAAGCGACTTATAATTGTCTTCTTCAGTCAAAACGACTTATATGATATCAGCATTTTCATCTTCAGACTCGGTTTGCCATCCTATCATCTTGTGTTCTTCCAAGGGTAGAATTTCATCCTCCTGAGCAATAATCGCATTTACTTTGGTTGACCCTAGCCTTCCCAGGTTTTATAAAAGTGATCATTTTTTAAATCAGTACAGTTTAGACGCACACAACACACACTCCACTCATATCACACTAACACACAGGCGTGTACGTTCATACACACGCAAAGAAATAAATTGAGACTCGCTACTTCCGGTACACAAAAAATACACAGTACCACCGAACGCGTAGGCATACATGTACTCTGCAAATTCCAAAAAAATCTTAAAAAAAAAGATGTGACACCAGGATTCAAACTCTAGTAGGTAGCATTCTACTACACTGCCCTACCACTGGACCACATGCCCTCTCACAAAAAAGTGATTGTTGGGGAAAGGGGCCCTCGGCAGAGGCACCACGCAGGCTGGCTAAACAAAGCGGCCCTCGCGCGTCTCGCGCACCTTCGCCGCCTACCCCCTATTACATCCCGTTAAGTCTCTCAGATCGCCAATCAAACCTCTGAATACTGACCCAACCTTCGGAGGTGTTCAGGTACTTTTTGCAGGAAAGGGGCGTGAAGAGCGCTGGGAGTGACCCTCGCGCATCTCGCGTATCTTCGCCAAGAGGCCCAGACCCAACTGGTGGCGAGGAACCTCAAACTCTGCAACTGGGCGGATACCTCCGCAAAACGAGGGTCGGCCCTTGTCTTCCCATCGGGGTGAGCGTGAACCGAGCGGCGGCGGGCGCATGGAAAGCGGGCTAGGGTTTCGGCTCCGGCTGTGTTTGTACGAGTTTGCCCTTCTATATGAGTAGCGCAGAGGAATCTTTCTTGTACCCTACTGTAATTTGGTCGGCACCCCTTGGTATCCCCTATAAATACCGGGGGGTGAACAGTGTAAAAAAGGACGATTCTTTTTGGGGAACAGAGCCATAACAACTTTGTCCTCGTTTCCTTGACCTTCGCTATCGCTTCCGACGCTTGGTCACCTTCGCCACTCCCCTGCACAAGTGCAGAGGTGGGGCAAATGTGTTTCCAACAGTTTGGCGCCGTCCGTGGGGATCGAACCCACGACCACGTGGTATGAGTAGCGCAGAGGAATCTTTCTTGTACCCTACTGTAATTTGGTCGGCACCCCTTGATATCCCTTATAAATACCGGGGGGGTGAACAGTGTAAAAAAGGACGATTCTTTTTGGGGAACAGAGCCATAACAACTTTGTCCTCGTTTCCTTAACCTTCGCTATCGCTTCCGACGCTTGGTCACCTTCGCCACTCCCCTGCACAAGTGCGGAGGTGGGGCAAGTGTGTTTCCAACAGTTTGGCGCCGTCCGTGGGGATCGAAATTCGAAATGGCAGGAAACAGGAGAGCACCCACAGCTAGGGACCGACGCGTCGCCAGTGAGACGGCGACGGTGGTTCCGCCTGCTGAGGAGATTGTGCAACCCTCGGGAGCAGGGGATGTCACCCCAGAATCTAAAGTCCCGGGCCCCCAGGCCCGAGTGGCGACACAGCTGCACCCCCACACTTCTGGAGAAGAAGAGGGGAGAGATGAGGAAGAGTTGGGCCTCGAGGCCCTCGAAAGACTTCAAGCTGAGCTGCAAGAGAAGAAGAGGCGCCTAGATCAGCTTGAAAGGCACAACCGGTTGCGCTCGATCAGACAAAGGGCAGACGAGGCCAGGGAACAGCTTCGCCGAATGGAGGAATCCCTCGCTGCGGCTGAAGCCGAAGCCGAGGGATGGAATGATGAGGAAATGCCCCCGCTGCAAGAGGGGAATGAGGAGCGGGATCAAGACAACCTTCGTCGCCATCCACCACCCCCACCACCACCAATTCACCCAGAACCACATCCTATGAGGCCACCAAACTTTCGCCAACTCTACCCAGATGAGAGAGAGCCTAACCTTCGCAACCAACGAAGACCTCAACAACACCAAATGCCCTATGACCCAAAGTCACCACTCTCCCAAATGCTCCAAACCCAACCCTGGCCACCGTGCTACAATCCACAAAACCTACCCCGCTACGACGGGCTCTCCGACCCTCGCCAATTCATAATGAGCTATGAAGCAGCAGTTGCCGCAGCAGGCGGAGATGAATCAACAATGGCAAAGTCCTTTGTCATCATCCTGCGAGACATTGCACAAACCTGGTACAGCAACCTCCGCCCCGGAACAGTGGATTCCTGGGCCAATCTCAGAGACAGACTCTGTACAAACTTCAAAGGCATTACACCAGCCCCATCAAACCCCATTGAGTTGTTCAACTGCAAACAAGAAGAGCGCGAACCACTTCAAGATTATTGGCGGAGGTTCATCCAAATCAGAGCAAGAACCCCGGGAATATCCGACGAGGCTGTCATCCTCGCTGCAGTAAGCGGTCTGCGCCCAGGCCCATGCTCTTCGAAATTTGCCAGGAAGCCGACAAACACAATCGAGGAATTACACGAGACAATGGAAAGATACTGTAGAGCAGACATGGACTTCAGAGCGAAGTCCGATGCTCGGAGGTCACAGCAGAAGCCGCAACCGGGGCCTCAACCAAGAGTAAACAACCCTCGCCAAGAACAAAGCAACATCGGTGCCATCAACAAACCAATACACTATGAACACCAAGGACGGGGCACTCAACCCCCGAACAACCAAAACCCCCAAGGTTTGCCACCCCCGCCAGATCAACGGAACCAGCAAAAAGACCCCGCGAAAATGTATTGTCATTTCTGTGGTCTTGGAAAGGGGCACACCACCAAACAATGCGAATGCTTTGCCAAGGGAAAAGAATTCCAGGAGTCCAAAAGAGCCGCTTCGGCAGACAACCGAACCATCAACCACACCAGGAAACCAAACTTCCACTCACCAAATCCTCCATACCACTATACCCCCATAAACTACGGCCTACCTTCGCAACAACCCATCTACGCGCACCACCCACTCTACAACCAAGCCTCTTATCAGCCAACCACCATCCCACAACGCCAAAATCCACCATACACAGTCACATACCCAACAACCCCCCAAACCCAAACCCAAACCCCAACTACCCAACAAGTCAACAATGCTCTACCGCCACCACCACCAATACCCGCTTTACCAGCGCCTCAACCTGTCAAATCCGAAACCCAGAGCCAAACGACCATCAACAACCTAACATCAACCTTCGGTGTAATACTAGCTATCACCGGAGGTTCAAATGAAGACCATGGCAACAAGCGGCAGAGAAAAGAACATGCCAGACGGGTGCACCATGTAGCCGTCGAAGGACCACACAAATTTGGTCGTTGGTCCCACATTCCCATAACCTTCGACTCCAGTGATATGAAGTTGAGAGATTACCCTCATACCGACGCCATGGTGATCGAGACCAATCTAGCAGGGTGGACTGTCACTAAAATTCTGGTCGACACAGGAAGCTCCGCAGACATCCTGTTCGCCTCAACCTTCGACAACATGAAGCTTGATAGGAACCTCCTACAACCTGCTGACAACCCTTTATACGGCTTCGGCGGACAACAAGTGAGAGCCATCGGGAAAATTTCTTTGCCCGTGACCTTCGGCGACCAGATCAACTGCAGAACCGAGCATTTAACCTTCGACGTGGTCGACATGTTCTATCCGTACAATGCCATATTTGGCCGAGGGGTAACCAACACATTCAACGCAGTCATCCACCCCGCTTACCTCTGCATGAAGCTTCCCGCTCCGAAGGGAGTGGTCGCAGTATATGGAGACCAAGACATTGCAAGGGCAGCCGAGGGAACAGTAGCACCAGGACAACGTAATGTCCACAACCTGTCGAAACCTCAAGCTACAAACCTCAATGACGAAGGTGAGGTGTGCATTGACAAAATAAAGGTGTCACCCAAGGAAGAAACCAAACAAGTGCAACTCTTCGAGGGTAACGCCGAAAGAAAGGTGTTCATATCAGCCAACCTAGCCCCCCAATCAGAAAGCGACCTCGTCACTTTCCTCAAAGGAAACTCCGACACCTTCACCTGGTCCGCGGAGGACTTAAGAGGAGTAAACAGAACCCTGATAGAGCACAGCCTAAACATCAAGCCGGGCTATCGCCCGGTCAAACAAAAGCTTCGCAAAATGTCAGAAGAAAGGAAAGAGGCAGCGAAGGCTGAGGTAAAAAGGCTTTTGGATGCAGGCGTCATCCGCCCGGTCAAGTACCCAACATGGCTCTCAAACGTGGTACTAGTACAGAAAAAGAACAAGAAATGGCGAATGTGCGTAGATTTCACGTGCCTGAACAAGGCTTGCCCGAAGGATGATTTTCCCCTCCCCAACATAAGCACCCTGGTTGACAGAGCAGCCGGCTGCCAAATGCTATCTCTACTCGACTGCTTTTCGGGGTACCACCAGATTTGGATGAATGAAGAAGATGAGGAGAAAACAAGTTTCATCACACCTTCGGGAACATTTTGTTTTCGGAGAATGGCAGAAGGCCTAAGAAACGTGGGTTCAACCTTCGCTCGTATGACATCCGAGGTCTTCAAAAATGAACACTCCGTCTCCGCTTATGTTGATGACCTGGTTGTCCAAAGCGAGTTAAAAGAAAACCACATTTCGGACTTGTCGAGAGTGTTCAGCAACCTCCGGCGTGCTGGATTAAAGCTAAACCCCGAAAAATGTGTTTTCGGGGTAAGTGAAGGAAAACTGCTGGGTTGTATCGTCTCCGCAAGGGGAATTGAAGCTAACCCCGACAAGATTGATGCTATCATCAACATGGAACCCCCGACAACCAAAAAAGCAACCCAGCGCTTATCAGGCCGATTAGCAGCTCTCAGCAGATTCATTTCCAGATCAGCTGAGCGAGGGTTACCCTTCTTCGAAACTTTGAGAAGCACTGCACCATTCAACTGGGGACCCCGGCAGCAGAAAGCCTTCGAAGACTTGAAGAAGTATCTCACCAGCTTGACTGTTTTAACCAGCCCAAGCAAAGGGGACTTGTTACTGCTGTACGTCGCAGTCTCGCCTCACGCAGTGAGCGCAGTCTTAATCAAAGAGTTGCACGAGAACAACAAAACCAGGCAAGCCTCAATCTATTACGTATCAGAAACCCTCGAAGGCCCTAAACGAAATTACGCAGAGCTCGAGAAGATAGCGTACGCAGTGGTCATGGCATCAAGAAAGCTCAAGCACTATTTCCAAGCATACGAAATCCATGTACCCTCGGCTTTTCCCCTCGAGAACATTTTCAAAAACAATGAGGCAGTCGGAAGAATAGCTAAATGGGCAATTGAACTCAACAGCTATGCCCTAA
Source organism: Coix lacryma-jobi var. lacryma-jobi (assembly GCA_009763385.1). Lineage (NCBI taxonomy): Eukaryota > Viridiplantae > Streptophyta > Magnoliopsida > Poales > Poaceae > Coix > Coix lacryma-jobi. The sequence goes on from CM019826.1 coordinate 21,019,059, forward strand.
CCTTCGTTAGTCGAACAGCAATCAAATCCCAGGCGCTAGCAGATTTCATAGCAGAATGGACCCCAGACCCTCGCAAAGATGAAACTCACCAAGACCCATTTTGGACTGTGTATGTTGACGGAGCCTGGGGTGCAACCGGCGCAGGGGCCTCGGCCATTCTAGTCTCGCCATCCGGATCTAAGCTAAGATACGCAAGAAGACTTGACTTCAAATGTACAAACAACTCCGCAGAATACGAAGCTGTGATACTCGCTCTCTCAAGGCTTCGGTCACTGTCAGTCCGAAGAGCAGTCATCTACACAGACTCACAGGTCATCGCGGGGCATATTGAGAAAAACTACAAGGCCAAAGATCCAGAGCTGCAAAAGTACTTCCAACATGTCCGAAGGTTAGAGTCCTTCTTCCTCAGCATATCAGTAAAGGCAATACCAAGGTCAGAAAATAGCGAAGCAGACTGCCTAGCTAAAGCAGCAGCACAACAATTACACCTACCGCCCGATGTTTTCCACGAAGTTGCGACCCAATCAGCTTTCGAAACCTTCGAAAAGAACGCCAAGTTGATCAATGCAATCCAGAGTGAGGACTGGAGGGCACCTATCATAGCCTACATCAAGGGGCTCCACGAACCAGACTCCAAAGATGAAGAAAACAGGCTAAAACAAAGAGCACGAGGGTATAAGATTGTGGACAACATTCTGTACAAAGCTTCAGTAACCTCGCCCTGGCTCAAATGCGTCCCACAGTCTGAAGGAAATGACATTCTTAAGCTTATCCATGAAGGCATCTGTGGTTCACACAACGACCCAAGGGCATTAGTTGGAAAAGCCTTCCGGCAAGGTTTCTACTGGCCAACGACGCTAAAGGATGCAGAAAACATCGTCAAACAATGCGAAGGTTGCCAACTAACAGCAAAAAACCAAAACGCCCCAGGGGCTCCTACGACGCTTATATGCCCAACATGGCCTCTGCAAAGGTGGGCAATGGACCTCGTGGGCCCACTACCGACAGCTCCAGGAAACCTTCGCTACGCGGTGGTAGCCGTGGAATACTTCACAAAGTGGATTGAAACAAGACCATTGTCTTCCATCACCTCCCTCGCAGTGAAAAAGTTTTTCTGGCAACAAATAGTTTGTCGATTCGGCGTCCCCAAACATCTCACCGTCGATAATGGCACCCAGTTTGACTGCGAAGTTTTCAAAGAATTCTGCGCACAAATCGGTACAATCTTATGCTTCGCTTCAGTTCGGCACCCTCAATCCAACGGCTTAGTTGAAAGAGCCAACGCAACAATTTTCCAAGCCATATCCAAGAAATTGCAAGGCAGGCCTAAGGGAAAATGGGCGGAAGAGCTAACCTCGGTCACTTGGTCTCACAACACCTCGGAGTTCAGAGCAACCAAATTCACACCTTTCAAGCTCCTGTTTGGGGAAGAGGCTGTGCTATCAGAAGAACTGAAGCACGAATCACCAAGAACAACCCTCGAACCAATAGAAAAAAGTCAGCTGCTCAACAAAGATTTACTCGAAGAAGCAAGATGCAACGCAGTACACAACCTTCGCAAGTATCAAGAAGAAACCAAAAAATGGAGAGATAAAAAGGTCAGAATCAAAGACTTGCAGAAGGGTGACCTCGTCCTCATCCGAAAACAAAACGCCGGCATGGCGGGGAAGTTCCAGCCAAAGTGGACCGGTCCATACCTGATATCAGAATGCAATCGCCCTGGCTCTTTCCACCTCTCTGACAGCGAGGGAAACATCCTGCCTCATACCTGGAACATCGACGACCTTCGCAAATACTACCCATAGCGGAGCCTTAGCGAGCCCTCGCATTATGTAATTTGTTGTTTCTTCCATTTTCTATGAATGTAACAAACAAAAGGAGCTGCACTCTTTTTCCTTACGAAGGGGCATAAGTTTTTTTAACGAGGCAGTATCCAAACCCTTAATACAGGCTAGAACCCCCAAAAAAGTAAAATCTCCAAGTTATTACTTTTACTAGCAAACATCGAAAAAGCACTTCTTTTTCAAAGAGCGCTACAATCGATGGAAACCCGCCAAGATTGCTTCGAAAAACAACATTTTTTCTTTTCAAAGCAAACTTCACCTCCACCTAAGATAAGGGGAGGCGCGAAGTCCAAAAAAGTCGAGCACCCTGGCAAAAACGACAGGGGCTCGCAAAAGCAAACTTCACCTCCACCTAAGATAAGGGGAGGCGCGAAGTCCAAAAAAGTCGAGCACCCTGGCAAAAACGACAGGGACTCGCAAAAAGCAAACTTCACCTCCACCTAAGATAAGGGGAGGCGCGAAGTCCAAAAAAGTTGAACACCCTGGCAAAAACGACAGGGGCTCGCAAAAGCAAACTTCACCTCCACCTAAGATAAGGGGAGGCGCGAAGTCCAAAAAAGTCGAGCACCCTGGCAAAAACGACAGGGGCTCGCAAAAAGCAAACTTCACCTCCACCTAAGATAAGGGGAGGCGCGAAGTCCAAAAAAGTTGAACACTCTCGCAAAACACGCCAGGGGCTCGCAAAAGAAACAAACTTCACCTCCACCTAAAATAGGGGGAGGCGCGAAGCCCAAATAAGTCGAACACCCTCACAAGACGCGAGCCTCGCTAAAAAGAAAGGGGGCGTCGCTGTTTTTCACAAAACAGCTGTCTAATGAGACGCGAGCCTCGCTAAAAAGAAAGGGGGTGTCGCTGTTTTTCACAAAACAGCTCAGTCTAATGAGACGCGAGCCTCGCTAAAAAGAAAGGGGGCGTCGCTGTTTTTCACAAAATAGCTCAGTCTAATGAGACGCGAGCCTCGCTAAAAAGAAAGGGGGCGTCGCTGTTTTTCACAAAACAGCTCAGTCTAATGAGACGCGAGCCTCGCTAAAAAGAAAGGGGGCGTCGCTGTTTTTCACAAAACAGCTCAGTCTAATGACACGCGAGCCTCGCTAAAAAGAAAGGGGGCGTCGATGTTTTTTACAAAACATCTGTCTAATGAGACGCGAGCCTCGCTAAAAAGAAAGGGGGCGTCGCTGTTTTTTACAAAACATCTGTCTAATGAGACGCGAGCCTCGCTAAAAAGAAAGGGGGCATCGATGTTTTTTAAAAAAACATGACTAATGAGACGTGAGCCTCGCTAAAAAGAAAGAGGGCGTCAGTGTTTTTTTACCAAACTTCTCAGTAAAACGAAACGCGAGCCTCGCTAAAAAGAAAGGGGGCGTCGCTGTTTTTACCAAACATCCCAGTTCAACGAAACGCGAGCCTCGCTAAAAAGAAAGGGGGCGTCGCTGTTTTTTACTAAAAACATCTCAGTTCAACGAAACGCGAGCCTCGCTAAAAAGAAAAGGGGCGTCGTTGTTTTTTACTAAAAACACCTCAGTTTAACGAAACGCGAGCCTCGCTAATTCGCTTTCTGAGCTAAAAACATTGCATACAACAAAACAACGCAGTGCTGGACAGCCAGCGAGCCTTGTCAATATCTGATAACGAGTAAGGAGTCGTAGTCGTAGCGACATAAAACCAACATTCAGTGTTCCCGTTCGTTTACAAAATAGCTTCACAACGACAAACAAATCATGGAAAATTACAAAAAATTACAAGGAACCTTCGCTCCCTTCAATTAACATCAAATCACCAGAGCCCTCGCTACCTTCCTCAAACTCTGGCTCCACCGCAACGATGGGTCCCCACAACAAAGGAGCTACCGGAACAATTGGCAGCTCCCCAGACAAAACCCTCGCCCGATACATGTATGTACGGCCTACATCACTGACCTCCGAAGGTTCCTCCTTTGGAACCACTAACGATCCGTCCGAACCTAAATCTAGTTCGGTTCGCCCAAACAAGTACTCCAAGGTTGTGTTCTCATCAATATCATCATCAATTCCAACTTGCGAGGACGAAGAAGCACCAAATAAATAACGGGTGGCCTGCCGGTCAGTAAAGTCCGCCTCGCGCCAAAAACGGCTCGACCTGCTATTTTTTAAATCGTACCTTCGCACCTTCGACCACCAAAAACGCTCGAAGGTCAGTGAGGGATGTTTCAGCTTAGCACGAGCCCAAGATTCGCCAGTTACAAAAATATCTTGATAATTTAACGTCAAGGGCGTCACATTAAACACTTCTAGCACGGTTCCATCAGGAACCTGCATTACCATAGAATTAAAAAGTATCGTCAAGTCATTCCACCTACCTCACACATTACAAAATAACCTTCTCACCCATACAATCCTAAATTCTCACACCTGCTCGGCTTCCCCGTGCCTGTCCGTCTCAACCCCGCCAGTGGCAGCATCCACACCTTCAGCGGGTGCCTCCTCCGTGGCCACCTCTTCCTCGACACCTTCGCCAGTAGTCGGGGGATCCGCGACCAAAGAGTCAACCTCGACTGGTGGAACCTCTGCAGAACTAGGAGCAGGAACAGCTTCGGAGCTACCACCAGCATCAATGGCCGCAGGCGGCGAAGGCATCGCCTCCCTCCGAGCCTGTAAGCACAAATAAGAGAAAAGAAACCTAAGTTCACACCAACTCCATAATGATTGAAACAAAGCCAAAAAAAACCAGTCTATCCAATAACGCGAACCTGACGAGTAGCCTCGGCAGCTTCCTCGAAAGCAAGAGCGCGACCACCGCCAGCAATCCAAAACCGGCGAAGCAAGCGCATCGCACAATTCCGAACTTCGGCGTCCGCGATCTTCATTTGGCACACCTCGTCCACGGTTGGAAACCTATGGTTGGGTTTCTTAATTTTGCGAAGGTGTTCGCAATCTGCCTGACGAAGCGTACCAGCCATCGCCAGTGCTCCGGCATACCCACCAAAATCTGCAGCATTCCCAACCAACAAGCTAAACACATTCAGCTCATTACATAACCAACCTTCAAAAACCGCTGCGTCTTCAGCATGCAGCGGTTCCCCGGCAGAACCTCCGGCTTCGGTCAAGCATGTATCTATCTTATTTTTAACCCTCCCCATGCTTTCTCGCCAAGCCTCGGCTTGGGTAGCCAGCTCCGTGGACAGCTCTTCTATGCGCTTGTTCGCAGCCAACAAATCCTTGTCCTTTTGCCGGTTAGCAGCCAGGAGCTCCGCGTTGCTATTCGCAACCTCTTGTGTTTCATCTCGCGATTTCTTAACCTTCTCCAAAGCAGCTTTGAGCTCAATCTCTTTGTTTTCCAAACTCTGGCGAAGCTCTTTATTAGCTTTCTCCGCGTCACTCAACCGGTCATTCAGGTAGTGGAGATTGTAACTTGCCCTCCGGCGCGCCGACCGGCTGAGAAGCATCAGCTCAGCCACTTTGACGTCAATATCATCGTGAAGTCCCTCCAAGGGCTCGTTGGCCAGCCGAAGCTCCGCCTCTGGCACACAAATACGGCTAAACACCCGACCCAGAAAGCGCCTTTCCTCCGGAGCACACTGCAAGTGACATTCTCGAAGGTCCGGACTCGTGAAAAGCTCGGTCGCCGGGTCGGAAACTCCAAGTTTCTTCGCATAATAAGGAAGACATGACCGGCTAGCCTCGCCATACGGCCTCTTCCCCGGGGTCCGGTCCGATTCGATGTCACCCTTAAACTCAAAACCTTCGACCCAAATGTGCGAGCCAGCAAACTCAGGAAACGACCCTCGCGGAGGACTCTCTGGCTCAAAGTCCCGTATGATGTCATCAATGCTTCGCGCAGCCGCAGCACCAACACTGGACGAGGCTATTCCTTTTCCTCGAGCGTCCTCGATGGATACGTCTTCATCGGAGTTACCTTCGCTACTTGACGTATCACTATCCTCGTCGGAGGAGTCCTCTTCAGTACCGCCCTCCTTTTCTTCCTTCTCCCTTTCCTCCTCATCAACATCGGAGCCACCCTCGTCATCCGAGATTTGAACCAAAGCACCAATACCGCCCACGCGGGGCACCCGTCCTCCAGTCTTCCCAGTACCTCGGCCGCCCGAAACAATGGCCGAGGATGAGGGAGTGGCGGTACCTCCCGAACCGACGGCGACCTTCGTCGCAAGTGTTTTAACTCGACCACCGACGCCGCCGCGTCCTTGGCCACAACCCCTCTTCGGCCGAGAAACAACTTCCCCCTCCGCAGAAGCACGTTTCCTTTTCTTTGGCGCATCTTCGCTCGATGGAGCAGGCCAACTCACATACTGAACCCCAAGACTGTCAAACATCCTGTTAACCCGACCTCCGCTACCTACCGAGCTGTGGATCGCTTTAGTCTCCAACGTGGAAAGCTTTCCAACAAGTTCCACCGCCCACCCCTGAACACGCTTGTAGACTGCTTCGACCCCATCTTCTCGCCTGGGAAATTTCTTCAGAAGTTTATCCCAAACCTTATCAAGGTCAACCTTCGGCTTCTTCAAGCCCCTACCCTCGTACCTCGAGTCTTCCCCGACTGCAAACCACGCCTGTCTCCGGCTGAGGGGCCAAATCTTAGCACAACAGTACTCCTCGACCAAGTCGCGAGCACACTGAGACCGCGCCACAACCCTCAAACAATCAACACAAGCGTGAGCCTCGGAGCTCATCATAGCTTCGGCGCTAACATCACCAAGTGGCGAAAGCTCGCCACAGAGCTCTGCATTCCCACTAAGCTTATAGTAAAACCAGGACTCCTGCCACCCACTGGTCCACTTATTTTTCTGGGCTTGCACCGGCAACTCCGACCCAGCGCGATGGCAAAAAGTGTATACTGCAAACTGTCCAAGACTGGTGTTACCTCCGCGATCCGAGATCTTGCGAGGTTGCATGTGCACTCGATGGGTCCGAACAAACCCCTCAACATGAGGAACAATACCCTGAGAGCGGCACGCCCAGATATAAACTGACATCTTTGTAAAGCACGAGGGTGTGAGCTGGTGGAAGCGCAAGTTGAACCTTCGCAGAACCGAGGTCACAAAAGAGTCAACAGGGAAGCGAAGACCGGCTGAAAAAAATTCCTCAAATACAACAACCTCATCTGCGTCCGGCTTCGGCACCGTCTCCCCGGCACTGGTCCTCGCTTTACCTTCCTCAATCCAACCCCACCTGACATAAGACGCAATCTCCGCGGTGCAAACTCGGCTGAGTCCGAACTCGAAGGTAATCCCCTCATCCGCGGCTGTGGGAGAAACAGCGCGAGCAGTTTGCTTCAACCTAGCCATCTCTTCAGCTGCTAACGCTACCGAACAGCGAACGCCTGTCTCAACCCTCGCAGACAAGCTAAAACAAACCTTCGCTACAAGCAAATTGCAACAGCAGGATGGCTATAGCAGAGGAGGGCACAATCCAAACTCCTCACCCACCCCTTCTATTTATAGACCGGGTGGCGGAACGCCCCACCCGATGACACCGGCACGAAAACCAAAAAAGCCACGGCACAAAAAACGAAACAGACTCCTACAGTTCAAAAAACAATACTACGGCCCGGCCCAAAAGCAGCCGCGGGCGTCGCTGCCGAGGGTCTCGTCTCTTTTCCCGTTGAAAGGCGCTGCTTGGGCCTAAACACGGTTCTTTAGATCCAAGACAACGAGGGGCTACTGTTGGGGAAAGGGGCCCTCGGCAGAGGCACCACGCAGGCTGGCTAAACAAAGCGGCCCTCGCGCATCTCGCGCACCTTCGCCGCCTACCCCCCTATTACATCCTGTTAAGTCTCTCAGATCGCCAATCAAACCTCTGAATACTGACCCAACCTTCGGATGTGTTCAGGTACTTTTTGCTGGAAAGGGGCGTGAAGAGCGCTGGGAGTGACCCTCGCGCATCCCGCGTATCTTCGCCAAGAGGCCCAGACCCAACTGGTGGCGAGGAACCTCAAACTCTGCAACTGGGCGGATACCTCCGCAAAACAAGGGTCGGCCCTCGTCTTCCCATCGGGGTGAGCGTGAACCGAGCGGCGGCGGGCGCATGGAAAGCGGGCTAGGGTTTCGGCTCCGGCTGTGTTTGTACGAGTTTGCCCTTCTGTATGAGTAGCGCAGAGGAATCTTTCTTGTACCCTACTGTAATTTGGTCGGCACCCCTTGGTATCCCCTATAAATACCGGGGGGTGAACAGTGTAAAAAAGGACGATTCTTTTTGGGGAACAGAGCCATAACAACTTTGTCCTCGTTTCCTTGACCTTCGCTATCGCTTCCGACGCTTGGTCACCTTCGCCACTCCCCTGCACAAGTGCAGAGGTGGGGCAAATGTGTTTCCAACAGTTTGGCGCCGTCTGTGGGGATCGAACCCACGACCACGTGGTATGAGTAGCGCAGAGGAATCTTTCTTGTACCCTACTGTAATTTGGTCGGCACCCCTTGATATCCCCTATAAATACCGGGGGTGAACAGTGTAAAAAAGGACGATTCTTTTTGGGGGAACAGAGCCATAGCAACTTTGTCCTCGTTTCCTTAAACTTCGCTATCGCTTCCGACGCTTAGTCACCTTCGCCACTCCCCTGCACAAGTGCGGAGGTGGGGCAAGTGTGTTTCCAACAGTGATCGAATTGAAAGACCGAAAGTATCTACTCGCTGTAACTCAACTTACTCGACACAATGTTCAAGCCAAGTTATAGTCTCCAACAAATAAAACAAAAGAGGATGCAATATGGATCAGTAATAGTTTCAACAAACAACATACGTTTTGATTGAGAACAGATACATTTTTACATCCTTTACATGCTGTCCTCTCTCCAATGCTCGGTTAGGGAGAAGTCTGAAAGAAAAATTATTGTCCTTGAGGGATCGTGTGCTACGGCATCCGCATTCGGAGTCAACCCAACTAAAAATCCCACCTCCCAAAAGAGCAAGTAATCCATGTAGTAATGTCCAATGGCGTTTCACCTTCAACTAGTTCTCCTAGCACAACTCACAAACAGCATGGACGTTTCAGCACGAGACACCTTTCCTTACCACATGAACCTGTGATGAAAGATACATACATTTAACACAAGCTATGGAAGTGGACGGTCTACATCTAGGGAATACGGAGGCCACGTTAACCTACTGAAATGGCATGCCATAAAAACAAATGATGCGGGAAATACAGGTATTGATAAACTGAGGACCTAGAAGCCAAAGAGGTACTTACATGAGAGAAACAAAGGAGACCTCAAAGCTCACTATAATTCCGCCAAACAGCCCGAAATTCCTCTCTGAATGTATTCAGACGTGCTTTTAGATTTGGTGTTCTGAAGCTTGCATGGAGCACAGTTGCTGTGGACAACAGAAAATACCATAAGGGCATTGTTCGTGATACACAAAAATTCAAAACCGTACAGTGGTCATACCAAATAGAGCAATGAGAAGTGCCCAGAGGACTGTGAGAAGACTGCATGAGGTCAACCAGAGTATACAGCTAGCTGCAACCAAGGAAACAGCTGGTGTCAGTTCTGAAGGCTATGGTGAGATATAGAATTTTATGAAGTCCAGGTCCAGTGTTTGCACACCTGCAGAAAAGAACAGGACAAACACCCAGCGAGGTCGCCCACAAATATGAATTGATCTCTTCGAGCTTGGTCGACCGCGAAGAACAGGACTATAAAAATGGCATTAGCATCAATTTGTAGTTACCAACAATAAAATATAAAGAAAAAAGAAACATCAGAAACTAAGATACCCACGTTATCGGTGGCCTCATCTTTGCAGCTAAATGTGGTGAAAACTGTCTTACGGTCCTTGTGACTTTCTCATTGAAAGTGACTGCAAAACTGAAATATCAAACATCATAATTAGTTTATACTAATCATATACTAGAAAAAGAACAAATGATTTCTTAGCACATAATTTGAGAACCTGCATCATAGATAAACTCAAGGGAAACCATAATATTCTAGGTGCAATGCGAATATGCGATATACTAGTGATCCTGTTATGGTTGGCCGAACATATCAGAGGAAAAGGGCCCATAGAGAGTCTAGTTGATTTTGGCGTGAATTGATTAGATTTGGAGTTGAGTATTTTTAGGAGTTTTGTTACTTCCTTGTAAACAGCCGGCCTATATGGCCTAGTTTGGATGAATGAAGAAGGCAGCCTGGGATTGAGATTCAATCTCCCTTGGGCTACCGGGCGTACCTTCCTCTCTCCCTCTCTCGCTCTTTGCGCGCTCCTCTGCCCTAGCAGCAGCACGGCGCCTCCACGCCGGCGTCCCTTCAAGCGATCGCCAACCTTCTCCCCTCCATACGCCCTGCGCAGCAAGGATCGCCGTACCAATCTGGTATCAGAGATGTCCTCTGGTTCTGGGACTCCGGTGATCTCGGCCCCGATCTCCACCACCGCCCACCACGCCCCGGGCGTCTCCACGCCGGTGCTATCTTCCGCCGCCCTGGTGTCCACCACGGCTCCGGTTCCCCATCCCCAATCCTCCACGCCAGCTCCCTCCGATGCCATCGCGGCGGCGCTCTATGGCCTCCAGCAGCAGCTCCACGTCCAATTCAGCGCCATCAACGCGCGGCTCTCGGCGCTTGAGGGCCAACCTGCCTCGCTGCCGCCAGCGTCGTTTCCGTTCGGCCTTCCTGGCTTCGGCGGCGTGCCACAGATCCAGCCGCCGCCGTCCAGCGGGGTTCCTCTCATCACGGCGTCCGGCGTCGTGATTCCTCCACCGTCCGCGTTTCCGTCGCTGTTCCCGTCGGTTCCGCCATCCATGTCTACACTGTTCGCATCCGCGCCGCAGCCCCCACCCCTGTCGTCCTCCATCCCCGCCACCACCACCACTTCACGACCTGTTCCCATCACCCACATCCAATTTCCCCACTCCCCTTCCCCGATCCCACCCGTGTCCCAGATCATGCAGGGGCCGAACTTCTCCATCAACCCACCCCCTTCCACCGCCGCCCCTGCTGCACCGCCGGATCATCCGGTGCCTCGCTACCAGAAAATGTCATTCCCCACCTATGACGGCGAGGTGGAGCCGCTTGGGTGGCTGAATAAATGCGAGCAGTTCTTCCGTGCCCAGCGCACGCCCGATGCGGATCGCGTCTGGTTCGCCACCTACCACATGAACGGCACGGCGCAGCAATGGTACCTGGTGCTGGAGCGTGATGCTGGCGAGCCAACTTGGGACGAATTCAAGAACCTCTGTCATCAGAGGTTTGGGCCAGCCCTCAGCACCAATCACCTGGCGGACCTGGCACGTCTGCCCTTCGTGTCCACAGTCGAAGAATATATACGGGCGTTCCAAGCCCGCCTTGCCCACGCGGGGCCCCTGGCGCCGCGACAGCAAGCCCTCCTCTTCATGGGGGGTCTCCCCGAGCCCCTCCGCATCGACGTCGAGCTCCACGAGCCCCAGGATCTCCAGCGGGCTCTCCGTTTGGCCAGGGCGTACGAGCGGCGGCACGTCCCGGCGCAGCTCGCGCTCCCTGCGCCATCGGCCCGCCCTCCACGACGTGCGCTGCCCGCACCAGCGCTGCCCCAGGCCACGGCCCCTGCAGCACCAGCACAGTCGGGCCAGCAGCAGCGCGTCTTCAAGCGGCTCACGCCCGACGAGATGGCTACTCGCCGCAAGCAAGGGCTGTGTTACAATTGCGACGAGCCTTATGTGCATGGACATAAGTGTGCGCGTCTGTTTTTCCTGGAGGCTGCTGATTATATAGTCGAAGAACCAGCAGATGACGAGGCCGACGCAGCGCCCTCGGCCGCCCCGGCCACGGACGCCGCGCCGTACGATCCGGATGCGCCCCTGATTTCCCTATCCGCCATCACAGGTGTCCGCACAGAGGACACGATGCAGCTGCGAGCGCAAGTTGGGCCGCACGTTTTCCACGCACTCCTCGACAGCGGCTCAACCCACAACTTCATCAGCTCCGCTGCGGCGCAGCGCGCTGGCCTTCGCTTCGACACGGCAGGGGGCGCCCATGTCGTCGTGGCAAATGGTGACCGGGTCGCGTGCCGCGGCCTCGCCCGTGACATCGACATCCAGATCGGCGCCGAACGCTTCGCGGTGGACTGCTTCTCCATCCCTTTGGACTGCTACGACATGGTCTTGGGGGTCGCCTGGTTGCGGACTCTGGGACCTGTCCTCTGGGACTTCACCACCCTTCGCATGGAGTTCACTCGCGGCGGCCGTCGCGTGCTCTGGACCGGCACGGGGTCCGCAGCTTCTGCCCCTCCTCCGGCAGGGCACCTTCACGCGGGCCGCCTCTTCGCTGCTCAGGGAACCGAGCCGGCCCTCCTCGAGCGCCTGCTGGCATCGTTCTCGGCCGTGTTCGCCGAGCCGAAGGGCCTTCCGCCGGCGCGGCCCTGTGATCATCGCATCCACCTCAAGCAGGCCACCGTACCCGTCGCTGTCCGGACGTATCGCTACCCCCAGCTGCAGAAAGACGAATTGGAGAAGCAGTGCGAGGACATGCTGCAGCAGGGCATTATTAGGCCCAGTACGTCGCCGTTTTCAGCCCCGGTCCTCCTTGTCAAGAAGCAGGACAGCACATGGCGCTTTTGCGTCGACTACCGGGCACTAAACTCTGCAACCGTGAAGGACAAGTTCCCCATCCCGGTGGTCGAGGAGCTCCTCGATGAACTCCATGGCGCCAAGCTCTTCACCAAGCTGGACCTCCGTTCGGGGTACCATCAAGTCCGGGTACATCCAGAAGACGTGGCCAAAACGGCGTTCCGCACTCACCATGGCCATTTCGAGTTTTTGGTCATGCCCTTCGGCCTCTCCAACGCGCCATCGACGTTCCAGGCCCTAATGAATTTTGTGCTCAAACCTTTCCTTCGCAGGGGTGTCCTGGTGTTTTTTGACGACATACTGATCTACAGCCAGTCCTGGACCGAGCACCTCCAGCTGCTCCGAGCAGTCCTCACTGTCCTTCGCGACCATCGCCTCCACATCAAGCGGTCGAAGTGCTCGTTCGCCACGGCATCAGTCCAGTACCTCGGCCATGTCATCACGGGGGCCGGGGTGGCGATGGATACCTCCAAGGTGGCAGGCGTGCAATCGTGGCCGCAGCCCCGCTCGGTTCGCGGTCTGCGCGGTTTTCTCGGGCTCGCTGGGTACTACCGGCGCTTCATCAAGAACTATGGCGCCATCGCTGCACCCCTGACACAGCTGCTGCGCAAGGAGGCCTTTGCCTGGTCCGACGTCGCAGCCACGGCGTTCACGGACTTGAAGCAGGCGCTGTCCGCTGCCCCGGTGCTGCACCTGCCGGACTTCTCTGCCGAGTTCATCGTCGACTGTGATGCATCGGGGTCTGGCTTTGGGGCGGTGCTGCATCAGGGTGCTGGTCCCATCGCTTTTTTCAGCCGCCCCTTCGCTGCGCGCCACCTGAAGATCGCGGCTTACGAGTGTGAGCTCATCGGCCTCGTCCAAGCGGTCCGTCATTGGCGTCCGTACCTCTGGGGCCGTTCATTTGTGGTGCGCACTGACCACTATGCATTGAAGTTCATGCTGGACCAACGCCTATCAACTATTCCGCAACACCACTGGATCAGTAAGCTCATGGGTTTCGATTTTCGAGTGGAGTATCGGCCCGGCCGTCTTAATGTTGTTGCAGATGCGCTCTCCCGTCGAGACAGCGACACGCCGCTCCTGGCTCCGCTGGCCCTCGCCGAACAGCAGGGGCACGACGCCTCCCTGCCCACGTTCCACCTCTTCGACGACCTTCGGCGCGAGCTGGACGCCTCGCCGGAGCTGCGCGCGCGCCGCGACGCCGTGGCTGCTGGTGATCACGGCGCTGACTGGCGCGTTCAGGACGGCCTGCTGCTGCAGGGTGGGCGCGTGTTCGTGCCTGCGTCATCCGCCGTCCTGGACGATGTGCTGCGGCTCGCCCACACTGGCGGCCATGAAGGCTTCCAGAAGACCCTGCAGCGCCTTCGCTCCGAGTTCGCCGTGCCCAACGATCGGCGCGTGGTCCGCGACTTTGTCCGGTCGTGCACTACGTGCCAACGCAACAAGACGGAGGCGCTTCACCCGGCTGGCCTTCTCCAGCCCCTGCCGGTCCCCTCGCGCATCTGGGCCGACATTTCCATGGACTTCGTGGAAGCGCTTCCGAAGGTACATGGCAAGAGTGTGCTCCTAACGGTGGTTGACAGGTTTTCGAAGTTCGCCCACTTCATCCCCCTGGGCCACCCATACACGGCGTCTTCTGTGGCCCGGGCGTTCTTCGCCAAGGTGGTGCGCCTCCATGGGTTTCCGGAGTCCATCGTCAGCGACCGGGACCCGGTCTTCACCGGCAATGTTTGGCGGGATTTATTCCGCCACGCGGGGGTTAAACTCCGCATGAGCACGGCATTTCACCCGCAGACGGATGGCCAGTCGGAGGTGGTGAACAAGACCATTGCTATGTACCTCCGCTGCCTCACCGGCGATCGTCCGCGCGACTGGCTGGATTGGCTTCCATGGGCCGAGTATTGCTACAACACGTCTTATCACTCGGCCCTCCGAACGTCGCCCTTCACGGTGGTGTATGGCCGCGCGCCCCCGGAGCTGCTGCCTTACGCGCCGGGCTGTGCGCGGACTCACGCCGTCGACGCGATGTTCACCGACCGCGACGAGTTCCTTGCCGAGGTTCGCTCTCGCCTTCTGCAGGCCCAGGATTATGCACGCCGCTACTACGACGCCAAGCATCGGCCCCTGGAGTTTGCCGTGGGGGACTGGGTGTGGCTCCGCCTCCTCAACCGCCCCACTCAGTCCTTGGAGCCGTCCAGCCGCGGCAAGCTGGGACCGAAGTACGCAGGCCCATACCAAGTTCTCGAGCGCATCGGTGCGGTGGCCTATCGTCTGCAGCTACCAGCGGGCGCCCGCATCCATGATGTGTTCCACGTGGGGGTGCTCAAACCTCTGCGCGGTCCACCGCCGACGTCGGTGCCAGCGCTGCCTCCACTTCGCCATGGCCGCCCCCTGCTTCGTCCTGAGCGTGTGCTGCGCGCCAGCTTGCGCCGCGGCGTGTGGCACGTGCTTGTGCAGTGGGTCGCTCTGCCGCCGTCTGATGCCACTTGGGAACCGGTCGATGATTTTCGTGCTGCACACCCCACCTTCCAGCTCGAGGACGAGCTGTTCTCCGAGGAGGGGAGAGATGTTATGGTTGGCCGAACATATCAGAGGAAAAGGGCCCATAGAGAGTCTAGTTGATTTTGGCGTGAATTGATTAGATTTGGAGTTGAGTATTTTTAGGAGTTTTGTTACTTCCTTGTAAACAGCCGGCCTATATGGCCTAGTTTGGGTGAATGAAGAAGGCAGCCTGGGATTGAGATTCAATCTCCCTTGGGCTACCGGGCGTACCTTCCTCTCTCCCTCTCTCACTCTTTGCGCGCTCCTCTGCCCTAGCAGCAGCATGGCGCCTCCACGCCGGCGTCCCTTCAAGCGATCGCCAACCTTCTCCCCTCCATACGCCCTGCGCAGCAAGGATCGCCGTACCAGATCCTTTCATATTTCCAATCTCAACAATGGAAAGATAAATCTTCCAATGAGAACTCAAGAGTAGGACATACAGTTGTTTGTCTTTACTCCCACCAATATTTCAATTGTTCCAAGAAAGACAAGTTATGAAAGTTACTTCCATCGTATCTGATCTTTTGTAGCTTAGGACTGAATCAAGGAATGAGGACTGTTAGAAGGAAATTATAGTGTTATGTAGAGATGTCCCTGTGTTACTGAAACAAAAATTCTATCACTATATAAAACCTAAAAAGGTGTTTGGGCAAGGTTTTTCCTTAAAAAATGGGTCAATTTCTTCTAATAAAACAACAGCAAAGCTTTTGCCTTCCTTTCAAATAAGGCCATATAAAATCCAACACACTTTATGTATCAAAGAGCATAACATTCTGATGTTAAACTGCAGCACACGAATTAAACTTACATGATACACCCTTTAGATCAGTAAACTTTTAGAAAAGACACACTGGCCACTGAATGGCAAAGATGCACAGAAAAATGCAAGCAATAAGGGTTTAGAGGCACCATGCAATATATCCACAGATACATTGTCAAATACAAATCATGTGTGCGGTATTTGTTTCTATGAATCCATTCAACAACATTTGTACTTCCATGCAATTTCTAATAATTTGTGAGGATTTTGAAAATAATTTCATGGCTCTCAACTCTCGTACACACACACACACCTGGACCTATGGCTTAAAGCATAACCCAAAAAAAAAAGAACTGGAGCATTGAACTAGAAAACTGCAAATTGTCAATGCCCCATTAACTTGTACAGACAAATTAATGATGAACTGAATTTCGTAAAAAAAAAATGATGAACTGAATAGAATTGCCAAAGTATATTTTATTATATAATTTGCTAGACAGGGTTAACACCAGACTACAGCTTCGAATTGAACAGCTTTTCACTGATCCGAAGATGAAAAACTACTAGGTAGCTGCTACTTCAGTTTAAAGCAGAATGCTTTTTATTAAAAGAAGTATGAATCTCACAACTCACAATGTCTTTGATTATTTGTTAGTTCAGGGTAAAGAGAAGTATGAACCTGTGTAATAACTGAACAATTGAAAAACTACAAAGAAAAGTGAATTAGGGCACAGTTTACCTATCATTGAGAAATGCGATGCTAAGTCCAGTCATAAGAGCAGCAAGGATAGCAACTGGCTTCCAAAGGAAGCCCATCCCTGTATATACCCATTGTAGCATGTCAATATCAGCCTATAAATACGAGGGAAAGAAAGCTTATATATCATTTTCCTTACCAAGGATGAACATGATCAAAATGAAATAGTTTGTCCTGTAGCTGCAAATCAAAATTAAGAAATTAATTCGATACAAACTAATGAAAACTACGTGCCCTTCTAACAAGCTGGCTAGTGCACTATACGTCTCTCTAAGCTGGATGCATCTAGGTCTAGAGTAATAAAAAAAAAAGTCTTGTGTATCATGTTTTACGTGTCCTACACAAACTTAAAGCTCTAAGAATGACACTCGTGTGCATAATTTATATGCACATACACAAATTTCTTGCCCCAAGAGGAGTAAGCCACTTAATAACGTATGTAAAAATCTAGAAGAATTAAGCTTAATCCAATTATTCCAACATATCCTAATCTAGCATAAGTAAGCCAGTAGACAAGCTGAGCCCGCAGAGGTCAATACAGAGGGCTACTCACTCTGATGATCTGTATCATGGAACTACCAATTCATCAATCAAAATTTTCAAAGGCCCCCACAGCCAGACAGTGTCCTCCTGTGTAATAACTCCTTTAATCACGACCTGACTTGCTGGGACTATAAAATAATTACACCTATGAGCAGCATACATTTTCTTAACCTTGGCATCTTATGCCAGTGTGAACCATGAGAATGAAACAAGGGCTGAGATTGTATAAATGGACTCTAAGGAATTCGCCAGATCACTCAGGGGTATCTGCACCCGATTTACTTATCTGCATTAGCCACAAGCAACATGCCCTGCAGTCTGGAGCTATCAAATCAGAAGGAGTACAACCTCGAGCGTCTAATCAACTCCTTTCCTGAAAATAAAACGCCTGATCCAGCAGAATTCACTCTAGATGCCCACAAATCCAAGTGGAAGCGGCCAAAACATATGCCACTAACCGAAAATCCTACAAAAACACTTCAAATTGAACACAGTACGCGAGTCCTGGGCGAATCGTGGATAGCACAAGGCGGGGGAAAGGAAAAAGGTATACTAGGCGATTAGGCTCCAATATGGTGAGGAGTCATGGGAGGGAGGAGGCGGATCGTACTAGTAGAGGTTGCACTTGAGGCGGCTGGTCCACTTGGAGTAGGAGCGTGGGACGGTGAAGCGGGAGAAGAACTCCGGCACAGGCCGCGGCGGCGTGGACCAGTCCACCTCCCGCAGCGCGTCCACCAGGTCCTCCGCCGTGACCGCGCTCCAGTCCATCTCCGGCGATCCCGGCCCTGCGGAACCCTAGGGAGCGTGCGACGGCGCGAGCGGGGTGGAAGGACGGGCGGCGGCGGCGGCGGCGGCGGCGGCGACGCTTCTGGACGGGCGGTGTGGTCAGGTCGCGCTGATGCGCGAGGGCGTCGTTTCCTTGGGGGGGTTGGGGAATTGCGGATGCGGCGTAACTGGGCTGCGTGGAGAACTGGAGACGAGCAGAGCGATGCCTCTGCCGTTTTCGCGTGTGCGTGGAGAACTGGGCGTTCCTTCCTTGTTTCGTTGCCTCTGCGCCTGTTTTTGCTTGGGTTGGAAGACGGCGTCTGGCGTGCGCGTGATGGAGTACTGGAGTGGGGGCGCCGCCGCTCGGCCCGGTCGGTTTTTTTAGTGGGCCGATCGCGTTTCCACCTTTTCTCGTGCTTCTGAGGGCCGGCCATTGCTCGATGCCGGGCCGGTCTAGTGGGCTGTGTGTGACCTTTGGGCTTCAGTAGGATGATGAGCTTTTGGAACTTTTTTTTTTTGTGACTGAGGCCCTGTTTGATCCAAGTTGCCATTAGCAAAACTTTGGCAAAATTTTTGTAGCCAAAACTTTTGTCTTGTAGAGATGTTTGGATCTTATAGCTAAAGTTACATTAATTGGTGCACAATGACTGATTTGCCCATATTTAATGATGATTTAGCGTCTTTATGAAGTGTGGGTGGGTGGGGACCGGGGGTATTGGGCGTCCGGGCGCCCACCCCGAGGCTTTTTGGCCTATTTTGCCAGGTTTTGGTGGCAAGAGTAACTAGCAAAAATTTTGCTCTTTTACCAACTTTTTTGCCAAGCTGTTTGGATCTCATGGCAAAAAGAGAGCAAAAAGTGCAAAACTAGCACTTTTGCCATGGATCCAAACTGGGTGTCACACCCGTGGCCGTCGACGATCCGCCGGCGACGTGAGCGCTCGAAGGGCACGGGTTCGGGATCAACTTGGGCGAGAGGGAAGGTTCCTCTGCCTGTGTTTCTGAATTTCTATTCAATTGTTCAATGTCTGAATCTCTTACAGAGTTTGGCTTATATGCCACACACAAACATAACTGGCCGATGGGCCCGAAACGTCATAGAGTAAAATGCGGTAAGTAGAATAACGGAGTAGCTACTGGACTTCACGCCGTTGCCATTGCCGTGTAATCAACCTGGCGCCACGGTTGTTACACCTCCCCCCGCCGAAGGTGCAGCTTGTCCCCAAGCGGCTGCATCAGGAAAACGCTTCTTCAGCACATAGTAGTCCTCCCATGTCTTCGCGGAGCTTAGTAGGCCCGTCCAGGTGACCAATGTGAGCATCTAGGCCCCCAGTGGGTTTCGGTGATTGGATGACAACGGTAAATTACTATGACTAACGTGTGTTTTGCAGAAACAGTTGAGTTAGGTCATGGTAATGATGATCGTGAGGGCACTATGGTATTCATGCCCCCTTAGCGATGGAATTCGTTCGGTTTTCAAAGGATGGACGACGAAGACGGTGATAGGCTAGTGCTAAGTGTCATTTGATGTTGAAGGACACTTAGAGTAGCATAGGTCTTTGCTTTATCTTTGGCCGTACTATAAAGAGGGGTTTGAATGAGTAGCTTGACCTAGGTGAGACTTTTGAGTTAGGTGTGGTGCACACTTGTTAACCAAAGCCCTAGGTAGCTTAGAAAGGTCCCTAAGATCATAAGGAAGAAAGTTCGTGAAGGGAGCGTCGCAAACCGAAGTCGTTTCGGACTTCAAAATGTGACCGGACGCTTCAACCCTAATGACCGGACGCTGGGGCGTGCGTCCGGTCAGTTGGTTTGGCTGAGGAGCAGGCTTGGCTGCGACCGGACGCTCTTCAGTATTCGACCGGACGCACCAGGAGGTGAGTCCGGTCGCGTCCAGAGAGGTTCCAGAGAGGGAAATTGATGATCGGACGCGTCCGGTCAGTGGTGATCGGACGCATGGGTGCGTCCGGTCAGTGTATCGTACTGGTGTCAGGGCTAACGTCACGTAGCCGTTAGACACTGACCAGACGCGTCCGGTCACCCCGTCAGGTGCGTCCGGTCAGTGTGTAACTGGCTGGACTTACCCCTTTGTGCATGTTTCGAGTTGGGGGGTATAAATATGCCTCCCCCTCATTCATGCTGTCACTCTTGCTCATTTGAAAGGTTGCCAAACACATTGTGATTCCAAGTGAGTGCAAGAGGCCTAGTGAGGTTGAGAGATTTGTTAATTGAGTGATCAAACACCTCATTAGTGAGTAGAGAGTAGCAAGTGTGCATCCACTCATCTCATTAGCCTTGCGTTGGTCAAGTGAGAGTTCTTGCTTGTTACTCTTGGTGATCGGCATCACCTAGACGGCTTGGTGGCGATCGGAGAGCTTGGTGATCATCCGGAGGCATTGTGGATGACCCAAGCCAAGTTGTGACCGGTAGCGAGCGATTCACCGGGCCGGAGTGGCGAAGAATCAGCTCGTAGTGAGCACTTGATCCTTGCGCGGATCAAGGGGGGCGATACCCTTGCGCGGGTGCTCCAACGAGGACTAGGGGGTGTGCCGACACCTCGATACCTCGGCAAAAAGATCGTCGTGTCATCTCTACTCTCTTCTCTACGCATTTACCTTTGAGCAATTCAATTCCGCATTTACTTGTTGTTCTTTCATAAGTTGAATTGCAATGCTAGAGTAGAAATGGTTTAGCGATAGTCTTTTGTGCAATTGATTCTTGTCAAACACTCTTCTAGGCACTAGGGGGTTAATTGGGGCTTGATAAGTTTTATTATCGCAAGAAGTTTTAGAAAAGCCCAATTCACCCCCCCTCTTGGGCATCTTGATCCTTTCAACCAACACCTGCGGGATTGCAGTATTCCCTTTCTTGACCAGCCTTCTGTTGACGATTGCCAGAGGAGTAGCCGATGCAGCATCGAGGTCAGAGACCGTCGGAAGCGTGCTGAAGACAGGGGTGTAGTCCGGCACGAAGGGCTTGAGCTGCGAAACATGAAAAACATTATGTATCGTGGCGTCAGAAGGAAGATCCAGCTTGTATGCAACGGCACCAATGCGCTCCAGCACTGTGTATGGTCCGAAAAATTTGTATGCAAGCTTAGGGTAAGGACGGTTGGCCACAGTAGACTGAGTATAGGGCTGTAACTTCAGCAGAACTTGATCTCCAACAGCAAACTGGTGGTCTGTGCGGTGCTTGTCAGCCATCAGTTTCATTCGGTTTTGAGCACGAGCTAGATGTTCTTTGAGAGATTCCAAATGAGCTTGGCGATTGGAGACCAATTCAGATACATCAGCTGGAGCATTTTCAGACAGTTCAGGGACCATTCCAAGGTTTGGTTCACACCCATACAGAGCTTTGAAAGGAGAACACCCCAGGGCTGTATGGTAATTTGAATTGTACCACCGCTCAGCCAGGGGTAACCAAGATTTCCATGCTTTAGGTGATTCCTGCACAGAGCAACGAAGAAACATCTCCAAACATTGGTTCACACGTTCTGTCTGGCCATCTGTTTGAGGGTGGTGGGCAATGCTTAACTGAAGATTCACTTTATACAGTTTGAAAAGATGATTCCAAAAGTTACTAACAAAGATGGGATCTCTGTCAGAAACAATGCTAGTTGGTAAGCCATGGAGTTTGACTATGTTGTCTAAGAAGACTGGGCTATGTGACTAGCTGTGTAGGGATGTTTGAGTGGCAAGAAATGAGCATATTTAGTTAGCCTATCCACCACAACCAAGATCACTGAATAACCATCAGACTTAGGTAAACCCTCAATAAAGTCCATAGAAAGAGCCTGCCAAATACCTTCTAGAATTGGCAATGGTTGCAAAAGTCCCAGTGGGTTTTGTAGACTGTGTTTAGCATGCTGACATACTGCACACTGTTTCACAAAGCTTTCCACATCTTGCTTTAATCCCTTCCAAGCAAAATGTTTTCTGAGTTTGTAGTAGGTTGCTTGGACTCCTGAATGACCTCCAATGGGGCTTGAGTGAAAAGCAGATATCAGCTTAGTTTGTAATGCTGAGTTTTGACCAATCCAGACATGACCATGATGTCTGATCAAACCCTTGTCCAGAGAGAATCCAGAGTCATCAGGACTGTGCAGGGCTAGTTTAGTGAGAAGCTGTTGTGCCTGATCATCAGTGGTGTATGAATTAAGTACCTCTTGGACCCAAAGTGGTTGAACTGTGGAGACTGATTGTATAGCCATAAGGTGGGCCACCCTGGACAGTGCATCAGCTGCAATGTTGTCCTTGCCCTTTTTATACACAATCTTGAACTGCAAGCCCATGAGTCTAGTCATTGCTTTCCTTTGTAAATCAGAGTGAAGGTTTTGCTCATTGAGGTATGACAGGGCTTTATGATCAGTCAGTATGATGAACTCTTGCCTTTGCAAATAGTGCCTCCACCTCTCAATAGCCATAATGAGAGCTAAAAACTCTTTCTCATAGATGGATAATTGCTTTTGCTTTTCTCCAAGACCTTTACTGAGATAAGCTATTGGCTGCCCTTGCTGCATCAAAACTGCACCAATACCATCTTGGCAAGCATCTGTCTCAAGTGTAAAAGGCAATTGAAAATTTGGCAATGCCAGGACTGGATCTCTGGTCATGGCTGCTTGAAGGGCCTCAAAAGCCTCCTGTGCTGTAGCAGACCAACCAAACTGTTTGAACTTAAGAAGATTAGTCAGAGGTTTAGCTATGACTCCAAAACCCTTAATGAACCTTCTATAGTATCATGTTAGGCCCAAGAAGCCTCTCAACTCAGTAACATTTGTGGGGACAGGCCAATGTAACATTGCTTGGATCTTTGTATGATCAGTAGACACCCCTTGAGAGGATATGATATGGCCTAGGTATTCCAAGCTATGTTGAGCAAAAGTACATTTGGACTCCTTTAGATATAACTGGTGTTGTCTTAAGATTGTCAAGACTTGTTTAAGATGCTCCAAATGGTCTCCCCAATTCTTGCTATATATAAGAATATCATCCAAGAACACAAGTACAAATTTCCTCAGGAAAGGCTGTAAGAGTTCATTCATCAAGCATTGGAAGGTGGCAGGAGCATTAGTGAGGCCAAATGGCATTACCTTGAACTGGTAGTGACCCTGATGAGTTTTAAATGTTGTCTTGTGCTCATCCTGGGGTAACATCCTGATCTGGTGATATCCAGATCTCATATCCAGCTTTGTAAAATACTTGGCTCCATGTAACTCATCTAGAATTTCCTCTATGACAGGCATAGGGAATCTATTTTTGATTGTGAGGTTGTTAAGCCTTCTATAATCCACACAGAATTTCCATGACTCATCTTTTTTTTAACCAATAACATTGGGGAAGCAAATGGGCTATGGCTGTGAATAATAAGTCCACTCTGCAGTAGTTGTTGTACTTGTTGCTCAATCTCTGTTTTGTGTTGTGGGGAGTAGTGATATGGCCTACTATTGATTGGAACTGAGCCAGGTAGTAAAGGTATGGCATGATCATAGGCTCTCTGAGGTGGTAGAGCTTTGGGATCCTGAAATACATCTTGGAATGTAGCCAACAGCTTGCTGAGTTCTGGTGATTGGACTGACTGTTGGCTGTCCAAAGGTTTGGTAGCACTGAAATCCACTAAGGCAAATGCCCAAACATCATTTCCTTTTGTGGAGTTGTAAACCTTTTGTGCAGAAATAGGGTGTACCATTGGATCAGATGGCTTTAGGCCCCATAGCTTTACAAGTTTCCCTTGTTCCATGAATTCTAGGCTTTTTTGTTCCCAATCACACTGCATAGGACTATGCTTCCTGAGCCAGTCAAATCCCAGAATTGCATCATAAGGTGCCATGTCCAAAACCACCATGTCAGACATGAGAGTGTGCCCGTGACAATACCATTGCAGCTGGGGCACCATGCTACTAGTAACCAACCACTCTCCATTAGCCAGCTTGACTTTTCTGTGTTTGATATGGACAGTAGGTAATTTAGCCAATGATACAAACTGGGAACTAACAAAACTATGAGTGCTACCACTATCCACCAGAATAAGCATTGTTTTGTCCTGCACTTTGCACTTAAGCTTGATGCAATTCAAATGATCTTGACCAGACAAAGCATTCAAGGAGAGTTCACTGACTTCCTCTTGAAGAGCATCTTCTATTTCCAGCTGATTAAGGACTTCATCAGGGAGTTCTCTGTCCAAGTCATTGAGGACTAGAGCATTGCTCTGAACTTGGTGTCTGTGAGGACAGACAGCATGATGGCCTGGTTCATACTTCTGCCCACATTTATAGCACAGATTATTTGCTTTTCTATAATCCCTGAGCTGCCTGTCCTGCCAAGAAATTCCAGAATTAGTGATTTGCTTAGTGTTGTCCCTAGGTGCTGGATGAGACTTGCCCACAGGAAACAGTCTATTGGACTTGTGCTTGCTTCTTTCTACTAATTTCTGTTGGATTTTTGCTATCACAATGGCTCTGTCAACTATAGTAGGCACTTGAGGCTCTACTAATGCCCTGATTTCATCTTTGAGACCATTGATATAGTGGGAAGTGAAAAACTGTTCATCACAATTAGTACACTGCATCAGGATCTGATACTGAATGTCTAAGAACTTTGTAGTATAGTCCTCTACTGAATCTGTCTGTCTTAGAGCAATCATGTCAGACACAGCTTGCCTATAATCATCAGCACCAAACTTTTCTGCCACAGTCTTTGAGAATTGCTTCCAAGATAGTTTGGGGTGTAACTTTTTGTAGGCCTGGTACCACATAGCTGCATGCCCTTCCAGGTGCATTGTTGCAGAGTGTACCCACAATCTCTCAGAGACATTGTAAATGGAGAAATAGTTGTTACAGTTGTCCAGCCAAATTTTGGGATGTGTACCAGCAAACTTTGGGAAATTCATCTTGGGCAAGGAGTGGTGTGGCATAGCACCCTTGGTATGGCCTCCCTCTCTTGTTTGATTGCTTTTAGAAGCACCTGCATCCCCATCCTTTCCTGATTTACCAAAGATATTATCAAAACGGGTATCAGCATCTTCTATCAAAGATGTGGTAGAGCTGTCAGTGACAAATTCAGTATCGTGATCAAACTGTTTCAGAGTCAGATTAGCCACTGCCTGGCCATTAGCTTGGACCTGCTGCACTATGAAACGTTGATCCTGAGTAACCTGATCCACCTTAGAATTGCTGGCTTGGACCTGGGCTTTCAGTTCCTGCTGAGCCAATCCGAGATTAGTCATCTGAGTAAACATCAGATCAAAGTTCTCCATCAGCTGATCCCATTTGGACTGATCCTCATCTGCACTCTTCGACATTTGATCGAGTAGGATCTGTGTCTGCTTCGAAGGCTTGATTGGAGCCGTGATGAATAATCGAGTGAAGCAACAGGTTCAGAACCAATCCTCCCCTATCGCGTGCTTCACTGAAGAACACCGCTGCCTGGACGTGAGGCGTGGCCTTGGAATCTTACACAGAGACTTGCTCTGCAACCCGAGCCAACGGACACGTCCCCGCCGTACGCCCCCACGCCACAATTGAACCCGATCGCTACGGATTCAAGCGCGCTAGATGAGAAATTGGGCGGGAGTTGGAATTGCTCACCACCGGGTTACGCCGCCAACCCTATGTTGCTGATGTAGTCCCCCAGTGGAGTGTGTAGCCGAAGTAGTCGAGGAAGCTGCCGGAGTAGCGCCGCTGCTGCTCCGACAACCGGATCCGCCCGCTTGCAGATCAGACCCCTCTCCCACCGCGCTCGCCGCACCGATGTGGTGAAGCGACTCCGATTCGCGCCGAGCTAGGCAACACAGGCACGGACCTACGGACGTGCACCGACTCGCCGGAGCAAATCAGCACACGGATGCGACCGCCGCGGATTACCACTCCCGAAGCTTCAAAACGCTCGTCGGAGGTGCGGAAGGAAGAGAGGTATGGACGATTGGGTGCGTGGGTGGGTAGTGTGCCGAGGAAACGCCGTCTCCGATACCACTTGTCACACCCGTGGCCGCCGACGATCCGCCGGCGACGTGAGCGCTCGAAGGGCACGGGTTCGGGATCAACTTGGGCGAGAGGGAAGGTTCCTCTGCCTGCGTTTCTGAATTTCTATTCAATTGTTCAATGTCTGAATCTCTTACAGAGTTTGGCTTACGAAAGGATCAAGATGCCCAAGAGGGGGGGTGAATTGGGCTTCTCTAAAACTTCTTGCGATAATAAAACTTATCAAGCCCTAATTAACCCCCTAGTGCCTAGAAGTGTGTTTGACAAGAATCAACTGCACAAAAGACTATCGCTAAACCATTTCTACTCTAGCATGGCAATTCCACTTATGAAAGAACAACAAGTAAATGCGGAATTGAATTGCTCAAAGTTAAATGTGTAGAGAAGAGAGTAGAGATGACACGACGATCTTTTTGCCGAGGTATCGAGGTGTCGGCACACCCCCCTAGTCCTCGTTGGAGCACCCGCGCAATGGTATCGCTCCCCCTTGATCCGCGCAAGGATCAAGTGCTCACTACGAGCTGATTCTTCGCCACTCCGGCCCGGTGAATCGCTCGCTACCGGTCACAACTTGGCTTGGGTCATCCACAAAGCCTCCGGATGATCACCAAGCTCTCCGATCGCCACCAAGCCGTCTAGGTGATGCCGATCACCAAGAGTAACAAGCTAGAACTCTCACTTGACCAAGACTAGGCCAAAGAGATGGATGGATGCACACTTGCTACTCAATTCTCACTAGGAGGTGTCTTAATTCTCACAATTAGCAATCACTTAACCTCACTAGGGCTCTTGCACTCACTCACACTCACAAGGTGTTTCTCAGTTGATGGAAGTGGCAAGAACGCTCAAATGGATGGAGGCAAGGAAGTATATATACCCCTCAACCCGGCCATCCAAAATCAGCACACGACAGGTATTTTGCGGGGGCATCGGACGCGCCGATGCCAGGCATCGGACGCTCCGATGACCCCGTCCAACGGTCTACTGTACCTTCTTGTCAGACATGATTATAGAGCATCGGACGCTGGCGAGCGTCCGATGCCCCTGCATCGGACGCGTCCGATGCCGAAAAGACCTCTCTGGAACCTCTCTGCATGGCCATCGGACGCTGGCCCTCAGCGTCCGATGCCGGCGTCCGATGCCCTGCACAGTTCACTCCCAAGTGAACAGTGACACCGGACGATCCGATGTGGCACCATCGGAGCCTCCGATGCCACGCACCAGACCAAACCCTAGGTCGGTGTGGGCATCGGAGCCTCCGATGCCCACTGATCCAGCATCCGATGCCCATACCAGGGGCAAGATCAACTCGGATTGCGATGCGGTCTTAACGACTTTTGTTCCTCTCGACATAAGGCATCTCTCTGAGCTACCTAGGGCTATGAAATAACAAGTGTGCACCCCACCTACCTCAATAGACTCATCTAGGTCAAGTTACTGATTCACACCCCTCTTTATAGTACGGCCAAAGGAAAAAACAAAGACCTAAGACTACCTAAGTGTCCTCCAACACCATGCGACACTTAGCCTAGCCTACCACCGTCTTCGTCGTCCGTCCTTTGAAAACCGAAACGATTTCCATCGCCAGGGGACATGAACTCCATATGCCCGTATCGTCGCCGTTACCGTGACCTAACTCATCTCTGTTTCTGCAAAACACACGTTAGTCACAGTAATCTTGTGTTTCATCCAATCACCGAAACCACCAGGGGCCAAGATGCGTTCAATCTCCCCCTTTTTGGTGATTGATGACAACACGAGATCGAGTATAGAGAGAAGAGGTTTTTAAATCATGACATGTATGAACTTGCAATAAATAAGAGAAAATGATTAGGGGCAAGTTCAAAACATGTCATGCCATCATCCTGCACTCAACAAGTTAGAGTGAATAGCAAGTGAAGGAGTAAAGAGCTCATATACATAAACAAGTGAGAATTGAGCACAAGTAAAGAGCGAGGCGAAATGACATGTCATATATAAAATTAGTGAGCACAAACATGTCATGAGATCCATAGCATAAGTATATAACATAAATATGCACAAAAGATGCGATAAGTAAAGAGCGTATGTGAATCTAACACATCAAAAGACACAAAGCCCTCTCACAGCACTCCCCCTATCGCTATACTCGGCCACTCTCCCCCTTTGGCATCAAGCGCCAAACTAAGCGTCGGAGGGCGGAGGTGGTGCAGACGAGTCAGGTGCCGTCTCCGGAGTCCTCTGCGTGAACTCAAACTGCTGAAGTAGGGCCTCGGAGTCGGAGGACGAGTCGCCGGGAGCCTGCTGACCCTCTGTAGCTGGACGCTGTGGAGAAGCGGTCTGGGACGGGTCCGGCACTGACTGCTCTGCCTGCTCGATCTGCGCTGACGCTGGCTCTGTCGCAGTCTCAGTCTGTGTAATCGTGTCAGCCTGAGGCTCGGAGTGCGGAAGCTCTGGGATAGCGGACAACGCAGGCTGCACGGACGTGGTCGTCTCGGATTGGACTGGCTCTGTCTGCTCTGAAGACGCGACCGAGCTCGGAAGAGTCTCTGTGGTGGAGGTCACAGGAGCCGTCGACGTCTGAACCGGATCCGGAAGATCTGGAGTGGGAAATCCGGTGAGCTCGCTGAACGTGGCCGACAGGTCTCGAGTGACAGAGGTCGTCGTAGCGAAGAGCGACTCTGTCGGCCTGGGAGTGAACCCTGTGCGGAGCGGACTGAAGAGCGGGGCCCCGCCCGGAGTAGAGAAACTCGTGAACTGCGAGGAGCTGGGGCCCGAAAGCTGCGGCTGCTGAGCAAACTGAGGCGGCGGACCGAACAACTGCGGCTGAGGAAGGACAGGTGGCTGCCACTGAAGCTGCTGCTGTGGGGGAGGCTGCTGCCACTGCCACTGGGGAGGTCCGCTGGCTAGACGCTCCATGAAACTGAGAGTCTGCTGCTGGAGTGCCATCATCTGTCGCTGTAGAGCATCAGACCTCTCCTGCGCCTGCTGCTGAGCTAAGGCCTGCTGCTGTGCCAACCGCTGCTGCTCCTGGGCAAGCCTCTGGACGTCCTGGGTGACAGTCCTCTGCTGCTCCTCCATCCGGGCCAGAATAGCGAGTAGAGCTGGGTCGGAGGAAGCAGTGCCGCTGGACCCTGCCTGGTGGTCGTGAGCTCTGGGCTGGTAGTGGGGCGAGAGCTGGTAGTCCTCATCTGAGCTGTCCGTGGGATCCGAGGCCACGTGTGGGTCACCACCCTCGAGATCGGCAAGCTCCTGCTCCGCGAGCGCCTGAACGGCCTCGTCCTGCTGCTGAGCGGACTCTGGCACCTCAGGTCTCTGACATGTGCTAGGCTGTGCCTGCTGCTCTGGCTGTCTGCGGTCCCGACTGGATCCCAACAACTGGCTCATGTTATACGCGGGGAATACGGTCGCTGACCCTGTGAGTGACTGACTGAGTCGGGTACCTGTAGTGGCAGCTACCTTCCAAAGAATGTAGGAGATCCAGTGCGCGTACGGTAGCTGCCTGCGGGCCTTAATGCCCTCTGCCACTGTGTCCTCAATCTCACACAGGATCACATCCCAAACATCAAACTGCTGCTGCCTGATCATATATGCAAGAAGCCATAGTTGCAGCCGTGAAAGTCCTTCTCCGAAGCCGACCCGAGGAAGTAAAGTCCGCCGTAGGATCGCGTTGAGGATCCGAGCCGTAGGGGTAAGGTCCCTAGGAGTGCGGCTCGAACCCTCGCCGAACGGCTCTGTGAAGCACGGGCGAACCAGGTCGGTCGAGGGCTGGGCACCACCGTGAGGGCGGCGGGGTGGCTCCGTCCGGTCGTAACACAAGTCGTGGATCCGGGTCTGTGATCGTGTCAAGCCAAACCAATCCCGGATCTCGGACGAGAACAGTCTGTAGTGGTCCCCCTCCAGTGCAAACTCAATAGTCTCTCGATCGGGGTGCACCCACAGCGAAGCGTAAAACTGAAATACCCAGTCCTCAATATAGGAACCAGACCGCCCCAGTAGGTCTGCCAGACCAGGTAGGTAGGTGAGTGAGGGGCGAATCAGCTCTCCGGCTGCGCCTATAACTGCCTCAAGTGAGCAAACACGCTGGGGCCGCAAAGAGATCCCAGCGTTCCTGTATCCCTGGTAGAAGTCCTCCTGCAGCACTGTATAGAAGGACGGACCAGCCTGCTCCTGTCGCTCCCTGGGAAACCACTGCTCCACTGGCACAAGTCGAAGGGTCTGGATCTGTGAGCAAGTGGCGCCCCTGAGGTCTAGTCGCGGTATCGGCGGAGGTGCACGCCGCGACGGAGGACGGGCTCCCCGCAGAGGGACGTCGGGCCGGGGTGGCACCGCAGTCCTGCGACGGGTCGACCGGCGTCGTGGAACCTACTCAGGAACCTCCTCCTCTGCCTCTGCCTCTGGAGCTTCTACCTCAGGTGCCTCTGCGGCCTCGACCTCTGCCTGGCCCTGCCCAGAGCTCTCGGGCTCAACGCCGGGCGAGGTGAACGTCGTCCGACGACCGGCAGCCATGAGCGTGCCAGTCGGCGAACCGTGGCGACGCTCGACCTCCTCGATCGCTCTGCGCTGCTCGGGGGACAGCTGATCCTCAATCCTAAGTCCGCCCGCACTGCCACCGCGCTCTGCACACTCGGCGGCGTCTGCCACTGCCTGAGCCTGGGCTGCCGCTCGCTCTTCCCTGGAGCGCTTCCTGTGTGTGATAAGCTTCGCCTTCCCGGGTCGCTGACCGGAAGGTGGACGGCGTGGAGGAGAGTCGTCGGGGCCACCACCAACGTTCTTGCAGCGCATGGCTGACAAGAACGAGAAACTGAAGCTCTGGACTGGCGCTGTCAGACAAACTGCCACAGAACAGAAACAACTGACGCTGAAAGGCCCTGACAATCAACGGACAAGAAAGCCACTTGCACAAACTCCCCCTGTCACTCACAAATGTTGCCGCTGTCACTCGCGAGGCTTGGCCTCGAACCTTACCCGCGGGCTTGGCCCCGGGTTAACTGATACTGCCAACTGACCAAGCTGCCAACTGACACATACCCTGACTTGCTGCGAGAATAGATAGGATATATATAAGCATATATAGTCTAGAGATAAGCGAGGCCTATGGAAGCAAAGCAATTGGGTAAGAGAGTGAGGGGCTTTGCTACCTGACGATTCGACGAAACGACACAAGCAATAGATGAGGAATGACGTTCCGGGGTCCACACGACACACCAAGATAGCTGCAAAGGAGTTGGGTGAAAACGGGGGTCAAAAACTTGATGATCAGCCTTTGAAGCATTACGTCGAACACCTTGGGGGCATGTATATGGAGGAGAAAAGTTGATGCTCACTGTAGGGAGACGGGCTGCCGGGGGGAAGATCGCTGGAGAGGAGGAGAAGCCTGTAAACGATGGATGAGCTCCAGCGAGCGTCCGTGAAGCACGGGCGAGGCTCCTGCTTTGCTCGGGCGAGGCTCCGGCGAGCGCGGGGGAGGGGGTCAGGTCGCCGGCGAGCGTGCGCACGGGCGTGCGGACGCGGGGAAGGCGCGGGCGCGGATGGGCGGTGCTGAAGCGGCCGGCGGCAAGGGGCGGCGGCCGGTGGTGAGAGCCGGTGAGGGCGCGCGGCGGTGATTAGGGTACGTGGCGAGAGCGATGGCGAGACTGGATGAGGAAGATGACGCGTGGGACCCAACCGTTAGTAAAACAACTGAACACGCCGCTTAAAGGAGCATCGGACGCGCCGATGATAACGCATCGGACGCTCCGATGCCTGTCCAGAGAGCTCCAAAACCGCCGAGATCACATCGGAAGCTTCCGGCGCCTCAGCATCGGACGCTGGGGAGCGTCCGATGGACCATCGGAGGATCCGATGGTGACACATCGGACGCTCCTCCGCTACTGTTTCAGCCGGGGCTGCCTACAGTGCAGGCATCAGATGCTGAACCAGCGTCCAATGCAGCGTCCGATGCTGCATCCGATGCTCTATTTGAGCATTTTCGAAGATCTCTGTTGCGGCTCCCTCTCCCAACCAAGTTCCAACTCAAATAAGAGGCAAATAAACACCAGTTGGAGCCTAGTATGAGCATCCTCGCATAAACCCTCTATTTTATAAATATTTTGCCATAGGCTACATATCATTTTTAGGTAAAATAGGCGATAAATCCCGAGGAGACAACATGTGGCCACCAAAACTAGGGGTCTCAACCATTAGGAGCCTCAAATGCTCCCCCTAGCGGTGGACGAACACAGCGGTTGCTCAAAACATAACCAAAAAGAAACGACAAAGCAACAAACATGCATATGCAATGCAATACGGAATTTGAATCTAGGTTGCTTGTCAAGTTTGCTCATGGGTAAGCTTCTTCACACGCTTTTTAGGGCGGTTATCGTAACCACGTCTGACAAGCCTATATGCATAGCGGAATTTAAACATGGCATATGATACAATGCAATGCAAAGACAACCTCCTTTCACCTTTTGACAAAGTTACTTAGATCAAGCACATTAAGCTCACTTCGCAATCTACAAAGAGTGTTTTCATCTAGGGGTTTTGTGAAGATATCCGCCAATTGATCTTCGGTTCTAACTCCCTCTAAGGATATGTCTTTCTTGGAAACATGGTCTCTAAGAAAGTGATGACGAATATCTATGTGCTTTGTGCGAGAGTGTTGAACAGGGTTGTTAGCAAGCTTAACCGCGCTCTCATTGTCACACAACAAAGGTACCCTTTCTAGAAATACACCATAGTCTAAAAGGGTTTGTTTCATGTAAAGGATTTGTGCACAACAAGCACCCGCGGCTATGTATTCCGCCTCGGCGGTAGACAAGGCCACACTATTTTGCTTCTTTGAACTCCATGACACTAGTGATCTCCCAAGCAAATGGCACCCTCCGGATGTGCTTTTTCTATCTACTTTGCAACCCGCGTAATCCGAATCGGAATACCCAACGAGTTGGAAGTTAGCTCCTTTGGGATACCAAAGGCCAAAGCTTGGGGTGTGCTTTAGGTACCTAAGGATTCTCTTCACTGCTATGAGATGTGATTCCCTAGGATCGGCTTGAAAACGAGCACACATGCAAACACTAAACATGATGTCAGGCCTAGATGCGGTCAAATATAACAAACTACCAATCATAGAATGGTAGAGAGTTTGATCAACCGGGTTACCTCCCACATCTAGGTCGAGGTGTCCGTTGGTTGGCATTGGAGTCTTGATAGGCTTGCAATCATCCATGTTGAAGCGCTTGAGGAGGTCTTTTGTGTACTTCTCTTGAGATATAAAAGTCCCTTCCTTCAATTGCTTGACTTGAAAGCCTAGGAAGAATGTGAGCTCGCCAATCATAGACATCTCGAACTCCTTCGACATCAAATCACCAAATTCCTTGCAATAGGCTTCATTTGTTGACCCGAAGATGATATCATCGACGTAGACTTGACAAATGAAGATCTCTCCATCAAGCTTCTTGGTGAATAGTGTGGTGTCAACCTTCCCAATGATGAAGCCCTTCTCAATGAGAAAGTCCCGGAGGCGCTCGTACCACGCTCTAGGGGCTTGCTTGAGCCCATATAGCGCCTTGGACAACCTATAAACATGATTAGGATATCTAGGGTCTTCAAACCCGGGAGGTTGATCAACATAGACTAGTTCATTTATGAAGCCATTTAAAAATGCACTTTTCACATCCATTTGATATAATTTAATGTCATGATGTGATGCATATGCAAGGAGGATACGAATGGCTTCGAGTCTTGCAACCGGTGCAAAGGTCTCTCCAAAATCCAAGCCTTCAACTTGAGAGAACCCCTTTGCCACTAGCCTTGCCTTGTTTCTAACAACCGTGCCTTGATCATCTTGCTTGTTCCTAAACACCCATTTTGTTCCAATGACTCTTGCGCCTTTTGGTCGCTCTTCAAGTGTCCAAACTTGGTTGCGGGTGAAGTTGTTTAATTCTTCATGCATGGCATTCACCCAATCCGGATCACCTAGAGCTTCATCTACAATGGTAGGCTCAACAAGAGAAACAAAGGAGTGATGTTCCATAAATAAAGCAAGTTTTTGAGAGCGAGTCATTACACCCCTTGTCGGACTCCCTATGATGAGATCTTGAGGATGAGCTTGTAGTAGAGGAGTAGTCCTTCGATCAACCACTTGAGGGGCCGCTTGTGGAGCACCAACATCTTGAGCTTGTACCACCATTTGATCATGTGAGACATGAGTATCTTCATTTGGATCCCTTCCATCTTTGTCATCATCAAGTGGTACATTGGATGAGGATGGCTTGTCAATGACTTGCACATCATCATCATCATCTTTAGGCTTGATGGCTCCAACCGGCATGTTCTTCATTGCTTCCCTCAATGGTTCATCACCTACATCATCAAGATTCTCATGCTCTCCTTGAGAGCCATTAGATTCATCGAATTCCACATCATATGTTTCTTCTACCATCCCGGTGGCATGGTTGAATACTCGATATGCTTTGGACTTCAATGAGTAACCAACAAGAAAACCAATATCACATCGACGTTGAAACTTCCCTAGGTGTTGGCGCTTCTTGTAGATGTAGCATTTGCACCCAAACACTCTAAAGAAGGATACATCCGGCTTCTTGTTGTTGAGTAGCTCATAGGGGGTCTTGCCAAGTAGACGATGGGGGAACAATCGGTTTGATGCATAGCAAGCAGTGTTGATTGCTTCCGCCCAAAATCTCTCCGGTGTAGAGTACTCGTCTAGCATTGTCCTTGCTAGGGTGATTAGAGTCCGGTTCTTCCTCTCAACTACCCCATTTTGTTGTGGTGTGTAGGTTGCGGACACTTCATGCTTGATCCCAACTTCATCACAATATTCCTCAATATGGGTGTTGTCAAACTCCTTTCCGTTGTCACTTCTAATCTTTTTTATCTTCTCATCAAATTCATTTTGAGCTCTCTTGGCAAACTTCTTGAAGGAAGGGGTTGCTTCGGATTTATCATGAAGAAAGAATACCCAAGTGTATCTAGAGAAGTCATCAACAATTACTAGGCAATAGAGATTTCCTCCCAAGCTTGCATATGTTGTTGGTCCAAATAGATCCATATGAAGTAGCTCCAACTCTCTTGATGTTGACACAAAGGCTTTGGTTGGATGTGTATTCGCAACTTGCTTGCCGGCTTGACATGCACTACACAATTTGTCCTTCTCAAATTTGACATTCTTCAAGCCCCTAACCAAATCCTTCTTCAATAGCTTGTTGAGAGTGTTCATTCCAACATGTGCTAATCTTCTATGCCATAGCCAACCAAGTGATTGCTTAGTGAACAAGCATGTCTTCAAGTTGGCATCTTCGGAGGTGAAATCAACTAGATAGAGATTGTTGTATCTAAAGCCTTTGAATATCACTTGTGTATCATCTTTCTTGGTTACAACCACTTCCTTGTCGGTGAACAAACATTGAAAGCCAAGATCACATAGTTGCCCAACGGATAGCAAGTTGAAGCTCAAAGATGCAACTAATAGCACATTGGAGATGGTATGATCATTTGATATAGCCACTTTGCCCAATCCTTTGACATTACCCTTTGAATTGTCACCAAATGTTATCTTTTCTTGGTCATCGACATTCTCTTCTAGTGAGGTGAACATCCGGGGATCGCCGGTCATATGTTGAGTGCAACCACTATCAATTACCCAATGTGATCCACCGGTCTTGTAGTTCACCTACACACACAAGAAATCAAGTTTGAGCTTTCGGGACCCAAACTTGTTGCGGTCCCTGAACTTTCTCAACTAGTGACTTAGCAACCCAAATTTGCCTTGGTCTATTCTTGTTAGGTGGCCCCATAAACATTACTTTCACTTTTCCACTAGAATCATGTCTAAGCATGTAGTGAGCATTGAAAGCAAAGGGTCTAGCATGCTTGGGCAAAGGTGTGGGCTTTGGCTCCTCACAAGCATGAGCAAAGTGTCCTTCCTTTCCACACTCATAGCATCTCCCAATCTTCTTCTTCTTTGGCTTTGTGATGCTCTTGCGTTGCTTCATCTTCTCTTCAAGAAAGCCAATGCCATTTCTATTGGTCTTCATGACGGTGTTCATGAGAAGCTCACTTTGAAGGCATTGACCCTTGGTGAAGTTCCTCAAACCGGTGGTAAGGTGCTCTTTCTCCTTCTTGAGCTTGTCATTCTCTTGTTGGAGTTCCAATTGAGATGGTGTCATTTTGTAGTCCCTCTCCATCTTCAATCTCTTGTTCTCTTCTTTTAGCATGTCTAGCTCAAGTGTCATGCTATAGTCATCATCATGAGTTTGAATGACAACTTGCTTGGTGATTGTAAGCTTCTCTAGATCAACCTTGAGCTTTGCATTCTCATTCTTGATCTTCACATAGTCATCATAGTGATCGGCCTCAACCACTTTCTTGCCCTTGCCACTAGCACTTTGCTCAACATGCTCACTAACCAAGTCCTCACAAGATGTTGCTATGTCACACTTAACAACAAGGTTAGGAGCATCATGTGTCTCATGTGAAAGCATATCATAAGCAATGGTGAGAGTATCATAATCTACTTTCACTTGAGTATATTGTTCCTTAAGCAAAGCATGACTAGTGGAAAGGTCACTATGCATCTTATCAAGTTTTTCATTTTTAGCTTTGAGCTCCTTGTTAGAGGACTTGAGCTCCTTGATAGTGGATGACATAGTAGCAAGTTCATCTTTTAGTTCATCACTAGCATGAGTAGCATGATCACATTTTTCAACAAGAGATTCATTTTCATTAACAAGCTTCTCATTTTTAGCTCTAGTCTTTCTTATGATTTTAGAGTAGTCATTTAGCAATTTGACAAGTTCATCATAAGTGGGAGCCTCAAATTCACCATCACTATCACTATCACTAGAGTCATCATCGTTTTGTACCTTCCGGTCACCCTTGGCCATAAGGCATAGGTGTGTAGATGATGATGGCGATGGTGGTGGTGGTGTAGAGGAGCCAATGACTAGAGCGGCCACTTTCTCCTTCTCATCATCACTATCTTCATTTGAGGAGCCACCGGAGGAGTCAATGTCGGTGAGCCAATCACCAACAATGTAAGCCTTCCCACCTTTCTTGTGGTATTGCTTCTTCTTGCCATCTTTCTTCTTGTATGACTTGTCATTCTTCTTCTCATCTTCGCTTGATGAATCATACTTCTTGTTCTTGTTCTTGTTCTTGTTCTTGTAGCTATCTTTCTTGGGCTTGGTGCATTGATGGGCAAGATGGCCAAGCTCACCGCAATTGTAGCAATCCATTTCGGAGATTGGCCTCCTCTTGCTACTTGTGAAGAACTTCTTCTTTCTTGAGTCAAAGTTGACTCCATTCTTGTGAAGTTTCTTCAACATCTTGGTGGTCCTTCTCACCATGAGAGCAATGTTGGAATCATCTTCATCATCGCTTGTGCTCTCATGATGTACCTCAATAGCCTTGGACTTGCCCTTCTTGTCAAGGCTTGCTTTGAAGGCCAAGTCCTTCTTCTTGTCGGTGGAAGAGCCACCACTTGGTGTGATGTGCATGTACATCTCATGCGCATTGATCTTTCCCAAGATTTGAGTTGGTGTAGCGGTGGAAAGATCACCTTGATGTAGCACCGTCACGATGTGTCCATACTTCTCAATTGGAAGGACACAAAGAATCTTCCTCACAACATCGGATGGTTGCATTTGTGTGAGGCCAAGTCCATTTAGCTCTTCTACAAGAACATTCAACCGTGAGTACATTTCATTTGCACTTTCATTAGCATGCATATCAAAAGAGTGAAGTTTTTGCATAACTAAATGATAGCGTTCCTCACGCTCACTCTTGGTTCCCTCATGGAGCGCATAAATGTTTTCCCATAGATCATGGGCATTTTTGTGGTTCCGAACACGGTTGAACACATCTTTGCAAATGCCTCTAAAAAGAATGTTTTTGGCCTTTGCATTCCATTTATCATTTTCCTCCTCATTAGGAGTAAGGCTTGTGCCTTCCTTGGGCTTGACAAAGCCGGTTATGGCGGCATCACGGCATTTCACATCAACCGCTTCTAGATACGACTCCATACGGATTTTCCAATATGGAAAGTCGTCTCCCTCAAACATGGGAGGTGGTCCATCACCTCCGGACATCTTAACTCTAGGCGGTTAAGCCTAAATCGAGAGCACGAGGCTCCGATACCAATTGAAAGGATCAAGATGCCCAAGAGGGGGGGTGAATTGGGCTTCTCTAAAACTTCTTGCGATAATAAAACTTATCAAGCCCTAATTAACCCCCTAGTGCCTAGAAGTGTGTTTGACAAGAATCAACTGCACAAAAGACTATCGCTAAACCATTTCTACTCTAGCATGGCAATTCCACTTATGAAAGAACAACAAGTAAATGCGGAATTGAATTGCTCAAAGTTAAATGTGTAGAGAAGAGAGTAGAGATGACACGACGATCTTTTTGCCGAGGTATCGAGGTGTCGGCACACCCCCCTAGTCCTCGTTGGAGCACCCGCGCAAGGGTATCGCTCCCCCTTGATCCGCGCAAGGATCAAGTGCTCACTACGAGCTGATTCTTCGCCACTCCGGCCCGGTGAATCGCTCGCTACCGGTCACAACTTGGCTTGGGTCATCCACAAAGCCTCCGGATGATCACCAAGCTCTCCGATCGCCACCAAGCCGTCTAGGTGATGCCGATCACCAAGAGTAACAAGCTAGAACTCTCACTTGACCAAGACTAGGCCAAAGAGATGGATGGATGCACACTTGCTACTCAATTCTCACTAGGAGGTGTCTTAATTCTCACAATTAGCAATCACTTAACCTCACTAGGGCTCTTGCACTCACTCACACTCACAAGGTGTTTCTCAGTTGATGGAAGTGGCAAGAACGCTCAAATGGATGGAGGCAAGGAAGTATATATACCCCTCAACCCGGCCATCCAAAATCAGCACACGACAGGTATTTTGCGGGGGCATCGGACGCGCCGATGCCAGGCATCGGACGCTCCGATGACCCCGTCCAACGGTCTACTGTACCTTCTTGTCAGACATGATTATAGAGCATCGGACGCTGGCGAGCGTCCGATGCCCCTGCATCGGACGCGTCCGATGCCGAAAAGACCTCTCTGGAACCTCTCTGCATGGCCATCGGACGCTGGCCCTCAGCGTCCGATGCCGGCGTCCGATGCCCTGCACAGTTCACTCCCAAGTGAACAGTGACACCGGACGATCCGATGTGGCACCATCGGAGCCTCCGATGCCACGCACCAGACCAAACCCTAGGTCGGTGTGGGCATCGGAGCCTCCGATGCCCACTGATCCAGCATCCGATGCCCATACCAGGGGCAAGATCAACTCGGATTGCGATGCGGTCTTAACGACTTTTGTTCCTCTCGACATAAGGCATCTCTCTGAGCTACCTAGGGCTATGAAATAACAAGTGTGCACCCCACCTACCTCAATAGACTCATCTAGGTCAAGCTACTGATTCACACCCCTCTTTATAGTACGGCCAAAGGAAAAAACAAAGACCTAAGACTACCTAAGTGTCCTCCAACACCATGCGACACTTAGCCTAGCCTACCACCGTCTTCGTCGTCCGTCCTTTGAAAACCGAAACGATTTCCATCGCCAGGGGACATGAACTCCATATGCCCGTATCGTCGCCGTTACCGTGACCTAACTCATCTCTGTTTCTGCAAAACACACGTTAGTCACAGTAATCTTGTGTTTCATCCAATCACCGAAACCACCAGGGGCCAAGATGCGTTCAGCTTATATGCCACACACAAACATAACTGGCCAATGGGCCCGACACGTCATAGAGTAAAATACGGTAAGTAGAATAACGGAGCAGCTATTGGACTTCACGCCGTTGCTGTTGCCGTGTAATCAACCTGGCGCCACGGTTGTTACACAGGGCCTGAGCTTTTGGAACTTTGTGCTAAACTTTTGGTGAGCCCGACGTGCTACTGCTGGCTGCAACCCGACCCCATGACATGTTGTGTACTTGTGTTTGGCGTTTGCTTCGCAAGACGTTTGTGACGCTCGGGACATGTGAGGAAAGCACTCCTGTCCACATGCGACAGCCCCTATCCTGTTGTTAACGATGGACGACGGTCAGCGGTGTACCGAAGGCTCAACCAATGCGTTATGCATATGCGTGCACGGTGCAGAAATCCTGTAACTAGCATCAAAGTCCGCGAAGAGCTAGTAGTACTACAGACTTTGGGCGAACGCTGACGCCTTGTTCAGTTCGCGAAATATTTGACGAAAAGTTACTGTAGCACTTTCGTTGTTATTTGATAAACTTTGTCCAAATATGACCCAACTAGACTCAAAAGATTTGTTTCGATATTAGCAGACTAAAAGTACAATTAGTTATTTTTTTTACGTATATTTAATGCTCCATGCATACACTGCGTAAAATATTTGGGATGTTTTGGCCAACTGAACGTGGCCTGAACGGCCTTGTTCCGTCTCTGGTTTCTGCACCCCACCTACGGATTGAGCCGGAGACCGACCCTGACGGGACGGGTAAAGGCCAGCTGGCCGCGGATCCCGCTGCCGCCGCCAAGTGTTCCAGTGCGAGCAACTCCTGTGACCTGTCACTGTGCGCCGTGGCGAGCCGTGCCAAAATGCCGCGGCGCCCGCGCCCGCGCCCGCGTCCGCGTTTTTGGCGCTGTCAGGGGACTGCGCCTGCTGGCTACTCCCTCCGTCCCTAAATAAGTGTCATTATTGGTGTGTGTGCCACATGTTTGACTCAATTTATAAAAAATATGTGCAATATTTATATCTTCAAATAATTTTGTTAAAAAACTAGATGTAAAGATCTTTCCGATGATACTAATTACTTAGCATAAATATTAATATATTTTAATATATAATTGCGAAAAGTTTTTTCTCGAGAAGCGAGAACGACACTTATTTAGGAACGGAGGGAGTACGGTCCTGTGAGCCTGTGACAGATTCCACCCACCCGCATCAGATCAGGTTGCCAAAAGACGTTTGTCGCTTGCGCCACATTTTGCACAGAGGCACAGCAATGCTGTCGTGCGCCACGAGCACGCTCTGAGCTCGCCACGGCAGCCAAAACCAGAACGAGAGACGACACGAATAGATTTAGAGATCCATCATGCTCGGTCGTCAATCGCTGACCATTCGTGCGTGACACCTGCACAGTCCCATCGCGATCCCGTATACCGTGTCCAGTGGGCAGTGGCCGATCCCTCGCTGTCCCGGTACCTTTCCTATTGTTTGATGGGTGTGGCATGTTAGCGGTGCAGACGGTAACACGCGCACAGCGCCGCGTCTGGACTTTGGAGCGGCTCGCCCGTTTGCGAAGACACCAGAAACCTGCACACGCGTTTGCTTCTCCTGTCCACAACAACTACTGTGTAGTCAGAGTAACATTGGCGTGACTACGAATTTGAAAAAAAAGGCGTAATAGTCAAAATCGTCCCTGAACTATATTACTAGGCTCATTTTGGTCCTTGAACTATGAAAACGTCCAATTTAGTCCCTAAACTATGCGGCTCGGCTCAATTTGGTCCCTAAACTATAAAAACATCTAATTTAGTCCCTAAACTATCCTAATCGGCCTACATTCATCCCTGACGGCACTAGTGACAGCGAGGAGAAAAAAGTGATAGGGTCGGTTACTGTAGCAGATCTCCAACTTTATTTTTGAAACCATATTTAAATTTCAAATATTTTTGAAAATAGGATTTTGAAATTTAAATTTGAAATTAGGATTTATAAAATACTTAATTCACAAATTAGTTACAATATTGCATCTATATAATACATATTACATATTTGCTTCTATATATTGTATGCGCACGAGACCTCGATTTACTAGGGTGAAGTTTGGAGGAGGAAATCTAGTGTGCTTTAACTTCAATGCACATTTTGTTCTGAGGTAAAAAATCTAGAAGAGCTGCAGATTTGGATGAGCTCATGGCCTAGCTCGTAGAACTTGCTAGTTAGCACGAGAGGGAGGCAACAAATCAATTCATCATGCCCCGAAGGTAAGTCATCAGTGACTGTGTGCTTTGCATATAGATTAAATTCCTCTGTTTCTTTTGAGAGAAACATTTTTTTGAGAAATCAGTTCTTGTATTGCTGTGGATGAGCTCAATTTGTGAATTAATTATTTTATGAACCCTAATTTCAAATTTAAATTTAAAACCCTAGTTTTTGGAATTTAAGGATGGTTTCAAATGCAAAGTTGGAGATCTTAAAAAGTTAAGTAACTTTTATTTTTGAAGATTTTCATGTTGTTATACAATTTTAAAAGTAATTTTGAAAAAAGAGAAAAATAGGGAACTACTACACTAATCAACCGTGTCACTTTCTTCTCCTCGCTGTCACTAGTGCCGTCAGGAATGAATATGGGCCGATTAGGATAGTTCAGGGACTAAATTGGACTTTTTCATAGTTCAGGGACCAAATTGAGCCGAGTAGCATAGTTCAGGGACTAAATTGGATGTTTTTATAATTCAGAGACCAAATTGAGCCCGACAGCATAGTTCAGGGACTATTTTGCCTATTACGCCAAAAAAAGAAACTAAGGCTCTGTTTAGTTACATGGACTAAATTTTAATCTTTGTCATATTAGATATTACTGTACTAATTTAATTTATTAGAAATAGATTAATTATAAAACTAATTTGTCAGTCGGGGATAATTTACGAGACGAATCTATTAAACATAATTAGTTCATTATTTGACAATATGATACTACATTAAACATTTGTTAATGATAGAATAAGTTGATTTAACAGATTTATCTTAATTACTATATAACAGTGTAATT
Organism: Coix lacryma-jobi var. lacryma-jobi; assembly: GCA_009763385.1. NCBI lineage: Eukaryota > Viridiplantae > Streptophyta > Magnoliopsida > Poales > Poaceae > Coix > Coix lacryma-jobi. Next base: position 21,061,512 of record CM019826.1, read on the forward strand.
AGTTTGTATAACTAGTCTATTTTTAATAAACTAAATTAGTACTGTAATATCTGTTGTGACATGAACTAAATTTTAGTCTCTAGAACATCCTCTAAGAGGCGTACCCAAGTTATAGTGGACAAATGGAAAACAAAATCACATATGACATATGTATTGTTGTTAACCTGACGGGAATTTATAAAATGATTTTTCTTGGTTGTTCTAATGGAATGCCATTGTTTGTAAGGAAGCCAAAATATCTATTGTAAAATAATGGGACTTATTTAATAGTGCGGTTGCGACTGATGTTGTGTGAGAAAAACATTATACCATAGCTACTAAGTAGGGCTAAGTTCAATCAAATAGGACCAATACATAATGCACGTAAATAGAACATCCAAAACATGTTACGAGCCCACTACTAGAGAACAAGCATTTGGACGATCTGCGAAATCAAACATTAGTCACGGAAAAAATTGCGTTTGAGACTAGAAAGGTCTTTAGCCCCGGTTGGTAACACCAACCGGGCCTCAGTTGGTGTTACCCCAGTTGATGAGACCAACCGGGACTAAAGGTTTTACCATGGTCCTGTTTTCAGCCAGGGCTAAAATGCCAACATTTAGCCCCGACTGAAAACAGGGACCCGGGCTAAATGTCCCTCCCTATATTTGAACTGTTCTTCTGCCTTCGGCCGAGCCCGAGCTCACACTGTCTTCACTTTCTTCATTCACTGTCTTCTTGCTGCCTGTTTGCTCTCTTCTTCAGTGATTTTTTTATAACACATCTCTGGGGATTGATCTATTTCATCACATCTACGCCGCCATTGACTCATTCAAAGGTTACTAGCTTCATTTTCTCATATTTTTAGCTGCCCATCTATATGTGGTTTTTGAATTAGGCTTTCTACGCTATTGAGTTCCATTCACTTGATAGTTTGAATATTTTGATGACAAAAACAAAGTTAGTACCCTTTAGTACCCTAAATGTGACCGGTTTAATTAATTTATTTAAATTATTTTAGAGAAATAGAGATCATTTAAATCGTTTTTAGCAGCGAAGAATACGTATTAGAAAACCTAATGTAATTGTAAAACCGAAAACAATAACCAATTAAAAAAATAAAAAGAAAAAATAAAACACTCTTTAGCCCCGGTTGGTAATACCAACCGGGAATAAAGAGGCCAGCCACCGTGGCCCGGCTAGAGGCCTCTTTAGTCCCCCGGTTGGTAAGGTCCCCGTTTAGTCCCGGGCCAGAAAACCGAGGCTAAAGATCGAGCCTTTAGTCCCAATTTCTTAGCCCCGACTCAATGCCCGGGGCTAAAGGCCAATTTCGTCCAGTGCTAAAGGCTCATCGTGCATTAGTGGCCTATTTCTTCATGTACTACTATCATATTGTTTGGTCCCACACTGTAAAAGCAAATACAAAAAGGGAATGAAAAATAACGTTAATGGTAACAGATGGAGTAGATTCCTGATTTTGTTTAGTTCAATAGTGTAAACGCAAATAGCTAATGGTCGATGTTCAGTGAGATCTCGACTCGACTCCCTGTCTGGGTAGGATTAGGGTCAAGAAGAACTGGTATCAATTTTCTACGGGCTTGATATTCTTTTACGGGGTAGTGGATTACGGACTAACATCAACCATCTAAGGGCACGTACATCGCGTCTTTACAGCCCATCTCTATCTTGGTTGTTTTGCGGAAAAGTCCTTCGTTTGGCTCAGAGACGGTCGCCCCGTCGTCTCACGAGACGACGGCGACGACCCGTGCTCCGAGGCCCAGGCGCCGCGAGGAGCAGCGTTGTATGCCTTGTCTTCTCATCTCGACGACGCGCATGGATCCAGCTACACTTACGGATCTCGCGTATCCTGTGATCCCGAGTGCCCACCGCGGCTGGTGGCGATGCACAGCCCCACCTCCCGCTGCCCTTCACCGATGGTGCCACACGAAGAGCCAAGCAGGCCCAGGCTTTCCGTCGCCATGGCGCAGCTCCTTGTCGATCCAGGAATGGTGAGTGTACTTCTGATGTTTTTTTCCCTTTGCGCTGATCTGTTTCCTGCAAGCGAGGCGGGTTGTTGACTAGCGTTGAGCAGACTGCTTGCCTCTGAACTGCTATGATTATTCTAGTTTGTTCATCTATCTTTGTCTATCCAATCCTCTTTGCTTGTGCAGTTGTATGTAGCTCGAGGAGTCCAGGTTGTTCTCTGCATCCGACTATGACTTTCTATAGTTTACAAATTGTTGTTAACTTGTCATGCTGCTGTGGACTACTTTTGGAATGAGTATTGGTGGATTTGATTTAGTTCTGGACTATATATGCAAAGGACACATACATTTGATATTGTTGACATGAAAATTGGTTTGTAATTTTAGTAAATTATTGTTAATTCTTGTATAGTTCTCAGAGTGGCCTGCTTGTTCAGGTATGGTGTAACAAGCTAGCTATGAATGCCGAAATTGACTTGTCATGTTTAGAGTGGCCTGCTAGTTCAGTTCAGATATAGTGATGTAGATCTGCATTAGTTGTTCTTGACCGGCGTTGCTGTTATTCAAACCTTTCGATTTCTTGTTGTAGTGCTTTGAAGTTGATATAGCCGGTTGAGAGAAGAAAGCTGAGGAAGAAGTTTTTTCTACCGATGAGCTGTTATCTGAAGTGCTTTCTGAATTCTATCTGAACCGCTATGAATTGATATGAACTCTAGTGCTCTTGACTTCATCTCTCAGTTTTGATTTAATAATTATCTGTCAATTTTGCCGGACATGGTGTGATCTACCTGATGTTGTGATCTACAATTTTTGTGTGCAGAGGATGAGTTGTGTTCTGAAGTTATCTACCATCCGAATCCTTTCTAGTTAAATGTCCGTGTCACCATGTGACTGCTATCTGAATGCTCCCAGTTAAATGTCTCTTATGCAGTCATGCGTGACTGGAGCAGCAGCACGAGCTATCCGAATTGTTCCTAATTAAATATTATAATCATATTGTTCTTATTTATTTTTGATAATCTATCAAATAGCCACACAATGGTATACATGAATCTATTTATAATTGATCCTAACTACATGCAAAGTATTAAATAGCTTAAAGACGGATCTCTATCTATGGGTTGTATGACCTATCTTTATATTTGTCTGTATGATAAATTCAAGATGTTTAGAGACAGCCCCCGTCTGTGAGTTGTACATGCCCTAATGTGATCGGATCTCCTCCGTTATCCATTTATGTTACAAAAGTAGTAGCCAAAGACACTCTATCTATTTATTAGATTCATTAAACGTACTTATCCGATGAGGAGGGTTCTACACTTCTACTCGTCGTCTTCTTCTACTGGTCATTGTTAATCCTGTGTCTTTTTTCATCTTTATTTTTGTGTCCATATATGGTGTTGTTTGGTTTACGATTGACAACAACCAAAATGATACAGAGTACAACCAAAACTAGTGTCATTAGTTACAAAACAAGGGATGCAACCATTTTATTTGGTTGGCGTTGCGATGCGATGACGGAGCTGGAACACATAAAATTTCAAGACATCATATAAGAATTTTATAGAAAAAAACGGAACAACTTCTACACATTCAGAGGGGGTCTTAGATTTATATGTTTATAACATATTCCGTAGAATTTTGTTTTTTTTCTTTACTCAATCTAAAGGATGTTTTATGCTTTCCTGTTTTAAAAGAGGTTGAAAGTTCTTAAGCATCCACGGGTGAAAAACCACATTAATAGGTTCCAAGGTACTAAACTTAAAAATTATAGGTAGAGAAAAAATTCTCTTGGAACCCCGAACCCGTTAGATTCGAAACTCGCAGATCCAAACCGAACTATTGCTATCCTCGCCCTAACCCCTAACGTCCAACGAGTCTGCGCATCCGATGGCCCCCGCGCTTCCCCTCTTCTCTCATCCGTTCCTACACGCCTACATAAAACCCATCTGGGACGGGATGGCGGCGCTCAGTAAGGTTGTTAGCGCCCTCATCTGACCGAAAAAGCCCTTCTCTCTCTCCTCCGGGCTCCTTGCGATTCGGCGGCTCCTTGCGATTCGGCTACGAGGCGGCGAGGAATAGCTGCCGCCCCCAAAAATATCGGATAAGAGAGGGCGAAGTTAACAGCAAGGGGAGACGGAGGACCAGGAGCGGCATCGAGCTAAAAGCACCGGCCACGGCCATGGCCACCGCGCGGACTTTCATGAAGGATGTGAAACGCGTCATCATCAAGGTGATTGAATCGTCGGATTTGCGCTGGCGGCCGACCTGTTAGATCTAAATCGCTAGGTGCTATTTGCATTGCGTTTGCGTTGTTCATATTGTGCTGTGTTTTGTATTCGTATTTTTCTATAGCGTGAATATTTGTTGAATAACCGTGTTCGTCTAGTGTTCGTTTTTGGGTTCTATTCGTCTAGTTAATTGTTGAGGCAGCAGGGTTTTGTTTGGGTTTTGGGAAATGCGTAGACAAACCTGTGAATCAACTCGTTTGAATTCGCTGATTATTTCTCCGAGTAATATCGGAGCTGGATTAATCTATCTATGAATTGAACGGGCAAAGGGAAAAAAGGGTTGCGGGGCTGCGGAGGAAAACGTGCGCTGACCTTGCCAGTGTGCCGTCCCAGTGTCCCACCCGACCACAACTTTGAGAATTATCTATCTGTGAATCAGTTTGGATCTCCTCCTGGTTTTGATATTCTTATCTTTTTCACAACAGGTGGGCACTGCAGTTGTCACGAGGCATGATGGGCGACTTGCTTTGGGCAGGCTGGGGGCTCTTTGTGAGCAGGTAGCAATTCTAATTCAAACTTTCATAACGTTCTATCAACTAGTGCAAGTCTGGGAAGATTCTTAGCCAAATATTCCTGGCAATGCAGGTGAAGGAGCTTAACGCTCTAGGATACGAGGTGATCATTGTGACTTCAGGTGCTGTTGGTGTGGGGAAGCAGAGGCTCAAGTACAGGAAGCTTGTCAATAGCAGCTTTGCTGATCTGCAAAAGCCACAGATGGAGCTGGATGGAAATGCTTGTGCTGCCGTTGGACAAAGTGGCCTCATGGCTCTTTACGATATGCTATTTACTCAAGTGTGTTTGTTAATTTGCTATCGAAATTTGTCGTCAGTTCTGTGTCTTGTCCATATGTTTCTAATGTTGAGCTTCCTATTATGCAGCTTGATGTATCCTCTTCCCAACTTCTTGTGACAGACAATGATTTTGATAATCCAAACTTCCGTGAGAGGCTCCGTGAAACTGTTGAGTCACTATTAGATCTTAAAGTTGTACCAATATTTAATGAAAATGATGCCATCAGCACTAGAAAGGCTCCATATGAGGTTTGTGTTGTACCATGAATGTCTTTGAAAATTTCAACAACATTTGCTGCACTGCTTGATAAATGTGATTGTGACTCCGTGCTACTTATGCACATGGACCTTAAACAATGCATGAGTTTGTTAAATTCTTAATAGCATTTTTGATGTCATGCTTATTAACAGTTTTTTTTACAGGATTCATCTGGTATATTTTGGGACAATGATAGTTTAGCCGGTCTTCTGGCTATAGAACTTAAAGCAGATCTTCTTGTCTTACTTAGTGACGTGGATGGCCTCTATAGTGGTCCACCAAGTGAACCTCAATCAAAGCTAATACATACCTACATCAAAGAAAAACATCACAACGAGATTACTTTTGGCGATAAGTCACGTGTAGGTAGAGGAGGAATGACAGCTAAAGTAAAGGCCGCTTTTGTGACTTCAAACAGTGGCACGCCTGTTGTTATTACAAGGTATGTATTGCACTTCCTGTTCTTTAGCAAGAGAATAATAACTACCCTTTGTTAAGTATTTATACATTCCCCATGTGATATATCAAAATTGTCATGTGACGTTAAAACAACTGATAGTGTGACTCGTTGTAAATTTGTTGTAGACTGCATTGGACTCAAGTGCTTCTTACATCTTGTTGCTATGTTTCTACTCTGCCTTAATTAACTGCGTTGAAAGAAGAGAAGTAGTTATCATGTTATTTAATGTATAGCTGGTCATTTTAAGTTTGATTTTTTCTTGGAAATAGAACTTAGTTTGTGTGCTTGGTGTGTTATGGACAAACATTGCAATATGGATTGAGTAGGTAGCTTGTCATAATAGTGTTCATTTGTCATCTAGACAGAACAAGTAAATTCATATGTTTTTGTCTCTCTACGAGGAATAACAAATTGGTCTAACTTTATTTTTATCCTTGAAGTGGATTTGCATCACAAAGCATTGTTAGAGTTCTCCAAGGAGAGAAAATTGGTACTCTCTTTCATAAGGACGCAAGTCTGTGGGAACCCTCTAAAGATGTTAGTGCTCGTGAGATGGCTGTGTCAGCGCGTGAATGTTCAAGACGTTTGCAGGTATATTAGACAATGTCTGTTGTTGTCTTCTGGAAGACACAAAGTGTTATTTCACTTTTTTCTGAATATTTTATACTAATGTTAAAAATATGCATGATAAATTGTTTTCTGGAAGACACAAAGTGTTATTTTACTTTTTTTTTGAATATTTTATACTAATTTTATTTAAAAAATGTGTATGATACAGAACTTGTCATCAGATGAACGTAAAAGAATACTGCTAGACGTTGCAAACTCTTTGGAGAAGAACGAGGATTTGATTAGAGCAGAGAATGAAGCGGATATAATTGCCGCTCAAGATGCTGGCTATGAGAAAGCTCTGGTTTCGAGATTAACATTGAAGCCAGGAAAGGTACTCTAGTTGAATTGTTGGATTATTGTGTGTTTTTTTGTCATGGGCAGCTAGTAGGCTGCCACCGGCCCAATAGGCCCAAGAGGCAGTAGCTTAGCCGCCAAGTTAGGGTTAGGGTACAAGTACTGTAGCGTGGTACTGTAGCGCGTGAACAGTACCGTGCGTGGAGATTAGATTGATTAGATTTGGTTGAACGCGCATTGCAGCGATAAACTGAGCAGCACGCGCATCTTCCGCACCACTCGTCGAGCAAGGAAGCCTCGCGCTGCTGCTTGCAAGCGTACGGCTGCCTGCTCCTCTGGTGATGGCCACGTGATGGTCTTAGAGACAACAGGGACATGCATCTCCCCACGGAGACAGTGCACACACCGACGTGCTAGGAGTCCCCGTGCGGCCGCCTGTAGGCGTACTGCCGCCTGTTGGCGTATGGCTGCCAGGCGTTCACGCTCCTTCATCGCCTCGAGCAGCGACATGACGCGATCCAGCGTTGTGGACACGTCATGGAGAACGTTGGGACGTGCGGGCGATCCAAAGTGCAGGTGTAGCAGCTCGGTGAAGCGACGCCATACCGGTGTGCCCTCATCCTGCACGACTTGGCGGAACCACAGCTGGGCGTCATCTGCAAAAGTACGGGAAGCCATCCATACCTTTTCTTCCTCCATGATGCGCTCCCGGTGGAAGTACGACTCGCAGCGGTTAATGAAGATGAGCGGGTCGGACTTGCCGTCGTACTTCGAAAAGTCCATATTCTGGAACCTTGGCGGCCGGTCGTTGTGGTGCTCGCCGGAGCCCGGCTTGGTGCCCGACGTAGAGGAGCGGTCGGCGGTGAGAGCAGCGATGGCCTTGGCGTTGGTCGTGACGGACTCCTGCAGCGACTTGAGGGCGTCGGCCAGGGACTTGAGGTCGGTGGAGTTGCCCATGGCTGAAGCAGGGCACGATGCGACGGACGACGATGGGGATGGCGCGGCGGCTGGTGGAGGATCGGCGGCTGGTGATGGGCTGGCGGCTGGTGGTGGGCTGGAACGGAAAGGCGAGGATCTTCTGGAACGTGATACACCCTAACCCTAACTTGGCGGCTAAGCTACTGCCTCTTGGGCCTATTGGGCCGGTGGCAGCCTACTAGCTGCCCATGACATTTTTCTTGCTGTTTTTGTTTTTAATTGTTTTGACTTAATGTTTTATTATGTTATTTTCAATTCATTCGCCTTAATGTTTCATCATGTTATAGATAGCTAGCCTTGCAAAATCAATACGTAGTCTTGCAAATATGGAAGATCCAATCAACCAGCTACTCAAAAGAACAGAGGTGAGTGCTTATAAACATCTTGTCCAGGCCTTTTTTTGAACAACTAACATATTCTGAAGTCATATATCTGTAAGTACCTTTTTTCTTCAGGTTGCTGAAAATTTAGTCCTTGATAAAACATCTTGTCCCTTGGGGGTGTTATTGATCATTTTTGAGTCCAGGCCTGATGCCTTGGTCCAGGTAGTTTTTATCATAATTTACCATTTACATCTCACCATGTGACTATGGTGACTTGTTAATCTTTGAGCGTTGATACCATTTACATTTCACCATGTGACTTGTTATAAGCTATCTTTGAGCTTTGATATCATTGTGTAGATTGCGTCGTTAGCAATTCGAAGTGGCAATGGTCTTCTCCTGAAAGGTGGAAAAGAAGCCATAAGATCAAACACAATATTGCATAAGGTATTTTCTCATGCTGACATGACATGTTTTTAGATTGTTTCTGAAATAAATTTCTCATAGGTTATTACTGGCGCAATTCCTAGCAACGTGGGTGAAAAACTTATTGGCCTTGTTACAAGTAGAGATGAAATTGCTGATTTACTAAAGGTGAGTGTAATGTATTATTGAAATAATGATTCTACCAATATGCCAAATAAGCCTAAACTCATAACACACTCTACAGCTTGATGATGTCATTGATCTTGTCATTCCAAGAGGCAGCAATAAGCTGGTTTCTCAAATCAAGGCATCAACTAAGATACCTGTCCTTGGTCATGCTGGTAAATTTATCTTCCAATAATATGTTTTGGTACAAACAGTTCACTACAATTTTACGAATATGTTCATGAGTGTTCTGTATTTTTCATCCATAGATGGGTATTTGTCATGTATACATTGACAAATCAGCTGACATCTACAATATTACAAATATGTTCATTAGTGTTTGATTTATGTATTTTTCCTCTATAGATGGTATCTGTCATGTATATATCGACAAATCAGCTGACATGAATATGGCCAAACGAATAGTGATCGATGCCAAAATTGATTACCCAGCAGCCTGCAATGCTATGGTATGTCTATTTAGTTACAATTTATATTATTTCACACGTCTCTTTTCAGCTTGCTAGTTTCTATTTTGTTACAATTTATATTATTTCACATGCCTCTTTTCAGCTTGGTTGAGAACCAATTAAAACCTTTAGACACATTAGACAACTTATTCTTGCGTGCTTGACCTGAGCCACTCAATGTCTCTCCAAGACTCCAATCATCCTAGTATTTTGTGTTTTTCTTTTATAAAGAAAATCCTTCATAATCACATGTGGATATCTCATCCTTTATTCACCATCAATATTTTTCTCTTTCAAAAAATAATTTAATATATAATAACTACAGCTCATTAAGATGTCGATTCCTTGTAACCCACCTTTTCTTTTTTATAACAGATTTACTTTCATAGTAGAAATCTTTGTGACAAATGTGATATTTTCAGTACAACTCATGATATTATTACTCCTTTTTTTTCGTAAGTCAGACACCTTAACTTATTTCAGATTCAGATATAACATATTTTGCCTGTCTTCTGCAGGAGACATTGCTTGTTCATAAAGATCTTATAAAGGCTCCAGGTCTTGATGACCTACTGCTATCACTCAAAACAGAAGGTTTAAGTTTCACTTTACTTGCTCATCCTTAAAATATGGTCATATAGCTGCTCCTTATTTCTAGATACAACTAAGGGCTTGTTTGGCTACACTTCAATCCACCCCAACGCAGGATTGAGGTGCAATAGAGTGCAGCCAAACAAGGCCTAATGTGTATCCTGAATCAGGAGAGGATAATTGCCTCATTTACGTTGTTATTATGTTGTTTGGGACTAAAAGGCTTGGTTGTTGTTGTTGTTGTACGTTGTTATTATGTGGAATCAAGTGAGCTGTACAGTTGTAGTCAATCTTTTGTAATTCTCATAATATGCCTTTCAGCCTTTGTTAATATCGTACAAAATAAGTTGTTAGTACATGAAAAGAAGTATATTTGCGGGGAAGAATAAAACTAAACATATATGAGTAATACGTTAACTCTTGTTAGAATTTTGTTAGCAGATGTCTACATCTCTAGTATGTTGGCAAATTTTTATTATTTGGATAAATCTGGTTATGCAAGGCAATTCCATTTGTCCACTTTCATCAAAGTTCTATACTTCTATGAACTTGTGGATTGCTTTTTGACTACTTCAATCAAAGTTCTATACTTCTGATTTATACTTCTGAGTTCTGATTGCTTCCTCGTTCTTAAAAAAGAAACTTATAATGTATTGCAGGAGTTACTATTTATGGAGGGCCTGTTGCACATGAACTATTGTGCATTCCAAAAGCAGATTCATTCCATCATGAATATAGCTCTATGGCCTGCACAATTGAGTTCGTTGATGATGTACAGTCAGCAATTGACCATATACATCGCTATGGAAGGTACTTACACTCTCTTCCTCCTATTATCTCCATCACTTCCGTTCCCTCCCTCTCATTCTTTACATTATTGAAAATCCCTCCCTCTCATTCCTTGCATTGTTGAAAATCCAGTAAACCTGAGATTCACTGCCTTTTATTTCAGTGCACATACAGATTGCATCGTTACTACAGATGATAAAGTAGCAGAAACTTTTCTGCGTCAAGTTGATAGGTACATTTAAACACCAGCGTCCCTTATTTTTATTCATTTTTACTGTGTGTGCAATCAGTTAAATGTGCTTTATTCTTGCTGTCACCGTGTCCAATGTTGTTTGGATGTCTCACTGATTTTAGTTTACTTTTACAATTGTAACAGCGCTGCTGTATTTTATAATGCAAGTACACGATTCTCTGACGGGGCTCGTTTTGGATTGGGTGCTGAGGTACGTCCTATCTTTTATGGCATTTTAGTGAAAATTTTGGAATAAGCCGGAATATCTTACATTGACATAAACTTAATTTATCTTTTCTAGTGACTGTTTACCGCTTTTGTCTTAATATTTCTACTTTGAATATCTTGAATAGGTAGGCATAAGCACAGGGCGCATACATGCTCGCGGGCCCGTGGGTGTTGAAGGCCTCTTAACAACACGCTGGTAAGTTGTTTTCAATCAATCGATACCCTTCGGTTATTCTTCTGTTCTCGTAACCCTTTCTCCTAGTAACTGCACAGTCTGTAAAACTGAGATGCGTACTTGCTAGAGTTCTAAAGTGCAGGTAGTTGCTAGAGTTCTAAAGTGCAGACTAGTATCTAGTTTATTGACTTGTGATAGGATATTAGACTCTGTTCTCACTGATAAATAATACCCTGCAGTTCGCAACAGAGGGTCTTTCTGCTAATATGTGCAGGGTATTTAACATAAAGCTCCCTATATTGCAAAACAGACCTAGTTTTGTAGTTTATATTTTTTTCCACACGAGGTTGAACCCTATTTCCATTTATAGAGAAACGGAAATACATGAGTTGAGCAGAGTTGAGTAGTAGATAGACCAAACAGAAAGCAAATGAGACTAAGCGCTAGCAGACCTGCATTCTGACTCAGAATAAGGCGATCACTAGACAAAACTGGCCTGACTACTAAAGCTTGAAAGGACAAAGCTGATAGAATCAGTTCATTACAACAAAGACCAGGATAGCCACTTCAAACTAGATGGTACTCATACTGTCTACTTAAAGCCGACGTAGAGTCTTTTGATAAAAAACGCCACTGCAGAGTCACCAAGCCACTCTTGCAATATTCTTCCTCAAATACTTGAGCTCCATCATCTTGGTTCTCTTCCAGCTTGAGACGCTCCTGCTTATCACCAGCGGGAGCCATGGATGTGAGAAGTTCTGTTGCAACCTTGAGCATGGTGTCAACTCCACTGATGAGCATCTCCCTGACCACTTCATCATATAGACCTGTCCAGAAGCATTAGGGCTCCTGCATGACATAATGCTCCAATGGGATTCTTCACTATTCCATCAAAACAGGCTTTGTTTCGGGCCTTCCATATAACCCAGCAGATGGCCGAGATCCCCATAGATGGAACTTCTTACCATGAGACAACCAGTACTCACAACAAGACCAAACATTGTGATAGAGATGTGGGTATATTGTCTGCCCCTATCCCTCTGGCAAATACTGCCCAAACTACTCTAGCCAGAGGGCAATTGAAGAAAAGATGATCACAGGATTCATCAAGATCACAAAATTGACATTTGGGGCTGCCAACTCATTTTCTTTTAGTGAGGTTGTCCTTTGTAAGCACAGCATCATTTGACAATCAAATGAAGATTTTTATCTTCTGTGGGATTTTACCCTTCCAGATTTTCTTATAAGGACCATCCTCATTTTTTGTCATTTCATTATACATCGATTTTACAGAGAAGTGTTTGTTTTTACCAAACATCTTTTTTTTTGGTCATCTTCCTCCTGGATCTGAAATTTATGGGTATCTAGTTCCATTAGATCCCATCAGCCACATTCACCTCTTTCTGTTCGCACAAGATGAAGAGGGCAGGCACAATAGAACAAATTGGTCTGTCATGAGCTCGAGTTGCTGCTGCTCTACCTAAACTTGCAGTTTATATGATATACGGGTTGCTTATGTTTCTGCATTTGAATACTCAATATATGAAACATTGATAGCTAGTGGCTCATTCTGTGTATGAGCTCGGGGTCCCCCACCTCCCCAATAAAGCAGTGCTGGAACTGGAAGTAATACAACACTGATGGACCAAAGCTACGCCAGTTAATATGATCGAACGTTGCAGACCCTACCTTCCCAATAAAGCGGTTTTGAAGAATTTTAGAAGTGTAAATTTATGCTCTTGAATAGTGGATTTTCTAAATTGTACCTCTACAGTCTGGTAGAGATTTGTCTAATTCTCTGTGCTATCTTGAGATTGGTTACTACAATTATTTATGGATGTTCACTTTAACCTATAGGATCATGCGAGGGAGTGGTCAAGTGGTGAACGGTGACAAGGATATTGCATACACCCATAAGAACCTTCCTTTGGAATGAGGCAGGTAATGTTTATTTTTTATGTTATAAAGTACTTTTAAACGATAGTGGTAGCAAAAGTGTACTAAACCTAAGCAACTATGCAGGCCGTTTTGTGTTTAATCAGGATTCGTGTCGATCCAGTGATGTCTGATAGTTTCATCAGATAGGAGCAGAGAATTGTGAATCTTTTCGATTGAGGACTAAATCCATGGACTGCAATCTTCTGTCATTGTGTAGACCATCATTCTGTACCACCCCCAATAAAGCAGTGCTGGGAGTAATAGAGCATTGATGTACCGATGGTGTGTCTAAACAAGATAAACCGGTTATATTGTTATATTTGTTTTGTTTTTTTTTGGTGCGATCGAACCCACATATGCCACAACTTTTTGTGCTAACTTTCTTATGATTCTACTTGATCGCAAGATTTATGAACTATCCTAACCGGGTCGTGATTACACGATATCTTGATACCGGGTGTGTTCAATGCTGTAGCTGTGGCTTTTTGACAGCAGAAGCCCCGCAGCTTTACTACTGCCGAAGTAGTAGTTACTAATATATCTGCACATACATGCTGTAGGCCGCAACGTTACCCAAATTTGTATTGTTCTTGGCAATGATCTTTGTCTATTGTTCTCTGGAAACACTACTACACTAGCCTGATTCGGTTATATATCACCTTCATTGCTTTCATTGCTTTAGCATTATGGCTGTTACATAGACTTATCCAATCGGCCTTGTTGGCCTGAATTTTAGCACGCCACGTCCACAAGCATAAACACTGCTACACAATCAGCACCCGAAGTAATTTTTCTTCAGGCATGCTTTTGTCAAATTCTACACGACGGAGCAAAAAGCTCGGTACACACGGCAAACGCATCACCGATCAATGATGCCATGGCGAGCTGGTAGATCGACTAGGCGACCGGCGGCCAGTGCGCGGGGTCCTTGGTCGTGTCGAGGGACGTCGGCGGTATCCACTGCCAGAAGGCAGCCGGCGGCGGGTAGCTGGGGTACGGGACGAACTTTCCAGCCTGGGCAAACGCCGCCGCGTGGAAAGATGGAGCGGCGGCTGCAGCAGGGTGCGGGACGAAGGGCCCCGGAGCCACTGCGGCGTGGCTGGGGGCGCCCTTGAGCATCTGCTCCAGCCTCTCCCTCTCGGCCTTCAGCCTCGTCTTCTCATCTCGCAGCTCAGACTTCTCAGCCTGCAGCCACACATTGAACCCCGCTAAAAATCTAGACTTCTATATACACTATGGATGAGTAGTTATCCAGGCGTTTTGTCAGTTGATAGATGAAGACAAACCTTGAGACTCTTGATGGAGTCCTGGAGTGATTCGTTTGATTGCTTAAGCTTCTGGGCCTCGGTACGCAGCTGGTTCAGGAGACGGGCTGCGTCACTTAGAATGGCAACTTTGTCGGCCTTTGGTGGCTTGCCGGGCTCCAAGATGGCGCAGAGCTCGTTGAACCTGGAGTAGTACATCATTAAGGAATGATCATACTCATTGTTACAAGTGCTGAACATGGTCTAGGCTGCTGAAGCAGTGTGAGATTGGTATTGTTGGTCACTGAGAGTCCGAACTCTGAAACACACCTTTCGTTGAGCCTGTCTCGCCGGAGCTTCTCACGGCAAGCCTTGGTGCCGGGTGGCGCGCTGGACTCTGGCCGAGATCTGCTAAGAAGCAAGGGAAATAAGGAAACCACATCAAATTACGCTCCTGAACTGTTGGGGTTGTAACAAGTTGGTCTAATTCCTCTTTAATGGGGATGAACTGTTGGGTTGTAACAAGTTGGTCTAACAGCATCTCCAATTGTTTGGAAAAATTGACTTAAGAAAAGTTGTCATTTATCAACTTGCTAAAACTTTTGGCAAGTAAATTTTTCATGTATCTCCAATAATTTGGTAAAAATAACATAGAAAAGTAGACGCGGGAGAAGTTGCGGCGGATTCCAACATGGTAAAAATAACATAGAAACGTCGGATAGCAAGTGAAGCTAACTTGGTAAATATAACAAGTAGATTGCCTTCGATTCCAACTTGAAATAATTTAGCAAGTCGTATACCAATATGTTGGAGCACGTTTTTTCTTCTTTTTCCAATAAAACAAGGATAACAAGTCATTTTTCCAAACTATTGGAGATGCTCTAATTCCTCTTTAATGGGGATGAAGCTGGGTCGTTTATCTAAAAGAAAGAAAAATGAAATGATGCTCACAGACTTCAGGGACAACAGAATTTGGACGTAAAGTATGTGATAGCTCCCAGCATCTGTGATTTGGACGCTTTTCTGCTTTACAGTGCTAGTTCTGACTTTGGTAGAAATGGGACCATGGACCATGGATTTGCACAAGTCGTAGCTCTCAAAAGTGGATTTAGTTATGAGAAAGCAAATTTGCTAGACGTGTCTGCAAACGCTGCATCCTCTCACTGCAACCTGAAATCTCTTCTAGAACGACGAGCGTAATAGATAGGTTGCCAATTCCCGAATACCATACCACTAGTTCTGCCTTTTCTTCTCAACCAAAATCGGAGTACTGATATATAATCAAGTAATTTGTATGCCAGATTACTCAAGCAGAAGGTAATAATACTAGCGGCAAACAAGAGATATCCCAAACCATTCATGATTACGTCTCTGCACGGTCCTAGTCGCAGGCATGCAAAATCCACCAAGCTTAAATTTAGGGTGAGAGGAACTGAGGATCAACTGAAAGGAAGGAGGAAGGGAAAGATTATTGCCTCTTCTTGGCGCCGCCGGAGTTGTCCTGGACGCCGTCCTCCTTCCTGGGAGCATCGAACCCCAGTATCACGCTGCAAGTGCAAACCGAACCAACCAAGCCAATCAATCAACCAGTCAATCAGGCATCATCATCAACAGCTAGCCAACAACCCACCAACCAAGCACCAAAGAGGACCCAGCAAGGAGGAGGAAGAGGCTCCCTCACCTGGAGACGGCCGGGTCGTCGACCATGTAGATGAACTCCGAGCCCTGGATCTCCTCCTCCACGAGCCCGTAGTCGAGCAGCCACCCGGCGGCATGCCCCGCGCAGCTCATCGGCACCCCACCCCACCCCGAGCGAGGGAAGCAGCAGCACAGATCTTTCGCGGGGTCGCGGGGCGAGCACGAGCCTCGGGCGTTTGCTTGCCGTGTAGGGGGAGCGGGTCGCGTGGCGTGCTTGTGCTCGGGACTTGGGACTTGGGAGCCTTCTTGCCTCCTCAGGCGTCAGGCCGGCCTCTCAGCCTCCTCCCGAGCCTTTTTGCCTTTTGGCGCGTATAAAAACAACACGCAACATGGACGGCCGGGCCCCCTGCTGCCTGTCCATCGTCCTTTGGCTTTTGGCGAATAGAATACGGTGCCGCGGCCGCTTGGGTGCGTGCGGTGCGGGGGCGGCGCGTGTGCGCGTGTTGCTGCCCGTCGGCTGGGCCCCGGCGAGCGGGCGGATGGTTCCGACGGAATCCATATTTAAACCGAGGGGGTTGGGTGCGGTGCACTGATGAGGGTGCGTGTCGCGTTGGTTGCTTCAGAAAAATAGGCTGGAATTCGGTGGGGTTTCGCGCGGGCGTGTGGAACTGGAGCTCAGCCGATCGTGCGCGCGGGCGGCCGGGCGTGAGATGCTCGGTAGAGGCGTAGAGCGAGTCGAGAGATTCGATGGCCTTTCGGGACGTCACTCGCTTGGCAATCCCGGATCTCGTTTGATTCCCATCGATTAAGTGGGTGTTTACTTGCCGCCCCAAAAACCATATCAAATGTTTTGTTTGAACACACATATAAAGTATTAAATACTCCCTCCATTCCAAATTATAAGACGTTCTAAGAATCTTGGAGAGTCAAAGTTTTTCAACTTTGACCAAAATTATAGAGAAAAATATAAAGATTTATACCATCAAATATACATATTATGGAAATATAACTAATGGAGAATCTAATTGCACTTAGTTGATATCATAAATATTATTATCTTATTATATAAATTTGGTCAAAGTTGAAAAACTTTGACTCTCCAAGATTTTGGAATGTCTTATAATTTGGGATGGAGGGAGTATAAGTTAAGAAATAACTAATTATATATATTGTGATAACTTTGCGAGATTCATGATTTGATAATGTTGTGATATTAGTAAAATATGTGTTATTGATTAGTCTTAATAATTTTTTTTCACGGTTTTTTGATGGAATATGTAATTTGTTTTTGATTAATCTATTTTAATAGACTATATTAGTACCACAACATCTAATGTGACACCTGAAAACTTTTCACTCATCAATTAAACATCTCAAACTCTCTTGCACTGACGCAGTAGTAACCGCGAGTCCGCGACAACGACACGAAGGGGCCATTACAGGGATGTTGAAATGTCATGTTTTACCTAGGGTAACGACTTTCACCAAGGATTAATTTTCTCCCTAACGTGATGAAAGAGAAAACAATATGGTTTCTATATTTATTCAAGGATAGAAAACTATATAAGCTATTGTGAAAAAAACATATATAATAAGTAATTGTGAAACTATATAAGCTATTGTGAAAAAAAACCCATTGGTGTCATTTTCTCTCTATTGTGCCATGTTATCATCCAATCATTTAATAAGCACCAATAAGCATATATTTGACACCACAAAATAGCATGGATCCACCCCTGTCGTGAAATACAAGATCAAGTGTTGAGCATCCAACTAAACCCTCAAGTGATTTTACCAATATGTCAAATTATATGAACGTCGGTGTGGCGATTAGTTAATGAACAACATGGGCACCCAACTCTAAGATTTTTTTTGCCCTAGGAAGAAATTAAAAATCACTACTATAGAACGTGTCTTTGGTCAATCTGTGAAATGAGCTTTAGTCTCGATAAAAAATTGCATCCGGGACCAAAGACTTTTACTCCCGGTTGGTGTTACCAACCAGGACTAAAGGCCAACCTTTTAGTCCCGGTTGGCAATATCAAACCGGACCAAAGGTCTCTGACCCAGGACTAAAGGTCTCCCACGGATAAATTCAAAAAGAGAGTGCACAAGACTCTGTCACATGTGGTGTACAGCTGAGTTGGTAAGGTCTTTATGTGTTAGGCGAGAGGTACTTTGTTTGAATCTCACACACTGCAAAAGAGGTCTCCCTAAAATTCCATTTTTTTCCTGGGATGAATTTTAGTCCCGGTCTAGATACCCCTTCATACAAAGTATTAATTAATATATTCGGAAAAATTACTAGATACAAGAAAATTGTTTAAAACAATGTTTGTCTCATACATCTTCTAGTGCTAAATAAGAGCCACCTTAAAAAGTATTACAAATTACTAGTAAAACTTAGAAAAAAATACAATAAGATGTTTCTAATCCATCAATTATGGCTATTCCACATTAATGTCTCTAGTCAAATTTTGAAGGTGTCTTATTACATATACATACTTCATCACCATGGGTTGTATTATATTACTACTTAGTGAAAGTGCATTCACCCCTAATGTGGGTTTTGGCTAATTAATGACAATCAAATTAGGGACTAACCAGTTTATAAAAGCATGTATGCAGGTGTTAGTCCTTTGAAAGATTTGAAACGTTGAAATCTCGTGATCAAAGCACGTAGGATATTTTTGGACATAAAGATGCATAGCTCAAGTGGTAGTTTAAAATTTCAATTTTAAACTTGAGTTGTAGGTAAGCCGGACTATGAAGAGGGTCACAAAGTAAGTTGGTTAGATGTGGAGAAAAGTGCTCAAATCGACTAACCTTAGTTCGCTTGAGAGACACCGCACAATCACGAACACCTAGAGGGTAATTTCATATGGTCGGTGGTACCGACCATGGGTGGTCGGTGGTACCGACCACGGCTTCTCTGCGCAGCGCTCAAACACCCTCTCTGTGTTGGTCAAAAATGACCTGGCGGTAGTACCGCCATTACCTCGGTACTACCGCCCGCGGTGGTACCGACGCAAGGTCGGTGGTAACCTGGTTTTGCAACCCTCTCTGTGTAGAGTTGTATTTGACCTAGCGGTGGTACCGCCATTACCTCGGTACTACCGCCCGCGGTGGTACCGACCCATGGCCGGTAGTTTCCAAGTTTGCAAGGCTCTCTGTCCGCGCTAATTTTGGCCTGGCGGTAGTACCGCCATTATCTCGGTAGTACCGCTTTTGGTGCTACCGACCCAAGGCCGGTGGTAACCAAGTTTGCAGAGCTCCCTATGTAGGATTAAAAATGGCCTGGCGGTAGTACCGCCATAACCTCGGTAGTACCGCCCGCGGTGGTACCGACCGTGGTCGGTAGTATCTTGGTTTCGCGAAGCTCTCTGTGTTGAGTTGAAAATGGCCTGGCGTGTGACACCCTAGTGTCAAGCACTGCATTAGGAATTGCAATTAGCTACTAAGAAGCATAAGCAATGCATTGCATCATTTCATGTGCATGAGAGTGCTTTTGTCTTTTGTTTATTTATTTGGATTTGGATTTCTATTTGACTCGATGATTTAAGTGGATCTCTGCTTGGGCAAAGAGTTTTATGAAATAGAGTTGGAGTTTTTGACCTAGTTCAAAATAGTTTATCAGATAAAGTGTCTTATATGAAAGTTGTAGAGAAAATTATTTTGAGCAACTTTCATATTTGGGTCAAAACCTAGTTTGGAGTTTTTGAAACTGTTTTGAATGGTCAAAGTTTGAAAAGAATTTGGAAAAAGAAAAAGGAAAACGATTTTTTTTCCCGGCGCCAACCCTTTCGGCCCATCTGGCCTTTCGGCCTTTCGGCCCAGCTAGCCCGCGCCCGCGCGCCAGCCCGCTCCCGCACTCGACCGCGCGCCGCGCGCTCGCCGCGCACCGCCGCCCGCCTGACGCCCGTGCCGTACGCCGGCCGCAAGCGCCGCGTGGCCGCCTTCGCCTGCACCGTATCCCGCTCGCCCTATCGCCGCTAGATAGTTGCTCGCTTGATCACGCCACGATCCCCGCTCGCCAGTCGCCGCTCGCCTCGCCTGCCGCGCCCGCTCGCCGTGCACGGCATCGCCCGCGCTGCCTCGCCGACCGCGCCGCCGTGGCCCCGCCATGACCACCGGCCGGTCAAGCCGATCAAAACCCCGAGCGCACCGCACTCCCCTCTCCCCACTGCCATTCCAGCTCGCCCGCTCTCACTCCCGCTCTCCCTCTCCGCTCCCACGAACGCGCAAGCGTCCGCCACCCTCGCCGACCGTTCACCACCATCACTCCCCTCCGCCGTTCCGGCCACACCCGACCACCACCACCCAATCCCTCTCGCCAGCTTCTCCGCCTACACCGTGCACACGCCGTGCGCACATCGTCATCCCCGACCGAGCCCCGACGCCGCCGGAGGACGAAGCGCCTCTTTCGGTCCGTCAGTCGCCACCGCCGAGCCGCAACGCCGTTCTTCCCCAACCCGAGCTCCACCGACTCCTCTTCTTCATCCTCGAGCTTCATCGAGCCAAGGCAAGGTGAGAACACCACCCAGTCTCAACGCTACCGTCTTCTACCACCCGTTTCTCTCCGGCCGAGCGCCATGGGCGCCGCCGTGGACCTCGCTCGTGGCCAAGCTCCTCTGGAGCCACCCGGGCCAAACCAACCCCGTAGCTTTGCTCCTTAGGGTTCACTCGAGCTTTTGCCTCCCCCAATTTCTCTGGCCGCCGCCGGAAACGGCGTAGCCGCGCGTTGCCGCCATCACCGTGCGCCGCCGCTCGCCGCCGGCATGCTCCGGCCGTGCGCTAGCCAAACCACCTACACCACTCGATGCGCCTCGTCGAGGCGAGTTCACAAGCCTATCTTCCCCGCCGGTGACCTCACCGTCGGCGAGGAATCGACGGTCAAACCTCTCCCCTGTTTTCCGTCTCGCCCGAGCCCTCGAGCCAGGCCTCGGACGGGCGATTGTTTTTCGTCTCGCCCGAGCCCTCGAGCCAGGCCTCGGACGGGCGATTGTTTTCCGTCTCGCCCGAGCCCTCGAGCCAGGCCTCGGACGAGCGATTGCTTTCCGTCTCGCTCGAGCCTCCGAGCCAGGCCTCGGACAGGCGATTGCTTTCCGTCTCGACCGAGCCCTCGAGCCAGGCCTCGGACGGACGATTGCTTTCCGTCTCGCCCGAGCCCTCGAGCCAGGCCTCGGACGGGCGATTGTTTCAGTCTCGCCCGAGCCCTCGAGCCAGGCCTCGGACGGGCGATTGTTTCCGTCTCGCCCGAGCCCTCGAGCCAGGCCTCGGACGGACGTTTGTTTCCGTCTCGCCCGAGCCCTCGAGCCAGGCCTCGGACGGGCGATTGTTTCCGTCTCGCCCGAGCCCTCGAGCCAGGCCTCGGACGGGCGATTGTTTCCGTCTCGCCCGAGCCTCCGAGCCATGCCTCGGACAGACGTTTGTTTTCTGTCTCGCCCGAGCTAGGCCTCGAGCGAACCCTCGGGCACTGTCTCGTTCGAGCCGGGCCTCGAGCGAACACACACCTATTCCGTGCGCCGAGTGTTTTCCAGAAAACGTTTTCCAAAATGTTTTTCTATTTCCAGTAAATGCTTGTTTATTTTGTAGATCCTGTTTTGTTAGTCCAAATGGAGTGCTTTCAGTTTTGTTAGCTTGTTTGTGAGTAGATCTGTCATGGAAAAATATGAAAGTATTTTTGGTAGAAGTTTATTTTACTGTTTTCATTTATTCCAGTTTATATGCTCTTGCTAAGATAAATGGTTATATATGTTTTCTGGTTGAGTTAATTCCTGGAAAATTTTGTGTAAGTTTATTATCATGTTTTACATCTGTGAAAAATATATGATGCACTGTTTATGTGGAAAAAGTTTCTGTTATGGTTTAAAGTCCTTTTTGGCTGATTTCTTAGAATAAATGTTAAGGTGTTTTATATGCTGAAATAAAATATGGGAAAATTTGTATAGTCTCTGTTTATGATGTCCAAGCTAAGAAAAATGTAAGTGCTTTTCTGTGTTTTTCTTTGGAAATTCATGTAAGAAATAATATAATGTTTCTGTTCATGGAACTTTCTCGATAAGCATAAAATGTGAAGTAGAATCTGGAAAAAATATGAAGTTAAGTTTATCACCCTTTTCCAGTAGGGTTGTAGTTCAAGTGGTTTATTTTGGGATAGATTTGTTTATTTGGTGTAGGCTTGTATGCTTATGCTCTGGCCACAAGTTTTCTGCAGTAGAATGCTTTTGAGTAAAAGAAGCCAGAAAAATTATGAAATCTGCTGTTTGACACTTTTGAATGAGGAGCTAGTTCAAAACACCTTTTTGGGCAGTTTGCTTGTCATTTTTATATCTGCAGTTCTGTATTTTATTTTTGACTGAAATTTGTTCAGTGGAGTCCAGCAACTGTTGTTTGCCTTCTGGAATTTTCGTGGATTTTTATGAGTCCAGAAAAGTGCACTTGCAGTTCAAACCTAAGTTTCTTTTGAATTATTAAATAAGAAAAAGGTGAATAAATGGATTTTGTTTTATGAATTAAATAAGTATTTACCTCAATGTCGAAAGTGGTTCACAAGTTGGTTTTTGTTGGTTTGCAAGAAATGCTCTTCTCATACCACACATCTTGCACCCGCATTGCAAATATTTATTATTCGTCGCATGCAATAGGATCGACCCCTCCGGAGCCCGACCAGGAGCCAGAGACAAACGCCGAGCAGCAGATTCCGGAGCTTCAGCAAGCCGAGGAAGTCGACCCCGCCAGCGACACTAACTTGCCCGAGTGCCCCTCCCACGAGGCCTCGGTCTTCACCCAAGGCAAGCCCCGGAGCATTCTAAGCCTCCTATTATTTACAATTAAATTACTTGAGTCCTTTTATATTGTGATGCATTAGGTTTAGGAGTTGGAATGAATCCTACTTGCTGCATTACCATTCCTTGGTTATTGATTAAATATCTACCTTGTTATCCTGTTATTTAATTACAATGTAGAATTGCTTAGCCTGCTTAATAAAAGTAGTAGTTAAGGATGTTCCCGTAATACCTTGATGGGTAGTTACCGGATCACGGTTGGCTATATTTGCTATCGTGGAAAAGAACCTGAGTAGTAATGAAATACGGTCAACTGGAAGGCAAGGCACCAAGTTGGAACTTGGGGGCAGTCCGTCCGTTGGATCGTGTAGGTTTGTATCGATGTTGGCCCTCGTTCATTTTTGAACGCGCCCTTTTACTTAGGGATATGTCGGTGCCATAATCATCGACCCCAAAGCCGGTTAGAAGCTGTTCGGGCCGGTCTCAACCCGTGTCGTGCCCTCTAGTATGGAAATTGCGATCTGCCGCGTGAGGCCATCGCCAGGTTCCAATTGGGCGGTCCGTGCTTGAACCGCGACGATTACCACCACGAACAAGCATCGAGCGGTTGCCCAATGCATGGACCCGACGGGGAAAGTGTGGGCTGGTATTAAAGGTCTTTCATCAGCTGATTTGGAATTCGATTCGAGTCGCCGTCTCCCCCGGTTAGTGGGAAACTATGGCGAGCTTCACCACGATACAACTCCATGTGATGTTTTAAAGGTTCAACTAAAATGTGGATAAGTCAATTGGATATGGTTATATTATTGATTGGTAGATTCAAGTGAGTGCTCTAGTACAGGTGAAAAACCTAGAATTAAGGAATAGGTCTAAAAATGACAGCTCATCATTATCATTAATTACCTCTTATCTAAAATTAAGCTTTTCGCAACTGAAAGATCCCAGCTCTACCTCAAAAGCATTGCATACCCTTGGAGTCTTTATTTTCAGTTGGACGGGTAAGTCTAGCTGAGTACATTCCCGTACTCAGGGTTTATCCCATTTGTTGCAGATGGCCAGGTCTACTTTGGCTATTGTAAGCACTGCCTCTACCCAGTGGAAGATGATGAGGAGTAGACCCAGGGCAGGGTCGTCCAGAAGCTTCCCTTTTTCTTTTGCTGGTCCGAGACTTCTAGTGGCACATTATCTAAAAAGGGAAGAGTGAGTTGTGTGAGTTGGTTTTACCAAACAGTGTTTTATTTGGACCACATGTGTAGTGGTCGTGTTTCAAACTACTTCAGCTTCCGCACTTTTAAACTCGGTATTGTAATAACTCTGTTTTAAATTCGCACTCTGATATTTTAAATTCGGTTTCGTTTTCGTTATGATGTATCTTTACGAATATAATCCTTGAACGATGCGATCCTGTATGATGTATGGTGTTAGAAATCCTTTGAGATTTCCGGACTACCGGGGTTGTATGGGTTCAAGTATCAGTCGAAGTTAGACGGATTTGGCTAAGATAATACTTGAGCTCTTATAATCAGGACGGTTCCGCCACAGCTTGGTATCGGAGCATGGTTCAAGTGATTACCTCCGTAAAGAGCTATTTTTGAACTAAATGGGTATTTCAAAACTATTTTCAATTACTAAGTGTGCCCAGTCTCGTCCTTAAGCCCTATACTAGGATTTAGGTGGCTTAACTGCTAACAGGGTTCAGGGTTTTGCTTCATGCTGGATCTTTATTTGCTGGTCCATTCTCGGGGAAAAGAGAATGCGTCGATCGTGAAAACATGCATAAAATGATTTTGTGAGATATGAGAGCATGACCGTCCAACCGTCGGTCTAGGTGAGAGTTCTTATACCAAGTATGTGCGAGCTCCACGCGGACACATACGAGGGTATCAATGTTTTCAAGGGTGTTTTCTATGTTGGTGCATGGTGTTTAGTGTTGGCTTCTATGTATCTTGCGCATATTGGCCAATAGTCAATTGTTTTATCATTGGGAATTACTTTGGGCTGAAATGAATCTTCTGCAGGTACACTAACTATGCGAACGAGTAGAACGTGTAGATAACGCATGAGGGATCGTTCTTGCCACCGACTAGAACGTTAGGACTTACGAGTCGTTATTAGTGAGTGAGAACGTAGGTACGATCATGCATCATGTTTATATTCTTGCATTTACATTACCTCCCCTTAATTAAAAGTTGTCTCCTTTATATAAAAATTTGCCAACTTAATATCCGTCTCACGAGAGTTCGAAACCCTTTTGTTCTACAGATGGCCCGGACTAAGCTGACTGCTCGCAAGGCCACCGGAGGCAGAGGAGTTCCGCATCACCGCTTGGCCACCAAGCCGACCCGGAAGACGTTCTTGTCCTACTTCGGGTTGCCGACTATCCTTTGGAGGATTCTGCAGGCCGTAGGCTATGAGGACGGACAGGAGCCCAGGTACTCGTGGCAAAAGGAGATCTACGGGCAGGATTCCTTGGTCATGGTGGAGATCAAAGTCAAGGCTTTGCCTGCCAAGCCTCACTGGACAGGGTGGACAGAGATCACCAGAGACACTTGTGCCAAGGATGGAGCCAACATGGCAGCATACCTAGTGCTGAAGGATATCATCGCCCGCTTCCCCGCCGACCTGGCAAGTGCGATGGCAGGAGTGTTTCCCCGTGGATCACTTTTCCCATTGCGCTGGAAGCAGACTTCGGAGTCAGTCTTGACAGGGAGACCAGAGGAGAGGTTCTACTGTGAGACACCTGCGATGAGCGCCACTGGAGCTTTGCTAGGTGTATGTGAGAGTTTGGAGCGCACTCTTGAGAGCGTGTCCTTCACCCTCACCGCCACCTACCAGAGCAAGAGGAAGCTACAGGAGGACTTCGACACTGAGGTTGCTCGTCTGCAGGAGAGGATTCAGCAGGTCACTCTGGAGCGTGACGACGCTCGCACCACAGCAGCAGCATAGTCCACTGCCAGGACAGTTGCAGAGCAGATGTACCTGACTACCGCTCTTCAAAGGGATGAGGCCCGCACCACGCTCGACCAGCTTAGAGAGGGAGCCCACCTCCTGATTCAGCAGATCCACGGACAGCAGGCCTATATCGACCTGCTCCACGAGGCCGTCCATCAGATGCACCACGCCGCGCAGGAGGCCGCCGCCCCAGCAGCTGAGGTCCCGGATCCCCAGGACGGAGAGGTCCTTGGTCCCGACGCCCCACCAGAGGACGCTGCACCCGCCGCTGGAGACCCCTGAGCGCTAGCTTGTTAGGGATCGTTTTCTTTTGTATAGCTTGAGCTTGCTCGCTAAGTGATGTAACACCCTACACATGTGCTAGTTTTATGTTTAAATGGTTGATGGCATGTAAGCTTTTGGACAAAGTCCGGACTTCGATCCGGTATCTTTTATGGAAATCCGTCGTTTGCATGTCTAATTTCGAGCGATTGTTTTGTGATGTTGTATGGAAATGAGTAATTATACTTGGTCGTGTGCTAAATTTTCGAATTATGTACAACGCAGTATTTATTCATGATCGATGTAACATCACCTAATGATTGCTTATCAATGGGATATGCAGATGCCGGCACACACTCGCAGCCAACGTGGGCAGGGAGCAGGACTGGAGGAGAATCTGCCACCTCCCCCACCGCCGCCGATGACGCCGGAAGCATTCTTTGGCCAGTTCTTGGGTAGCCAAAGGAATATGGAGGAAATGCAGAGGCACATGGAGGCCACCCTCCGCAATATCGCTAACAACACTGCGCAGCAGCATCATCAACGCTAAGGCCCAGAGCCCAACCAGTACAGCTCCTACCGTGACTTCTTGGACACTCGCCCTCTTGTGTTCAAGGAAGCCACCGAACCGCTCGAAGCTGATGAATGGCTCAACTCCATCACTCAGAAGTTCCGTCTGCTTCGTCTGACAGAAGAGCTCAAGGCGGAGTACGCCGCCCACATGTTGGAAGGACCCGCAGGTTTGTGGTGGGCCCAGTACCGTGCATCCTTGCCAGTAAATGCACGTGTCACTTGGGATCAGTTCTCCACCGCTATGCGCAACCACTACATCCCTAGTGGTCTGATGGAAATGAAGGTCACAGAGTTCATGAGGTTATCCCAGGGAACCAGGTCTATGTCCGAGTACCTTCACAGTTTCAACAACCTAGCTCGCTACGCCCCAGACTTTGTTGATACTGAGGCCAAGAAGATCGCAAGCTTCAAACGTGGCATGAGTGCCGCCATGCTTTCCAAGATGGGCAACAGTCACCGCACCACCTTCAATGACTTCGTCAGCGACTGCCTAAATCAAGAGGCCAATGACAGCCGGCTAGCGACAGAGACGCGCCGTCATGCAAATGAAGGAGGTTCATCCCAGCAGAAGACCCCTTTCAGAGCACGCGCCCCATATCACCCGCCTGTCACAGGAGCAAGATACCGACCCCCGCAGATGAAGATCACCACCAACCGTCCCCGTCTCAGTTTTCAGAAGCCCTACACTGCCCCCATGATGCAGAACAAGAGCAAAGCAGGGAGTGCAGGAGGTCCCAAGACCCCGTACGTGATTGGTCCATGCTATAACTGTGGTCAGACTGGACACCTGTCACGTCAGTGCCCTCGCCCAAAGAAGTAGTACACTCAGCCCCCACCTCGTACGGGTCATGTGCATCACACCACCGTGGAAGAAGTGCCAGAAGGAGAGCCTATCACCGCTGGTACGTTTCTTGTTAATCAATGCCCCGCAGTTGTGTTGTTTGATTCTGGAGCATCGCATTCTTTCATAAGTGAGAACTTTGTTTTGAGAAGTAATCTTGAGTTGATAGAGTTAGACCGGGGGATATCAGATAAGTTCCGCCGGAGCTGTTCTCTCCGCGCGAAAAATGGCTAAAGGAGTGGAAATGACCTTCGGGGATAAGAAGGCCATAGTGGATCCCATCGTCATTCCTGGTCTAGGTCTGGATGTAATCTTGGGTATGGGTTGGATGAAACTCTGGAAAGTCAATCTTGACGTCGCAGAACGTGTAGTTTCCATGGTTAGCCCTCGTAGTGGGTCTACCTTTCGGTTCAAGTTACCTCGAAACCCCCATGAGATTGGAGTGTTGTTCAATATCACGGCAAAGCAGATAGCCGAGATTCCGATAGTATGTGAGTTTCCGGATGTTTTCCCCGATGAGTTGCCTGGACTACCGCCAGATAGGGATGTGGAGTTTGCTATAGAGTTAATCCCTGGAACAGCACCCATATCCCGGAGACCGTATAGAATGCACGCTAAAGAGTTAGCAGAGCTTAAGGTTCAGTTGCAAGAGCTTTTGGATAAGGGTTTGATACGCCCTAGTTCGTCACCTTGGGGATGTCCCGCTATCTTTGTGAAGAAGAAGGATAAAACTTTAAGGATGTGCGTGGATTACAGACCGTTGAATGCCGTAACTATAAAGAACAAATATCCCTTACCCCGAATCGATGTCTTGTTTGATCAGTTGTCAAAGGCGAAAGTATTCTCTAAGATCGACCTGAGGTCAGGATACCATCAGATTAAGATCAGAAGAGAAGATATACCGAAAACAGCTTTCTCCACCAGATACGGACTCTATGAGTATCTAGTTATGTCTTTTGGATTGACCAATGCACCGGCACATTTCATGTACCTGATGAATTCGGTTTTCATGCCAGAGTTGGATAAGTTTGTTGTAGTGTTCATCGATGACATCTTGGTATATTCTGAAAATGAGAAGGATCATGCTGAGCATCTACGAGTCGTTCTAACCCGGCTTAGAGAGCACAAGTTGTATGCTAAGTTCAGCAAGTGTGAGTTTTGGTTGAAGAAGGTACCTTTCCTTGGTCACTGTCCTTTCAGAGGAAGGGATCTCTGTAGGACCCTTCTAAAGGTACAAGAGGTTATGGATTGGGAAGCACCCACGAGTGTTTTTGAGGTTGCAAGCTTTTTGGGTTTGGCCGGATACTACCGTCGGTTTATTCCGGATTTTTCAAGAATAGCCAAGCCTATGACCCGTTTAACGCAGAAAACAAGAAGTTCGAATGGACTCACAGAGTGTGAAGCGGCTTTTCGCACTCTGCGGACAGTTGTTGACATCCGCACCTGTTTCTGGCTCAGCCAAACTTGGAGGAACCTTTTGATGTGTTTTGTGACGCATCCAAAATTGGACTGGATTGTGCACTCATGCAGAATGGAAGAGTTATCGCCTATGCTTCTCGCCAGTTGAGACCGCACGAAGAGAATTATCCCCACTCATGATTTGGAATTAGCAGCCGTCGTGCATGCACTCAAGATATGGAGACATTATCTTATGGGAAACCTATGTCATGTGTACATGGATCATAAAAGTCTAAATATATCTTCACCCAGCCAGAGTTGAACATGAGGCAGAGAAGATGGTTGGAGCTAATTAAGGATTATAACCTTGAAGTGCATTACCACCCCGGAAAAGCAAACGTTGTAGCCGATGCCTTGAGTCGCAAGACTCATTGCAACTCCCTACAACCACTTTTGGAAGATAGATTTAACCTTATGCACCCCGTTATGGTGAACAACATCACTCTTCAGTGTACCTTGGAAAGTGACATCATCGAGAGACAAAAGACCGATGAAGAGATCTGTCAGATTAAGAAGAGGATGGAAACTAGTAGTTCTTTGAACTTCAGAACAGATGAGCAGGGAATTCTATGGTATAATCAGAGGTTGGTTGTTCCTAAAGACACCGAGCTGAAAGAAAGAATTCTGAATGAAGCTCACAATTCAAAGTTATCTATCCATCCAGGAAGCAGTAAGATGTACCAGGATTTGAGAACCAGGTATTGGTGGTCAAAGATGAAGAAAGAAGTTGCAGCTTATGTTGCAAGATGTGATACTTGCTGCAGGATAAAAGCTATACACCTGAGACCTGCAGGATTGTTGCAACCGTTATCGATCCCAGAGTGGAAATGGGAAGAAGTTAGTATGGATTTCATCACAGGTCTTCCCACCACTCAAAAAGGAAATGATTCTATCTGGGTTATCGTAGATCGGTTATCTAAAGTGGCTCACTTCATACCAGTTAAGACTACGCACCGCCCTCATCAGTATGCAGACCTGTATATTCAGAATATCTTGAGATTGCATGGAGTTCCAAAAAGGATTGTCTCTGATAGAGGACCCCAGTTCATAGCACGTTTTTGGGAACAGTTGCACAAGGAACTAGGAACTAAATTGATAAGAAGTTCCGCCTATCACCCCCAAACTGCAGGACAGACGGAGAGAGTAAATCAGATTTTGGAAGATACCCTAAGAGCTTGTGTTCTATCGTCAGGAGAATCATGGGAGAAAATGGTTACCCCTTGTCGAGTTCTCATATAACAACAGTTATCAGGAAAGTATAAAGATGGCACCTTTTGAAGTTTTATACGGACGAAGATGCAGAACCCCAGTAAATTGGGTTGAGTCAGGAGATCGAGGATTCTATGGGTCGGATTACGTAAAGGATGCGGAAGAGATTGTGCAAACAGTACAACAACACATTAAGGTAGCACAATCCAGACAAAAGAGTTATGCCGACACACGAAGAAGACCCTTGGAATTTCAAGTAGGAGACTATGTGTATCTTAAGGTCTCACCTATGAGAAAGGTCCAATGTTTTGGAATTAAGAAGAAGCTAGCACCTCGATATGTGGGACCTTACCGGATCATAGCAAAGAAGGGACAAGTGGCATACGAAGTACAGTTACCCCCAGAAATGAACACAGTTTTCCCAGTGTTCCACGTATCACAGTTGAAGAAGTGTCTTCGAGTTCCAGAACAAGAAGAAGTTCGGATTCCAGACGTCACCATCCGATCGGATCTGGAGTACTACGAGCAGCCCAAGGAGATTTTGGATACCAAGACCCGAGAGACGCGTCACCAAACAGTGAAGACTCACAAGATTCTTTGGAGCAATCACGGACCCAACGATGCGACTTGGGAAACCGAGGAGTACTTACGCGTAAACTACCCCGCTTTTTATAAAGATTGGTACGTAACTCAAATCTCGGGACGAGATTTCTTTAAGGGGGGAAGGGCTGTGACACCCTAGTGTCAAGCACTGCATTAGGAATTGCAATTAGCTACTAAGAAGCATAAGCAATGCATTGCATCATTTCATGTGCATGAGAGTGCTTTTGTCTTTTGTTTATTTATTTGGATTTGGATTTCTTTTTGACTCGATGATTTAAGTGGATCTCTGCTTGGGCAAAGAGTTTTATAAAATAGAGTTGGAGTTTTTGACCTAGTTCAGATTAGTTTATCAGATAAGTGTCTTTAATGAAAGTTGTAGAGAAAATTATTTTGAGCAACTTTCATATTTGGGTCAAACCTAGTTTGGAGTTTTTGAAACTGTTTTGAATGGTCAATTTGAAAGAATTGGGAAAAAAGAAAAAGGAAAACGATTTTTTTTTTCCCGGCGCCAACCCTTCGGCCCATCTGGCCTTTCGGCCTTTCGGCCCAGCTAGCCCGCGCCCGCGCGCCAGCCCGCTCCCGACACTCGCCCGCGCGCCCGCGCGCTCGCCGCGCACCGCCGCCCGCCTGATGCCCGTGCGTACGCGGCCGCAAGCGCCGCGTGGCCGCCTTCGCCTGCACCCGTATCACCGCTCGCCCTATCGCCGCTAGATCGTTGCTCGCTCGATCACGCCACGATCCCCGCTCGCCAGTCGCGCTCGCCTCGCCTGCCGTGCCCGCTCGCCGTGCACGGCATCGCCCGCGCTGCCTCGCCGACCGCGGCCCGCCGTGCCCCGCCACGACCACGGCCGGTCAAGCCGATCAAAACCCCGAGCGCACCGCACTCCCCTCTCCCCACTGCCATTCCAGCTCGCCCGCTCTCACTCCCGCTCTCCCTCTCCGCTCCACGAACGCGCAAGCGTCCGCCACCCTCGCCGACCGTCACCCACACTCCCCTCCGCCGTTCCGGCCACACCCGACCACCACACCCAATCCCTCTCGCCAGCTTCTCCGCCTACACCGTGCACCGCCGTGCGCACATCGTCATCCCCGACCGAGCCCCGACGCCGCCGGAGGACGAAGCGCCTCTTTCGGTCCGTCAGTTGCCACCGCCGAGCTGCAACGCCGTTCTTCCCCAACCCGAGCTGCACCGAGCCAAGGCAAGGTGAGAACACCACCCAGTCTCAACGCTACCGTCTTCTACCACCCGTTTCTCTCCGGCCGAGCGCCACGGGCGCCGCCGCGGACCTCGCTCGTGGCCAAGCTCCTCTGACGAGCCACCCGGGCCAACCAACCCCGTAGCTTTGCTCCTTAGGGTTCACTCGAGCTTTTGCCTCCCCCATTTCTCCGGCCGCCGCCGGAAACGGCGTAGCCGCGCGTTGCCGCCATCACCGTGCGCCGCCGCTCGCCGTCGGCATGCTCCGGCCGTGCGCTAGCCAAACCACCTACACCACTCGATGCGCCTCGTCGAGGCGAGTTCACAAGCCTAGCTTCCCCGCCGGCGACCTCACCGTCGGCGAGGAATCGACGGTCAAACCTCTCCCCTGTTTTCCGTCTCGCCCGAGCCCTCGAGCCAGGCCTCGGACGGGCGGGCGATTGTTTCCGTCTCGCCCGAGCCTCAAGCCAGGCCTCGGACGGGCGATTGTTTTCCGTCTCGCCCGAGCCCTCGAGCCAGGCCTCGGACGAGCGATTGCTTTCCGTCTCGCTCGAGCCTCCGAGCCAGGCTCGGACGGGCGATTGCTTTCCGTCTCGCCCGAGCCCTCGAGCCAGGCCTCGGACGGACGATTGCTTTCCGTCTCGCCGAGCCCTCGAGCCAGGCCTCGGACGGGCGATTGTTTCAGTCTCGCCCGAGCCTCGAGCCAGGCCTCGGACGGGCGATTGTTTCCGTCTCGCCGAGCCCTCGAGCCAGGCCTCGGACGGACGATTGTTTCCGTCTCGCCCGAGCCCTCGAGCCAGGCCTCGGACGGGCGATTGTTTCCGTCTCGCCCGAGCTCCGAGCCATGCCTCGGGACAGACGTTTGTTTTCTGTCTCGCCCGAGCTAGGCCTCGAGCGAACCCTCGGGCACTGTCTCGTTCGAGCCGGGCCTCGAGCGAACACACACCTATTCCGTGCGCCGAGTGTGTTTTCCAGAAAACGTTTTCCAAAATGTTTTTCTATTTCCAGTAAATGCTTGTTTATTTTGTAGATCCTGTTTTGTTAGTCCAAAGGAGTGCTTTCAGTTTTGTTAGCTTGTTTGTGAGTAGATCTGTCATGGAAAAATATGAAAGTATTTTTGGTAGAAGTTTATTTTACTGTTTTCATTTATTCCAATTTATATGCTCTTGCTAAGATAAATGGTTATATATGTTTTCTGGTTGAGTTAATTCCTGGAAAATTTTGTGTAAGTTTATTATCATTTTTACACCTGTGAAAAATATATGATGCACTGTTTATGTGGAAAAAGTTCTGTTATGGTTTAAAGTCCTTTTTGGCTGATTTCTTAGAATAAATGTTAAGGTGTTTTATATGCTGAAATAAAATATGGGAAAATTTGTATAGTCTCTGTTATGATGTCCAAGCTAAGAAAAATGTAAGCATGATCTGTATGTGAAGAAATCTGAAGTTGTTTTACAAATGTGCTTTTCTGTGTTTTCTTTGGAAATTCATGTAAGAAATAATATAATGTTTCTGTTCATGGAACTTCTCGATAAGCATAAAATATGAAAGAAGTAGAATCTGGAAAAAATATGAATTAAGTTTATCACCCTTTTCCAGTAGGGTTGTAGTTCAAGTGGTTTATTTTGGGATAGATTTGTTTATTTGGTGTAGGCTTGTATGCTTATGCTCTGGCCACAAGTTTTCTGCAGTAGAATGCTTTGAGAAAAGAAGCCAGGAAA
This sequence comes from Coix lacryma-jobi var. lacryma-jobi, assembly GCA_009763385.1. NCBI lineage: Eukaryota > Viridiplantae > Streptophyta > Magnoliopsida > Poales > Poaceae > Coix > Coix lacryma-jobi. The sequence continues at coordinate 21,094,981 of CM019826.1, forward strand.
ATTATGAAATCTGCTGTTTGACACTTTTGAATGAGGAGCTAGTTCAAAACACCTTTTTGGGCAGTTTGCTTGTCATTTTTATATCTGCAGTTCTGTATTTTATTTTTGGCTGAAATTTGTTCAGTGGAGTCCAGCAACTGTTGTTTGCCTTCTGGAATTTTCGTGGATTTTTCTGAGTCCAGAAAAGTGCACTTGCAGTTCAAACCTAAGTTTCTTTTGAATTATTAATAAGAAAAAGGTGAATAAATGGATTTTGTTTTATGAATTAAATAAGTATTACCTCAATGTCGAAAGTGGTTCACAAGTTGGTTTTTGTTGGTTTGCAAAAAAATGCTCTCTTCTCATACCACACATCTTGCACCCGCATTGCAAATATTTATTATTCGTCGCATGCAATAGGATCGACCCCTCCGGAGCCCGACCAGGAGCCAGAGACAAACGCCGAGCGGCAGATTCCGGAGCTTCAGCAAGCCGAGGAAGTCGACCCCGCCAGCGACACTAACTTGCCCGAGTGCCCCTCCCACGAGGCCTCGGTCTTCACCCAAGGCAAGCCCCGGAGCATTCTTAGCCTCCTATTATTTATAATTAAATTACTTGAGTCCTTTTATATTGTGATGCATTAGGTTTAGGAGTTGGAATGAATCCTACTTGCTGCATTACCATTCCTTGGTTATTGATTAAATATCTACCTTGTTATCCTGTTATTTAATTACAATGTAGAATTGCTTAGCCTGCTTAATAAAAGTAGTAGTTAAGGATGTTCCCGTAATACCCTGATGGGTAGTACCGGATCACGGTTGGCTATATTTGCTATCGTGGAAAAGAACCTGAGTAGTAATGAAATACGGTCAACTGGAAGCCAAGGCACCAAGTTGGAACTTGGGGGCAGTCCGTCCGTTGGATCGTGTAGGTTTGTATCGATGTTGGCCCTCGTTCATTTTTAAACGCGCCCTTTACTTAGGGATATGTCGGTGCCGTAATCATCGACCCCAAAGCGGTTAGAAGCTGTTCGGCCGGTCTCACCCGTGTCGTGCCCTCTAGTATGGAAATTGCGATCTGCCGCGTGAGGCCATCGCCAGGTTCCAATTGGGCGGTCCGTGCTTGACCGCGACGATTACCACCACGAACAAGCATCGAGCGGTTGCCCAAGCATGGACCCGACGGGGAAAGTGTGGGCTGGTATTAAAAGTCTTTCATCAGCTGATTTGGAATTCGATTCGAGTCGCCGTCTCCCCCGGTTAGTGGGAAACTATGGCGAGCTTCACCACGATACAACTCCATGTGATGTTTTAAAGGTTCAACTAAAATGTGGATAAGTCAATTGGATATGGTTATATTATTGATTGGTAGATTCAAGTGAGTGCTCTAGTACAGGTGAAAAACCTAGAATTAAGGAATAGGTTTAAAAATGACAGCTCATCATTATCATTAATTACCTCTTATCTAAAATTAAGCTTTTCACAACTGAAAGATCCCAGCTCTACCTCAAAAGCCTTGCATACCCTTGGAGTCTTTATTTTCAGTTGGACGGGTAAGTCTAGCTGAGTACATTCCCGTACTCAGGGTTTATCCCGTTTGTTGCAGATGGCCAGGTCTACTTTGGCTATTGTAAGCACTGACTCTACCCAGTGGAAGGTGATGAGGAGTAGGCCCAGGGCAGGGTCGTCCAGAAGCTTCCCTTTTTCTTTTGCTGGTCCGAGACTTCTAGTGGCACATTATCTAAAAAGGGAAGAGAAGAGTGAGTTGTGTGAGTTTGTTTTATCAAACAGTGTTTTATTGGACCACATGTGTAGTGGACGTGTTTCAAACTACTTCAGCTTCCGCACTTTTAAACTCGGTATTGTAATAACTCTGTTTTAAATTCCGCACTCTGAATTTTTAATTCGGTTTTGTTTTCGTATGATGTATCTTTACGAATGTAACCTTGAACGATGCGATCCTGTAGATGTATGGTGTTAGAAACCCTTCGAGATTTCTGGACTACCGGAGTGTATGGGTCAAGTATAGTCGAAGTAGACGGATTGGCTAAGATACTTACTTGAGCTCTTATATAGGACGTTTCCGCAACACATGGCCGGTGGTATACGCCACATAACTCGGTACCACCGACCTCGGGAGGTACCGACCTTTGGGCGGTAGTTTCCGAGGGACCAAGTCCCTTTGTGAGATGCTCTCTGTTCGCGGCAATTTGGCCTGGCGGTAGTACCGCCATTACCTCGGTACTACCGCCCGCGGTGGTACCGACATGAGGACGGTGGTTGCTTGTTTGGTCAGATCTGGATTCTTTCGACCGTTGTGAACTGGTCGGTGGTACGGCCAGGAGTGGTCGGTGGTACCGACCAGTCTCGGGACTGAGGGAGTATAAATGCCTCTCCTCTTCTTTCCACGGTTACGACTCACTCTATACACTTATTGCTGACCTAACTCGAGACAAACTCTCTCCAAGCATTGACTCACCCCTCTCTCTCCCCCTTTGCTCCTAGATTCATTCCCTTGCGAGATTTGAGCTAGGGAAGTGAGATTCGAGAGTGGGAAGCATCAATCTTCGACTTGAGCACTTGGTTTCCATCTTGCCGGCTTGCTTTGTGTCTTTTACTCTTGAGCTCTTTGAGCTCTAGCCGGTTAGGTGTTCTTCGTGGTAGCCCGTATTGATTTACTTGTGAGGGCTCCCCGAAGCGTTTGTATTACCCTGAGATTTCTAGTAGAGATACTCTCGTAGCCTTTGTGGTTGCTTGAGTGAGGCAAGGAGGTGAAATAGACTCCGACCTTTGTGGTCACCTCAACAACGAGGAAGTAGGCACTCCTTAGTGGATTGGCCGAACCTCGGGATAAATCGCGTGTCCCGTGTGCTTGTTGTTGTTGTCTCTATTTCTCTACTTCACTTGTTATTGTGTTCTTCGTGTTCTTCCTATCCCTATCTCTTTCTTAGGTTGGGAAGGCTCGATCTACATCAAGGGGAGCAACCAAGGTTTGGTGAGAGTAGATTTACCATATATCATTCTTAGGAAAGTGGGCTAGAAACTTGTATTATCTTCATAGCTTACATTCATCGGATTTGTAGTTTCTTTTAGGATCCCGGTTGTGTGTTTGTTTGTGTCGGTAGTACCGGTGTTTCACACCGGTAGTACCTACCCAAACAAACCGGCTTCTCCGGTTGCTATCTAACTACATCTTATAGTTTGTGAAGTTTCAGATAGTCAAAAATCACCTATTCACCCCCTCTAGGCTGATTCGGTCCTTTCAATTGGTATCGGAGCCTAACCCTTGTGTTAGCGCTTCACCGCGTAAGGGAGAATCATGTCTACCATAAGTCAAGAACAGCTTGATGAGATTGTCAAGCAGGTTACTGCTCAGGTAATTCAAGATCAAGCAAAGAAGCATGAAGATGAGATGAAGAGGATGAAAGATGAGATGGAGAGTTTGAGGCGAGCTTTGGAAAGCAAAGCCGAAGCATCCGGAAGCGGTGAAAATCAGCCGCCCAAGGATGACAAGAAGAGAAGAGGAAGAGAAAGGCAAGAGAGACACCGAGTTCACAAGAGTGCCATATGACTATAGCCAAATGGGCAAAGTCATTCAATTGCCTAACGTCAATCTAGGCAAGCCACCTGCCTTTGATGGAATCAACTACAATGATTGGGCACACAAGATGAAGCTAGCTACACCTTCTTGCCGCAAGAGTTTGGGAGATTGTTGACAATGGACCAAGTCATGTTGAAGGTCAAGAGTTCACCGACAATGATGTGTTTGAGTTTCAACAAAATGTTCAAGCCGCATCATTGATTCTATCATGCCTTAAGCCTGAAGAAAGCAACAAGGTACATGGAATGGAGAATGCCAAGAAGATTTGGGATACCCTCAGGATATCATATGAGGGGATGCGAGTGTGAGGAAGTGCAACATAGAGCTTCTTCATGGAAAGATTGAGAACTTTGCAATCAAGAAAAGTGAGACCACTCAACAAATGTTTGATAGATTCATGACATTGGTCAATCAGATTAGAGCTCTCGGAGACACAAAGTGGGATGACTACTCAGCTGGAAGAAAGCTATTAAGAGCATATAGAAAGAGGAACAAGAACCTTGCATCAATCATCATGGAGAGACCTAACTATGAGAGCATGGGACCTCATGAGATGCTTGCCAAGATAAAGCATCATGAAGTCTTGGATGATGAAGATATAGAAGATCAAGAGGCAAGTCACAAGAAGGTGGTAGCACTCAAGGCTAATCAAGAAGAAGGAAGCAAGGCCCGAGATGACTCTTCAAGCGAAGGAAGTGAAGACTCCGATGATGAGTTGGCCCTTATTGTGAAGAACTTTAGAAGATTCATGAGAAAGAAGATGCACAAGAAGGGCAAAGGTGGTTACTTCAAGAAGTCAAAGAAGAGAAATTGCTATGAGTGTGGAGCGGATGATCATTTCATTGCCGATTGTCCACAAAAGAAGAACAAGAACAAGTATAGCAAGAGTGATGACAAGAAGCATAGAAGAAGAAGAGGTGGTGAAGCTCATCTTGGTGAGGAGTGGTTCTCGGAAGATGACTCAAGTGATGAAGAGAAGAGCAAGAGCAAGGAGAAGGAGAAGGGAGCGGCCAACATCGCCATACACAAGACCTCTTCTCCAAGCCTCTTCTCCAACATGGCTACATCGACAACTTCGTCACGCTTGTTCGAGAACCTCTCCGACGACGAGGATGACTTCACTCATTCTTGCTTCATGGCTAAGAATGAGAAGGTATCATCCAACTCTCCTACTTGTTCTAGTGATGAATGTAGTGATGATGATATGGATGAATTTGAGCTTAGCATAATTAGAAAGTTTGGAAAGAAAGGTGGAGCTAAAATCATAAAATTGCTCACTAAATTAGAGAGTCGGAATGAGAGTCTTGCAATGCAAGGGGACTTGATCTCTCAAGAGAGAGAAAAGAACCGTGCATTGGAAGCCTCTCTTGCCGAGGAGAAGTTGAAGGTTGAGAAATTGACCGTGGAACTATCTTTAGCCAATGACTCCAACAAGAAGTTGGCTAAGGAGTGTTCCATGAGCAATGACTCAATTGCAAGCCTAAAGAATGAGGTTAGCATGGTTCAAGAGAGCCTCACAAGCTCTCAAAATAAATATCAAACTCTTGAACTAAGCTACAACACTCTTTGGAATAGCACCTCTTCAACTTCTTCTAAGGATTCCGATGGCTCTAATGCCTCAACTAGTAATGGTTGCAAAAGATGCTATAAACTTGATATAAATGCTTGTGCAACTAACCTTGTTGAGATAGAGAAGAAAGACAAGGAGATTAATAGGTTGAACATGATCTTGAGGAATGGTTGCAAGTGTAAGGTGCAACAACCAAAAGATATCCTCAAGACCGCAAGACACCCATCTATCAAGGATGGAATTGGGTACAATAGGTATGGTGGTAAGGCCAATGGTAGAAAGATGGTCAATGGGGTACCTTTTGTTAACTTTAACAAAGGGGTTCCTCTCTTTGACCTAATGAACAAGGCCAACAAGGTTGCCAATCCAAAGGCTCCACTTGCTAATGGTAAGATCAACAAGGAGAAGCAAGTGGAGGCCCCAAGCAACAAAAGCCCATATCAAGAAGCTATACATGTGATTACTTGTGTTGTTGGGGGAAGGATGGTAAGATAGTAGTCAAGTATGTTGGTGCCCTCAAGAAGAGGGAAATTATGAGAAATGTTTGGGTGCCAAAAGCTTATGTGACTAACCCCCAAGGACCCAATCTCGTTTGGGTACCTAAATCTAGAACATAAACTTGTTTTGTAGGAATATGCCTCCGGTGGGTCAAGTTGGGTGTTGGATAGTGGATGCACCAATCATATGACCGGGGCAAAAGATATGTTCTCCTCCTTTCAACCAAGCAACGACTCATGCAACAACATTGTGTTTGGTGACAATGGTAAAGGAGAAGTGCTTGGTTTGGGTAAAATTGCTATCTCAACTGACAATTCCATATCTAATGTATTACTTGTGCATTCGTTGAGTTACAATTTGTTATCCGTTTCTCAACTTTGTGAAATGGGTTACGATTGTCTCTTTACGGATAAGGGTGTGACCGTCTCTAGAAGAAGGGATTCCTCTATTGCATTTAAAGGCGTGTTGAAGGGAAAACTTTACTTAGTTGACTTCTCAACTAGTAAGGTAGAACCTACAACATGTCTAATGGCAAAATCTAGCATGGGTTGGCTTTGGCATCGCCGACTAGCTCATGTTGGGATGAGGAACTTGGCCCAACTTCAAAGAGAAGGGCACATCCTTGGACTAACCAATGTTTCTTTTGAGAAAGATAGGATTTGCAGTGCGTGCCAAGCCGGAAAGCAAGTTGGAGCAAAGCATCCAATCAAGAACATTGTGTCGACCACAAGACCATTGGAGCTATTGCATATGGACCTCATCGGACCCGTTGCTTATCAAAGCATCGGCGGTAACAAATACGGTTTCGTTATTGTTGATGACTATTCTCGTTTCACTTGGGTGTTCTTTTTAGCAGATAAAAGCGAAACGCAAGGCATCTTCAAGAAGTTTGCTAGAAGAGCACAAAATGAGTTCGACATCAAGATCAAGAAAGTGAGAAGCGACAACGGGACCGAGTTTAGGAACACCAACATAGAAGAGTATCTTGATGAAGAAGGGATCAAGCATGAGTTCTCCGTTCCATATACCCCACAACAAAATGGGGTTGTGGAAAGGAAGAATAGAACTCTTGTTGAAGCCGCAAGATCTATGTTGGATGAGTACAAGACTTCCCATGGCTTTTGGGCGGAGGCAATGAACACGGCGTGTCATGCAATCAACCGCCTCTACCTTCACAAGCTAAGAGGGAAGACGCCATATGAGCTTCTAACCGGTAACAAACCAAAGGTGCATTACTTTCGAGTTTTTGGCTGCAAGTGTTTCATACTTAACAAGAGGGCCAAAAGTTCAAAGTTTGCACCTAAGGTACACGAAGGCTTTCTACTTGGTTATGGTACTAACGAACATGGCTACCGTGTATTCAATAATGCCACCGGCACTATTGAGTTAACGGTAGACGTGACTTTTGATGAATCCGACGGCTCTCAAAAGGAGCAAGTCAATGATGAGCTTGTAGGTAATGACGAGCCTCCATCCGAAGCTATCAAGAAGCTTGCAACCGGTGATGTGAGGCCCGTTGAAATACAAGATGATGAAGATGAACCATCACACACTCCACAAGATTCTCATATCCATCATGTGCATCCAAATGCGCATGATGAAGCTTCCGCAACTCCGAATGGTGGTAGTGTGGGTGATGTTCAAGTGATACATCAAGTTGATGATCAAACACAAGCTCAACATGAAGTCCGACAAGAAGATGGGGACATCAATGCATATGATGAAGATGATGAAGATGGACCCATCCAACGAAGATCACTTGTGCCACATCCAAGAGTTCATCATACAGTTCAACGGGATCATCCCGTTGACAACATATTGGGGAGCATACGGCGTGGGGTAACGACACGCTCTCGTTTAGCAAATTTTTGTGAACATTACTTGTTTGTCTCCTCTTTGGAACCTCTTAGGGTGGAAGAAGCACTTGACGATCCGGACTGGGTGATGGCTATGCAAGAAGAGCTGAACAACTTCACCAGGAATGAAGTCTGGTCCTTGGTGGAAAGGCCCAAGCAAAATGTGATAGGAACCAAATGGGTCTTCCGCAACAAGCAAGACGAGCATGGCGTGGTGACAAGGAACAAAGCACGGTTGGTGGCTCAAGGTTTCACTCAAATCGAAGGTTTGGATTTTGGGGAAACCTATGCACCTGTAGCTAGGCTCGAGTCAATTCGTATATTACTTGCCTTTGCTACTCACCATGATTTCAAGCTATACCAAATGGATGTGAAAAGTGCATTCCTCAACGGCCCCCTCTCCGAATTGGTCTATGTGGAGCAACCACCGGGTTTTGAGGACCCAAAGTTTCCCAACCACGTCTACAAGCTCGACAAGGCGCTCTATGGGCTTAAACAAGCCCCTAGAGCTTGGTATGATTGTCTTAAGGACTTCCTACTCAAAAAGGGTTTTGAGATAGGAAGGGCCGATGCTACTTTATTTACTCGCAAAGTTGATAATGATATCTTTGTGTGCCAAATATATGTCGATGACATAATATTTGGTAGTACTAATGTTGCCTTTTGTGAGGAATTTAGTAGGATCATGACCAAAAGGTTCGAGATGTCCATGATGGGTGAGTTGAAGTACTTTCTTGGATTCCAAATCAAGCAACTCAAGGATGGCACGTTCATCAGTCAAACCAAGTATACAAGAGACATGCTAAAGAAGTTTGAGATGGACAAGGCCAAACCCATCAAGACCCCTATGCCTACCAATGGACATCTTGATCTAAATGTGGATGGTAAGTCAGTGGACCAAAAGGTATATCGCTCTATGATCGGTTCATTACTTTACCTTTGTGCATCTAGGCCCGATATTATGCTTAGTGTGTGCATGTGTGCAAGGTTTCAAGCTAATCCGAAAGAATGTCATATTATGGCCGTTAAGAGAATTTTTCGATACTTAGTGCACACTCCGAATCTTGGCTTGTGGTATCCCAAGGGCTCCACTTTCGATCTACTTGGCTATTCCGATTCGGACTATGCCGGTTGCAAGGTAGACCGAAAGAGCACTACCGGGACTTGCCAATTTATTGGGAGGTCTTTGGTGTCATGGAGTTCTAAGAAACAAAATAGTGTTGCCCTATCCACCGCCGAAGCCGAGTATGTGGCGGCCGGCGCTTGCTGTGCTCAACTACTTTGGATGAAGCAAACACTAAAGGACTTCGGATGTGAGGAAACCAAAATTCCACTTTTGTGTGACAATGAGAGTGCTATCAAACTAGCAAACAATCCCGTAAACCACTCTCGCACAAAACACATAGACATCCGACACCATTTCTTGAGAGACCATGAAGCCAAAGGAGATATCGCAATACGCCATGTGAGCACCGAAAACAACTAGCCGATATCTTCACAAAGCCTTTAGATGAGTCAAGATTTTGTGCTTTGAGGAGTGAACTAAATATCATTGATTCTCGTAACGTGGCTTGATGTCTTGCACATATTTGTTTTCACCTAGAGACCTAGATAAATGGTTTGACAAAATATTGTGTGTGATTTCAAAATCTATTTTGCATACTTCACTTATGTCCATGGCTATGTATTGGTTATATGAAATCTGGACATGTTTGAAGTATGTGTAGTATACCACACAAGGCTCTCTTGAAATCCCTCTCTGTCCTCTCTGTTTTGTGCTGTCGGTGGTACCGCCATAGGGCGGTAGTACCGACGTCGGTAGTACCGGCCCTATGGGCGGTACCACCGACCGGTTTGACCCGAGTATAAAAAGGGGCGCGGTGAATCTTTCTAACCCTAGTCAACATCTTTTGACCGCCGCCTCCCTGCCTCCCAGCGCCGCCGCTAGCCCGTGCTCGAGTCCGTGCAAGCCGCCGCATCCTTCTCCTCTCCGATCTCCCTCCTCCTCCTCCCAAATCCAAATCCCTTCGGTGGAAAGGTGCTTTGAAGGTTGGAGATCGTCGTGGTGGTGTTCTTGAAGCCCGAAGTTTCCTCCTTCATTGGATTTCGACCTCTCTTCACGAGTAGCAAGGTACTAGGGTGTTCATGCCCGATCTCTCAATGTACTTTGTTCTAGGTCGATTCCTTTGGTAGGATTGTTCTATCTAGTATGAAGATGCTTCTAGGATGTATGGTTAGCAAGTTCATAGCGATTTGGTAGATTGGATTGAAGGAAACCGCACGCTGCTGTGCGGTCGGTAGTACCGCCCCCAGGGGTCGGTAGTACCGCCCGCGCGCAGCGAGCCGTTCTCCTTCCCGATTTCGATCGTCTTATTTGCTACATCCGTTGAAGTAATCTTTCCATCATCTTTGTCTCATGTTGGTCTATGCTATCTTTGTCTAGATGAGCCGGAGGCCCTCTCGTGCTCGTTCCCCTAGTGATGATGATGAGGAGTATGCCGCCTTGGAGCAAGGTGGTCATGTGCAAGGGGCGCCGCCGCGTCGCAATCCCGGGCGCCGTGTTCGGTCTGGGAGTATGGATGACTCCTCTCGTCAGGTCCGTGGACGCTCGTCCGCGGGCCACACGGGCCGTCGCAGCGTGGATAGCGCAAGGGGGAGCGGGAGCGGTCATGCCCGTGGCAGTGGGCATGCTGCTCCTTCGCCTCCTCCGCCTCCTCAGCCTTCTCCGCCCCCTGTCGCTGGTCCGGGACGCCTGCACAGCGTCATTGTGGGAGGAGTGCCTTCAGCTGGTCTCGATCGTGAGGGTCGCTCCATCGATCCTCAAGTTGGACCGGCATCCCCTCGGACTTCAGGGTTGATGCTAATCAACCGGGCTTTTGACATGCACCCTGAAGCCGAAGCTGTCATGTCCGCCGTCCCTCTCGCTCTTCTTGGAAATCCCATGGATTACTCCGATAGAAAGCGGGGTAGCTTGATGAGGAGGCAGCGTGAGGAGAACCCCTATCTGTTTGTTAGAGATGCTTCTGTGGATAGGAGGTTCTGGTCCAGGTTCCAGCAAGATTTCTATGTGACAGTGTGTGCTGGAAGGGTTTCTGTGCTAAGGGACATCCTCCTCTTTTTGCTCACAGAGACTGGTTCTCTCCTCTCTGACCGACAAAGATTCTGAGGACATTCAGGCCCTGGTGCAGAGGTTAGAGGAGTGGAGAGTTTTGGGGCTGATCTCTGGCGAGCGCAGCTTCAACCAGGAGATTCTTGCCAGTTTTGGGCAACTTTGTTCATTGATCAGGAAGCTCGCGTGCTGCATTGGATGACCCAAGGGGTCCACTACAGATGTGCCTTCGTCACATTTGCTCGGTTGTTGGGCTTCGATCATGTGGACAGAGATGCCCCTCGTCTTTCAGAGATGTATGGAGGGGGTATGTACTTAGAGCAGTTGCAGAGCTCAGGTGTCTATTTGGATGGTGCAGTGGCGACCTTCAAGGTCCCTGGCCTGAAGCCCGCTTACTACGTCCTCAACAACATCATGCGCCTGACTCTGGATCCCAAAATTGGAGATCAAGATAACTTGAGAGATGATGCTGCCAAGGTCCTAGTCCGCTTTGCTCTGCCAGATGGACGGTTTAGCATCTCTCACTTTCTTTGGCAGAAGATCTCCGATGTATACAATGATCCTCACAAGGCCCTGCCATATGCTCCATATCTTATGCATATCATTGAGCATGTGGTTGGCGCCACCTTCGAGTATGATCGCACCATGAAGGAGTACAGTGTTCGCAAGTTCACCTCGGCTCCTTCCAAGGACAAAGAAAAGTTGATGAAGGTGGTGAGGTCCCAGCAGATGCAGCAGCGCCTGGCGAGGCTCAGCCGGGTGGTGGAGATGTTCCCCATGCTACCGCTCCTCCTCCGCGTCGTGAGAGGCGTAGGAGTGGCGGTCTTCGCTCCGCCCTTGGCAAGATCTTTGAGTGGATGTGCTATCGGGCCGATCGCGACGAGCGACATCAGCAGGAGGTGCGTCAGCATCTCGGTCTTCCTCCGCGCTCTCCGGTCCGACCCCATCCAGATCCGTTTGCTGAGTACGATGCTCAGGCCCGGCGATGGTGATGATGATGATGATGATGATGGTGGTCTTCCCCAGCAGCAGCCCCAGTTTCCAGGTGGTGGTGAGCGGGTTTTTACAGCTCCATGCTGTATCCGCCCCATCAGTTCTATCCTCCGCCACCACCTCAGTACCAGCCTCATCCCTTCTTCCCTGACTATGGTATGGGCACGTCCTTTGCTGGCGGGTCCACGTCATATCAAGGTGGGGGTGGTGGCTCGTACATGGGCTTTGCTGGCCCCGAAGCCGATCCAGCTGGGAGTGGTGGCCCTCGCGACTCTACACCACCACCTGATTCTTCTGCTCCGTCATCCTTCCCTGGTGGTGACGTTGGAGAGAGTGCCTATTCCTCTCTCTTCGGGGGCTCTTATCATGATGGATCTTCCTGCAGCTATTATTGATTCTTTGCTTATCTTGGCCTACCCGCTTTGGTACTTGATGCCAAAGGGGGAGTGTTAGGCTTATCTTGTTGTAATAGCTGTGAGAAGGGTAATCTTTGAGACTAAGTGTGGTATGCTACATTTTATTTGTGATATGCTGAGGATGTAAAACTTTTATGCTTAATGTTATATTCATGTTTGGTTCATCCTCATTATTGATGCTCTTGTCATGGTGATTGTTGTTTTCGATATGGCTATGTGATTTGAGTTCTTTTCTTTCTTCAATAGCCATTCGCTTTTCTTATTACATTGTTATGTGAATCACCATGTCATACCGTTTATGCATCACAAATTGATATATTTGATGTTGTCACACACTTAGGCACCCCACGGATTGCAAAATTTAGGGGGAGCTCTTGTTCTTGTGTATGCAACCTTGCTTTCTAATCAAGGTTTGAAATTCATATCCAAAGCATACACTAAGGGGGAGCTTCAACTAAATTTTGGAATTCAAAAGCTTCAATTCTTTCTATCCCTAATTGTAAGCCTAAGTTGGTTGTCATCAATTACCAAAAAGGGGGAGTTTGAAAGTGCATTCGCCCCCAATGTGGGTTTTGGCTAATTAATGACAATCAAATTAGGGACTAACCAGTTTATAAAAGCATGTATGCAGGTGTTAGTCCTTTGAAAGATTTGAAACGTTGAAATCTCGTGAACAAAGCACGTAGGATATTTTTGGACATAAAGATGCCTAGCTCAAGTGGTAGTTTAAAATTTCAATTTTAAACTTGAGTTATAGGTAAGCCGGACTATGAAGAGGGTCACAAAGTAAGTTGGCTAGATGTGGAGAAAAGTGCTCAAATCGACTAACCTTAGTTCGCTTGAGAGACACCGCACAATCACGAACACGTAGAGGGTAATTTCATATGGTCGGTGGTACCGACCATGGGTGGTCGGTGGTACCGACCACGGCTTCTCTGCGCAGCGCTCAAACACCCTCTCTGTGTTGGTCAAAAATGACCTGGCGGTAGTACCGCCATAACCTCGGTACTACCGCCCGCGGTGGTACCGACGCAAGGTCGGTAGTAACCTGGTTTGCAACCCTCTCTGTGTAGAGTTGTATTTGACCTAGCGGTGGTACCGCCATTACCTCGGTACTACCGCCCGCGGTGGTACCGACCCATGGCCGGTAGTTTCCAAGTTTGCAAGGCTCTCTGTCCGCGCTAATTTTGGCCTGGCGGTAGTACCGCCATTACCTCGGTAGTACCCCCCGGTGCTACCGACCCAAGGCCGGTGGTAACCAAGTTTGCAGAGCTCCCTGTGTAGAATTAAAATGGCCTGGCGGTAGTACCGCCATAACTCGGTAGTACCGCCGCGGTGGTACCGACCGAGGTCGGTAGTATCTTGGTTTCGCGAAGCTCTCTGTGTTGAGTTGAAAATGGCCTGGCGGTGGTACCGAATGGTCGGTACCACCGACCGACTCGGAGGTACCGACCTTTGGGCGGTAGTTTCCGAGGGACCAAGTCCCTTTGTGAGATGCTCTCTGTTCGCGGCCAATTTGGCCTGGCGGTAGTACCGCCATACCTCGGTACTACCGCCCGCGGTGGTACCGACGTGAGGACGGTGGTTGCTTGTTTGGTCAGATCTGGATTCTTTCGACCGTTGTGAACTGGTCGGTGGTACCGGCCAGGGTGGTCGTCGGTGGTACCGACCAGCCTCGGGACTGAGGGAGTATAAATGCCTCTCCTCTTCTCTTTCCACGGTCACCCACTCACTCTATACACTTATTGCTGACCTAACTCGAGACAAACACTCTCCAAGCATTGACTCACCCCTCTCTCTCCCCCTTTGCTCCTAGATTCATTCCCTTGCGAGATTTGAGCTAGGGAAGTGAGATTCGAGAGTGGGAAGCATCAATCTTCGACTTGAGCACTTGGTTTCCATCTTGCCGGCTTGCTTTGTGTCTTTTACTCTTGAGCTCTTTGAGCTCTAGCCGGTTAGGTGTTCTTCGTGGTAGCCCGTATTGATTTACTTGTGAGGGCTCCCCGAAGCGTTTGTATTACCCTGAGATTTCTAGTAGAGATACTCTCGTAGCCTTTGTGGTTGCTTGAGTGAGGCGAGGAGGTGAAATAGACTCCGACCTTTGTGGTCACCTCAACAACGAGGAAGTAGGCACTCCTTAGTGGATTGGCCGAACCTCGGGATAAATCGCGTGTCCCGTGTGCTTGTTGTTGTTGTCCCTATTTTCTCTACTTCACTTGTTATTGTGTTCGTTCTTCTTCTTCCTATCCCTATCTCTTTCTTAGGTTGGGAAGGCTCGATCTACATCAAGGGGAGCAACCAAGGTTTGGTGAGAGTAGATTTACCATATATCATTCTTAGGAAAGTGGGCTAGAAACTTGTATTATCTTCATAGCTTACATTCATCGGATTTGTAGTTTCTTTTAGGATCCCGGTTGTGCCGTTTGTTTGTGTCGGTAGTACCGGTGTTTCACACCCGGTAGTACCTACCCAAACAAACCGGCCTCTCCGGTTGCTATCTAACTACATCTTATAGTTTGTGAAGTTTCAGATAGTCAAAAATCACCTATTCACCCCCCCTCTAGGCTGATTCGGTCCTTTCACTTAGCTTCTGATAAACCTTTATTGTACAAAGATAAAAGATTTAGTTATATGTATGTTTAAATACATCGAAAAGAGATGCTGGTTAGGCCTTTATTCCTATCATGCGCCAGCGTAAAACATTTTTCAGTTGTAATATATGATAGGGGTACTTCAATTAATTGTTAGAGAGAATCCATGGGCCACAAAAATCTATACCACTTTCCTGAATGCCATAAAAAAATTATCAAATTTCCTCATTGCTAGCATCATTAGTACCACCGTAGAACACAAACATGGTAGAAGGGGCGCACGTACTTGCTCCAGTGAGCAGTGACGACATTTAAATATGTGCCATAGCCCATAGGAGTAGCATAGAGAGCGTACGTGGGGTTCTCACTTTCCTAATCTTTTTTTTAAGGAAAGCAAACGTTACGGTGACGACATCGATGTCATAGTGACTTCATGGTCGACCACCAATACTCGGCGTGGACAGTGGACGTTCTTTTCAAACCTAACACGTCTGGTGCGTACTTGGTGATACCTGATTCATACCATTTTCTTTACCCAACGCACAACAATACCAGCCATGCGCAATAACTGGTTCATGCATACTTGTGTCTCATGTACATTTGCTGTAAAGAAACTTAATGTACAATAGCCAGGCATGTACTCAGATTTCGGTTAACTATTTTTCTTTACTATAATGGCAAGGGACGTGGCTATTGGAAAGATACCTTTGGTGATTTGTCATTGGGTCAGTCTTCACAATTCTATGACTATTAAATAAACTGATGTGACATAAATTGATAATGAGAGAAATAATAAAAGTTTCATAGGATGAAATGAGTTTCATGAAGATAAAACTTATGTACACTATTTTCAACATAGATCAGAGCATCTCCAACAAGTTGGAAAAAATGACTTGGTAAATCATGAGTTTTAGCAACTTACTAATTCATTTGGCAAGTAAAAAAAGACCTCTCTCCAATAATTTGCTATTCCAACTTGCTAAAATCAAAGATTATTGCTCTAGGAGAGGAGGGGAACAGTTTCGCGCGCGCGGGGGAGGGAGCCGGTCACGGTGAAATCGCGCGATAGCAACCTCACCTGCACGCGGAAATTTACGTGTGCGGCACGGAGGAATAGGAAGTTGGAAAAGATAGCAAGTTCATTTAGGGAGTTGTTGGAGAAGAATATTTGTGCTTTTACCAAATTTATAAGAATAGCAAGTGAGAATAGGGAGTTGTTGGAGATGCTCAGACTGGTTTAATCACAAGACCTATTGGCCTCTTTTTTTGAAAGAGTTTGTATAGCTAGGTGTGTACTACGTGCATACTCCCTCCGTATCGCTTTTAGATGACGTTTTGGACAAGGTTTGAGTCAAACATTGGGAATATAAATCATAAATAACTTTTAAATTATTGAGTTTAGAGATATAAAAATTATATAAATAAATTTGTCTTGAAAAGTACTTTCATAAAGTATACATATGTATACTTTTATACTTTTAAAAATACAAGTGGTCAAAGTTGTACTTTGGAGACCGTGTCGTGTCGCTGCCCAAACGTCATCTAAATACGATACGGAGGGAGTACACGTTTATGTCTTTATAATATATTTTTTAAATGTACGTTTGCATCTCTGGGTGTTAAAATACTAAATATTTCTGACGAAACAAAAAAATGTATCACTGCTTTAATGCACACTTTTTCAAAGGAACATATTGGTCACGCTTTTGTGTTAATACAAAAGGAACATAAAGAGAAGATTTTTAGAGAAAGAGGTAGTGACCGCTGAATTGTAGGCTATGGATTTAGTTTCGTCTATATTTAATTTGTTTATTGAAGTGGTATTACAGTGCAATATTACAATAATGAACACAATTGGAGAACTCAAATATCAAACTTTCCCACTATCTACTCCCTCCGTCCACAAAAGAATACAATTCTCGTACCCCGAGAAGTCAAATATTATAAACTTCAACTAAAATTATATGAAAATTACTAACACTTGTGAGACAAAATAAGCACAATTAAATTAGTTGTAAAATGTATTTTTATAATAAATTTATTTAAGACATAAATGCTAATACTATTTACTATAAATTTGGTCAAAGTTGAAATTGTTTAACCAACACGTTTTATAATTGTATTTTTTTATGGATGGAGGGAGTAAACAGAAACAATAAAAACATGAGAAACTGTGGAAACTACTGGTATATCGAAACCCTCAGTTCAGTGTAGTTATGAAACTTTGCCAAAAAAAAAACCTATAGTGTAATCATTCGTAAAAGTAATGTACTGTACTATGCAGGAGAGGTAATACTCCATTCAGAAGGAACCGCAGGGGGATTGATTGATTAGACCACACGCCTCCCAAGAAACGCTAACGACTTGTTTAGGCATGTGGCCATAGTACAGTACTGTAGCACGCAAGCTGCAAAGCCCCCGACTTAACATAATCTCCCTTCACTTAGCTTCCAGAATCAAATTAAGATATTGAAGCTAGGCAACGCAAGCGGCGAGACCGTGTCCGCCACAGTACCCATGGGCTTTTCGAGACGGGAAAAGCTACCTAGGCCAACTTGTCAAGGCCTGCGTGTGGTGTGGGACTGGGAGGGAGATTGAGGCTAGAACTAGGGAGTATCTAGCATTTTTTGCACAATTTGATAGGCTGCAACTATAAGGATCCTCCTTCCGTCCAATAAAACATGCAATTCTCGATTATCGAGAAGTCAAATAATTCAAACTTTGACCGAAATTATATAAAAAATATTAACATTCTTGATAAAAAAATATCATTAGATAAGTAATAGAATATATTTTATAATAATTTTATTTAATAATATAAATACTAATACATTTTATTATATCCTTAGTCAAACTTGAATCAATTTGACCGGTACGAATTCTATAATTATATGTTTTTAGGGAAGCCGTGGGCGGGGCTTATCATTGACCTGTGTGGGTGGGTGGCCACATTGTGAGGCTGCCGTCTTTCGGACCATGTCATTGGGTAACGGATGGCCTGTAAAATGATGCGAAGATTCTCCCGTCACGGTCCATGCTCATGCTCATCTCTAATTCTTCTCCACGAGAGAAAATGTTCCACCGTGACGCCTCTAGAGTGAGCGAGAGTGGCGTCGGTACGTGACGTGCGTGCCAGCCAGTGGAGTTTCTTGCCCAGGAGGCAGGAGCTCGAGGAGATTCCGTGCCTGTGCAGCAGCGAAGCGGCGAACGTCTGGGCGTCTGGCACTCTGGCGAACGCACGCGGGAGGAATGCGTTGGATTGCATGCAGCCCATCAGCGGCGAAACTTCGATCGTTGACTGGGGGAGGCCGAGCCATCAGCTCTGAGTTGAGGTCCACTGGATCGAGTGGTTCGAGTGTTGTTGGGCTGCGTGGAGGCCGCGGACCGGATCACATGTCAGGGCTTCAGCCAATTGTTTCTAGGATGATCGTGGATCACTCTTACCTCTCTGTTGGATCAGACATGGGCCGTCGCCGGTGTTCTATAGGTTGGGCGTCCAAACAAACTTTCCCTTATTTCCCAACTATTATTAAGGCCGTTGTTTGGTTCAGTTTAAGTGTTTTTTTACTACAAAAAAAAAATCAACCAAACATATAAAATCTGAATAGGTTTTTTAGAAACCTTTGCTTTCCATATTACAGTTTTCATAGCATCTCACACCCCACTTTCGCTTACTATTTTGTTTTCCAAATGGTAAAGTAAGAGAGAGAGAGTTCCCCGCCAGTTTCTAGGGAGTTAGAGAGATGGTGTAGGTTCCATAGTTGTTTCAACTAAGGTCTTGTTTAATTTATGGTTAATTTTTAAGGTATATCATATAGGATGTTTTGGTACTAATTTAGTCTATTAAAAATAGACTAATTAAAAAATAAATTACATATTTCGTCTGAAAATTCCGAGACAAATTTATTAAGATTAATTAATTCGTCATTAGCACATGTTACTGTAGCACAACATTGTCAAAATATGGATAAATTAAGCTTAAAAATCGTCTCGCAAAGTTATCACAATATGTGTAATTAGTTATTTTTAATATACATTTAATACTTTATGCATGTATTTAAACATTCGATGTGATGAGTGAAAAGTTTTTGGACGGGAACTAAACAAGACCTAAATAGTTTATAATTTTTCCACCACACATATGTCATGTCAGGGGAGTGTTTTTTAAGATGAAATAAGAATTGTATTAGATTATAACAGGGTACATCATCACGATATAAGTACTATAGAAAAAGCATATATCTAGAAACTGATTTTCATCTATATTGTACTCATGCTGCCAATGGCTCTAACTCTCAAATCTAAACTTGTTTGACACTTCATATATCGTATGGATGACCGCACAGACAAATACTTAGCAACAGTTTTTTAGGCCTAAGAACAAATGTCCAACAGATGACCAACATTCCTGCAAACAGAGCTGAGGAACTTCTTCTTCCTTGTGTCTTCCTTCTTCTTTCTGCCACCAAAGAATGAGGAATACTGATCTATAAATTATTCTCTCTAGTCCTTCATCATGGCTAGATCCAACCATAACAAAACAAAGAAGGATCCAGAGAAAATTATTCCATGACGTGACATCATATCCGTTTCGATGCCGCTGTCAGGAAACAAAAGTCTTCATATTGTCATGTCGATAAAGATGCTGACGCCGAAGTTGTTGTCCTCATATTCAACAGAACCACCATGGAGAAACCAAATCCACCCTATCTTCTCGCCATCGCTGGAAAGGAGGAAATAAACTCTGAATACAAAGAACCTTAACATGAAGAAATCCTAACTCTAGAGGACTCGATCTACTAGAAAACTTATTAAAACGATAGATCCCCACTCCCTCCGGCCTCCAACGAGATACCGAAGGGGGAGGAAGGGAGACCAGCATTTGAAAGCCCTAGTTTGGTTTTGATAATTGATAAAACCTATTTTGTTTAATCCTATGGATAAACATGTGTGTACCTAATGAGAAGGGATTATGACCAAGCCAAGTGATGGAGCTAGCAAGATGGCAACCACGGTGGAGATGGTGATGACCACACGCAATCAAGTGCTCCATATTTGGTAAAATAGAGAGAAGAAGAGAAGTAAAGAGAAGAGAAGAGAAGAAGCAAAGAGGCCCAAAAGCAAAGGTATAACCTATAGTGCTATTTTGTTTTGGTGATAAAGACACTTAGCAAGTGTGATCACATTTAGGATAGATAGTCATACTTTTAAGAGGAGAATATTCACGACTTATGCGGTGTTCAAGTGCCACTAGGTGATCGCTATCATGTTGTTGTATTATACCTAGTGAGTGACTAACTAATCCCTTGGAATGCTTTGAAAAATGCTAACACTCATGCCCAAGTGGTGAAACACTTTGGTGTTGACACATGGAAGCAAGGGCGTAAGTTGGAAAGCGAGAGGTGCTGATCTAGGGGCATCGGACGCTCCCTGCGGGAGCATCGGACGTTGCCCATGGTTCATCCGATGGCAAACCCTAGGTGATGTCTGATACTGAGAGAGAGCATCAAACACAACACTGGACACAGGTGAAGGGTCGAGATGGCGAACTAGGGGGGTGAATAGTCCTTTCTAAATTAATCGCATCGGCTAAACGAAACAAATGCAGAATTAAAACTATCGGTCTAGCCAAGACTACACCCCTCTACTAATAATCTATGGCACCTTACAAAAGATCCTAAACAAAGCAAATAAGGTGTCGGACTAGCTTGAGCTCACCTAAACAATTCTAGCTTGCAAGGTTACACAAACCTAAGCAACTAGTACTCAATCAACCGGGGAGCTCCTACACATGCCACTAAACAAAAAAGCACAAAGCCTAAGCTCACTAGCAATGCTCAATAACAAGGCTACACAAGCCCAATTAGAGAGCTTAACTTAGCTACACAAACTAAGCAATGTGACTAGCAAGACTACAAGTCAACTAGTCACTCACGGGATCAACTTCTATGCTACACAAGCAATGAAAGTAACTAGCAAGCTACACAAGCTAACTAATTACAAGAGCAACTATACAAGCACAATATATATGAAATTAAATACAAGCTTGTGTAAGGGGAATGCAAACCAACGAGATGAACAAGGTTGACACGGTGATTTATCCCGAGGTTCATGGTTGCCACCAAGCTAGTCCCCGTTGTGTCGACCACACACTTTGGTAGTTTGACAACTAATAGGCACCACAACTAGCTCGCCACTCGAGCACCGCAGAACTCACCCACAAGTGAGGGTAACTCAATGACACGCTCTACTAGAGTTGCTCTTCGCGGTCCCCGCGGGGCGAGCACAATGCCCCTCACAATCCTTCTCCGGAGCCACGCACAATCTTCACCCGGGCTTCACGACAGAGACTCGATCACCAAACCGTCTAGGAGGTGGAAACCTGAAAGGTCCTAGTTTGATTTTGGTAATTGAGTGACAACTTTAGGTGGACTAACTATGTTTATGTGAGATACACAGGAGATTAGTCCACAAGCACACATGTGATGAAGGAGCTTATTGCATATGTGACATGACATGGAGTCATATGGCTAAGATGGTGAAGATCAAGGCAAGACTTGGCTTGATGGACTGGTTGCGAAGGTGAAGGGCAAGTTGGAGGCTTTGAAGTCGTTGGTACCGAGTGTCGGGAGGCTTGAGCAAAGACTTGGCACCGAAGGACCGAAGCAATGGTGAAGAGCAAGTGAGGTCAAGATCGATGGACCATGGATGCCATGTGATGATATGAAGTGGCTCATATCATTTGGTGATATAGGTTGGTGCATGTGTTGCATCAACACCGAAGGAGATGGAATGTAATGCACAAGGCAAAGGTATAACATATAGGGCATTTCATTTCACCGGTCAAAGGTATGTAGAGAAGTTGATGACTGGGTTTAGGATAGATGGCCGTACTATTAAGAGGAGCAAACTTGTTTGCATATCGGTCATCTAGTGCCACTTGAGCGATCTTATAACATTGAGATGTTGCTAGGATCGAGTGGCGTGGTGAGTGCAAGTGCTAATCCTTTAAAAAATGATTGTGAAAATGCTAACACACATGCACAAGGTGGTGTACACTTGGTGGTGTTGGCACATTTGCAAAGGAGAAGAAACCGAAGTTGAAAACGTGGATTTCAGGCATGACCGGATGCTGCAACAGCGACCGGACGCTGTTGCAACATGAGTCCGATCACTATTGAAATAGTGACCGGACGCTAGTGCAACATATGACCGGACGCGCCTGTACCACTGTTCACGAGAGGCAACAGTTGAAATGGAGTGATCGGACGCTAAGTGAGTCCGGTCAATAGTGACTGGACGCGTCTGATCGATGAAAAGCATCTCTGGAACCTCTGTGTTCGTGACCGGACGCACAGTGCAAACATTGACCGGACGCTAGTGAAACATGCGTCCGATCACTAATGAAACATTGACCGGACGCTACTGCAACATTGACCGACGCGTCCGGTCAGTACGCAGTCAGCCCATTCGAAGGGGTAACGGCTAGTAACGGCTAGTTTAGCCCTTGGGGCTATAAAGGAGATGGTGGCCGGCCTTGGCTGGTGCTTAGCACCCTTGGGACTTGGTGTCCATGCTTGGGGAGTGCTAGGAAGCCCTCTAACTCACTTGTGCTTACTAGTGTGCGAATCAATTATGAGTGAGTGATCGCTAGTGTGTTGCATTGAGAGATTGCATCGAGTGGCACTAGTGTTCATGTTGCAAGCCGGTTGTCGGCGGAACACCAAAGAGGTACCCCCAATCAACGCAAAACCAATAGGTTAAACCTAGAACACCAATTAATAGCAAAACCTAGCAAGTATAACCTTCTAAAAAGCCAACTCCTCGAGCCCCGGTACATAGGCCTCGAGCCCTCCGCAGCCATACATCGCTCCTCGAGACCCCACGCGGGGACCTCGAGCCTCTCTGGCGCGATAGCCTATCCCTCGAGACGCTCCACGCCTCCTCGAGCGGCACGGGCACCGGATACCAACCCCATACTGCGTATTTAATGCGTTCACCTACTCCGGTCACGTCTTCTGGTGCACGGCGACATACGCCACAGTAAACCGGAGCCACAGTCAAATCTCGCTTTCATCTCAAGCATGGGCAAAAAGGCGCAAGTACAGCACTGATTGGGCCGTGCCCTGCACTGTAGCACACTCGAGCCTCATCCTGAGGCCGGGATCCCGCTGTACGCCCGGGCGTTCCGGGACTTGCCCGTACTTGCGGGGGCTCGAGCCCTCCGTAGGCGCCCACCTCGAGGCCGGCTCCGCGCCCCTCGAGCCCTAACTGCTTTCACGCTATTGGAGGGCAGGTACCCCAAGACCCGGAGGGACCCCGCCGTGTCCTGTACGTACCGGGATGGGTGCTGTACGACTTCCACATCGCCATGCTCCACGTCCGCGCCCGGGATGGAGGCCACGTATCAAGGACGCCTCAACAGCAACCACCCACGTTGGCTACAATGACTTCGACGAGACAGAGTTCCTACCCTTCGCCATACCGAACGCTGTACATGTCAATCCTATGTAAACCCTGGCCTCCTCTTGTTCTATAAAAGGGGACGCCAGGGCCCTTCGCGCGCAAGAAAAAACACACGAGTCCACACACAAAAAACAAGAGTCCGGACTCCGGTCCACGCTCATTGAGCTTGTATTGCCCCTGTACAAGCACTTAGGTGCAAGTAATACGAGAACCTCCTCCCCCGCTGGACGTAGGGCCTTCTTTGCCCGAACCAGGATAAATCCTTGTGTCATCTTGCATCACCATCCAGGAAGAGAACACGCGATCATATTACTAGTTGGTGTCATACCCCCGGGGTCGAAACACCGAGACCGGTGGTGCTTGTTACTCTGGAGGTTGCCACCTCCTAGACGGCTTGGTGATCGAGTCTCCGTCGTGAAGCCCGCGTGAAGATTGTGCGTGGCTCCGGAGAAGGATTGTGAGGGCATTGTGCTCGCCCGCGTGGATCGCGAAGAGCAAATCTAGGAGAGTTGTCATTGAGTTACCCTCACTTGTGGGTGAGTTCTTGCGGCGCCCGAGTGTCGATCTAGGTGGTGCCTATTAGCCGCTGAACTACCAAAGTGTGTGGTCGACACAACAGGGACTAGCTTGGTGGCAACCAAGTGAACCTCGGAGAAAAATCACCGTGTCAACTTCGTGTTCATCTTCTCGGTGGTTTGCAAACTCCATTCACTAGCTTGTATTTACTTGTTCATATACATGTGCTAGTGTAGTTGCTCTTGTAATTAGTTAGCTTGTGTAGCTTGCTAGTTACCTTTTGCTTGTGTAGCATAGAAGTTGATCCATGAGTGACTAGTTGACTTGTAGTCTTGCTAGTCACATTGCTTAGTTTGTGTAGCTAAGTTGAGCTCTCTAATTTGGCTTTGTGTAGCCTTGTTATTGAGCATTGCTAGTGAGCTTAGGCTTTGTGCTTTTGCTTAGTGGATGTGTAGGAGCTCCCCGATTGATTGAGTACTAATTGCTTAGGTTTGTGTAACCTTGCCAGCTAGAATTGTTTAGGTGAGCTCTAGCTAGCCCGACACCTTAATTGCTTTGTTTAGGATCTTTTATATGGTGCTTGAGAGTATAGATAGAGGGGTGTAGTCTTGGCTAGACCGATTATTGTTAATTCCGCATTTGTTTCGGTTAGCTGGTACGTTTAATTTTAGAAAGGACTATTCACCCCCCTCTAGTCCGCCATCTCGACCCTTCAATTGGTATCGGAGCGTGGTATCTCATTTATGGTCTTCACCGACCCGAGAGGATGGCGACTTATGGGCTAGATGTTGAGTGTCCACACATTTTTGATGGCACACACTTTGCACGGTGGAAAAATTGGATGATATGCAATTTTAAGTTTATTAGTCCTCAAATGTGGTGGATCGTAGATGTGGGCCTTTCTCTTGTGTTGGATAGAAAGAATGCAACTCAAGCGCAAAAGAAATACCTACATCTCGATTGCCAAGCTAATAACATTTTCTATCATTCTATGTAGGATAACATATTTGGTGAGATCATGGACTTGAAGTCCGCTCATGAGATTTGGATTTATCTCATTGAGAAATATGGGACGAACTCCGATGATGATGTTGATGAGCCCAAGGAGGAGGCGCATGAGGATGTTGAGCATGACCACAACTTGGTGGTTGTGGAAGATTGCTCCACCTCATGGTCAAGTGATGATGATGATGATCAATCCACAAGATCACTTGACAAGGTTGATGTTGATGATGATAGCCGGAGCTCAAGTGGTGCAAATGATGATGCTATTCCATGCACGCTTGATGATGATGATGACGACGGCTATGAGAGTGATGTCTCCACAAGCTCTTCATCTACACCACATTGCTTCATGTCACATGGTAACACTAAGGTATCTTTTGGTAATGTGGTAGTTGATTTGACGATCCAAATTTTGAGCTTGTATGTGGACTCACTAAGGCTTTAGAAAATGAGATGGCTAAAACATTAAAATTGAAAAATGAAAACTCATTTCTAAAGAATGCATGTGAACAACAAAAGCATCTACTTTATGTTACTACTGGTTCACATGAGGAGCTTAAATTGACTCATGAGGAACTTGGTGTTGCTCATGATAATTTGGTACAAGACCATGCTTTTCTCACTAAGAACCTTTCTAATGAAGAAACTAAAACTAGTGAGAGCTCATCATTGGGTCAAATGATCAATCACATATTTGTGCTAACCCATGTGATGTAGAGAAGAAGCATGTATCCACCTCTTGTGATGATTTATTATCTATGTCATGTTCTTCACATATAGATGCTTGTTCTACTTCTATGTCTTGTGAGACTAACATTTTGAAGGAGAACAATGAGCTCAAAAGTGAAGTGAAGAATTTGAGCAACAAGTTAGAGAGGTGCTACAACTCCAAAGTCACCTTTGAGCTCATGTTGAGAAATCAAAAGAGCTACGGTGACAGAAGTGACATTGGTTTCAACAAAAGCATGTCAAGGGGGAGAGAAAGAGATTAAATAAGATGAAGAAGCAAGGACAAAAGAAGCTAGCTCATTTCATGTGCTTCAAATGCCATGAGATGGGACATCTTGCAAATGTTTGCCCCAATGGAGAAAAGCTCAAGTTGAAGAAGGAAGAAGAGAGGCTCAAGCGTGTCAAATGCTTCAAGTGCCGCACTAGAGGACATCTCACCTCTATGTGCCCAACCAAGCAATTGGTGAAGCAACAAGAAGAGCCTCAACCAAAGCCACAAGTTGAGCAAAAGGAGAAGCCCCAAGATCAAGTCAAGATCAACCATGATGGTGGTGACTTGATAAAGAAGAAGAAGAAAACAAGAAGGGGGAAGAAACAAGGCATCCAACTCATATCCATGATGCCAAGATGATGATGAGCAAGAATAAAGAAAATAAGAAAGATTTGGCTCACATCAAGTGCTACAAGTGTGGTGACATGGGACACTTTGTCTCGGAGTGTCCTACCAAGCTTGAGAAGAAGATTCAAGCAAAAGAGAAGAGGCATGCCAATGAGGAGCAACACATGAGCAAGGAAGAAAAGGCTCAATCAAAGAGAGTTTGCTACTCATGCGGGGAAAGGGGACACATGTCAAATTCATGTCCCCTAGGTAAAAATTCTAAGCCATTTCAATTGATGATGATAATGTGCTTAGAAAGGATGACAATGGTACCACTTGGTTGCTATTGCAAACATCCCGCTATTCATACTAAGGCATTGCCTAAGTATGTTGCTCCTAACTTGAGAGGACCCAAAACTAGTTTGGGTACCATCAAACCGTGGATGAATGTGTGTAGGTACCATGACATTGGAGGCTTGATTCAATTGGTTCCATGTTGATCATCATGTGATTGATTCAAGTAATGAAGCTTATTGCTATTCTCATCCCAATGCCAAGTCAAGATTAGTGAAGTCCAAGTGCTACAACATACAAGTGCCATATTCAAGTTGTGGTGATTTTTTTGGAATTATTTGAAGGCTTGCAAATGATAGATGAAGAAGAAGCTTGCTATTGAATAATCATGAACTACCAAGGTATATTTCTAGTTGATCATATTCTTTTGGGTGCATATGAGTTGATTGAATTGGATATATATGCATATGTTGCTTGCTATGAGATGTTTGAATGGATTTGATGATTAGTGATCAAAATTGAGTTAGTTTGATTGGATATGTTCACAAGATGACCTTTAGTAAGTGTATTGCATGGATATATGTTTTGGTTAATGTTCAAGCAAATTTATGTCAAGTTTGATTCAATTTGGAGAACTATAGCTCAAATATAGAAATCTGTCCAAAATTGCAAATCTGAGCTAGCTGTGATGATAGCCATGTTGAATGATCAAATCTATTTGGATTGGCTTGAAATTTGGTTATGCTCTACACTTATGGTATTAGTTGCTGTGCAAAATTTATGATAATTGGATAAGTGATGCTTCAGTTTTGGAGTGGATCTTGTCAATACAAGTGCAACTGTTTCAGCATGTAGTAGTGTGGAAAGATGTGAAATCTGGTAGCAATGTAGAAGTCCAATGAAGCTCAAATTTTTATGGCTACTAGAATACATAGTGAGGCACATCTCCACCAAATTTCATGGAAATGGATCAATATATTGAGATATATGATCAATTCTTTGAAGCAAACAGAATCTGCCATATAAGTGACATTTATTGGATAGATCTCAAGTCACTTTGATTGCAAGGCCCTCAAGTTTGAATCAATTTACAAGTGTTGAGGGGCCTATGTTTGGTTTTGAGATGAGCTAGAAGCATGACAAATATGAGTACAAGGCCATTCAATTAAGAAGTGTACTTGGTACATATTTGGCACTCAAATTGAAGATCAAGACCAATATCAAGATGAAGATAGAGATCAAGTCCTAGTGATATAGAAGATCATTTGGAAGAATTGAACTCAACCAAGATTTCAAGATCATTCATCAAATTGAGTTCATTGAAAGATCAATCAAACAAAAGTCAATTCAAATAAGTATCAAGGATGATTCTTTGGAGAGAGGTCACTTGTCCCTTTTGCAGGGGCTTGCCGCCTTTTGTAAGTTAACCAAGCGAGGCTTGGAAGGCTAATATGGAAGTGGTGATCTAAAGTTGTCGGTGTTTGTTAACCGGCAACTCGTCTTAGGGATTTCTAGACGATTTGTTCGGTGGGGATCCGCGTTCAAAGAACTCGACGAGTACACATGGACAACGATTTATACTGGTTCAGGCCGCTTAATAGCGTAATACCTTACATCCAGTGGCGGTGTGTGCCTTGTGTTATGATTCAAGATTCAATGATAGGGGTATGCGCTTGCTTCCCCTTATATAGTCGGGTGAAGCTTAGCGCATACCGAGTCCTAGTCGGTTACAACAGAGGAGTCCTATTCTAATTACAAGACTTCCTTTAGAAACTCGACTAAGTTACAAAGAGAGTCCTAATCCATGTAGACTTCGTATCATGTCTTCGGATCTCCCGTGGACACCCAGGACTAGTCGAGTAATCATCTTCTGATGATGTCTCTGACATTCTGGTCCGTCAAGCCCCCGAGCTCTTCAATATTTCTCTAAAATGTTATCTTCTGATTTCCTTTAAGAATCTCCGAGTAATGTCTTGAGAAATCTTGGAGTGCTCTGTAAACGAAAGAATTCCATGGTGTGCACTTTTTCAGGAAAGTGCACCCATAGGGTGTAGCCCCCGAGCCTTTGTTTTTTTTAATAACTTTGAGGATCTTTGAGCCCTTTTTCCGAGTAATCCTTAGTTAAGAAAAAACATTTCCTTAATGATATATACCCCGTAGCCCCCGAGCCTGAGTCCGAGTACCAAGTAGTCGGGACTTGGGGGTTTAATATATCATCGGGTGTGGTAAATCTTATAAGAGGTTAATTCATGACACTGATTTGATGTGTAATCCTTCTGAGTAATAATTGTTCAGCTTCAGGTGGTTAATGTTTTCATCAAACATCCCTTTTCACCCCCACTGAATAAAGATTACTACAAAGGACAACAATACATGACAGTGACTGTTATCACTTGTCCACATTGCTGATTCCTTGTCGTTTTGTGCAACTGTAACGCTTTTGTCTTTTTCTACTTGAAACATGCACGTGAAGGATATAGCCGATCAGTGAGGCCAGGCTTCACATGTGTTACAGTATGCACATGGGTGCTTTTATTGAACTCTGCGCAATTGTATCTGTGAACTGAGTCCATAGACCAAGAGCAATTGCTTATAAATACTCTGCCTGGGAAGCAAGGATGTCACACCTTCCTGAGTATATGACTTCTCTTATTCCCATGAGTGTTATAGTGTCCATAGCGGAGATGTCCGAGCCCCCGGGTATCTTCCTTATGTAGGCTAGTTGAAGTGTCCTGAAGAACTCTTGTGAAAGGACCATCCGTTAGGGTGGTTTCCAAGTGGTCGGGAGCAGAGGGATACAAAGTGGCGCCTAGAAGAACTCTTGTGACTCCCGCATCGCGGGCAACCTCGGGGTCACAGGTTGTCAAAAGGCGTTAGGATTAAGCACTACGCCACAAATCTTTACCGTGGCGAGCGTTTTGCCTTTACCGCAGCAGACAAACGCGTCCGCTGCGGTGGCATCGCCACGGTAAATCATGGCTTTCCAGCGGTGGGCCGCTTTGCCCACTGCGGTTAATTGATTTACCGCAGCGGGCACATTAGAATGCCCGCTGCAGTTAATCGATTTACCGCAGCGGGCATATTAGAATGCCCACTGCGGTAAATAATTTGGATAAATAAAAAAAGAGAAAAGCCAATATGGGCTTGGATCTGGGCCTGGATCCCGACACCAATGACAAAACCCTAGCGCCGCCGAACCCCACGGGCTAATAGGAGAGGTCGAGCTCGACACCTACGGCGCGCGCTAGCTCCTCGTTGCCGTTGGGTAGCAGCATCACCTCGTCCCCGACCCCAAGGCTCTCCTTCGACGCGCGCCAGCTCCCCGTTGCCGTCGGACACTAGCAGCACCTCGTCTGCAACCCCAAGGCTCTCCTTCCACGTGCGCATCACGAAGGCATCGTTGATGAAGACGCAGACGACGACATCGATGCCCTTGGCATGGAGCTCCCCGGGCTTCTTCCCCGCGGTGAACGCGCCGAAGACGACGAAGAGGACCATCTGCTTCCCCACGGAGGGGGCATGGTCGTCAGGCATCAGGAGGTGAAGGGGAGAGGGAGGAGGAAGCGGCGGCAGTGACTTGGGCTGCGGCTGCGGGAGAAGTGAATGAGAACCCTAAGTCCTTGTATTTATATGATGTAGTGGCAGCGACCAGGTTGCGGCTGCGGTTTGGGCCTCGGTCTTAACCGTAGCGGGCCTTATACGATGCCCGCTGCGGTAAATCGATTAACCGCAGCAGGCATCTTAAGGTGCCCGCTGTGAAAAATACCCTATTTATCTCAGCGGGCATCTTAAGATGTCTGTTGCGGTAAATTGATTTACCGCAGTGGGCATCTTAAGAAGCCCGCTGCGGAAAATACGCTATTTACCGCAGCGGGCATCTTAAGATGTCCGCTGCGGTAAATAGGAAGATGCCCGCTGCGGTAAATCGATTTACCACAGCAGACATCTTAAGATGCCCGCTGCGATAAATAGGGTATTTTTCGCAGCGGGCACCTTAAGATGCCCGCTGCGGTTAATCGATTTACCGCAGCAGGCAAAATTGCCCGCCACAGGTAAATAAAAAGTGCCCGCTGCGGTAAATCATGGGATTTACCGCAGCGGGCAAAAAAGGAGTCCGCCGCGGAGGACAGAAGAGCAACGCTGTGCAAATTCGTTTCTGTAGTAGTGAAGGTTGACTACCAAGTTATTGTGTACTGGGGTAGAGCCTTAAACCCACCTTGGGATGCACTGAAACGATAGTGTCTACCCAAGGTTCTGTGTCTGCTTTACTGCGACTCACTGAACACATGCCTTGGTGCACTGTGCATCAAGACTGTGTACCTTGATTATACTAGAGTAGTGTTCTACAGCTTGACTGAGCCTGTACTGGAGACTGCTGTAACTCAAGATGTAATCATGTATCTCTGTTGTAATTCCGAGTAATAATTGTTAAGATCCGGGTACTTGGAATGTTTTTCGAGTCCTTTGTCTTTGCTTCCGAGTACTAAATGCATCCTTCAAAAATGATGTTGTCTGCTTGCCGGTTGCCTGTTTCTTGTTACTGACGCCGTCTAGAAAAGCCTTCCAACCGTTAGGGTTTTGGATGGTTCTGTAACGCCGTCTAGAAACTGAACGGTTTGCCGAAACAGATCTATAATAAGCCGCCATTTGCTTCACAAATTCTTTACTCGTTCATAAAGCCCTTGCCTTTGAGAGAAAAAAATTCCTGTAGTCCTGATAGTTGATGCGTAGGAAATCCCTTGTCATCAACATGGGTCCCAAGAAGCAAACTCAGGAGGAGAAGAAGAAGAGGATTGCCGACGGAAAGCCACGACACACGTGCCCTCCCACTGACATCCTTGCTTGGAAAGCACCCGACACCAAGGAAGTGGTGTTGGCTTTCCTCCATCAACAAGGATTGCTTCGGTCACAACCGATAGATGGATGGAGGGTCCCAGTGGATCATCGGGCTCCGGCCCCCATTACGACGGAGATCGTGATGTTCAAGCCATTCGTTGAGCGTGGATTAGGTCTTCCAGCATCTGATTTCTTGAGAGGATTGCTGCATTATTATGGTTTGACCCTCAACCACATTACTCCAAATGCTTGCTTTCATATTGCAATTTTCTCCCACCTCTGCGGGCTTTTCTAGGAATTTGCCCTTCTTTTACCCTCTTTCGCTATTTCTTCTGGGTAAAGTGTCAACCCAGTGATGCGAGAGTGAAAGTAGTCGGAGGGGCTAGTATCCAGCTTAGGCTAGAAGTAGCTTCTCAATACATGTCTGTGGTGTTGTCGGAGTCCGTCCGAGAGTGGACTAGTGGATGGTTTTACATAGCCAACCCGCCACCAGCTCTTCGTCGTCATGATGGATGGCCGCCCCAAAAGACCCGAGAATGGAAAGACAAGATCTCTTCCAAAGAGGTGGAAGCCATTCAACCTTTTGTTGATATGATAGCAGCTTTGAAGCTGAGTGGATTGACTCAGTATACCATCGTCCAAGACTTCATTGCTCGTCGAGTCCATCCGCTGCAACAACGAGCCAATTTTGGCTTCGAGTATCTTGGCGTGAAGGACCCAAGTTGACATTCTGCCGAGCAACTGTCCAATGAGGAGATTTTGAAGAGGATGAACCGACTATTGAAGAGTTGTGAGCATCTTGTTCCGATGATGACAACTTTTTCTGCCATCAATTCGCCCATGGAGGTGAGTAGTTGTAATACCCGTCGTTTGGATTAGATATCATCTTAACTGAATATTACTCCCTTCTCCTATTTTTATAGACTCAAGGGCGGAACAACAACGATTGTCCACCTCTACCCCGGCATCTGAAGGGGGAGGAGGCATCATTCTCGAGGGTCCTATCCGAAGTGAGGACCTTCACAATGAGTCAAGCTCCCAAGGTGATCTTGACTGGTTAGACTCAAATTCAACTGACTCTGATGTCATGCTCCTAGACCCCAAAGCCGAGAGTAGCCGAAAGCGGTCTCTGAGTCCACTCCAGGAAGCCGAAGATCCAATTCCAAAGAAGGCTCGCACTAGTAATCGCCGTGCTTGTCGAAAACTTATTTTATCAAAAGAGTTGGCTAAAAAGCACTGTAAACCGGGTGCTCCTGGTAAGTGAAAACCTGAGTACTTTATAGACTGCGCTTTTGGTTTAATAAGCCCCTTTCTTATATCCTTGTTTGATACAAACGTCGAGGTGGCTCAGGGGGCTTCTAGTGGTGCTGCTCCTGAAGAGGCCCCGCTCCCAGAACCGCAGCCAAAGAAGCCGATCTTGAGTCTGCCCTTGACCTGGAGGCTAGCCAAGTGAGTCTTATTACCCCCTTTTAAGATAATGTCTTGGTTTAGTACTGACATCAATACTTGTTCACTGTAGGAAGGTGAAGCCCATCGATGCAACTTCAGGAAGTGCGTCTGAAACCCAGACGGGGAAGAGTCGGAAGCGCAGGGGAAAACAGATTCAAGCATTCCTCCTATTAGCAGTCAGGTGAATACCATGCCAGACTCTTCTCCCTCCCGTACTCAAGTCGACAAAGTTCCTGAAGCCGATGCTCCTCCCTTGCCTCAGGTTGGTGTTCCCTTCTCCATCTTTCGATCTCCCGCCCAATTAGAGCTTGACCGGGTGATGAACGATTGGTTTTTTTTGTACCTGACAGCCTGATGAACCCACTCTGGAGATGATCCGGGCTAAGACCAGTGCTGGAGGGGAGGTTGAGACCTCGGTTCTACCGCAGACGGAGTTGCAAGATGCCCTCGAGTCCTCCTGCCAAGGTTCGAAGCTTGAAGTTGTGGGGTACAACCCAGACCTCGTCCGTCTGAAGGAGCTGGGTGAGCAGGTGATGACACCAACCGTGGCACTAAAGGAATTTATTGAGGTAATTCCTTGAAGTCCATTTTATAGTGTATTACCGCATCCGAGTACTTATGTTATTATCTCTGCGTAGAGTTTTGATGTAAAGGTGACCGAGCAGATCACTCGGATTCATCAGGAGCTGTCTCTTGAGAACCAGCAGCTCAAGGATTATATTGCTCAAGATCAGATCAGTCAGAAGGTAGCCACCCAAGTGCTTCATAACCGCATCAACGAGCTTCAGCACAATCTTAACGTTGTTGTTGATGAGCGCAATGTGGCCAATCATCGTGAGATTGAACTACTCTCCAAGCATGCCACCTCGGAGCAAAAGCACAAGGAGGCCTTGAAAACTTCAAAGAAGCAACTCACTGGTTAGTAAAAAACCTTTCAAAGTCCTTGTAATTTTAAGCTGATGATACTCATCCGGTCCTTTGTCTGTCATTTTTCAGAATCGCAGAAACTAGCGGCTGGATGGCAGAACGCTTTCAACCGGAAGGAGGCGGAACTTGAGGAGGTATTTGCTAACACGCAAACCACTTTGCAAGAAGCCAAATTGATTCGTGAAGGTGCTGACCGAGACCTGCTGTAGGTTTTGAAGTCGACGAAGGAGTCACGAGAAGCTCTGGAAGCGGTTCAAGCGCAGCTAGAGGAGTTCCAAGAGTCTTTGAAGACTTGTCAAGATTCTTTGAAGGCGTTAGAGCAGGCTGTGGAGCCCGTCCTGGACTTGATTCCATGCCCCGAAGGAGCCGAAGAATCCCTGATTGATCGAGCTAAAGCTGCACCCGAGCGGCTTACTCAATACATCAAGGATATGATGACTTCGGTGGTGTGTGGTCTTCTGGCTACTTTGCGTCTTCATATGCCATCTTTTGATCTGTCATCCATCATGAGGCTTCCTGACGGAAAGAGTGATGAAGACCATACGGCCGTGCAGGAGGAGGTCAAGGCCGTTGCGGAGGAGTATTCTCAGATACTGGATCTTGTAGAGTAGTAGTCCTTCCTGGTACTCGGCCAGAATTTTGTATCTCCTGTAAACAAATATTATGATGGTTTTGAGCGTTTTTATCTTATCGACTCATCATTGCAAGAAATATATTGTCAATGGGTCTTTTTGTTTTTGATGGATGTATGACCAGACGTCTTAATAGACGGGTCTATCCGAGTGCTCTTGGGCACTTGATGTTGGGTGATACAACTTTGTTTCTCTTATAGTCTTTGGCGACTTGTTTAGAAAAACTTTAGTCTGCCCGAGTACTACTCTTAGTACCCTGTTTCAAGGGATAAATTTGATCAAGCACCTCTTGAGGACCAATACGATGGTTCCTGTCGGGTGAATCATATCCTCTTGATAGTCGCAGCTTGAGTGCGAAGTCGGACTCTCCTTCATCCGATTGGTAATCAACAGGGTGAGGAGTGCTCCCCTTGTTTTACCTTATAGGAACCAATATCTTCTCTGCAAGATATCATATTCTCTATAGGTTTGTAGCCGGGTTTTTAAGCCATACTAGCGGGTGAGTTGTATCGAGCTCGTAGCTCGTAACTCAAATATGGTTACCTCTGAACCAAGAAGGGTCCATCCGAGTAATATTATATATTAGTCGATGGGATACAATAGCTAGAGCTTATTGTATGCTTTGGAAGAATTTATCCGACTGAGTAGTCGTGATAAATGTAATAGCTTGAAAAGGAGTTGTGACGTTCTGTGTTTCTGATGGAAACCAATCTTTATTAATATGTATAAGCAGATACAAAATTGCCCTGAGTCGTATCTGTAGCATAGTCCTTAGGTATAGTATCTTTTCAAATGCTCAATATTCCATGAATTTGGCAATGGAGAACCATCCTCAGTGACTAGCTCAAATGACCCGGGTCTTGTTACTCTAGATACTATGTAGGGTCCTTCCCATGGACTCATAAGCTTGTGGCGTCCAGTGGTATTCTGAATCTTCTTCAGGACCATGTCGCCTACTTGGAAAGTGCGGTGATGGACGTTCTTGTCGTAGTAGCGCCTCATCCCTTGGAGATATCTTGCTGATTGGAAGAGTGCGCTTATTCGAGCCTCTTCAAGACTGTCGACTTCTAATCGCCTTGTATCATCAGCCTCTCCTTCACTGTATTGCTCTGTTCGCGGAGAGTTCCAGATGAGGTCCGCTGGGAGAATTGCTTCTGTGCCATAGACCAGGAAGAAGGGAGTCTGCCCTGTTGCCCTGCTTCACTGTGTCCGTAGCCCCCAGACTACCTTGGGCAATTCCTCGACCCACTTTCTGCCAGGGTCTTTTAGAAGGTCGAATAATCTTGGCTTCAGACCGGCTAGGACGAGGGCGTTGTCTCTTTCGACTTGGCCGATTGACTGTGGGTGAGCTACTGATGCATAGTCTATCTTTACTCCGCAGTCGCTGGCCCATGTCTTGAATTCAATTGTCGTAAAGGGAGAACCAAGATCAGTGATAATTCTGTGTGGCATCCCAAAGCGATGAAAGATGCTCTGCATGAATTGAACTGATTTTGATGCGTTGAATTTGACCAATGGCATGTACTCGATCCATTTGGTGAATTTGTCGATCACTACGTAAACATACTCAAACCCACCTGGAGCACGCTTTAGAGGACCCACCATGTCAAGTCCCCTACATGAGAAGGGCCATGATGGTGGGATGCAAATCAACTCGTGAGCCGGGACATGCTGTTGTTTGGCGAAGAACTGACATGATTGACAGCGGTGGACTAAGTCTTCTGTGTCTTTCAGGGCAGAGGGCCAATAGTACCCGGATCTGAAGATTTTTCCGACTAATGTCCTTGAGGCCGCGTGATTGCCGCAACACTCGGAGTGGACCTCATTCAATATTTCTTTGCCTTCTTCCGGTGAAATGCACTTGAGGAGAACTCCTGATGAGGCACCACGTCGATATAACTTGTCCCCGACTAGAACATAGTTTTTGCTACGTCTCATGACTTGCTCTGTTGTGGTTTTGTCACTTGGCAATGTGTGTTCTTTGAAGTAGTCAATGAAGACTTTAGTTCAGTCGGAAGATAACGTTAAAATCTACGTGGAGGGTGTTGGGTCGATTTCTTCCTTCTCTTGGATAGAGGGTTTGGATAGCTCATGTATAAAGGTGCCACTAGGGACTAGGGCCCTGTCAGATCCCAACTTTGCTAGGATGTCTGCAGCTACGTTGAGATCCTTGGTGATATGAATAAGTTCCAAACCCGAGAAATTTTTCTCTAGTTTGCGGATTACGACATAGTAGGCGTTCATTGTTTCCTTGGTGCAGTCCCAATCTTTGTTGACTTGGTGAATCACCATAGAAGAATCGCCATAGACTAGGAGTCGCTTGATGCCCAATGTGACTGCTAGCCTTAACCCGTGTAGTAGCGCCTCATATTCTGCTTCATTGTTGGCAGCTGGCCACATAATTTGTAGAACGTACTTGAGTTGCTCCCCAGCGGGTGATACAAGAAGGACTCCGGCACATGCTCCTCCGAGTTTTAGGGACCCATCGAAGTACATCTTCCAATGTTCTGGAATAGCATTGTCTTGAACTTGCTGGAATTCCGTCCACTCGGCGACGAAATCGGCCAAGGCTTGCGAGTTGATTGCTTTTCTTGGAGTGAACTTGATATTAAGTGCCCCCAACTCGACTGCCCATTTGGAAATTCTGCCTGTGGCATCACGGTTGTGGAGGATTTCTTCCAATGGAAAATCCGTGACAACTGTGATTTCGTGGGTTTCGAAGTAGTGCCGTAGCTTTCTTGATGATATGAGTAAAGCATAAAGCAACTTTTGAACTTGCGGGTACCTGACCTTTGAGTCAGAGAGTACCTCGCTGATATAGTATACTGGTCTTTGGGTATTGTAGATGTGTTTCTCATCCTTGCGCTCCACTACTATTGCTGTGCTTACATGAAGGACCGAGAATGCAAAAGCAAGGCGACCAGAGGGGGGGTGAATGGGAGCCAATAAAATTTCTCTCGAAACTTTGGCCAAGTGTCCCAAAATCAATCCCCAAGAGCTACTACCGAAAACGTGATGCCCACGACCCTTGGAAGAGAGTGGATGATCCCTAGGATCACAGCGAGGCACCACAAAAACTTCCTCACCCAAGTTCACGCAAGTCAACTAGTGACAGGATGGGTTTTGGGTAACCTCAACCTCCCCCGAGTAACGCGAGGGGGATTCAGGCTATTTTGTAAAGCGGGAAGCCCAAATTCTGTAGAGCACGAAGTTAGGAATCCAACGCACCAAAGGGATCTCAAATCGAAAGACGGATGAACAAACTGCGGACGAAAACGCGTCGAATCAGCACTGACCGGACTCTGCCTGCGTCCGGTCGCTGACCACCGGACGCGTCCGGTCGTGCAAAAACAGTTTTCGGAGCTTACTGTTTCTGACCGGACTCACCAGAGACGAGCGTCCGGTCGAGAGCAGTGCGTCCGGTCACAAAAAACAAGCCAAGTGAACAGTACAATGAGCGAGTCCGGTCACTTAGCGAAAGGTGCGTCCGGTCAAGTCTCGAACCGAACACAGCGAAGGTGTTCATCGACCGGACTCACTGACAGCGTCCGGTCGTTGAACAGGCAGCGTCCGGTCACCCCGATTCAGGCTGTTAGTTCACCGATTCGACTCGATCTCACCCAAAACAAATCCTCTAGGGATCAAACTTGGTGAGAAGAGTCACAAAGAGTATAGTGAGCTATCTCTAAGAGATCATGGCTCGAACCTATCTCCAAATCGATGAATCGAAGAATTTCGGGGGAAGGGAGAAAACTTGACCCGAAACGAAAAATCGATCGATCTCCTAGACCGTGAGGTTAGAGGATGATTCCTTCGGTGGAAAGAAGTGCCTCACGATCTAGAACAAACCAGTTCAAACGGAATTGCAAAAAATGAACCGAGCAAAGAGATCAAGCGACGGGAAAATCGTGGGGAAAAAGGATTCCGCGAAGAACATGAACAAAACGCGAATCACACCCACGAATTGCAAGCCGAAGCGCAAACACACGCTACGACAAGGAGGTTACGGCCTCCTTTCCTCAAAATCAACAGTACACAGAGTTGCAAGTCTCTCTGCGGATCTCAGCTACAGC
This sequence comes from Coix lacryma-jobi var. lacryma-jobi, assembly GCA_009763385.1. Taxonomy (NCBI): domain Eukaryota; kingdom Viridiplantae; phylum Streptophyta; class Magnoliopsida; order Poales; family Poaceae; genus Coix; species Coix lacryma-jobi. Next base: position 21,133,118 of record CM019826.1, read on the forward strand.
AGGGGATGGGAGAGCAGGAAACACTAAGTGCAGGAAGCAAATGAGATGGCTAAAACTGAGATAACTGAGATAAGGGAGGAGGGTGTCTCCCCTGACTACTTATCCTATTCTAGTCTAAGTCTATTTCCTACTCTACCCCTCTCTATTCTAATTACAGAGCGAACCAGCTAAACCCTAGGGTTATTCTGGACCAACTCGGTGGTAGGTAGATCCAACGGCCACGCCCGCACAACTCGTCCGCGTTGCCTCCACGCAACCTTCCGATTGCCGCCACGTGCCGTCCTCGCTCTGCACCCCCGGTTTTGTGGCCCAAACCGGGAAACCAGCCTTTTCCAGCAACCCCCGGTTTTGAGGCCCAAACCGGGAAACCAGCCCACCAGCCTGAGTTTTGTGGCCTAAACTCAGAAACCCGTAGCGCCCGAGTTTTGAGGCCCAAACTCGGAAACCGGCCCATCACCCGAGTTTTGTGGCCAAACTCGGAAACCATCCGCGCCCAGGTTTTGTGGCTCAACCTGGAAACCGAGCACCCGAGTTTTGAGGCCCAAACTCAGAAACCGTCCACCCGGTGGTTTTTCCCTGGCTCAACCACCAAACTGGAGCTGTAGAAGGGATGCACCGCCCGTGCACCCCGTCCACCGACACGTGTCCCCAGGTCCTCGACCCGAGCAACACCGTGCCCCGCAAGTCTCCGCTCGTCGCTGTCCCAGGCTGCCAGCCACCACAGCTGATCCTCAGGCACTCCGGTCCCTTAGTCCAAGCCTCACGTCCGCCCTTCACTGCTCGATACATCGGCATGGCATGTCCGCCGCACGGCACGCCCATCCTTCATCGCACCCAGTCCGTCGGCACGACACGTCTCAACTTGACCTTCACCTTGCCCTCGATCACTGTCTCCGTGCTCGACACCTGCACAACACAAGCCAAAGAACATGCGCATCAAACCCGTTGACAATCACTCATCACTCAGAGACTCGGCATACACCCATGTATCCGCAATCTCCCCCTTGATGAGTGCATTGTCAACTACACACACAAATCATAAAATGAAAGAAGAAGGTAGGAGGATGGAGAGGAAGAGAACTCAACCAAATGACCCAAAAGCATAGCAAAGCCGAAGAAGGTCAAGTGGAAGAAGCGAGAACTTGGTCCCCAAAGACATGGGCAATGGCTCGACGCGACCAAGCAAAGCAAAGGTAGCCCTCAAGAAGAGGTAGAACAGGCTCAACACCGCTAGCAGAAAACCAATTGAAAATCGGAGCTAAAAAATGGCAAAGTGCTAGTCCCTCAAGATAGAGGCACAGAGGCTCAACACAACTAGCACGAAAACCACTCCGAACCAATTGAAAAACAATCGAAAAGTCTTCGAACCAATCGAAATCAATCTCGATGCCAAATGAGGAAAATGTTTGCTAGTCCCTTAAGATAGAGGCAACGGCTCAACACAACTAGCAAGCTCCCCTCGACAAGTGCAAGCAACCCGGGACTCCCCCTTAGGTCCAACAAGAGAAGAGCATAAAGATCTGAAAATCTCCTCCTTAGCAAAAACTCCCCCTTAATTGAACGCCAGGAGACATATGATTTGCAAAAACTCTCCCCCTTAGTTGAAAATGCACTTATCAAGCACAAACTCTTCCCTTGAGCCAACAAAACTCCCCCTTCTAAAATGCATATGAAGTCAGAAATGCAAGTTAGCAGCTTCAGGCATATAATCAAAAGAGTGCAAAAATGCTCTAATCGGTATAGCTCCAATGGCACAACTAAGCACTCAAATAGCGAAGGCTCAAACTGATCACACATACGAAATATGAAGCATATGAGCAAGTGAGCAGTTTTTAGCCAAAAAGATAGTCACCATCAGAATAGCACTACACATGTATAGATAGGAATCCAGACAAGTGCTAAACATGTATACAAGGTGAACTACCCCTAGCAAAGTTCAATCATCATGCATAGGAATGAAGCATATACTTGTGATTTCATTTTTATATTGGAGTTGCAGCGGTGAAGACTTCACAAGTTCAATTATTTAGCATGTGATTGCGAGAGGTTGAAAGCTTGTCTTTGCCTAACTTTTCAACCGAGCGAAGCCTATGCCGAAGCAATCAGAAGCTTGAAGCTACGGTTTCGGTCATACACTACACGGCTCAAGTTTAACTCAAAGTGCAATGAGAAACAGTCTCGATACCATGAGGTGTTGACAAGCAATCCCATCTCGATCTTTTCAATTCACTAAAACTTGGTTCAAAATTTATACATGATATGAACAGACCAAGCAAGTGAATGACTCATAACTAGAGACATAGCAACCTAGCATATATGAAAAGCACGAGTGAACTCAACATATCCTACACATGCTAGTTGCATATCTCAATGGTGAACATTTTCAGATTGTAAGTTATTAAGTAAATTCACCATTCCAAAATAGCTCAGCTCATAACATGTACTAGTAATCAGGAAGAGCATAAGCTACAAGCATCCATATAAGCATCGGAGCATACTAAATAGAGCATAGTTACATTCTAGTGATTATAAACATGAAGCTCAGAATGTAAATGCGTATGCTAAAATGCAAAAGAAAAGAAAGACAAAAGAGTCAGTCAAATATACAAGATCCAAAATGTTTCCCCCATCTAAAAGGGGAAACACACACCAAGCTCACCCCTCAACCGATTAAAGGTTGATTCGTCTAAAGGCTTGGTGAGAATATGAGCCAGTTGATGATGAGTATCGACATGGCGAAGGTCGATATCACCCTTCTCCTGGTGGTCTCGCAGAAAATGAAAGCGCACATCAATGTGTTTGGTCTTCGAGTGAAGCACGGGGTTCTTAGCAACGCTAATGGTACTCGTGCTGTCACAAAGCAAAGGCACGCGAGAAAAGCTCAGACCAAAATCACGCAAAGTGGGCATCATCCAAAGCAACTGGGAACAGCAGCTAGCCGCAGCAACATATTCAGCCTCCGTAGTGGACTGAGCGACGCTAGACTGCTTGCGAGAAGACCACGAAACAAGAGAAGAACCAATAAACTGGCAAGTCCCAGAAGTGGACTTGCGCTCAATACGACAACCAGCAAAATCAGCATCCGAATAACCGCAAAGGGAGAGGGTGGAGGAAGCAGAATACCAAATCCCGAACTCAGGCGTGAAACGAAGGTACCTGAAAATCCGCTTCACCGCCTGACGGTGAGAGGTGCGCGGCGATGCCTGAAAGCGCGCACACAGACACACCGCGAACTGGATGTCCGGGCGTGTCGCCGTCAGGTAGAGGAGCGACCCGATCATGCTGCGGTACTCCTTCTGGTCCACTGCTTCTCCATCCACATCTGCATCCAGGGCAGTCGTCGTCGACATGGGTGTTGGAAGAGGCTTGGCCTCACCCATATCGAACCGCTTCAGCAAGTCCTTGGTGTACTTGCCCTGGTGCACAAATGTCCCTTCTCGGGATTGCTTGATTTGCAACCCGAGAAAGAATGTCAGCTCGCCCATCATGCTCATCTCGAACTCCCTGCTCATAGTATCTGCAAACTTGGCAACCAGAGCATGAGAAGAACCACCGAAAATGATATCATCCACGTAAATCTGGACCAAGAGCGTGTCTTTGCCTTGCCGGAGGAGAAAGAGCGTTTTATCTACACATCCCATTTTAAAACCCTTAGCAAGCAAAAAGGTTTTCAACCTATCATACCAGGCTCTAGGGGCTTGTTTCAAACCATATAAAGCTTTATGAAGTTTAAAGACATGGTTTGGAAACTTGGGATTTTCAAAACCGGGGGGTTGCTCAACATAAACCTCCTCCTCTATGTAGCCGTTTAAGAAGGCACTCTTGACATCCATTTGAAAAAGTTTGAAGCCTTTGGATGCAGCAAAAGCCAAGAGTATCCTAATAGCCTCCAAACGAGCTACTGGAGCAAACGTCTCCTCATAATCTATCCCCTCCTTCTGACTATAGCCTTTCGCTACAAGCCGGGCCTTGTTTCTAACAACGTGGCTATCCTCTCCTTGCTTGTTTTTGAAAACCCATTTTGTCCCAATAGGCTTACAGTCAGGTGGAGGTGGAACTAGAACCCAAACCTGATTTCGCTCAAAATTTTCTAATTCCTCATGCATGGCATTAACCCAATCCGGATCCGTCAAAGCGTGTCCAACATCTCGGGGCTCAAAATTAGCAACAAAAGCAGAATGAGCGAAGTGCGAGATTTGCTGTGACCTGGACCGAGTGACCCGTTCGTCGATGTTGCCGATCATCTGCTGAGGCGGGTGCTGGCGCTGGATATGTCGTGGCGCCTCCCGAGCTGAAGTAGCCTCCCCCTCAACAGCAGCTGGTGCCTCCCCGGGTACAAATGGTACCGCTCGGGGTGGCGGATCCCACGGCCCCCAGGAAGAAGAGGTGTCGGGGCCGTGAGTCGTTGTCGAGGCCGCTCTTTGCGGCGCGGCAGGTGGAGGGGGTGCTGGATCATCCATACCTTCAGCACCCTCGTCCTCGTCATCAAAAAGAGGCTCACCAACCTCATGATCACCTGCACGCTCAAAACGAGAAGAAGGACAAACCATGGTCTCGTCGAAGGTGACATCGGATGTCTCCATGACTCGGTTAGTGTCAAGGTTAAGTACACGATAAGCTCGAGTGTGAGTGCCATAACCCAAAAACACACCGTCAGAAGAACGAGATTCAAATTTGTCCAAGTTGCCCTTTTTGAGTATAAAACAATGGCAACCAAAAACTCGAAAATAACTCACCTTGGGCAGTTTGCCAAAACGCAACTCATAAGAAGTCTTTTTCAAGAAAGCTCTCAGAAAAATGCGATTGGAAATATAGCATGCAGTGTTCATAGCTTCGACCCAATAGCGCCTAGGAGTCCTATGCTCATCAAGCATCGTCCTGGCCATCTCAACAAGGGTCCGATTCTTCCTCTCTACAACACCATTTTGGGGCGGTGTGTAGGGGGAAGAAAACTGATGCTCCAAGCCAAGGCGGTTACAAAACTTCTCAAAATCTGAATTTTTGAATTCGGAACCATTATCACTTCTAATAGCTCGCATCGAGTTCAAAGGGAACTCGTTCTGAAGACGCAAAATCAGATTGCGAGCGAAGGAGAAAGTCTCAGTCTTCTCAGTCAAAAAGAAGACCCACGAATATCTCGAAAAGTCGTCAACAACAACCAAAACATACCACTTGCCACCAACCGAGCTCACCCGAGCCGGACCAACAAGGTCCATGTGTAAAAGCTCTCCGGGGTGCGAGGTCATGACCTTAGTCACTGGATGGTGGGGAGCGGCAACCATCTTCCCATGTCTGCAAGAATGGCAAACTAGATCCTTCTCCATCGAAAGCTTGGGCAATCCTCGGATTAGGCCAAGTGAGCTAAGTCTTGCAAGCAAGTCGAAGCTTAAATGACCGAGCCTCCTATGCCACTTCCAAAGATCGGAGGAAGAAGGACTAGCCAAAAGACAGCGAGAAGAACCAAACGACTCCGAAAAATTCACGCGAAAGACTTTCCCAAAGGGCGAAATCAGACATACAAGATCGCCCTGAGGATCTAAGATGCGACTAAGGTTCGGTTTAAAACGAATCTCATAGTCATCATCAAAAAGTTGCGAAACAGAAAGAAGGTTAAAATGCTGGTTAGAAACAAGAGCAACATCGCGCAACACAAAGTGCTCATTAACCCGTACAGTCCCACGAGACAATATCTTACCTTTACTATTGTCGCCGAAGGTTATGTACTCCTTTCCGGCGACCGGGCTAAGGCTGGAGAACCACTTGGCATTTCCGGTCATGTGCCTCGAGCAACCAGAATCCACCAACCAAATGTCCTCCAACCGTCTCACCTACATCAATAAAAAGACATAGGGTGAGCATACGGTCCAACACTGGGGTTAGTGAAGTAAGGAGAATACCAGTGTTGGGCCGGCTGCTCAAAAGAACGGTCAGTGTAAAAACTATTCCTAGCCTGTCTACGGGGGTAGCGATCACCACGTACAGGAAAACGTGGTCCGCTGGGGAAGAAGCGCTCACCGCGGTACTCAAACTGCGGTGGGGGAAAGCGCTCAACAAAGCCTCCGCCACGGGGTCCGTTACCTGCAAAAGCAGGACCCCGTCGGGCACGCTCTCTACGAGATCTACGCCTAGGAGCCTGGGGCTCAACTGCTCTAGCGTCTCTCCTCGGAGCTCTCTCCTGCCTAGGCCTAACAAACTGAGGTGCTGGACCTCTAGGCCTAGTCTCCCTCTTAGGGGCTCTCATCTCCTGCCTAGGCCGGGGACCTTGGCGTCCGGACCTAGCAGCTCTCCCCTGAGCCTTCGGCACATGTCCACCATGAGCTGGATGGTACATGTCCGAGTTCTCCATCTCCCGAGCACGGCGCGCCTCTCGCTTGCGCCGGAAACAGAACTCGATCAAGTGACCATCCCTCCCACAGAAATCACACTGGTACCTCACCGCACGCAAAGGGGGTTGTTGGTGACCAGGGCTGTGGGTGTGGTTCACTTTGCCCTTCTGAGGCAAACACTCCTCTCTAATGGGTGGCATAGCATCAAGCTTGTTCTTGAGGTGATTTGGCTTGGGTGCCCAAATTTGGTTCTTGGGAGGAGCTCTCGGGGGTTCCTCAACCACACCATCTTTGGTGGTAGGCTTGGCAGGCTCTTTGGGTGGAAGTTTGGCAAGCTTGGGAGTAGTGGTGGAGTTAGGCTTCTCACATGGATTCAAACCACTCGACTCTCCAATCTTCCCAAAAGCAGAAAGATCAACACCCTGAGCAAAACCTACACCAGGAGCCCCAGCAGTTCGCTTGAATTGGGAGATCATCATCCCGAGCTGTGGCTCATTACAGGAGACCCATGACAAGATGGTCCGAAGGTATGTGTTTTCTTCCTCGGTTTGCATCTTGCCATGCTTCACATTGACAATCTCCAGCTCCAAGCCCTCGCACAAAACACACCTCGCCACTCCAGTGCTACCTGAGCTGGCCTCCTCAAGAGACACAATCTTGGCATTCTTCTCTGCCAACTCAGATTGCAAGACGGGACAGGTCTTGCATGCACCCAACAGAGAAGGTCTAGCCTTCAGCTCATCTAGCTCTCCTACCAACGCAACATACTTACCTCTCAAAGTGAGAAGGTCAGTCATGTGCGCGGTGCACGACTCACACTCCGCCTCCTCCGACACAACCACGGTGGACCGAGCGAACTCAAGCTCCTTCACCGTGTCCTCCCACTTCTGCCTGAACTCCTTGCGCTCTCTAGCGGCACGCCTAAGCAGTTTATCTTGGCTAAGGAGGGCAGCGGTCAACTTCTCTACCTCGGAGGAAAGCTCGTCGTAGGTGAGAGATACCTGGGAGGTGTCGTCGTCGTCGTCGTTCCGAGGCGTATGTTCCAGCTCGCCTCCGACCTCATCTCCGAGCGCCATGGTACACAAGCCTCCGTCGCCGGCGAAGAAGCACAAGCCGTTGAACTTGTCCTCTAGCTTCTTCTTCTCGGACTCGTCGTCGCTTGATGAAGCGGAGTCGTCATCCGAGCCGTCGACGTCGCTGAGCGTGGCGAAGAACGCACGCTGCTCAGCCTGGGCCTTCTCCAAGTACTTCTTCTTGATGTACTCCTTGTCGAAGCCGCCCCTCCGCTTGTGCCTTGCGGGGACGTACTTCTCCTTGTACTTGAAGTCGCGCTTGCGCCCTTGATCGCCCTTCCCCGAATGCTTGTTCTTCTTGGGGCAGTTGGCGATGAAGTGGTCGGGGTCTCCGCATTCGTAGCATCCCGTGCGTCCTCCTCCACGACGGCGGTTCATGCGGTTGTTGTGGAACCGCGAGAACCGGTTGGCAAGCAAAGCCAACTCGTCGTCTCCCAACGTCTCCAGCTGGTCCTCTGTAACAGAAAAGAGACAGGAAAGAGCAAAGCCAGCTGAAGGGTTAGAGGAAGAGCCGGAAACCAAAGCCATGGACGGGCGAGAAGGATTTTCAAAAGAAGCCCTCGCCATAGCATCAATCTCACTGGACTTGAGCTTACTGAAGAGCTCGTCGCAAGTGAGGGTCTCATAGTTCGGGGATTCGATGATCGCCTGAACCTTAGAATCCCACACCGACCGATCAAGAGTGTGCAAGAGCTTCAAAGCACGCTCGTGATCGTCAAAGGGCAACTGCTCCTTGTTAGCCCTCATCCTGTTGACAATCACCTGAAAGCGAGCGAATAAACTTTCTATGCTCTCGCCAGGCTGATGTCGAAAGTTCTCATACTCACTCTTGAACGACTCGTAGAGTCGGGTTTTGACTTGAGAGGTGCCCTCATGGAAACGCATGAGGGTGTCCCAGATCTCCCGAGCCGTAGCAAGGTGAGAAACACGATCAAACTCACCCATGCTCAAACAAGAAAAGAGAGCATTACGGGCTCGGCTATTGGCATCGTGCTCATCGATCTGTTGCTGAGAAACACGAGCAGCCAAGACCACGTAATCAGCAGAGTTACAAATATCCCAAATAGAAGCACCCAAACTCTGCAGATAGGCCGACATGCGTATCTTCCAATACACATAGTTCGTCCCATCAAAGAACGGCGGTTTGCCCACGCCGCGATCCATGTCGCCTTCGGTGGATCTGGAACCGGCTAAGGTGGAAGATCCTTAACCTGCTCCGATACCAATTGAAGGACCGAGAATGCAAAAGCAAGGCGACCAGAGGGGGGGTGAATGGGAGCCAATAAAATTTCTCTCGAAACTTTGGCCAAGTGTCCCAAAATCAATCCCCAAGAGCTACTACCGAAAACGTGATGCCCACGACCCTTGGAAGAGAGTGGATGATCCCTAGGATCACAGCGAGGCACCACAAAAACTTCCTCACCCAAGTTCACGCAAGTCAACTAGTGACAGGATGGGTTTTGGGTAACCTCAACCTCCCCCGAGAAACGCGAGGGGGATTCAGGCTATTTTGTAAAGCGGGAAGCCCAAATTCTGTAGAGCACGAAGTTAGGAATCCAACGCACCAAAGGGATCTCGAATCGAAAGACGGATGAACAAACTGCGGACGAAAACGCGTCGAATCAGCACTGACCGGACTCTGCCTGCGTCCGGTCGCTGACCACCGGACGCGTCCGGTCGTGCAAAAACAGTTTTCGGAGCTTACTGTTTCTGACCGGACTCACCAGAGACGAGCGTCCGGTCGAGAGCAGTGCGTCCGGTCACAAAAAACAAGCCAAGTGAACAGTACAATGAGCGAGTCCGGTCACTTAGCGAAAGGTGCGTCCGGTCAAGTCTCGAACCGAACACAGCGAAGGTGTTCATCGACCGGACTCACTGACAGCGTCCGGTCGTTGAACAGGCAGCGTCCGGTCACCCCGATTCAGGCTGTTAGTTCACCGATTCGACTCGATCTCACCCAAAACAAATCCTCTAGGGATCAAACTTGGTGAGAAGAGTCACAAAGAGTATAGTGAGCTATCTCTAAGAGATCATGGCTCGAACCTATCTCCAAATCGATGAATCGAAGAATTTCGGGGGAAGGGAGAAAACTTGACCCGAAACGAAAAATCGATCGATCTCCTAGACCGTGAGGTTAGAGGATGATTCCTTCGGTGGAAAGAAGTGCCTCACGATCTAGAACAAACCAGTTCAAACGGAATTGCAAAAAATGAACCGAGCAAAGAGATCAAGCGACGGGAAAATCGTGGGGAAAAAGGATTCCGCGAAGAACATGAACAAAACGCGAATCACACCCACGAATTGCAAGCCGAAGCGCAAACACACGCTACGACAAGGAGGTTACGGCCTCCTTTCCTCAAAATCAACAGTACACAGAGTTGCAAGTCTCTCTGCGGATCTCAGCTACAGCAGGGGATGGGAGAGCAGGAAACACTAAGTGCAGGAAGCAAATGAGATGGCTAAAACTGAGATAACTGAGATAAGGGAGGAGGGTGTCTCCCCTGACTACTTATCCTATTCTAGTCTAAGTCTATTTCCTACTCTACCCCTCTCTATTCTAATTACAGAGCGAACCAGCTAAACCCTAGGGTTATTCTGGACCAACTTGGTGGTAGGTAGATCAAACGGCCACGCCCGCACAACTCGTCCGCGTTGCCTCCACGCAACCTTCCGATTGCCGCCACGTGTCGTCCTCGCTCTGCACCCCCGGTTTTGTGGCCCAAACCGGGAAACCAGCCTTTTCCAGCAACCCCCGGTTTTGAGGCCCAAACCGGGAAACCAGCCCACCAGCCTGAGTTTTGTGGCCTAAACTCAGAAACCCGTAGCGCCCGAGTTTTGAGGCCCAAACTCGGAAACCGGCCCATCACCCGAGTTTTGTGGCCAAACTCGGAAACCATCCGCGCCCAGGTTTTGTGGCTCAACCTGGAAACCGAGCACCCGAGTTTTGAGGCCCAAACTCGGAAACCGTCCCCCCGGTGGTTTTTCCCTGGCTCAACCACCAAACCGGAGCTGTAGAAGGGATGCACCGCCCGTGCACCCCGTCCACCGACACGTGTCCCCAGGTCCTCGACCCGAGCAACACCGTGCCCCGCAAGTCTCCGCTCGTCGCTGTCCCAGGCTGCCAGCCACCACAGCTGATCCTCAGGCACTCCGGTCCCTCAGTCCAAGCCTCACGTCCGCCCTTCACTGCTCGATACATCGGCATGGCACGTCCGCCGCACGGCACGCCCATCCTTCATCGCACCCAGTCCGTCGGCACGACACGTCTCAACTTGACCTTCACCTTGCCCTCGATCACTGTCTCCGTGCTCGACACCTGCACAACACAAGCCAAAGAACATGCGCATCAAACCCGCTGACAATCACTCATCACTCAGAGACTCGGCATACACCCATGTATCCGCATTACAACTTGTGTGGTGGCTGCAATATATAGCATCAGTGGTTCCCTGAGTTCTGTCGGCGTTAGTATAGGAGGGTTGGTTAGGTATCCTTTGAGTTGTTCAAAGGCCCTGTCCGCTTCCTCTGTCCACTGAAATTTATCACCGGCTTTGAGCAATTTGAATAAAGGTAGTCCCTTTTCTCCTAACCGTGAGATAAATCTATTAAGTGCGGCCATGCACCGGGTGAGCTTCTGAACATCCCTGACCGAAGCTGGTGGTTTCATACTGATGATAGCCGTGATCTGCTTTTGACTAGCCTCAATGCCTCGATGGCTAACAAGGAATCCGAGTAGTTGGCCTGAAGGTACTCCGAATACACATTTTGTGGGGTTGAGCCTCCATTTGTAAGTACGCAGTCGGGTAAAAGTTTCCTCTAAGTCTGATATGAGGGTAGTCGGATCCTTTGTCTTTATAACCACATCATCAATGTAAGCTTCCGCATTGCGGCTAATTTGATCGCCTAAGCAATCTTGGATAGCTCGTTGATAAGTGGCTCCTGCATTCTTCAATCCAAAGGACATGGTTTTATAACAATAGGCACCAAAAGGAGTTATAAACGATGTCTTTGGTTGGTCTTCTTATTTGAGGGCGATCTGATGGTATCCCGAGTAACAATCTAGAAAGGATAAAACAGCGGAACCTGCGATGACATCAACTATTTGGTCTATCCTTGGTAATCCAAAAGGATCCTTTGGACAATGCTTGTTGAGGTCTGTGTAGTCGACACACATGCGCCACTCTGCCGAGTTCTTCTTTTTTACTAATACTGGGTTAGCTAGCCACTCAGGGTGGAGGATTTCTCTGATGAACCCTGCTGCTAGCAGTTTAGCTATTTCCTTCTTGATTGCCTCTTTCTTCTCCGGTGAGAATCTTCGTAGTCTTTGCTTGATGGGTCTGGAGCCTTCTTTTAACTCCAATTTGTGCTCAGACAAGTTGCTTGGAACGCCTGGCATGTCAGCCAGCTTCCAGGCAAATATATCTTTGTTTGTCCTGAGGAACTTGGTGAGCGCGAGTTCCTATTCTTCGGATAGATGAGCGCTGATAACCGCCATCTTTGAGGGATCGCTGGTTCCTAGGTCAATAGTTTTTGTAGAGACTTCTGCTGATGGTTGGATGGTGCCTGCCTTCTTGGTTGGGATTTCTGAATCTCTGGGTTTGGCATTATGGACCATCTGCGCGAGTTCCTGTACTTCTAGGGAGAGTTGAGCTTTTTCGGCAATTTGGACAGCTTCTGTGTCACATTCGAAGGATCGCGTCAAGTCTCCCTTGAAAGTTAGAATACCTTTAGGACCCGGCATCTTCAGCAACAGGTATGGATAGTGTGGCACTGCCATAAACTTGGCGATAGATGGTCATCCAAATATGGCGTGATATGATGATTCGAAGTCGGCTACCTCGAAACTGATGTACTCTGTTCGATAGTTGGTCAGAGTTCCAAAAGTGACGTGTATAGCCGCCTTTCCGGGTACTATGCCGTAAAAGGGGGAGCTTGATGGTGTGAGTTGAGTTGCTAGGTCTAAGTCCATCTTGCGTAGGGTGCTTGCAAAGATGACGTTGAGTCCCGCTCCTCCATCTATGAGTACTCTTCCCAATTTGTACCCGGCGACCGTAGGATCCAAGACTAGAGGGTAATGCCCTACATTGGAGACGCTGGTCCATTGGTCTGCTCGGGAAAAATTGATCGGATGCTCAGACCAATCAACATATCTAGGAGTTGCTGGTTCTGAAGTCATAATTTCCCGCAAGGAAAGCTTCTGGAGACGCTTGCTATTGCTGGTGGTTACTCCTCCAAATATGACATTGATAGTGCCTTTGGCTTGTTGGAAGCCGCTGGCGCCCTGCTGGGGGTCTTCAACTGCCTTCTACCCTTTGTCTTTCCTGCTTTTGTTGAAGTCGGAGTTTAAACCTCACTCTTTAAGCTGTCGACAGTACCTGGCCGAGTGTCCTCCTTTTGGATGGAAAGGGAATGGAGCATCTAGGAGGTCGTCGAAGCTTGACGGTTTGTTCCCTTTCTTCTGAGGTTCCATGGCTGCGACAGTGTTATCCCCGGTTCTCTTGCGGGTGTTTTGCGGAGCAGTCTGGGTTCCTCGTTGGTTATTTCCTCGATCACCTTGTGTGTTCCTCTCGGGAAAGCTCTCCTGTGTGCGCTCTTCTGTCGCCATCATGGAATTTACTGCCCGATGGAACTCATCAGCGGTGGTCGGGTCATGCTTGATGAAATCCTTGTAATTGTACCTTTCACAGATTCCATTGCCGAAAAAGGTCGATTACTTCTATGTCTGTTATATCTAAGATTGTGGAGCGGATCTCGGAGAAGCGTATGTAGTACTCCCGTATGGTCTCATTTTTCTGCTGTTTGCAAGTTCTGAGCTTAGTTCGCGGGTCTGATCTCTCAGGGACACCTGCAAAGTTCTCTATGAAAATGCGGTGAAGTTGTTCCCAGGAGTCGATGGACTCGGGTTTAAGTCTGTCAAACCATGCAAGGGGCATTGTTTCTAAAGCCATAGGGAGGAATAATGCTTTGACATCGTTGCTTCTGCCTGCTAGCTCAACTGCTTGTGCATATAGTCTGAGCCACCGCTTAGGTTCTGTTTTCCCGTCGTACTTAGAGTAGTTTTCGGGTTTAAACTTGCGTGGAAATGGGACTACTCGAAGCCTTTGGGAAAAACAAGGGAAGCGATCGACTGCATTCGATGCTAAATTGTCGACTCCTCGGTACGATGATTCTGCTACTCCTTCTGCTTGGTCGGGTACTCAGCTGCCCAGGCGTCTCCTGGCTAGGACCCGGCCAAGCCGCTCGTGAACAGGTCGTCTCTGGCTTGGGTGAGATGAGTCTTGATCATCAGCTAAAGACTCCTGGTTCCGACCTTTGAGCTGTAGCGCGGTAGTCTGAAGCATGATCAATCGTTGTTCTTCTTCGGGTGTGCGGTTGTCCTTAGCTCCCATCTCTGTAGCTAGGGCCATAACATTTTGGTAGGGTGTCTGATATAGTTTATGACCAACGACCCTCATGAATTCAGGTTCGAGGTTGCGTGAGCAGTCGGCTCGTCGTCGGTTGCGGTCATCTTGAGACTGAATTTCCTGGTCACGCAGATTACAAGCTTGATGCTCGGCTTCCTCTTCCAAACGCCTTCGATTATTATATTCTTCAAGACGCACGTGGTAGCGCTCCATATCCTCCTTACGATGAGTTGCTTGTCTTCTACGAGCGTCTTTTGCTAGATTCCTCCTTAGTCTTTCTGCTTTTAAGGTCTCGGTTTCACGGGTCCTTCTGGATCGTCATCAGATATCATACTCAAGGTTTCATCATCTCGGAAGACGTCCAGAGGAGTCGGAGGTCGTAGGGATGGCTGGTGTCCTACCATGAAGACTTCGCGAGTGTAGCCTTGGTTGGTTGATCCCGGCGTAACCGATTCCAGGGTAGAAGCACTGGAAATTAGCTCTGTTGAGATATCGTTCTCCTCGAAGGGGAGCTGATGTCCATATTGGTATGGGAGTTGCTGGTTGATTGTGCCAACCAATCTAGCTGAGGCTGGTTGTATTGGCCAATGGACGATGTTACCTTCCTCAGTTGAACTGAAGACGAGTCCTTGTTGGGCTCCAGTCAGAGGGATCTGTTGAAGCCTTGGGAAGTTTGAACCAATCAACTCTTGGAAGTTTTTCACCAAGTTATGCAATCCAAAGGGGATATGATGTCTGAAATCCGAGTCCTTTTCGGACCGAGAGTTCGTGTCCGAGTAGGAGTCGGATAATTCAGCTTGGTCCCCAGATTCTTGTGACTCTTGGATTGTGAGGTTTTCTAGGTCTCGAGCGAGATGATCTGTCTTTGGCATGGCTTGCGCTTCTGATTTTGTTTGAAGGTGTCGATGCAGCTTTCCTTGATCATCCGCGATGCAAGTCCATGAGCCAAAAACGAAAATTGATCCAGCCGAGAACATGTTGAAGCGGTTCGTCGAGCTCTTGATCGCGGAATCGCCGAGAGCCCCTACCTCGCGCGCCAGCTGTCGGTGTTTGTTAACTGGCAACTCGTCTTGGGGATTCCCAGACGATTTGTTCAGTGGGGATCGGCGTTCGTAGAACTCGGCGAGTACACAGGGACAACGATTTATACTGGTTCAGACCGCTTAATAGCGTAATACCCACTACACCATAGCCCAAAATTAACGTCGGTGGGGGGACACTAAAAATGAGGATTTAACGTTGAACTATCTGACGTTAAAGATTGGTAACGGGTTGACCGTCGTTATATCTCAATTTTACAATAGACCATCCGACGTTAATTATATTTTGCTTTAACGTCGGACGGTGGGATGCTATATCTTACTTTTAACGACCCACTGCTCGTCGCGATCCACTATCGCGTCAGATTATCACATATCGCGCCTAACCTTTTTATGTAGGCCTACATGTCAGAAAAAAATTCAGCCCGCCATTCCAGCCCGCCAAGGCGCCAGCCCATTTTCTCTCCTGCCGCTGGACAGTCGCTGGAAGCCAATCCGCTCGAAGCCTCTACGAACAAGGATTGCAGCACCCTCCTCTCCCCTGGTGCAGACCCACACCCCGCCGCCGCCGCCGCCGCCGCCAATCTATCGAAGAAAAATTGCAGCGCCCAGCCGTACGTCGACCGGCCGCCGGCCATCGGCCCCCTCGCTGGTTCCTCCTGGCCTCCTCCACGCGGTCAGTCAACGGGATAGCGGCGAACTCATCTCGGCCCCTCGCGGCGGCGACCTCAGCTCGGCCCCTCCCGGCGGCGACCTCAGCTTCGCCCACTCCCCACCGGCGCGACGACAGCATGGCCAGCGACCTCAGCTCGATGACATCTCTAGGTAGCTCGTGCGCCTACAAAGGTACGTCATTGGTATCATTTCTGTACACACCCTAACCCTAACATAACATGGCTACTTGTATTCCAATCTGATCTAGCCTAAAATTCGAGGGAGCAAGTCTCTTCAGCCCAGGCCCCCTCGCTCTTGCGCCCTCCACTAGCGACCGTGCCGGCGTGCCCCAGCTGAACTCGCGACCTCCGCCCTCCCAGCCTCCGGCGCCTGCTCCAGGCCACCAACAACGCCAGGGGCCTTCACAGCTTCGTCATCTCCTGCCGGCCAACACTGCTACCGGTGCTAGGTGCCGGCTGCCCCAGCTCCAGCATCAGTCTGTGGTGTCTACTGCTGCACATCACGGGTCATGGTAAGATCAATGTTTATTGGGATCCCGTGTTTATGTCTAGAAGCTACTATGGGAATAAATTATTTTAGTACTGCTGAAGAGAGTTAAGACCTCTGCATTGCCACGGTTCCTGCACCTTTGCATTGCCTACACCCCCACCTCGTCAATGGATTTCAGTTCAGGTTCATTTAGGAGGTGCCATCTCCCTTTGCAGTCTGCACTTGTAATTGTTGTGGTTGTATTCGCCAGATCCAAATGGCCTCCAAAGCCATCTGATTTGCTAGCTGCTAGTACTACTTGAATAATCAGGTGTCTAAGTAGTAGATTGTGAGAAGGCAGGATCTTTTCCACCAGCAAAACAAAACACTGCAAAATTACTGCAGAGGTGCAGAGCTATGAAGCCTGATGAAGAACTGAAACTGAAATGGCCTGAACGCCTGATGCCTTATGCCTTGCCTAGCAATAAATTTACCGCAACAATAGTGCCGATATAAACAACCATATTTCACTTTTTCTCTAGCAAATTTTTAGACGAACATGACACCAATGAACAACAATGAATTTTTAGATCAACATGACACCAATGAAAGCAAATTTTTATTTTTAGACCTAGACTAGGATTACACATCATTAAAATTTTGTGGACCGGATTTGGACTTTACTCTCTTTTATTTTTTTTTATTTATAGAATTTGAGATTTTTCACTTGTTCATAGTTTCACATAAATTGGCCCCCTTCATGTTTTGTCCAGGCTCTGCCACTACTATTGACATACTTTCTTTCCTAATTATACTAACTAAATCATGGATCTGTGGTTTCCTCTATCATAACCAGCAGGTTATCTTTGTGGTTGCCTGAGGTGTACAAGAAGAAGTAGCTGATTGGACCTTTGCCCGGAGACAAGCCACAACATCTATAGGCACCTCCTCGCCAAGCACTAGGAGTCAGCTCGTGGATCAGACTAAGGAGTATCAGGTAAAGCTCTCTACCACTTCACTGCAAATGTTGTTGCTTGTCTTGTATGGAAACTTATGCTAAATAAGATTGGCGATATGTATGCGCAATGCGGTTGAATTTGATGCCATGATCTGTTCTTGTGTTTATATTTTTTAATTGTTGATATTTCTAACAGCTCAAGGTCTGCAAGCCTAAAAAACCATCCCATGGAGGAACATGTGTGCTATTCTGAATTTTTTCTCATCTCCATGTCATTTAGGATGTCAGCTTGCTGCCCTTGTACATATTACACTGTCAGATGTGATTTATTAGAACCTATGGATATTAAAGTTAAGGAGTGTTGATTGTGTTCTCAGCTAGCTGCCCTTATAGGCCCTTCCATCTAGTTAAGGAGTGTTGATTATGTTCTCAACTAGCTGATTGTGCAATCAAGTAGTGAACTTAGATATTTTCTTAGAAGTAAAAATTTACTTGTGCACTATTCTCAAGTATATTGTGACTGCTGATTTTTAAAATATTCTCAAGTATATTGTGATTGTGCTGATTTTAAAATGTTCATAATATATTTCTATTATGTAGTAGCAAATAAGTTTAGAAGTGACTAGTACATTCTATAGACTACAGAGTTGATGACCCAAGATGAGTAGAGACTGTAATGTGTGTTTCATTCTGCCTCTCTTTCGACAAAAATTTTATTGTACCATCTACTTCTACCATCTAAGCCCTAGAGTGGACCAAATGCATTGTTCTAAGGCAAAGATTTTATTGTACCATCTACTTCTACCAAATGCATTCTACCATCTGATTTATATATTGAACATATGAATTTCAACTCTTCCTTTACAGGTGCTGGGAGGAAATAGCTAAAAGTAGAGTGCAACCACTAATTGGATCAAAGTGCTCATGATGATGTGTTTTGGAAATCCTAGCTATAGATGAAAACTAGAGGTGGATCGTTTTGTAAAAAGTAGAAAACTATGAGACAAATTGTGGAACTGAGTATCTCTAGTCTAGTATTTTGGCTAAAATTGTGTATTTCATCTTAGCTTTTTGTTAGCCATGAATTGTGTAAAATGGCATGACCTGTTGATGAATTTAATATAACTTGTGAGCTCTTCTGGTCCAGTTTGCATGTGCTTGATGTCTGTAATGTTTGAATGTATGACATGGTACTGCTGATTGTATGACTAACATATAAACAGTACATGATATTATATTTTAATTATGTGTATGTATATCGATGGACAGTTCGTCGTTATAGATATATAGGTGGACAACGTTACGAGGCCTTAACGACATTTTCTATGGAAGTGAGTATTAGATGATTTGTAGATAACTATCCTATCTTGTTGCTGTTAAAATTTCATAGCCATTGGCCTTACGGTTTACAAATGGCAACTGTTTTAGTGGTGAGCGTTACATGAAAAAGTGTGTTCCAGCAAATGCGCGCCACTTTTTGTGTGTCCCAGCACATTTTGCCTTTATATAATGTCAGACGGTCCGACGTTAAAAGTTGGTCTGACGTTATAAGTTTTTAGCGTCGCCACTATCAACGGCTGATATATCTGACGTTATAAGTTTATAACGTCGGACCGTAGGACATTGAAGCGGCTTATAACGACCCTCCGTCCGACGCTATATTTGGGATGTGGTGTAGTGACCTTACATCCAGTGGCGGTGTGTGCCTTGTGTTATGATTCAAGATTCAATGATAGGCGTATGCGCTTGCTTCCCCTTATATAGTCGGGTGAAGCTTAGCGCATACCGAGTCCTAGTCGGTTACAACAGAGGAGTCCTATTATAATTACAGGACTTCCTTTAGAAACTCGACTAAGTTACAAAGAGAGTCCTAATCCATGTAGACTTCGTATCATGTCTTCGGATCTCCCGTGACACCCATGACTAGTCCGAGTAATCATCTTCTGATGATGTCTCTGACATTCTGGTCCGTCAAAAGTATCATTGGAGATGCTTAGTTGGAGCAATCAAGAGATTGATCAAGAAAGAAAGCAAGCAACACCCAAAAGAGAGCAAATCATTGCAATTCAAGTGGTATTCATATATGCAAGCTATGATCAAATGAATAAGCAAGCCAACCACAACAAGATAGTGCACTTGATCATTAGTGGTTCTTAATTCATATGGGTGAAGAATGGAATTCAAATTGGCATTTATTGGTCTTCACCAAGCTATAAATGGACTTCACATTGCTATTGGAGAAACAAATTGGAATCTATGTGACTATCCTCTTCTCCAAGATAGCAAAGGTATCATTGTAATGTGCATGATCATATTCATCCCTTACTAGTATGCGGTTAGTGCATATAGTACATGCTCAATAGGATCATGCATAACAATTGAAAAGTTTAAATTCATAGCCTACCACTATTGCTTGATTGACTATATGATCTAGTGGATAGTATATGAGTTTGTTCATGAGCTAGTGAACCCAAGTACTTGATCTAGAAGATGAGCATTCAAGTGTCTAATTCAACATGAGTAAGATAACCATTGAAAGATGTGTGAAGAAGCTTACTCTAGAGCAAACCGAGTTAGATATCTTGTGCAAATTTAATAGTTCAAGTCATAAATGAGAGGCTCATGACAAGAGTTCAAGAAGAAGACAATAATGCAAATGGATATCAAGTTTAAACTTTCATTCAAGTGGTATCCTACAAGACTTCAAGTGATCCTCAACTTTAAGTGATCAAATCAAGCAAAGCATCCCTCACCAACAAGATCTCAAGTTTATCAAGTGAATGACTCATGCTAAAAGAGAAGGCGCCCCACCGATTGGTATCAAGGTCAAAGATCCTACAAGTGGCTTTCTTGCATCTTCACGGGGTATCTACAAGTAGTGTCATTCCAACATATATGGTAGTATCCATCAAAAATGAAGACTAAGTATCAACCATCTACCCTAGTGCAACCCTTTGTACCAAGAGAAGCATGCCTTTTATGGTCATTGATGACAAAGGGGGAGAAAGTGCCAAAGATATGATATGATAGGGGGAGAAAATGTGGCAATATATCAATTGTGATATGTCAAGCACAAATGGGGAGAAAAGAAGATGGACATGGATCAAGAGGGAGCAAGATTGAATAATGGAAAAAGATCAAAATTCTTGGACAAAGAAAGCACACAAGTAGGGGGAGCAAGCTCATGAACTTGGTTGATTGCATTTTCATATGTGCATATTCATGTGACTTGATTGCATAATGCATATGTTTTGCATTTGATATATATGCTTGTGTGCAATATTTGCTAGAGCTAAGACTTGGATGATGTTTTTTTTTTCCTTTATTTGGTATCTAGAGCATAGTCTTAGTGTAGCAAGTGGTAACTAGAACCTTGTTTATAATGTTGATCTCACGTGGTATATAGTTTCACTTGTTTCTAGCAAGGTTGATGCTAAGGATGATTTAAAATGTGGTATACATGTTTCAAAGGTACATTTCCATTTTGTATACCTTAACATCACTTAGTAGTGCTAACACTCCCACAAATTTCATATTTATGCATGTGTGCAAGCTTGAAACCAAACCATTTGAGCACACATGTAGGGGGAGTCAACACTACCAAGTCAGGTTGTATGGTACTTATCCAAACCTCTCATATGGTCTTAATGCTGGATAAATAACATAGAATCCAAATTATCTTAATTTCCATATCTTTGTAGATTTGTCATCAATTACCAAAAAGGGGGAGATTGAAAGGTCCTAGTTTGGTTTTGGTAATTGAGTGACAACTTTAGGTGGACTAACTGTGTTTATGTGAGATACAAAGGAGATTAGTCCACAGGTACACATGTGATGAAGGAGCTTATTGCATATGTGACATGACATAGAGTCATATGGCTAAGATGGTGAAGATCAAGGCAAGACTTGGCTTGATGGACCGGTTGCGAAGGTGAAGGGCAAGTTGGAGGCTTTGAAGTCATTGGTACCGAGTGCCGGGAGGCTTGAGCAAAGATTTGGCGCCGAAGGACTGAAGCAATGGTGAAGAGCAAGTGAGGTCAAGATCGATGGACCATGGAGGACATGTGATGATATGAAGTGGCTCATATAATTTGGTGATATAGGTTGGTGCATGTGTTGCATCAACACCAAAGGAGATGGAATGGAATGCGCAAGGCAAAGGTATAACATAGGGCATTTCATTTCACCGGTCATAGGTGTGTAGAGAAGTTGATGACCGAGTTTAGGATAGATGGCCATACTATTAAGAGGAGCAAACTTGTTTGCATATCGGTCATCTAGTGCCAGTTGAGCGATCTAACATTGAGATGTTGCTAGGATCGAGTGGCGTGGTGAGTGCAAGTGCTAATCCTTTAAAAAATGATTGTGAAAATGCTAACACACATGCACAAGGTGGTGTACACTTGGTGGTGTTGGCACATTTGCAAAGGAGAAGAAACCGGAGTTGAAAACGTGGATTTCAGGCATGACCGGACGCTGCAATAGCGACCAGACGCTGTTGCAACATGAGTTCGGTCACTATTGAAACAATGACCGGACGCTAGTGCAACATATGACCGGACGCGCCTGTACCACTGTTCACGAGAGGCAACGGTTGAAATGGAGTGATCAGACGCTAAGTGAGTCCGGTCAATAGTGACCGGACGCGTCCGATCGATGAAAAGCATCTCTGGAACCTCTCTGTTCGTGACCGGACGCACAATGCAACATTGACCAGACACTAGTGAAACATGCGTCTCATCACTAATGAAACATTGATCGGACGCTAATGCAACATTGATCGGACGCGTCCGGTCAGTACGCAGTCAGCCCATTCGAAGGGGTAACGACTAGTTGAGCCCTTGGGGCTATAAAAGGAGATGGTGGCCGGCCTTGGCTGGTGCTTAGCACCCTTGGGACTTGGTGTCCATGATTGGGGAGTGCTAGGAAGCCCTCTAACTCACTTGTGCTTACTAGTGTGCGAATCAATTATGAGTGAGTGATCGCTAGTGCGTTGCATTGAGAGATTGCATCGAGTGGCACTGGGTGTTCGTGTTGCAAGCCGGTGGTGCTTGTTACTCTTGGAGGTTGCCACCTCCTAGACGGCTTGGTGATCGAGTCTCCGTCGTGAAGCCCGCGTGAAGATTGTGCGTGGCTCCGGAGAAGGATTGTGAGGGGCATTGTGCTCGCCCCGCGTGGATCGCGAAGAGCAACTCTAGTAGAGCGTGTCATTGAGTTACCCTCACTTGTGGTTGAGT
Organism: Coix lacryma-jobi var. lacryma-jobi; assembly: GCA_009763385.1. NCBI lineage: Eukaryota > Viridiplantae > Streptophyta > Magnoliopsida > Poales > Poaceae > Coix > Coix lacryma-jobi. Next base: position 21,155,299 of record CM019826.1, read on the forward strand.
TCTTGCGGCGCCCGAGTGTCGATCTAGGTGTGGTGCCTATTAGCCACCGAACTACCAAAGTGTGTGGTCGACACAACAGGGACTAGCTTGGTGGCAACCAAGTGAACCTCGAGAGAAAAATCACCGTGTCAACTTCGTGTTCATCTTCTCGGTGGTTTGCAAACTCCATTCACTAGCTTGTATTTACTTGTTCATATACATGTGCTAGTGTAGTTGCTCTTGTAATTAGTTAGCTTGTGTAGCTTGCTAGTTACCTTCCTTGCTTGTGTAGCATAGAAGTTGATCCCATGAGTGACTAGTTGACTTGTAGTCTTGCTAGTCACATTGCTTAGTTTGTGTAGCTAAGTTGAGCTCTCTAATTTGGCTTGTGTAGCCTTGTTATTGAGCATTGCTAGTGAGTGTAGGCTTTGTGCTTTTGCTTAGTGGAATGTGTAGGAGCTCACCGATTGATTGAGTACTAGTTGCTTAGGTTTGTGTAACCTTGCCAGCTAGAATTGTTTAGGTGAGCTCTAGCTAGCCCGACACCTTAATTGCTTTGTTTAGGATCTTTTATAAGGTGCTTGAGAGTATAGATAGAGGGGTGTAGTCTTGGCTAGACCGATTGTTGTTAATTCCGCATTTGTTTCGGTTAGCTGATACGTTTAATTTTAGAAAGGACTATTCACCCCCCTCTAGTCCGCTATCTCGACCCTTCAAAACCTCCAAGAGTAACAAGCACCACCGGCTTGCAACATGAACACCTAGTGCCACTCAATGCAATCTCTCAATGCAACGCACTAGCGACCACTCACTCGCAATTGATTCGCACACTAGCAAGCACAAGTGAGTTAAAGGGCTTCCTAACACTCCCCAAGCATGGAAACCAAGTCCCAAGGGTGCTAACCACCAGCCAAGGCCAGCCACCACTTCTATTTATAGGGCCAAGCTCAAAAGAGTCATTGTCCCTTCACTGCAAACTCTGCGCAACGACCGGACGCACCCAGCCAGTGTCCAGTCAACAGATGGACGCCACCTATCCACTCCATTCAACCGCGACCACCGATCTCCAACGGCTACTTCAACTCCCACGCGAGTTGAAGTGCGACCAAACGCACCAGTCTACTGACCGGACGCATCGGTCCACTGAGTCCGGTCAACTGCAGTGCCACCCAACGGCTACTGACAAGCGACCGGACGCACCAGAGCCACAAACAACCAGACACATGGACCCCAAAATCCGATCGCGAACAGAGAGGTTCCAAAGAGGGTTTTACTCGACCAGACGCGTCCGATCGAGGCTGATTGGATGCACCCGAGTGTCCGGTCCGCCAAACCCTAGCAGCTCAGCATACGTCAGCATGACCGGACGCACCAAGCGTTGATTCCGGTCACTATTCAAGCCAGAGTCCGGTCAACACCAGAACTCGGCTGACCCCTCGACCACTGACCGGACGCGTCCGGTCACCTCTGTGACCACCAAAAAGCGCTGAAACCTGCCTCACAAGCTCACCAGGAGGGAGAGAGACTAAACACTAGTTTCTCCCACTTCTCCACAACACCTTTATCATTCTTTTTGCAAATGTGCCAACACCACCAAGTGTACACCACCTTATGCATGTGTGTTAGCATTTTCATAATCATTTTTCAAAGGATTAACACTTGCACTCACCACACCACTCGATCCTAGCAACATCGCAATGTTAGATCACTCAAGTGGCACTAGATGACTGATATGCAAACAAGTTTGCTCCTCTTAATAGTACGACCATCTATCCTAAACCCGGTCATAAACTTCTCTACACACCAATGACCGGTGAAATGAAATGCCCTACACATATACCTTTGCCTTGCGCATTCCATTCCATCTCCTTCGGTGTTGATTTCAACACATGCACCAACCTATCTCCAAATGATATGATCAACTTCATATCATCACATGGCCTCCATGGTCCATCGATCTTGACCTTACTTGCTCTTCACCATTGCTTCGGTCCTTTGGCGCCAAGTCTTCGCTCAAGCCTCCTGACACTCGGTACCAACGGCTTCAAAGCCTCCAACTTGCCCTTTACCTTCGCAATCGGTCCATCAAGCCAAGTCTTGCCTTGATCTTCACCATCTTAGCCATATGACTCCATGTCATGTCACATATGCAATAAGATCCTTCTTCACATTTGTACATGTGGACTAATCTCCTGTGTTTCTCACATAAACACAATTAGTCCACCTAAAGTTGTCACTCAATTACTGTTGACGGTATTATTATCATAGTTTTGCATTGTCAAACCCGTCAACAAAGTGTCACCTTTGGAAGGAAATGAGTTTAACATGACCTTATTTTATACAAATAACTTGGTTCCACTTGTACATGGACTTCTTAAGCATGCAGGTGAAATATCAAAGAAAGTGGGACCAAGGGAGGCACACCCTAGGGTCGCCCGACCCCTTATGTGGCTCACCAGCCTCCCAAACTAGCCATGATCCATGGGAAACAATCCAAGGTCGTTCTCCACCCTTGGATGGAGTGTGTGTTTTCTCTCAATGGCTCATATTCAGCTCACATGGATCCATGGGCCCACAAAGGAAGCAAACCGACCAACCCAAGGCCAAACCAAGCTCCACTACACTCTATGACAGGTGGGCCATGCTTCTACAAGAAGGAGGGAGTCCCCACCTACCATAGGGGGGGTCGGCCGACCCCTACATGGTGGCCTAGGGGCGTCCTCCCCCTCCACAACCATTTGCATGCCGCCATGCAAAGAAGCACATGTTGAATTAAAGAAGCACATGCTTAATTCTTCTCCACCATTGATCCGAAGGAGGTTACGATCCAAGGGTTCTCATCCATCATCACGCGGATCAATGACATGTCACATTGAGCGGTTCTCATTCATCCCCTAGGACTATAAATACCCCCTCACCCCTCTCATTCTAGACACACCACAAGGAGGAGCTCTCCACTCTCTCTCAAGATGTAGTACTAGTAGTAGTGCTTGAAGTTAGAGTGAGTCTCTGGTCTTCAGCTCTAGTCTTCCGGGAGGTCTGGTATGGTTCTAGTATTCCTTTCTTTCCTTGTAAGACTTGAGTTATTTAATATAGTTATCTTCTCTACTTTGCCTTAGTACTTCACTTTATTGCAACATCCTAGTTATGTTGTAGTGGTTGTTAGCATAGTCATAGTTATGGGATAGCGAGATAATGGTAGTATACCTTTGCGCTGGTTCACCGCCCTTAACCCGGTGCTCAAATCAGTTCCACCGGATGTCGGATTAGAGTAGTGAGATGTAGTGTAGACGTGGTGTCTAGACTATACGCTTGCCTGTGTCTGTGGCTTACTCCACGGTTTGTTTGTGGTACCTAGTAGGGGTGACAGACCTATCTAGGCTTTGATTCCACCACGTGCGGGCAAGTTATTAAAACGTAGGTCTTCTTGTGCTAGGCGGCTTAGCACCCTTCTCATCCCTTTCTGTTGCTAAGTGGCTCAGTGACCCGAAGTGCAATTGTGTATGAACTTTGATCTTGCTTGATATACCTTGTCTTGCTAAGTTAGTGAAAGTGCATTCGCCCCCAATGTGGGTTTTGGCTAACTAATGACAATCAAATTAGGGACTAACCGGTTTATAAAAGTATGTATGCAGGTGTTAGTCCTAGAAAGATTTGAAATGTTGAGATCTCATGAACAAAGCACGTTTGGATACATTTGGACATAAAAGATGCCTAGCTCAAGTGGTAGTTTAAAATTTCAATTGTAAACTTGAGTTATAGGTAAGCCGGACTATCAAGAGGGTCACAAATTATGTTGGCTAGATGTGGAGAAAAGTACTCAAATCGACTAACTATAGTTTGCTTGAGAGACACCGCACAAACACGGACACATGGAGGGTTTTCTGTGCGGGCGGTAGTACCGCCCATGGGTGGTCGGTAGTACCGCCCGTGGCTTCACCGCGCAGTGCTCAAAACAACCTCTCTGTGTTGGGTCGAATTTGGCCTAGCGGTAGTACCGCTATAGGGCCGGTACTACCGCCCCCGGTGGTACCGACCCTGGCTGGTAGCAAGTCAGTTTTGCAACCTTCTCTGTGTAGATTCAAAATGACTTGGCGGTAGTACCGCTATAGGGCCGGTACTACCGACCCTCGGTGGTACCGACCCTGGTCGGTAGAAAGGCAGATTTGCGAAGCTCTCTGTGTTGATCAAAAATGGCCTGGCGGTAGTACCGCCATAGGGCCGATACTACCGCCCCCGGTGGTACCGACCCAAGCCGGTAGTAAACCAAGTTTGCAGGGCTCTCTGGACTCGCTCAGTTTTGACTTGGCGGTAGTACCGCCATAGGGCCGGTACTACCGACCCTGGTCGGTAGTTACCGAGGAGAATAGTTCATTTTCTGCGGAGCTCTCTGTTTGTGGCCGTTTTGGCCTGGCGGTAGTACCGCCATAGGGCCGATACTACCGCCCCTCGGTGGTACCGCCCCGTGGGTGGTAGTTGACTTTAGGTCAGTTTCAGATCTGAGTGACCGTTTGTGACTGGTCAGTGACTGGTCGGTACTACCGACCATGGGTGGTCAGTACTACCGACCAGCGTCGGGACTGGGAGACTATTTATAGCCCTCCACTTGACTTTTGACCGTTAACCCACTCATTCCACTCATTCATTGCGACCTACTTTCAGACAAATCCCTCTCCAAGCATTGACTACTCCCCTCTCTCTCCCCCTTTGCTCCTAGATTCATTCCCTTGCAAGATTTGAGCTAGGGAAGTGAGATTAGAGAGCGGGAAGCTTCGATCTACGACTTGAGCACTTGGTTTCCATTTAGCCGGCTTGATTTGTGTCTTTTACTCTTGAGCTCTTTGAGCTCTAGCCGGTTAGGTGTTCTTCGTGGTAGCCCGTATTGATTCACTTGTGAGGGCTCACCGAAGCGTTTGTATTACCCCTGTGATTTCTAGTGGAGAAACTCTAGTAGCCTTTGTGGTTTCTTGAGTGAGGCTAGGAGCTGAAATAGACTCCGACCTTTGTGGTCACCTCAACAACGAGGACGTAGGCACTCCTTAGTGGATTGGCCGAACCTCGGGATAAATCGCCGTGTCCCGTGTGCTTGTTGTTGTCTCTACTTTGCATATTACTTGTGTTCGTCGTGTTCTTCCTCTCCCTATCTCTTTCTTAGGTTGAGAAGGCTCGATCCACACCGTGGTAGCAACCAAGGCTTGGTAAGGCTAGAATCGCTGTGTATCATTCTTAGGGAAGTGGGGTTCATACTTGTTTTACATTCATAGCTCACTTACATTGGATTTGTAGTTCATCCTTAGGATCCCGGTAGTGCCGTTTGTTTGTCTCGGTAGTACCGGTGTATCACACCTGGTAGTACCTACCCAAACAAACCAGTAACACCGGTTGTTGTCTAACTACATTTTCTAGTTTGTGAAGTTTCAGATTGTCAATAATCACCTATTCACCCCCCTCTAGGCTGATTAGATCCTTTCAATTGGTATCGGAGCCTAACCCTTGTGTTAGCGCTTCACCGCGTGAGGGATAATCATGTCTACCATAAGTCAAGAACAAATTGATGACATTGTCAAGAGGGTCTCCACTCAGCTGCTAGAAGATCAAGCAAAGAAACATGAAGATCAAATGCAAAAGATGAAAGATGAGTTGGAGATCATGAGGCAAGCTTTGGTCACCAAAGGCGAACCTTCCGGAAGCGGAGAAACTCCGCTACAGCCCAAAGAAGATAAGAAAAAGGAAGATGAAGAGAAAGGCAAGAGGGAGAAGGATTTCTCCAAGATGTCTTATGACTATAGCCAAATGGGCAAAGTCATTCAATTACCTAGCGTCAATCTAGGCAAACCACCCTCCTTCGACGGAATCAATTACAATGATTGGGCACACAAGATGAAGCTGCATCTTCTTGCTGCAAGAGTTTGGGAGATTGTCGAAAGTGGACCAAGTCATGTTAAAGGCGAAGAGTTCACCGAAAATGATGTGGTTGAGTTTCAACAAAATGTTCAAGCCGCATCATTGATTCTATCATGCCTTAAGCCTGAAGAAAGCAACAAGGTACATGGAATGGAGAATGCCAAGAGGATTTGGGACACTCTCAGGATATCGTATGAGGGTGATGCAAGTATGAGGAAGTGCAACATAGAGCTTCTTCAAGGAAAGATTGAGAACTTCGCTATCAAAAGAAGTGAGACCACTCAACAAATGTTTGATAGATTCATGACATTGGTCAACAAGATTAGAGCTCTTGGAGACACAAAGTGGGATGACAACTCAGCTGCAAGAAAGCTATTGAGAGCTTATAGAAAGAAGAACAAGACACTTGCATCAATCATCATGGAGAGACCCAACTATGAGAGCATGAGACCTCATGAGATGCTTGCCAAAATAAAGCATCATGAAGTCTTGGATGATGAAGCTCTAGAAGATCAAGAGGAAAGCCACAAGAAAGTGGTAGCTCTCAAGGCAAACCAAGAAGAAGGAAGCAAGGCCCAACATGATTCATCAAGTGATGAAAGCGATGATTCCGATGATGAGATTGCTCTCCTTGTGAAGAATTTCCAAAGATTCATGAAGAAGAAAATGTACAAGAAGGGCAAAGGTGGATACTTCAAGAAGTCAAAGAAGAGGACTTGTTATGAGTGTGGTGCGGACGATCATTTCATCGCTGATTGTCCACAGAAGAAGAACAAATATAGCAAGAATGATGATAAGAAGCAAAGAAGAAGAAGAGGTGGTGAAGCTCATCTTGGTGAAGAATGGTTCTCCGAAGATGACTCAAGTGATGAAGAGAAAAGCAAGAGCAAGGAAAAAGAGAAGGGAGCGGCCAACATCGCCATACACAAGACTTCTTCTCCAAGCCCCCTCCTCAACATGACTACCTCGACCACATCATCACGCTTGTTCGAGGACCTCACCGACGATGAGGATGACGTCACTCATTCTTGCTTCATGGATAAGGATGAGAAGGTATCACCTCACTCTCCTACTTGTTCTAGTGATGAATTTAGTGATGATGACATGGATGAATTTGAACTAAGTATCATAAGAAAGTTTGGTAAAAAGGGTGGACCAAAAATATTAAAATTGCTTAGTAAATTGGAAAGTCGGAATGAGAGTCTTGTCTTGCAAGGGGACTTGATCTCTCAAGAGAGAGAAAAGAACCTTGCATTGGAAGCCTCTCTTGCCGAGGAGAAGTTGAAGGTTGAGAAATTGACCGTGGAACTATCTTTAGCTAACGACTCTAACAAGAAGTTGGCTAAGGAGTGTTCCACGAGCAATGACTCAATTGCTAATCTAAAGAGTAAGATTAGCTTGGTTCAAGAGAGCCTCACAAGCTCTCAAGATAAATATCAAACTCTTGAACTAAGCTACAACACTCTTTGGAGTAGTACTTCTTCAACTACTCCTAAGGATTCCGACAACTCTAATGCTTCAACAAGTAATGGTTGCAATAGATGTTATAAAGTTGATATCAATGCTTGTGCAACTAACATTGTTGAGTTAGAGAAGAAGAGCAAAGAGATCCAACAGTTGAACATGATCTTGAGGAATGGTTGCAAGTGCAAGATGGAACAACCAAAGGATATCCTCAAGACCGCAAGACATCCATCCATCAAGGATGGGATTGGGTACAATAGGTATGGTGGCAAGGCCAATGGAAGGAAGATGGTCAAGGGGGTACCCTTTGTTAACTTTAACAAAGGGGTTCCTCTCTTTGACCTTATGAACAAGGCCAACAAGGTTGCCAACCCTAAGGCTCCACTTGCTAATGGTAAGATCAACAAGGAGAAGCAAGTGGAGGTCCCCAAGCAACAAAAGCCTATATCAAGAAGCTATACATGTGATTACGTGTGTTGTTGGGGAGAAAACGGCAAGATTGTCGTTAAGTATGTTGGTGCCCTCAAGAAGAGGGAAATTATGAGAAATGTTTGGGTGCCAAAAGCTTATGTGACTAACCCCCTAGGACCCAATCTCATTTGGGTACCTAAATCAAGAACATAATCTTGTTTTGTAGGAATATGCCTCCGGTGGGTCGAGTTGGGTGTTGGATAGTGGATGCACCAATCACATGACCGGGGCAAAAGAAATGTTCTCCTCCTTCCAACCAAGCAACGACTCATGCAACAACATTGTGTTTGGTGACAATGGTAAAGGAGAAGTGCTTGGTTTGGGTAGAATTGCTATCTCAACTGACAATTCCATATCTAATGTATTACTTGTGCATTCGTTGAGTTACAATTTGTTATCCGTTTCTCAACTTTGTGAAATGGGTTATGATTGTCTCTTTACGGATAAGGGTGTGACCGTCTCTAGAAGAAGGGATTCCTCTATTGCTTTTAAAGGCGTGTTGAAGGGAAAACTTTACCTCGTTGACTTCTCAACTAGTAAGGTAGAACCTACAACATGTCTAATGGCAAAATCTAGCATGGGTTGGCTTTGGCATCGCCAACTAGCTCATGTTGGGATGAGGAACTTGGCCCAACTTCAAAGGGAAGGGCACATCCTTGGACTAACCAATATCTCGTTTGAGAAAGATAGGATTTGCAATGCATGCCAAGCAGGAAAGCAAGTTGGAGCAAAGCATCCAATGAAGAACGTTGTATCAACCACAAGACCATTGGAGCTGCTTCACATGGACCTCATCGGACCCGTTGCTTACCAAAGCATCGGCGGTAACAAATATGGTTTCATTATTGTTGATGACTTTTCTCGTTTCACTTGGGTGTTCTTTTTAGCAGATAAAACCGAGACCCAAGGTATCTTCAAGAAGTTTGCTAGAAGGGCTCAAAATGAGTTTGAGCTCAAGATCAAGAAAGTAAGAAGCGACAATGGGACGGAGTTTAGAAACACCAACATAGAAGAGTATCTTGATGATGAAGGAATCAAGCATGAGTTCTCCATTCCATATACCCCACAACAAAATGGGGTTGTGGAAAGGAAGAATAGAACACTTGTTGAAGCCGCAAGATCTATGTTGGATGAGTACAAGACTTCCCATGGCTTTTGGGGGGAGGCTATGAACACCGCGTGTCATGCCATCAACCGCCTCTACCTCCACAAGCTAAGGGACAAGACGCCATACGAGCTTCTAACCGGTAACAAACCAAAGGTGCATTACTTTCGAGTTATTGGCTGCAAGTGTTTCATACTTAACAAGAGGGCCAAAAGTTCAAAGTTTGCACCTAAGGTACATGAAGGCTTTCTACTTGGTTATGGTACTAACGAACACGGCTACCGCGTATTCAATAATGCCACCGACACTATTGAATTAACGGTAGATATGACTTTTGATGAATCTGACAGCTCCCAAAAGGAGCAAGTTAATGATGAGCTTGTAGATGATGACTTGTCTCCATCCGAAGCAATCAAGAAGCTTGCAACCGGCGATGTGAGACCCATTAAGATTCAAGATGATGATGATGATCCAGTGCACACTCCACAAGATTCAAATGTCCATCATGTGCATTCAAATGTACATGGTGAAGCTTCCGCAACTCTGATAGATGGAGGTGCAAATGGTGGTCAAATGCAACATCAACTTGATGATCAAGCACAAGCTCAACATGAAGACCGACAAGATGATGGGGACATCCCCACATGTGACGAAGATGATGAAGATGGTCCCATCCAAAGAAGATCACTCGTGCCACATCCTAAAGTGCATCATACTATTCAACGGGATCATCCCGTTGACAACATACTGGGAGCATACATCGTGGGGTAACGACACGTTCATGTTTAGCAAATATTTGTGAACATTACTTATTTGTCTCCTCTTTGGAACCTCTTAGGGTGGACGATGCACTTGATGATCCGGATTGGGTGATGGCTATGCAAGAAGAGTTGAACAACTTCACCAGGAATAAAGTCTGGTCCTTGGTGGAAAGACCCAAGCAAAATGTGATAGGAACCAAATGGGTCTTCCGCAACAAACAAGACGAGCATGGCGTGGTAACAAGAAACAAGGCACGGTTGGTGGCTCAAGGTTTCACTCAAATCGAAGGTTTGGATTTTGGGGAAACCTATGCACCCGTAGCTAGGCTTGAGTCAATTCGTATATTACTTGCCTTTGCTACTCACCATGATTTCAAGCTATACCAAATGGACATGAAAAGTGCATTCCTCAATGGCCCCCTCTCCGAATTGGTATATGTGGAGCAACCACCGGGTTTTGAAGATCCCAAGTTTCCCAACCACGTCTACAAGCTCGACAAGGCGCTCTATGGGCTCAAGCAAGCCCCTAGAGCTTGGTATGATTGCCTTAAGGACTTCCTACTCAAAAAGGGTTTTGAGATAGGAAGGGCCGACACTACTTTATTTACTCGCAAAGTCGATAATGATATCTTTGTGTGCCAAATATATGTCGATGACATAATATTTGGTAGTACTAATGTGACTTTTTGTGAGGAATTTAGTAGGATCATGACCAAAAGGTTTGAGATGTCTATGATGGGTGAGTTGAAGTAGTTCCTTGGATTCCAAATCAAGCAACTCAAGGATGGCACGTTCATCAGTCAAACCAAGTATACAAGAGACATGCTAAAGAAGTTTGAGATGGATAAGGCCAAACCCATCAAGACCCCCATGCCTACCAATGGACATCTTGATCTAAATGAGGATGGCAAGTCAGTGGATCAAAAGGTATATCGCTCTATGATCGGTTCATTGCTTTACCTTTGTGCATTTAGGCCAGATATAATGCTTAGCGTGTGCATGTGTGCAAGATTTCAAGCTAATCCGAAAGAATGTCATATTATGGCTGTTAAAAGAATCTTTCGATACTTAGTGCACACTCCTAATCTAGGCTTGTGGTATCCCAAGGGCTCCACTTTTGATCTACTTGGCTATTCCGATTCAGACTATGCCAGTTGCAAAGTAGATCGAAAGAGCACTACCGGGACTTGCCAATTTATTGGAAGGTCTTTGGTGTCTTGGAGTTCTAAGAAACAAAATAGTGTTGCCCTATCCACCGCCGAAGCCGAGTATGTGGCGGTCGACGCTTGCTGTGCTCAACTACTTTGGATGAAGCAAACACTAAAAGACTTCGGATGTGAGGAAACCAAAATTCCACTTTTGTGTGACAATGAGAGTGCTATCAAACTAGCAAACAATCCTGTAAACCATTCTCGCACAAAACACATAGACATCCGACACCATTTCTTGAGAGACCACGAAGCCAAAGGAGATATCGCAATACGCCATGTGAGTACCGAAAAACAACTAGCCGATATCTTCACAAAGCCTTTAGATGAGTCAAGATTTTGTGCTTTGAGGAGTGAACTAAATATCATTGATTCTCGTAACGTGGCTTGATGTCTTGCACATATTTGTTTTCACCTAGAGACCTAGACAAATGCTTTGACAAATATTGTGTGTGATTTCAAAATCTATTTTCCATGCTTCTGTTATGTCCATAGCTATGTACTGCTTATATGAAATCTGGACATGATTGAAGTTTGTGTAGTATACCACACAAAGTTCTCCTAGAATAGCTCTCTGTCCGCTCTGGAAACGCGTGGTCGGTAGTACCGCCATTGGGGCGGTAGTACTGACATCGGTAGTACCGACCCCTTGGGGCAGTAGTACCGACCGTGTTCGACCCTGGTATAAATGGCCGCGGTGATTCTTTTTCAACCCTATCCGGTCAAAGTTTTTTCACCGTGGCCGCCGCCTCCTTCAGCCCGTGCAGCCGCCGCGCCCTCTCCTCCTCTTGATCTCCTTCCTCCTCCACTCAAATCCAAATCCATCCAGTGTGAAGGTGCTTTGGAGTGTGGAGATCTTTTCGGTGGTGTTCTTGAAGCCTGGAAGATCCTCCTACATCGGATTTCGGCCACTTCTTCACGAGTAGAGGTGGTACTAGGGTGTTCTTGCCCGATCTCTCAATGTTGCGGATACATGGGTGTATGCCGAGTCTCGAGTGATGAGTGATTGTCAACGGGTTTGATCGCATGTTCTTTGGCTTGTGTTGTGCAGGTGTCGAGCACAGAGACAGTGATCGAGGGCAAGGTGAAGGTCAAGTAGAGACATGCCGTGCCGATGGACCGAGAGTGGCGTAGGGCGGACGTGAGGCTTGGACTGAGGGACCGGTGGCCTGAGGATCAGCTGTGGTGGCTGGCAGCCTGGGACAGCGACGAGCGAAGACTTGCGGGACATGGTGTTGCTCGGGTCGAGGACCTGGGGACACGTGTCAGTGGACGGGGTGCACGGGCGGTGCATCCCCTCTACAGCTTCGGTTTGGTGGTAGAGCCAGAGAAAAACCATCGGGTGGATGGTTTCCAGGTTTGGGCCACAAAACCTGGGTGCTTCAGGTTTGTTGAGTTTGGGCCACAAAACTCGGGCTGAGGACGGTTTCCAGGTTTGGGCCTCAAAACCTGGGCGCTGGCGGGTTTCCTGGTTTCGGCCTCAAAACCAGGGGATGGACTTGGAGGCTGGTTTCCCGGTTTGGGCCTCAAAACCGGGGGTTGGCTGTGAAGGCTGGTTTCCCGGTTTGGGCCGCAAAACTGGGGGCGGAGTCCGTGGAAAAGGACGCAGAGCTGTGGCGGCACGTGGCGGCAATCTGTGAGGTTGCGTCGAGGCAACGCTACCTATTGTGCGGGCGTGGCCGTCGGATCACCACGTACCATGAGTTGGTCCAGAATAACCTTAGGGTTTAGCTGGTTCGCTCTGTAAGTAGTTAGGGGTAGAGTGGGAATTAGGAATAGTTAGAATTAGGATAAGTAGGGGGAGACACCCACCTCCCCATTCATCTCAGTCATTTGCTCTTTGCACTTAGGGTTTCCTGCTCTCCCAATCCTCTGCTGTAGCTAGCTGAGATCCGCAGAGAACCATACCTCTGTGTACTGGAGATTTTGAGGAAGTGAGGCCGTAATCTCACTGTTGTAGCGTGTGGTAGCCACACGGTTGCAGATCGATGACTTGATTCACGTTTTGTTCGTGTTCTTCGTTTCTCCGCGATTTTCCCATCACTCGATCTCCCTCTCTATTGCGTCTTTGCGAAATCCGTTTGAATCAACTTGTTCTTTATAGTGAGGAGATCATTTCCACCGAAGGAATTCATCTAACTCCTCATGAACAAGTAGATCGGGTTGATTTCATTTTTGTGGCGCTTTTTTGTTCATACTCCTCCCCTTTCGATTTCCCGGTGTTTGAGTTGATTTGAGCGGATGATTTCTTGGGGATAGTCTCCCAACTACCTCGTGATCATCTTCCCCAAGTTTGGGAACGTGGGATTGAGTTTTGTTTCGGATTCGAGAGGATTCGTGAGAGGGGCGACTGAAATCGCCCTCTCTGTTCATCCGCGGACAGTCCGCCACTGGGGGCGCGGACAGTCCGCGAGTCGGGGATCAGCCGAGTCAGTGGCTGTGTTCTTCGGCCGATTTGACTTTTCGTGACCGGCGGACAGTCCGCAGTTGTGAGTCGCGGACAGTCCGGGATCAGTCCAGGGGACTTCAGCAACACTGCTATTTTGCGTCTTCTGCCGGCGGACAGTCCGCCAGTGAACCGCGGACAGTCCGGCCAGGTGCGGACAGTCCGGGACCTCAGGGCCGGACAGTCCGCGAATCGGCTGAAGCCTCCGGTTTAGTGCGTTTGCTCTCCCGGCTTCTTCGCTTGGTTTCCGGACTTCTCGTTTGATCCTAGAGTTGACCAAGGAACCTCTCTAGGTATCTTTGCTACTTGTTAGCATAGGTATTTGAAGACTTCTCGACGTAGCCGTCTATCTACGTTCAGGACTTGGTTTTTGAGGGTCGAACTTGTTCCGGTGCTTTTGCCGTTTGATTCGCTATCACTTTGTGGTGCCTCGCTGTGATCCTAGGGATCATCCACCCTCTTCCAAGGGTCGTGGGCATCACGGTTTCGATCGAAGCTCTTGGGGTTGATTTTGGGACAAAAGGCCAAAGTTTTGAGAGAAATTTTTGAGCTCCCATTCACCCCCCCTCTGGTCGCCTTGCTAGTGCTTTCTCGGTCCTTCAAATGTACCTTGTTCTAGGTCGATTCCTTTGGTAGGATTGCTCTATCTAGTGTGTAGATGCTTCTAGGATGTATGTTTTGCAACTTCATGGATGATTTGTGTGATTGGATCGACGGAAACCGCACGCTGCAGTGCGGTCAGTAGTACCGACCTCTACGGGCGGTAGTACCGACCGCGCGCAGTGAGCAGTTTTCTTCCCGTTTTCGATCGTCATCTTTGCTACATCCTTTGAAGTTGTCTTTCCCCTATATCTCATATCCGTCTATGTTATCTTGTTCTAGATGTCGTATAGCCGGAGGCCCTCTCACCAGGCCGGAGATGATGAAGAGGAAGAGTATGTGGCTTTGGGGCTTGGTGATGTGCAGCAGGGAGAGCCGCAGCGCCGCAATCCCGGGCGTCGTGCCCGGGCCGGTGGGAGCAGCGAGGACGTCACTCGACAGGTGCGTGGACGTTCGTCCACGGGCCGTCGTAGTGTCGACAGTGGTAGAGGCAGAGCCAGTGGCAGTGGGGCTGGTGGCAGTGGTGCAGGTGGGAGCGGTGCAGGTGGGAGTGGTCATGCTGTTCCTCCACCTCCACCGCCTCCTGTTAGTGGTCCTCCCGGGCGCCTGCACAGCGTGATTGTGGGCGGAGTGGCTACGGGAGCTGGAGCTGAGCGGGAGGGTCGGTCCATCGATCCTCGTGTTGGACCTCCGTCTCCTCCAACATCCGGGTTGTTGCTGATCAACCGGGTGTTTCATATGCACCCTAAAGCGGGTGCCCTGATGTCTTCTCCTGCTCATCTTGGTAATACCATGGACTACTCAGACACAAAAAAGGCAAACTTGTTGAGGTTCCAGAGGATGGAAAACACTTATCTGCTTGTCAGGGATGATTCAGTAGATAGAAGGTTTTGGTCCCGCTTTCAGCAGGACTATTATGTTTCTGTCTGCTGGAAGAGTTTTTGTGCTAAGGGACATCCCCCTCTCTTTGAGCACAAGCGGCTGGTACTCCGCTCCTTGACAGACAAGGATTCGGAAGAGATTCAGGCTTTGGTGCAGAGGCTAGAGGAATGGAGGATTCTGGGGCTTATAACTGGCGAGCGCAGCTACAACCAGGAGATTATATGCCAGTTCTGGGCCACCCTATTTATTGATCAGCCGGCCCAGGTGTTGCATTGGATTACCCAGGGAGTGCACTACAGGTGTAATTTTGTCACCTTTGCCAGGCTGTTGGGTTTCAACAGTGAAGACCGTAATGCCCCTCGTTTATCTTAGATGTATGGTGGGGGGATGTATCCTGAGCATCTGGAGAACTCTGGGATTTTCATGGATGGCGCAGTGATGAACTTTAAGGTCTTTGGTTTGAAGCCTGCCTACTTCATGCTCAACAACTTGATGTGCCTTACCCTAGACCCCAAAGTTGGAGACAATGATAATTTGAGAGATGATGCTCCCAAGGTCCTTGTCCAGTTTGCTCGGCCAGATGGATGTTTTAGCATTTCACACTTTCTCTGGCAGAAGATCTCAGATGTGTACAATGACCCTCATAAGAACCTGCCTTACGCTCCATATCTTATGCATATCATTGAGCATGTGGTTGGAGCCACCTTCGAGTATGATCGAACCGTGAAGGAGTACAATGTTCGCAAGTTCTCCTCCATGAGTTCCTCGGGCAAGAATAAAGTTGATGAAGGTGGTGAGATTCCAGCTGCAGCTGCAGCTCCTGGTGAGGCTCATGGGCAGGAGCAGGCTCATGAGGCGGTGCCTCCTGCTGCCGCTCCTCCTCCGCGTCGTGAGCCGCGTAGGAGTGGCGATGTTCGCTTCACCCTCGGCAAGTTCTTCCAGTGGTGCTGCTACAAGGCCGAGCGCGACGAGCGGCATCAGCAGGAGGTGCGTGAGCACCTTGGACTTCCTCCGTGTTCACCGCTCCGACCCTTTCCAGATCCCTTCACCGAGTATGACGCTCAGCCAAGGCGCGACGATGATGATGATGATGATGATGATGACGATGGTGGCCAGCAGCAGCCGACTGGTGGTGATGAGGTCGGGATCTTCTCCTTCGACATGTATCAGCCTCTTCAGCCGCCGCCCTCGTACCAGCCTCCTCCCTACTACCCTGACTATGGCGCGAGTTCGTCCTTTCCGGGTGGATCCACATCATATCAAGGTGGTGGCGGCGGCTCCTACATGGGCTTTGCTGCCCCCGATGCCGATCCAGCTGGGAGTGGTGGCTTCCGCGACCCTTCTCCTTCGCTGGATCCTTCCGCTCCATCGTCGTCATTCCCAGGTGGTGATGTTGGCGCCAGCGCGTATTCCTCTCTCTTTGATGACTATGGTGGCTCTTCCAGTGGCTATTACTAGTTTCTTATGCTTATCTTGGCCTACCCCTTTTGGCATTTGATGACAAAGGGGGAGTGTTAGGCTTATCCTGATGTAATAGCTAGCATGTGAGAGAGAGTTAATCTTTGGGAACTAAGTGTGGTATGCTACTCTTTTATTTGTGTTGTGATGAGATGTAAAACATTTGAGCTATTTTTGTTAAATTCATGTATGTTTCATCCCCTCTATTTCTGCTCATGTCATGGATGGTGATTGTTGTTTTCGATTTATTTCATTGTTTCGTGGATCACCATGTCATGTAGACCATGCATCACAAATTGTTACATATGATGTTGTCACGCACACTTAGGCACCCCACGGATTGCAAGATTTAGGGGGAGCGCTTGCTCTTGTGTATGCAACCTTGCTTTAAGTCAAGGTTTGAAATTCATATCCAAAGCATACACTAAGGGGGAGCTCGAACTAAATTTTTTGGAATTCAAAAGCTTCAATTCTTTCTATCCTTATTGTAAGCCTAAGGTGGTTGTCATTGTAACACCTCTGGTGTTTAAGCATGTAATTAACTTGACATATCATCATTAGCATCATTAATCATCTTGATCATGATTTCATGTGTATGCATTTGCTTAGTGTATCATTTTATGTGATGTACCTCTATTGCAAAAACCCTTATTAGCCCACTTCTTCCTATAGGGGCAAAATGGTAATTTCACCTCTGTGCCTAGTTCTATGTAATTCTTGTTCAAATTTAGTGCCCTGATGTTTGCTGCTTTGATCAAAGTTCAAAAAAATCAGATTTGATTTGATTTTCCTTTTTCAAAACCCTAAAAATCCCAAATCCTGGATTTATTCCCTTTCTGATAACTTTTTCAAAATTTAAAATTTTGAGATGGTTCAAAAAGCAAAGTTGTGAATCTGACCTAGAGGAACAACTTTGGTATTTACAGATTTCCATGTTTCAATATAAAATTTGAAGTAATTTCAAATTCATTCAAATTCCAGTTTTTGTCCCCTTTTCAGTTTTAAAAATTTATTCAAAAACTATTGAGTTTCAGAAAAAGTGTATATTAGAAAAGTTGTAGGTTTTGACAAATGGAACAACTTTCATATTGGAAGATTTTCAAGTTTCAGTTCGAAATCCAAAGTAATTTTAATTTGAATCAAATTTGAAAAGTGTCCCCTTTTCTGTTTTTGAATTTAGTTCAAAAAATATTTGGAATTTGAAAATGTTCATATTGACAAAGTTGTAGATCTCATTTTTCTGAACAACTTTGGTGTTTTGAGTTTTTGTCGCACAGTTCAATTTTTGAGAGTAATTTGCAAAATACAGAAACTGGCCAAAAGTCAAACCCTAGACCCTAGCACTGTTCTTCTTCCCGTAGAGCCAGAGGGAAGGGGGGGCCCGGCCATGGCGCCGGCGCTGCGCGTGCCGCGTGCCTGGCTGCTCCCCACGTGCCACCAACCTGCCACCGCTGTTCCCCTGTTCCCTCCGCGCCCGCACGCGAGCGCTGACCCTCGCTCTCGGCCCCTACAGTGTCCAGCGCGCCGCCGCCGCGTGGCCATCGCCGGCCGAGCTTGCGCCCGAGCCCCGGCTGCACGCCAGCTTATCCGCCAGAGCGCAATCGAGTGCGCACGCCCCCGCAAACCTTACCCGCGTAACCCCAAGGTCTCTACCGTCCCATAGCCGCGGCTATATAAGCCCGCCGGAGCCCGACCTCCGCACTCCACCTCCGCCACCGTGGCCAGACCTCACCAGACGCTCCGCCTCTCCACCAGCTAGCCCTAAAGCTCCGCCTTGAGCTCGTGAAGCTTTCCCACCCTTCAATTTCACCTTCCCCGCCTCCGTTTGCCCGGCGTAACCCCATCTTCCCGATCTCCGACCGAACACCGGTGAACTCGGGTTCGTGAAATTCGCCGCCTCCGGCCATGATCATCCCTCACCGACCCCCGTGTCATGTTCCTTGGTTCCGTGCGACTCTAAACCGGCCCTTGCGGTCTCGTGTGTTGCGCAGGACCGCCGGATCGCCGGAGCGCCGCCGCTGTCGTCTTCTCCCTCGAGCGTGTCGAGCCTCACCCTCGAGAACGTGCCGAGCCTCACCCTCGAGCACAAGTCGAGCCTCACCCTCGAGCCCTGCCTCCGACCCGTGGTAAGCATCCGTGCCCCGGCCTCTGCTTCCACTCCGCTTCGCCCGAGCCCAAGCCTCGGCGAGCGCATGACCCTCCGCTTCGCCCGAGCCCACGCCTCGGCGAGCGCATGACCCTCCGCTTCGCCCGAGCCCAAGCCTCGGCGACGCATGCTCTCCGCTTCGCCCGAGTCAGGCCTCGGACGGAGGCTTACTTCTCCGTCTCGCCCGAGCCTCCGGGCCAGGCCTCGGATGAAGCTGTCGCTTCCGTCTCGACCGAGCCCGTCTCGACCGAGCCCGTCTCGACCGAGCCCCGCGCGATTCGCCCGAGCCCCGCGATTCGCCGAGCCCGGCCTAGAAAGAGCACAGTGCTCTTCTCTTTTTCTGAGAGATGTGAATAGTGTTCTATTTTCTCTTTTTTGTATGATTTTTTGTGTGCATCCAAAAATTCTGAAATTTTTGTGGTAGACTCTTTATGCTCTGGAGTATTTTATGAAAATATGAAACTTGAGTTTTGTGCAAAAATTTGAAAATGTAAAATTCCCCTTTTAATTGAAAAATGAAGGTTTTGGTATTTTTGGAGAGTGATTTATAACTCCAAAAATCATGAGACAAATTTTTGTGAGCTTCTTATGCCATGTTTAGTCTCTGGTAAAATTTTGAAGTCTTTTGGAACAAGTTGATTTTTGAGCTTTTATTTTAATTGTTAAATAGTGCCTTTTGCTAATTAATGTCTGATTTTATTTGAGCACCCTAATGACCTCCAAAAATTATGAAATTTGTTTTGCCATCTATCTACACCATAATGAACTTATGTGATTAATTTGGTAATTTTTGGAGCAACTTCATAAATGACCTTTTAAATAAATTAAGAAAATAGAAAAGATGGATTAGGGTTGGTAATAAGTGTTTGATGATGTGATCTTTGGATTGATTGATGTTCATAGACCCTACCCTTTGGTCTATGATGTTTGTGATGCTATGTTTGGTTGATGCTTAGGATAATTATAATAAGGGCTAGTTTAATCAATATTGCTTAAGGAAGAAATGGTTACCTTTTATGCTCAACCTAGATTTCAATCATGCTTTGTTTAAAAGTAATCTAGAATCAGTGGAATTGTCTTGCACCATAAGTTCATATCATCATTCTCATGAGCATTCATCATTGCATCCGTATAGTTGACGAAGAAGGACCTGAAGTCGAGGTAGCCACCGAAGGATCTGTCCCCGAGGCAACCCCGAGCTCCGACACCTACACCACCAACCCCGCGTCTGCTCTTTTTGCCATCCAAGGCAAGCCCCGGTGCATTTAACCCTTCCCTTGAATTTTATAAAATGATTTCCTTAAATGCTTTTGAGTTAAATTACTGCATTAGGTTTATAGGAGTTGTGTGCTATCCTAATTGATGCATTATCCACCTTGACCACTGAAACACCCGATACCTGCTTTTCAAAAGTATTTGAAAAATGCTTAGCAATGCTCATTGAATTAGACTTTGCAATAAAATGCCAATTTCAAAAGTGTGATCACTTAAAGAACTTTTATGGGAATTTGGCTTTACTCCCACTATTGGCTAAGTATCTGATCCGTACTTAGTCAATGGGAAGGAGAGGTTGTCCTTGCGTACGGTGCCGTCATGTTGTAGTCCGGGACTCAACAGTTGACACCGACCGGGACAGGGTTGAAAAACCGACAGGACCTGTACTCTTGGGTTAGAGTCCCGAGGTGCTTGTCGCTGGCGGAAAAATGTAGGGACCATCCGTATGGGGGCCTGCTGGTCAAGACTTGTAACTATTCACATACTACGGAAAGCTCTGGCTCCGAGAAATCCATTATTGGACCGACAACCGCGCACTGGGAGTGGAGAGATGGCGGAAGTAGCATGTACCCACGTGGGTTAGAGTCCCGGATTGGAGTGGTGTACTGTACTTCCGGGTGGCGTAGGACCGGGCCCAATCTTGGAGGAATCGTGGAAGACGAGTTGGCATATGCAAGCTTGGGTGCTACATATGCAGTGTGGATAGGGATCCTCAGCTGAGTATTATTTATCCGGATTAACGTTGCTCCTCGGTTATGGAGACTTGGTCCACTGACTGTCAACGGAGAGTGGTTCTCAACTAGGAATGTTTTTGAAATGTAAAATGAATCATGAATGATGAAGAATTGAGGAAATACTGAATCTTTCAAAATAAAATAAGATTTACAAAAATGCTTTTCTGCAAAATACTTGATCTTGCTTAAGCCTTACCTTGACTACCCTAAGCCTTCATTCCTGAGTCTTCTCCCTTTTTCTTTAGTCGGGTAAGTCTTGTTGAGTACCTTTGTACTCAGGGTTTTATTACCCATGTTGCAGGTATGGCAGATTCCTCAGTATGCCTTGGACCCTGCTGTGTGACTGTTGTTCAGGAAGAGGCCGATGAGGCCGATGAGTGATTATTCACCCTCGGGCTGGGTGAAGTATCTTTACCTTCAGTTGATGTCATATGCTACTCTGCCAACTCTATCTATTTGAACTATGGTCTGTAATAACTTCACTTTAATTTTATGTTGAACCCTGGTTTGTAAAACTATTGTTATCTAAGTCTTCCGCTATTTACTCCGATGTTATTTGTCAAAATGTTCAAGAGATTGTAACTGAATTGTGAGATGATCCTGCGGACATCGGGCACTGATGTAGCCCAGTAGCGGAACCGGTCTTAATCTCTTGGCTGTACGGATCGACTGTCATGTTGACGGTGATCAGTGGGCCATGGGATTAGAGCCGTTACGTTACAGTCATCAATTAAGAAAAAGGGGGAGTTTGAAAGTGCATTCGCCCCCAATGTGGGTTTTGGCTAATTAATGACAATCAAATTAGGGACTAACCGGTTTATAAAAGTATGTATGCAGGTGTTAGTCCTAGAAAGATTTGAAATGTTGAGATCTCGTGAACAAAGCACGTTTGGATACATTTGGACATAAAAGATGCCTAGCTCAAGTGGTAGTTTAAAATTTCAATTTTAAACTTGAGTTATAGGTAAGCCGGACTATCAAGAGGGTCACAAATTATGTTGGCTAGATGTGGAGAAAAGTGCTCAAATCGACTAACTATAGTTTGCTTGAGAGACACCGCACAAACACGGACACATGGAGGGTTTTCTGTGCGGGCGGTAGTACCGCCCATGGGTGGTCGGTAGTACCGCCCGTGGCTTCACCGCGCAGTGCTCAAAACAACCTCTCTGTGTTGGGTCGAATTTGGCCTAGCGGTAGTACCGCTATAGGGCCGGTACTACCGCCCCCGGTGGTACCGACCCTAGCCGGTAGCAAGTCAGTTTTGCAACCTTCTCTGTGTAGATTCAAAATGACTTGGCGGTAGTACCGCTATAGGGCCGGCACTACCGACCCTCGGTGGTACCGACCCTGGTTGGTAGAAAGGCAGATTTGCGAAGCTCTCTGTGTTGATCAAAAATGGCCTGGCGGTAGTACCGCCATAGGGCCGGTACTACCGCCCCCGGTGGTACCGACCCAAGCCAGTAGTAAACCAAGTTTGCAGGGCTCTCTGGACTCGCTCAGTTTTGACTTGGCGGTAGTACCGCCATAGGGCCGGTACTACCGACCTTGGTCGGTAGTACCACCATAGGGCCGGTACTACCGACCCTGGTCGGTAGTTACCGAGGAGCCTAGTTCATTTTCTGCGGAGCTCTCTGTTCGTGGCCGTTTTGGCCTGGCGGTACTACCGCCCCTCGGTGGTACCGCCCCACGGGCGGTAGTTGACTTTAGGTCAGTTTCATATCTGAGTGACGGTTTGTGACTGGTCAATGACTGGTCGGTACTACCGACCATGGGTGGTTGGTACTACCGACCAGCCTCGGGACTGGGGGACTATTTATAGCCCTCCACTTGACTTTTGACCGTTAACCCACTCATTCCACTCATTCATTGCGACCTACTTTCAGACAAAGCCCTCTCCAAGCATGGACTACTCCCCTCTCTCTCCCCCTTTGCTCCTAGATTCATTCCCTTGCAAGATTTGAGCTAGGGAAGTGAGATTAGAGAGCGGGAAGCTTCGATCTACGACTTGAGCACTTGGTTTCCGTTTAGCCGGCTTGATTTGTGTCTTTTACTCTTGAGCTCTTTGAGCTCTAGCCGGTTAGGTGTTCTTCGTGGTAGCCCGTATTGATTCACTTGTGAGGGCTCCCCGAAGCATTTGTATTACCCCTGTGATTTCTAGTGGAGAAACTCTAGTAGCCTTTGTGGTTGCTTGAGTGAGGCTAGGAGGTGAAATAGACTCTGACCTTTGTGGTCACCTCAACAACGAGGACGTAGGCACTCCTTAGTGGATTGGCCGAACCTCGGGATAAATCGCCGTGTCCCGTGTGCTTGTTGTTGTCTCTACTTTGCATATTACTTGTGTTCGTCGTGTTCTTCCTCTCCCTATCTCTTTCTTAGGTTGAGAAGGCTCGATCCACACCGTGGTAAGCAACCAAGGCTTGGTAAGGCTAGAATCGCTGTGTATCATTCTTAGGGAAGTGGGGTTCATACTTGTTTTACATTCATAGCTCACTTACATTGGATTTGTAGTTCATCCTTAGGATCCCGGTAGTGCCGTTTGTTTGTGTCGGTAGTACCGGTGTATCACACCCGGTAGTACCTACCCAAACAAACCGGTAACACCGGTTGTTGTCTAACTACATTTTCTAGTTTGTGAAGTTTCAGATTGTCAATAATCACCTATCCACCCCCCTCTAGGCTGATTAGATCCTTTCAGTTAGAACCATGCAAGTAGAGATAGATCTCTTGAACCTTAGGCTTGCTTGTTGTTCTCCTCGCTCGCTAGACTAGTCTTTTATCTTTGGGGCTTCTCCTGTGTGTGTCACTGCTCTTATCATATACATCACTTACCCCCACTCTGGTTTAGTTGGTATATTAGTTAGTGGATACATGATAGTTAGTTATCACATTCTTTAAGCATTGCTTCCCTGTGGATAAATACGATACCCTGGAATACTCCTGGGTGAAATTCTACAATAGTGTGTTCTGTGCGCTTGCGGAATTATCCAATAGACATAAGAAATACCAACAAACATTTCTAGCACCCTTGCTTGGGATAGATTCAAACTCTATTCTTAGTAGCGATGCTAAGAAGTGTCAACAAGCATTTCTGGCGTTGTTGCCGGGGAAGTGATTGGCAAAAGATTTTGATACTAACTCTGATGTCTACTAATCTATGTTACCACTAGCTATTATGGGATTACCATTGTTAATTGAGTGTGGAATAAATAGGACAAAGACCATCTTGACCTTCTGGTGTTTTTCCACAAGAAAAAAAGATAAAAATCGTCAAAGAGCCAAGGGTGCCTGATCATTCATGAACCATCAACACCTTGGCCTTGCCATCTCACAGGTGAGTACATGTATACATTCTAACCCTGTGTAGAAATGAAGAGAAGGTCACCGTCAAAGACAAAATGATATCATCATGTGACTGAACAAAAGCACTCGCAATCATGTCTCAGATTGTTGGAGTCTTTCAAGGTATGTGAGACCCTGCCAACAGGCAACCTTGAGTTATCTTTTTATTTATTTCATACCATTGCATGTTTGCTCGAATCATCATATATTTCTATTGCTTTCTCTAGTTAACCCTAGAAATTCTTGCATATCATCTATTTGATTAAGATTTCCTTTCCAAACCTTGACATGTTTGTTCAATTGCATTTATACACCTCATTTGCATTTTTGCATCAAAAAATATAAAAAGAAAAAAAATGATGCTATGTTTCACCTTTCATGCATTCTTCTTTGTTTCAAACATTATGGTGTAATCTTTCACTACTACGGATGTGATCATCAGTGACATAGTTCTTTCGTCATTGTAGATGAGCAAATCGTCACCAAGTTTAATCTGTGACGATTTTGTGACGAAAACTATATCGTCATTGGGGTCGCGTCACATTTGTTCTATTGTGACAAAATGTTAATTTTCGTCACAGATGTGCTTTCGTTTTGTGACGAAATGGATGTGGTCACGGATGTGATACCATTCTGTGACGATCGGGTTTGGTCAAGGATGGGTCCAGGTCTTCGTCATAATCCACCGTCTGACCTCGCGCCGTAACGACGTCGTTAATGGTGTTTGTAACCTGTGACGGCCCGTTTTGGTCACAGATTGAACTCTGTTTTCGTCATAATGGTCCGTTTGGAAGCCCCGACGACGCTTGCCACGTAGGATGCTGACATGGCTGATGACGTCATCGATGATGTGTCACGTGACGTGGTGATGACGTCATCGATGACGTGTCACGTGACGTGGCGATGACGTCATCGATGACGTGTCACGCGACGTGGCGATGACGTCATAGCTAGCCCGGCTGCTGCCTTTGTTGCCACGTGGACGAATCATATTCTGCCACGTGGCTTGGTTTGATTGGTTCTTATTTTGTCATAGATTGCGGTTTGAAATCGTCAGTGAAGATGAAAGAGTTTGGTCATAGATGGCTACTTGAAATCGTCACTGAAGATGACACAGTTTTGGTCACATATTGTGATTTGTAATCGTCACTGAAGATGACACAGTTTTGGTCACATATTATGATTTGTAATCGTCACTGAAGATGACACAGTTTTGGTCACATATTGCGATTTGTAATCGTCACTGAAGACGCCATCATTTTCGTCAGAGAAAATGCAGATAATAATTTAATTGCAATTTGGAAATGATACTAGAAAGACCAAACAATTCCATACTTAATAAAACAACATTCCAACGAGCATACAGCTCAGTTCACATCAACACCAACATTACAGCATATAATTAAAAGTTGCCAACCAACATTACAGCATTTAATGTATATGTTGCCAACCACAAGCAACTTAAGTTTGACTTCCCAAAATGAACAACCCAAACACATGAGCACTGACCACGAGCCCTCATGTCGACGAAGAAGGATTACCAAGCAAGGATAACATCTTCTTGATCAGTGCATTGGTCTCCTCCATCTCCTTGCTGTTCTTCTCGGTCAGCATCTTGTACTCCTGCATCTCTTTTTGTGTCCTCGCTAGCTTTTCTTCAGCTTCTTCACTTTTCTTCTTGAGCTCATCGAGTTCACCTTGAACAACAGCCGCCGCTTCAGCTGCAAGTTGTTCCCGAAGCTCGCTTTCATGTGACTTGGAGGATGTCGGTGTTTTCATGCCAACACTCTTCAGGAAATGATTTGAGCTGGTCTGGGAGAGCACCTTGGACACGAGCTCCACACTTGATGGTTCCATCCCATCTTCATCAACAGGTTCAGCCCTCAAAGCTTCCATATCAAGCTAAAATATCATGGACAGAAAATAGTTAGATGTTCATGCTACTTACGAACAACAAGATGAGAGTTGTTACTTATTGCAATAATTTGAGGAAGACATGTCACAGAAGATGAACATAGCAAGCAAAGGAACTTACAAGTGCTTCTCTTGCAGCTTGACTGAGGCCACGTTTGGAGCTGGTATGGCAGGTCTCAAAGGCCTCCACCGCATCTAGTTCTTCATTTAGATCTATGCTGGGTTCTTCTCTATTTCTCTTCTTCTGTTTCATGGATAAACAATCACAACAAAAATTGACTCAGATTACATGCAAGAGAATTTGATATGTTCAAATGTGTATGGAGACTAGTACAAGGTACTTTGAGCTTACATATTCATGCAAGTGTGTCACATAGGAGCGAGAACCCGTAGCCTGATGATACTTGACTTTACTGCGGTTCTGCTTGTTCTTTTCATACGTTTCCTACAAGAGAATTAACATGTCAGATGAGATTATAGGTTCAATAAGAGAAGAGTCTTTGCAAAATGATTGTGAAAGAAGCATATATGGTAAGATATCCATACCATGTTCTTTGGATCAGACCACTTTGCAACTAGTGCCCTCCACTGTTCATCAGACATGTAAGAAACAGGTGAAGTTGTCCTAATCTCATTTGCAGGAACACCATTGAAGTATTTCTGCTTCAACTGATAACGCATTTGTTTTACCGTAGAGCGCATCATATCTGTGCAAGCTTCTTGTGTTGGCCCGTTTTTTGTGTTAATTGTCAAGCGTCCCTAGGTAAATTATAGTTCCATAGTTAGTTAGTAAATTCAGGTTAATCATGTATACAAATTAACCATAAAAACAATAATGCACTTACATTTAGCTGATTTACAAAACTCTTGTAGTATTTCTCGTCTTTCTTGTAATCTTTCCAATGAGGTAGGACAGGCATGTTTTCCCGAACAATGATGCCAGCCTCTGATGCAAACTTGGCAGCTTGAACAGGTTCATGAGGCCTTCTATTGCCTTCATCAACAAGTATGGGCAATCTCCTTCCCATAGCTTTAGTCATCTTGTCCAGCTGTTTTCCCTTAGTTGGTTGCCTAGGTCTCCTGTAGTTTGTTCACCTCCAGTTTGTTCACCTCCATCTACATTGCCTTCATCAGCACCTGTAGTGTCAAGATCAGCAGCTCCACTGTCTTCCTCTGGAGGTAGTCTCTCATGATCACTAGGTCGAGGTGTAGTAAACCTGTCTGATATGTCATCATAACCATCTGTAGGAGCCTCTACATTGTCCCCATTTGTATCTGCACTATTAAGCCTTTTTGTTGATCTTGTTTGGGCTCCAGAATGCTGCACCTGTGATTCTTCAGATGCCCTCACTCTCTTGCTCCTAGTTCCTGGAGCCATGTTAGGATCTCTCTTCTTAGAAGCGAGGGTTTTCCTTCTAGCACTTGGAGGATACTGTAAAAAAAGTCAGCCATGTGCAATATTAAGCAAGACGATATATTAATTACAGGTATGAAAAAAACATGATGAATCTGAAAGTAGGATCATATATTATAGATGAGATTGAAAACATTCAAATGCAATTCAAATACTCCCCATCCACTACTTGGAAGGTTAAAGAAGCACCTTAATTGCCAGGGGTTCTGGATGCTCTTCAGATTCAGTGTCGTCATCATCACTATCTCCTTGATCATCTTCGCCAAGGAGATACTCTGATGAATCCGAATCTGAACTATTGGTTTTCTTGTTTGTTGTTTTTCCCCTTTGTTGATGCAGGTTTGTGGTAAAGAATTATTAAAACTGGCACATAGATTGTGCAGTCCCAATTCTTCCATCCTCTTTAAATTATTCGCCACATGTCTATCTCGGTTTCCTCTCATAATCGGTTATTGGAGGTTGTATTACTTGCAACATAGCACAATGTGTGTATTAGTTCATGTGAAGGAGATTACTAAGAACTAGGAGGTAATACTAATTGGCACAGAGAAAGAGGTAAGAGCAAGTATTGCCTACTATAGAGCAAATAGAAAAGAGGTGATAGGTTATAGATTAGAGCGAAGAAAGACTAGAGGTGATATGTTCCATAACAGTAGTTCATGGATTACTACATTGAAGTGAGATTGGGGGCATATATATTTCACATCTGTATATACATTATTAAATTGCAAGGCGTATGGAAAGCTGAAGGCAGTACCAACTTAAAAGCCCATGCATACAGGTGGATACCTTCTTCTTGTGCAGGTTGCTTATTCCGTTGCCCCCTAGTTGCCACCATCGAGTCGTCAAAGGGGAAGCAGAGCTGCTGCGGTGAACCCTAGTCGACGACAAAGCAGATCCAGTGAAAAGTCCACGGCGATGACCTAAATCCTGCGATGGTTAGGGTTAGGTCGTTGCGAGCGAAGTAGTCAGCGACGACGCAGCTCGTCGTCGGCTGTGGTCCCCCCGGGGGTGGCGGTTTGGTGGGGGTGGAATTTAGGTGGAAAGGGGGAGGAACAGCTCATTGACGACGGTTGTGTTCCGTCTTGGCGATGAGTACCTGGTCGTCGTGGTCGAGGAAGCAGCTCGTCGACGGCGGTTGAGTCCAGGCGGCGGCGGCTAGGGTAGAAGAAATGGGGGATGGGGGGAATGAATTAATAAGGGGATAAATATGTGATTAGTGGCGGGATCAATTTTTCGGGACGACGCCCTGTTTTGGCGCTCTTATTTTTCGGCCACAAGCTGGGGTATGTCGTCATTAAACTAACCGCATCGAAAGGTTATCGAAATTATTTGAATAGCACAGTGGTAAGGACAGGCTGATTTTGGTGCATTGGTCACGGGTTCGAATCCTTTAAAAGGGCATTTTTTGTTTTTTCTAAATTTTTGTGATCTTCACTAGTTTTGTTTTCTTATTGATCTTTGAATATATTTTGGTACAATTTTTTTTGAGTTTTAGCACTGACATGTTTTGGTGTATGGTCATCCCAAAAAAGATTCAAATAAATGATTCGGAGAAAGTGGTACTTCATATTTCCCAGAAGGATGAACATCTCTCACTTAGTAACAAGGTATGTGTGATGTGCATCACAACTTTCTCAGAATCAGTTGAAACTTTTTTTGTCAACACTATACACCTAAATGAGGTGTCCATGCAAGTTTTGAGTTTTTTGTAGGTAGCTTAGGATATTTTACCATTTATCTATGGGAAAATCAACAAATAATTACAGTAATAGGTAAACTTGGTCTGAAATTGAACAAATGCACACACCATCATGGGACACCTACATAAGCATCCCAAAATTTTTTTGAATGATTTGGTGAAAGTTGTACTACACATCCCCAAACGGATGAGCATCTCTCACTTACTCACATGGTCATGCGTAAGAGATGTGTGCCTTTCTAATCATATGCATCACAACTTTCTCAGAATCAGTTGAAACTTTTTTGTCAACATTACACACACCTAAATGAGGTGTCCATGCAAGTTTTGAGTTTTTTGTAGGTAGCTTAGGATATTTTACCATTTATCCTTGGGAAAATCAACAAAAATTACTTTAGGGACGGAGGGAGTACTCAGTGGGACCTACTCGGTGTGACCTCCATATTAAGCACGGCGGCCTACTCGGTGTGGTTTTCTTGGCTTTTTTAGTCTCTTCTTCTTCCACAGTCGGCGGGTCTCTTCTTCTTCCAGAGTCGGTGAGGCGAGGGACAGTTTGAAGGCGGATTGCGTGGCGGCGAGCTTGGAGATGGAGCGCGGAACCCGTGGCGACGGCGGCGAGGGCCGCACTGGCTGGAAGAGGCGCCCTCACGATGCGGAGGAGGTGGTGAAGAAGCCGAGGCGCCACACCAACTCTTCCTTGGGTGGCGGCTCGTCCTATGCTGATTCCATGGAGTCGGCGTTCACCTTCCCACGCCCAGCCGCCGGCAAGGAGAAGACGGTCATCGGCGAGGACAAGGTATGCTCCACCGCGGTCGCGCCCAATCCGAAGGGGCTAGGTTTATTTCTGGATTCAAAAAATTACCATTGTTAATTAGGTTCATTAGGGTTGAAATTGAGATTATGGGTTCATATATAGATCATATTTTTGGCCTGCTGATTTAAGTTTTTGCTAACATTATTGAAGTGATTATTAGTGTTGTAAATTATTTATGCATTAATGATCATATGTTTGGCCTACATGCATTGTTCTTTTAATTAAAGTTTTGCCTTATCTATATGTTTACAGCCCTGATGCTTTAATTGATTAGATTAAAATCAAATAAATTGAAATGAAGATTGCTGTTGTACATGCTTTGAGAGGTTATTAGTAAAAAAGTAAAAAAAAGTGAAATGGGTTTTCATATATGTTTGTTTGTCCAGTTTAGACGTATTTACTTTTTGTTTATCACAAGTTTGTTGCATTAGAAAATCTGATAATTCAACATATCATCAATGTTAGTTTTGCATGGTCAGGTTTAGTTTGTTGTCAGGTTTCACAATTTTGTTGGTAATCCGAAGTTTACTGTTTATTATGGGTTGCTATATATATGGATCATATGTTTGGCCTACTGATTTAAGTTTTTGCTAATATTATTGTAGTGATTATTAGTGTTGTCAATTATTTATGCATTAATGATCATATCTTTGGCCTACATGCATTGTCCTTTTAATTAATGTTTTGCCTTAACTATATGTTTACAGCCTTGATGCTTCAATTGTTTTTGTTAAAATCAAATAAATTGAAATGAAGATTGTTGTTGTACATGCTTTGAGAGGTTATCAGTAAAAAAATAAAATAGTGAAAAAATAAAATAGTGAAATGAGTTTGTCTATATATGTTTGTTTGTCACAAGTTTTTTGCATTAGAAATTCTGATAATTCAACATATCATTAATGATCATATGTTTAGTCTACATGCATTGTTTGTTTAATTAAAGTTTTGCATGGTCAGATTTAATTGTTTATCAATGTTTGTTGCATATGATCAATTATAGGAGCCGGAAGAAGAAGATTCAGAAGCAACTTTCCGCTTCTGGGCTGAAACTGCAAAAGAACAGCTGCAAGAAGACATTGTGGATGTCTTTGAGAAGATGAAGAAAGACCTGCAGACTGGTCAAGACAGTAACACTTCTGTGACAAGATTCAGCAGGAGTGAACAAAAAATTGATCATTCGATGGACCAGTTGTGGATGAGGCTGCTTTGGGATTACGATTGGTATGGACAGTTTTGGGATTATGATGGAGCAGATTGATCTTGTATCTAGCAGTAGTAGACTTAGAATCTGGACTAGTGGACTGTGGTGGTGCTTTTGGAACAAACACTATAACTATATAGATGTTAGTACTTTGTAAATATATAATTAAGTCCTGGTACCTTTTAAATATGTGTGTGCTAGTTATATATGGTGCTATATATTTTGTGGATTTTGTGTGTCTCCAATCATTTCTGAGTATGCGTGTGCTGGATGCAGACCTGGTACCTGTGTAAATATGTGAGCATACATGTGTGTTTTTTGATAGGATTCACATAAGCTCCAATGAATTATATGACAGTGGTGAGCATATCTTATGGTCTGATGATTGTATGTGCATGACTCATGTCACTCTTTATTGCTCGTAATTTTTTGTTAATGAAACAGAGTGTTTTGAGATCTTGCACGTTATTGGTAGTCCAGGATGACAAATTAATGCTCATTTACATCTGTGTTCTATTACTTAAACAAAAAAATCATCTTGCCATGGTCTTACTCAATGACGCCTGGATCCAATGATGATGGGGCCCATGATTCAGTGACACGTCTCCCTTTACATGCATGAGTGAAGGGTCGGCGCAGTCTTCCCCACCCACCCCACATCTCGCCCCTTCAACGCGCCTGTCACCCCAATCTATCGCATCAACGCTCCCGTCTCGCTCTCGTCGCATCGCTTTCCTCCACCGCGACCATGGTTTGCGAAACCCGCTCCCGAACCTACTCCTCCTTGGCTCCACAGCCTCCCCTCCTCCTGCCGCCGCCGCCATTGATGCGCCGCTTAAACAGCAGCACCACTCGGCTAAGCAAAAGCGTGACAGCAGCGGAAGGTTCATCGCCGCCGCTGGGACCATGATCGTGCGACCGAGGAGGAGGACGACGACGGCGATACGCACTCGCATTGAGGCAGAAGAGGCGCCCGAAGTCGAAGCCGATGCGCCATACCAAATTCCCCCACCGCTTCCACTGGACCAGGTTAGGGTTCGAAACTTATTGGGGTTGGGATTTTCTGTGTGGTTTGGGAGATAGATTATTGTTTTTTGACCCTAGATTAATGTTATGTGGTTTCGATCTGAGATAAATGTAGTGTGGTTTCGATCTGTGTGGTTTTGCATGCTAATTTAGCACTTATTGCAATCATTAGAGCACCTCCAAGAAACTAGGGAGTTGGCACTTATTGCAATCCTTATATTTATTTTGGGAGTTGGCAAACACTATTATTTGGGAAACAAAATATAAGAAACTGTTGGAGATGCTCTTACTGACTATACATAGTCTTAAGTGGAATCCAAGTCTACTAATGAAGCTGATTGCTGACTTTATTTCATTACTGACACTGATTTTGTTAATGAAGGCTCCTGATGTTCATCCACACGTGTTTGTGATCAGTGACAAAGTTTCACTGCATTGCACGCTTAGCCATGACAGCGATGAGGAGACGGGACAATGGCCGATGGCCCACAAAAAGGAGGTGTGTATTATCTAACCCGAACCTAATAAGTTTCCTAATTTCAATTATATATATGCTAACTTGCCCCACTATGAATTTCAATTACAGATCAGGAAAAAGGCCGAGAACCTTCGTGTCCTCCTGAAGCGCAGATACTTCCACTGATTTGGATTGAAGCCAGCAGCAGTGATGTATTTTGGTGTAGTTGAATAACATGGACGTAATTGTACAAAGTTGGATGTATGAACTTAAGTCTCACTTGGTGATGTATGTAAGAACACAATAGCAGTAATGTTTATATATGCAGTGATCTTTATATACGGTATTGCCTGTGATGTTTTGGTTTGTTTCCAAGTGATCTTATATATACAGTTATATATGCATACTACAAGTCATCATCTTCATCATCTATGGACATGACATCATTGTTGTCATCGCCACCATCACTAAAGTATTACAGCACAGCACCCTGTATCATCCTCTCATCCGCTCAACATTAATAACAGCTTCCTTCTTGTTTCTTATAAGTTGTTGTAAATTGCCTTCAACTATAGTCGCTTCTCCACCTTCAACAGTGTGCATAACCTCATTATCATCACCTTCTTCCACTACATGCTCAGTGTCAGAACAATAATCGTCCTGATGCACATCATGACTGCCCTATTCTGTTTCAACAACCACATCATAAATATTCCTATGTTCAAATTTCTGCACAACTCGCCAATCTGTACAATGTGGAGTTGTATCTTGCAGGTAAAATATCATTTTTGCTTGCTCTCCAAGATGAAAGGATCAGTCTTGTACCAAAATGACTGAACATTGATGGACTTGAAATATTTGTCATCTCGAAGGCCCACAGTCTTGCCTACTTGGTTGTACCAATCGCATCGAAATAGATCACGGACCGACGAACTTCATAATTTGAGGGATATAGCAACTCAATAACCTCTTTAAGGACACCATAAAAAATCATGGTCTTTCCAGCATGTGAACCTGCAGTCATTACACCACCACTGTTTTGTGTCTGCAAGAACTTCTCACGATCCGCAGTGCTATACCGCACTCCATTAATCTTGCAACCTGCACTAATCTTAACTCGCCGAACTGGACCACATCATGCCAGTGCCCACAGTCTTCGCTAACCGATTCTGGATTCTCATGCGCTTGTTCTCAAGCTGGTGGAACGAAAATACAAAATGATTTGAGGTAAACCATTATATGCCTATAAACAAAATGATGAGTGACTTACAGGGACTTAAACCATTTGCACAAATCCCCTGTTCGACCATTCGATCTACTTTATTTGATGTGCACCTGTGCAGTAGCTCCTCCCTGTACATGTTGTAGGAAAAAAATGATTCGTAAGAATAATTTCAAATTTAATAAAACAGAAACTAAGTCTTAGACATACTTACTCAAAATTCCTCTGCTCTTCAGCATTATTAGCACATACCAAAACTAGCTTATTCATGACAGCATCTTCAATGTACTCGGTCCTATTAGCTCCAACAAGAGTAGCACCATGCTTAAAAACAGATATGTCATTAGGCAATGGCATCTCTGTACACTATCGTCCTCCTGGTTAAATTTAGTGTCAACATCCTCCATGTACCTAGAACAAAAGGTCAATGTGTCACTTGCCATATATGCCTCAGCAATTGATCCTTCCGGCCTAGCCCTGTTCCTTACAAAATTCTTCAAAGTGCCTAATCGCTTTCTATTGGGTACATCCATCCATACTGAACAGGTCCTCTAAGCAGTGCCTCATCGGGAAGGTGGACACACAAGTGCACCATGACATCAAAGAAGGCAGGGTAAAGATTTCTCAAGCTTGCATAGGATCAATGGAATTTCTCCTTTCAGTCGTTTCACAACATCTATCCTTAGATTTCTACTGCATAATTCCCTGAAGAAGGTCCCCAGCTCTGCAATTGCTTCATATACATCCCTCCTCACTAGTACTCTAAGGCCAAGCAGGTATGATTCTTTGCAGGAGTATGTGGCAAGAATGTGTCTTCAGCCAACCAACCACCCTGGAACCATCTTCACTTATGTATCTTGCTAGGTTAGCCGCATATCCATCAGGAAACTTCATACCTTTGAGAAACTTGCAAAACTCGACTTTTTGATCCTTCCCCAAAACATATGGAGCAGGTGGAGCCCTACAGATTGAGTTGCCATCCTTCTGCAAGTGCAATTCATGTCGTATGCCCATATAATACAAATCTAGCCTAGCATTTTGTGTGTCCTGGGACTTTCCTAGTATATTGAGTAATGTGCCAAGAATATTTTCAATATATTCTTCTCTATGTGCATCACGTCGAGATTATGTGGAAGCTTCAAATGTTCCCAATATGGCAATCTCCACAATGCACTTTTGCGCTAAAAATCTTTGGACCGTCACTGCGCTTCCTTTTATTTCCAGTAATCTAAGGTTGCTTCCTGGCCTGATATCTTTCACCTTCTCTAGCTCTTGTAGGACCTCCTCCACAGTAAACTTGCCAGGCTGATCTTTCTTTTCACGCTTACCATCGAAAGCCAAGCTGTTCCGCCATGGTGTGTCATTTTAAGGTAACGACGATGTCCGATGTAGCATATCTTGTTCCTTATTCCCCGAGACAACGGATCCTTGTCACAATGAATACATGCATAATACCCTTTTGTTGTTCACCCAGATAACGTGCCCAGTGCTGGATAATCATGTATACACCACAGCACAGCGCGCGAAGCTTGAACTTCTTACCTGTACATGCATCTAAGGTACTGACACCCTTCCATAGCTCGAGCAGTTCTTCGATTAGGGGCTCAAGGAACAAATCAAAATCCTTTCCTGGAGATCTTGGACCTGGGATGAGTAAAGACATAAAGCAGTTTGCTGGATTTATGCATTCCCATGGTGGGAGATTCAGCGGTGTCAAAAGCACTGGCCACATACTGTACTGTGTACTCATGTTGCCAAATGGATTGAATTCGTCGGTAGCTAAGGCAAGCCTCAGGTTCCTCGGATCATTTGCATAAGCTGGTTCCCTCCTGTCGAAGTCCTTCCATGCTTCCCCATCAGCTGGATGGCTCATCACATTGGCGACTGGCTTCCTCACTTTCTTGTGCCACTGTGTTTCCTTCGAAGTTCGTTTCGAAGCATAAATTCTTTTCAACCTTGGCAAGAGTGGAAAATGCCTCAAAACCTTATGTGGAACCCTCTTCGTCCCTGTTTGTCTTTCCATCTAGACTCCTTGCATACTGGGCACTCATCCTTTTCAGCATAATCCTTACGAAACAACACACAATTGTTCTTGCACACATGGATGTTTTCGAATGCAAGGCCCAATTCTTTAAGATATTTCTTGGCCTCGTCATATGATTTGGCAACTCACTCTGAGGGTATGCATCTGACATCAGCTTCATCATTGCGGTAAATGTTGTATTGGTGATTCGATAACGAGACTTCATAAACAACATCCTCACCATAAAGGAAAACTTGGCATCTGCGGCTTCTTCGCATCTTCAAGAACTCTTGCAAAACTTGGCTTTTCTCCATCAGCCTCTGCGGCTGCATACAGTTCGCCTATCATTTCTGGTACTCCATGATCATCATCGTAAACATCATCATCCTCATCCACATGTATCCCAAAGTCATGATCATTCTTCGACCTCCTGATCTATACCCTCATCAATTACAACATCTGCAGGCTCCCCATGATGAATCCACCTGGTGTAAGTAGGTGAAATTCCATAAATGTGTATATGGGTTTCTACTTAAGTTTGATGTAACAGCCTTCGCATTATGACAATTGATGCACGGACAACGAATGTGTTCGTCTTCGGGGTTATTTCACTAACAAATTTCATAAACTCTTCAACTCCCTTCACATATGCATGTGTGAATTGTTTCCCAAAAACTCAACTTCTATCCATCTGTTTGTGACAATAAAAGGAACCTTGTATTAACTCCCTAACTGTGATTGCACTAAACACACATCGAACACATGCTATATCAACCAAAATTCGAACACAAAATCAAACCTTTCCTGCACCCGAAGCCCCTGCTTTTCCTGCGCAACGAAGGTCGGCGCTGTTCTTCAGTCCTCATGGAGGCCGATGCCCTCGATCCCAATGCCAGTTCTCCTTCGCCGCCGCGTCGTCGATGGGGGGTTTAGGTCGATGAACAGTTGCCCGATCATGAGTCTATGGCCCAGGACCTGTGATCCATTCAGTTAAAAGACTCACCATTCAATTATCATGTCGATACCTAACAAATAGAGTAACTTTCTTTTTTTTGCAAGAAAGGTCTTGTAGCCTAGTGGTAAGGATATTTCTTGCCTGACGCCAGGGCGCGAGATCAAACCTCGACCTAAGGCTTTGATAAGATTAATAAAAAAGAGTAAATCCCTATCCTTCTCGCTTCTGGCCCGACAGATCCAGCCCATCCGGGCCTTTTTTATTTTTTAACCTTTTTTTAAAAAATATTTCAATAATAATCCCACCCAAATAAAATTTGTACATTCTAACCCTTTTGGTCGCGCCAGCCCCACTGGCGCGACCAAATAACGTTGTCGCGCCACGGGAGTGGCGTGACAAGGTCTTACACGTCGGATATCGTTTCCAACGTGGAAAAACCTTGTCACGCCAATGCATGTGGCGTGACAGTAAGGTCTTGTCGCGCCACCGGAGTGGCGTGACGGCACTGAATTTTCAAAAAATTATAACTCTTCACTACAATGTCGGATGATGATTTTTATATGAAAATTGTAGCTCTCGATGAGAATCTATAACTTTGTAGTTTTGAGTTTTTTCATTTGAGGACGTTAAGATGCTCAAAAAATTAAATACTTTTTCAGCACCATAAACGTATATAAGAGTTCGTGGTTTTTGAAAATTCATATATTTTTTGCGTGGTATCAATAAAGATACTTTTTGAGCATATGATTTTTGAAAAAATTCATGTTTTTCATATCTTTATTTGGGGGATTATTATTGAAATATTTTTTAAAAAAGGTTAAAAATAAAAAAAGCCGTCATGCCTATCCTATCGTTGTTGGTCGTGCGCATTCAATACGGAGTAGCATTCAATATGGAGTACTCCGTAGACGCGTAGACGCAAGGGTTTCTTCTCGATTTCGTCGTCGTTCCTTCGCTTCCCTCGATTTCTTTGACGACCAAATCTTTCGCAGGTGCGGGGATTTAATCCCAATCTTTTCTTTCCTTCCGGACCTTACGCTGCGTTCAATCTTCGATCCCAAGCGCCATGGCGGCGAGGCGATACCCGCTGGCTCTCCCGGATGACATGTTGGTCGAGATTGTCGGGAGCATCGCCGAGACGTCCACGCATCCGATGGAGGACATCTGCAGCCTACGAGCGACGTAAGTGCGTGACACCAGTACACCAACTATGCAACCTTCAACTCAGTGATGAACTCCATTTGTGTTTCTTGCATTTGTGTTTCTTGTAGATGCCAGGACATGTTGAGGGCGTGCAAGAATGCCTCTATCGGGAGGCGCTGGGCGCTGGAGCGAGAGGAATCCATTAGGTGGTTCCAGAACGACCGCTACCTCGCTCTTGTCGACAACCTGGCCGCCGCCAACAACCCAGAGGCCTGCTTGGTCCTCGGCGTCATGTTCGTTTTCGCGAAACGGTGCACGCCGCTCGGCACTCAGTGGTTCCAACGGGCGGCAAACGCCGGGCACAAGGCGGCGGCTTACGTTCTCGGCATCCATCACCACGATTGCAAGGAGAAGGAAGAAGCCGAGCGCTACATTAGGCAGGTCGAGGACGAGGGCGGCGTCGTCGTCGGATGTAAGTAGGCCAGCCGCATGACCAACCGGGAGTGCGCCAGGTACCGTGCGCACGCCATCAAGGTGGTCCATGATGTGACATGGAAAGTGGCCGGAAAAGCCCCATTGGGGGCACTGCCGCTCGTACCACCGGCGGACGAGGACGGACAAGGTTGCGGTGGCAGCGGATGTGGCGTGCCGGAAGGCTGGGCTAATGACTATGCCTCTTTTGTAGCGAAGGCTGTAGGATTAGGATTGTATGAGTACTCTGCGTTCTTTTCGCGTGTCTCTTTACCTCTTCATTAGAAGAACAAGTTTGGCAGCTAATCCGCAGCCAATGGTTTGACTATAACCTATGAAGTGCTTTTGGAAGCTGGTGAAATCGAAATGTTCCTAAGTACTAAATGAATAATCTTTGCTTTGGTCTGTGTATGCGATGGATTTACAAGTGCTTGCATTATGGATTAGTAAAAGTACTTTGTTAGGCGATTACTTTGGTTTTCTTCAGGATTTTGTGTTGTTAGACGATTGCATGTGTGTCCTCCTGTTTTACAAATCAATCAGAGGATATAACATCAGTGACGGGTGCTTGCTCAATGGTTGTGTTAGTAGCCAGTTTTCAAGAGAACCAATAATACTCATGTCCGGGGCTTGTTTCATATCTGCTCACTAGGTACAGATGACAAATCTCAGTCTATGGCCCAGGATCTGTGATCTAAAGAGTTAAGAGAACCATCATTCAATTATCATGTTGATACCTTACAAATAGAGTAACTTTGTTTTTTTCACAAGAAAATAGTCGAGTAGCTCAGTGGTAAGGTTGTTACTCGCCTAACGGCAGGTCGCGCGATCAAAGCTCCACCAGCGCAATTTTTTGCCAAAAATTGTCCAGCCTACTGTGTGCACCTGTGGCCCAATATGAAAAAAGGTCGACCGACGGCCCACGCATCCAATATGATAAAAAGGTCAACCGGGCCGTCTGGCCCAATCATCCAACGCCGTCAAGTGGTACAGGCGGGGGCAAACTAGACACTTAACTATGACGTTAGGAAAAATGATCTGTGACCAATTCATTCATCACTACGTGGGCCAGACGAGGCAAATTATCTATGACCATATCGAAATATAATCTGTGACGAATATTTTCATCATTACAATATAGCACACCGACAATATGATCTATGACGATTCCATTTGGTAATCGATGACGTTCCTCTCATTTTTGTCATTGAAAGTGAAGCCAAAACATCGTCACTTGTACCTTGTGACGAAAACAAAAATTTGTCATTGAAAGGTATCATTCAGTGACGAAACTTACCAGCGTCACTAGCAAATCGTCACTGATGATCATATTTCTAGTAGTGTTTCATGCTTCCTTTTCTATTCTAGTATTCTTTAGTTTGAGGGTGTTTGCATTGCTCACCTTCCATAGGCCTTTTAAATTAAGCATGGTGCTTAGGTTACATTGCCTTCCTTAATCAAATAAGACATGGTGTCAAGTTTGATTATTGAACTAAAAAATTACTTGTATAGAATTTGGATGTACATTTGGATTAACCCCTGCAGGAAACTTCAAAATTTTGGTGGGTGGGTAGTCGTGAGATCATTCTTGGAGATGAAGTAAGGCTTGAGATTGGAATCAATGGAGAAATTCCTGCTCATTGGCTTTGAAAACTAAGAGCCCTTGCCAATAGGTAATTCGGTATGTATCCACATTTGATTTTCCATTGCTCTCTTCCTTTGCCTTTTTCATTTCGTTCTTCATGTTTTAATTTTCAAGAACCCAACTTCCTTCCTTGCATAAAACTTTGAGAAAAAACTTTCACAAAGATTTTGAGAGTTTTTGGGTACATGAAGGGGTCGCCTGACCCCCCCCCCATTACACCTAATCAGTACACCCATTTGTTCTCTTGTGACACAATTTTGATGAAGGAAACATGACACAAGTTTGGAAGTGATAGAGGGTGGCACCTTGGTCGCCCGACCCCTATCCTTGCCATACTGCACCCATGTAACCTTGTCTAGCAGCATAGGTGGTTTTGCATTTGCACTTGTGGGAGAAAGTAGGAAGAGGGGGGTCGGCCGACCTCCCTATGACTCGTCCAACACGTCTCCCATTGTGGCTATGAAAGAGCATGCTTGATATCTCATTTTTCATTGCATCAATTCTCTAAATTTTCCTCTTGCTCTTGAGCCATCTCTCTCTCAAGTTTTAAGTGCTAGTTTCTCTTGAGTTTATGAAAGGAAAAGAGAAAAAGTATTTGGCAAATTCTGGTTTCCATTTGCCGAGCTTGATTTGACCTCTCATGATTCACCAAGAATGTCTATGGAGGTTTCAAAACCCACAACATTGATGTGGGGCATCAACCACGACCCACAAGAAGAACCAACTCGGATGCTAACCGCTAACGTTAATCCTCTGCTTCCAAGTTGTGTTTTCTTTCTCTCTTGTTGCAAGAATCATGATATACTCAAGAAGGTGCAACAAGTGGCAAGAAAAAGTCCATCAAGATGTATGAAGAGTGTCTCACAAGGCTCACACATGGAGCATCAACTCATGACATCAAGGTATGATGCTTAGGCTTAACCAAGAATGTTGCAAATGAAGGTTCTGCCATGTGCACTCACATGCATGTGTCACCTGAACCCTCTACACAAGCCAGGTATGGATAATGACTTTGAAAATGGTTGAAGAACCTTTTTAGCATGCTAAATCTGGATAACTTAATTGTGAATATTCCCACTCCATTGACATTCATAATCCTACCTTGTATCTCATGCTTTGATGGGTGCTCATGATCTATGCCTAAAGTTGTGTGAGAACCTTAAAAATGATGAACTAATAATGTTTTATCCTTTGCTAAAAAGAATATGTGTCTTGCCTTTAGCTTTCATGATAAATCTATGACAAGATGTCTCCCATGAAATAGGCTCCTTGGAGCAATCTTTCCATGTCTCTAGAGATTCTTGTTCTCTATCCTTGCAAGTTATGCCTTTGTGCTATATGTACCTACACCTAGAATGTTGATAATATAAAGACACTTTATTCACACATGCTTAAAATGGACCAAACTAGTCTTTGTTTATGCTTCACCATGATTGTATAACCAAACAACCACTCTCATGTGAGAGGTATTGGTTGTATAAATCATGGGGACTAACCATTGACTTGAAGAGTGTGGAAAGGTGTACAAGTGCAGGTATGGTGATAGAAGTAAGGCCATGGTGCAATCCAAGTAATAACATCAACACCATGTCACATTGAAATGAGCAAGCTTGGGGGAGGAACCCCTCCCCCACTAACTATCTCAACGCAAGAGCATTGACGAGAACAAGCTTGGGGGAGGAGCCCCTCCCCTGCCAAGGCAAGTATTCTTATCCCTTTACTTTTGTTGTATTACATCTAACAAAAATTTGAATAAAAGAATAAACAGACCTCCTGTTGATATTGCTTCATGAACATCCACTCTTCCTATCTTGAAAATGATGAATAGTTGCTATGCTCATCCTTCGTAATAAAGCAACCAACCAAGCTAAACAAACTTTCATGTAGCTATGATGTAATAATTGTGCCTAAACTCAATAATGTTTGTGGTTCTGCTGGTGTGTTGCCACCAACAGAGCCCCTACACTTGATGCTTTCTTTGTCTCAGTTTTCAGAACACCCCAGAAGTTATGTTTGGGGGTCGATCGACCCTCAACTTAATCTTCTGAAGATTCTAAACCTACCAAAGTGATGCTCATTGCAAAGCAAGGCTGCACGTCAAATCTGGTCCTTAACGACAACATTTTAGTGTCGAGCGACAACCCCATGAGCACACCACCAAAAAGCAGCAGTGCAGAAGGCGTCTTCGGAGGTGGGAACACACACAACAAGCACCAACGTGGCCAGAGGCTCCAAAGTGGGGTCGGTCGACCCCACTGTGGACCTCTCGGCCCACCGGCCAGCCTCCACTACACTCTACACACATGTTGATTGGTTTGCCACATTCCTTCCCTCTCTTGTTACATTTCTTTTATCATCTTCATGATTCATCTCGCAAAATGATAACAAGAAGAGCCACATCAAAAAAAAAAATTGAAAAG
The DNA here is from genome assembly GCA_009763385.1 of Coix lacryma-jobi var. lacryma-jobi. Lineage (NCBI taxonomy): Eukaryota > Viridiplantae > Streptophyta > Magnoliopsida > Poales > Poaceae > Coix > Coix lacryma-jobi. The sequence goes on from CM019826.1 coordinate 21,197,478, forward strand.
TGACATGGTTCATGACATTTTTAAAGGTAGAAGCTTCATAAAGTTTATTTCTTGCATATACTTATGCTTGTGGGAATCATATCTTGATAGGAAAATCATATTGACTAAGTTGTTGAAAAATGTGATATAGTACTTGGCTAATGATTCATACATTTTCTAGTCAAGGTGCTTGGAGATTAATTTTTGAAATGTCATAAAACCATAGTGTCACTTACTCCTGAATAGTGAGAAATTCCTACCATAGCCATATGATGATCTTACATGTCCAAACCCTTCTAAATATGCTACTTGCATCTGTGTTGAGTTTGGTCAAACCTTGTTGACCCTTGTTGAGAAATTTATCATATTCCCAAGATCAAGATCACGTACACTCCACATATAAATGCTACTTCTACACTGGAAGTATGCAGGAACATGTCTTTCATTTCCACCGAATAAATACTCCAAAGTTCTATAGTGTGATCTCTCTCAAAGTACTTGCCAAAGAGACATGAGCTATGCAAAAAAAAATAAAAAAGGAAAAAACATGAATAATGGACTTGTGAAAGTCTAGTAAAAAAATGAATGGGCAAAAGCTCATGCATTGAAAAAAGAGAAATGAAAAAAAAGATATCCATGTCTCATAACTATCACAAGTTAGAGAGAGAGATCATACATGCTAAGGAGTGCAATAGAGTTTATCATCATGTTCCACACACACGCACATCTTGATATAGGAGTATGACATCTTTCTTCTTGGATCCTTGTTTTGACTTTACAATATATACAATACAAGTAAGCTATCATGTTTATCCCTACGTGAGCTCCACATAAGCTTGCTAGAAGTAGGATAAAATTAAAAAAAAAGTGATGTGTGTCATGGTAAGGAATCATATGCCTTAGAGTGATATGAGAGTACTATTTGAGGAGTAAGTTTGATCTATGTGCTTTCCTTTGAAAAGTTTATAAAACACTCCAAGTAGTAAGATGTGAGAATGGTGAGATGATTTTGCTTTGAGAACTGTTCCATTTTTCAACATCTTAAGGATATATGCTAGACAATGCCACAAAACCCACTTGTATAAGGTATGTCTTGAATGAGACTTTGTGGTTGCTATATATCTTGAAATTGTTAAGACCATGTCTAATTTTTATCTCTAACCTTTACTCGAGGACGAGCAAAGACTTAAGCTTGGGGGATCTTGTTGACGGTATTATTATCATAGTTTTGCATTGTCAAACCCGTCAACAAAGTGTCACCTTTGGAAGGAAATGAGTTTAACATGACCTTATTTTATACAAATAACTTGGTTCCACTTGTACATGGACTTCATAAGCATGCAGGTGAAATATCAAAGAAAGTGGGACCAAGGGAGGCACACCCTAGGGTCGCCCGACCCCTTATGTGGCTCACCAGCCTCCCAAACTAGCCATGATCCATGGGAAACACTCCAAGGTCGTTCTCCACCCTTGGATGGAGTGTGTGTTTTCTCTCAATGGCTCATATTCAGCTCACATGGATCCATGGGCCCACAAAGGAAGCAAACTGACCAACCCAAGGCCAAACCAAGCTCCACTACACTCTATGACAGGTGGGCCATGCTTCTAGAAGAAGGAGGGAGTCCCCACCTACCATAGGGGGGTCGGCCGACCCCTACATGGTGGCCTAGGGGCGTCCTCCCCCTCCACAACCATTTGCATGCCGCCATGCAAAGAAGCACATGTTGAATTAAAGAAGCACATGCTTAATTCTTCTCCACCATTGATCCGAAGGAGGTTACGATCCAAGGGCTCTCATCCATCATCACGCGGATCGATGACATGGCACATTGAGTGGTTCTCATTCATCCCCTAGGACTATAAATACCCCCTCACCCCTCTCATTCTAGACACACCACAAGGAGGAGATCTCCACTCTCTCTCAAGATGTAGTACTAGTAGTAGTGCTTGGAGTTAGAGTGAGTCTCTGGTCTTCAGCTCTAGTCTTCTGGGAGGTCTGGTATGGTTCTAGTATTCCTTTCTTTCCTTGTAAGACTTGATTTATTTAATATAGTTATCTTCTCTACTTTGCCTTAGTACTTCACTTTATTGCAACATGCTAGTTATGTTGTAGTGGTTGTTAGCATAATCATAGTTATGGGATAGCGAGATAATGGTAGTATACCTTTGCGCTGGTTCACCGCCCTTAACTCGGTGCTCTAATCAGTTCCACCGGATGTCGGATTAGAGTAGTGAGATGTAGTGTAGACGTGGTGTCTAGACTATACGCTTTCCTGTGTCTGTGGCTTACTCCACGGTTTGTTTGTGGTACTTAGTAGGGGTGATAGACCTATCTAGGCTTTGATTCCACCACGTGCGGGCAAGTTATTAAAACGTAGGTCTTCTTGTGCTAGGCGACTTCGCACCCTTCTCATCCCTTTCTGTTGCTAAGTGGCTTAGTGACCCGAAGTGCAATTGTGTATGAACTGATCTCTTGCTTGATATACCTTGTCTTGCTAAGTTAGAACCATGCAAGTAGAGATAGATCTCTTGAACCTTAGGCTTACTCGTTGTTCTCCTCGCTCGCTAGACTACTCTTTTATCTTTGGGGCCTCTCCTGTGTGTGTCACTGCTCTTATCATATACATCACTTACCCCCACTCTGGTTTAGTTGGTATATTAGTTAGTGGATACATGATAGTTAGTTATCACATTCTTTAAGCAATGCTTCCCTGTGGATAAATACGATACCCTGGAATACTCCTGGGTGAAATGCTACAACGGTATGTTCTGTGCGCTTGCGGAATTATCCAATAGACATAAGAAATACCAACAAACATTTCTAGCACCGTTGCTAGGGATAGATTCAAACTCTATTCTTAGTAGCGATGCTAAGAACTGTCAACAATTACCAAAACCAAACTAGGACCTTTCAACAAGTAACACTATCCGTGCGTTCGGTGCTGATGACATGGCGCAAGCTGATATGACTAGAAGGCATTGGACGCTCCCAACGTCTGATGGGGTTCTAGCTGACGTGTCTGATGTGTTCGGGCGCTCTCTGGAATCTCTCTGCATAGACATCGGGCGCTGTCCTGGTGCATCAGATGATGGACCAAAGAGGCGCTGAAAGAAGCAGAAGGCATCAGACACGTTCGACACTAGGGCATCAGTGCGTCCGATGCCACTTTAACCAACTTGGGAACGAGATAGCCGTTGGGATCCACTGGTTTGCATTCAAAGGCCGAGGACATGTGGAGCCTATCGGAGCATCGGACGCTGGGCCAGCGTCCGATGCCTCCGACTCGGTGCGTCCGATGCCAGGCAGTTTTTCCCAACGACTAGCCTCTTTATGTGTGAGCTATGTAAGTGGGTTGGCCGACTTGTGGGTGCTCTCTCTTATACATTTTTATTCTCTAGAATCCTTGTGAGCATTGGCAAGCCTCCCCACTCATCACTTGACTTGAATTCTTGTTTCCAAGTGAGATTGAATGATCTAGTGCTAAGATTTGATAGTGATTCGATCTAGTGACACTAGTTCTTCGCACCGGCTGCGAGTTTCTTGTTACTCTTGGCATTTGCCAGAGCCTACATGACTTGGAGGAGTTTGGTGGATTGGCAAGAGTTGGAGATTGTTCTTGGCCACCACCGACTGAGTTGTGAGGGTTTTTTCGGGCCTATTCCCCGTCGAAGTGGCAAAAGACACCTCTAGTGGATTGCTTGTGTCATTGAGCTACCTCTCTTGTGGTAGATTCTTGTGTGCTTGTGTAGCTTGGCATGTTGCCAATTAGCCACCGAATCAGCAAGAGTTGGTTGACACAACGGGGAGTAGCGTGCCGGCAAGCGCGTGAACCTCAGGATAAATCACTGTCTCATTGTGTATTGATCTTTTTGGCGATTGTATCTTAGTGTTCTCGGTGATTGGACTTCTCATATATATTTGGTGATTAGATCTACACTTGGATATTCACTGGTGATTGGTTCTTCAAAGGCGATCCCGAAGGCTCGGTGAAATCATCCCATCTAGCTCCCTCTCCTATTGTTTTCATATTGAGCAAGTACTTTGTGTATTCCTTGTGCTTTTTTATATTGCGCTCTATATCTTGTGTAGATAGTTTATTTATCATCCTCCTAGTGATTATCTATTTGTTCTAAATCTTGCATATATCTTTTGTATAGTTGTGTAGCTCTAATTGTTTGAGTGACTTAGAAATATTAGGTAAAATTGTTGGATAGGTAGCTTGTAACACATCATTTAGGCTAGTGCAAAAAAAAACTTTGCCATTTGTGTTGATAATTACTTTGCCTAAGTGATTTTGTAGATTTTTAGTTAGGCTATTCACCCCCCTAGCCAATTCGAACCTTTCAACGGTGAAAAGACGCAGAAGGAGGCGGCGGGGGCAGGAGCAGCGACAGATGCTACTCAAGCCGACGTCTTTGGGAGGCTCAGGATTGGGAGGACAAGCAACATGGCTCGATGGAGTAGGAATCAAATCGCCGCAGCACAACCCTTGACATGACGATGCAGAGGGCATTAATCGATGAAGACGATCGTACTCAACACTGTGTCTCCCACCTTGTACTGGAGCTACCACTGAGGCCTCGGTGGCATGCAAATATCACATTTGAAACCCCGTGGCTCCAAGTCTAGCGCAGGAGAGCTACAGCATCGGTCAGGCTCAGTTCTCTACGAAGTCAAACGCGCAGAGGACGGTGCGTCACCCGCTGAAGGACTGAGAATGCACTAGCAAGGCGACCAGAGGGGGGGTGAATGGGAGCACAAAAAGTTCTCTCAAAATTTTGGCCTTTTGTCCCAAGATCAACCCCTGAAAGCTTTGATCGAAACCGTGATGCCCACGACCCTTGGAAGAGGGTGGATGATCCCTAGGATCACAGCGAGGCACCACAAAGCGATACCAAACCAAACGCCAAAAGCACCGGCACAAGTTTGCCTCCTAAAAACCAAGTCCCGAACGTAGATGAAAAGCTACGTCGAGAAATCCCAAATACCGATGCTAACAAGTAGCAAAGATACCTAGAGAGGTTCCTTGGTCAACTCTAGGGCCAAACGAGAAGTTCGGAAACCAAGCGAAGAAGCCGGAAGAGCAAACACACCAAACCGCAACAAACAGCCAACTCGCGGACTGTCCGGACCTGGGATCCCGGACTGTCTGCAGTTGTCCCGGACTGTCCGCGAAGGAGTGTCGGACTGTCCGCCGGCAACTTCTCCAAGACAGCAAGTCTGCTGAACCTCCCTGGTCGGCTCGCGGACTGTCCGCGACCAACTACGGCGGACTGTCCGCCGGTCAAACTGAAACAGCACAGCCGAGCCGCGCGACCACTGCCTCGGTCGAAGCCCGACGCGCGGACTGTCCGCGGGCACAACGGCGGACTGTCTGCGAGTGCCCAGAGAGGGCAATTTTAGTCGCCCTCAACTCAAATCTCCCTGAATTCAAATCAACTCACAATCCCACGTTCCCAAACTTGGAGAGGATGATCACGAGGTAGTTAGGACACTATCCCCAAGAAATCATCCACTCAAATCGATTTAAACACTGGGAAATCGAAAGGGGAGGAGTATGAACAAAAAAGCGCCACGAAAACGAAATCAACCCGATCTACTTGTTCGTGAGGAGTTAGATGAATTCCTTCGGTGGAAATGATCTCCTCACAACAAAGAACAAGTTGATTCAAACGGATTTCGCAAAGACGCTCTAGAGAGGGAGATCGAGTGACGGGAAAATCGTGGAGAAACGAAGAACGCGAAGAACACGAACAAAACGCGAATCAAGACATCGATCTGCAACCGTGTGGCTACCACACGCTACAATAGTGAGGTTACGGCCTCACTTCCTCAAAATCTCCAGTACACAGAGGTATGGTTCTCTGCGGATCTCAGCTAGCTACAGCAGGGGATTGGGAGAGCAGGAAACCCTAGAAGCAAAGAGCAAATGACTGAGATAGGAAGGGAGGAGGGTGTCTCCCTCTACTTATCCTAATTCTATTTCCTACTCTACCCCTCTCTAATTACAGAGCGAACCAGCTAAACCCTAGGGTTATTCTGGACCAACTCAAGGTAGGTGGTGATCCGACGGCCACGCCCGCACAACTGGTAGCGTTGCCTCGACGCAACCTCACCGATCGCCGCCACGTGCCGCCACCGCTCTGCGTTCTTTTCACGGACTCCGCCCCCAGTTTTGTGGCCCAAACCGGGAAACTAGCCTTCACAGCCAACCCCCAGTTTTGAGGCCCAAACCGGGAAACCAGCCGTCCATCGCCTGAGTTTTGAGGCCCAAACTCAGCAAACCCACAGCACCCAGGTTTTGAGGCCCAAACCTGGAAACCGTCCTCAGCCCGAGTTTTGTGGCCCAAACTCGGAAACCATCAGCGCCCAGGTTTTGAGGCCCAAACCTGGAAACCGTCCACTCGGTGGTTTTTCTGTGGCTCAACCACCAAACCGAGCCGTAGAAGGGATGCACCGCCCGTGCACCCCGTCCACCAAAACGTGTCCCCAGGTCCTCGACCTGAGCAACACATGGCCGCAAGTCTTCGCTCGTCGCTGTCCCAGGCTGTCAGCCACCACAGCTGATCCTCGGGCCACCGGTCCCTCAGTCCAAGCCTCACGTCCGCCCTTCGCTACTCTCGGTCCCTCGGCACGGCACGTCTCTACTTGACCTTCACCTTGCCTTTGATCACTGCATCCGTGCTCGACACCTGCACAACACAAGCCAAAGACCTTGCGCATCATCCCAGTTGATAATCACTCATCACTTAGAGACTCGGCATACACCCATGTATCCGCAATCTCCCCCTTGATGAGTGCATTGTCAACTACCAACACAAATCATAATGAATAGAGGAAGAAAGGAAGAAAGAGAGAGAGAACACAACCAAATGACCCAAAAGCATAGCAAAGCCGAAGAAGGTCAAGTGGAAAGAGCAAGACAACTTGGTCCCCAAAGACATGGGCAACGGCTCGACGCAACCCAGCAAAGCAAAGCTAGCCCTCAAGAAGAGGTAGAACAGGCTCAACACCGCTAGCGAGAAAACTTGATACCAATTGAAAGATCAACTAAAATTCAAGCAAAACAGTGCTAGCCCTCAAGAAGAGGCAGAACGGGCTCAACACCGCTAGCGAAACAACTCAATACCAACTGTTATCAACCCAAAACCAAAAGAGTTCGATACCAATTGAAGAGCTGAAAAAGAGCTGAAAACGTTTGCTAGTTCCTCAAGAAAAAGGCAAAGGCTCAACACAACTAGCAAACTCCCCCTCAGCTAGTGCACACAACCAGGGAACACATGATTTGTCAATATTTTCTCCCCCTTAGTTGAAAATGCACCAGCAAGCAAATGTGCACACGCACTGAAATTTCTCCCCCTTGACAGAAAATCTCCCTCCAAAAATGCATATGAGTTAAAATGCAAGTTAGCAGCTTCAGGAGTATAATCAAGAGAGTGCAAAGATGCTCTACAGAGTTCTGATCCGATGACTCAACAATATCCATAAGAAGCTAGCAAAGGCTCAAACTGATCACTAAGTACGAAATATGAACATGAGAGCAAAATGAGCAGTTTTTAACCGGAAAGGTATGCACCATCAAAATAGCACAGACCATGTATAGACAGGAATTCAAACAAGTGCTAAACATGTATACAGGGTGAACTACCCCTAGCAAAGTTCAATCATCATGCTAAAGAATGAAAACATAACTTGTGTAATCAAAATTTATCAGAGTTGCAGCGGTTAAATTACACAAGTTTAAATTTCAGCATGTGATTGCGAGAGGTTGAGAGCTTGTCATCGCCTAACTTTTCAACTGTGCGAAGCCTATGCAGAAGCAATCAGAAGCTTAAAGCAACAGTTTCGGTCATACACTACACAGCTCAAGTTTAACTCAAAGTGCAATGAGAAACAGTCTCGAAACTGTGATGTGCTGACAAGCAGTCCCATCTCGATCTTTCTAATTCACTTAACTTGGTTCAAGATTAAAATAGCATAGGAACATACCAAGCAAGTGAATGACTCAGAACTAGAGACATAGCAACCTAGCATATATGAAAAGCACAAGTGACTTCAACATATTCTACACATGCTAATTGCATATCTCAATGGTGAACATTTTCAAGTTTTAAGTTCATTAAGCAAATTCACCATAAAATAGCTCCGCTCACAACATTTATCAGTGATCAGAAAGAGCATAAGCTACAGCACCATCATAAAGCATCGGAGCAAAGACTTCACAGAGCATAGTTACATTCTAAAGATTATACACATGAAGCTCTGAATGCAAAAGATGAAATGCAAAGATGCATGATGAAATCAAAGAAAAGAAGAGATACCAACTGAAAAACACAAAGTCAGTGTATCATACAAGAACCAAAATGTTTCCCCCATCTAAAAGGGGAAACACACACCAAGCTCACCTCTCAACCGATTAAAAGTTGATTGGTCCAAAGGCTTGGTGAAAATATCAGCCAACTGATGATGAGTATCGACATGGCGAAGGTCGATATCACCCTTCTCATAGTGGTCTCGCAAAAAATGAAAGTGCACATCAATGTGTTTGGTCTTTGAGTGCAGCACGGGGTTCTTAGCAACGCTAATCGCACTCGTGCTGTCACAAAGCAAAGGAACACGATAAAAGCTCAGACCAAAATCACGCAAGGTGGTCATCATCCAGAGTAACTGGGAACAGCAGCTAGCCGCAACAACATACTCAGCCTCCAAGGTAGACTGGGCAACACGAGACTGCTTGCGAGAAGACCACGAAACAAGAGAAGAACCAATAAACTGGCAAGTCCCAGAAGTGGACTTGCGCTCAATCCGGCAACCAGCAAAATCGGCATCGGAATAACCACAAAGGGAGAGGGTGGAGGAAGCAGAATACCAAATCCCAAATTCTGGAGTGAAGGATAAATACCTCATAATGCGCTTGATCGCCTGACGGTGAGAGGTGCGCGGCGACGACTGAAATCGCGCGCAAAGACATACCGCGAACTGAATGTCCGGGCGTGTCACCGTCAGGTACAGCAGCGACCTGATCATACTCCGGTACTCCTTCTGGTCCACTTCTTCTCCATCCTTGTCCGCATCCAGGGCCGTCGTGGTCAACATGGGTGTTGGAAGAGGCTTGGCCTCACCCATATCGAATTTCTTCAGAATGTCTCTGGTATACTTACCCTGGTGCACGAACGTCCCTTCCCGGGATTGCTTGATTTGCAACCCGAGGAAAAACGTCAACTCGCCTATCATGCTCATCTCAAATTCCCTGCTCATAGTATCTGCAAACTTGGCAACCAAAGCGTGAGAAGAACCACCAAAAATGATATCATCCACGTAAATTTGGACCAAGAGAGTATCAGTGCCTTGCTTGAGGAGAAAGAGCGTTTTATCCACACATCCCATTTTAAAACCCTTAGCAAGCAAAAAGGTTTTCAACCTATCATACCAGGCTCTAGGTGCTTGTTTCAAACCATACAACGCTTTGTGCAGTTTAAAAACGTGGTTTGGAAACTTGGGATTTTTGAAACCGGGGGGGTTGTCTAACATACACCTCCTCTTCTATGTAGCCGTTTAAGAAGGCACTCTTGACATCCATTTGAAAAAAGTTTGAAACCTTTGGATGCAGCAAAAGCCAAGAGTATCCTAATAGCCTCCAAATGAGCTACAGGAGCAAAAGTCTCCTCATAGTCTATTCCCTCCTTCTGACTATACCCCTGGGCTACAAGTCTGGCCTTGTTTCTTACAACATGGCCATCCTCTCCTTGTTTGTTTTTGAAAACCCATTTTGTCCCAATTGGGTGACACTCAGAGGGAGGAGAAACTAGAACCCAAACCGATTTCTTTCAAAATTTTCTAACTCCTCATGCATGGCATTGACCCAATCCGGATCCGTCAAAGCGTGTCCAACATCTCGGGGTTCAAAATCAGCAACAAATGCAGAATGAGCAAAGTGAGAGATTTGCCTGGACCGAGTGACATGATCATTGATGTCGCCGATCATCTGTTGAGGCGGGTGTTGGCGCTGAATGTGTTGTGGCGCCTCCCTCGCCGAAGTGGCCTCCCCCTCAACAGCAGCTGGTGCCTCCCCGGGTACAAAAGGTACCACTCGGGGTGGCGGATCCCACGGCCCCCAAGAAGAAGAAGTGTCAAGGCCGTGAGTCGTAGTAGAAGCCACTCCTTGCGGCACAGCAGGTGGAGGAGGTGCTGGGTCATCCATCCCTTCAGCACCTTCTTCTTCATCATCGAAAAGAGGCTCACCAACCTCATGATCACATGCACGCTCAAAACGAGAAGAAGGACAAACCATGGTCTCGTCGAAGGTGACATCTGATGTCTCCATGACTCGGTTAGTGTCAAGGTTAAGTACACGATAAGCGCGAGTGTGAGTGCCATAACCCAAAAACACACCGTCGGAAGAACGAGACTCAAACTTGTCCAAATTGCCCTTTTGAGTATAAAACAATGGCAACCAAAAACTCTAAAATAAGTCACCTTGGGGAGTTTTCCAAAACGCAACTCATAAGAGGTCTTTTTCAAGAAAGCTCGAAGAAAAAATGCGATTGGAAATATAGCATGCAGTGCTCATAGCTTCGGCCCAATATCGCCTAGGAGTCCTATGCTCATCGAGCATCGTCCTGGCCATCTCTACAAGGGTCCGATTCTTCCTCTCTACAACACCATTCTGAGGCAGTGTGTAGGCGGGAAGAAAACTGATGCTCTAAACCCAAAGAGTTACAAAACTTCTCAAAATCCGAATTCTTGAATTCGGAAACATTATCACTCCTAATAGGGCGCATCGAGTTCAAAGGGAACTCATTCTGAAGACGCAAAATCAGATGCGAGCAAAGGATAAAGTCTCGGTCTTCTCAGCTAAAAAGAAGACCCACGAAATCTCGAAAGTCGTCAACAACACAAGCACATACCACTTCCCCCCAACGAGCTCACCCGAGCCGGACCAACAAGGTTCATGTGCAAAAGCTCTCCAGGATGCTTTGTCATGACCTGAGTCACTGGATTGTGAGGAGCGGCAACCATCTTCCCATGTCTACAAGAATGGCAAACAAGATCCTTCTCCATGGATAACTTGGGTAATCCTCGGATTAGGCCAAGTGAACTAAGCCTTGCAAGCAAGTCGAAGCTCAAATGTCCAAGTCTCTTATGCCACTTCCAAAGATCAGAGGAGGAAGGTCCAGCCATAAGACAACGAGAAATGCCAAAAGACTCCGAGAAATCCGCACGAAAGACTTTACCAAAGGGCGAAATCACACAAAAAGATTGCCCTGAGGATCCAAAATGCGACTGAGATTCGTTTTTAAAACGAATCTCATAGTCATCATCGAAAAGTTGCGAAACAGAAAGAAGGTTAATATGCAAGTTAGAAACAAGAGCAAACATCGCGCAACACAAAATGCTCATTAACTCGCACCGACCCACGAGACAGCACCTTACCTTTGCTGGTCGCCGAAGTGATAAACTCCTTTCGGCGACCGGACTAAGACTGGAGAACCACTTGGCGTTTCCGGTCATGTGCCTTGAACACCCGGAATCCACCACCCAAACGTTCTCCAATTGTTTTACCTACATCAATAAAAAGACATAGGGTGAGCATACGGTCCAACACTGGGGTTAGTGAAGTAGGGAGAATACCAGTGTTGGGTCGGCTGCTCAAAAAGAACGGTTAGCAGAAAAACCATCCTAGCACGCCTACGAGAGGAGCGATCACCACGTTGAGAAAAAACGTGGTCCGCTAAGGAAGGAGCGTCATCGCGATACTCAAAACGCGATGGAGGAAAACGCTCAACTACAAAGCCACACCGCCACGGGGTCCATAGCCTACAACTGCAGGCTCCCGCCGGGCACCCGTCCTCTCCGCTGCCTAGGCCTAGGAACTTGAGGTTCTGGACCTCTAGACCTAGCAGCACGCCTCTGAACGTTCGGCACATGTACATCATGGAAAGGATGCTACATGTCCGGATTGTCATCTCCCTTGCACGGTGCGCCTCTCTCTTGCGCCGAAAGCAAAAACTCACTCAAGTGTCCATCTCGCCCACAGTGCTCACAATGGTACCTCACCGCTCTCAAAGGGGGTTGTTGGTACTCACGATAGTGGGTGTGGATCACTTTGCCCTTCTATGGCATAAGCTCCTCCTGGATGGGTGGCATGGTGTCCAGCTTGTTCTTGAGGTGGTTTGGTTTGGGAGCCCAAGATTGTTTCTTTGGTGGAGCTCTCGGAGGGTTAACAAAGACCCCATCCTTGGTGTTAGGCTTGAGAGGCTCTTTGGGTGGAATCTTGGTAAGCTTGGGAGTAGTGGTGGAGTTGGGCTTCTCACATGGGTTAAGACCACTCGACTTCCAATCGCCAAAAGATGAAACATCGACACCCGGAGCAAAACCTACACCAGGACCTCGGCAGCTCGCTTGAATTGGGAGATCATCATCCCGAGCTGTGGCTCACCACAAGACACCCATGACTAGATGGTCCGAAGGTATGTGTTTTCCTCCTCGGTTTGCATCTTGTCATGCTTCACATTGGCTATCTCCATCTCCAGGCCCTCACACAAAACACACCTAGACACACAAGCGCTACCCGAGCTGGCCTTCTCAAGAGACACAATCTTGGCATTCTTCTCTGCCAACTCGGTTTGCAAGCCAGCACAAGACTTGCACGCACCCAACAGCAAGGATCTAGCCTTCAGCTCATCCACCTCTCCTACCAACGCCACATACTTACCTCTCAAAGTGAGAAGGTCAGTCATGTGCGTGGTGCACATCTCACACTCCTCATCGGTAACAACTATGGTGGACTTGATAGATTCAAGTTCTTTCACCGTATCCTCCCACTTCTGCCTAAACTCCTTGCGCTCTCTAGCAGCACGCCTAAGCAACTTATCCTGACTAAGGAGCGCGACAGTAAGCTTCTCGACCTCAGCAGAAAGCTCGTCGGGGGTCTGAGATACCTGGGAGGTGTCGTCGTCATCGTCGTCGTTCCGAGGAGTGTCCACCAGCTCGCCGTCGATCTCCTTGCCGAGGGCCATGGTGCAGAAGCCCTCGTCGCCGGCGAAGAAGCAAAGACTGTTTAGCTTGTCCTCGATCTTCTTCTTCTTCTCGGACTCGTCGTCGCTTGAGGAAGCGGAGTCATCATCCGAGTCGTCGACGTCGCTGAGCGTGGCGAAGAACGCACGCTGCTCAGCCTGGGCCTTCTCCAAGTACTTCGTCTTGATGTACTCCTTGTTGAAGCCGCCCTTCCGCTTGTGCTTCGTGGGGACGTACTTCTCCTTGTGCTTGCTGGAGTCGTACTTGTGCCCATGATCCGCCTTGCTGAAGGTCTGCTTGTTCTTCTTCGGGCAATTGGCAATGAAGTGGTTGGGGTCGCCGCACTCAAAGCATCCTGAGCGTCCTCCTCCGCGGTGACGGTTCATGCGGTTGTTGTGGAACCGCGAGAACTAGTTGGCGAGCATAGCCAACTCGTCATCCCCCAAAGACTTCAGCTGCTCCTCTGTGACATAAAAGAGAGAGGAGAGTGCAAAACCTCCAGAGGGGTTAGCAGAAGAGCCAGAAAGCAAATCCATCGATGGGCCAGAAGGATTTTCATAAGAAGCCCTCGCCATGGCATCGATCTCACTAGACTTGAGCTTACTGAAGAGCTCGTCGCACGTGAGGGTCTCATAGTTAGGTGATTCTATGATCGCCTGAACTTTGGAATCCCACACAGACCGATCAAGGGTATGCAAAAGCTTCAAAGCCCTCTCATGATCTTTGAAAGGCAACAGCTCCTTGTTAGCCCTCATCCTGTTGACAATCACCTGAAAGCGAGCGAATAAACTTTCTATGCCCTCGCCAGGCATATGTCGAAAGTTCTCATACTCTCGCTTGAACGACTCGTAGAGACGGGTTTTGACTTGAGAGGTTCCCACATGGAAACGCATGAGGGTAGCCCAAATCTCCCGAGCCGTGGCGAGGTGAGAAACGCGATCAAACTCACTCATGCTCAAGCATGAGAAAAGAGCATTACGGGCTCGGCTATTGGCATCGTGCTCATCGATCTGAAGCTGAGAGACACGAGCAACCAAGACCACGTAATCGGCAGAGTTGCAAATATCCCAGATGGAAGCACCCAAACTCTACAGATAGGCCGACATGCGTATCTTTCAATACGCATAGTTTGTCCCATCGAAAACGGCGGTTTGCCCACGCCGCGATCCATGTCGCCTTCTATGGATTTGGAATCGGCTAAGGTAGAAGATCCTTAACCTGCTCCGATACCAAGTGAAGGACCGAGAATGCACTAGCAAGGCGACCAGAGGGGGGTGAATGGGGGCACAAAAATTTCTCTCGAAACTTTGGCCTTTTGTCCCAAGATCAACCTCTGAAAGCTTTGATCGAAACCGTGATGCCCACGACCCTTGGAAGAGGGTGGATGATCCCTAGGATCACAGCGAGGCACCACACAAGCGATACCAACCAAACGCCAAAGCACCGGCACAAGTTTGCCTTCTAAAAACTAAGTCCCGAACGTAGATGAAAAGCTACGTCGAGAAATCCCAAATACCGATGCTAACAAGTAGCAAAGATACCTAGAGAGGTTCCTTGGTCAACTCTAGGGCCAAACGAGAAGTTCGGAAACCAAGCGAAGAAGCCGGAAGAGCAAACACACCAAACCGCAACAAACAGCCAACTCGTGGACTGTCTGGACCTGGGATCCCGGACTATCCGCAGTTGTCCCGGACTGTCCGCGAAGGAGTGTCGGACTGTCCGCCGGCAACTTCTCCAAGACAGCAAGTCTGCTGAACCTCCCTGGTCGGCTCGCGGACTGTCCGCGACCAACTACGGCGGACTGTCCGCCGGTCAAACTGAAACAGCACAGCCGAGCCGCGCGACCACTGCCTCGGTCGGAGCCCGACGCGCGGACTGTCCGCGGGCACAACGGCGGACTGTCCGTGAGTGCCCAGAGAGGGCGATTTTGGTCGCCCTCAACTCAAATATCCCTGAATTCAAATCAACTCACAATCCCACGTTCCCAAACTTGGAGAGGATGATCACGAGGTAGTTAGGAGACTATCCCCAAGAAATCATCCGCTCAAATCGACTTAAACACTGAGAAATCGAAAGGGGAGGAGTATGAACGAAAAAGCGCCACGAAAACGAAATCAACCCGATCTACTTGTTCGTGAGGAGTTAGATGAATTCCTTCGGTGGAAATGATCTCCTCACAACAAAGAACAAGTTGATTCAAATGGATTTCGCAAAGACGCTCTAGAGAGGGAGATTGGGAGAGCAGGAAACCCTAGAAGCAAAGAGCAAATGACTGAGATAGGAAGGGAGGAGGGTGTCTCCCTCTACTTATCCTAATTCTATTTCCTACTCTACCCCTCTCTAATTACAGAGCGAACCAGCAGCTAAACCCTAGGGTTATTCTGGACCAACTCAAGGTAGGTGGTGATCCGACGGCCACGCCCGCACAACTGTAGCGTTCCCTCGACGCAACCTCACCGATCGCCGCCACGTGCCACCACCGCTCTGCGTCCTTTTCACGGACTCCGCCCCCGGTTTTGTGGCCCAAACCGGGAAACCAGCCTTCACAGCCAACCCCCGGTTTTGAGGCCCAAACCGGGAAACCAGCTGTCCATCGCCTGAGTTTTGAGGCCCAAACTCAGTATACCCACAGCACCCAGGTTTTGAGGCCCAAACCTGGAAACCGTCCTCAGCCCGAGTTTTGTGGCCCAAACTCAGAAACCATCAGCGCCCAGGTTTTGAGGCCCAAACCTTGAAACCGTCCACTCGGTGGTGTTTCTGTTGCTCAACCACCAAACCGAGCCGTAGAAGGGATGCACCACCCGTGCACCCCGTCCACCAACACGTGTCCCCAGGTCCTCGACCTGAGCAACACATGACCGCAAGTCTTCGCTCGTCGCTGTCCCAGGCTGTCAGCCACCACAGCTGATCCTCGAGCCACCGGTCCCTCGGTCCAAGCCTCACATCCGCCCTTCGCCACTCTCGGTCCCTCGGCACGGCACGTCTCTACTTGAACTTCACCTTGCCTTTGATCACTGCATCCGTGCTCGACACCTGCACAACACAAGCCAAAGACCATGTGAAGGACCGAAAATGCTAAAGCAAGGCGACCAGAGGGGGGGGTGAATGGGAGCCTAAAAATTTCTTCTCAGAAATTCCGGCCTCTGTCCCAACAAAATCAACCCCAAGAGCTAAGCCGACACACATGATGTCCACGACCCAAGAGAATGGGTGGATGTTCCCTAGGAACACAGCGGGACACCACAAAAGCTCCCTCTTCCAAATCCACGCGAGTCAACTAGTGACAGGATGGAGTTTGGGTAACCTCAACCTCCCCCGAGCAACGCGAGGGGGATTCAGGCTTTTTCGCAAAGCAGGAAGCCCGGTTTCTGTAGAGCACAGAGTCGGGAATCCAACGCAAAAAGCGGATCTCAAATCGGAGCTCGAACGCAAAAGATACGGGCGAAACGCGCAAACACTGCACTGACCGAACTCTGAGGTGCGTCCGGTCAGTGTCGATCGGACGCGTCCGGTCAGAGAGAAAAACCTCTCTGGATGCTCTCTGTTCACGACCGGACTCACGGTGATCAAGCGTCGCGGTCGTTACAACTGAGCGTCCGGTCAAGCACCGAGGAGGCAATGAAACAGTGCCTTCAGTGCGTCCGTCACGCGAAACCCTAGCGTCCGGTCAGAATCGCGCACAGTATTCGCTCGGCCTTCAACGATCGGACACACGGGATAGCGTCCGGTCGATATGAGGTGCGTCCGGTCAAGTCACGAAGGAGACGCAGAGAACGTGTTCAACGACCGGACTCACGACCAAGCGTCCGGTCGGTGCGACTCGTGCGTCCGGTTACCGCGATGCACCTCTGTTCATCCACCGAATCAACCCGATCTCCCTCAAATCAAAAGCACTAGGGCTCCAACTTCGTGTGAGGGTCACAAGGATGTTAGTGAGCTACTCCTAAGAGATCTGGCTCGAACCTAACTCCAAATCGGTGAATCGGAGAAAAGGACGAAGAACGGCAAGAACTTGATCCCAAAACTAAATCCGCCCGATCTGTGAGTTCGTGAGGTATTAGAGAAATTCCTTCCGTAGTAGAAGAAGACTCTCACGAAGCTACACAAGATGGTTCAAACGGATTGCGAATCTTCCCTCGAACAAGAATTCTCGTGAAGAACGAAAGAGGGGAAAACGTGCAAACGCGAAGAACAAAATCGCAAGACAATTAAAGCACGAATTTGATCCTTGGACTCAGATGAATGGATGATTCATTAAGCACTCGGTGTCGGGCTACAAGCCAATCCTAGCAATACAAAGCTTGGATGGCGAAAAGCTCAAGAACAAGAGCCTGTCTCTCCCTAACCCTAGCCTTCTCTCACAGGAACAAAATGAGAGAGACACCACCAAGAATTTCCCCCCCCCAAGGATAGCGGCTGCCCTAGCAGCCCCCTCATATATATAGGCGCATATCCGAAGACCAAAACGCCCTTACATTAAGCACTCAACCCAAATACCCCCCAGGGGTAAAACCGTCCAGTCCGGTCAATCTTCATCCGACGGCCACGCCCGCACATCTGGTAGCTTCGCCTGACGCGACCTCCTGATGCCGCCAACGTGCGCCACCGTCGACCGCCGCGCCTTCTCACCGATAGCTTCGCCGCAACGCAAGCCTCTCGGTGCCGCCACGCGTCGACCGTCCTTTCGGACCAACCCCCGGTTTTGAGGCCCAAACCGGGAAACCGTCCACCCCGAGTTTTGAGGCCCAAACTCGGAAACCGCAAGCCCAGGTTTTGAGGCCCAAACCTGGGAAACCGTCCATCCCGAGTTTTGAGGCCCAAACTCGGAAACCCGCGCGCCCAGGTTTTGAGGCCCAAACCTGGAAACCGTCGATGTAGCTTTTGAGGCTCAGCTACCGAACCCGCACCGTAGACGGGATGTGGATCTCACACCCCGACCACCGGCACCGATGCCGATGCATGTCCAGCCTCCACGTCGGGCACAACGCCTTCGCCTTCCTTCTTGACTTGGCCGACGGCACTTGCGCCGCACGCAAGCCCGTGTCCGACCTCCCGCCAAATGAACGACTCCAGCGCCTTCCTCCCGACTCGGCCGATGCACCGCACATCCCCATGTGCTCCTGCTCGCGATGCCACGTGCCAGCTTCCACAGCTGGTCCTCTGGCCCCTGGTCCGTCAGTCCAAGCCTCACGTCCGCCCTTCATCGCTCGGTACCTCGGCATGGCACGTCCGCCGCACGGCACGCCCATCCTTCACCGCACCCGATCCGTCGGCACGACACGTCTCAACTTGACCTTCACCTCGCCATAGACCACTGTCTCCGAGCTCCACACCTGCACATCAACACAGCCAAGAGACACATGTCGCACACGCACACCAACACAGAAACACCACACAACTCACGCCACCGGTTAGTCATAACATAAGCGCATAGCGAGATATGGACTAAACCGGGTAAAAGCCTCAAACCTCCCTCAACACAGTCAATCATTCATCATATGTATTCTCAATCTCCCCCTTGATGAATGCATTGACTGACAATAAAATCAAAAAGGAGGGTTTGAAGGCCAGTCTCACTCAAGTGCCCAAAAGCCAGGTAAAAGCAAACACAAGGCCACTTGAGAGAGGGAGGATCATGAAAACTCCAAATAAAAACTCTCGGTCCCAAAAGAAATGGGAAAAGCGGGCAAAGCCTCCACACAACCGAAGATTCAAGAGAAGACAAGAGTTTCATGAATCCCAAAAGGCACTCGAAAACCAATCTCAAGAATTGTCAAACAATCATCACAAAAGAAACCAAGGTACTTATCCCTTGGATTCACTTGGGTCAATTTCTCCCCTTTATCTCCCCATTGATGATTAAGTCACTTGGGGGTTTCTAAATTTCTCCCCCTTGATGATTGAATTGACAAAACTAGGCACAAGAGATGGTTTGAGATACCAGAGCTGAAAACTTGGTCCCCAAAGACATGGGCAACGGCTCTACGCAACCAAGCGAAGGATCGGAGCAACAACTCAACAAAGAGCAAAACTCGATCACAAGGAGCAAAAGACTTGGTTCCCAAAGACATGGGCAACGGCTCGACGCAACCAAGTCAAAAATGAGCTAGTCCTCAAGAAGAGCATAAAAAGGCTCAACACCACTAGCTCAAGGCTCGACACCAATTGAGGCTGAAAGCGCATAAGAAGCAAAACTGCTAGTCCCTCAAGATAGAGGCACAGAGGCTCAACACAACTAGCAGAAGACTTGATACCAATCAAAAACAGCCACAATTTGGTGAAAATAGCTAGTTCCTCAAGACAGAGGCAAAGCGGCTCAACACAACTAGCTGAAGGCTCCAAACCAATTGAAAATACCCAAGCAAAAACTGCTAGTCCTCAGGATAGAGGCAAAGCGGCTCAACGACTAGCAGGCTCGATACCAATGCCTACGGCCAAACATGCTCCACACCAAATGAAAATCAATCGAAGCGAACCAATAGAAGGAACACAAAGAAGGTTCGATATCAATGAAAAGCCCAAAGAAAAGGCTCAAGGTGAAATGGAGCACAATCACTCGGAGCACCGAGAAGCAGCAAGACAAGGAGGGCTCCTCCTGAAAGCAAGCCTATACACAAAAGCTATGCACAAAGCTCATGACACCAAATACAATCCATACCAAAAGATGGATACAAATGAAACACATAAAAGAGCTATACCGAGTGAAAATACCAATTGAAGAAGAAACCAAAAAGAGCTAAACTCCCCCTATCTCCAAGCTCTCCCCAAAATGCAAGACTCTCCCATTTGTGCCAACACTCAAGCTCCCCCTTGCAAACAGCTTCTCCCCTTGACAAAAAGGGAACATGCTGAGGGGTTTTAACATTTCTCACAAAATTGACACAAACACAAGACAAGTCAACAACAAAAGCATATGGGGGTAGTGATATACCAACTGAAGGTAACCATAAAGTGTATCGGAGCTGGGGTATGTACACTAAGCTAAAAATGCATGATATGCACAATGCAGCAGCTTCAAGTGTATAGCAATCAAATGAAAAGATGCTCAAAAGGTGCTGCCCTGAAAGTATAATAATCAATACAAATGCTAGCAAAGGCTCAAACTGATCAAATAAATACGAAATATGAACAATTAAGCATATGAGCAGTTTTAAGCCATTTGAAAAGGAGTTCACCACTAAAATAGCACTTAGCATGAATAGACAGGAAATCAAGTGCCAATTTAAGTATAAAAGGTGAACTACCCCTAGCAAAGTTCAATCATCATGCAATAGAATGAAGCATAGACTTGTGTTATTTTCAAATTTTATCAGAATTTTCAGCGGTATTAACACAAGTTCAATTTAAAAGCATGTGATTGCGAGAGGTTGAAAGCATGGTCATTGCCTAACTTTCAACCGGGCTAAGCCTATGCAATAAAAGCAATCGGAAGCTTAAAACACCGGTTTTGGTCTTACACTACAGGCTCAAGTTTAACTCAAATGTGCAATGAGAAACAGTCTCGATACCGTGATGTGCTGACACATGCAATCCCATCTCGATCTTTTCATTTCACTAATACTTGGATCAGAATTTTAAGCACAATGTACATATGAACAATCCAAGCAAGTGAATGACTCAGTGCAAGAGACATAGCAACCTAGCATACAAAAGATAGCACAAGTGATCTCAACACATCCTCCATGCTAGTTGCCAATCTCAATGGTGAACAAATTAAAGGTTTCATAGTTGATTAGTCAAGTTCACCATTTGCAAAAATAGCTTAGCTCATAACATGTATCAAGTGATCAAAAAGAGCCTAAGCTACAAGCATCATCATGAATAAACAGGGCATACCAAAAAGAGCATAGTCTCATTTTCATTACTATATACATGAAGCTCTAAAATGCAAGATGTACATGATGAAATGCATGCAAAGGCTAGTCTATCAAAAACTAAGCAAAAACTAGCCTAAGAGTAAAGACCCAAAACAAAAGGGGTATCGGAGAAGACCAACTAAGATACAACAAGCAAAATGCTTCCCACCTAAAAGGGAAACACACACAGAGCCAAGAAACGCTCAAGCGAACGGCCAACAAAATCCACATCGGAAAGACAACAGCAGAAAAGGTCGAAAAGGAAGAGAGCCAAAATCCGAACTCAGAAGTGGGTCGGACGTACCTCATGAAGCGCATGACCTCCTGCTGGTGTGATACCCGAGGGGACGCCTGAAACTGCTGAACTCCGGGGCGCCTGCCTCGCCAAAGTCGTCTTCCCCTCGCCTGATGCTGTCGCTCGCACAGGCGCTGCTAGTGCTCACTGGAGAGCTGCTCGAATGGAATCCCAAGACGTGGAAGAAGTGGAATCGGGTCCATGAGCCGAAAAGCTCTCTCCAGGCTCCTGTTCCTGCCACACTTAAAAGCAGAAGACAACACAAGGCATTGTCTCGTCTAGTGTGACCTCAAGGTCTCCACGAAAACGGTTAGTCACATAAAAGCATAAGGAAGCTCTCAACAAAAAGAGGTCTACCATGAATGATACCGCAAGAAGATATGAATCAACTAGACAAGACTACCATGCAAAGGATAAAGCACTATGGAGCAAAATGCATCCTAAGGACATGATCAACTCAAACGCAGCCTAAACCTCAACACATGCCACAATGCCAGAAAATGATAGCAATAGATCCAAAGCATGTAACATGATAAAATTGTGGAAAGGCTAGTGCTCAAACTAATCACATCAACAGGATACATGTAGCTACACAAAACTAGCACCTGATAAATGATACCTAATGAACATCATACCTCTACATGTAAAGCTCATGGAGAAGTATGGTTAAAACTGGCATAATGTTCATAAGGATCACAGACTAGCATGAAAGGTGGATATTCCACAAAAAGCTATACACAAAGCTAGCATGACATGATATACAAGATAGCACATGCTAGACTAAAGCAAACATGATACAAAAGAAAATGTACATGTAAAAGCTATACAAGTGAGCACATGATGATCCATCTCATACCACAAGACATAAATCATGGATGAACAAGGTATGAGTGTATAAGAAAGCTCACCAAGCTATAACAAACCTCTTTGGAGGCAAATCTAAGCGGGATGCAGAGAACCATCAAAACTTGATCACATCTAAAAGATCAAGCTCCATTCGGCGCATGTCCTCCACCCCGCGTCCTCATATCTACACACAAGAGGACAAAGTAACCCGAGCCTTGGATCCCGAAGGGTAGCAAGCATGTACTTGGGAATCCAGGACTTGGTCACAAATCTCAACTTCTCATGTGGGTTAGCATGATGCAAATGCTGGCTCAAAAGCAATTTTGAAAAACCCTTGGAAGCATTCCTCAAAAGGACAACTCGAGGAGAAGAACGAGTCGAACCATGGAAAAGAGGCAAACATCTTCCAGGGTTTTGTAGAAGAACCAATAGAAGCACCATGAGAAGCATGACGTGGACCAAGAGAAGAAGCGTAGTAGAAACATGTCCACGACCATGACCTATCCCACTAGAAAAGGAGTCATAAAACCCATCAACAAAATGGGCTTCTACTAGGAACACAAGCGTTCATGCCATGAGAAGGGCTATGAACCACCATCTTCTAGAAGAGCGAGCTTGGCGCATGCGTTTGGCACGCCGATAGCAAAAGCTTTCTTGATGCCATCTTTCTCACAAAAAGAGCAATGGTACAAAGACCTCATCGGAAGGCACACCATTCTCTGACAAGTGCGAAGTCCCTTGGGTCTTAGAACAAGAAGATCAACAGCACTTGGGCCAACACTAGGAGACCGTGCCATGGGAAAGGCTACGAGGCTTCCTTAAGCCTTAGCTCGAATACGCCGCTCATGCTTGACACGGCGAAAACAAAAATCGAGCGAATGTCCCTCCTTCTTGCAAAAGGTGCAATGAAAAACCGGATTGGGAGGACGAGTCCCAAAAAACGAGAAGCACCCTTATCAAGAGAAGTCCCTTGGACATCACTCGAAGAAACAGCAAGGTTAGGAGTAGCTATGAAAGAGCTATCCGAAACCTTGACACTAATGCTATCGTCAAAAGACTCACGCGCAGCACAAGAACTCAACTCCGGTTGCAAAGATGCAAACTTGGAAATATCAACATCGGAGTTGTAAGAATTGCGTGACTCAAAGACTTAGCACAAAGGCTCTTGCACCTTTTGGCTAAACCTCATTCTCAAACATGAGGCGATCACAAGTACCACAAGGAGTGTCTTTCAGATTTCTCCATCTCCTCTTTTATGCACTCCGCATATGTGGTACGCAAGAGCTCAACTTCCCTCTCAAGGTTGGCACTCATATCATTGTGCTCAACCAACTTAGCGCTCATATCATCGCGCATTTGCTTCAAAACCAAAACTTCTTTTTCTAAATCCATGCATGATGTGCAAATGAAATTGGTGGGAGAAACATCACCATCACATCAAGCAAAGAATCATGATTAGCACAAGAAGTATGGCAAGCATCTTTATTCAAAGAGCACAAGCTACAAGGCCTAGCATTTATCTCAATAATTTCAGCCCTAGCATGCTCAAGTTCATCTACACATGTGGTGTGAGTCAATTTTAAATTATTAATTTCAGCAAGCAAAGACTCACAAGAATCACATGGTAAAGAAGCTTTTGACCTAAGCAAGGCTATTTCAGATTTAGCATAAACAAGTTCCTTGCGCAAGTCAAAGCAACAAGACATGGTATGGAAGCATTTGATTTCAATATTTCATTTTCAGATTCTAAGCTAGCAAGCGAAAAGCATAGCTCATTATTCTTCCTAACCATGTCACTACAAGAGGTGCAAGGTAAAATGCACTAGACTTCCAATGAAAAAGGCCACATTTTAACCTAGCAATGGAGCATGTCAATTTCTTGATCTTTCTATGCAAGGTATCACAAAGCTCATCATATCTCAGGTTATCATCACAACAAGCTTCAAATCGTTGGGATAAATCCCAAGACTAGCGAGAAGTGTACCTTTCTTGGCCTTGCCAAGTTCACGTATACGATCCTCCGTTGAATGCTCATCATCACCTAGGAAGTCCAGCAGCATCCACCTCGTTTCCGCCTCAAGAGCCGTACTCCTCCTTGCCAAAGTGTCGTCCTCGATCACATGTTGTAACACCCCTGGTGTTTAAGCATGTAATTAACTTGACATATCATCATTAGCATCATTAATCATCTTGATCATGATTTCATGTGTATGCATTTGCTTAGTGTATCATTTTATGTGATGTACCTCTATTGCAAAACCCTTATTAGCCCACTTCTTCCTATAGGGCAAAATGGTAATTTCACCTCTGTGCCTTTCTATGTAATTCTTGTTCAAATTTAGTGCCCTGATGTTTGTTGCTTTGATCAAAGTTCAAAATCAGATTTGATTTGGATTTCCTTTTGCAAAACCCTAAAATCCCAAATCCTGGATTTATTCCCTTTTTGATAACTTTTTCAAATTCAAAATTCTGGGTTGGTTCAAAAGCAAAGTTGAGAATCTGATCAAGAGGAACAACTTTGGTATTTACAATTTCAAAGTTTCTATATAAAATTTGCAGAAATTTCAAATTCATTCAAATTCCAGTTTTTGTCCCCTTTTCAGTTTTAAAAATTAATTCAAAAAACTATTGAGTTTCAGAAAAAATGTATATTAGCAAAGTTGTAGGTTTTGACAAATGGAACAACTTTCATGTATAAAGATTTTCAAGTTTCAGTTTCGAAATCCAAAGTAATTTTGGTTTGAATCAAATTTGAAAAGTGTTCCCTTTTCTGTTTTTGAATGTAGTTCAAAAACTATTCGGAATTTGAAAATGTTCATATTGACAAAGTTGTAGATCTCATTTTTCTGAACAACTTTGGTGTTTGAGTTTTTGTCGCACAGTTCAATTTTGAGAGTAATTTGTAAAATACAGAGATCAGCCAAAAGTCAAACCCTAAGACCTAGCCCTGTTCTTCTCCTACCGCGAGCTAGGGGGGGCCCGGCCATGGCCAGCCCGCCGGCGCTGCGCGTGCCGCGTGCCTGGCTGCTCCCCACGCGCCACCACCTGCCGCCGCTGTCTCCCTGTTCCCTCCGCGCCCGCACGCAAGCGCTGACCTTCCTTCCCGTCCCCTACAGTGCTCCGCGCGTCGCCGCCGCGTGGCCATCGCCGGCGCTGCTGCGCCCGAGCCCGGCTGCACGCCGTCCTTTCCCGCCTGAGCGCAATCGAGTGCGCGTGCGTCCGCCGAGCTTATCCACCCCACCCCGAGCTCTCTACCGGCCCCTAGCCGCGGCTATATAAGCCGCCGGAGCTCCGACCTCCGCACTCACCCCCGCCGCCGTGGCCAGCCACTCCAGACACTCCGCCGCTCCACCATCTAGCCCGAAAGCTCCGCCTTGAGCTCGTGAAGCTTTCCCACCCTTCAATTCATCTCTACCGCCCTCAATCGCCCGGCGTAAGCTCGCCGTTCCCATCTCCGGCAGAAACCCGGCGAGCTCGGGTTCGTGAAATTCGCCGCCTCCGGCCATGATCATCCCTCACCGACCCCCGTGTCGTATTCCTGGCCCGCGCGACTCTAACCCGGCCCTTGCGGTCTCGTGTGTTGCGCAGGACCGCCGGACCGCCGGAGCGCCGCCGGGTCGTCTCCTCCCTCGAGCACGTGTCGAGCCTCACCCTCGAGAACGTGCCGAGCCTCACCCTCGAGAACGTGCCGAGCCTCACCCTCGAGAACGAGTCGAGCCTCACCCTCGAGCCCTGCCTCCGACCCGTGGTAAGCATCCGAGCCTCCGTCTCTGCTTCCACTCCGCTTCGCCCGAGCCCAAGCCTCGCGAGCGCATGACCCTCCGCTTCGCCCGAGCCCAAGACTCGGCGAGCGCATGACCCTCCGCTTCGCCCGAGCCCAAGCCTCGCGACGCATGCTCTCCGCTTCGCCCGAGTCAGCCTCGGACGGAGGCTTACTTCTCCGTCTCGCCCGAGCCTCCGGGCCAGGCTCGGACGAAGCTGTCGCTTCCGTCTCGACCGAGCCCGTCTCGACCGAGCCCGTCTCGACCGAGCCCCGGCGATTCGCCCGAGCCCGCGATTCGCCGAGCCCGCCTAGAAGGAGCACAGTGCTCTTCTCTTTTTCTGAGAGATGTGAATAGTGTTCTGTTTTCTCTTTTTTGTATGATTTTCTGTGTGCATCCAAAATTCTGAAATTTTTGTGGTAGACTCTTTATGCTCTGGAGTATTTTATAAAAATATGAAACTTGAGTTTTGTGCAAAATTTAAAAATGTAAAATTCCCCTTTTAATTGAAAAATGAAGGTTTTGGTATTTTTGGAGTGATCTATAACTCCAAAAATCTTGAGATAAATTTTTGTGACCTTTTTATGACATGCTGAACCTCTGGTAAAATTTTGAAGTCTTTTGGAACAAGTTGATTTTTGAGCTTTTATTTTAAATAGTTGAATAGTGCCTTTTGTTAATTAAATGTCTAGAATTATTTGAGCACCTTAATGACCTCCAAAAATTATGAAATTTGTTTTGCCATCTATCTACACCATAATGAACTTATGTGATTAATTTGGTAATTTTTGGAGCAACTTCATAAAATGACCTTTTAAATAATTTAAGAAAATAGAAAAGATGGATTAGGGTTGGTAATAAGTGTTTGATGATGTGATCTTTGGATTGATTGATGTTCATAGACCCCTACCCTTTGGTCTATGATGTTTGTGATGCTATGTTTGGTTGATGCTTAGGATAATTATAATGAGGGCTAGTTTAATCAATATTGCTTAAGGAAGAAATGGTTACCTTTTATGCTCAACCTAGATTTCGATATGCCTTGTTTAAGAGTAATCTAGAATCAGTGGAATTGTCTTGCACCATAAGTTCATATCATCATTCTCATGAGCATTCATCATTGCATCCGTATAGTTGACGAAGAAGGACCTGAAGTCGAGATAGCCACCGAAATCTGTCCCCGAGGCGACCCCGAGCTCCGACACCTACTCCAACCCCGAGTCCGTCCTTTTTGCCATTCAAGGCAAGCCCCGGTGCATTTAACCCTTTCCTTGAATTTATAAAATGATTTCCTTAAATGCTTTTGAGTTAAATTATTGCATTAGGTTTATAGGAGTTGTGTGCTATCCTAACTGATGCATTATCCACCTTGACCACTGATACACCCGAACCCTGCTTTTCAAAAGTATTTGAAAAATGCTTAGCAATGCTTATTGAATTAGACTTTGCAATAAAAATGCCAATTTCAAAAGTGTGATCACTGAAAGAACTTTATGGGAATTTGGTTTTACTTCCCGTTCGATGACTGCTTGATAGCTAGCATAGTCATGGTCGTGAAGAGGTTGTCCGCGCGTACGGTGCCGTCATGTTGTAGTCCGGGACTCAACAGTTGACACCGACCGGGACAGGGTTGAAAAACCGACAGGACCTGTACTCTTGGGTTAGAGTCCCGAGGTGCTTGTCGCTGGCGGAAAAATGTAGGGACCATCCGTATGGGGGCCTGCTGGTCAAGACTTGTAACTATTCACATACTACGGAAAGCTCTGGCTCCGAGAAATCCATTATTGGACCGACAACCGCGCACTGGGAGTGGAGAGATGGCGGAAGTAGCATGTACCCACGTGGGTTAGAGTCCCGGATTGGAGTGGTGTACTGTACTTCCGGGTGGCGTAGGACCGGGCCCAATCTTGGAGGAATCGTGGTAGACGAGTTGGCATATGCAAGCTTGGGTGCTACATATGCAGTGTGGATAGGGATCCTCAGCTGAGTATTATTTATCCGGATTAACGTTGCTCCTCGGTTATGGAGACTTGGTCCACTGACTGTCAACGGAGAGTGGTTCTCAACTAGGAATGTTTTGAAATGTAAAATGAATCATGAACGATGAAGAATTGAGGAATACCGAATCTTTCAAAATAAAATAAGGTTTACAAAATGCTTTTCTGCAAAATACTTGATCTTGCTTAAGCCTTACCTTGACTACCCTAAGCTTTCATTCCTGAGTCTTCTCCCTTTTTCTTTAGTCGGGTAAGTCTTGTTGAGTACCTTTGTACTCAGGGTTTATTTACCCATGTTGCAGGTATGGCAGATTCCTCAGTATGCCTTGGACCCTGCTGTGTGACTGTTGTTCAGGAAGAGGCCGATGAGGCCGATGAGTGATTATTCACCCTCGGGCTGGGTGAAGTATCTTTACCTTCAGTTGTTGTCATATGCTACTCTGCCAACTCTATCTATTTGAACTATGGTCTGTAATAACTTCACTTTAATTTTATGTTGAACCCTGGTTTGTAAAACTATTGTTATCTAAGTCTTCCGCTATTTACTCCGATGTTATTTGTCAAAATGTTCAAGAGATTGTAACTGAATTGTGAGATGATCCTGCGGACATCGGGCACTGATGTAGCCCAGTAGCGGAACCGGTCTTAATCTCTTGGCTGTACGGATCGACTGTCAGTGGTTGACGGTGATCAGTGGGCCATGGTTTAGGGCTGTTACGTTACAGAGTGGTATCGGAGCATCTCACTATGACGTTGCAATCTTTTTGCGAAAACTTCAAAATGTTTTTAACAAAAACTAAACTTGACTATTTTGAGTCCAAATTGCTTCTCTCATCTCATCTTGTCTTTGGCAACTAGTAGCAAGACAACTTGTATAAGCCCTATGTACCTTACCTTAGTAGTTGCATTGCCTTGTTCCGTAGGAACGATTCATGCATCATGTCATATTCACTTAAGTAATAAAAGAGTTCGTTGGGTTAGTGTACCTATACCTTTTCTTGCTAGCCTTTCTCATCTATAACCTCTTGTCCAGATATGGCCATTATCAAGCGGACTGCCCGCAAGTCGACTGGACCGAACGGTGTGCCGCGTCACCAGCTGGCGCCACGCACCGGAGAAGAGACTGGAGAATCCTCCAATGGTCGTCGCTTTCCCCGCCGCACCCGCAAGCAGCTGAAGGAGGAAATCAAGAATCTGAAGGCTGAAATGGAGAACATGGAGCATGACTTCTACCTTTCCCGCATGGAGTTTTATGAGGCACGAGCTTCCCTGGAGCAGGCCAACCGGAACACGGTTCGCGCTATCGAGCAGCGCAATGATGCTTGGACCCGCGAGGACGTTACCAGAGCCCAGCTCCATGGACTGCAGCAATACACCGCCCAGATCGAGCAGTTCAATGATATGCTTCATGAGGAAGTACACCAGCTGCACGACCAGCTTCACCCCGTGATTCCACCAGTTGTTGAGGACCCCGAAGACGAGTCGTGGAGGAACCTGAAGTGGAACACGAGCCCGATCAGAATGAGGAAGTGGAACCTGCTGAAGATGTCCACGTTGAAGATGAAGATGAGGAGGAGGAGCCTGAGCTTATCATCGAGGATGATGATGATGACGAAGAGTTGATCTTCATCGATGATGACTAGACTCCTTGTGTCTGTACCATCTGCTTACCTAAAACCTTAGACTAGGTTTGGGGCGTTAGTCTGTCTGTTGCCAAGTCTGGCATGTATCTTTCTTTTCGTACCTTTTCCCTTATCAGTCTGTTGTCATCTTTATCAAGCCAGCTATCTTTGTATCAGTGAAGTTGTCAATCAAGTTGTTCAGAACCTTTGTCCATATATGCTGAGTTCCGAGTTGCTTATACAGATGCCTGTGAACACCCGTACCGGAGCCGGAGGTTCTGATGATGCCAACATCCCAAACCCTCCACCTGTACCAGCTACCCTAGCAGATGCCATTGCAGCCCTGGCCGCCGCTGCCAATCTGATGGCTCAGAATCAAAGGACAGCAGAATGTTGGTCCCGTGGTCGTCACAACCAAGAGACCACCTATGTGGATTTCACTGAAACACGCCACCGGTCTTCACCAAGCCGATGAACCCCTCGAGGCTGACGACTGGTTACGCACCATGGAACAGAAGTTCAGTCTACTGCACTGCACGGAGATCCAGAAGCCTCGGTTCGCTTCTCAGCAGCTCCGTGGTCCTGCAAGTGCCTGGTACGCCAACCTGTTGGCGGCCCAGCCGGAAGGTCACCAGCTGACCTGGGAAGAGTTCCGCACCGCTTTCAGAGCACATCACATCCCTTCGGGATTGATGAAGATGAAGTTGGATCAGTTCTTGGCCCTGCAACAGAAAGATTCCACCGTCATGCAGTAACGTGGGACAATTCAACCACCTCAGCCAGTATGCCTCCGACTATGTCAACACAGAGGAAAAGAAGAGAGATTGTTTTCTCAGGGGTCTGCACCCTAAGATTCGCAGAGGTCTGTCCAACAACCTAAACGGATCCTACCATGATGTCGTTGACCGTGCTGTTGCTTTCGAGGAAAGCAACCGCCAGTATCAGGAAGAGAAGAAGAAGAAGAAGGCTGGGTCTAGCAGTTTCTCCAGCAACCATAAGCGCCCAAGAATCATCTACCACCCCAGCCACCACCAAAACCGTGCCCCATACCCCCATCAGCAAGTGGTCGTTCGTACCGCGGCCACCACCCACAATGCCAACCAGCAAAGTGCCACTCAGCCGAACGCCCCGGTGTTCGTGTCACCACCCCACAAACAGCTTACAACCATCCATGCTACAACTGTGGCCAAGTTGGTCACTGGTCTCGCGAGTGCCCAAAACCCAAGAAGAATGCCCAGCATGCACAGAAAGGCCCTGGAGGATCACAGCAGCAGCACCGTGCACCGCAGCAGCACGTCCAGAAGGGCAAGCTTGTCAGGAAGCACGGGCAAGTCTACTTCACCACCGTCAGTAACATCCCAGACGGAGAGCCCGTCATGCTCGGTAGGTTCCCTGTTGCCAATCATCCTGCAGTCGTCTTGTTTGATTCTGGTGCATCGCATTCCTTCATCAGTCGCACTTTTGTCATCAAGCATGAGTTGCCCATGGGGGAGTTAAAAGAAAGTTTCTGCATACTTTCGCCTGGAGGGCGGATAAATACTAAGGAAGTGGTCCGCAGTATACCAGTAATGTTGGGGAACATGTCTTTCCTACCACCATGATAGTACTGCGCGATCAAGAGATAGATGTCATCTTAGGCATGAATTGGATGTGTCAGTATAAAGCCATGATAGACATCTTGAATAGAGTTGTGAGAGTGGATATTCCTAACAGTACCGCCAAACTCCTTCTCCAACTTCCTATGCCTTCAAAACCAGCTACCACACAGCTAAATGCTACCCCCTATGATCAAGGGAATCCGAGATATCCCGGGTCTGCGAGTTCCCTGATGTCTTCCAGTAAGATTTACCTGGTCTGCCTCCCCGACCGTGATGTTGAGTTGGCTATAGAGCTAAAGCCCGGGACTGCTCCTATATCCCGTAGAGCTTATCGAATGCCTCCCAGAGAGTTGGCAGAGCTGAAGATCCAATTGCAAGAGCTATGGATAAGGGTCTCATTCGCCCAAGTTCATCTCCTGGGGCTGTCCTGCTATCTTTGTGAAGAAGAAGGACAAAAGCCTTCGTCTGTGCGTTGACTATCGCCCGCTCAACGAAGTCACCATCAAAAATAAATATCCCTTGCCTCGCATTGATCTTCTGTTTGACCAGTTATCTGGAGCCAGAGTGTTTCCAAGATCGACCTCAGATCTGGCTATCACCAAATAAAAATTCGTCCGAAGATATTCCCAAAACAGCTTTCACCACCAGATACGGCCTATATGAGTACTTGGTCATGTCTTTTGGCTTGACCAATGCCCCCGCTCATTTCATGTATCTCATGAACTCTGTGTTCATGCCAGAGCTCGATAAATTTGTAGTCGTGTTCATTGACGACATCCTTGTTTATTCAAGAACTCCTGAAGATCATGCCAAGCATCTTCGTGTCGTTCTCTCGTCTCAGAGATCACCAGCTGTATGCCAAGTTCAGTAAATGTGAATTCTGGCTAGATCGAATTCAATTCCTTGGTCATGTCCTGTCCGCTGAAGGTGTGTCAGTTGACCCTGGAAAAGTGGCAGATATCTTGGATTGGAAGCCACCTACCACTGTCCGCGAAGTTCGCAGCTTCATGGGAATGGCTGGATACTATCGTCGTTTCATCCCAGACTTCTCCAGAGTTGCCAAGCCTATCACAGAGTTGTTGAAGAATTCCGTGGATTTTGTTTGGTCAACAGCCTGTGAGCAAGCTTTTCAAGCCTTGAAGAAACTACTAACTACATCACCAGTCCTAGCTCAACCAGACATCGAGAAACCCTTTGATGTATACTGTGATGCATCTGGTACTGGGTTAGGCTGTGTTTTGATGCAAGAAGGTCGAGTGATCGCTTATGCCTCACGGCAGCTTAGGCGACATGAGAGAGAATTATCCAACCCATGACCTTGAGTTAGCAGCAGTGGTGCATGCTTTGAAGATATGGCGTCATTATCTGTTGGGCAGTACCTGCAATGTGTACACCGATCATAAGAGCCTGAAGTATATCTTCACCCAAGAAGAGCTGAACATGAGGCAGCGAAGATGGCTTGAGTTGATTAAGGATTATGATATCGAAGTACATTACCATCCTGGTAAGGCAAATGTAGTTGCCGATGCCCTCAGTCGCAAGTCATACTGCAACTGTCTGACGACGAAGCCCTATGATCTTTCCTTGTGCCATGCTCTTGAAAGGATGGGTATTGAGATAGTTCCGCAAGGAAGCCTGAACAATGTCAGGATAGAAACATCGGTCAAGGAACAAGTCATCGCTGCACAGAAAGATAACCCTGGGATCAAGCACATCATCGAAAAGGTCCAGACCGGTAAGGCTGATTGTTTCAGGATCGATGATGTAGGAGTTGTTTGGTTCAAGAACCGTCTAGTAGTTCCCAAGGTGCCTGAGTTGAGACAGTTGATCCTTGATGAGGCACACCTGTCTAGGTTTTCCATCCACCCCGGCAGCAACAAGATGTACCAGGATCTAAGGCAGAGATTCTGGTGGACAAAGATGAAGATTGAAATCGCTCGCTATGTCGCTCGCTGTGATACTTGTCAGAAAGTCAAAGCCGTGCACATGAAGCCTGGAGGAGAATTGCAGCCTTATCTGTACCTGCCTGGAAGTGGGAAGATATCAGCATGGATTTTGTCAATGGACTACCCAAGACTAAGAAAGGTTTTGATTCCATTTGGGTAATCGTGGACCGACTCACCAAACAAGCTCACTTTCTGCCAGTCAAGACCAGCTACGCCGTCCCCACGTATGCCGCCTTGTACAAGAACAACATAGTGAAGCTTCATGGAATACCCAAGACCATTATCTCTGATCGTGGTACTCAGTTTGTCGCAAAGTTCTGGAAAGCGTTCCATACCTCACTTGGAACCAAGCTCTTGCATAGTACAGCATATCATCCACAAACAGATGGACAAACTGAGCGAGTCAACCAAGTGTTAGAGGATATGTTGAGAGCATGTGTGCTCACCTTCGCAGATACTTGGGATGACTGTTTGCCCTTGGCAGAGTTCTCATATAATAACAGTTATCAAGAAAGCATCAAAATGGCACCCTTTGAAGCACTGTACGGTCGTCGTTGTCGTACACCCCTCAGTTGGTCTGAGCCCGGAGAAAGAGAATTCTTTGGAGTTGACCTGGTCAAAGATATGGAAGAGAAAGTCAAGCAGATACAAGAGAACATGAAGATTGCCCAATCCCGACAAAAGAGTTATGCTGACAAGAGACGTCGACCTCTGAAGTTTCAAGTTGGAGATTACGTATATCTCAAGGTCTCACCAACCAAAGGAGTCACTCGTTTTGGAGTCAAGGGAAAGTTAGCACCCCGCTACATTGGTCCGTTTGAGATTTTGGAATGTTGTGGCAAGGTAGCTTACAAGCTGAAGTTGCCCGATCATCTCTCTGCTGTCCACAATGTTTTCCATGTCTCCCAACTCAAGAAGTGCCTCCGAGTACCAGAACATGTCGTGGAAGTTGAAGGTGTCGAGCTAGAGCCTGATCTATCCTACTCGGAATATCCAGTTCGCGTGTTGGATCACAAAGATCGAGTTACTCGAAGAACTACCACAAGGTGGTACAAAATCCAGTGGAACCAGCACTCTGAAGAAGAAGCTACTTGGGAATCTGAAGACTTCTTGGCAAAGAACTATCCCGACTTTCTCGAATCCCTGTCTATGTAAAGTTTTGCCTTTATCCCTTCTTTGTCCTTTCTTAAGACGCAGAATCTCGGGGCGAGATTTCTTTAAGGGGAAAGGCTGTAACACCCCTGGTGTTTAAGCATGTAATTAACTTGACATATCATCATTAGCATCATTAATCATCTTGATCATGATTTCATGTGTATGCATTTGCTTAGTGTATCATTTTATGTGATGTACCTCTATTGCAAAAACCCTTATTAGCCCACTTCTTCCTATAGGGGCAAAATGGTAATTCACCTCTGTGCCTAGTTCTATGTAATTCTTGTTCAAATTTAGTGCCCTGATGTTTGTTGCTTTGATCAAAGTTCAAAAATCAGATTTGATTTGGATTTCCTTTTGCAAAACCCTAAATCCCAAATCCTGGATTTATTCCTTTTTGATAACTTTTTCAAAATTCAAAATTTTGGGTTGGTTCAAAAAGCAAAGTTGTGAATCTGATCAAGAGGAACAACTTTGGTATTTACAAATTTCAAAGTTTCTATATAAAATTTGCAGTAATTTCAAATTCATTCAAATTCCAGTTTTTGTCCCCTTTTCAGTTTTAAAATTAATTCAAAAAACTATTGAGTTTCAGAAAAAGTTTATATTAGCAAAGTTGTAGGTTTTGACAAATGGAACAACTTTCATGTATAAAGATTTCAAGTTTCAGTTTGAAATCCAAAGTAATTTTGATTTGAATCAAATTTGAAAAGTGTTCCCTTTTCTGTTTTGAATGTAGTTCAAAAACTATTTGGAATTTGAAAATGTTCATATTGACAAAGTTGTAGATCTCATTTTTTGAACAACTTTGGTGTTTTGAGTTTTTGTCGCACAGTTCAATTTTTGAGAGTAATTTGCAAAATACAGAGATCAGCCAAAAGTCAAACCCAAGACCTAGCCCTGTTCTTCTCCTACCGCGAGCTAGGGGGGGCCCGGCCATGGCCAGCCGCCGGCGCTGCGCGTGCCGCGTGCCTGGCTGCTCCCCACGCGCCACCAACCTGCCGCCGCTGTCTCCCTGTTCCCTCCGCGCCCGCACGCAAGCGCTGACCTTCTTCCGTCCCCTACAGTGCTCCGCGCGTCGCCGCCGCGTGGCCATCGCCGGCGCTGCCTGCGCCCGAGCCCCGGCTGCACGCCGTCCTTCCCGCCTGAGCGCAATCGAGTGCGCGTGCGTCCGCCGAGCTTATCCACCCCACCCCGAGTCTCTACCGGCCCCTAGCCGCGGCTATATAAGCCGCCGGAGCCTCCGACCTCCGCACTCACCCCCGCCGCCGTGGCCAGCCCACTCCAGACACTCCGCCGCTCCACCATCTTAGCCGAAAGCTCCGCCTTGAGCTCGTGAAGCTTTCCCACCCTTCAATTCCATCTCTACCGCCCTCAATCGCCCGGCGTAAGCTCGCCGTTCCCATCTCCGGCAGAAACCCGGCGAGCTCGGGTTCGTGAAATTCGCCGCTCGGCCATGATCATCCCTCACCGACCCCCGTGTCGTATTCCATGGCCCGCGCGACTCTAACCCGGCCCTTGCGGTCTCGTGTGTTGCGCAGGACCGCCGGACCGCCGGAGCGCCGCCGCGGTCGTCTCCTCCCTCGAGCACGTGTCGAGCCTCACCCTCGAGAACGTGCCGAGCCTCACCCTCGAGAACGTGCCGAGCCTCACCCTCGAGAACGAGTCGAGCCTCACCCTCGAGCCCTGCCTCCGACCCGTGGTAAGCATCCGAGCCTCCGGTCTCTGCTTCCACTCCGCTTCGCCCGAGCCCAAGCCTCGGCGAGCGCATGACCCTCCGCTTCGCCCGAGCCCAAGCCTCGGCGAGCGCATGACCCTCCGCTTCGCCCGAGCCCAAGCCTCGGCGACGCATGCTCTCCGCTTCGCCCGAGTCAGGCCTCGGACGGAGGCTTACTTCTCCGTCTCGCCCGAGCCTCCGGGCCAGGCCTCGGACGAAGCTGTCGCTTCCGTCTCGACCGAGCCCGTCTCGACCGAGCCCGTCTCGACCGAGCCCCGCGCGATTCGCCCGAGCCCCGCGATTCGCCGAGCCCGGCCTAGAAGGAGCACAGTGCTCTCTCTTTTTCTGAGAGATGTGAATAGTGTTCTGTTTGCTCTTTTTTGTATGATTTTCTGTGTGCATCCAAAAATTCTGAAATTTTTGTGGTAGACTCTTTATGCTCTGGAGTATTTTATAAAAATATGAAACTTGAGTTTTGTGCAAAGATTAAAAATGTAAAATTCCCCTTTTAATTGAAAAATGAAGGTTTTGGTATTTTTGGAGAGTGATCTATAACTCCAAAAATCTTGAGATAAATTTTTGTGACCTTTTTATGACATGCTGAACCTCTGGTAAAATTTTGAAGTCTTTTGGAACAAGTTGATTTTTGAGCTTTTATTTAAATAGTTGAATAGTGCTTTTGTTCATTAAATGTCTAGAATTATTTGAGCACCTTAATGACCTCCAAAAATTATGAAATTTGTTTTGCCATCTATCTACACCATAATGAACTTATGTGATTAATTTGGTAATTTTTGGAGCAACTTCATAAAATGACCTTTAAATAATTTAAGAAAATAGAAAAGATGGATTAGGTTGGTAATAAGTGTTTGATGATGTGATCTTTGGATTGATTGATGTTCATAGACCCCTACCCTTTGGTCTATGATGTTTGTGATGCTATGTTTGGTTGATGCTTAGGATAATTATAATGAGGGCTAGTTTAATCAATATTGCTTAAGGAAGAAATGGTTACCTTTTATGCTCAACCTAGATTTCGATTATGCCTTGTTTAAGAGTAATCTAGAATCAGTGGAATTGTCTTGCACCATAAGTTCATATCATCATTCTCATGAGCATTCATCATTGCATCCGTATAGTTGACGAAGAAGGACTGAAGTCGAGATAGCACCGAAGGATCTGTCCCCGAGGCGACCCCGAGCTCCGACACCTACTCCAACCCCGAGTCCGTCCTTTTTGCCATCAAGGCAAGCCCCGGTGCATTTAACCCTTTCTTGAATTTATAAAATGATTTCCTTAAATGCTTTTGAGTTAAATTATTGCATTAGGTTTATAGGAGTTGTGTGCTATCCTAACTGATGCATTATCCACCTTGACCACTGATACACCCGAACCTGCTTTTCAAAAGTATTTGAAAAATGCTTAGCAATGCTTATTGAATTAGACTTTGCAATAAATGCCAATTTCAAAAGTGTGATCACTGAAAGAACTTTATGGGAATTTGGTTTACTTCCCGTTCGATGACTGCTTGCCTAGCTAGCATGTGGTCATGGTCGTGAGAGGTTGTCCGCGCGTACGGTCGCCGTCATGTTGTATCCCGTGACGCAACAGTTGACACCGACCGGACAGGGTTTGAAAAACCGACAGGACCTGTACTCTTGGGTTAGAGTCCGAGGTGCTTGTCGCTGGCGAAAATGTAGGGACCATCCGTATGGGGGCCTGCTGGTCAAGACTTGTAACTATTCACATACTACGGAAAGCTCTGGCTCCGAGAAATCCATTATTGGACCGACAACCGCGCACTGGGAGTGGAGAGATGGCGGAAGTAGCATGTACCCACGTGGTTTAGAGTCCCGGATTGGAGTGGTGTACTGTACTTCCGGGTGGCGTTAGGACCGGGCCCAATCTTGGAGGAATCGTGGTAGACGAGTTGGCATATGCAAGCTTGGGTGCTACATATGCAGTGTGGATAGGGATCTCAGCTGAGTATTATTTATCCGGATTAACGTTGCTCCTCGGTATGGAGACTTGGTCCACTGACTGTCAACGGAGAGTGGTTCTCAACTAGGAATGTTTTTGAATGTAAAATGAATCATGAACGATGAAGATTGAGGAATACCGAATCTTTCAAAAATAAAATAAGGTTTACAAAATGCTTTTCTGCAAAATACTTGATCTTGCTTAAGCCTTACCTTGACTACCCTAAGCTTTCATTCCTGAGTCTTCTCCCTTTTTCTTAGTCGGGTAAGTCTTGTTGAGTACCTTTGTACTCAGGGTTTATTTACCCATGTTGCAGGTATGGCAGATTCCTCAGTATGCCTTGGACCCTGCTGTGTGACTGTTGTTCAGGAAGAGGCCGATGAGCCGATGAGTGATTGATTTACACCTCGGCTGGGTGAAGTATCTTTACCTTCAGTTGTTGTCATATGCACTCTGCCAACTCTATCTATTGAACTATGGTCTGTAATAACTTCACTTTAATTTTATGTTGAACTGGTTTGTAAACTATTGTTATCTAAGTCTTCCGCTATTTACTCCATGTTATTTGCAAATGTTCAAGAGATTGTACTGAATTGTGAGATGATCCTGCGGACATCGGGCACTGATGTAGCCCAGTAGCGGAACCGGTCTTAATCTCTTGCTGTACGGATCGACTGTCAGTGGTTGACGGTGATCAGTGGGCATGGGTTTAGGGCTGTTACGTTACACATGTCCAGACTCAAACCTAAGGACAAAGACACACTAGAAGAAGAACTTGGTGCCATCTCGAAAAGCACCGTTATGTTAGCCAAACAAAAGCTTAAACCTCGGCAAACACGCCGGAGGAAAAACCACTCTAAAAGGTCGCCTTCGGGCCGGAACCGGTAAGGTAGAGATCCTTACTGGCTCCGATACCAATTGAAGGACCGAATGCTAAAGCAAGGCGACCAGAGGGGGAATGGAGCCTAAAAATTCTTCTCAGAAATTCCGGCCTCTGTCCCAACAAAATCAACCCCAAGAGCTAAGCCGACACACTTGATTTCCCGACCCAAGAGAATGGGTGGATGTTCCCTAGGAACACAGCGGGACACCACAAAGCTCCTCTTCAAATCCACGTCGAGTCAACTAGGACAGGATGGAGTTTGGGTAACCCACCTCCCCCGAGCAACGCGAGGGGGATTCAGGCTTTTTCGCAAAGCAGGAAGCCCGGTTTCTGTAGAGCACAGAGTCGGGAATCCAACGCAAAAAGCGGATCTCAAATCGAGCTCGAACGCAAAAGATACGGGCGAAAACGCGCAAACACTGCACTGACCGAATCTGAGGTGGTCCGGTCAGTGTCGATCGGACGCGTCCGGTCAGAGAAAACCTCTCTGGATGCTCTCTTTTCACGACCGGACTCACGGTGATCAAGCGTCCGGTCGTTACAACTGAGCGTGTTCAAGCACCGAGGAGGCAATGAACAGTGCCTTCAGTGCGTCCGGTACGCGAACCGAGCGTCCGGTCAGAATCGCGCACAGTATTTCCTCGGCCCTCAACGATCGGACACACGGGATAGCGTCCGGTCATATGAGGGTGTGGGTCCGGTCAAGTCACGAAGGAGACTCAGAGAACGTGGTTCAACGACCGGATCAGACCAATCTCCGGTCGGTGGCGACTCGTGCGCCTGTCACCACGCGATGCACCTCTGTTCATCCCGAATCAACCCGATTCCCTCAATCAAAGCACAGGCTCCAACTTGTGTGAGGGGTCAAGGATGTTAGTGAGCACTCTAAAGTCATTGCTCGAACCTAACTGTAAGTGCAATCAAGCCCTAATTGTGGGTTTTGGTGATAATGACCACATGATTAGAGGACTAACGAGATTTATGAAGTTGATAAGCAGGTTATGATAAGAAGGATGGTGTATATGCGTTGGTGGACCCCTCACACTACATTTTATCGATTCCGAGCTCAAAGTGCTTCAAAGATATTCTATTTTGATTACTTGAGTTTAGGAATGCCGTACTATAAGGGGGAATGCAAATTCATTGATATGGCTGAATGACATGTGCTCAAACCAACTCAAACCATCCACATTTCCAACCAAAGACAGCTGCACCCATTGTAGATCTGTTCCTGTCTGTTTGGTGGCGCGCAGTGCCGCTCTAGGCGCGCAGTGCCGGGCCGCGGTACTGCCGGGCTAAGGCCGGCACTGCCGCGACTTGATTTGTCCGTTGGATGGCAGGGGGTATTTACTTCACCCCCTCTGCCTCCCAACGGTCATCCACGACCAGAACTCTCCACCTACCTCCAGACAAGCTCTCTCTTCTCCATTGAAGGCTCTCCAAGCTCCCAACCACCAAAATCTATTCCCATTGATTCCAAGTGGTTGAGAGGCTCAAACCTTCACCAAAGAGGAGCCCTAGCTGAGATCTACTGCCTAGAGCACTTGATTTGAGCCATAGCCGGTGATTTGCTTCTATTACTCTTGGGTTCTTGGAACCCTAGCCGGCTAGGCGTCGCCCTAGAGCCTTGCCAACTTGTGTGGCGGCCTAGGGAGGTTTGTAATCACTTGTGCAGCTAGTAAGATTACCCCTCACCTCAAGGATTTGGTTCCTTGACTTGAGAACGAGGTTGAGTTGCAAAGCTCATGACCTAAGTGGTCAACCTCAACAACGTGGAGGTAGGCAAGCCTTGGTGGCGAGCTGAACCACGGGATAAATCACTTGTCTCGCGTGCTTGCTTAGTTTCATTCTCTATGTTCATGAGCTTGTGATATATTCTAGGGTTTGGCTCGATCTACTCTATCTTTCATATTTGGCTTGGAGTAGTTGTTTCTGCTGGTTCATATAGCCTTTTGTTACATTCCTATTCATATAGAATCTGCAGATTGTGGTTAGATTTCGAATTGCAGCTTCTGGTCTTCATCTGCGCGGCAGTACCGCGCTGAGGCCGGCAGTGCCGGGGAGCGGCAGTGCCGGCACAGGGCGGTAGTGCCGGGCAATCTAATTTGTTTTTAAGCTGTGATTTTTGACAGGCCTATTCACCCCCCCTCTAGGCCACACAGGTCCTTACAAGTGGTATCAGCCTGGTCTCTCAGCAGCACTTAACCGTGCGAGAGTATGGCCACTGACGGAGGAACGGGTAACGCTAGTGTTGTGCAACCCAAACCCTTTGAAGATCCGGATGTGCACACCACTAGCAGCAGCGAGAGTATCTCCACAGCTAGCGGAAGGACACTTCCACATTGGTTGTGTCGGCCGGAGAGCTCGCAAGACGAAAGGAAGAAAGAAGGTTGAGAAGAGAAGCTAGAGCCAAAGCAAAAGAAGATGCAGCAGCTCTCAAAGCAAAGGAAG
The DNA here is from genome assembly GCA_009763385.1 of Coix lacryma-jobi var. lacryma-jobi. Taxonomy (NCBI): domain Eukaryota; kingdom Viridiplantae; phylum Streptophyta; class Magnoliopsida; order Poales; family Poaceae; genus Coix; species Coix lacryma-jobi. The sequence goes on from CM019826.1 coordinate 21,238,582, forward strand.
ACAAGGCTCAAAGAAGAGAAGAAAGAAAGATTAGAAGAGAAGAAAGAGCCAAGAGAAGAGAAGAAAAGAAGAAGAAGGAAGAGCTCAAAGCTAAGAAGAGTGTGCACTTGAGTGAAGACTCAAGTAGCACCGAAGATGGTGATGATGACATCTCCTATCATCTCAAGGATGACAAGAAGAAGAAGGAGGAGACCAAGAAGACATACGGAGCCGTATCCTACACTTATTCTTCTATGTCTAACCATGATTCTAGGCCTCTCATTAATGTACCCGCGGGCAAGTTGCCTCGTTTCGACGGGACCAACTTTGCCAAGTGGAAGCACATTATGAAGACCTATCTTATTGGTCTCCATCCAGGTATTTGGGAGATTGTGCACAATGGACTTGAAGCACCGGTTGATCCAAAGAACCCCACTCAAGATGAGTTCCGCAACATTCATCTCAATGCCCAAGCCACTAGTGTGCTACTTAGTGCCTTGGATGGTGATGAGTACAACAAGGTCATGGGAGTTGAGGTTGCAAAGGAGATTTGGGACACATTGCATATTGCTCATGAAGGGGTTGATAAAGTAAGGCAATCCAAGATTGATTTGTTGATGGCCAAGCTCAACCGGTTTGTGATTTGTGATGGTGAAGGTCCTCAAGAGATGTTTGATAGGTTGATGGTCATTGTTGGCAAGATTAGAGGGCTAGGTGGAAATGAAATCAATGATCACAAGGTTGTGAAGATTATGTTGGAAGCTTATTCACCAAGAAATGAGACCGTAGTGACATTGATTAGAGACAAGAAGAAGTTTGAGAAGTTCACACCTAGTGATGTGCTTGGGAGGATTATCACATTTGATATGCAAAGAGAGGAAGCTAATGAAAGAAGGAAGCTTGGAGAGTTGCAAGCAAGGCTAGATGGGATGAAGATCAAGGAAGTGGCACTCAAGGCAAGCAAGCCAACAAAACAAGCAACATCAAGCAAGTCAAGTTCAAGCAAGCAAGCCTCTACAAGCAAGCCCAAGCAACAAAAAAGAAGAAAATAGAGGTTGAGGACAGCACATCATCCTCTTGCAAGAGTGAGAGTGATGGTGAGAGTTTGAGAAGATTGATGATATAGCTCTATTCATGAGAAGATATCGCAAGGGGCTCAAGAAAGAAGGTTACAAATTTGTAAAGAGGAAGTTTCCTAACAAGAAAAGAGAACTTGCTACAATTGTGGTAGCACCGAGCACTTCATTGCTCATTGCCCAAATGAGAAGAAAGACAACAAGGGCAAGAAAGATGACAAAGCCACTTACAAGAAGCACAACAAGAGATACATGGGAGAAGCTCACATCGGACATGAATGGGATTCAACCGCACAAACCTCAAGTGAAGAAGATGAGAAGATGGCAACCATTGCATTCCAAAAGTCATCTCCTTCACCAAGGCTATTCAACAACTTGTCCGATGATGATGAAGGCAACTCCCACACTTGTCTCATGGCCAAGAAAGAGAAGGTGAAAAAGACTCATACTCCTAAACCTTCTCTTCCACTTAGTGACATCTCTAGTAGTGAACTTAGTGACTCTTCTAGTGATGATAGCTCTAGTGATGAAGAGATAAACATGATAACAAAGAACTTAGATAAGAAAACCAAACTCTTTATCACTAAGCTAATGGAGGAACTAGAGGGTGTACAAGCCGAGCTAGAAATAAGTGAGGATGCTCTTATCAAACAAGAGGATCTCTATATTGCTTGCAAGGAAGCTCTTGCATTAGAGAGAAGTGAGTTGGATGTCTTGCATGAGGCCTTGGCCAAAGAGCAAGATGAACATGCTTCCCTAAAGAAGGCTCATGTTGAACTCAAGAAAAAGTATTGTGACTTGGATGTAAAGCACAAGGAACTTGAGCTGCAATATAACCTTCTTTGGGAAAGCAACTCAACTCTCCCTAAGGCAAATGTCACTCTATTCCCTCCACTAGTGAAGGTTGTGGAAAATGCTATAATCTTGATTTGAATGTCTATTCCACTAACCTTGCAAACATGGAGGTCATGAGAAAAGAAATAGCAAGATTGACAAGTGTTATTGCAAGTGGTTGTGTCAAGGCTACTATAAGTGCTAGTGAGAAGACCCAAAGAACATGCCCAAGTTCAAGAACGGAAGACGTCCTTTCATAAAGGATGGGTTGGGGCATGTAAAGGGAGGCAAAACCAATGGAAGGAAGAAGGTGAATGGCTATGAGTGTGTGAGGTTTGAGAAGAAGGGTCACATTGGTACAGTTCAGCCTGCACAGACCGCGGCAGTGCCGCGCCAGAAGGCGGCAGTGCCGGGCCCGGCAGTGCCGCCCCCAGGCCGGCAGTGCCGCGCCCCAAGAAAGGGAAGGCCCAGTTCCCCTTCTGCTCAGTCTCACACACAGCCGGCAGATGCCAAATCAGAAGCAAGGGTCTCAGAAACCAAAGGAGTCTATTTGGGTAACCAAGAACAAGTTCATGCATCAACCCAAGATAGAAGCTCCAAGAATGAGCATGTCCTCTTGTTACTTTTTAGGACACAACAACAGTGGTAAAGTTGTTGCAAAGTATGTTGGTAATGACAAGAGGGCAGCCGACAAGTTTATTTGGGTTCCTAAGATACTTGTGACTAACATGCAAGGCCCCAATATCAATTGGGGACCTAAACCAAGGAACTAAACTTATTTTGCAGGCTTACTCCTCCGGTGGATCAAGTTGGGTGCTTGATAGCGGATGTACAAATCATATGACCGGAGAAAGGAGTATGTTCTCATCATATTCCCCAACTACACAAATGCAAGTGAAAAACATCATTTTTGGTGATAACTCCAAGGGGGATGTGCTAGGTCTTGGTAAAGTTGCTATCACACTTGAAACATTCAATTACTAATGTCTTACATGTTGATTCGTTAAGTTACAATTTGTTGTCCGTTTCGCAATTGTGTGGAATGGGCTTCAATTGTCTCTTACGGAATGAGGGTGTGGAAGTCTTTTAGAAGGGAGGATTCCTCTATTGTCTTTACAGGTCGTTTGAAAGGGAAGCTTTACTTAGTTGATTTCAACAAAAGTGAAGCCAAACTTGAGACTTGTTTAGTGGCAAAAATCTAGCATGGGTTGGTTATGGCACCGCCGACTAGCTCATGTTGGGATGAGGAATTTGGCCAAACTTCAAAAGGACAACCACATCCTAGGGACTAACCAATTCATTTTGAGAAAGACAGAGTATGTGGAGCTTGCCAAGCCGGAGGAAGCAAGTAGGCGTACCTCACCCACCAAAGAGCTATGACACTACTACTCATCCATTGGAATTGATTCACAATTTCACATGGATCTCTTGGACCGGTTGCCTACCTTAGCATCGGCGGTAACAAACATGGTCTTGTTATTGTTGATGACTTTTCTCGTTTCACTTGGGTATTCTTTTTGCATGATAAGAGTGTAGTGCAAGAGAAGGTGAAGATGTTCATACGAAGAGCTCAAAGGAATTCGGTTTCAACATCAAAAAGGTTCGTAGTGATAATGGAACCGAATTCCGAAACACCCAAGTGGAAGAGTTACTTGATGAAGAGGGCATCAAGCATGAGTTCTCAGTGCCTTACACCCCTCAACAAAATGGTGTGGTGGAGAGGAAGAATAGAAACGCTCATTGACATGGCAAGGACGATGCTAGATGAGTACAAGACGCGGACATCTTTTGGGCCGAAGCCGTCAACACCGCTTGCCATGCAATCAACCGCCTCTACCTCCACAAGAGAAGAAGAAAGATGACCTCCTATGAGCTGCTAACCGGTAACAAGCCTAAGGTGTCTTACTTTAGGGTATTTGGGTGCAAATGTTTCATATTGAACAAGAAACCCAAAGTCTCTAAGTTCGCATCCAAGGTTGATGAAGGTTTTCTTCTCGGTTATGGATCAAACGAGCATGCCTATCGTGTTTTCAACAAGGCCTCTGGCAAGGTTGAAATAGCGATAGACGTGACGTTTTGTGAAACTAATGGCTCTCAAGTAGAGCAAGTTGATGAGGTGGTTGTAGGTGATGAGGAACCTCCTTGTGAAGCAATCAAGCAACTAGCCATTGGTGATATAAGACCACAGGAACAGCAGGCTACTGGTCAGGATGGTCCTCAAGCTGAAGCTCCTGCTGGGACTGGTCAGATACAGTCCCCGGCAGTGCCGGGCTCGTCCCCGGCAGTGCCGGACCCCGGCAGTGCCGCGCGGAGCCAAGCAGTGCCGGGCACACCCAGAGCAGCTGCAGCTACTCCACTCATGGAGTGAACCTACAACCCATCTTCGAGCGAGATGAAGAAGAGGAAGCCGAAGATGAACCAGAACCCATCGATCATCCAAGACTCAAGCAAACTATTCAACGAGATCACCCCGTTGATAATATTCTTGGGAGTCTACGAAAGGGGTGGTAACGACACGCTCTCATTTGGCAAATTTCTGTCAATATTACTCGTTTGTCTCCTCTTTGGAACCTCTCAAGGTAGAAGAAGCCCTGGATGATCCGGATTGGGTGATGGCCATGCAAGAAGAGCTCAACAACTTCGAGCGCAATCAAGTATGGTCACTCGTGGAAAGACCAAATACCAATGTCATTGGAACCAAATGGGTCTTTCGCAACAAGCAAGATGAAGAAGGTGTGGTGACAAGGAACAAGGCAAGATTGGTAGCTCAAGGGTTCACACAAGTAGAGGGCCTGGACTTTGAAGAAACATATGCACCGGTTGCAAGACTTGAAGCCATTCGGATTCTTCTAGCCTATGCAGCCCATCATGAATTCAAGCTATATCAAATGGATGTGAAGAGTGCATTCCTCAATGGCCTATACAAGAGTTGGTATATGTCGAGCAACCACCGGGCTTTGAAGATCCCACGTTTCCCAACCACGTCTTCAAACTCCGAAAGGCGCTCTATGGGCTTAAGCAAGCACCTAGAGCATGGTATGAATGCCTTAAGGAATTCTTGCTCAAACAAGGCTTTGAAATAGGCAAAGCCGATCCTACTCTCTTCACTCATAAAGTCAATGGAGATATCTGTGTGCCAAATATATGTCGATGACATAATATTTGGTAGTACTAACAAATCCTTTTGTGATGAGTTTAGTAGGATCATGACTAAAAGATTTGAGATGTCTATGATGGGTGAGCTCAAGTTCTTCCTTGGGTTTCAAATCAAGCAATGAAGGAAGGGACTTTCTTTGCCAAACCAAGTAACCCATGATATGTAAAGAAGTTTGACATGGTGAACGCTAAGCCTATCAAAACACCCATGCCAACTAATGGACATCTTGATCTTGATAAGGAAGGAAAAGTCGTGGACATCAAGGTATATCGTTCCATGATTGGCTCCCTCCTTTACTTATGCGCATCTAGGCCCGATATTATGCTTAGTGTGTGCATGTGTGCTAGATTTCAAGCTAACCCGAAAGAGTGTCACTTAGTGGCCGTTAAGAGAATCTTGAGATATCTAGTTCACACTCCAAACCTTGGCTTGTGGTATCCTAAGGGCTCCAAGTTTGATCTACTTGGCTATTCGGATTCCGATTACGCCGGTTGCAAGGGTAGATCGAAAAAGCACTTCGGGGACATGTCAATTCCTTGGACGCTCCTTAGTGTCTTGGAGTTCTAAAAAGCAAAATTGTGTAGCCCTATCCACAGCCGAGGCCGAGTATGTTGCAGCAGGTGCATGTTGTGCGCAACTACTTTGGATGAGGCAAACCCTTCGTGATTTCGGATGTCAAATTTACTCATATCCCACTCTTGTGTGACAATGAGAGCGCCATAAAGCTAGCAAACAACCCAGTGTGTCATTCAAGAACCAAACACATAGACATCCGGCATCACTTCTTGAGAGATCATGAAATCAAAGGAGATATCGCCATCAAACATGTGAGCACCGACAAACAACTAGCCGATATCTTCACTAAGCCTCTAGATGAGTCAAGGTTTTGTGCTTTAAGGAGTGAACTAAATATACTTGACTCTCGTAACTTAGTTTGAAACCTAGCATGCTTGATTGATCAACTAGTTTGACCTAGGTAAAACAATTTCAAAACTTTCATATTGTGTTTCAAAATCTTTGAAAGAAACTTGCTTGGTGTGACCATTGTTCTGTATTGATTACTTGCTGCTGGTCATATCATGCAAGAAGTACCTGTCCACTCCAAGAATAAGTTGTAGTATCTTAGAGAATAACTCTCTCTGTAGGTAACTGTCCGGCAGTGCCGGGCCAGGCGCGGAAGTGCTGGGCCCCGGCAGTGCCGCGCCAGGCGCGGTAGTGCCGCGACTTACCGATTCGCTAATCGGTTTGTTACCGAGTGGGGTCATTGGGAAAAACTTTCCTACTCTACCCGTGACCCCCTCTCTCTCTCTCCCTCATCCATTCACCGCACCCGTGTTTCCTTTCCTCTCTCTCTCGGGGCAAACGGGCGACCGCATCCTCTCCTCACCGACCGGCGTCCCCGGCACTTCCGGCCACCGGAGGTGCTGCTTGGGATCCTCGTCGGTTCTGCTCCATCATCCTCCTCTCCAAGAGGTCTCCTTCCCTCTCCTTCCTCTCAAGGTGAAGGTTCAAAATCCCTAACCCTAAGTCTTTCCCGTTTTGTAAAATGCGCCATGGGTATTGTATTTAGAGGTTGTAGAAGGGTTTGTAGATGATAGGAGAAGTGGTAGAGATGATGGATGTGGTGTTCCTTGGCTCAGATCTGGCTGCCTGCGCGGCAGTGCGCCGCCCCCTGCGCGGCAGTACCGGGCCCCGGCAGTGCCGCTCCCAGAGCGGCAGTGCCGGACCATGAGCAGGGATTTGATCCAAGTAACACCTTATCCATCAAATCTATCGCCTCACTATAACCTACCAGCCTTATGCAGTCTTCTAATCCACAGTTTCCATGTTTTAGATGTCGGGCGGAGGTGATGATGAAAGGAGGACTAAGAGAAGGATGGATCCGCTCAGGGGGAGGAGCAAGCAGCCAGCCCGTCGTGGTGGCGCTAGCTCCCAAGGAGATGTGACAGCTAGACAGCAGATCAGAGATGAGGCACGTCTCCAGATGCAGGTCGATAGATCAGGGAGGACCTTTACCCTGCCACCCCTGAGCATTTGGCAGAGGTCAGCAGGGCTCATGTGCAGCCCTATGAGGAGGATGTCCAGGAGAGGCCACCGCAGGACACGAGGGCAAGGCAGCCTGTGTCCTACTATCAGCAGTTCACGTCGGTCAAGTCTCAGCGACAGCATAATCCATACAATGCTCCAAAGGATATGGGCATTGATTACAGGTTCTGGAACGAGTTCATTCGGATTTCTATCGCTCAGTCCTGTACAATGCTAAGAAGCAAAGATTCTGAACATGAAGTATGTGATTGGGAGCACCTAGAAGCAAAGACTGACCGTGATATTAACAGGGTAGTGGCTGCGTGCAAGCAAAGGAATATGTATGATTTGATGGGATTCAGTTACAACTGGAACACAGAGATTATCCACCAGTTCCATGCCACCCTGTATGTTGACAATGTGGTTGAGGAGATGCACTGGATGACTGAGGGTCGTCACTACAAGGTCACTTATGAGACCTTTAGTAAGATCCTCGGTCTGGGCAGCGAGGACAGGGAGTTTGACAATCTACATGATGAGAGGACCCTGACAGAGAGTGAGATTGCCCACATGTATGAAGACCCTAGCAAGGCTGATGGGTTGGTGAAGGGGCTAAAACCTTTTTATTACATGCTCAACAACCTTTTCAGGCAGACGCTCAACCCAAAGAGTGGCTCGCACTCTAACTTATATGGATATGGCAGGAGGAACATGTTGGCTAGGATGGCCCCTCAGGCTACTCCCTTTTCCATATCCAGCTTCATATGGACCGAGCTACAGGTTGCAGCTGAGGAGGATGCTAGGAAGGCGGTTCTTTATGCACCCTACGTCATGTTCATGATAGAGATGGTCTCCGGACATTCTTTTCCTAAGGATGGGTTGCATGAGCCGTACCGGGCTGAAAAGAAGAAGGTTCAGCAGGGGCAGGGGCAGCAGCAGCAGCAGATAGACCCGAGAGCTCCCGTCCTTCCTATCAGAGGAAGAAGAAGAGCAAGCTAGCAAGATGGATCAAGGCCATCTTCTACTTGCACCTACGCAGCCCAGACAGCGCACCAGGCACTTGTTGAGCAGCGCGCCGAGCGAGAGCGGGCGGGTCGTTCGCCGTTACCTCCACCCCGCTCTCCACCTCGCTTCGACCTCTCCAGCCTTGATTCAGATGATATTGATGATGATGATGATGATCAGGAGGAGCAGGAGGAGATCGTGCCTGTGCCACCTCGTCGTTCTACACGTGCCTCGACCTCGACCCGCTACACCAGTTCCACACACCGTCAGGGGAAGGCCGTGGTAGAGTCCGATGACGACGATGATGATGAGGAAGAGAAGAAGAGGAAGAAGAAGTTGCGTGGGACAAGATCAGTTCGGATGATGATTGAGTGCTTGGACACTCTTCTCTTCTCTCTTTCTCTCTTTTGGTGACTTGTTGCCAAAGGGGGAGAATTAGGTGAAGAGAAGGGGGGTACATCCACTGTTTCTGCTTCATGTCCCCATCTTTAGTTGTAGTTGTGAGTTGTGAGAGAGTTTGATACGATCAAAACTCTATGTTATGTAATAATACTCTATAGTACTACTTCTTAGGCTTGGATGTGGACATGTATCTTTTCCTGCTTATTTAGCTTGTGCTATCCTGTTTAGATCAGTTTTGTTATATGCTTTGTGGTTACGTTTTCTGTCCGCTGCGTTTGCTGTCTATTGCCTGAGCGGCAGTGCCGCTCCAGGGCCGGCAGTGCCGGGCCCCGGCAGTGCCGCGCCCAGAGCGGCAGTGCCGCTCTGGCAGAAGACAGTAAACTTCTCTGGTGTGTGCTTAAACTGTCATTCGCATCACGTATTATTATTGACACAGTTTGGTTGCACCCCACAAAGCTGTTAGATGTGAAACTGAACCTATTTCTCACTTTCAAATATGTGAATGTTGGCCTTTAATGCCAAATTGAGATTTCAGCTCTTGTTCACACATTTAGGGGGAGGTTTCACACCTAAGCTTCAAAATCTCAGTTTTTATGCCCTTCTCTTGTAAGCTCTAATTGTGTTGTCACCAATCACCAAAAAGGGGGAGATTGTAAGTGCAATCAAGCCCTAATTGTGGGTTTTGGTGATAATGACCACATGATTAGAGGACTAACGAGATTTATGAAGTTGATAAGCAGGTTATGATAAGAAAGGATGGTGTATATGCGTTGGTGGACCCCTCACACTACATTTTATCGATTCCGAGCTCAAAGTGCTTCAAAGATATTCTATTTTGATTACTTGAGTTTAGGAATGCCGTACTATTAAGGGGGAATGCAAATTCATTGATATGGCTGAATGACATGTGCTCAAACCAACTCAAACCATCCACATTTCCAACCAAAGACAGCTGCACCCATTGTAGATCTGTTCCTGTCTGTTTGGTGGGCGCGGCAGTGCCGCTCTAGGCGCGGCAGTGCCGGGCCGCGGTACTGCCGGGCTAAGGCCGGCACTGCCGCGACTTGATTTGTCCGTTGGATGGCAGGGGGTATTTACTTCACCCCCTCTGCCTCCCAACGGTCATCCATGACCAGAACTCTCCACCTACCTCCAGACAAGCTCTCTCTTCTCCATTGAAGGCTCTTCAAGCTCCCAACCACCAAAATCTCTATTCCCATTGATTCCAAGTGGTTGAGAGGCTCAAACCTTCACCAAAGAGGAGCCCTAGCTGAGATCTACTGCCTAGAGCACTTGATTTGAGCCATAGCCGGTGGATTTGCTCTATTACTCTTGGGTTCTTGGAACCCTAGCCGGCTAGGCGTCGCCCTAGAGCCTTGCCAACTTGTGTGGCGGCCTAGGGAGGTTTGTAATCACTTGTGCAGCTAGTAAGATTACCCCTCACCTCAAGGATTTGGTTCCTTGACTTGAGAACGAGGTTGAGTTGCAAAGCTCATGACCTAAGTGGTCAACCTCAACAACGTGGAGGTAGGCAAGCCTTGGTGGCGAGCTGAACCACGGGATAAATCACTTGTCTCGCGTGCTTGCTTAAGTTTCATTCTCTATGTTCATGAGCTTGTGATATATTCTAGGGTTTGACTCGATCTACTCTATCTTTCATATTTGGCTTGGAGTAGTTGTTTCTGCTGGTTCATATAGCTTTTGTTACATTCCTATTCATATAGAATCTGCAGATTGTGGGTAGATTTCGAATTGCAGCTTCTGGGTCTTCATCTGCGCGGCAGTACCGCGCTGAGGCCGGCAGTGCCGGGGAGCGGCAGTGCCGGGCACAGGGCGGTAGTGCCGGGCAAATCTAATTTTTTTTTAAGCTGTGATTCTTGACAGGCCTATTCACCCCCCCCCCTCTAGGCCACACAGGTCCTTACACTAACTCCAAACGGTTGAATCGGAGAAAAAGGATGAAGAACGGCAAGAACTTGATCCCAAAACTAAATCCGCCCGATCTATGAGTTCGTGAGGTATTAGAGAAATTCCTTCAGTAGAAAGAAGACTCTCACGAAGCTACACAAGATGGTTCAAACGGATTTGCGAATCTTCCCTCGAAACAAGAATTCTCGTGAAGAACGAAAGAGGGGAAAACGTGCAAACGCGAAGAACAAAATCGCAAGACAAATTAAAGCACGAATTTGATCCTTGGACTCAGATGAATGGATGATTCATTAAGCACTCGGTGTCGGGCTACAAGCCAATCCTAGCAATACAAAGCTTGGATGGCGAAAAGCTCAAGAACAAGAGCCTGTCTCTCCCTAACCCTAGCCTTCTCTCATAGGAACAAAATGAGAGAGACACCACCAAGAATTTCCCCCCCCCCCCAAGGATAGCGACTGCCCTAGCAGCCCCCTCATATATATAGGCGCATATCCGAAGACCAAAACGCCCTTACATTAAGCACTCAACCCAAATACCCCCCAGGGGTAAAACCGTCCAGTCCGGTCAATCTTCATCCGACGGCCATGCCCGCACATCTGGTAGCTTCGCCTCGACGCGACCTCCCTGATGCCGCCACGTGCGCCACCGTCGACCGCCGCGCCTTCTCACCGATAGCTTCGCCGCAACGCAAGCCTCTCGGTGCCGCCACGCGTCGACCGTCCTTTCGGACCAACCCCCGGTTTTGAGGCCCAAACCGGGAAAACCGTCCACCCCGAGTTTTGAGGCCCAAACTCGGAAACCCGCAAGCCCAGGTTTTGAGGCCCAAACCTGGAAACCGTCCATCCCGAGTTTTGAGGCCCAAACTCGGAAACCCGCGCGCCCAGGTTTTGAGGCCCAAACCTGGAAACCGTCGATGGTAGCTTTTTGAGGCTCAGCTACCGAACCCGCACCGTAGACGGGATGTGGATCTCACACCCGACCACCGGCACCGATGCCGATGCATGTCCAGCCTCCACGTCGGGCACAACGCCTTCGCCTTCCTTCTTGACTTGGCCGACGGCACTTGCGCCGCACGCAAGCCCGTGTCCGACCTCCCGCCAAATGACCCGACTCCAGCGCCTTCCTCCCGACTCGGCCGATGCACTGCACATCCCCATGTGCTCCTGCTCGCCGATGCCACGTGCCAGCTTCCACAGCTGGTCCTCTGGCCCCTGGTCCGTCAGTCCAAGCCTCACGTCCGCCCTTCATCGCTCGTTACCTCGGCATGGCACGTCCGCCGCACGGCACGCCCATCCTTCACCGCACCCGATCCGTCGGCACGACACGTCTCAACTTGACCTTCACCTCGCCATAGACCACTGTCTCCGAGCTCCACATCTGCACATCAACACAGCCAAGAGACACATGTCGCACACGCACACCAACACAGAAACACCACACAACTCACGCCACCGGTTAGTCATAACATTAAGCGCATAGCGAGATATGGACTAAACCGGGTAAAAGCCTCAAACCTCCCTCAACACAGTCAATCATTCATCATATGTATTCTCACCATGCGCATCATCCCAGTTGACAATCACTCATCACTTCGAGACTTGGCATACACCCATGTATCCGCACCCGCCACGGACGCCATGACCCACACAACGCTTACAGAAGCCTCTACAGGGCAAGGCGTGCTAGGCGCGTCGCTCTAGTACTCGAAAGAACAGAGACCACTCCCTGAGCCATGCTGCAACGAAGAAAAGGTTACAGACCTCCAACCACCGCCTTGACTAAGGAAAAAGGAAAAGCCATGGCCGCTGAAAGGTCCGAATGGCTAGAGGGGGGGTGAATAGCCTATTCAAAAAATCTTATTCAAGAAGTGGCTCCTCCCAAAAATGTAGATCAAGCCTTCTCACATCTAAGAACAAGAGAGGAGGGAGGAAGAACGCGAAGAACAAGAATGCAAACAAAATAATCCAAGATGCAAATCCAACAAGCACACGAGACACGAGATTTAACCCGAGGTTCGATCACTTCACCAAGAAGCACCTACGTCCCCGTTGTTGAGGTGACCACGAAGGTCGGAGTCTCTTTCACCTCCTTGCCCCACTCAAGCAACCACAAAGGCTAGTTGAGTTTCTTCACTAAGAATCAAGGGGTAATACAAACACTTCGAAGTGCCCTCTCAAATGAGTCAATCACGGGCAACAATCGAAGAACACCTAACCGGCTAGAGTTCCAAGAACTCAAGAGTAAAGAACACAAATCAAGTCGGAGAGATGTTGGATCCAAGTGCTCTAGACGTAGATCAATGTGTCTCACTCTCTAATCTCACTTCCCTAGCTCAAAGCTTGCAAGAGATTCACTCTAGAATCAAAGGGGGAGAGAGAGAGGAGGTTAGTCAACACTTGGGAGCTCTCTTTTTTTGTCTTTGGGCGCAAATGAATCGAAGAGATGAGATAGAAGCCGGCCGAGCGGCTACTTAACCAAGACATGCTGCGCAACGGTCGGTAGTACCGACCCCCTTGGTCGGTAGTACCGACCGCACTAAAAACGACCGTTACAGCGACCGTTGACCAGATGGAACAACCGACCCTTGGTCGGTACCACCGGAGGTCGGTATTACCGACCCTATGGCGGTACTACCGCCAGGCCAAACTGGGGACTACACAGAGAGCTCTGAACTCCTTCGCCTTCGGAACTTCCAACGGTCGGTAGTACCTGCCCTATGGCGGTACTACCGACAAGCCAACATAGGATCTACACAGAGAGCATCCAAACTCCCTCCTGACTTTGGTACCACCGACTCCCTGGTCGGTGACTACCGACCCTATAGCGGTACAACTGCTAGGTCAAACTGACCACTTCTAGAGAGCCTCCAAAACACTTTCAGACCACGGTACCACCGATCCCCTGGTCGGTGCTACCGAGGGTCGGTACTACCGACCCTATAGCGGTACAACCGCCAGGTCAAACTGACCACTTCCAGAGAGCACCAAACTTTCTCAAAACCTTAGAGCCACCAACGGTCGGTAGTACCGGCCCTATGGCGGTACTACCGACAGGCCAAGACTGGACCTACACAGAGAGGGTGAAAAACGTCCCCTGGATCCTTGGTACTACGACCAGGGGGTCGGTACTACCGAGGCGGTAGTACCGGCCATATGTAGGTACTACCGTTAGGTCACCTGAGACCAAATCCAGAGAGCATTGCACACAGCACCCTTGGGCGGTACTACCGACCACACCAGAAAACCTCTATGTGTTTGTGAGTGCGTGGTGTCTCTCAAGTGCTAGAAGTTAGTCGTCATGAGCACTTTTCTCCACATCTAGCTAGCCTCAAATGTGTCCCTCTTGATAGTCTGGCTTGCCTATTACTCAAGATCAAAGTAAAAACTAAAGTCTCAACTTGAGCAATGGCATCTATTCCCTTCTCCATTTCACTGAAGATAGAGCATTTGAACACTTGAGAGCTTGTGGCTGTCACCATCCAACATGGTCGCCATCTAGCTAGCTCCATCAAAGGCTTGGTCATAATCCTCTCATTAGCTACACACATGCTTAGCAATAGGATTAGACCAAAATAGGTTTCATCAATTAACCAAAACCAAACTAGGGCTTTCAATCTCCCCTTTTTGGTAATTGATGACAACCTATACAAAGATATGTAATTTAAATTTGAGTAACCACATTGATGGTATTAGCTCCCCTACATATGTGCTATAGAGTTTGGTTCTAAAATTGGCACATATGTATGGATATGAAATATGGGCGAGCAACACTATCAATGATGATGCTAAGGCATAAGAATGGACCTTTGAAGCGTGATACCAATCGGAGTGCACATGTTATACCATCCTTAGCATCATATTCACTAGACATACATCAAAACTCAAGAACCCCGTGAGATCAATATTTATAATAAAGTTCTTGAACATTTGAAACAACAATATGTCTAGTTACAATCCTATACATGCTAATTTAAACAATTTCAATCAAGTCTTATCACTAGCATTCATCACATAAGCATGAATATCAATATAAATAGCTTATGCAATGCAACAAACATATGAATATGCACATTTCAAATGCAACATACATGTTTATGAGCTTGCTCCCCCTATTTGTATGCTCAAATTTTAAGAGTTCAAACTTCGAACCACTTGACATTTTATCCCTTTTGTCTTTGTTACTCCCCCTTCCACTAGCATATATCTTGGTCTTTCTTTCTCCCCCTTTTCAACAATTATCATAAAGGTGGAACAGAATTTCAAAGAAGGAGGCAACTAAGTCAAGTTGTGGCTTAATCAGCTCATGAACAAAAGGTATTTAACACGGTTTGCTCTAGAGTAAGCTTCTTCACACATCTTACAATGGTTATCTTACTCACGTTGGTTAAACACATTTTGCTCACTTACTAGATCAAACACTAGAGTTACAAGCTCAAAACAAGTTATATGCTACCACTAGATCAAGTCAAACATAGAAGCAATAGTGGCACCATATATACTTCAAAGTCATTTGATTTACCATGAATGAACCTAGATAAGCAATGTGATGGCTATATGAACTAGAGCACAACCTAATAAGAATGAATGCACATGCCAAACAATTTCACCTTTGCTTTGTCGGAGGAGAGGCATGTCATATGTGGGGGTGCATTCAACTCATATTGGAGAAATCAAGAATATTCAATTCATTCCTTAGCTTGCAAAATCTCTCTCATCTAGTGGCTTGGTGAAGATATCGGCAAGTTGATCATCGGTGCCCACACTTTCAATAGATATATCTTTCTTTGCTTGATGATCTCTAATGAAGTGATGCCTTATGTCAATGTGCTTTGTTCTTGAATGTTGAACCGGGTTGGTGGCTATTTTGACGGCGCTCTCATTATCACATAGCAATGGACTTGTCCAAACTTGACTCCATAATCTTGCAATGTAGCTTTCATCAATAACAATTGTGCACAACAACTACCCACGGATATGTATTCGGCTTCGGCGGTAGAGAGTGCAACACTATTTTTTCTTTGATGACCAAGAGACAAGTGATCTTCCAAGCAATTGACAAGTGCCCGATGTGCTCTTCCTATCCACCTTGCATCCCGCATAGTCGGAATCCGAGTATCCAATTAATTCAAATTGAGAGCCCTTGGGATACCATAGTCCAACATTTGGAGTGTGCTTCAAATATCTCAATATTCTTTTGGTTGCCTTCAAATGACTTTCCCTTGGAGAAGCTTGGAACCTTGCACACATGCATACACTAAACATAACATCCGGCCTTGATGCGGTCACATAGAGTAGACTTCCAATCATTGACCGATATAGTTTTGATCCACCATGTCACCACTCGAGTCACTATCCAAATGTCCATTTGTGCCCATTGGAGTGGTTATTGCTTTAGCTTCATCTAACCCAAACTTCTTGAGCATGTCCTTGATGTACTTGCCTTGACTAACGAATGTGCCTTTCTTCATTTGCTTGATTTGTAGACCAAGGAAGTAACTAAGCTCTCCAATCATAGACATCTCAAACTCTTTTGCCATCATCTCCCCAAACTCTTCACAAAAGTCTTGGTTGGTTGATCCAAAGATAATGTCATCCACATAGATTTGCAACACAAACAAGCTACTTCCAATCTTCTTGGTGAAGAGAGTGGTGTCAACTTTCCCAATCTTGAACCCTTTTGCTAGCAAGAAGTCTCTCAATCTTTCATACCATGCTCTTGGTGCTTGCTTCAACCCATATAGTGCCTTCTTGAGCTTGTACACATGGTTGGGCTTCTTCAAGTCTTCAAACCCGGGAGGTTGCTCAACATACACTAACTCATTATGAATCCATTGAGAAAAGCACTCTTCACATCCATTTGATAGAGCTTGATGTTGTGAGCACAAGCATATGCAAGTAGGATTCTAATGGCTTCCAATCTAGCAACCGGTGCAAGGTTTCTCCAAAGTCAATCCCTTCCATTTGAGTGTATCCTTGTGCAACCAATCTTGCTTTGTTCCTTACTACAATGCCATCTTCATCTTGCTTGTTCCGGAAGACCCATCTTGTACCAATAACATTTGTGTTCTTTGGTCTTTCCACTAACTCCCAAACATCATTGCGGGTGAAGTTGTTCAACTCTTCATGCATTGCATTCACCCAATCAACATCCATCAAAGCTTCATCAATCTTGGTTGGCTCAATAGATGATACAAATGAGTAGTGTTCACAAAATGAGGCCAATCTTGATCTTGTTTGCACACCTCTTCTTATGTCACCAACAATTTGATCTAAAGGATGATCTCTTGCAATGTGTGTTGGTTGGAGCACTTGTTCGGTTGAGCACTTGTATTGCACTGGATGAGACACTTGAGAGCTACTAGCATCTTGTTGATCATGAGAACCACTAGAGCTTGCAACATCATTGTCGTGCATGGTTGGAGGTGAGAGCACTTGATCTTTGTCATCTTCAATGTCAATCACTTGCTTTGGCCTAATATCACCAATGTCCATGTTCTTCATAGCTTCGGCCAATTGTGTTCCTCTCACATCATCTAGATTATCTTGTTCTTCATGTGAGCCATTGGTTTCATCAAACTCAACATCATGGACTTCTTCAACTATTCTTGTTGTGTTGTTCCACACTCTATAGGCTTTGCTTGTAGTGGAGTAACCAAGGAGTGTCCCTTCATCACATTTCTTCTCAAACTTTCCAAGTCTTGTGCCCTTCTTCAATATGTAACATTTGCACCCAAAGACCCGAAAGTAAGCAATGTTGGGCTTTCTATCATTGAGGAGCTCATATGGTGTCTTTTCAATAGAGGGTGACAATAGAGTCGGTTGCTATAGTAGCAAGCGTGTTGATTGCTTCGGCCCAAAAAGAATCACTCACATTGTATTCACTAAGCATAGATCTTGACATATCAATGAGTGTCCTATTCTTCCTTTCAACTATCCCATTGGATTGAGGTGTATACTTGGCCGAGAATTGATGTTTGATTCCAAATCATCACATAGCTCATCAACCCTTGTGTTTCTAAACTCACTTCCATTGTCACTTCTCACTTTCTTGATTCTTCTATCAAACTCATTTTGACTTCTCTTGACAAAGTTTTGAATACCCCAAACACTTCACTTTTGTCAACAAGAAAGAAGACCCATGTGTATCTTGTATAGTCATCCACTATCACAAAACCATACTTGTTTCCCCCAATACTTGCATATGTAGTTGGTCCAAACAAGTCCATGTGCAACAACTCAAGTGCATGTGTAGTGCTCATCATTCCTTTTTAGGATGGGTGTTTCCAACTTGCTTTCCCATTTGGCATGCACTACATAGCTTGTCCTTCTCAAAGTGAACATCTTTTAGCCCTCTCACCATGTCATGCTTCACTAGCCTCTTTAGTTGCTTCATTCCAACATGTCCCAAGCGCCTATGCCATAGCCAACCCATGCTTGATTTGGTGAATAAGCATGTTGTCAATTGAGCTTCACTAGCATCAAAGTCCAACCAAATAGAGGTTCTCATATCTAAATCCTTTGAAGATCACATCACTTCCATCAACACTCACAATCTCCACATCATCAACCACCAAATATGCATTTGAATCCCAAATCACACAATTGTGGCCATGACAACAAGTTGAGGTTGAGAGATTCTACCAATAGCACATTTGAGATGCTCAAGTCATTGGATATTGCAATCTTACCCAAGCCTTGACCTTGCCTTTCTTGTTGTCACCAAATGTGATAGCATCTTCATGATCATCACCACTAGTGTTGATTGATTTGAACATTCTACCATCTCCGGTCATGTGTTGAGTGCACCCACTATCAAGCAACCCATGCCTTCCTCCGGCTTTGTAATTAACCTACAAAAAGGATCAATTCTTTTAGGTACCCAAATCTTTATGGGTCCTCCAAGGTTAGTAACCAAGCTCTTGGGCACACAAATTGCCTCTTCTTTGGGCCAACCATGGGTGCACCAATGTACTTAGCCTTCACACCATTATTGCCCTTAGTAGCATATAACAAGAATCAAAGCGAATAGATGTAACATGAGCATGCTTCTTGTTTTTATTCTTGTTAAAGCAATGTTGCTCTATATGCCCGGATTGCTTGCAACTATTGCAAAATCGACTGTTGCTCTTCACAAAACAAGTCTTGTGAGGAGCAAAAGCCGCCTTGCCCTTCTTGGGGGTATAACCAAGTCCCTCCTTGTTGAGTGGACACCTTTGGCTACCCAGCACTTAAGCAAGCGGGCATCTCACCACATAGGCATTGCCTAAGGCATGAGTGAGCTCAACAACCTTGTTCTTAAGGTTCTCATTTTCTACCACTAATGATGAATCACAATAGTAGAAGTAGACATTTTAGTTGAGCTAGATGATGATGATGATGCATTTGTGGGAGCAACAATAATTGGAGCATAAAAGGATTCATCAAGTATATCACATGTAACTCCTACATTGCAGCTCTACAACATCCTCAATCTTACTTTGATCAAGGAGGGAGGAGTGTGCTTCCTTAAGCCTAGTGTGAGCTTGATCAAGCTTCTCATGGGCTCCCTCTAGCCCCTCATGAGTGACTTGAGCTCATCAAAGGACTGCTCAAGAGCCTTGTTTGGCCTTGAGCAATTCTTTGCACTCCTTCCTCTTAGTCTCAAATGTAAGAGTGAGCATCTCGTAGCATGCTTATGAGGTCCTCTTTGAGTACTCCTCATCATCACTCCTCTCTCTCACTCTCATCGGATGATACCTTAGTGGCCTTAGCCATGAAGCATGTCGATGGAGCGTCGAGATAGAAGGCTTGCTTGAGATAGCAAGACTAGCCATAGCCTTCTTCTTGGTGGTCTTCTCTCATCATCACTAGAATTATCATCATCGCTTGAGGAAGCATCACTATACCATGTCACAACATAGGATCCACCCTTCTTCTTTTCCTTATTCTTCTCCTTCTTCTCCTTCTTCTCCTTCTTGTTCTTCTTATGATCATCTTCATCATCATTAGATTGTGGACAATCCGCAATGAAGTGATCTTTGCTCTTGCATCGATAGCATCTTTTAGTTGAGCTCTTGTATGAATCTTTTTTCTTTCTGCCCCAAAGCTCTTCTTCTTCATGAACTTGCCAAACTTCTTGACAAGAGAGCTATTTATTCATCATCTAACTCATTGCCGCTTGTGCTAGCTTCATCATCACTTTCCTCCTCTTTGCTTTGCCCTTGCTCTTGATCTTGGAGGATGACCCTTGAACGCCACGGTCTTCTTCTTCTTCTCTTCCTCTTGGGCTCCCCCATCCCGTTCCACGCGGTATGTGTCTTGAGTGACCACATCACCTAGTACTTGGTTTGGGGTTACCGTATCCAAACCTTCTCTCACACAGGATTGTCACCAAGGTATCAAACCTAGGTGGCAAGCATCTCAAGAACTTGTGGGAAAAGTCCTTGTCATTCACCTTCTCGCCCAACGCCTTTAAGTCATTGACAATGACTTGCAACCAGTGAAACATCTCCGGTATGCTCTCATCATCTAGCATCTTGAAGGTGGCAAGCTTGTCCTTTAGAATGTATAGCTTGGCACTCTTCACGGCCTTGGTGCCCTCATAGGTCTCCTCTAATCTTTCCATATCTCACTTGCACGCTCAAGATTCTTGATTTGCAAAGACTTTGATGTCAAAGGCTTCATAGAATAGGTTGATTGCCACATCATTCAATTGAAGCTTCTCTTCTTCTCTTGGGGTAGGATCGACGGGTTTAATCACTACAAAGTCGTGCTCGATTACTTCCTAAATCTTCCTATTCATGCCTCTAGTGAATGCGCACATCTTCCGCTTCCAACAATCGAAGTTGGTGTCGTCAAAATATGGTGGCTTCCCCATATAGTTGATTTGAGTCATTGCAACACCGGAGGTTGTAAATCCTCAAACAAACGGTGACTTGGCTCTGATACCACTTGAAAGGTCCGAATGGCTAGAGGGGGGGGGGTGAATAGCCTATTCAAAAAAATCTTATTCAAGAAGTGGCTCCTCCCCAAAATGTAGATCGAGCCTTCTCACACCTAAGAACAAGAGAGGAGGGAGGAAGAACGCGAAGAACAAGAATGCAACGAAATAATCCAAGATGCAAATCCAACAAGCACACGAGACACGAGATTTAACCTGAGGTTCGGCCACTTCACCAAGAAGCACCTACGTCCCCGTTGTTGAGGTGACCACGAAGGTCAGAGTCTCTTTCACCTCCTTGACTCACTCAAGCAACCACAAAGGCTAGTTGAGTTTTTCTTCACTAAGAATCAAGGGTAATACAAACACTTCGAAGTGCCCTCACAAATGAGTCAATCACGGGCAACAATCGAAGAACACCTAACCGGCTAGAGTTCTAAGAACTCAAGAGTAAAGAACACAAATCAAGACGGAGAGATGTTGGATCCAAGTGCTCTAGACGTAGATCGATGTGTCTCACTCTCTAATCTCACTTCCCTAGCTCAAAGCTTGCAAGAGATTCACTCTAGAATCAAAGGGGGAGAGAGAGGAGGTTAGTCAACACTTGGGAGCTCTCTTTTTTTGTTTTTGGAAGCAAATGAATCGAAGAGATGAGATAGAAGCCGGCCGAGCGGCTACTTAACCAAGACATGCTGCGCAACGGTCGGTAGTACCGACCCCCTTGGTCGGTAGTACCGACCGCACTAAAAACGATCGTTACAGCGACCGTTGACTAGATGGAACAACCGACCCTTGGTCGGTACCACCGGAGGTCGGTAGTACCGACCCTATGGTGGTACTACCGCCAGGCCAAACTGGGGACTACACAGAGAGCCCTGAACTCCTTCGCCTTCGGAACTTCCAACGGTCGGTAGTACCGGCCCTATGGCGGTACTACCGACAGGCCAACATAGGATCTACACAGAGAGCACCCAAACTCCCTCCTGACTTTGGTACCACCGACTCCCTGGTCGGTGCTACCGAGGGTCGGTACTACCGACCCTATAGCGGTACAACCGCTAGGTCAAACTGACCACTTCTAGAGAGCCTCCAAAACACTTTCAGACCACGGTACCACCGATCCCCTGGTCGGTGCTACCGAGGGTCGGTACTACCGACCCTATAGCGGTACAACCGCCAGGTCAAACTGACCACTTCCAGAGAGCACCAAACTTTCTCAAAACCTTAGAGCCACCAACAGTCGGTAGTACCGGCCCTATGGAGGTACTACCGACAGGCCAAGACTAGACCTACACAGAGAGGGTGAAAAACGTCCTGGATCCTTGGTACTACCGACCAGGGGGTCGGTACTACCGAGGCCGGTAGTACCGGCCCTATGGCGGGACTACCGTTAGGTCATCTGAGACCAAATCCATAGAGCATTGCACACAACACCCTTGGGTGGTACTACCGACCCCCTTGGGCGGTACTACCGACCACACCCAGAAAACCTCTATGTGTTCGTGAGTGCGTGGTGTCTCTCAAGCGCTAGAAGTTAGTCGTCATGAGCACTTTTCTCCACATCTAGCTAGCCTCAAATGTGTCCCTCTTGATAGTCCGGCTTGCATATTACTCAAGATCAAAGATAAAACTAAAGTCTCAACTTGAGCAATGGCATCTATTCCCTTCTCCATTTCACCGAAGACAGAGCATTTGAACACTTGAGAGCTTGTGGCCGTCACCATCCAACATGGTCGCCATCTAGCTAGCTCCATCAAAGGCTTGGTCATAATCCTCTCATTAGCTACACACATGCTTAGCAATAGGATTAGACTAAAATAGGTTTCATCAATTAACCAAAACCAAACTAGGGCTTTCAGCCGCCCTCTAGGCAGGAGGCCAGAGAGCGAACACACCACGAACGCTCGTGAGCTCAATACACTCCCACAACACTCCGAGACATGGGAATCACTCTCTGTCTCACCCGCTTGTAACCCCTACTACAAACACCACTACAAGGAATGTGTGGCTTTTTGACGTATTTAGTATGACAATGGGTCATAATGTCATTATATCATCCATTTTATGACATTATATTTTAGAGATTTAACTTAATGACAATAAAAATGTCACAAAAAACATCATATAACTAGTCCAATTATATCCTATGACGATATTTTTCGTCACAAGGCCTATTTTTGAATGTCATATAATATATGACAAAGCTTCCTTCGATCCTTGTTTGGTGAGAAGTTTGCTTCACCTAATGCTGAGTAGTAATTTCTCAAACTCAACCAGAATTAGCTCTAGATGATATTTTGGCGACATGTGTCTGCAAGGCTAAGAACGCTATTTTGGTGATAACTGAACTTCCAATAGCAGCTACAGCAGGACAATTCTGTGTTTGTATCCATCGTGCTACTGCTGTCCTACCACTAGATTCTTGTTGCTGCTGATGTGCAACTACTACTGTTGTGATGTTGCTATTCTAGAAGTAGCAACAAGTACTACTGTTGGTTTCTAGAAGTATCAGCAGGTAGATTTCTGAAATTTGAGCAATTATGGATGTGTGTTGGATGGATGTAATGACACTACATGTTCAGACTTGTGGGATGCTTGTGATATTGCAATCATTTGTGAAGATGCTTATTTGAATCTAGTTTTTTATGTGTTGAAAAAATATAAGTGCTAAAATATTGTATATTATATATGGGCTGAATTGTCGTCTGAAATGTGTGGGCTGAATTGTGTGAGCTGAAGTGTATGGGCCGAATTTTATGGACAAAAAAATATGAGATGATTTGAGTGGGCTGGAAAAAAATATGGGCTGAATTATGTGTGCTAGAAAAAATATGGGCTGAAAACATATATGGGCCGAATTATGCAGGCCGAAAAAACTATATTGGCGGAAATAGGATTGCATGCTATGTGGGCTTTACCAGGCCAAGTTTAATTTTGTGATGTTTTTTTTTTTCTTCTGCCATGTCAGCTTTTTATCCTACGTGGCATTTGCCCATGTGGCAGTATCTAGGATTTTGTGATAATAAACTAATGTCATACAATTATATGACATTAAAATCTAATGTCATATGCTTATGACAATAAATAAACGGACGTCATATAATAAATTTATGACGGTGGCTTTTTGACGTTTAGATTTTTGTCAACTCAGTGTCACAAATCTTAACTTATGACTTAAATTCCATATATTATGACATAATAGAACGTCAAAAAGCCACACATTTCTTGTAGTGCACTTTAGTGCAAGATAATACATGATCTCATCCCTCCACTGGACGTAGGGCACTCCTTGTCCGAACCAATATAAATCTCTTGTGTTTTTCTTGTGCCACCATCCGGATCAGGAACACACGGCCCCTTCATAGATACAAATTCACTTGTCGGCCTGGTGATCCCCTCGGTTCCGAACACCGACAAAAGGCTTTTATTGGGGCTTGTTCACCACCTTCATCAAAATTCCTACCAAACGAGCACATACGAGTACGATTTAAGCCAAACCATGGCAACAATTTGAAGGCCAAGTTGTTTTTAGGTAGAAGTGGCTTTACAGTTTTTAGAAAAGCCCAAGCTATACCGAAAAGGGCCTTAGGGAATCTCCAATATAATATAGCGTCAACCCTGTTCTATACAATGAAGTGATGTCTCTTGTTGAAATAGTTGCAATGTATAGAACCATGGGCTAGATCTATAGGTGGGGTCGAGAAGAGAGGGAGTAATGAAAATGATAGAAGAGAAATTGTTGTTTAAGTTATAGAAATAGGTTCATGTAAAGGAGCAGGTTCTCCATAAATTAAAGTTTGTTATGTAAAGTACCTAGTTCTATGAGTATAGGAGGGGCCTTAGGTAGAGATGCCGATGGGGCTATTCCCGTCCCCGCGGTGGAATTTTTCTCTCATCCCTGTCCTCGTGAAGGTTGACGGAAAACACTTCTCCCTCATCCTTGTCCCCGCTCCGGGATTTAATCTCCGGGGGATTCTCATCCCCGCATCAGCAATATACTACATGACAACAAAATAGACACTTAGCAAAGCAAAGCAAAGCAATAGTTCTCAAATACACATAAATAAATAATACATGATTTTAAATATATGTACGTAGGAATCGAGCCTAAACCCTAAACCCTAAGATATATGTACGTAGTAATTGAGCCTTATTAGATGGGCCTTAAATATTTTGGGTCCCCGTGAGGAACGGGGATGGGTGGCTGCATACCATCCCCGCTCCCATCATACCCAATGGGGATGATTCTTTCCCCATATAATTTCTCATGGTGATAAGATCTGTATCATCTCCATCCTCTAATGGGTGAATTACTCGTAGGGAATCGAAGAACGAGGCCCGTTGACAAGACTAGGCTTAGGGTATTGTCATTGTGAATGGCTTTAGATGACCCATTATGCCATCAAGTTATTAAATTTGTAATCTAAGATCAAGTATCTTTATTCTTGCATAATATAAGTAGAATTCAATGTAAAAGATATAATAACTTAACAAAGCACAAAAGTTTGAACTTAACACATGAACAAGAGCTCTGTGGTAATTAATTAGATCAAAATTTTAGTCAAAATGTAGATTCAAAAACGTCGCATGGGCTGCGTGATTATTGCAGCAAGCGATCATTTGTATTCGCTGAGATCGTGGCTAACATTTGGCCAATGATCCTCGCCGCTTTCGTCATGGCCCAAGAAACGCGATACAAACCCGCTGAGTTTTGCTCACCCAAATCCATGTCCACGAACATAAAATCAACCCACTAAAAAAACTCATAAACTATCACAAATTTTATTTTGTGTCTAAACCCATGCCCATCGGGTCATGGGTACCCATCGGGTTGTCTATGAATTCAACATGACTCTATTTGATTTTTAAAGTTTACTATGTTTTACGCTAAAAAAATATTATAGTAAATGGTTATATTTTTAATGTATTCAAATCATTCGTATTTTTTTGTAAGATTTAGAATGATGGTAATCCAATATGATGAAATTAATTAAAACAAGCTGTTTATACACTCTTTTTATATGGTAGTTAAATATTTTTGAGTTATGGATCGGGTTTGAAAAACCCATGGGGTTTGCAGGTTTGGATATTAGGCTCCCAGACCTACACCGACAAACCTGCTGGATTTAACTTTTTACCTATTAACAAACTCATCGGTAGAAAAAAGTTGACTCGTACTCTTATCCTAATAGGTAAGAACCCATCGGGTTTCGGGTACCCATTGCCATCTTGACCCTTAAGCAGCCATCATAGTGATATACAAAGAGAACAGCCTAAACTACCCTTCATCTCAAAATAAAGTACGTTCATTTTCTAAAACGTAATGATTACATCATTATAGGAGTATTTAGGTAATTTTACAGATGTATTGATAACTGTATGTAGGGTGTGTTTAGTTGCAAAATTTTTGCAAAATCTTTTACTGTAGCGTTTTCGTTGTTATTTGACAAACTTTGTCCAAATATGGACTACGTAGACTCTAAAGATTCGTCTCAACATGTACATACGAAAAGTATAATTAGTTATTTTTTTATCTATATTTAATGCTCCATGCATACGTCCAAACATTGATGTCATGGTTGATGTGATGAAAATTTTGCAAAATGGGGAACTAAACAGGACCGTAGTTCTATAATTGTAATTATTTTGGTACAAACAGAGCAGTAATTTTGTTTTTAGGTTTCGGTAACCCGACCTCATAGCAACCCCAACAAACTTTTTCCTGTAACACTTTCATTGTTATTTGACAAACTTTGTCTAAATATAGACTACGTAGACTTCAAAGATTCGTCTCGACATGTACATACTAAAAGTACATTTAATTATTTTTTTACCTACATTTAATTTTTCATGCTAATATTTAAAGATTGATGTGACGGGCAATCTTGATAATTTTGCAAATTGGGGAGCAACGAACAAGGCCGGCTTATGAGTCCCGATGACTTGTTTATCCATCCATGCAACAGGCAGCTAGCAGAGTAGCAGTGCCAGTGCTGCAAGGGCAGCAGGAGGGTGCCGTGAGGGGATGCGCATGAGCATGATGCAAAAGCCATCCAATCCAGTTGAACGTTTGTTGTCCAAAAGAGAAAAAAAAAACAGTTGAACGTTTACTTGCACTCCAGTTCTGGTTCAGAGCGCCTGTGCCTGTGGCCTGTGCCTGCCTGACTGCCTGCTGCCACCCGCATTTCCCAAGAAAAGCAATTATTCTATGCGAGAACAGTGGCGCATGTCATTTCCGAGGCGAAAGCACGTTGCGCTGCGGGTGTGTGTGCAGCCGCGGCCGGCAGGGCCGGACGGCCGGACGGAGCAGTGCAGGAAGGAGGAGGTGGCCACTCGGATTAGACAAACAAAAGGGGTATTGCACGGCATCAGGAATTGAAAGTGGCAAATCCCGGGACGGATCGTCAGATCGGCCATATCTTAAGGGGAAGGAACATGATGCTTAATGAGATCGAACCCCACTACCTGACGCGGATTAGGCTAAGGACCGATCAAAAGGCCGTTGGCCTTTAGCTTTGGGTGCTTTCGCTCCCCAGGTGTGGCCCATGCATGCACCTGCGCCCATATGCAATGCTTTGATATCCCGTCACTTGATTGAGAGATGTTAGTGACAAGAAGAAGGAAATGAGGAAAGGTCTCCGCGTTAAAAGCAGAAGCCGGCACGGGCACTGCTGATCACAGAAGGATGCGAGCAAAGGCTTTACCAGCGTTGCAGCGGGAAACAACACGAGGTGCGCTTTTAAAAACTGGTAGTACAAATTAGCTCAAAACATAATTATGTTAAAAAAGCTTTCAAACATGACAAATCCATAATTCATTATACGCTGTCACAAAGTTAAGATTTAAAAATGATACTGTAAGTTCATAGGAAATAATGGGCCTAATCGCTGATCCTGATCGGTAGTACCCATCTTCTGCAGGCTGCAGCTGGAGAACAAGCCAACTTTGGTTGTATTGTAGCCCCCCTCTCTCAAAAGTAATGTACAATTCTATATGACTCGATGCATATACGGTAGATGACAAATTTTAAGAGAATTTAATTTGCACCTAATAAGGGCCGTTTGGAAACGCTCCACGGAGCAGATTCTCAGAGCTGAAAAATTGTAGCTTTACCTGATTTTGTGAAGTGATTTTCTATCCTGA
Source organism: Coix lacryma-jobi var. lacryma-jobi (assembly GCA_009763385.1). Classification (NCBI taxonomy): domain Eukaryota; kingdom Viridiplantae; phylum Streptophyta; class Magnoliopsida; order Poales; family Poaceae; genus Coix; species Coix lacryma-jobi. The sequence continues at coordinate 21,266,050 of CM019826.1, forward strand.
TTTTTAGAGTTTATCTAAAAAAAATCAAAGTCATAAAATCACTTCATCACTTCACTTTCAGTTGCGCTCGCAGCCGCCAGGCAGCCAGAGTGAAAAAGATGTTGGCAGTAGTATGCTAGTAGCATCAGTGTTTAATGAAAAAAAGTTAACCTAGCTTAGACAAAACGTAGAAAATATTTATGATATGCTAGTTTAAGCTGTCTATTCTTGAGCAAAGCAACAAAATCGCCGACAAAAGGAACAAAGCACCTAAACTGGCCCTTACAAAGCACCTAAACTGACCCTCTTGGTCCCATCATAAGTTAGAGCGCGCCTAGTACAGCTCCACACCTACAGCTCCGATACATTACCCTACCGTCGTCAGTACTACCGTCATGCTCGAACGCCAAACGACTCACGATCACGAACTGCTGACATGAGTTAACGTGATCTTGACTTGACAAGAGAGCATTCTCCTTTTCACGCCGAACAATATACTGGAATTACTGGAGTGTTACTGTCCAACAACTAGAAACCGGAATGTCCCGGCAGCCTTTCCTCTAGCTCCCATGCATGCTCCATGAAGCTTTGCTGAACCCTGAAGCTGAAGCTTGGCAAGTCCAGTTCTCCTCCCTCCTCTCCATGAGTGGCAATGATCACCATCCATGAAGGCATAGAAATAAAAAGGCAGCACATCATTTGTTTTGCTCAGCGGGCATGCAGAATCAGAGGAGCAATAATCTGCCCATGCAGGCAGGGCACCACACCACACCACTTGAGCGCCTAGAAAAAGAAAGGCCTGGCTCGCAACAGTGCCCTTTTAAAACAAAAGAAGAACACGGGGTTGCTTTCTGCCGAGAAGGAGCTGAGCAGCAGTAGTCAGTGACGTGCATGGATTCCCTCCACGCAAAAAAGGGCGTGCATGGAGCCCCCCAGCTGTTATTCTACTCCCCCAAAGCGTACGTCAAATCGGGCGCTGCATCACCGAGCTCCGGCCATGGATAACTGATCCCAGGTAACATGGGCTTTTTACCCTGGGGAAAAGTGGAAAAAAAAAACACCCTGACAGGACAGCCCAGATCATGGCGTAGCCCGCCTATGTCACCGCTGGCTATTTGGCTGGCTGTTTAGTGCGCAAATCAAGGCGAAAGCTTGGTTACCAATAGGCACAGCTCAGCCCTAACAGCGAGTGTTAGCGGGTGATGACAACGGCGAAGGTCATGTAGCAGGCAGATGGCCAAATCATGGCCTGTCCAAGCTTTAGGAGGCGTACTCCATCTAAGGATGCAAGATCTGGCACAGACTAATACTGCCACCAACCTGCTTTCTTAGTTTAATGGAGTACAGTACATGGAAAGGCTACCACCATTATATATCCAACCATCAAGATAAGATAAGGCTACCGCCTGTCCACTATCCACCAGTCATATTTTAGGGCTACACAATGAAGCTACACTGTAAATTATTGTGGAATAAAAACATTTCAACCTCTAGGAGAAAACGAATTGAATCTCCACTAGCTGCAAAGGAGCAAGAACCACTGTTTTTCAATTGCATGTCAAAAGCCTCGAAGGAATAGTGGTACATGTGTTAACACGTACGGCTTAAATCGATCACCCTGGGATTAGAACAAATAGGGTTCAACTCTACAACATACAACTGGAACAGATCTTCAACGGTATGTCATGCCCTCTATAGCCTTCAATTCACGCATTGTCAAATATCGACAGCATTCTTGGATCAAATGGTATCTTCGACTGATGTCCTACCCCTAATAATACAATACATGCATGCTGGCAAGCAAACACTTCCAAGACGAGATCAACCAACGAAGTCATGGAGCAAATGGTGGCCACCTATTCCCTTGGTGAAATGACGGTCCTGGCCGCCGGCGAATGACCCCATCACGTAGGCGTCGCTCACGTCCTCCAGCCCAAAACGGTGCGGGAGGTTGAGAGGGAGCGCGGCCGGAAGGGGCTCGGCGATGTAGGTTCTGTTGTTCTGGTGAAGGCCAAGCGTGAGGGAAACGCCGCCGCCGACGGCGGCAGCCACGCCACCAAGACCAATGCCGGCTTCAGCTTGCTGGGGGTGTGACAGCGCAAGACCGTGGTGAGCGGGGAGCCCATTGTAAGCAAAGCTCACCTGGCCTGGCATGTCGTGGGGCATCTGGGAGAGCTCGTCTTGGAAATGGCGTGATGCCGGAGAGCTGAGGTTTCTTGTCATGCCGCTGCTTTGCCCACGTTGAGAGTTTGAAGGGTCAGAAGGCTTCCCGCTGCTGTCCGACGAGTGCTGAATCTGCTGCATGCCGAGTTGATTCTTGTCCACCGATGTGTTCTTCTGCACCTGCCGCATCTCCAGGTTGTGGATTTCTTCCACCATGGGCTTCCAGAGCCGCACCCTTGCATTGATAAACCAATTTGACACCTGCTCATTGAATTCAAAAGCTTATTAGGGATTTTTTTTTTCAAAAAAAAAAAACAATGATGTTTCAACACAACAGATTTGTTCTGACTGTTGAAAACATTGCTGACGGTAAAATTTAGTAATATTATTTGTTTTGGATTCAAGGTTACTTACCTGGTTCCTTGTTAAGCCTGTCTGTTTAGCCAGCATCTGCTTGTCACTATCAGTTGGATACCTGGAAAATGACCACCAAACATGAGAATTAGAATACAGAACCAAGCAACCAGAGATAGCAGCACAATGGCATGTGAAAGCAAGTGATCAAACAACCATTGAACAAACTCGCTGCAATAAAAGATGCATATAATTAGAAAGTCCCTAAGGAGTAATTTGTCATGTATGAGACTAAATACCAGAAAGATCACAAATGATCCAGCAGGATACAAAACTTATGGATGAGGGCGCGTAATTTTGCCCTTAAGGGCATGTGCCCCCATGTGCATCCACCGTTGAATGCACAGGGGCATATGCCCTAGAGGGCGATCACAAAAACAGCAAGCTGTTGAAGTACAATAAGTATGAAAACATTACCCTAGACTTCTCTACATGTCTAAGAGGTTGTTGCATATAAGGATTTTCAAGCTGTTGTGCAAAGTACAGTGAGGATGAACTAACAAGTGGGGTCCACGAGGAAATCTGAAACAATGTGGTTCTATTGACAGTTTGAGTCATTCATATCTAGAGGAAAAAATATGTAATAAGATAGTAATGAATCAACATCAATGACATTTTACGATTTGTGACTCTAAAGAAAATTTCAAGCATACTTTTCATATGTGGAAACATAACCCAGACTTATCTAGCAGTGGCCATTGTGCACTTATCAATAGCAAAAAGTAAGTGCACACGGGGAAAAAAACTTCCAATGAAGCAAAGAATTTAGCAATTGGTTGGTTGGAACTATGTAGCCATTTATCCTATATCTCAGATCTTTTCATGATTCTCACTAATAGGAATCATGATCATGTCGTGCAAGCAGTATATCATCATGACATGTCTTTTCTATCCAATGGTTACCAGATTTACCTTAGCATCATAACATTTTTTTTATAGATAATGGAAGTGGCATCGATCACAATATAGTAGTTTCCCTTATCTAAAAAAAAACATAGTAGTATCAAAATGGCAAATCCGTAGTACTACTGCTCTACACCCAAATTCAATGTGATACAAAGTCGTACACAGGCTACTATGGTATCATGTTTCGAAAGATCAGCTTCACCAAAACCAAGATACTTCAAATTCGAAAATAACAAGATCAGAAGATATTGGATTCATATACTTACGGATGTAAGAAGTGCTCGAACAGCCATGAGCGAAGAACAGACACTGCACGCTCAGGAAGCCCTCTTTGGGGTCTCCAAATGTTGTGAGGCTGGCTGAACGCATTCACACTATTTCCCCTCAGGAGGCCAGCTCCACCACCCATGAGAGCAAAGTTCGCCATATCCTCCTTGCCAATACCATCATTGGCCACGACCTTGCTTGTGCTCCGTAATTGGCTCATTATCATCCCCTTCAGACACTTGAAATGCTTCGACATTGTCCGAAGAGCCATGGAAGCAAAGGGGGCTGCGTTGCTCAGCCCCGCAACGGTCTCAAAAGAGGAGATCACAGATTGCAGCTGCTGGTAATACTGTTTGTATCGCCTGCAAACCTGCAAGGTTCATGTACTCTGAGTTTAGAGGTAGAACACACCAAAAATTCAGTACTTAACTAAAGACTACTTAGTGCAGCCAATAAATTCAGAAAGTTCAGCATACGACTAGCAAGAATTTATTTTGCACCTCTCTAGACAAGACTGCACCAAAGCATGTAGTATGTTCAAGGAATCAGGATGCTAGCACGTACTGTACTTTGCCCGGCAAAATTACAATCGTCAACAATAGATTTTAACAAAAGAGTGGTGACCAGATAAACAGAATCTTTCTGCAGGTTACACTGATGCATATGGCATCCTTTCGAAAGAAGACAAAAACTACAGGAATCATATCGACTAGCAATTTTGAAAATTCCTACGGGATAAAACTAGAGAACCCTGATATATTTTGATGTTCCAATTTCATGCTTTTAACTGCTGAGCAATTCTGTTCATCAAGAACTTCACAGCAAGTTGCTAGTTTTCACAAGGAAAAAAAAATGAGAAGGAACGGAAACCGCTCAACACCAACAGTGCAAAACAATGATTTGATGCATATAATAACCAAAGAAACATATCCGAAAGAGCTCGAATCACAACCCATATCTACTGGAGTATCATCAAATCACAAGCACAAGAAATAAGCTGTGCCAGAACAGTAAATAAAGATTCAACCGAGGATGTAGGCTCCGTGACATGACCATGAGGTGTTCGTTAGATTCTTCTCGCCGAAGAAGAAAATAATTGCGCGACATGAAACAAAAGCAGAAAAAGATGCGTTTTTGTTTGAAGGATCAAGAAGCTGGGAGGCGGATCGTAGTGATTAACTCACGTCCTCCATGAGGGAGATGAGCCTGGTCTTCCTCCACTGCTGCTCGGCGCCGGAGACAGCGACCGCCTCAGCGGTAGCGCGGTCGCCGCCGTCAATGCCATGGTCCACGTCCATGGCGTCCATGTCGAGGATACCCTCGTCGGAGCGGCTGTCCAGGTGCGGGGGCCGTCCGCCCACGTCGCAGATCTCCTCGAGCAGCTTCTGCGCGGGGCCCAGGAACCTGGACCGCCCGAGGACGGCCGCGTAGCCCGTGAACGGGCCATACGGCCCCGTGGCTGCCGCTGCCCCGGCGGCGAGCTGCCTCCGCGGCGCGGGCGGAGGGTTCGAGGACGCCGAAGAGAGCGAGAGCGCGAAGTTCTGGCTCGGGATCTGGGCCCCGGCGCCAGCAGGTAGCGCGTGCGCTACTAGCTGCGCGTGCGCCAGCGTTGGGCTATGCGGCGAGTAGGACGACGTCGACGAGGACGCGTAGGAGTAGAAGGGTGGGGGCGCCGGCCAGGCAGTTGGCGGGGGCGAGTCGGCCGGGTCGGGCGGGAACCGCAGCTTCTCGCGGCGGCTGTGCTGCGGCACGTGGTAGAGCTGCCCCGCTGCCTGCCCCAGCAGCAGGTGCTGGTGCTCGGCGCCGCCGGCCCCGTATCCACCGCCCGCCGCCGATGACATGTCGCCCGCGCACGAGCGCCGGGGTCCGTACGTACGGGCGGGGTCGTAGCACTAGCACACGGCCTGGAGCGAGAGCGCGGAGAGAGAGACCACGAGCGAAGAGGCCGGCTCCGCACTTTGCGAGCGCCTGGCCGGGGCTGGATGGGTAGCTGCAGCAGCGGGCAGTACAGGCTGCCCGTTGCTTTGTCCCGCGTCCCGGCCGCGCGCTTTTGTGCGTTCGGCTCTGGTGGTGGTGGTGCTTTGCTGCTGGTGGAGGCGTTCGGCTCCCGGGCTCTACCTCTTCTACCTCGGGGCGCCTTTCTTTCTGCAAAGGTGCGTGGCAGATGGGGGGAGGGAGGTGAAAAAGAGGGAGGCGCCCGCGACGGCGAGAGGGCGAGGCAAGGACGCGAAATGGTGAGCAGTGAAAGCGAAAGACAGAAAGGGAGTTGGTGATTGTCTGCTCGTGTGATTGTGGTGCGAGCCGCAGCGAGAGGGCGCGAGGCCACAAGCTAGGGCGGGCGCGCGGCTGGGCCTGGGCGTGCGCAAGAGACCCTGGGCTGGCCAGGGTTCCCGCTATCTCCTTGCCAGGGTGTTCGTGGCGGCAGCTCGCCGCCATAGCAGGCAGCCGAAAGTGAAGTGCCTCGGGTTTTTTTTTTTTGTTGAATCAATTTATTTTCATAGAAAAAATACCACAAAAGAAAGAAATCATGAATCCAAGTGGATTCTAAATAAACATTACCTAGGCGGCTGTAGGAATAAAAACAGACGAAAAAAAACATAATACCATATCTTCTATTTTGTTTCTATTCTTTTTTTAGACTTATTTTGAGCAGCTAGCTCATTTGCTGCCCAACCTCTAATCATCCTTCTCAAGGTTCTAACCTTAAACTGCCATCTGTCTATGCTTTTAGACAAATTGCATGGAGCTAACCAAGCCCTTTCTACCACCCCCTAAAGGACTCCTTCTCCAGCCACCATTTCTCAAATCTAAACCATTTTTTCCGAAAACAACACTTATCACCTGAATTAAGGACTAGAGGAAGGGAGCCTCTCTAGAGCTTTGACCGAAGACAAAGGAAAAGAAGAGTCCCAGGACGGGGTAACAAAAATCCTATCAATCTTAGCCATAATAGGGGGGTCTTGGTTGTTAGTCCAAGTGAACCTCTTATTGCTATGACTCAACTCAATCAGAGCCCACCGACTAATCCAACCATTAAAGTCATCTGCCCATTTATGTTTAAAAATACCATTACTTTTGTCTCCTCCAAAGCGAACTAAGTTAAAATCTCCGCCGATCAGAGTAGGTCCTATCCAAGTACCCATGATCGACTCTAACTCTTCTAAAAAAGTCTGTTTCTTGTCCTCATACGCAGGACCATAAACCACCACCAGTTTTCAGATAAAGCTACTGGTTTTGCAAGTCAGCATAACATTGACAGAAAAGTCTAACACATCTCCAACTACCATATTGAACTTATCTGAATTGGCACCACCCAGGATACCACCTGCTGAGCCTTTAGCACCTAAGTGGTACCAAGAGAAAGGAACTCCACTAGCTAGATTTTTCAAGCATCCTGCTGAAATGTCCTCCCTCTTAGTCTCCAAAATACCCGAAAAATCTACATGTTGATCCTTAATCCTACTAGCTAAAGCTGGAACTCTACCTATTTTACCCAAACTCAGAATGTTCCAAAAGAAACCTATCATTTCAATTTTTTCCTGTTATTCCTCCTAGGACCTACTTTGAACCACCTGGTTCAGGATCCTCAACCTTAGGTCCAGAATTTCCATTCTGGTTAAAGTTTCTATTCTTTTTAGTGGAAACCTGATTGGATTTATAGAAAAACAAGGATTGAAAAAAGAATCAGGATACACGGATATACTGAAATAGATATGTAAGAATGGATAGCCGAAAAATTATGTTAGGACCACATGATTTAACATTTATGCATGTATAAAGTCACAAACAATATATATACATATGAAGATCGATCTAATGTACATGTTAACATAGATAATTAGTAATTAGTAGCCGTATTAACATAACATATGAACATATCATTGTTAGGCATATTCTACATATATAGACTAAAAACCGGATCCATCCAAGATAAAAAATGGGATCCCAAAAGAACGAGTGGGTAACCCCCTCTAAGACTGGCCATAGTGTGCATTTTTAGCGGTGCCGAGAAAGTAAAAGGAGTACGAAGCATCGAGGCTTAACGTTGTAGGTGCCGATGCTTGGACAAAAAACATATGAGTCGGCTCATCTTCGTTCACCTATGCTTGGATAAATAAAAAGGTATTTTTCAAGCGGCCATTAGTTCTCACAACGGAAAGATGCATATGGTTGTGACACATCTGCTAACCACTACCGTTTGAAGCCTAGATGCCTACATTGTGGTCATGCCAGGATTTTGGCTTTGAGATGAAGTGGCGCTTGGAGAATTTTTTTTCAGCATCGCACACACTGTGGCCAGTCTAAAGCGAATGATGTTTTGTTCGAAGAGAAATACACACAAAATAAGCATAAACACTATCACTTGCTCATTATCCGGTTCCACAGTCATACAACACGGATACCTGCTTTAAGGGTTACATAATATGGTTTCCCACTATTACAAAAGGCGAACATCAAAGCAAAGCGCAGTGAAGCACAACCAAAAATTGTTTATATACTCCCTCCATATAGGAAATAGAAGTCATTTTGGACAAAGTTTGAGTCAAACATTGAGAATATAAATCATGAATAACTTTTAAATTATTGAGTTTAGAGATGTAAAAACATATAAATAAATTTGTCATGAAAAGTACTTTTATAAAAATATACATATACCACTTTACAACAAATATTTTCAAAGAAACAAGTGGTCAAAGTTATGCTTTGGAGACCGTGTCGCTGTCCTAAACGACTTCTATTTCCTATATGGATTGAGTATGTGGTCCAACTCCGCACATGCACATGGAATGAGCCTGCATACATGTAGCACTTCTCTTGCACTTTCATCCTCGCTTTGTGTAAAAGGGTTAACCTAGATGTGTTACGTTTGAAACGACAAAGATTATAAACTAACACTCACCCTCCTAAACTTCCAAGGTGGTGCTAAACCACCTACCGACTTCAACTTCTCATGTGCCTCATGGGCCAACTACACAACTAGTACAAGCTTCCAACGGGTTGGGATGTTACATTCATCCACCCTTAAGGGATGAGACCCTTGGTAGCTCATCACGTATACACAGCATATGCCCAAAACCAAACCTTGGTACACCCCTTCACGTGCACATGTAGCAAGGGTTTATGATCTAATATCATCTATAACACATAGCGTCCAAAATGGCTTATATGGTTCAACACCACACATGGAATGGCTTGCATAGATGCAACAACCCTCTTACACTTTTGTCCTTGCTTTTGTGTAAAAGAGTGGTGCTATGTCTAGAACGACAAGGATTATAAGCAGGCCCTCACCCTGCTAAACTTACAATATGGTACTAAACCCCCACCAACTACAACTCCTCATGTGGCTCATGGGACACATCGGCCAACAACACAAATACTATAGGCTTCTAACGAGCTAGAGCGTTACATTTACCCACCATTAAGGGCTAACGCCCTCGGTAGCTCACCATATATACGCAACAGATGCCCAAAACCACCCTTGGTACACCCCTTCATGAGCACATGCAACAAGGGTCCATGATCTAATATCATCTATAATACAAAGCGTTCAAAAACTGCTTATATAGCCCAACGCCGCACATGGAATGGGCCTGCATACGTGTAGCACCTTTGTTACACCTTTGTCCTCGTTTTATGTAAAAGGGTTAACCCAGAGGTGCAACATATGGGACGAGAAGGATTATAAGCTAACCCTTACCCTGCTAAACTTCTAAGATGGTACTTAACCAACCACCAACTACAACTCCTCATGGGCCTCATGGGCCAATGACACAACTACTACAAGCTTCTAACAGACTGGGTGTTACAAGAGCGTAGTGGGTGTCATTCTTCTCAATCTCCTTGAGCGTAGAAGGAAGACCCATCACTTGTCCCAACCGTCATTCTCAGAGTCGTAGTCAGGCTCCTAACCCGTGTTCAATGAATTTCAATACATATTGTAGGCCAACCTCCCCACCCTATGTCACAAAGCATTTTTAAGTAAGTGGGATGCAAGGATAAACCTATTATCTGTCTGTGTACTAACCTTAGTAAAGTGCATCTTGGCCCCTTGGTGGGTTTTGGTGGTTCGATGGAAAAACAATTGATGAGTTTGGTGAAGGACCGAGAATGCAATAGCAAGGCGACCAGAGGGGGGGTGAATGAGAGCTCAAAAATTTCTCTCGAAACTTTGGCCTTTGTCCCACAAATCAACCCCCAAAAGCTTCGATCGAAACCGTGATGCCCACGACCCTTGGAAGAGGGTGGATGATCCCTAGGATCACAGCGAGGCACCACAAAGTGATAGCAAGCCAAACGGCAAAAGCACCGGTACAAGTTCAACCCCTAAAACCAAGTCCCGAACGTAGATGGAAGACTACGTCGAGAAATCCCCAAATACCAATGCTAACAAGTAGCAAAGATACCTAGAGAGGTTCCTTGATCAACTCTAGGGCCAAACGACAAGTCCGGAAACCAAGCGGTGAAGCCGGGGAGAGCAAACGCACTTAAACCGCAACACACAGCCAAATCCCGGACTGTCCGACCCTTGGTCCCGGACTGTCGCGCCAGGGGCGGACTGTCCGCGGTTCCCTGGCGGACTGTCCGCCGTCAAAGTGCGAAACAGCACAGTTGCTGAAAGTCCTCTGCTCGGGCCCGGACTGTCCGCGCCTGTCAATGGTGGACTGTTCGTCAGTCACCGAGGCAAAACACAGCCGGCCGCGCGACCACTACTCGGTCCGGAGCCGACGCGCGGACTGTCCGCGCCCCCCACGACGGACTGTCCGCGAGTGCCTAGTGAGGGCGATTTTGGTCGCCCTCAACTCAAATCTCCCCAAATCCAATTCAACTCAAATCCCTAGTTCCCAAACTTGGAGAGATGATCACGAGGTTGTTAGGAGACTATCCCCAAGAAATCATCCGCTCCAATCAACTCAATCACCGGGAAATCAAAAGGGAAGGAGTAAGAACGAAAAGCGCCACGAAAACGAAATCAACCCGATCTACTTGTTCGTGAGGAGTTAGATGAATTCCTTCGGTGGAAATGATCTCCTCACTATAAAGAACAAGTTGATTCAAACGGATTTCGCAAAGACGCAGTATAGAGAGGGAGATCGAGTGACGGGAAAATCGCGGGAGAAACGAAGAAGCGAACGAACTAAACGCGAATCAACACATCGATCTGCAACCGTGTGGCTACCACACGCTACAACAGTGAGATTACGGTCTCACTTCCTCAAAATCTCCAGTACACAGAGGTATGGTTCTCTGCGGATCTCAGTTGCTACAGCAGGGGATGATTGAGAGAGCAGAAAACTAGAAGGCCAAGAGCAAATGGCTGAGATGAAGTGGGGAGGAGGGTGTGTCTCCCTCTACTTATCCTAATTCTAATTCCTACTCTACCCCCTAACTAATTATAGAGCGAACCAGCTAAACCCTGGGTTATTCTGGACCAACTCGAAGATGTTGGTGATCCAACGGCCACGCCCGCCACACTGGTAGCGTTGCCTCGACGCAACTTCACCGATTGCCGCCACGTGCCGCCACCGCTCGCTTGTCCTTTTCCTGGACTTCGCCCCGGTTTTGAGGCCCAAAAGGGAAACCAGCCTTCCCGACCAACCCCCGGTTTTGAGGCCCAAACCGGGAAAACCAGCCGTCCATCGCCTGAGTTTTGTGGCCCAAACTCAGAAAACCCGCAGCGCCCAGGTTTTGAGGCCCAAACCTGGAAACCGTCCTCAGCCCGAGTTTTGTGGCCCAAACTCGAAAACATCAGCGCCCAGGTTTGAGGCCCAAACCTGGAAACCGTCCACTCGGTGGTTTTCTGTGGCTCAACCACCAAACCGAGCCGTAGAGGGGATGCACCGCCCGTGCACCCCATCACCGACACGTGTCCCCAGGTCCACGACCCAGGCAACACCTGCCCGCAAGTCTTCGCTCGTCGCTGTCCCAGGCTGCCAGCCACCACAGCTGATCCTCGGGCCACCGGTCCCTTAGTCCAAGCCTCACGTCCGCCCTCGCCACTCTCGGTCCATCGGCACGACACGTCTCTACTTGACCTTCACCTTGCCTTTGATCACTGTATCCGTGCTCGACACCTGCACAACACAGCCAAGAAAAAGAACATGTGCATTATCCCAGTTGACAATCACTCATCACTCAGAGACTCGGCATACACCCATGTATCCGCAATCTCCCCCTTGATGAGGCATTGTCAACTACCAACACAATCATAATGGAATAGAGGAAGGAAGGAAGCAGGAGAGAGAACTCGACCAAATGACCCAAAAGCATATCAAAGCCAAAGAAGGTCAAGTGGAAAGAGCAAAAAACTTGGTTCCCAAAGACATGGGCAACGGCTCGACGCAACCAGCAAGCAAAGCTAGCCCTCAAGAAGAGGTAGAACAGGCTCAACACCGCTAGCGTGAAAACTTGATACCAATTGAAGAATCAACTGAAATTCAAAGCAAAACAGAGCTAGCCCTCAAGAAGAGGCAGAACGGGCTCAACACCGCTAGCGAGGAAGCTCGATACCAACTGAAGAAGCTAGATATCAATGAAGAGCAAAAGCAAGGTGCTAGTCCCTCAAGAAGAGGCAAAGGCTCAACTTAACTAGCTCCAAATGCTCCGAACCAACTGTTACCAGCTCGAAAACACAGAACGAGCAAACTCCCCCTCGAATGGTGCACACAACCAGGAAAACTGCCCCTTAGTTCAACTCGGAAACATGATTTTCAATATTTTTCCCCCTTAGTTGAACACAGAATGCACCATGAAGCAATATTTCTCCCCCTTAGTTAAAAATGCACCATCAACAAACTCCCCCTTCCAAAATGCATATGAGTCAAAATGCAAGTTAGCAGCTTCAGAAATAATCGATAGAATATGAAGATGCTCTACAAAGTGCTGATCCGAGATGACTCAACAAAATGCACAGAATGCTAGCAAAGGCTCAAACTGATCACCAAATACGAAATATGAACATGGAGCAAAAGTGAGCAGTTTTTGCCAAAAAGGTATTCACCATCAAAATAGCACAAAACATGTATAGACAGGAAGTCAACAAGTGCTAAACATGTATACAAGGTGAACTACCCCTAGCACAGTTCAATCATCATGCTATAGAATGAAACATAGACTTGTGTATCCAAATTTTATCAGAGTTGCAGCGGTTTAAATTACACAAGTTCAAATTTTAGCATGTGATTGCGAGAGGTTGAAAATTTGTCATTGCCTAACTTTTCAACTGTGCGAAGCCTATGCAGAAGCAATCAGAAGCTTAAAGCAACAGTTTCGGTCATACACTACACAGCTCAAGTTTAACTCAAAGTGCAATGAGAAACAGTCTCGAAACTGTGATGTGCTGACAAGCAATCCCATCTCGATCTTTCCAATTCACTTAACTTGGTTCAAATTTTATCTCAGAATATGAACATACCAAGCAAGTGAATGACTCAGAACTAGAGACATAGCAACCTAGCATATATGAAAGCACGAGTGAATTCTACACATTCTACACATGCTAGTTGCATATCTCAATGGTGAACATTTCAAGTTTTATGTTCATTAAGCAGGTTCACCATTCAAAAATAGCTCAGCTCACAACATGTATTAGTGATCAGAAAGAGCATAAGCTACAAGCATCATCATAAAGCATCGGAGCAAATACTATACAGAGCATAGCCACATTCTAAAGATTATATTCATGAAGCTCTGAATGTAAAATGCAAGATGAAATGCAAAGATGCATGAAAAGAAAACCAATGAAAAACACAAAGTCAGTTTATATACAAGAGTCAAAATGTTTCCCCCATCTAAAAGGGGAAACACACACCAAGCTCACCTCTCAACCTAGCAAAAGTTGATTGGTCCAAAGGCTTGGTGAAAATATCAGCCAACTGATGATGAGTATCGACATGGCGAAGGTCGATATCACCCTTCTCATAGTGGTCTCGCAGAAAATGAAAGCGCACATCAATGTGTTTGGTCTTAGAGTGCAGCACGGGGTTCTTAGCAACGCTAATAGCACTCGTGCTGTCACAAAGCAAAGAACGCGAGAAAAGCTCAGACCAAATCACGCAAAGTGGCCATCATCCAAAGCAACTGGGAACAGCAGCTAGCCGCAGCAACATATCAGCCTCCGTGGTAGACTGGGCGACACTAGACTGCTTGCGAGAAGACCACGATACAAGAGAAGAACCAATAAACTGACAAGTCCCAGAAGTGGACTTGCGATCAATACGGCAACCAGCAAAATCGGCATCAGAATAAACCAAAGGGAGAGGGTGGAGGAAGCAGAATACCAAATCCCAAACTCTGGAGTGAAGCATAAGTACCTCATAATGCGCTTGACCGCCTGACGGTGAGAAGTGCGCGGCGACGACTGAAATCGCGCGCAAAGACACACCGCGAACTGGATGTCCGGGCGTGTCGCCGTCAGGTACAGCAGCGACCCGATCATACTCCGGTACTCCTTCTGGTCCACAGCTTCTCCATCCACCGCATCCAGGGCCGTCGTGGTCGACATGGGGTTGGTTGGAAGAGGCTTGGCCTCACCCATGTCGAACTTCTTCAGGATGTCCTTGTGTACTTACCCTGGTGCACGAACGTCCCCTCTCGGGATTGCTTGATTTGCAACCCGAGGAAAAACGTCAACTCGCCCATCATGCTCATCTCAAACTCCCTGCTCATAGTATCTGCAAACTTGGCAACCAAAGCGTGAGAAGAACCACCGAAAATGATATCATCCACGTAAATCTGGACCAAGAGAGTGTCATTGCCTTGCTTGAGGAGAAAGAGCGTTTATCCACACATCCCATTTTAAAACCCTTAGCAAGCAAAAAGGTTTTCAACCTATCATACCAGGCTCTAGGGGCTTGTTTCAAACCATACAAAGCTTTGTGAAGTTTAAAACATGGTTTGGAAACTTGGGATTTTCGAAACCGGGGGTTGTCTCATACACCTCCTCTTCTATGTAGCCGTTTAAGAAGGCACTCTTGACATCCATTTGAAAAAGTTTAAACCCTTGGATGCAGCAAAAGCCAAGAGTATCCTAATGCCTCCAAACGAGCTACAGGAGCAAAAGTCTCTCATAGTCTATCCCCTCCTTCTGACTATACCCTGGGCTACAAGTCTGGCCTTGTTTCTCACAACATGGCCATCCTCTCCTTGTTTTTTTTTGAAAACCATTTTGTCCCAATAGGGTGACACTCAGGAGGAAGAGGAACCAGAACCCAAACCCGATTTCTTTCAAAATTTTCAAGCTCCTCATGCATGGCATTGACCCAATCTGGATCAGATAAAGCGTGTCCAACATCTCGGGGTTCAAATCAGCAACAAATGCAGAATGAGCAAAGTGAGAGATTTGTTGTGACCTTGACCGAGTGAACACGTTCGCCGATGCTGCCGATCATCTGTTGAGGCGGGTGTTGGCGCTGGATGTGTCATGGCGCCTCCCGAGCAGAAGTGATCTCCCCCTCAACAGCAGCTGGTGCCTCCCCGGGTACAAAAGGTACCGCTCGGGGGTGGCGGATCCCACGGCCCCAAGTCGAAGAAGAGGGATCGGGGCCGTGAGTCGTAGTAGAAGCCGCTCTTTGTGGCACAGCAGGTGGAGGAGGGTCTGGGTCATCCATCCCTTCAGCACCCTTTCTCATCATCAAAAAGAGGCTCGCCAACCTCATGATCACCTGCACGCTCAAAACGAGAAGAAGGACAAACCATGGTCTCGTCGAAGGTGACATCGATGTCTCCATGACTCGGTTAGTATCAAGGTTAAGTACACGATATGCTGAGTGTGAGTGCCATAACCCAAAAATACACCGTCAGAAGAACGAGACTCAAACTTTGTCCAAGTTGCCCTTTTTGAGTATAAAAACAATGGCAACCGAAAACTCTAAAATAACTAACCTTGGGCTGTTTCCAAAACGCAACTCATAAGAAGTCTTTTCAAGAAAGCTCGGAGGAAAAATGCGATTGAAATGTAGCATGTAGTGCAAGCTTCGGCCCAATATCGCCTAGGAGTCCTATGCTCATCGAGCATCGTCCTGGCCAATCTACAGGGTTCCGATTCTTCCTTTCTACAAACCATTCTGAGGCGGTGGTAGTGTAGGGAGAAGAAAACTGATGCTAAAACCCAAAGAGTTACAAAACTTCTCAAAATCTGAGTTTTTGAACTCGGAAAATTATCACTTCTAATAGCTCGCATTGAGTTCAAAGGGAACTCATTCTGAAGACGCAAAATCAGATTGCGAGCAAAAGAGAAAGTCTCAGTTTTCTCAGCTAAAAAGAAAAACCACGAATATCTCAAAAAGTCATCAACAACAACAAGCACATACACTTCCCCCAACCGAGCTCACCCGAGCCGGACCAACAAGGTCCATGGCAAAAGCTCTCCAGGGCGCTTGGTCATGACTGAGTCACTGGATGGTGGGGAGCGGCAAAACCATCTTCCCATGTCTACAAGAATGGCAAACAAGATCCTTCTCCATGGACAACTTGGGCAATCCTCGGATTAGGCCAAGTGAAACTAAGCCTTGCAAGCAAGTCGAAGCTCAAATGTCCTAGTCTCCTATGCCACTTCCAAAGATCAGAGGAGGAAGGTCCAGCCAAAAACAACGAGAAACTCCAAATGACTCCGAGAAATCCGCACGGAAAGACTTTCCCAAAGGGCAAAAATCACACAAACAAGATTGCCCTGAGGATCCAAAATACGACTGAGATTCGGCTTAAAACGAATCTCATAGTCGTCATCAAAGAGTTGCGAAACAGAAAGAAGGTTAAAATGCAAGTTAGAAACAAGAGCAACATCGCCGAACACAAGGCTCATTAATCGCACCGACCCACGAGACAACACTTTACCTTTGCTATTGTCACCGAAGGTGATAAACTCCTTTCCGGCGACCGGACTAAGACTGGAGAGAACACTGGCGTTTCCGGTCACTGTGCCTCGAGCAACCGGAATCCACCAACCAAACGTTCTCCAATCGTTTACCTACATCAATAAAAAAGAATAGGGTGAGCATACGGTCCAACACTGGGGTTAGTGAAGTAGGGAAGAATACCAGTGTTGGGGCGGCTGCTCAAAAGAACGGTTAGCAGAAAAACCATTCCTAGCACGCCTACGGGAAGAGCGATCACCACGTAGAGGAAAAACGTGGCGCTAAGGGAAGAGCGTACATCGCGATACTAAAACGAGGGTGTGGTGGGAAAACGCTCAAAGACAAAGCCACCGCCACGGGGTCCATAGCCCACAACTGCAGGCTCCCGCCGGGCACGACCTCCTGCGGCTAGGCCTAGGAACTTGAGGTTTTGGACCTCTAGGCCTAGCAAACCGCCTCTGAACATTCGACACATGTACATCATGGAAAGGATGGTACATGTCCGTGTTGTTCATCTCCTTTGCACGACGCGCCTCTCTCTTGCGCCGAAAGCAAAACTCACTCAAGTGTCCATCTCTCCCACAGTGCTCACAATGGTACCTCACCTCTCTCATAGGGGGTTGTTGGTACTCACGGTAGTGGGTGTGGATCACTTTGCCCATCTGTGGCATAAGCTCCTCTTGGATGGGTGGCATGGTGTCTAGCTTGTTCTTGAGGTGGTTTGGTTTTGGAGACCATGATTGTTTCTTGGGTAGAGCTCTCGGAGGTTCCACAAATACACCATCCTTGGTGTTAGGCTTTAGAGGCTCTCTGAGTGGAATCTTGGTAAGCTTGGGAGTTGTGGTGGAGTTGCGCTTCTCACACGGGTTCAGACCACTCGACTCTCCAATCTTCCCGAAAGATGAAACATCAACACCCTGAGCAAAGCCTACACCTGGACCTCCAGCAGCACGCTTGAATTGGGAGATCATCATCTCAAGCTGCGGCTCACCACTAGACACCCATGACAAGATGGTCCGAAGGTATGTGTTTTCCTCCTCGGTTTGCATCTTATCATGCTTCACATTCGCAATCTCCATCTCCAAACCCTCACAAAGAATGCACCTAGTCACACACGTGCTATTCGAGCTGGCCTTCTCAAGAGACACAATCTTGGCATTCTTCTCTGCCAACTCGGATTGCAAGCTCGCACAGGACTTCCACGCACCCAACAGCGAGGATCTAGCCTTCAGCTCATCCACCTCTCCAACCAACGCAACATACTTTCCTCTCAAGGTGAGAAGGTCAGTCATGTGCGTGGTGCACATCTCGCACTCAGCCTCCTCAAAAACAACTACGGTGGACTTGGCAAATTCAAGCTCCTTCACCGTATCCTCCCACTTCTGCCTGAACTCCTTCCGCTCTCTAGCAGCGCGCCTAAGCAATTTATCTTGGCTAAGAAGGGCGGCAGTAAGCTTCTCGACCTTAGCAGAAAGCTCATCGGGATACCTGGGAGGTGTCGTCGTCGTCGTCGTCGTTCCGAGGGATCTCCTCCAGCTCGCCGTCGACCTCCTTGCCGAGGGCCATGGTGCAGAAGCCCTCGTCGTCGGCGAAGAAGCAGAGGCCGTTGAGCTTGTCCTCGATCCTCTTCTTCTTCTCGGACTCGTCGTCGCTTGAGGAAGCGGAGTCATCATCCGAGTCATCGACGTCGCTGAGCGTGGCAAAAACCGCACGCTGCTCAGCCTGGGCCTTCTCCAAGTACTTCGTCTTGATGTACTCCTTGTTGAAGCCACCCTTCTGCTTGTGCTTCGCGGGGACGTACTTCTCCTTGCGCTTGCCGGAGTCGTACTTATGCCCATGATCCGCCTTGCCGAAGACTTGCTTGTTCTTCTTCGGGCAATTGGCGATGAAGTGGTTGGGGTCACCGCACTCGAAACATCCTGAGCGTCCTCCTCCGCGGCGACGGTTCATGCGATTGTTGTGAAACCGCGAGAACCAGTTGACGAGCAAAGCTAGCTCGTCATCCCCCATGAACTCCAGCTGCTCCTCTGTGACAGAAAGAAGAGAGGAAAGTGCAAAGCCTCCAGAGGTGTTAGCAGAAGAGCCAGAAAGCAAAGCCATCGATGGGCCAGAAGGATTCTCATAAGAAGCCCTCGCCATGGCATCGATCTCACTGGACTTGAGCTTACTAAAGAGCTTGTCGCACGTGAGGGTCTCATAGTTAGACGATTCGATGATCGCCTGAACCTTGGAATACCACACCGACATCAAGGGTGTGGAGTAGCTTGAGAGCTCTCTCATGATCGTCGAAAGGCAACAACTCCTTGTTAGCCCTCATCCTGTTGACAATCACCTGAAAGCGAGCGAATAAACTTTCTATGCTCTCGTCAGGCATATGTCGAAAGTTCTCATACTCTCGCTTGAACGACTCGTAGAGACGAGTTTTGACTTGAGTGATTCCCTCATGGAAACGCATGAGGGTAGCCCAAATCTCCCGAGCCGTAGCGAGGTGAGAAACGCGATCAAACTCACTCATGCTCAGGCATGAGAAAAGAGCATTACGGGCTCGGCTATTGGCATCGTGCTCATCAATCTGATGCTGAGTAGCACGAGCAGCCAAGACCACGTAACTCGCAGAGTTGCAAATATCCCAGATGGAAGCACCCAAACTCTGCAGATAGGCCGACAAGCGTATCTTCCAATACGCATAGTTCGTCCCATCGAAGAACGATGGTTTGCCCACGCCGCGATCCATGTCGCCTTCGGTGGATCTGGAACCGGCTAAGGTGGAAGATCCTTAACCCGCTCTGATACCAATTGAAGGACCGAGAATGCAATAGCAAGGCGACCAGAGGGGGGGGGGGGGGTGAATGGGAGCTCAAAAATTTCTCTCGAAACTTTGGCCTTTGTCCCACAAATCAACCCCCAAAAGCTTCGATCGAAACCGTGATGCCCACGACCCTTGGAAGAGGGTGGATGATCCCTAGGATCACAGCGAGGCACCACAAAGTGATAGCAAGCCAAACGGCAAAAGCACTGGTACAAGTTCAACCCCTAAAAACCAAGTCCCGAACGTAGATGGAAAACTACGTCGAGAAATCCCCAAATACCAATGCTAACAAGTAGCAAAGATACCTAGAGAGGTTCCTTGATCAACTCTAGGGCCAAACGACAAGTCCGGAAACCAAGCGGTGAAGCCGGGAGAGCAAACACACTTAAACCGCAACACACAGCCAAATCCCGGACTGTCCGGACCCTTGGTCCCGGACTGTCCGCGCCAGGGGCGGACTGTCCGCGGTTCCCTGGCGGACTGTCCGCCGGTCAAAAGTGCGAAACAGCACAGTTGCTGAAAGTCCTCTGCTCGGGCCCGGACTGTCCGCGCCTGTCAATGGTGGACTGTTCGTCAGTCACCCGAGGCAAACACAGCCGAGCCGCGCGACCACTACTCGGTCGGAGCCCGACGCGCGGACTGTCCGCGCCCCCAACGACGGACTGTCCGCGAGTGCCTAGTGAGGGCGATTTTGGTCGCCCTCAACTCAAATCTCCCCAAATCCAATTCAACTCAAAATCCCTAGTTCCCAAACTTGGAGAGGATGATCACGAGGTTGTTAGGAGACTATCCCCAAGAAATCATCCGCTCCAATCAACTCAATCACCGGGAAATCAAAAGGGAAGGAGTAAGAACGAAAAAGCGCCACGAAAACGAAATCAACCCGATCTACTTGTTCGTGAGGAGTTAGATGAATTCCTTCGGTGGAAATGATCTCCTCACTATAAAGAACAAGTTGATTCAAACGGATTTCGCAAAGACGCAGTAGAGAGGGAGATCGAGTGACGGGAAAATCGCGGAGAAACGAAGAACATGAACTAAATGCGAATCAACACATCGATCTGCAACCGTGTGGCTACCACACGCTACAACAGTGAGATTACAGTCTCACTTCCTCAAAATCTCCAGTACACAGAGGTATGGTTCTCTGCGGATCTCAGTTGCTACAGCAGGGGATTGGGAGAGCAGAAAAACCTAGAAGGCCAAGAGCAAATGGCTGAGATGAAGTGGGAGGAGGGTGTCTCCCTCTACTTATCCTAATTCTAATTCCTACTCTACCCCCTCACTAATTATAGAGCGAACCAGCTAAACCCTAGGGTTATTCTGGACCAACTCGAAGATGTTGGTGATCCGACGGCCACGCCCGCACAACTGGTAGCGTTGCCTCGACGCAACTTCACCGATTGCCGCCACGTGCCGCCACCGCTCCGCTTGTCCTTTTCCTGGACTTCGCCCTGGTTTTGAGGCCCAAACCGGGAAACCAGCCTTCCCGACCAACCCCGGTTTTGAGGCCCAAACCGGGAAACCAGCCGTCCATCGCCTGAGTTTTGTGGCCCAAACTCAGAAACCCGCAGCGCCCAGGTTTTGAGGCCCAAACCTGGAAACCGTCCTCAGCCCGAGTTTTGTGGCCCAAACTCGGAAACATCAGCGCCCAGGTTTTGAGGCCCAAACCTGGAAACCGTCCACTCGGTGGTTTTTCTATGGCTCAACCACCAAACCGAGCCGTAGAGGGGATGCACCGCCCGTGCACCCCGTCCACCGACACGTGTCCCCAGGTCCATGACCCAGGCAACACCGTGCCCGCAAGTCTTCGCTTGTCGCTGTCCCAGGCTGCCAGCCACCACAGCTGATCCTCGGGCCACCAGTCCCTTAGTCCAAGCCTCACGTCCGCCCTTCGCCACTCTCGGTGCATCGGCACGACACGTCTCTACTTGACCTTCACCTTGCCTTTGATCACTGTATCCGTGCTCGACACCTGCACAACACAAGCCAAAGAACATGTGCATTATCCCAGTTGACAATCACTCATCACTCAGAGACTCGGCATACACCCATGTATCCGCAGATTCTATGAATTGTTTTTATTGCTAATGATTATATTCAACTCATGTTATTTCTTAGGACCTGTTTGACGAAGCTCATCCTGCTCTAGATTCTTTGTGGAAGTTGATTCTATGTGAGAAGTGATTATCTAGCTATAATTGATTCTCTATGATTCTTTAGGATAAACTCTTTGCATATAATGATTCTATGAGCATAGTGAATCGTCAGAAGCTACTTTTCCAGCTACCAACCCTCTAGTTTATTTCAGAGAATGATTCTATGAGCAGAGTGAATCGGCAGAAGCTACTTCATAAAATTAGGAAAGAATCACTCATCAACAAAAAAAATGTTTATCACAACTTCTCCTAAATTCATCATGAAACCTACTTTGGGAGCTCTGTCAAACAAGCCCTTAAATAATGAAGAACAACCAAGGATATTTGATTGGAAAAAAGAGAGACAAAGTGAAATGGATATGGGTTAGTCACACTTGACATATATTGATCAAAAACTTATGTTCTTTACCAATCTGGAAAGCTTATAAAATTCACATCAACTTTATTTTAGATCACTCATCAAGATTCAGGACTTAAGATGTCATAAAATTAAATACATCTAATACTATCTAGAATCCTAACAACACAAATGCATGATCATACAACGATCATACCTCCCAAACTACATGTGCTACTGAAAGGTCCTAGTTTGGTTTTGGTGATTGATGACAACACTTGTGGACTAACCATTCTATTCAAGTGTGTGAAGGAAAATAGGTTGAGTCCACAAGACCAGTGGATGATGTTATTGAAATGATTGTTTAAAGTTTGTTGGGATATTCATCTTAAGCATAGCAAGCAAGTGAAGACTTTGGCAGTACTTGGCTAGAAGGACCGTGTGCTCAAGCGATGGTGAAGGACAAGCTAGTGGGCTTGATGCCGAGGGACCGACGCGGAGGTGAAGGGCAAGCTAGTGGGCTTGGCGTCGATGGACCTATGGTGAAGGGCAAGCTAGTGGGCTTGGCGCCGAAGGACCGAGACAACGGTGAATAGCAAGTGAAGCTAAAGTAAGAAGCTTGAAGTCTATGTGATGGTTGAGTGACCAACATCATCTATGATGGACCAAGTCGAAGATTCAATGGTTATATCTAATGGCTTGGTGAAGTTGTCCATGAATGATTCCTTGCGAGTATCAAAGAAAATCATGGTTAAGCAAGGCAAAGGTATGGACAATAGGGTGTTTCTTTTTACCGGCTATAAGGTGTGTAGAGAAGTTAAATAGCCGGATTTAAGATAGATAACCGTACTATTAAGAGGGGTAAACGCATTTGCATTACGGTTGTCTGGTGCCACTTGTGAGCTCTATCGTTTTGGATCGCTTTGTGATGAGTGGCGGTTAGTCAAAAACCTTTGTGAGAAACATTTGTGAAAAGGCTAACTAATATCTAAGGTAACGATGCTCTTTTAGAGATCGTTGGTTTGGAGTTGGCTTGTTTTAAGAAAAGGTTTTCTTAGCGCTTGTGAGCTGACTTTATATTGCTTTGGTCATATCCATAGTGTATGGGTTGATGGGGCAAAGAAAAGGAGACAGAGCGATTGAGAAAGGTGTTTTCAGGCTGGTGGCGGACAGTCCGTGCCCCTGGTGGCGGACAGTCCGCCGTTCAAAACCTGAGAACCGAACAGATTCTGTATAATCTGTTGGAGGGATGTCGAAGTAACGGCGGATAGTCCGCGCCCTGGTGGCGGACAGTCCGCGCCCTGGTGGCGGACAGTACTCCGCCGGCTAAATTTCGTGGGAAGCAAAGTTGCTGCTCGCGCTGTTGGTGCAGTCTCAGGTCAACGATGGACAGTCCGCGCCCTAGGTGGTGGACAGTCCGCCGGTGTTTTTCAAAAACGAGCAGTGGTGCTGTTGTTTCTGCTCGGTGTGGCGTGCGGCAACGGCGGACAGTCCGCGCCCCTGGTGGCGGACAGTCCGCCGGTCAAAATTCAAACCTAACGGCTAGTTGCTGACAACGACGGATAATCCGGGACTTGTACCGTGGACTGTCCGGGAATCGCGTTTCAGCACATAACGGTTGGATTTTGAGGGACCTCTATATATAGTTTGTTGCCCGGTTGGTGAGGGCTCTCTTGGACATTCTAACAGCATATCCTTTGGAAGAGAACACCTCTAGCACCTCATCTCATATCCCTTGCTTGAGAGCAACATTTGGAGAGTAAGTGTGCTCCACTAGTGCGAATCTTTGCGTGAGAGATTACTTGTGGCACTAGGTGGTCGTCGTGTGGGCATGGTTATCTATTACTCTTGGAGCTTATCGGCTCCTAGACGGTTTGGTGATTGTGTCTCCGTGAAGCACGCAAGGAGATTGTGCGGTGCTCTGGAGTTGGCTTTGTGAGGGGCTATTGAGCTCATCACCGCCGGAGGAAAGCAAAGAGCATCTCTAGTAAACTTGAGGCGTGAAGAGTATCTAGTGATTTGGTTGGCTCAAATTTTAGTGCTCACGTGGAGCCTACCTTGTGGGGTAGTCCGAAGCTTATGTGCTTGGAGCTAACAAGAGGAGCCACAATCCTAGAACTTGCTTCAACGTGGATTAAGTGACCGGCAAGTCACCGAACCACGTTAAAAACATCGTGTGTCATCCTCTTCCTTTTGGTTTGCCTATCTCAACACAAGTTCATTTCATTTCATATTACACATACTTGTGTTGATCTTGTATCTTGTATTTACATTCATTCATATATTGATATCTTGTGTAGTCTATCTTGATATACATTCTTATAGTTGATCATCTTGCTAAATAGCTCCAACTTTACTTGTGTATAATAGAAATACTCTTGCTAGTATATCTTGTTAAGTTCATAATTAGAGGGGTGTAGTCAAAATTATAATTGAGACTATCTCTTCCGCTATTAATTTTGAGTAGTTTTGTAATTAATTTTTAAAATCAACTATTCACCCCCCTCTAGTCGGCCATCTCGATCCTTCAGCTACCAAGGTGATGATTTTTACCTCAAAAGAAACGCATTGAAGTATACTACTTGAATATAATTTTTCTATGATTTTTTATCACTTAAAAGTTAAAACTAGCACCAAATAGCACATAAACAAGAAGTGCACAATCTAAAAAAATGCAGACTTGAATTATAAGATTAAACCCTGATGGACCAGGATGTCAGAGATATCATCAGGAGATGATTACTCCGACTAACCCTGGGCGACATGGAAGATCCAAAGACTTGATACGAAGTGTACATGGATTAGGACTCTCATTGTAACTTAGTCAAGTTCTTAAAGGAAGTCTTGTGATTAGAATATGACTTCCCTGTTGTAACTGACTAGGACTCGGTATGCGCCGTGCTTCACTTGGATATATAAGGGGAAGCAGGCGCCAACCCCTAGGATTGAATCTTGAATCATAACACAAGGCACACGCCGCACTGAACGTAAGGTATTACGCTATTAAGCGACCTGAACCAATATAAACCGCTGTCCTTGTGTACTCGCCGAGTTCTACGAACACCGATCCCCACCAAACAAATTGTTTGAGATCCCTCAAGACGAGTTTGCGATTAACAAACACCGATAGCTGGCGCGCCAGGTAGGGGCTCTCGGCGATTCCACAATCAAGAGCTCGACGAACCACTTCAACATGTTCTCGGCGGGATCAATTTTTGTTTTTGGATCATGGACTTGCATTGCGGATGATCAAGGGAAGCTGCATCGACGACTTCAAACTGAATCAAAAGCGCAAGCCACACCAAAGATGGATCATCTCACCCGGGACCTAGCAAACCTCACAATCCAAGGATCGCAAGAATCTGGGGACCAGGCAGAGTTCTCCGACTCCTACTCTGATACGACTTCTCGATCCAGGAAGGACTCGGACTCTATGCATCATATCCCCTTTGGACTGCGCAATTTGGCAGAGAACTTCCAAGAGCTGATTGGATCAAAATTCAAAAAAATTCAACAGATCCCCCTGACAGGAGCTCAGCAGGGACTCGTTTTCAGCTCAACCGAGGAAGGTAACGTCGTTCATTGGCCAATACAACCAGCCCGACTAGATTGGTTGGCACAATCGACCACATTCTACCGTACCAACACGGACATCAGCTTCCCTTTGAGGAACATGATACCTCAACAGAGCTAAACTCCAGTGCCTCTACCTTGGAGTCGGTTACACCGGGATCAACAAACCAAGGCTACACTCGTGAAGTCTTCATGGCAGAACACCAGTCATCTCTATGACCTCCAACTCCTCCAGATGTCCTCCGAGATGATGAAACCTTGAGTATGATATCCGATAACGACCTAGAAGGACCCAGAGAAACCGAGTCAATGAAGGCAGAAAGAGTAAGAAGGAATCAGGCCAAAGATGCTCGCAGAAGACGGGCAACCCATCGAAAGGAAGCCATGGAACGCTACCATGTGCGGCTAGAAGAATATAACAATCGAAGGAGTGTGGAAGAGGAAGCCAAGCGTCAAGTTCGTCAAGAAAGAGACCAAGAAATCCAGTCTCAGGACGATCGCAATCGCCGACGAGCCGACTGCTCGCGCAACCTCAAGCCTGAATTCATGAGGGAGCGGTCACAAAGTGTATCAGACACCCTACCAAAACATCTTGGCTTTAGCCACGGAGATGGGAGCCAAAGACAACCGCACCCCAGATGAAGAACGACGGTTGATCATGCTTCAGACTACCGCGCTACAGCTCAAAGGTCGAAACCTTGAGTCCTTAGCCGATGGACAAGATTCATCTCATCCTAGCCAAAGGCGACCTGTTCATGAGCGGCTCGGTCGAGCTCCAGTAAGGAGTCGTCTGGGCAACCGGGTACCTGATCAAGCTGAAGGAGGAGCCGAATCATCATATCAAGGAGTCAACATCCTAGCATCCGACGCGGTCGATCGCTTCCCCTGCTTTTCCCAGAGACTCCGAGCAGTCCCGTTCCCACAAAAGTTCAAGCCCGGGAACTACTCAAAGTACGACGGGAAGACAGAACCTAAACGGTGGCTCAGGCTGTATGCTCAAGCAGTCGAGTTAGCAGGAGGAAGCAATGACGTTAAAGCACTATTCCTCCACATGGCTCTAGAAACAATGCCCCTCGCATGGTTCGACAGACTTAAGCCCGAGTCCATTGACTCCTGGGAACAACTCCACCGCATTTTCATAGAGAATTTCGCGGGTGTCCCGGAGCGATCGGACCCGCGAACCAAGCTTAGAACCTGCAAGCAACAGAAAAATGAGACAATGCGGGAGTACTACAGACGCTTCTCCGAAATCTGCTCCACAGTCTCCGATATAACAGACAGAGAAGTAATCGACCTTTTTGGCAATGGAATTTGCGAAAGGTACAACTACAAGGATTTCATCAAGTATGACCCGACCACCGGTGACGAGTTCCATCGGGCAGTAAACTCCATGATGGCAACAGAAGAACGCACACAGGAGCGCTTTCCCGAAAGGAACACACAAGGTGATCGAGGAAATAATCAAAGAGGAAACCAGACTGCTCAGCAAAACACCCACAAGAGAACAGGGGATAATACCATTGCAGCCATGGAACCTCAAAAAAGGGGAACAAGCCCTCCAGCTTTGACGACCTCCTCGACAGCCCATGCCCTTTCCATCCAAAAGGAGGACACCAGGCTAGGCATTGTCGGCAACTCAAAAAGAGAGGTTTGAACTCCGACTTCAATAAAAACAGAAAAGACAAGGGGAAGAAAATAGCTGAAGACCCTCAGGAGGACGCAGGCGGTTTCCAACACCCCAAGGGCACCATCAATGTCATATTCGGGGGTGTAACCACCAGTGACAGCAAGCGCCTGCAGAAGCTCTCCCTACGGGAAATTATGTCTACCAAACCGGCTACCCCAGATACCTTGATTGGTCTGAGCATCCGATCAATTTCTCTCGAGCAGACCAATGGACCAACGTTTCCAATGCAGGGCACTACCCACTAGTCTTAGATCCTATGGTCGCCGAGTTCAAATTGGGAAGAGTACTCATAGACGGAGGAGCATGACTCAATGTCATCTTTGCAAGCACCCCACGCAAGATGAACCTGGACCTTGCAACTTAGCTCACAACATCAAGCGCCCCCTTTTACGGCATAGTACCCAGAAAGGCGGCCATACCACTCGGAAAGATCATACTACCCATCACCTTTGGAACTCAAGCCAACTATCGGACTGAGTACATCAATTTCGAGGTAGCCAACTTCGAATCATCATACCACGCCATATTTGGATGACCAGCCATCGCCAAATTTATGGCAGTGCCGCACTATCCATACCTTCTGCTGAAGATGCCGGGTCCTAAACGTATTCTAACTTTTAAGGGGACTTGAAGCGATCTTTCGACTGCGACACAGAAGCTGTCCAAATCACCGAAAAAGCTCAACTCGCCCTGGAAGTACATGAACTCGCGCAGATGGTTCATAACGCCAAGCCTGGAGATTCAGAAATCCCAACCAAGAAGGCAGGCACTCTCAAGCCGTCAGCAGAAATCTCTACAAAAACCATTGATCTGGAAACTGGTGATCCCTCAAAGACGGTGACTATCAACGCTCACCTATCTGAAGAATAGGAACTCACGCTCACCAAATTCCTCAGAGCAAACAAAGACATATTTGCTTGGAAACCGACTGATATGCCAGGCGTCCCGAGGAATTTGGCTGAGCACAAGCTGGAGTTAAAAGAGGGATCCAGACCCATCAAGCAAAGGCTACGACGATTCTCACCAAAGAAGAAAGAGGCAATCAAGAAGGAAATAGCTAAACTACTCGCAGCTGGGTTTATCAGAGAAATTCTCCACCCCGAGTGGTTAGCTAACCCAGTACTAGTAAAAAAGAAGAACTCTGCAGAGTGGCGCATGTGCGTCGACTACACAGATCTCAACAAGCATTGTCCAAAGGATCCTTTTGGATTACCTAGGATAGATCAAATTGTTGATGCCACCGTAGGTTCTGCTCTACTATCCTTTCTGGATTGTTACTCAGGGTACCATCAGATTGCTCTCAAAAAAGAAGATGAACCCAAGACATCGTTTATAACCCCCTTCGGTGCCTACTGTTATAAAACCAAGTCCTTCGAGTTGAAAAATGCAGGAGCCACTTATCAAAGGGTTATCCAAGATTGTTTGGGCGACCAAATTGGTCGCAACGCGAAAGCTTACGTTGATGACATGGTTATAAAGACAAAGGATCCGACTACCCTCATATCAGATCTAGAGGAAACTTTTACCCGGTTACGCTCATACAATGGAGGCTCAATCCCACGAAGTGTGTATTCGGAGTACTGAAAGGACCTAAGGTGTCGCCTAGAGGGGGGGGTGAATAGGCGTTTCTGAAAATTAACAACTTATAATGCGGAAGCAATTAATAGATGAGTTTCCAATTACTTGGAAACTCCCAATCGGAGTAAAACAACCCTCAAGAGACAAACACAAAGTATATGACAAGTATTTAGTACACCTAGAAGCTAACACCCTGCACCACAAAGATTTGATCAAGCGATAAACAAATTGGGCGCAGTCAACAAATACCGGACATGTCCGGTATCAATACCGGACAAGTCCGGTATGTGCGTGCTGTGCAGAACAACTCTTTTTCTCCTCCAATTTCTCACACAACCTGCAATCACTATATGTGATGTATATATAGAACTGATTGCCTGCAAAACAACTTGCACAACGGAGAATAACAAATATCCAACTGTAATGCACAAGAGGATGACACGGTATTTGTTTTACCAAAGTTCGGCACCCCCACGGGTCCTACTCTCCGTTGAGGCGACTGCGAGCTACCACAAAGGTGGGCTCTAGAGGACGCCACAGGTCACTCTAGCCGCGGTCTATTTCACCCGCAATGCTCCTTCCACTAGTTGATCTCTTTTGAGGAGAGATCGAACCTTCACAAACTTTCTGAGGCACTTCACAAATCTCTTGAGTGCTCAACAGCGACGCCTAACCGTCTAGGACCGTAGAGTCCAAGAGTAATGAATGCGCACAACAAGATCGACGATTTGCACAAGTGCTCAAGAGGTGGCTTGCTCTCTAATTTTGAATCTCTCTCAACCCACAAATGGATTGGGCAATTAGAGGACAATCACTCACTAAGAGAGAGTTCGAAAGTATTTTGAAAGGCTTAGAATGAGTGTGGGAACCAGTAGAATCAGCAGCCTCCAAAGGTGGAGGCTTGGGGGTATTTGTAAGCCCACATTCGAAACTAACCGTTTTCTACCCGTTGGCTGAGTCAGCTCATACCGGACATGTCCGGTATGACTTCACTGCGTGTGAAACACCCTGAACAGACCAACTTTCAAACTTCCCATATGAGCCCGGTAGTACCGACCACCTGGTCGGTAGTACCGCTAGTTATGAAGGGGTTTTCGCAACCTCTCTGGAAGTGGCCTATTTTGGCCTACCGGTACTACCGCTATAAAGCCGGCAGTATCGGTCGGTAGTACCGACCCAAGGGACGGTAGTACCGCCCCACCCAAAGACACTGTCAGCCAAAAATTCGCAAATACCGGACATGTCCGGTATGCGGTATGACTTTACTGCGCCGGGACTAACTGTAAGACCGTAGGACAGCCGCTCTGCTAAAGGTTAATACCGGACATGTCCGGTACTCATACCGGACATGTCCGGTATGGACTCCCTGCACAAGGTCGATCAGCAAGCCCGTAGGGAGGCTGCACTGATGTGGGCTCATACCGTACATGTCCGGTATGGACAGACAGTGCAGCAAACAAGCTGAAAGTTAGTTCTAGCTCTCTCACGTCTCACTTAGGTTGGTTTGAGCACTTATGAAGAATCATCTACTATATGTTGCATTCCTCTTAATAGTACGGCTTTCCTATTTACTCAAGATAAATTGAAAAACAAAATTTAAACCTCTTGAGTTGATCTCCATTTGAACCAAAGCCGCTTCTCTTCATTTACTATATTGGGAGGAATGATTGTCATGTTTAGAAGTAGATATCCCTCGAGCATAGCCATCTTGAGCATGTGACTTGACTCCATGCAAGTGATATAATGGAATTCCAAATGTGTCAAGTCACTTCAATCAACATTGTTGCTAGGAATGTTGATTTCCATTGGATGCGATCTTCAAGCTTGATTGATCCTTCGACTAAATGCAAGTACTTTCTTCTTCACTCTAGCTAGGTTCTTCGGTCGCCAAGCCGTCGCTTGCCCTCTCCTATGCTTAGTACCTCAAGATCTTTCCTTTCTATCTTCACCATCTCAAGCCATTCAACTATATTTCGTTTTGAATCTTTTTTAGCAATCATATATGAATCATGATTATCCCACAATATGATATCCCTCTACATCAATATCATTCCCATTGTTGTCATGTGCTGGGATGTGATCTTCATACAATAATTCATCATTTGGGTTTTGCATTTCATTCCAAGTACACTGTGCATATGATAACCTTTCATCAATATCAATCTCATTGTTGTCTTGTGCTTGTGACATGATTTTCATACAACAATCCATCATTTTGGCTTTGCATTTCTTTTCAAGTACATAGTGAGATAATCATTTCCCTATGTCACACTTAGCAACCATATTAGATCTTAATCAATATTGTCATCAAATCATCCAAAATCACACTTAAGTGCAACATGCACTTTCAAACTCCCCCTTTTTGGTGATTGATGACAACCTTGATTAAATCTTACAAAAGGATAAAACATTAAGCTTATGGGTTCAATGATTTATGAAGAGCTCCCCCTTAATATGTGCAACATGAATTGAATTCATAAAGGACCTCAAAATGTCAATTTGCACATACTAAGGTGAGTTGGAAACTCCCCCTAAATCATTGCATCCGAGAAATGCAAAAGTGTGAGCAATATAAATCGTGATACATATGACAAGATATATCACACAAGACAAGACAATAAATGAAATACAATACACCAAGACATATGCAACACACTAGTAAGTAGAGAACTTATGAAACAAAAAGTATTACTCAGGTCACACACATAGCATTCACACAAAGATTTCTCAAGTCCACAACCACTAAGATAGATTATATTACAAGATAAGGATCATGCCTCATCACAAAGATGTCTCTGCCACCAGATACACAAAAGAACTCATACATGACTCATGATATTACAATAAAGCTCAAACTCTGATAACTAAACCACCTGCAGTACAAATCTCCAGATACAAGATACATAACAGATAACAAGAAGTATGGAAGCTCTAATCAACTATCTTGAAGTTTGGAAGCTCTAATCAACTATCTCTCCCCCTTTGTCATCTATCTCCAAAAAGGTCAACATGAAGCTCAAAGATGACACAAGGAGGGCTGCAGGCAAAGCTGTCACTCGTTGTCGTCCCCAGGCTGCCGAGAGGTCTGCCCTGGGTCAGGGTAGCCGTAGGTACCACCAAGGAAACTGTCCCACATATCTGAAGGAAACTCCTCAGCTGAACTGAGACAAGGGTCTGTAGAGAATCTGGAAGCTGAAGGAAGGGTGTCGTGAGGCTGCTGCTCTGCCTCTGCTCCCTGCCTCTGGCTCTGCTGCTCTGTCTCTGCTCCCTGACTCTGATGCACTGCAAGCTCGTCAAACTCCCTCTCATATCTCTGCTGCTGCTGCTCAAACGTCTCAGGCTGCTCAGTCTCGTCATCTGACGGTGGGGACCTCGGGGGCTGAAACCTGTAGTGCTCGTGAAGCATCTTCAGCGTCCTCGAGTCCTCTCTCCTAGCCTGCCTCTCACGGTGCTGCTGAGCCTTGACCACATTGACGTCCTTGCACACATCAAGAACACTGCTAAGTAACTTGCGCAAGAGAGAGTGCTGCCTGCCACGTCCCTGAGAGGTGGAGTGTGAGCGAGTGTGTGGCTGCGGAGAACCTGTCCTAGCTGCTCCTCCTCCTGCTGGTGCTGCTGCTGCTGCTGGGTCCTCTGGCTGTGGCTCTACTGGTCCTGGAACAGCCCCTGGTGCAGGTGGAGGTATAGGGGACTCAGGAAGGTCTGCCTGGAACCTCAGAGGCCTGTGCGAGTGGTCGTAGGTGAAAGTGGCACCAAGCTGCTGCTCAATCATATGCTTAATATATGGTGCAAATCCACATCCCTTGAGTGGCCTCTCTCCCACTCTCTTGATCTCACACCAGATAAAGTCAAAGATACTGAAGGGCTGTGCTCCTGGTGCTAACCTGTGCAGGAGGTTCCTCGTGTAATCTGCATGTGTCCCTCTGTCTCCTGACTTGCAATCAATCCTGGCCCTGAGCATCCTGTTGAGATAGCCGTAGGTGGGGTGAATACCTCTCACCTTCCCTACAACTGCCCCGACAGGTAGAGGTGGTGGGTACATGTACCCGAGCTGCTCTGGAGGAAGTACAACCTCATCGTGAATATACAACCTCATCGTGAATACAATCTCTTTGAAAGTCCTCCTCGTCAAACCCTAGGTACCCTGCAAACTGCGGGTAAGACACGGAGTGCCAGACACCCTCAGTCATCCAGTTCATCCGCTTCTCATCAATCTCGTCAGACTCCTCAACGTATAAGGTGGCATAGAACTGGGCTATCACCTCATCGCACCAATCATGCTGAAACTCCAGAATACGGTAGAGGCCTGTCTGCTGGCAAATAGCAATAGCATGCTCAACTGAAGGACGGTGATGATCTCTAGCATGCTACCAATCAACGTACTGAGCTCTGATGATCACTGGGTTTCTTGTCAGAAGCACCTTCTCATAATAGTCAATGTGAAACAAGGTGTGAAACCTGTAGTCATAGATGTTCCTCTCCTGTCCCCTGGGGTCTCTCCTCTGCTCTCTCCTGGCCTTCTGTGTACCACCGGACTCTCGATAGTCCACACGAGCCACCCAAGCAGGAATCAGGGCAGCAGGGCGTATCGCAAGAGCCCCAAAGTGTAGTCCTTCCTGCTGCTGCTAAGGTGCATCTTCTTCCTCTTCTTCCTCTTCTTCCTCTCCTTCTTCTTCTTCTTCAATCTCTTCTTCCTCTTCCTCTTCCTCTTCTATGTCATCACGAGCTGCAAACTGCTGAGAGGCTCTAGAGGCACCTCCCGTCGGAAGAACAGTAGTGCCACGACCACTACCACTCCCACTGCCACTGCTGCCTCCAATTGACAAGCCAAGGTGAGAATCTTGCCTCCTCTTCTTATGCCTTTCCCTTGCTGGATCATGTCTCGTCTTGGTTCGAGGCTCGATTCTATCACTCATAGCTACTGCCCTGTGACCACACAATCCACAAAGATGTCTCAGAAGCATATTCATAGGATGTGTCAAAAGTAGTTGAGTTAATAGAGATACGATTAAATGCCTCATGGATTGCAAGCACCTAGATCAATACGATCACTAGGTTTACAACGCAATTATAGACATCTAATAATACCCCTAACATCAACTATGGAGGGCCTGAGACGAGAAAAACAGAAAGCTTTCTGTTCTGCTGGGAAAAACCGGACATGTCCGGTATGGACGTTCACAGCACCCCCATGCCTAGGGTTTCTCGGTTCACCCCCAATCTAAATCCAATCCATCTCAAACTTAATACATTGCTTCTAGACCATGAATCCAACATCTTAACGAAAGGAACTTGAGAATGATGTTGCCATGAGTAGATCGGACAAGTCCGGGATTTGAAATACCTTGGGATGAGAGGAAACGAGGGGAAACTCCAAATCCAACACCGGACACTTGCTTTGATGAAATCCTTTTCCATAACCTTCTCCCTCTCTCACTTTTCTATGGAGGGAGCATTAGGTCGCCATTGGAGAGGGGAAGGATGGCTCCTAGCTTGGTCGGTTAGAAAGAATAGAAGTGAGAGAGAGAGAGAGGCCGAAGGGGTACGCTGCCTTATGTTACCCGCCTGTCCGGTATGGATACCGGACAAGTCCGGTATTGGCGGGTTTTGTCCAGAAACTCTCTGCTCATACCGGACATGTTCGGTATGGATACCGGACAAGTCCGGTATGTGCAGATTATGTCCAACAGCTCCAAACTTGCTTTTCTTTCTTCCAAAAACCCCTTCCTTTCCTCGAACATATATTCCATCATATATTATTCTCTTCTTTCACATGATTTCACTAAGAACACTTGTGTCCAAATCTCAAGTTTTTCTTTTCTCTAATTTGATCCAAGGTTTTCAAGTCACTTAAGATTGGAGAGAAACCTTATGTCCATTATTCGATTCGACAAGAGGATTATCAAGGAATATAATTTACTTTAGAGATATAGGACTTTGAGAAAGAACCATGCCACTTGTAATTAGACAATCAAACAATAAAGGGGAACAATAATTACAAGTGTCATTGATAGGTCACAAAGACCAAGAATCAAATATTTTTCATAAAACACACTTCCTACTCATGCTAGTAAGGAATTTGGAAATATCTATCCTATCACACACAAGTGCACACTAGCATATTATGATCCTATTATGCACTTTCAATGCACATATTAAAAACATACCTTTGCCTTCAGCCCACAAATTCCACTAAGCGTAATCATGACATGGTGATGATTTAATTGACCTTTATTGCCAAATAGTCATGTCCTCACGGAGAAGTCGATTTGATCAAGATGAACTACAACATGTGCTCAATAGACCTCATTAGCTCATAAAAGGCACAAAGTTGAAATTGAGCTCCCCCTCAATTAGTGCTTCATGTATTTGAATTCCTTTCCAAGCACTTTCATTCCATTAAGAATGTGAGAGTCAAAGTTCAACTTCGGCCAACACAAAGTAATTTGCCATATATGATAAGAGAGTAAATTCTAAGCACAAATCACTTGAGACACAACAACATGTGAGATCTGAGTTAAGATAATAAGCATGACACAAGTAGAATTAAGCTCAAATCTCATGTAGGCAAGGATAGGCAGCTCACTGCCATACCGGCCACGTCCGGTAGGCATACCGGACAAGTCCGGTATGCTTTGACAGTGCAGAGAAAGATTCAAAGATTTTTCCATAACCAACTTTTCACAAATAAATCAGATTATGAACAAATGAGCATAAGTGGTGAAAAGATGGCTATCCTACCAAGTTTCGGTGCTCTAAGTCATGGTGAAGATGAGGAGATAGATAAGACAGACTTAGATTACCAACGGGTCAACCACATAAGCAAGTATGATGAAAATAGGTTGATAGGTTGAGTTAGAATTTCAAATTGACTTGCTCAACCACCCCGAAAGCACATTCTAGTATTATGAATCCTATATGCACTCACATAGCATGTATGTAAACACATACCTTGGCCTTGAGCTCACATATGTTCCACTAAGAGTAACCATGGCATAATCATCTTCGTGTTGACTTGACTTGTCAAGTGATCATGCCTTTGTCAAAGTGATCTCCCTTTTCATTTATAGAACTATCACATCACTTAGAGGTAATTGTTAGATCACAATGGTTCAAGGTAGAAACTAAGCTCCCCTTACAAAGTGCTCAAGCCATTTTGAATTACTTGTGAAAGCACTTCATTTTTCATCTACGAAAGTGGGAATGCTTTTCTACCTTGACCTAAACACGTAGACTTGCCAAGAATTGAATTAAGTACAAGTAATGCTTACAAACACTCAGTATTGATTAATGTGCAGGTCTTTAGTTAGAGCAAAAGACTAGTCCACAAAGATCTAGCAATTCTTCTAACATAAGAAAGCTTATTCTTTCTCTGGCCGGTATAAAGTGACTTGGTCCAAACCTTCATCCTGAAACACTGGTTCTGTCAGAGTAAATTCCCTATACTGGACATGTCCGGTACGGTACCGGACAAGTCCGGTGTTTCCAAAATAAGACCAGTAAACAGCCACTTCCTAGATTTCCTTTTGGCTCTAGCTTACTTCACTACCCTGCACTTTATCAGGGATAATGCTCTGCTAGAGAGCCATTAAGAGCATCGAATGGCAAATATCATAAGGATAAATTAAATTCATTTAATTGCTAAGCTTTCGGCACTTATCATCAATGGTGTAGATGAGTAAAAGTGAAATCAATCATCACATAAACTTTGGGTCAACCCTATAGAATAATACTAGCAACATAGGTTGATAGTTTGAGTTGAGATGTCATTTTGCTTGCTCAAACACCCCGAAGGCCTTCATCTCACCATTGGTACCTATATCAACATCCTAAGCACATTTTGGTACCCAACTCTCGTTGGGTCCTTCAAAGTTAGTTAACAAGTGCTTAGGCACCCAAGTGGCCTTAGTGCTAGTATGCGGTGAACACATCACCTTACTAGTGCTAAGTCCCTTTGAAGCCTTCCTAAGCACATTATTATTTGCAAATGTGTTCGGCTTAGGAAACATACCATTTGGGCAATCATAGCTTAGATGCCCCTTTCTCCTACAAGCATAGCAAATACGCCCATTGTTTGCTTTATGCTTGTCTTGCTTGTTGGGACATGCATCAACCATGTGTCCCGGCTCGTTGCATGCATAGCATCTTCTTGTTGCAACTTGAGCCTTCTTTCTCGCCTCCTTGTATGTGGGACATCTCTTAGTGAGATGATCCAACTTGTTGCATTTGAGGCAAGGACTTGGCCCATCATTCTTCAATTGCTTAGCCAATTTGATTGATGCCTTTTGTTCGGCCGCTTCACATTTGTCGGCCCAAGTCTTGTGTGGACACTTAGCCCACTCATGTCCATACAGTCCGCAACCATAGCATAATCTCTTCTTTTGTTTCTTGCTCTTGGTTGCTTTCTCATGACTTGAGGTGTGACTAGATTGTTGGACTTTGGAGGAAGCAAGGTTTGAACCCTTCTCAAGCTTCTTCACCATGATATCACAGTTATCTTGAGAAGGTTGTGCTTTCTCCTCATCCCTCAATCTAATCACATCCTTCTTTAGATTTTCCATTTCTTTGATGAGCCTAGCATTTTCTTTAAAAGTTTGCTCAATCGAAGATTGGCTTGCTTGAGAGGCACACTCATTAGCATAAATAACATTTAATTGAGACGGTGCACTAGTGAGTGTAGTGTGTGAGGTTGTGAAGATTTTACCATAGCAATAACAACCTCATGTGCAATCTCAAGCATGACATTTGATTCTACTAGCTTCTCATGTGAGCACTTGAGATGAGTGAAGTCCTCTTGTAGGAACTTGTGCTCATATGAGAGATCACTCATTTTTGCCTTAAGCATGTAATTCTCCTTATCTAGCCTTTCCACATTAGAGAGAGAGTTAGTAGCTAAGGCATGCTCAATTGACAACTTTTCATACCTTTCTTCTAATGCCTTTAGCTCTTCTAATTTGGAGATGAGGAATTCTTCTTGATTTTGAAGGGATTGCTCTTGTTCCTTCACCTCCTTCTCTAGCTCATCATTTATTTTCAACAAGTTGACGAACAAGAGCTTGTCTTCATACTTTAGATAATCAAGAGATTCATCATCTTCATCATCCTCATCGCTCTCTACTTGATTATCTCTTGATGCCTTCTCCTTGATCTCACCAAGAATCTTCTCTTGATCTTTCTTGGTTGCTTTCTTCTTGTTCTTCTTGGCCATGAGACACAAGTGATGAGTATCATGAACCACTGAGGTTGACTCATCACTTGGTTGCCACCGAGCATGAGAGCCATTGCTGTTTGCTCCTAGCTCCCTGTCTGCTGGGCTGATACCGATGGACAGACAGGGTCCAGAGCAGCAGCAGCCAACACCTCTCGATCCGGCTCGTCTTCCTTGAGGCTTCCTCACATGATGATGACTCAATGGACTTCATTTCCATTGAATCACAATCATATGCTTCATCACATTTGGACTTCCCAAACAAATGGGCAAGTCTAGTCCAAATGACATGAGCACTCTCCGGTGGAGAATCTCCAATGTAAATAGCCTCCTTAAGAACCTCTGCACTCAATGAGCTCAATATGATCAAACACGCATGAGCATTGAGTTGCACACATATCTCTTCCTCTTTTGTCAGGTTCTTATAGTTGCTCCAATCAACTATAGAAAGAGATATGCTCGCATCCACAATATGCTCAATAGTGTGGCTAATAGCCCGAAATGCATTGAGTACATAAGATGACCAAGATAGAAAGTTTGAACCATCATTTTGGAGAAGCACCATGTTTGTCTCCATAGGCGAATCCATCGGTTCTCATAAGCGGTGAAGCTCAAACGTGAGTCCAAGCTCCGATATCAAATGAAAGGACCTAAGGTGTTGCCTAGAGGGGGGGGTGAATAGGCGTTTCTGAAAATTAACAACTTATAATGCGGAAGCAATTAATAGATGAGTTTCCAATTACTTGGAAACTTCCAATCGGAGTAAAACAACCCCTCAAGAGACAAACACAAAGTATGTGACAAGTATTTAGTACACCTAGAAGCTAACACCCTGCCCCAAAGATTTGATCAAGCGATAAACAAATTGGGCGCAGTCAACAAATACCGGACATGTCCGGTATCAATACCGGACAAGTCCGGTATGTGCGTGCTGTGCAGAACAACTCTTTTTCTCCTCCAATTTCTCACACAACCTGCAATCACTATATGTGATGTATATATAGAACTGATTGCCTGCAAAACAACTTGCATAACGGAGAATAACAAATATCCAACTGTAATGCACAAGAGGATGACACGGTATTTGTTTTACCGAAGTTCGGCACCCCCTCGGGTCCTACTCTCCATTGAGCCGGCTGCGAGCTACCACAAAGGTGGGCTCTAGAGGACGCCACAGGTCACTCTAGCCGCGGTCTATTTCACCCGCAATGCTCCTTCCACTAGTTGATCTCTTTTGAGGAGAGATCGAACCTTCACAAACTTTCCGAGGCACTTCACAAATCTCTTGGGTGCTCAACGGCGACGCCTAACCGTCTAGGACCGTAGAGTCCAAGAGTAACGAATGCGCACAACAAGATCGACGATTTGCACAAGTGCTCAAGAGGTGGCTTGCTCTCTCTAATTTTGAATCTCTCTCAACCCACAAATGGATTTGGCAATTAGAGGACAATCACTCACTAATAGAGGGTTCGAAAGTGTTTTGAAAGGCTTAGAATGAGTGGGGAACCAGTAGAATCAGCAGCCTCCAAAGGTGGAGTCTTGGGGTATTTATAAGCCCACATTCGAAACTAGCCGTTTTCTAGCCGTTGGCTGAGTCAGCTCATACCGGACATGTTCGGTATGACTTCACTGCGTGAGAAACACCCTGAACAGACCAACTTTCAAACTTCCCATATGAGCCCGGTAGTACCGACCACCTGGTCGGTAGTACTGCTAGTTATGAAGGGGTTTTCGCAACCTCTCTGGAAGTGACCAATTTTGGCCTACCGGTACTACCGCTATAAAGCCGGTAGTATCGGTCGGTAGTACCGACCCAAGGGACGGTAGTACCGCCCAACCCAAAGACAATGTCAGCCAAAAATCCGCAAATACCGGACATGTCCGGTATGGTCCGGTATGACTTTACTGCGTCGGGACTAACTGTAAGACTGTAGGACAGCCGCTCTGCTAAAGGTTCAGACCGGACATGTCCGGTACTCATACCGGACATGTCCGGTATGGACTCCCTGCACAAGGTCGATCAGCAAGCCCGTAGGGAGGCTGCACTGATGTGGGCTCATACCGGTATGCATACCGGACATGTCCGGTATGGACAGACAATGCAACAAACAAGCTGAAAGTTAGTTCTAGCTCTCTCACGTCTCACTTAGGTTGGTTTGAGCACTTATGAAGAATCATCTACTATATGTTGCATCCCTCTTAATAGTACAACTTTCCTATTTACTCAAGATAAATTGAAAAACAAGATTTAAACCTCTTGAGTTGATCTCCATTTGAACCAAAGCCGCTTCTCTTCATTTACTATATTGGGAGGAATGATTGTCATGTTTAGAAGTAGATATCCCTCGAGCATAGCCATCTTGAGCATGTGACTTGACTCCATGCAAGTGATATAATGGAATTCCAAATGTGTCAAGTCACTTCAATCAACATTGTTGCTAGGAATGTTGATTTTCCATTGGATGCGATCTTCAAGCTTGATTGATCCTTCGACTAAATGCAAGTACTTTCTTCTTCACTCTAGCTAGGTTCTTCGGCCGCCAAGCCGTCGCTTGCCCTTCACCCTTGCTTAGTACCTCAAAGATTCTTTCCTTGCTATCTTCACCATCTCAAGCCATTCAACCATATTTCGTTTTGAATCTTTTCTTAGCAATCATATGAATCGTGATTATCCCACAATACGATAGCCCTCTACATCAATATCATTCTCATTGTTGTCATGTGCTTGGGATGTGATCTTCATACAACAATTCATCATTTGGGTTTGCATTTCATTCCAAGTACACTGTGCATATGATAGCCTTTTCATCAATATCAATCTCATTGTTGTTGTGCTTGTGACATGATTTTCATACAACAATACATCATTTTGGCTTTGCATTTCTTTTCAAGTACATAGTGAGAGAATCATTTCCCTATGTCACACTGAGCAACCATATTAGATCTTTAATCAATATTGTCATCAAATCATCCAAAATCACACTTAAGTGCAACATGCACTTTCAAGTACCCTCAGGACAATTACTCAGATTCCTCGTTAGCCATCGAGGCATCGAGGCTAGTCAAAAACAGATCATGGCTATCATTAGTATGAAGCCACCAACCTCAGTCAGAGATGTTCAGAAGGTCACTGGGTGTATGGCTGCACTCAACAGGTTTATCTCACGGTTGGGAGAAAAGGGACTACCTTTCTTCAAATTACTCAAAGCCGGTGATAAATTCTAGTGGACGGAAGAAGCGGATAGGGCCTTTGAACAGCTCAAAGGATACCTCACCAATTCTCCTATACTAGCACTGCCAGAACCCAAGGAACCAATGATGCTTTACATCACGGCAACCACACATGTTGTAAGCACAACAATTGTAGTGGAGCGCAAAGACGATAAGCATATCTACAACACCCAACGACCAGTGTACTACATAAGCGAGGTACTCTTCGACTCCAAGGTCAGGTACCCGCAAGTTCAAAAATTGCTTTATGCTTTACTCATATCATCAAGGAAGCTACGACATTATTTCGAAGCCCACGAAATCACAGTTGTCACGGATTTTCCATTGGGAGAAATCCTCCACAACCGTGATGCTACAGGAATAATTTCCCAATGGGCAGTTGAACAGGGGGCACTCAATATCAAACTCACTCCAAGGAAAGCTATCAAGACACAAGCTCTAGCTAATTTCGTCGCTGAATGGACAAAATTACAGCAGAATCAAGACAATGCTATTCCTAAACATTGGAAGATGTAGTTTGACAGGTCCCTAAAACTCGGTGGAGCAGGTGCCGGAGTACTACTTGTATCACCCGCTGGAGAGCAGCTCAAGTATGTTCTACAAATAATGTGGCCTGCTACCAACAATGAAGCAGAATATGAGGCGCTACTACACGGGTTAAGGCTAGCAGTAACTTTGGGCATCAAGCGACTCCTGGTCTATGGCTATTCCTCTGTGGTGATTCACCAAGTCAATAAAGATTGGGATTGCACCAAGGAAACAATGAACGCCTATTGCACTGAAGTTCGTAAGCTAGAGAAAAACTTCTCAGGGTTGGAACGCATCCACATCACCCGAGATCTCAATGTAGCTGCAGACATTCTAGCAAAGTTGGGATCGGACAGGGCTCTAGTCCCTAGCGGTACCTTTGTACACGAGCTATCCAAGCCTTCCATACAAGACAAGGAAGAGATTGATCCCACACCCTCCGCACAGATTTTAACTTTAGCACCCAACTGGACTAAAGCTTTTATCGACTACTTCAAGGAGCATAAACTGCCAAGCGATAAAACTGCAGCAGAGCAGGTCACCAGACGTAGCAAAAATTATGTTCTGGTCGGAGACAAGCTATATCAACGCGGCACCTCATCAGGAGTCCTCCTCAAGTGCACTTCACCAGAAGAAGGCAAAGAGATCCTGAATGAGGCCCACTACGGGTGTTGTGGCAATCATGCAACATCAAGGACATTAGTCGGAAAAATCTTCAGATCAGGGTACTATTGGCCCTCCGCCTTAAAAGATGCAGAAGACTTAGTTTGTCGCTGTCAATCTTGCCAGTTCTTCGCCAAGCAACAACACGTCCCGGCTCATGAATTAATCTATATCCCCTCGTCATGGCCTTTCTCATGTTGGGGACTCGACATGGTGGGTCCTCTTAAGCGTGCCCCGGGTGGATTCGAGTACATCTACGTCGCAATTGATAAGTTCACCAAATGGATCGAGTACATGCCACTGGTCAAATTCAAAGCATCAAAGTCAGTACAATTCATGCAGAGCATTTTCCATCGCTTTGGGATGCCACATAGAATTATCACTGACCTCGGTTCCCCCTTTACGGCAATTGAGTTCAAAACATGGGCCAGCTACTGTGGAATAAAGATAGACTATGCATCAGTGGCTCATCCACAATCAAACGGCCAAGTTGAAAGAGCAAACGCCCTCATCCTCGCTGGTCTAAAGCCAAGATTATTTGATCTTCTAAAAGACCTCGGAGGGAAGTGGGTCGAAGAGTTGCCTAAGGTAGTCTAGGGGCTATGGACACAACAAAGCAGGGCAACAGGGCAAACTCCTTTCTTCCTGGTCTATGGCACCGAAGCAATCCTCCCGGCAGATTTACTCTGGAAATCTCCGCGAACGGAACAATACAACGAGGGAGAGGCTGATGATACAAGACGATTAGAAGTCGACAGCCTTGAGGAGGCTCGGTTAGCTGCCCTGTTTCAATCAACAAGATATCTTCAAGGGATGAGGCACTATTATGACAAAAATGTCCATCACCGTACCTTCCAAGTAGGCGACATGGTCCTGAAGAAGATTCAAAATACCACAGGGCGCCACAAACTTACGAGTCCATGGGAAGGGCCCTACATAGTATCTAAAGTAACAAGACCCGAGTCATTTGAGTTAGTCACTGAGGATGGTTCTCCACTGCCAAATTCATGGAATATTTAGCATCTGAAGAAATTCCATACCTAAGGGCTATACTACAAATTCGACTCAGGGCAAATGTATTTATTCTCCGGATATAAAAGATTGATTTTCTTCATAAACTCTACGAGTCTTCAATTATCATGACTATTTAGTCGGATACAGTCCTTAGAAGCCTATAAGCTCCAACTATCTCGTCCCACCGATTAATATGTAATATTACTCGGATGAATCCTTTTGGTTGAGAGGAAACCATACCCGAGTTACGAGCTCTGAGCTCAATACAACTCAAACGATAGTACGGCTTAAAAACCTGGCTATCAACCTATAGAGAATATGGTGTCTCCAAAGTAGATACTAGTTCCTATAAGGTATAACAAGGGGTGAATCCCTCACCCTGTCGTTTATTCCTCGGATGAAGGCTAAATCCGACCTCGCACTCAAGCTGCGACTACCAAGAGGATATGATTCACCTGACAGGAACCATCGTCTCGGTCCTTAAGAGGTGCTTGATCAATTTTATCCCTTGGAAAAGGGTATGTACTAAGAGTAGTACTCGGGCAGACTAAGCTCTCTATTAGGTCGCTAAAGACTATAAGAGAAGCAAAGTCATATGACCCATGCTTAAGTGCTAGAGAGCACTCGGATAGACTCGTCTAATAAGACGCCTAGTCATACATCCATCTCAAGCAACACGACCCATTGACAGAACAATTCTTGCAATGACGAGTCGACCACATGCGGAATTAATAAGACTAAAAAGTAAATCATACTTTGATCCTTTACACATAATAACATCTGTTTGCAAGAGATACAAAGTATGGTCAAAGGACCGAGGCAGACACACTACTCCACAAGATCTAGTATTTGGGAGTACTCTTCCGCTACGACCTCGACCTCTTCCTGCATAGCTGCAAGATCTTCATCGCTCTTACCATCGAGAAGCGTCATAATGGATGACAGATCAAAGGACGGCATATGCAATCGTAGCGTCGCGAGGAGCCCGCACACCACCGAAGTCGCCATATCCTTGATGTACTGAGCCAGCCGTCCCGGGGCAGCCTTGGCGCGATCAACCAAGGACTCAACAGCTCCTTCGGGGCGCGGAATCATATCCAGGACGGGCTCTACAACAAGTTCTAATGCCTTCATAGAATCCTGAGAAATCTTCAAGGACTCTTGGGACTCCTTCAACTGCGCTCGAACTGCTTCCAGAGCTTCCCGCGACTCCTTGGTCGACTTTAAAGCCTGCAGTAGGTCTTGGTCAGCATCTTTACGAATCAGTTTGGCTTCTTGAAGAGTACTCTGTGCGTTAGCAAATACCTCCTCAAGCTCCGCCTCCTTACGGTTGAAAGCAGTCTGCCATCCAGCGGCCAGCGTCTTCGAATCTGAAAGGCACAAGAATCGGATGAGTATCACAGACATACAAATCAATAAGGAACCCGAAAAGCACTTTAGACTTACCAGAGAGCTGCTTCTTGGAAGACTTTACAACATCCTTAACTTTCTGCTCTGAGGCAGCATGCTTGCCGAGTAGCTCAAGCTCCCGCTAATTTGGCGCGTCACGCTCATTAACAACAACCTTGAGATTGTTCTGAAGCTCGTTGATGCGGTTATGAAGGACTTGG
The DNA here is from genome assembly GCA_009763385.1 of Coix lacryma-jobi var. lacryma-jobi. Taxonomy (NCBI): domain Eukaryota; kingdom Viridiplantae; phylum Streptophyta; class Magnoliopsida; order Poales; family Poaceae; genus Coix; species Coix lacryma-jobi. Next base: position 21,311,030 of record CM019826.1, read on the forward strand.
GTGGCTACCTTCTGGCTAATCTAATCCTGAGCGATGTAATCCTTGAGCTGTTGAATCTCAAGAGAAAGCTCTTGGCGGATTCGAGTTATCTGCTCAGTCACTTTCACATCAAAGCCCTGCACAGAGATAGCAATATAAAATACCCGGATGTGGTAATAAAAAGCAATGAGGGTTTCAAAAGAGTTACCTCAACAAATTGCCGGAGTGCTACGGCAGGGGCCATCACTTGCTCGCTCAACTCCTTCAGCCGAACGAGATCCGGGTTGTACCCCACGACTTCCAATCTTGACCCTTGGCGAGAGGACTCGGGGACAACCTCGGATTCTTCCTGCGGAGGATTTGAAGCTTCAATATTGATCTCAACTCGAACCATCTCTAGAGTAGGTTCATCAGGCTATCGAGTGCGAAAAAACCACTCGTTCATCACTCGGTCAAACTCCAATTGAGCGAGAACGAAAGATCGAATATGGAACACCAACCTGAGGCAAGGGAAGCACGTCCACTTCCAGGCTGTATCGACCCGGTACCAGATGGGGAGGAGCCTGGCAGAGTATTCCTGACTATAGACAGGAGGGACGCTGGATCCGCCTTTGTCCTGTGCCTCCGACTCCTCACCGCCGGATTTCGGTAGCACCTTGAGGAATAGCGATTGGCTTCACTTTCCTAAAACAGAGAGTGTTCATAATAATGCTAAGAAATATGAGCATTCTAAAGACAAGTAATACGACTACTTAACAAGCTCAGCGCCGCGGCAGCTTCAAGAGCGACTTCTTCGGCTGTGGGTCTGAAGTTGGAACTCTTCAGTACCAGCCCACTCGAAGCTCCTTGAGTCATCCCAGCGTCTACATCAAACAAAGATATAAGACAAATGTTTATTAAATCCAAGCAGAAGTCTATAAAGTACTAGGGTATTCCCTTACTAGGAGGACCCGTTTACAGTGCCTTTCAGCCAATTTGTTGTTAAAGGATTTTTCGACAAGCACGGCGATTACTGTGAGGCCTTATTTGGAACTGGGTTTTGGGCTTTGGAGTGGGACTGGTGTGATCTCGCTTCCTGGCGTGGACTGGGAGACCTCTCAGGCTCTCTCGGCTTCGGGATCTATGAGCATGACATCAGAGTCAGTCGAGTCTGAGTCTAACCAGTCAAGATCACTAGGAGAGCTTGACTCATGGCGAAGGTCCTCACTTCGATTGGGGCCCTCGAGAGCAATGCCTCTGCCTTCTTGAGTCGCCGAGGGTAGGGGTGGACAGTAATTGTTATTCCGCCCTTGGTCCTATGAAGAAGAAGAAGAAGATAATGTCTAGTCAGAAGGATATCTATTAAGAATCTAAAAGACAGATACCCCTACTTTCTACCTCTGGAGGAGGGTTGATGGCGGAGAAAGTCGTCATCATTGGAACAAGCTGCTCACGGCTCTTCAGCAGCCGGTTCATTCTTCTCAGAATCTCTTGGTTGGATAAGTGCTCGGCATCATGCCGGCCCGGGTCCTTCAAGACAAGGTACTCGAAGCCAAATTGGTCGCGCTGCAGCGGATGGATATGGCGCACAATAAAATCTTGGACGACGGTATAACAGTCAATCCACCCAGTTTCATTGCGCTTCATGTCGATCAGTGGTTGGATAGCTTCTACCTCTTCAGCAGAGTCTTGTCCTTCCATTCACGGGACTTCTGGGGCGGCCATCCATCATGATGACGAAGGGCCGGGGGTGGGTTGGCAAGTAAAAACCATCCGCTCGCCCATTCGCGAACGGATTCCAACAGTACTACAGAGATATATTGACTAGCTACTTCTAGCCTAAGCTAGAAACTAGCTCCTCCGATTACTTCTACACTCGCATCACTGGGTTGGACACTTACCTAGAAGAAATAACGAAAAAGAGTAAAAGAGGGGCCAATTCCCCAGAAAAGGTCACACAGATGATAAAGATAGCAATGTGGACGCAGGCATTGGGAGTAATATGGTTGAGAGTCAACCATAGTAGTGCAGCAATCCACTGAAGAAATCGGATGCTGGAAGCCCCAATCCATGCTCCACGAAAGACTTGACATCACTATCTCCGTCGTGTTGGGAGCCGGAGCGCGATGATCAGTAGGAACCTCCACCCGTCTATTGGCTGCGACCGGAGTAATCCTTGCTGCGCCAAGAAAGCGAGCTCCGATTCTCTGGTATCTGGTGCTTTCCAAGCTAGCACATCTGTTGGAGGGCACTGGTGGCACGGCCTCCCGCCGATGATCTTCGCCTTCTTCTTCTCGTTTGCGGATTGCTTCTTTGGGCCCATGTTGATGACAAGGGACTTTCTGCGCATCAACTAATGGATTGACTATGGGATTCCCTGCTCTAAAGGCTATGGATTGATGAAAGAATGAAGAGATTGAACGCCCAATGGCGGCTTATTATAGATCTATTTCGACAACCGTTCACCTTTCCCGAACGGTGTTGTAGAAACCGTCCAAAACCCTAATGGCTGGGGGACGTTTCAGACAGTGTCAGCATTAATGAACATGCAACTCGTACAACATATAACATTATTCTTCCCCAAGGCACAATTAGTACTCGGAGGAAAAGATAAAGGACTCAGAAAACATTCCAAGTACTCAGATCTTATTAATTATTACTCAGAATTACAATGGAGATACACGGATGCATCTTGAGATACAAACAGCTTCCAGTACAAGTTCACTCCGGATGTAAAACGCTACTCTAGTATAATCAAGGTACAGAGTCTTGATGCACACCGCACCAAGGACCGGGTTCAGTGAGATGCTAAGCAGACACAGAACCTTGGGTAGACACTATCTTTTCAGTGCATCCCAAGGCGGGGTTTAAGGCTCTACCCCAGTACACAAAGAACTCTATAGTAGGCCCTAACCCTAGCGCCTTTTGACAACGTGTGACCCCGAGGTTGCTCGCGATGCGCGAGTCACAAGAGTTCTTCTAGGCGCACCTCCGTATCCCTATGCTCGCGGCCACTTGGAAACCACCCTAATGGATGATCCCTTCACAAGAGTTCTTCTGGACACCTCAACTATCCTATACAAGGAAAATACCCGGGGGCTCAGACATTTCTGCCATAGATACTATAACACTCAAGAGACTAAGAGAAGTCATACACTCAGGAAGGTATGGCCTCCTTGCTCCCCAGGCAGGGTATTTATAGGCGGCCGCTCCTGGTCTATGGACACAGTTCATGAATGAAAGTAACCAGAGAACAATAAACTTTTCTATGCACTGTTGCACATGTGAAGGCTGGCTTCAGTGACGGGTTAGCTTCACGTGTCTACTTCAAGAGCAAGACGACAAAACTATTGCAGTTGCAGAACATGACAAGAATCATCAATGAGGGCGGTTGAAGCAGTCACTAGTCAATTATTGAGTGTCCTTGCGGTAATTTTTTCAGTGGGGGTGATAAGGGATGTTTGATGAAAACATTACCCACCTGAAACTAGATATTTATTACTTGCAGCGATTAAGATATAAATCAGTGTCATGTTCTAAATTATTGCCATCCTTATGGTTTACCCGGATGGTATCTTGCAGACCCCGCGTACCGACTACTCAGGTACTCAGAACTCAGGCTCGGGGGCTACAGGGTATATACCATGAAGGAAATGTTTTTTCTTAGCCCAAGATTACTCGAAAAAGGCTCGAAAGATCCTCAAAGTTATTATAAATAACAAGAGGCTCGGGGGCTACACCCTATGGGTGCACTTTTCAAGAAAAAGTGCACGTCATGGAAGTTTTTACCTACAGAGCACCTCAAGATTTCTCAAGACATTTCTTAGAGATTCTCAGAGAGAAACCAAAAGATAACGTTTTAGAGAAATGATGAAGAGCTCGAGGGCTTGACAGACCAGGATGTTAGAGATATCATCAGGAGATGATTACTCCGACTAACCTTGGGCGACATGGAAGATCCAAAGACTTGATACAAAGTGTACATGGATTAGGACTCTCATTGTAACTTAGTCGAGTTCTTAAAGGAAGTCTTGTAATTAGAATAGGACTTCCCTGTTGTAACCGACTAGGACTCGGTATGCGCCGTGCTTCACTCGGATATATAAGGGGAAGCAGGCACCGACCCCTAGGATTGAATCTTGAATCATAACACAAGGCACACGCCGCACTGGACGTAAGGTATTACGCTATTAAGCGGCCTGAACCAGTATAAACTGATGTCCCTGTGTACTCGCCGATTTCTAAGAACGTCGATCCCCACCGAACAAATCGTCTGAGATCCCTCAAGACGAGTTGCCGGTTAACAAACACCGACAAACCCTAACCCTTGTTAATTAATCATCGAATATGCTAAACTCTGGCATGGATTTGCATCAAAATAGCAGAGAAAAGTGGGATCTTAACCCCAAACATCGAGTACCACAACTCCTCAATGATTGACCTTCCATTCTCCCTTAATCCTTGTGGTGATCCCCCACCATGACACCTCTGCCTACTTGATCTACTCCATGCATGGCATCGCCACTGAAAGCATCTAGGCCCTAGTGGGTTTTGGTGATTAATGACAATATAAGATTATTGTGACTAACATGTGTTTTAATGGTGATTGTATGACTAGCGATGGAAATTGATTTGGTTTTCAAAGGATGGATAACAAGATTGAAGATAGGCTAATTCTAAGTGTCAATTGGTGTTAGAGCGACACTTAGAGCAGTTTAAGACTTTGTTTTTCCTTTGGCCACACTATTAAGGGTAATATGATCTAGTAGCTTGACCTAGGTGAGTCTAATGTGTTAAGTATGGTGCACACTTATCAAACATAGCTCTAGGTAGCTCATAGATTGAGTGGATCAAAACTACTTAGGCAACATCATGATTCGAAGTCATTTGGGCCTTTGAAAAGGCGTCTGATGCATGCAGTAAAGTGCACAGTGAGTCCGCCTGTTGCATTGGACACGCTTGGGAGCTGCATCGGATGCACAGGTTGCACTGTTCACTAGGGTTTGATCCCAGCGTCACATCGAATGCAGAGAGGTTCTAGAGAGGACGGAATGCCATTGAACATGCTCGATGGGGTGGCATCGGACGCTGTCAGCATCTGATGCCACTATGACATGTGCTGTCAGATAGCACACATTACCATTATTGTTGCAGAGGACGCGTCCGATGCTGGCATCTGACGTGTTCGACGCTTCTTCTGCTGAAGTCTACCCCATTTGTGAGTGGCTTGTGTGGGGGTATTTAAACTCTACCACCTCCTCCATTTGGGGTCTCTTGCTCATTTGAACTATAGGCAACATCCTTGAGAGTGCAAGGGAGTTCAAGAGCCTAGTGAGGTTGTGAGATTTGATAATCGCAACATTAGACACCTCATTAGCAAGTGGAGAGTAGCAAGTGTGCATCCACCTTTCTTATTAGCCTTTGGTAGGTCAAGTGAGAGTTTGTGCTTGTTACTTTTGATGATCAGCATCACCTAGACAATTTGGTGGCGATCGGGAGCATGGTAATCATACGGTGGAGCTTGGGGATGACCCATCTTGTGTTGTGACTAGTAGGGGGCGATTCACCGGGTAGGAAGGCAAAGAATCAGCTCGGAGTGAGCACTTGGTCCTTGCGCGGACCAAGGGGGAGCGATACCCTTGCGCAGTACTTAAATGAGGACTAGGGGGTGTGCCGACACCTGGATACCTAGGGAAAACAATCGGTGTGTGTAACACCTATGGTGATTAATATGTAATTAACCTGACATGTCATCATCTTTAGTCATTAATCTTTCTTGCCATGCATTTATGTTTGCCTAATGCTTGTTTTGCATTTACCTTTTTCTGAGGTGACTTGTGTAGTGATCTCTTTTTCAAAAACCCTAAAGGCCCAAATCTTCCTTAAGGGCAAAATGGTAATTTCATCTCTGTGTCTAGCTTTGTGTAAATCTTGTTCAGTTGAGTGTCTTGATGTTTGTTGTGTTGATCAAAGTTTAAAAATCAGAAATAGAATTTAAATTCTTTTGAAAAACCCTGATTTCCAAACCCTGGTTTTTACCCCTCTTTTATTAATTTAAAAAAACTATTCAAAATTTGAGGTTGGTCCTTTTAGCAAAGTTGTAGATTTTGTCAAAAGGAACAACTTTGGTATTTGCAGATTTTCAAGTTTCAATACAAAATCAGAAGTAATTTCAAATTCCTTCAAACTTCAATTTTGTCCCTTTTTCGGTTTTCAAAATTATCTCAAAAAATTTGAGTTTCAGAAAAAGTTATATTGGCAAAGTTGTAGATCTCAAAATTTTAAGCAACTTTGGTGTTTTGAGTTTTCTTTGTGTAGTTCAAGTTTTGGGAGTAATTTCAAGATTTCAGAAAGGGGAAGTTTTGCTTTAAATGTCGTCACTGTGCACGAGCTTTAAAGCCAGGGGCCCCGGCCACGGCAAGGCCGCCGCGCCGCGCGCGAGCCTCGCCGCCCATGCCGAGCCCGCTGACCCGCGCCGTGCCGCGCGCGGCAAGCGCTGGCGCTCGTTTTTCCTCTCGGCCCTACCTACGCCTGCCTTCGCCGTTCCCTACCCCTCCCTCTTCCCCTACGCCGCGGACAGCGGGCAGCTGCCGGCCGCCGGCAAGCCGCCCCGCCGCGCGCGCGTTCCCCGCGCACCGAGCCGCCCTACCATGTTCCCTACCTCCTTTATGTCGCGCGAGCGCTCTCACCCCTCGCCCGGACCCTCCCCAGCTCCGCCCGCGGCTATAAGAAGCCGCCGAGTTCCGCCATTGCCGCCACCACGGCGCCCCGAGTCACCAGAACCCCAGCACCGCGAGCCCGCCGCTGCCATCGCCTTGAGCTTCTCCACCTTCCGGAGCAACCAATTTCACCCTCCGTCCCTCCTTCGCCGGCGCGAGCGGTTCTTCTCCAACCCCGGCGAACGGCCGGTGTTTCGGCTAAGCGAGAAATTCGCCGCCGTGAGTGCTTCTCTCTTCCCTCCGACCCCTGCCCTTCTTCCTCACCTCCGTGCGCTCCTAACCGCACCTCGGCGACCTCTTTTGGTGGACAGAGCCGCCAGCACGCCGCTCGCCGCCGGAGAGCTCCGCCGAAGCACCGCCAACGTCGAGCTCCCTCCTCCGACCCTGCACCGCCTCGCCGAGCCTCCCTCCCGACTCACGGTGACGCGTGAGCCCCGCGAATCTTTCCCCCACCCTCGGCTTCCCCAGCGCGAGCCCCGAGCGGCCGGTCGCCGTCCGCCTCGCCTGCGATTCGCCCGAGCCTTCCGTCTCGCCCGAGCCTCCAAGCCAGGCCTCGGACGAAGCGATCGTTTCCGTCTCGCCCGAGCCTCAAGCCAGGCCTCGGACGAAGCGATCGTTCCGTCTCGCCCGAGCCCGTTTCGCCGACCTTGCGAGGAAGGAGCACAGTGCTCTTTTTTTTTAGGAAGTGTGAATAGTGTTCCTTTTTCTTCTTTTGTGTGATTTTCTGTGTTGCTCCAAAAATTCTGAAAATTTGATGGTAGACTCTTTATACCATGTAGTATTTTAGAAAAATATGAAACTGGACTTTGTGCAAAAATTTGAAAATGAAAAATCTCCCTTTTAATTAAGAAATGAATGGTTTTAGATTTTTAGAAAATCATGTGTAGCTCCAAAAATCATGAGATAAATTTTTATGTGCTAGTTATGTCATGTTTAGTCTCTGGTGAAATTTTGAGGCCTTTTGGAGCAAGTTGATTTTTGGGTATTTTTTTAATTGTTAAATAGTGCCTTTTGTTAATTAAATGTTTGATTTTTGTTAAGCACCTTAATGATCTCCAAAATTTATGAAATTTGTTTTGACATCTATTTATACCATAATGAACCTATGAGATTAATTGGGTAAATTTTGGAGCAACTGCATAAAATGACCTTTTTAAATAATTAGGAAAATAGAAAAAAAAACAATTAGATTCATGTTGTATGCCCTGTGAGTGACTTTTGGGATTGTTTGCTGTTCATAGACCCCCACCCATTGGTCTATGATGTTTGTGATGCCATGCTTGTTTTGTGTTTAGGTCGGATAAATGATGCTTAATAGGTTGATTAATTTTGCTTAGAGATCAAGATAAGTAACTTTGTGTCTGTTCTAGAAGTTAATTACACGATAGAAAGTGTGTACTCTAGAATCAGTGGTTTTCTTGTGCTGTATTTTCATGTCAGCATCCTCATAAGCATACATCATTGCATCCGTATAGTGACCGAAGGAGAAGGCGTCAAAGTCGAAGCAGCCGCTGACGAACCTACCCCCGAGGCGACCCCGAGCTCCGACACCTGCACTGCCGACCCCGAGCCCGTCCTTTTTGCTCTTCAAGGCAAGCCCGGTGCATCTTAACCCTTCCTTGTTTTCACAAAAGTTTACTTAAATGCTTTTGAGTTAAAACTACTGCATTAGGTTATAGGAGTTGTGTGATGACCTATTACCTGCACTATTTACCTCCACCAGAAAATCCACCTGCCCTGTTTAAAAACTATTTGCAAAATGCTTAGCGATGCTATACAATAGATTTGCAATAAAATGCCAATTTCAAAAGTGTGATCACTTAAAGAATTTTGATGGGAATTTGGCTTTACTCCCTGCCTGTTGGCTAAGTATCTGATCCGTACCTAGTCAACAGCGAGGAGAGGTTGTCCGAGCGTACGGTGCCGTCATGTTGTAGTCCGGGACTCAACAGTTGACACCGACCGGGACAGGGTTGAAAAACCGACAGAACCTGTACTCTTGGGTTAGAGTCCCGAGGTGCTTGTCGCTGGCGGAAAAATTTAGGGACCATCCGTATGGGGGCCTGCTGGCCAAGACTTGCAACTATTCACATACTTCGGAAAGCTCTGGCTCCGAGGAATCCTTTATTGGACCGACAACCGCGCACTGGGAGTGGAGAGATGGCGGAAGTAGCATGTACCCACGTGGTCGTCGTACCTGGATAGGAGTGGTGGTGTACTGTACTTCCGGGTGGCGTAGGACCGGGCCCAATCTTGGAGGAATCGTGGTAGACGAGTTGGCATATGCAAGCTTGGGTGCTACATATGCAGTGTGGATAGGGATCCTCAGCTGAGTATTATTTATCCGGATTAACGTTGCTCCTCGGTTATGGAGACTTGGTCACTGACTGTCAACGGAGAGTGGTTCTCAACTAGGTATGTTTTTGAAAGGTAAAATGAATCATGACAATGGAGAATTGAGAAATACTGGAATCTTTCCAAAAAATAAAACAAGGATTTCAAAATGCTTTTTCTGCAAAATACTTGATCTTGCTTAAGCCTTACCTTGACTACCTAAGCCTCTCATTCCTGAGTCTTCTCCCTTTTTCTTTAGTCGGGTAAGTCTTGTTGAGTACCCCCGTACTCAGGGTTTGTTACCCATGCTGCAGGTATGACTGAGTCCCCGGTGTGTCTTGCGCCCTGCTGCATGACCATCGTCCAGGAAGAGGCCGATGAGGCCGAAGAGTAAAGTGTACACCCTCGGGCTGGGTGATTGCAAGTATCTTAATTTGTTGTACTCCGCTACGTTGCCTATTTTCTATCTCCCGAACTTGGTTTGTAATAACTGCACCTTTAATTTTATCTGGAACCTCGGTTGTAAAACTAATGTTATTTAAGTCTTCCGCTCTGTATTCCGATGTTATTTGTAAAAGTATCCAATGCTGTAACCGAATTGTGAGATGATCCTGCGGACGATGGGCGCTGATGCAGCCCAGTGACGAACAGTCTTAATCACACGGAACATCAGTTCGGCTGTCAGTGGATGACAGGGACCGGTGGGCCATGGGATTAGGGCCGTTCCGCCACAGAGTGGTATCGGAGCATCTCACGATAACGTTGCAGTGTTCTTGCGAAAACTTCAAAAGATCTTTGAGTCCAAACAAACTAAACTTGACTATTTTGAGTCCAAATTGCTTCTCTTATCTTGTCTTGCGTATGGCAACACTAGTTAGCGAGACAACATGTTTTAAGCCCTATGTACCTTATTTATTTAGTGCTTTGCCTTGTTCCGTAGGAACGATTCATGCATCATGTCATATTCACTTAAGTTAATAATAACTTCCTCTCTAAGTTCGTTGGGTTAGTATGCCTTTACCTTTTCTTGCTAGCCTTTTCACTCCTCATCCATCTTATCTTATCCAGACATGGCTCGCATCAAGCTGACTGCTCGCAAGTCGACTGGACCCAATGGTGTGCCACGCCACCAACTGGCACCACGCACTGGGGAAGAGACTGGCGAAGCCTCCAACGGTCGTCGCTTTCCCCGTCGCACCCGCAAGCACCTAAAGGAGGAGATCAAGAATCTGAAGGCTGAGCTGGAGAACTTGGAGCATGACTTCTACCACTCACGTCTGGAGTTCTATGAGGCACGAGCTTCCCTGGAGCAGGCCAACCGGAACACGATCCGCGCCATCAGCGTAATGCTACTTGGGTTCGCGAGAGGACGTCACCAGAGCCGAGCTCCACGGACTGCGGCAGTACACAACTCAGATTGAGCAGTTCAATGATATGCTTCATGAGGAGGTACACCAGCTGTACGACCAACTCCACCCCATGGTTCCCCCGGTTGTCGAGGACCCTGAGGACGGAGTAGTGGAAGAGCCGGACGTGGAGCAAGAGCCAAGCATGAACGAGGAGATTGAACCTGCCGAGAACATCCACGCTGAAGACGAGGACGAGGAGGTTGAGCCTGAGCTCATCCTCGAGGAAGATGACGACGAGGACATGATCATCATCGACGAAGACTAGACCCGTTGTTAGAGGATGAAGATCCCGTGTGTCTGTACCACCTGCTTACCTAAACCCTTAGTCTAGGTTTGGGAGCGCTAGTCGGTCTTTTGTTTAGTCGGGTCTGTATCTTTCTTTTCGTACCTTTTCCTTATCAGTTGTGGTTATCTGTCAGTGATCTACCTTTGTATCAATGAAGTTATCAGTCAGTTGTTATCAGAACTTAAATCAATGGATGCTAAGTTCCAAGTTTCTTAACAGATGCCTGTGAACACTCGCAATGGAGCTGGAAGTTCTCAGGAGGTGACCTTCCAAACCCTCCACCTGTACCTGCTACGCTAGCAGATGCCATCGCAGCCTTGGCAGCCGCTGCTAACCTGATGGCTCAAAATCAGGGGCAGCAGAACAATGGCCACCGTGGTCGCCATAACATCAACCATGAGACCACATATGTGGATTTCACCCGAAACCCGTCCACCGGTCTTTACGAGGGCCGATGAACCCCTTGAAGCTGATGATTGGCTCCGCACCATGGAGCAGAAGTTTGGTCTTCTTCACTGCACCGACACCCAGAAGCCCCGGTTCGCTTCTCAGCAGCTTCGTGGTCCAGCAAGCGCTTGGTATGCCAACCTGTTGGCTGCCCAGCCTGAAGGTCATCAGTTGACCTGGGAAGAGTTCCGCACCGCTTTCCGTGCACATCATATCCCTTCCGGATTGATGAAGATGAAGCTTGATCAGTTTCTGGCACTACAGCAGAAGGACTCCACAGTGATGCAGTATGTGAGTCAGTTCAATCACCTTAGCCAGTATGCCTCGGAGTACGTCAACACGGACGAGAAGAAGAGGGACTGTTTCCTTAGGGGACTGCACCCCAAGATCCGCAGAAGTATGTCCAATAACCTGACCGGCTCATATCATGATGCCGTTGACCGGGCTGTTGCTTTTGAGGAGAGCAATCGCCAGTACCAAGAGGAAAAGAAGAAGAAGAAAGCAGGATCCAGCAGTTTCTCTGGCAGTCAAAAGCGCCAGAGGGTCATTTATCACCTAGCCACCACCAAAATCGCCCACCTTACCCCCACCAGCAAGTGGTCGTCCGTACTGCGGCCACCACCCACAACGCCAACCAGCAAAGTGCCACGCAGCCGAACGCCCCAGGTGTTCGAATCACCACCCCACAAACCGCCTACAACCATCCCTGCTACAACTGCGGCCAAGTCGGTCACTGGTCTCGTGAGTGCCCAAAGCCCAAGAGGTATGCTCAGAATACTCAGAAGGGTTCTGGAGGATCTCAGCAGCAGCAGCACCGTGTCCAGCAACAGCATGTCAGAAAGGCAAAGTTGTCAAGAAGCACGGGCAAGTCTACTACACCACTGTCGGCGACATCCCAGAAGGAGAGCCCGTCATGATCGGTAGGTTTCCCGTTGCCAATCATCCCGCAGTCGTTGTGTTGATTCTGGTGCATCGCATTCCTTCATCAGTCGTACTTTTGTCTCTAAGCATGGGATATCAATTGGGGAATTGAAAGAAAATTTCTGCATATTTTCGCCTGGAGGGCGTATAAGTACTAAGGAGGTAATCCGTAATATACCAGTGATGTTGGGGGAACATGTATTTCCTACCACCATGATAGTGCTTCGTGATCAGGAAATAGATGTCATTTTAGGCATGAATTGGATGTGTCAGTATAAAGCCATGATGGATATCCTGAATAGGGTTGTGAGAGTGGACATTCCTAACAGTACCTCCAAGCTCCTTCTCCAACTCCCAATGCCTCCGAAACCAGCAGCCACGCAATTGAATACCACCTATGTTCTGGAAACCAGAGACATCCCCGTGGTCTGTGAATTTCCTGATGTTTTCCAGAGGACTTACCTGGCCTACCTCCTGACCGTGATGTTGAGTTTGCCATAGAGCTAAAGCCTGGGACTGCTCCTATATCCCGCAGAGCTTATCGAATGCCTCCCAGAGAGTTGGCAGAGTTAAAATCCAGTTACAAGAGTTGCTGGATAAGGGCTTCATTCGCCCAAGTTCGTCCTTGGGGCTGTCCTGCAATTTTTGTGAAGAAGAAAGACAAGAGTCTCAGACTATGTATTGATTATCGCCCACTCAACGAGGTCACCATCAAAATAAATATCCCTTGCCTCGTATCGACCTTTTTTGATCAGCTAGCTGGAGCCAGAGTATTCTCCAAGATCGACCTCAGATCTGGCTACCACAAATAAAAATACGTCCCGAAGACATTCCTAAAACCGCTTTCACTACCAGATACGGCCTGTATGAGTACTTGGTCATGTCCTTCGGCTTGACCAATGCCCCTGCCCACTTCATGTACCTCATGAACTCTGTATTCATGCCAGAGCTTGATAAATTTGTGGTCGTGTTCATTGACGACATCCTTGTCTACTCAAAGACCCCTGAAAAGCATGCCGAACATCTTCGTATCGTTCTATCCCGTCTCAGAGATCATCAGCTCTATGCCAAGTTCAGTAAATGTGAGTTCTGGTTAGATCAGATACAGTTCCTTGGTCATGTCCTATCCGCTGAAGGAGTGTCAGTTGATCCCGGAAAGGTGGCAGACATTCTGGATTGGGAGCCACCTACCACTGTTCATGAAGTCCGCAGCTTCATGGGAATGGCTGGATATTATCGCCGTTCATTCCGGATTTCTCCAGAATCGCCAAGCCTATCACCGAGTTAGTAAAGAATTCTGTGAAGTTTGTCTGGTCACCAGCTTGTGAACAAGCCTTTCAGACATTGAAGAGACTGTTAACCACGTCACCAGTGCTAGCCCAGCGAACATCGAAAAGCCCTTTGATGTCTATTGTGATGCATCTGGTACTGGTTTGGGCTGTGTGTTTTGATGCAAGAAGGCCGAGTGATCGCTTATGCCTCACGGCAGCTTAAGCGACATGAAGAGAATTATCCCACCCATGATCTTGAGTTAGCAGCAGTGGTGCACGCCTTAAAGAGCGTCATTAGTTGTAGTGATGCACGCCTTAATAGACTCATCAAGAATCTTGTAAGCATCTGTATTTGTTTGGGTAAAATGGCATTATATTGACATCTGCAATGTGTACACAGATCACAAAAGCCTGAAGTATATCTTCACTCAAGAAGAACTGAATATGAGACAGAGAAGATGGCTTGAATTAATTAAGGACTATGATCTCGAAGTACATTACCATCCGGGTAAGGCGAATGTGGTCGCCGATGCGCTCAGTCGCAAGTCGTATTGCAGCTGTCTGGTAATGAAACCCTATGATTCTTCCCTATGCTATGAACTAGAAAAGCTGGGTATTGAGATGGTTCCGCAGGGAACTCTGAATAATATCAGGATAGAAACACCTATCAGGGAACAGATCATCACTGCACAGAAAGATAACCCTAGAATCAAGCACATCATCGAAAGGGTCTGATCCGGAAAAGCTGATTGTTTCAGGATTGATGATGCAGGAGTGGTTTGGTTCAAGAACCGACTGGTAGTTCCCAAAGTGCCTGAGTTGAGGCAGTTAATCCTTGATGAAGCACAATTGACTAGGTTCTCCATCCACCCCGGCAGCAACAAGATGTACCAGGACTTGAGGCAGAGGTTCTGGTGGACAAAGATGAAGATTGAGATCGCCCGATATGTCGCTCAATGTGATACTTGCTAGAAAGTCAAAGCTGTGCACATGAAGCCTGGAGGAGAATTGCAACCTTTACCTATACCTGCTTGGAAATGGGACGATATCAGTATGGATTTTATCAATGGGCTACCCAAGACATCAAGAGGTTCTGATTCCATCTGGGTGATCGTGGATCGCCTCACTAAGCAAGCTCACTTCCTGCCAGTCAAGACCAGCTACACCGTCCCCACTTACGCCACTTTGTACAAGAACAACATAGTAAAACTCCATGGCATACCCAAGACCATTGTCTCTGATCGTGGTACTCAGTTTGTCGCAAAGTTCTGGAAAGCATTCCATACCTCACTTGGAACCAAACTCTTGCATAGCACAGCATATCGTCCACAAACAGATGGACAAACTGAGCGAGTCAACCAAGTGTTAGAGGACATGTTGAGAGCCTGCGTGCTCACCTTCGCAGATACTTGGGATGAGTGTTTGCCCTTGGCAGAATTCTCATATAATAACAGTTACCAAGAAAGTATTAAAATGGCACCCTTTGAAGCACTGTACGGTCGCCGTTGTCGTACACCTCTCAGTTGGTCTGAACCTGGAGAAAGGGAATTCTTTGGAGTTGACCTAGTAAAAGATATGGAAGAAAAAGTCAAGCAAATACAAGAGAATATGAAGATTGCACAGTCTCGACAGAAAAGCTATGCTGACAAGAGACGTCGACCTTTGGAGTTCCAGATCGGAGATTATGTGTATCTGAAGGTCTCGCCCACCAAAGGAGTTACTCGTTTTGGAGTCAAGGGAAAGTTAGCACCACGCTATATTGGTCCCTTTGAAATTCTGGAACGATGTGGCAAGGTAGCTTACAAGCTAAAATTGCCCGATCATCTTTCTGCAGCCCGAACACGTGGTGGAAGTTGAAGGTGTCGAGTTAGAACCCGATCTGTCATACTCTGAGTATCCAGTTCGCGTGTTGGATCACAAGGACCGTGTTACCCGGAGGACTACCACAAGATGGTACAAGATCCAGTGGAACCAACACTCTGAAGAAGAAGCCACTTGGGAATCCGAAGACTTCTTAGCGAAGACCTTTCCAGACTTTCTCGATACTCTGTAGATGTAAGGTTTGCCTTTGTCCTTCTTAAGACGCAGAATCTCGGGACGAGATTTCTTTTAGGGGGGAAGGCTGTAACACCTATGGTGATTAATATGTAATTAACCTAACATGTCATCATCTTTAGTCATTAATCTTTCTTGCCATGCATTTATGTTTGCCTAATGCTTGTTTTGCATTTACCTTTTTCTGAGGTGACTTGTGTAGTGATCTCTTTTTCAAAAACCCTAAAGGCCCAAATCTTCCTTTAAGGGCAAAATGGTAATTTCATCTCTGTGTCTAGCTTTGTGTAAATCTTGTTCAGTTGAGTGTCTTGATGTTTTGTTGTGTTGATCAAAGTTAAAAATCAGAAATAGAATTTAAATTCCTTTTGAAAAACCCTGATTTCCAAACCCTGGTTTTTACCCCTCTTTTATTAATTTAAAAAAAACTATTCAAAATTTGAGGTTGGTCCTTTTAGCAAAGTTGTAGATTTTGTCAAAAGGAACAACTTTGGTATTTGCAGATTTTCAAGTTTCAATACAAAATCAGATGTAATTTCAAATTCCTTCAAACTTCAATTTTGTCCCTTTTTCGGTTTTCAAAATTATCTCAAAACCTTTTGAGTTTCAGAAAAAGTTTATATTGGCAAAGTTGTAGATCTCAAAAATTTAAGCAACTTTGGTGTTTTGAGTTTTCTTTGTGTAGTTCAAGTTTTGGGAGTAATTTCAAGATTTCAGAAAGGGGAAGTTTTGCTTTAAATGTCGTCACTGTGCACGAGCTTTAAAGCCAGGGGGCCCCGGCCACCGGCAAGGCCGCCGCGCCGCGCGCGAGCCTCGCCGCCCATGCCGAGCCCGGCTGACCCGCGCCCGTGCCGCGCGCGGCCAAGCGCTCGCGCTCGTTTTTCCTCTCGGCCCCTACCTACGCCTGCCTTCGCCGTTCCCTACCCCTCCCTCTTCCCCTACGGCCGCGGACAGCGGGCAGCTGCCGGCCGCCGGCAAGCCGCCTCGCCGCGCGCGCGTTCCCCGCCGCACCGAGCCGCCCTACCATGTTCCCTACCTCCTTTAATGTCGCGCGAGCGCTCTCACCCCTCGCCCGGACCCCTCCCCAGCTCCGCCCGCGGCTATAAGAAGCCGCCGAGTTCCGCCATTGCCGCCACCATGGCGCCCCGAGTCACCAGACCACCCCAGCACCAGCCGAGCCCGCCGCTGCCATCGCCTTGAGCTTCTCCACCTTCCGGAGCAACCAATTTCACCCCACCGTCCCTCCTTTCGCCGGCGCGAGCGGTTCTTCTCCAACCCCGGCGAACGGCCGTGTTTCGGCTGAGCGAGAAATTCGCCGCCGTGAGTGCTTCTCTCTTCCCTCCGACCCCTGCCCTTTCTTCCTCACCTCCGTGCGCTCCTAACCGCACCTCGGCGACCTCTTTTGGTGGACAGACCCGCCAGCACGCCGCTCGCCGCCGAGAGAGCTCCGCCGAAGCATCGCCAATGTCGAGCTCCCTCCTCCGACCCTGCACCGCCTCGCCGAGCCTCCCTCCCGACTCACGGTGAGCCCGCGAATCTCTCCCCACCCTCGGCTTTCCCAGCGCGAGCCGCGAGCGGCCGGTCCGCCGTCCGCCTCGCCTGCGATTCGCCCGAGCCTTCCGTCTCGCCCGAGCCTCCAAGCCAGGCCTCGGACGAAGCGATCGTTTTCCGTCTCGCCCGAGCCTCCTAGTCAGGCCTCGGACGAAGCGATCGTTTCCGTCTCGCCCGAGCCCGTTTCGCCCGAGCCTTGCGAGGAAGGAGCACAGCGCTCTTTTCCTTTTTAGGAAGTTATGAATAGTGTTCCTTTTTCTTCTTTTTGTGTGATTTTTTGTGTTGCTCCAAAAATTCTGAAAATTTGATGGTAGACTCTTTATACCATGTAGTATTTTAGAAAATAATGAAACTTGGACTTTGTGCAAAAATTTGAAAATAAAAAATCTCCCTTTTAATTAAGATTTGAATGGTTTTAGATTTTTAGAAAATCATGTGTAGCTCCAAAAATCATGATATAAATTTTTATGTGCTAGTTATGTCATGTTTAGTCTCTGGTGAAATTTTGAGGCCTTTTGGAGCAAGTTGATTTTTGGGTATTTATTTAAATTGTTAAATAGTGCCTTTTGTTAATTAAATGTTTGATTTTTGTTAACCACCTTAATGATCTCCAAAATTTATGAAATTTGTTTTGACATCTATTTATACCATAATGAACCTATGAGATTAATTGGGTAAATTTTGGAGCAACTGCATAAAATGACCTTTTTAAATAATTAGGAAAAATAGAAAAAAAAACAATTAGGATTCATGTTGTATGCCCTGTGAGTGACTTTTGGGATTGTTTGCTGTTCATAGACCCCCACCCATTTGGTCTATGATGTTTGTGATGCCATGCTTGTTTTGTGTTTAGGTCGGATAAATGATGCTTAATAGGTTGATTAATTTTGCTTAGAGATCAAGATAAGTAACTTTGTGTCTGTTCTAGAAGTTAATTACACGATAGAAAGTTGTACTCTAGAATCAGTGGTTTTGTCTTATGCTGTATTGATCATGTCAGCATCCTCATAAGCATACATCATTGCATCCGTATAGTGACCGAAGGAGAAGGCGTCAAAGTCGAAGCAGCCGCTGACGAACCTACCCCCGAGGCGACCCCGAGCTCCGACACCTGCACTGCCGACCCCGAGCCCGTCCTTTTTGCTCTTCAAGGCAAGCCCCGGTGCATCTTAACCCTTCCTTGTTTTTACAAAAGTTTACTTAAATGCTTTTGAGTTAAAACTACTGCATTAGGTTATAGGAGTTGTGTGATGACCTATTACCTGCACTATTTACCTCCACCAGAAAATCCACCTGCCCTGTTTAAAAACTATTTGCAAAATGCTTAGCGATGCTATACAATAGATTTGCAATAAAATGTCAATTTCAAAAGTGTGATCACTTAAAGAATTTTGATGGGAATTTGGCTTTACTCCCTGCCTGTTGGCTAAGTATCTGATCCGTACCTAGTCAACAGCGAGGAGAGGTTGTCCGAGCGTACGGTGCCGTCATGTTGTAGTCCGGGACTCAACAGTTGACACCGACCGGGACAGGGTTGAAAAACTGACAGAACCTGTACTCTTGGGTTAGAGTCCCGAGGTGCTTGTCGCTGGCGGAAAAATTTAGGGACCATCCGTATGGGGGCCTGCTGGCCATGACTTGCAACTATTCACATACTTCGGAAAGCTCTGGCTCCGAGGAATCCTTTATTGGACCGACAACCGCGCACTGGGAGTGGAGAGATGGCGGAAGTAGCATGTACCCACGTGGTCGTCGTACCTGGATAGGAGTGGTGTACTGTACTTCCGGGTGGCGTAGGACCGGGCCCAATCTTGGAGGAATCGTGGTAGACGAGTTGGCATATGCAAGCTTGGGTGCTACATATGCAGTGTGGATAGGGATCCTCAGGTGAGTATTATTTATCCGGATTAACGTTGCTCCTCGGTTATGGAGACTTGGTCACTGACTGTCAACGTCAACGGAGAGTGGTTCTCAACTAGGTATGTTTTTGAAAGGTAAAATGAGTCATGACAATGGAGAATTGACAAATACTGGAATCTTTCCAAAAAAAATAAAACAAGGATTTCAAAATGCTTTTTCTGCAAAATACTTAGATCTTGCTTAAGCCTTACCTTGACTACCTAAGCCTCTCATTCCTGAGTCTTCTCCCCTTTTTCTTTAGTCGGGTAAGTCTTGTTGAGTACCCCCGTACTCAGGGTTTGTTACCCATGCTGCAGGTATGACTGAGTCCCCGGTGTGTCTTGCGCCCTGCTGCATGACCATCGTCCAGGAAGAGGCCGATGAGGCCGAAGAGTAAAGTGTACACCCTCGGGCTGGGTGATTGTAAGTATCTTAATTTGTTGTACTCCGCTACGTTGCCTATTTTCTATCTCCCGAACTTAGTTTGTAATAACTGCACCTTTAATTTTATCTGGAACCTTGGTTTGTAAAACTAATGTTATTTAAGTCTTCCGCTCTGTATTCCGATGTTATTTGTAAAAGTATCCAATGCTGTAACCGAATTGTGAGATGATCCTGCGGACGATGGGCGCTGATGCAGCCCAGTGACGAACAGTCTTAATCACACGGAACATCAGTTCGGCTGTCAGTGGATGACAGGGACCGGTGGGCCATGGGATTAGGGCCGTTCCGCCACAGTGTGTTCCTTTCCTCTCTTTACACTCCGCATTTACTTTGGGCATTTCAATTCTTGTCATTTACATTCCTAGATTGCTATGCTAGAGTAGGATTGGAACCTAGGGTGCAAGTCATGATTAGGGCTTAATTATTTCAAGAAATTTAAAGTAGCCCACTTCATCCCTCCCTCTTAGACATCTTGATCCTTTCAGCCATCAAGAGCTAGGATGAGAGCCACAAAATTGAGGGGAAAAGAAAGAGAAGATAACCGACCACTTTTAGTGAGGAATAGATACGGCGACGAACGACGGTGAAGCCCTCCCTCTCATCTCTCCTCTCCACTTCTCTATTCTCTAATCTAATCTTCTCATGTGAATATGAGGCGGCAGCGACAGCTCAAGGTATTAGAGAATTAGGTTTTTGAGGACGGTGTGAAGAAAAAAGATGGCCAGTTACTATAGCGATGCGCTACAGTACACATGGTACTATTTGCCTTTTATTTTTCCCCTCCATAATCTTCTGATGCTTGTAGTTTATTGATGCAAACTCTTAATGGCTCATATATGTAGTCAAATGGAAAGCATTTAACGAGCTCTATGCATCTATGCTCTCATATCGTCCATCCGGACGGTGTATAAAGAACTAATTATTTTGCCACTCATTAAAACTTCTATTAAATCATTTGCCACTTTATGCTTTTGAACATACAAAGCGTATTTTGAGGTGTTTACATGAGTAGTGTTAGTGTAGCTATTTAGTGTAATTAGTCTTACTAGTTTGCTCATTAGTTATAATTTAGTGACATAGCATTTGTGCATGACATGGAGATCATATTATACTAGACTTGTGGATAAGTGGCTTGTATTTTTTTGAGCTAGTGAAAAATTCGCTATTGCCATTTAGTTGTCTAACCTTTTGTTTAAGCGTTGTTGTAGAAATTTTATAGGCAATTCACCTCCTCTCTAGTCATTTAGGATCTTTCAGATCCTCTCCCTTTTTCCACTGTTGATCTTTTTGAGAGGAATAAGGAGGGCCCTATGTGACAACGACTTGGAGCCTAGGGGCTGAGGGCGGCTCTACTATGTATGGATGGGCTACAATCATTTGTGTGTGTGTGTGTTGACAGCAAAAAATGTACCCTCTAATTGAAATAAAACTTGGCTGCAAGTGATTTCAACTTTTATGTGTGTGTAAAGATACAATCATTTGTGTGTGTGTGTGTTCTACGTGAGAGTCTAATTGAATTTTAATAATTTGAATATGAATGATGATATTGAAATATATGGATTATGGATTATAGTGGTACCCTCTTGATTTGATGTCCGAATAGTACATCTACACGGCTACTGGAGTTGCCTAACAAAGTTGACTGATGCTAAAATGGTCAAGTACATCTACACGGCCAATTGCACTGGGTCCTCTATCTTCATCCGCTAAATGCAAATGGCGTAAAAATCACCTGCACTGGTATACGCTATCTGCTCCTCTATCTTCCAACGAAGGTCAGACATCCGGTAAATTTAGGTGGGCGAGCGTATCCGGTATCACGCACAGGACCCGCGGCCAGGCGCTGCCGCTGCGCGTGGAGAGAGAGCAGCGGTGGGCCCCATCTTGTTCTACAACAAAAAAATGTTATATCTCACAAACAAAAAACTCAAATTAAATTCCGATTGCACCATTGAATTTGTTGCAATTAATTCTTCAAAACTAGATTTATCATGGATATATTTAGATAAAGTGACAAGTGGACCCACAGTGGATAGAGGATGATATAGAAGATGGTTGAATGCGGGAAAATGAGTATAGAGGAGAGAATCTTGATGACCAGACAGTATAGAGAATCAAAAATAGAGGAACGTGAGTGTGGATACTCTTATGATGATTTTTTCTCTCTTAGACCACATAGGAGGCGAGTATGATGGACTAACCATCATTGCAAGAACAAAAGCATACCCTCCGTTTTCTCTCCGGATTATTTGTCGTTCATTGTTCACTGTCAAATCGTAAATCAAAGTCTTGTCATATAAGCGCGTTGTGGTGAAATGAGCATAGCTGGCTACCTGCCGGAACATGTTAACGGTTTAAATTCTTGATTTAACATGAGTTTTCATATTTTTCTAGATTTATTTTAATTTTTTTGGTTTAGCGTGATAGGCAACATGTCCCTTGACAGTAAGCCCGTTTATGACAACTTTATCCATCTTAAATATGTGTCTACAGAGAGGTTGGTTATTTTAGTGATAGGGGACGTACGACTTGTCCACTGCCGATCAAACATCTATAGTAACTTTATCAATCTCAAAATCTCCTAAGTTCGGTTTTCATGCACACACACGCACACTTGAACATACTATATAGTATAGGGTAATATACATGTCATGTACGTATACAAGTATAAATAGACTATATAGTATAAATACACTATATAGTTATATTTGTTTTTATAATACTACTATGATAGTATTGTAATAATATACTAGTTTATATGGGCTCCTTTGAAAAATTTTCACGGTGTAAGGGCCAATTTGGTCGAGCTCTATCTAATTCTGATTCTCTATAGAAGCTAATTCTACGAGAGAAGTGATTCTATAGCTGAAAGTGATTCTCAGCATGTAAAATTATTTCACAGAATCAGGGGGAAGCTACTTTTTTCAGCTCTCAGCCTTTTAGTTCATTTCAGAGAATCACTTGATGAAATCAGCAGAGAATCACTTCTCGCTGAAAAACTGTTTGACAGAGGTCCTATTGGATTCAACAGAGAATCGGCTCTAGGAGCTCTGCCAAACGAGACCTAAAATATGGAGACTAAAATAAATACATAATAACATACTAAAACTAATAAATGAGTATGCACGATACTTACGATGGTTTATTGAAGAGGAGAAGCTATACCTTCGCTTTCTATTAAAGTAAGGTTTAGCTTCATAAAAAAAGAGTACCTACACCTATAGGAGTAAAAAATACGAGTGTGTATGGTAGCACTATTAGGAGGCTAAAGAGCATTTCTAGTGTATGGTAGCACTATTAGAAGGCTAAAGAGCATTTCTAGCAAAAGCCCTCCAATCAGGGACTCTATTTTTGATTTGGTGGCTATCTTTTAGTTTTAAGAGCATAATTTTTTTACATCTAGTCCAGTATAGGAGCCCTCAAATCAGAGTCATCAAATTCATTCCAACAAACACTAACATAAAGGGACCTCGTCGTCATTCTCTCTTCTTTCCTCCTTGTTGAGCTATGCTTCTCGACCTGGTCATCATTCTCTCTTCTCTCCTCCTTGTTGAGCTATGCTTCTCGCATTCATCGAAGCGTCGAATCTGGGCAAATGGAAGCAAAGTCACGGATGCTAGATCTGAATGAGTGGGGACAGAGCCGCCAGGAGGAGAGTGTTGAAGGACAAGAGATTAGGAAACGTGTAGGAGGTCAGATGTCGTATCCGGACAAGCAAAGGATGAGACATCAAAAGGAGTTAAACATTGATTCCCATCGCGGGGGGAGGTCAACGAAGGAAGTCACATGATAGGCACCAGGAGGAGATCGCCTCTGCTCCAACGAGGATGCCACAAGGGGGTAGAGACGTCAGGGTGGAGACTGGGCACCATGCCACCATGGGAAGAGGCCGAGTGAAGGCACATCTCGGACTTGAGCGGCTGTAACTCCAGTTAAGGGCAGGAAAATAAACCCCTGAAACTAAAAAAATATGGGCCTCCTTCAGAGTCACTAGGAATGAGGGTCTAATGGAAGAATTTTAGGACATATTGTTGAGGGCCTAATTAGATATCATGTTAGACCTATGTTTTTAAAATGAGTTCTCAAATTTTGTTTAGGAGCTTGCTTGAAGACTCCTCTCAAATTGCTCTAAGGCTTAGAATATCATAGCCCCTGTCGCTGGCAGCATCAACAATATGACTACCACAATGCACATATCAGTCCCCCTAGTTCTGACCAATCGTAGAAATTTGTGGTCGTAATCACAAAGGGCATGTTTGGTTGCCTTGATGTAGCAGTTTTTGGCTTCTCGAATGCAATTCAAGAGTGTTTGGTTCTCTGCACTCGTTCTTGGGCTTGTCCCTGAGCATGCAGCCAAGGGGTCGTAGCCTGGCTCCCGAAAAACGGATTTGAAATCCATTTTTGGACAGCCTGGCTCGCGTGAGCCATGTGCGCGTATGCGCAAAAGAACAATGATGCAAGTATGAGCGTATATCAAGGCAACCAAATAGCTTCCTATTGCATCTGGGCTCGGCTGAAGAAGACAAACAAACAATTATAACTTGCATGGCTACAACCTAGCTAACATGGGAGTGGCTCTCCAGATAACCAAGGCCCAAAGTCCTAATGTCGAGTTTGATGTGTGCAATCCTAAAACCTTATAGAAACTTTGAAATAAAAAAATACAAATCAATCAAATCTGACATAACCTGCTACACCTGTTTAGCTCTGGGCCTGTCTTGACGGTGCTAGATGACAGAGATTTGACTGTTTTAATAGTATTTTTTATGACGAAAGAAGAATTATATTATATAATAGCTAACTACATTAACTCATTACAAGCACTCTGGATTACACTACAGATACCTAGAAACAGATTTTTATCTAAATTGTGCCCACTATATGAATAGCTCCAGATATCAAAACCAAACTTGTATGATGTTTTGCAGTATAGATGACCACATAGTCAAACCCTCGACAAAAGGCTTGAGAACAGATGTCCAACGAACGACAGCCAACATTCATGTAGACCGAGTTAAAAACTTCTTCTTTCTGGTGTCTTCCTTCTTCTTCTTTCTGCCATCGAAAAACGAGAAAGACTAATCTAAAACTAATTTTCCTAGTCCTTTATCGTGGTTAGATCTAACCACAATAAAACGGAGAAGAGACTGGAGAAAATTATTTCATGGCGGTGATATCATCTCCTCCTTGATGTCGCTATTCGGAAATAAAGGTATTCCTATCGTCGTATCGGCGATGATGTTAACGTTGTAATTATCGCCCTTATCTTCAATAGAGCCGTCGTGGAGAAAACGATTCTACCCTCCGGAGAGGAGGAGAAGATAAATCTCCAATAGCAAAAAACTTGACATGAAGAGATCCTAGATGCCGGAGGGGGAAGGGAGAACCAGCAGTGGATGAAGGCGGTGGCGGAGGTGCCAGGCAACGCGACGCGAGGGCGAGAACGAATAGTGTTATGTGAGAGAGATTTGAGTGTTTACGACTATTTTAATAGTATTCTATTTTTTAGTACTAGAATAGTACTCATACATTACTAAAAAATATAATACCGTTTGTTATACTATGATGAGAAAAAAAAATGTGTGAGGGTAGCATTCTGTTGGTAACTTGATCTGTCTTCACAAATTATAAATAATTAGAATATAATTGAAGTTTTGAATTGATCTAGTTCATGACGTAACGCGGAGGTTTTGAATTGAAAGCACCTAAAGTTTGTGGCTAATGATGGGCGGCCCCAAATTTCTCGGTGATGAGACAACGCCGCCAATTAGTGGTGTTTCCTTCCAATTTTTTTGACTCACGTATCTGGTACCTACAACCAACAAAAAAACACCGAGTTTTTGGTTAGCTGCACACAAATTCACCACAATTCATATGAGTGCAAGTGGATTGAAATAAAATTTAAACTAAATTTTATCCTAATTTCTTTCAAACGACATAAATTAAGGTGTGTAGCTAAACAAGTCCTGAGGTGATGAGTCAAAAATCATGAGAGGTACTGTAATAGTACCAAAGCTTTACTGTCAGCACCTATACCTGCATCTCATAGATTCTGAATCACCACAAGGTTCTACAACAACATGCTAGACTTGTCAAACAGAACGCGCATGAACAACAAGCAAGGAAAAAAAAAGAAAATCACGTAGGGCCGTGTCCACTACTACAGAAACATGCCTTTAGCCCCGGTCGACAAGGGCCTTTAGCCCCAGTTGCCGAGCCGGGACTACGCTTCCGGGACTAAAGCCCCCCCCCCCCCCCGTTTAGTCCCGGCTCCGGCCACCGGGGCTAAAGCCCCCCCTTTAGTCCCGGTTGGTAATACCAGCCGGGACTAAAGGGTGCTGTCAGCGGTGCCCCGCAGCAGCACCCTTTAGCCCCGGCTGGTATTACCAGCCGAGACTAAAGGGTCCCCTGATTTTTTCTTTTTATTTTCATTTTAGTTCTGTTTTCAGTTTTGTTTATTTATTTAATAGGTTTTCCGATATATATTCT
Organism: Coix lacryma-jobi var. lacryma-jobi; assembly: GCA_009763385.1. Taxonomy (NCBI): domain Eukaryota; kingdom Viridiplantae; phylum Streptophyta; class Magnoliopsida; order Poales; family Poaceae; genus Coix; species Coix lacryma-jobi. The sequence continues at coordinate 21,336,810 of CM019826.1, forward strand.
TTGCTGCTACATAACACAATAAGCTTATTGCATGCATATATAATTGAACTATAGAACTATATATATATATAAAATATATGTACATAAAATTACAAGCAATATACATATAGAAGTTGTCCAAATATCTATCTACACAAGTTGTACTCCAAAGTTAGTACTGTAAACCTATTACAAGTTGTACTCCATCTAAAGATCTACAGGGCATACAAATGATCATCATTGTTTGGAATCAACGACTCGTTGGTATTATAGTAGAACTCGTCGTTTGGATTTATGACTTGTTCCCGAAGAAATCCTGCTATTGTCTCTTGTATTGCTTTCAATTGGCATTGTAGCATCACTTTTTGCTTCAACCAGTCAGTCTTCAATTGGAATTAAAGAAGATATTAGTTATATCTATATTATCAATATTAAATCTATAAAAAATGAAAAGAAACATGTTACGTACTTTGATGATTTCTTCAGGAATTCTATTTGATTCTATCAACATGTACTCGCAAACATAGAATTCGCATAAGTTGGTGCCCTGTTTTTGTCTCAAAATCCACTGTAGAATGAAAAGATTCATCTCGTAATAAAGATATGATATATGACATGATATTTAAAGATACACGTATATTGACGAAGGTGTAAACTTACTGGTAGTCGTGGCTTTATTGTAAGTGGGGTCTTACACTGACTCATATATTCCCGAGCAATGAATTTTTCCCAAACCCTAATCCGGCCAATGAAACATTAATAGTTGGATCATTATTTAATTAGTATACATATATACAAGCTTAGTCTATACTTTAAGCATGCAAGCTAGGGATCGAAAAATTACCTTTGGAGGATGTCTATCATATCTTGGTAATTTGCTTGCGGTTTGCTCAACGAGTCATAGATTAACACATTGCTTTGTTTGAGATCGATGACCATCAATATCCAGTGGTAGCTCTTCATACACATGATTCGTATATATATTATTAGGGTTAAGTAAAATAAAATGTGCACATACTTATTATTAACTATATATATCTCACGCACTTAAAGTTGTATGGGAAGAGAATTCTTTCTCTATCTTTTTGGTTCACGAAGAACCTCATGAGATTCGTACACGACTCATCGCTCCAAGTCGCTGAAGGGTTTGGAGCCTTGAAAACAACATATGGATCAACAAACCCAACAGAATTGTCGTGTTTATCTCTGAGCTGAGTCATCTGATACCTGCAAAATATCGAGTCGATCCACAAGTATGTGTGTAAGAATACTACTATATACACATACTAGAGAGTTCAATGAAAACTATAAAAGAAACACTTACAAACAGTAGCAGCTAAGGAGCCATTTGTCCAGTGCGTCCATATGACATAGCTGGTGTAATTCCTCCATCTGGACTAAGATTAGGTCATCGCCACAGAAGTAGTGATGGTTCCGAATTCGGACAGAAATCCAATTGACATCACCGTCTTTAGAAGCCTCCATGCACCATTTGTTGATTGCAAACATCTGCGTACCAAGTACATGTAAGTGATTGGGGTTCATTAGACTCCTGCCCGGTGCAAAATTTCTCCTCCATTCATCAACTACTTCCGCTCGTAGAAACTCCATCCCAGTAGCAATATTTTTAATGGTGTCGTACGGGAGACCGCTGTCAATGAAAAAAATTTCCATTGAGTCCATCTCAGACAAAGTGGTCTCTCCAGATTTCCTCTGTACTCTGCCCATGTTTGAACCATACTGATTTTGCACAACTAACGGGGACAAAGGTCTTGATGTTTCCCCGAGCTGTGGAACACCCTTTCCCACTTTCTTCTTGCTGGATTGTTGTTCTTTTGCGGACTTCATAAGAGAGCGTTCGTAATCTGATTTTCGCGGAGCCTTTCGGGCTTCACGCATCTTGATACCATGTTGGTCCACCCTTTTCCTTAACTCTTGTGGGTTTAACAAGAGGTAAGGCTTCTCCGGGTTCCTCTTCGCTTTAGCAGCGGCGTCACATTCATCTAAAAAATTTCGCACATCTTTTTTCACCGTAATTTCTAACTCCTCATCAGTCTTTTCATAAGCTAATTTCTCTTGGGCTTTTTTTCCTAATGCAGGAGCCTTCTTCTTTGTAGGTGGGGCCTTTGGTTCTGTGGCGGCAGACCGCTTCTTAGGGTCGAGCGGTGGAGGCGGGGGTGTTGGAGCCCGCGGTGGAGGTTGTGGCGTTGGAGCCCGCGGTGGAGGAGATGGTGGGCCCGGTGGCGGTGTTGGAGCCTGCGGTGGAGGTTGTGGCGTTGGAGCCCGCGGTGGAGGAGATGGTGGGGCCGGTGGAGATCTTTGTGCAGGAGATGGGGTTGAAGCCGTGTCCTCCAACACATCGTCACCGCCCGCAGCACTCTGATGCGCTGGGGAATAATGACGAACTGGACTATAGTTCCTGCTACGCAAAACAACAAATGATGTGAGCATCCAACTAATATATACATATAGGAAGTTAGTGTAATAAAAATTGTTTCTCGTTCACGCGCACACTACCTATGGTGAGGATCTTGATCAGTAGGAGGAGGTTGCGGTGGTGACACTCCAGGAATAATAATGAAGCGCTTGCGCCAGCAAATAAATGTCTTCTCCGCTTCACCTAAAGTCTTCTCCCCATCTCCCCCTTCGATTTCCAGTGCCACGTTGCCACAACCTGTCTCAACCCTATCCACAGAGACGCTAGCGTATCCGGCTGGCACTGGTTGACCATGGATTCTTGGTATTCTTGTGCCGTCGATAGGGTTTACAACACCGACAGCCACCTTTTTCGTGGCATTTCCATCTGGAATGTGCAGCTCACAAGTAGTAAAAGGTTCTTTAACGTCATTCACGGGGAAGCGTAGCTTGGAGTCATCTTGAATGGTTGGTACTTCCGTGGAGGCGCAGCTGCTTTTCATCTGACCTGGGGGCCTAATGTTCGCTTGAGGCTGTTGTGATGATGTACCTTGCCCACTCGTCATTTGACTAAGTGCCGCTTGCACTTGCCTTTTGATTTCCTCCTGCATCCATTCTTCACGAGATTTCTCACACTCTTGTGTTTGAAGAACATACTCCTCCAACTTGAAGAGTCGCTCTGCCTCCTCGTCCTTCTTTCTCTGGCGGCTTATGTAACTTTCTCGATCCGCTTCGAAGGAATGCAGTCACGAAACGGCCCCAAAGCCTCTCGTACGTCCACCGTGCTCAGGATTCTCCAGCGCGTACGTGAGTTCATCCTTCTCTCTGTTGGGCTTGAACTCGCCAGCCAACACCGCACTTCGTGCTTGAACTAGCCTCTGTGCTGCTCTTGAAATTTGTGGGCCCCAATCAAGCTCCCCGTCATTAGGGTTTATGGTTCCCCCATGAGCGTAGAACCAATTCCTGGACCGTTCACTCCAATTTCTTCTTATTGTCTCCGGGACTACCCCTGGCAAGCATCTCCTGTTCTTGTCTCTCCCACTTTGGAAGGGCAGTCTTATAGCCACCTGATCCTAAATGATGGTGGTATTTCTTCTGAGCTGCATTCTGTTTGTTTACTCTGACCCGGGCCTCGCTCTCTTGTGATCTTTTGTACTGTACAAATTTATCCCAATCGGCCCTTATCTTGACATATGCCTTAGAGTTGAAATCTGGCGTCTCGTTCTTCAGCACAAAGTTGTGGTACAATTTCTTCTTCCAGTCCTGAAAAAGTGTGGCCATCTTCTTCATTGTCCACTCCCGAATTCGCCTCAGTAGCTCCTCATCTTCCGTGTCGAATGAGAAATGAGCTTGGATGTCATCCCAGACTAGCTGCTTGTCAAGATCGGAGACATAACTGATCTCGGGAGCACTTCGCCTCTCTTTCCATTCACGGGCACTTATCGGAATCCGATCTCTCACAAGGAACCCACAGTGAAAGACATATTTCTGTGCATGGGGTCCTAGTGGTTGGCCTGTAGCCATATCGAATTCGGAGATTACATGACGGCCCTTCAACGGCCTCTTCGGTCCTCATTTTGGTCTGCTCTGCCCCGTCGCAGACGTCGATCCAGAGGGCTACATATAGGTAAAGACACAAAGATGAAACCCTAATACAAGTTGAGATAAAACCTAATCAAGTAATAAAGTAAATGTAAACCCTAACACGACATATTGTATATATACCTCGCCTGTATTGCCTTCTTCCATCTCAACTTGTTGTTCAGGGGGATTTTCATCATGCATGGTCATGTCTTCATAATTCAATAAGTATTGACTCCCGTCATCATCGCCGGCGATGATATTCATCATTTCCTCCTCCATGTTCTCATTTGGGTCGGCCATTTCTACGAATATTAAAATATATATACAATATGATCGAACACTTAGAGGAGCTTTATACATGTATGTGAAACAAAAACCGAAAACTAGGGGTTTAGGGGTTTAGGCGTTAGGGCTGGGTTTCGGGGTTTAGGGTTTCGGGGTTCGGGGTTTCGGGGTTTAGGGTTTCGGGGTTTAGGGGTTTAGGTTTGAGGGTTTTGGGTTTCAGGGTTTAGGGGTTCGGGGTTTTGGGGTTCAGGGTTTCGGGGTTTAGGGTTTCAGGGTTTAGGGGTTTAAGTTTGAGGGTTTAGGGTTTCAGGGTTTAGGGGTTCGGGGTTTCGGGGTTCAGGGTTTCGGGGTCTAGAGGTTTGAGGGTTTAGGGTTAGGGTTTCGGGTTTTAGGGTTTCGAGTTTTAGGTGACATGTAATCGCCAACATTAAAAATAATATATATTCGTAAAGAGGCAATTCAACATTAAAAATAACACGAAGAAGCATATCTGTCAAAATATTTCTAAGTGTAAATACATGTTTAAACATATCCAAGTGATTTTCTATGGCATTCCAACATGACACATGATTTTCTATGAACACATATTTCTAAGAGTAATAAATACATGTTTAAACATATTCTTGTCACGTGATTTACACACCATGGACGAGAACGACGACGGCGGACAGCAACGAGGATGACGACGGTGCGGATGACAGTGGACGGCGGCGAGGTCGGTGGAGTGGTCACCAGGACTACAGGTGGAACACATATTTGTTAGGTTAAAAAAACATATATATGATTTTCCTTTTTCTATAAATATATCTATTCATATTCATTATTTGTATATATCTATTTCTATAAAAGAAGAAATGAAAAAGTTAAATAGAAAATAATCTATAAATATATATATCTATTTATATTTATTTTATATATATCACTTTCTATTTCTAAATACATATATATTTATTTTCTATATATATACCAATTTTCTTTTTTCTATATATGTATTTATAGGTATATATTTCTTTTTTCATTTCTTTTTTTTACACTCTCACACACACTGGACACACACGCACACCACGCACACTGCACACGCACACACACGCACAGGCCGTACGGCAGCGGCGCGGAGGACGGTGGCGCGGACACGACGGCGAGGAGGACGGCGTGGCGCGGACACGACGGCGAGGACGACGCCGTATGGCGCGGAGGGCAGAGGGAGGCCGAGGAGGACGGCGGCGCGGAGCTCGACGGCGAGGAGGACGGCGGCGCGGAGCTCGACGGCGAGGACGACGGTGGCGCGGAGCTCGACGGCGCGGACAGAGGGTCGACGGCGAGGTGAGCTCGAGGGCGGCGGCGCGGACGGAGGCGGGGCAACTGCGCGTCGATCTGGGAAAGATTGGAGGGCATTGTGCCCTGTGCCCTATATACCCGGGAGGGCTTTTAGTCCCGGGGCGTATTACGCACCGGGTCCCGGGGCGTATTACGCACCGGGACTAAATACCATTTAGTCCCGGTGCGTAATACGCCCCGGGACTAAAGGGTTGGACCTTTAGTCCCCGGCGGGCTTACGCACCGGGACTAAAGGGGTCTTTAGTCTCGGTGCGTTCTTTCCCGCCACAGTTTTGGGTTTTCAGTATTTTGGGTTTTGTATTAAGTTTCCACTATATAAATATATTGTAATTCTTGTTAATTGCATAGTAAATTGAACAGTAGGCATAAAATTACTTAAAAATAACAGTTGTATATCCTTTAACCTTATTGTATAGTAGAAAATTTTGTAGCATAAATTCTTTTCTTTTTTTATAATAATGAATATAAATGTAAATAACCATTCATATTTGGTTAATGCAAAAATGTAATGTTCAATTTAAATTTAAAAAATTGTTGGCTTTCAATAGAAAATTTATTTTCATATCATTTGGATGTTAATCTTTTGTTTATAACTAAAAAATCATTGCCCAATTTCGTTTTAGGCGACAGATGCAGTAGTTTTAAATTTTTAAATTTAGTTTTTTTTAAATATATCTTAAATCTTTCTAATTGAACAGAAAATTAAATATTTGATATACTTTCTTTTAAAAATTAGTATGAGATTCTTTTTGCTTTAGTTTACAGAAGAAAATGTTAAATTTTAGTATCTTCTTATATGTATTTTGATGATTCACATCTAGAGAAGCACATAAATCAATGATCACTACTACTAAATATATATATAAATCCATTATCAAATAAATGAAGTCTTAATTAAATAATTATTACATAATATCTTTACAACCCACTATTAAGCGGGCACAACTGCGAATCTCCTCTTGACATATGTCCCTTGGTTATGATCATTCCTTAACCATGGAGTTTCCTCATTGTTTAACAAAATGCTTGGGTCTTTGTTCACTTTGAATGGCGGAATTCGATCGTCTCTTTCATAATCACCTGACATGTCTGACTTGTCCTCAATTCCGACAATGTTTCTTTTCCCTGAAAGAACTATATGGCGCTTTGGCTCGTTGACGATCGAGTTGTTATCATTTTTCCCTCTTTTTGGTTTTGTAGACATGTCTTTCACATAGAACACTTGACTCACATCTGCGGCAAGGACAAATGGTTCGTCTTTGTACCCAATATTGTTGAGGTCCACTGATGTCATCCCATACTCCTTGTCGACTATTACCCCACCTCCGGTACCGGTCATCTTGACCCATTTACACCGGAACAAAGGGACTTTAAAATTAGGTGCGTAGTCTAGTTCTCATATGTCATGTATGCGACCATAATATGTTTGTTTGTTCCCATTTGGATCCGTGGCATCCACGTGTACACCACTGTTTTGGTTGGTGCTCCTTGCGTCTTAGGCTACTGTGTAAAATATATTGTCATTGATCTCGTACCCTTTGTACGTGCTGATATGCCATGATGGTTGTCTGGCCAACAAATAAAGCTGCTCATCTATGTTGTCATCACCCTGACATTGTTTTCGCAACCAATCGCCGAAGGTTTGCATGTGCTGACGTGTAATCCAAGATTCACTCTTCCCGGGCCACTTGGATCGAAGGAAATCCTTATGTACCTCGATATATGGATCGACCAATGAGGAGTTCTGTAGAACTGTGTAGTGTGCTTCATCGAAGTAATCGTCTCCTGTACCGATATATGTTTTCTTCCCTAGTGTTCCCTTGCCACTGAGTCTGCCCTCGTGTCGCGATTCGGGAACGCCAATCGGGTCAAGGTCTGGAATAAAGTCCACACAAAACTCTATGACCTCCTCTGTTCCGTAGCCCTGGGCGATGCTTCCTTCAGGCCGAGAACGGTTATGAACATATTTTTTCAGGACACTCATGAACCTCTCGAATGGGAACATGGTGTGTAGGAACACAGGACCGAGAATAATGGTCTCCTTGACCAGGTGAACTAGGAGGTGTGTCATGATATCAAAGAACGATGGAGGGAACACCAACTCAAAGCTGACGAGACATTGAACGACATCATTCTGCAAAGTAGAAAGTTCCTCTGGATTGATTGCCTTTGTGAAATTGAATTGAGGAATGCACATAGCTTCACGGTGGCTAGACGTGCATGTGGAGGTAGAATTCCTCTTAGAGAAACAGGAAGCAATTAGGTCATAAGTGAAAAATCTCCCTTTTAATTAAGAAATGAATGGTTTTAGATTTTTAGAAAATCATGTGTAGCTCCAAAAATCATGAGATAAATTTTTATGTGCTATTTATGTCATGTTTAGTCTCTGGTGAAATTTTGAGGCCTTTTGGAGCAAGTTGATTTTTTGGGTTTTTATTTAAATTGTTAAATAGTACCTTTTGTTAATTAAATATTTGATTTTTGTTAAGCACCTTAATGATCTCCAAAATTTATGAAATTTGTTTTGACATCTATTTATACCATAATGAACCTATGAGATTAATTGGGTAAATTTTGGAGCAACTGCATAAAATGACCTTTTTAAATTATTAGGAAAAAAAATTAGGATTCATTTTGTATGCCCTGTGAGTGACTTTTGGGATTGTTTGTTGTTCATAGACCCCCACCCATTTGGTCTATGATGTTTGTGATGCCATGCTTGTTTTGTGTTTAGGTCGGATAAATGATGCTTAATAGGTTGATTAATTTTGCTTAGAGATCAAGATAAGTAACTTTGTGTCTGTTCTAGAAGTTAATTACACGATAGAAAGTTGTGCTCTAGAATCAGTAGGTTTTGTCCTATGCTATTTTGTTCATGTCAGCATCCTCATAAGCGTACATCATTGCATACGTATAGTGACCGAAGGAGAGAACGTCAAAGTTGAAACAGCCGCTGACGGACCTACCCCCGAGGCGACCCCGAACTCCGACGCCTGCACTGCCGACCCCGAGCCTGTCCTCTTTGCTCTTCAAGGCAAGCCCCGGTGCATCTTAACCCTTCCTTGTTTTCACAAAAGTTTACTTAAATGCTTTTGAGTTAAAACTACTGCATTAGGTTATAGGAGTTGTGTGATGACCTATTACCTGCACTATTTACCTCCACCAGAAAATCCACCTGCCCTGTTTAAAAACTATTTGCAAAATGCTTAGCGATGCTATACAATAGATTTGCAATAAAATGCCAATTTCAAAAGTGTGATCACTTAAAGAATTTTGATGGGAATTTGGCTTTACTCCCTGCCTGTTGGCTAAGTATCTGATCCGTACCTAGTCAACAGCGAGGAGAGGTTGTCCGAGCGTACGGTGCCGTCATGTTGTAGTCCGGGACTCAACAGTTGACACCGACCGGGACAGGGTTGAAAAACCGACAGAACCTGTACTCTTGGGTTAGAGTCCCGAGGTGCTTGTCGCTGGCGGAAAAATTTAGGGACCATCCGTATGGGGGCCTGCTGGCCAAGACTTGCAACTATTCACATACTTCGGAAAGCTCTGGCTCCGAGGAATCCTTTATTGGACCGACAACCGCGCACTGGGAGTGGAGAGATGGAGGAAGTAGCATGTACCCACGTGGTCATCGTACCTGGATAGGAGTGGTGTACTGTACTTCCGGGTGGCGTAGGACCGGGCCCAATCTTGGAGGAATCGTGGAAGACGAGTTGGCATATGCAAGCTTGGGTGCTACATATGCAGTGTGGATAGGGATCCTCAGCTGAGTATTATTTATCCGGATTAACGTTGCTCCTCGGTTATGGAGACTTGGTCACTGACTGTCAACGGAGAGTGGTTCTCAACTAGGTATGTTTTTGAAAGGTAAAATGAATCATGAACGATGAAGAATTGAGAAATACTGGAATCTTTTCAAAAATAAAACAAGGATTTCAAAATGCTTTTTCTGCAAAATACTTGATCTTGCTTAAGCCTTACCTTGACTACCTAAGCCTCTCATTCCTGAGTCTTCTCCCTTTTTCTTTAGTCGGGTAAGTCTTGTTGAGTACCCCAGTACTCAGGGTTTGTTAACCCCTGTTGCAGGTTTCTAATAGGTGATGTTGATCATGATCATGTCAGTGGGCTTGACGTGATCTGGTTGTTCTTCTTCCCAACTTAGGTACTCCGCCTAAGTGTGGCTCTGTAATACTATTCTACTTCCACAACACCATTTATGTTCATGTAAAAGTAACTTATTCATGTTTTATAAAGGTTATCTATCTTGCTTCCGCACTCCGATGGTATTTTGTATCAACTGTTGTAATGTTGTAATTATTCAAACCTTCATGATGATGGTCCTGTGGTTCGTGGATAATTCGGGGTTCCCTCGGGGACACCCGACAGATCTTTCCTGTGATGTGGTACATGTGCACAGTCATTAGAGCTCAGGGAGACGGTGACGTGTGCGGGTGGGCCACATTACCGGGAGGTTCTGCCACAGAATGGTAGAATGGTATCGGAGCATGATTGTCATCAAGGAAAGACTGGTTGCAACATTACTTTCGAAAAACTTCAAAATGATTTCTTAATCTAAAAGTTTTTGAAAGTAACAAGTTAAAAATGATCCTTCCCTGAGTTTCTTTCTTGCTGGAAGACTTCGTGAAGACTCTACTAGCAACTCAAGCTGAAGACACCGAGATGGTTTCAACTCGTCTATAGAAAGATGGAGAATCAACCTCCCTGTCAAACCAAGACAGAAGAGCTATTCAACACCTATACCAAGTCCGTGAAGCTAAAGTGTAAAGTATAGCCCTATACCTAACTAACAGGTGAAGGCAGAGATCTCCTGTCAGTGAGAGGTCGTATAGGACGAGCATATATATCATATCTTGCATAATGATAAAATGTGCTTCTTTTCTAAATTCTAAAAGCAGCTATGATCCCCGATAGCTGATCGTCCCTAGATTCTGCTACCCTTGATACTTTTGTTCCATAAGTTCTGATCCTTGGGGACTTTTGGATATCTTTCATACACTCTACCACATAAAGTCAGAATCAGGGTAAAATCCTTGGTTCTTTCGGAACACGCGTGTCATGCCTTGAATTGGCACGTGCTAGTTGTTTGATGTCGTGAAAACGACGAATGCTGGTTGAAAGTTACTGAAATCTGTGTTCTTTGAAAGGACCATGATCTGTGGACCGGATAAAAGCGTGGGAACCTAGGGTCACCTATGGATCGCCACCATAGGGCGTTACTGCCAGGTGCTCGCTAATGTCCAGGCCTATAGTCATGATTCTTTCTAGACCACCGTTAAAGTGCTTTCATTTCTGGACGCCCGAAAGGGGAGTTCAAAACCATTCTCCTTTGTAGCTATAACCAACCCTTGCTTTTGGTTATAAATTCCTTCTTATTAAGATGAGAGATATAGAAGTTGTGCTCTATTATGGTGCCATGATTGGTGACCACGGTGCCGCGTCGGAACCCAGGAATCTCGTGTGTCCGGATCACATTAGTTTCCGCTGGGTGCGCGCAGGTATCGAGGTCTACAGTTATGATCCATTATAGCCCACAACTAATGTACGCTCTCTCTGGATTCTTGATAATCTTTCTTGCTCCACCCAGATATCTTCTACCCTGCTACTTGCAACCGTGTTCTGATCCCGGTTGTAATCCTGAATCCAACCCAGTTGCCTTGTGGACTCCTTGTGAGTAAACAAGTGTGACACATTTCCTTTTCCATTACTCAACCCCAGACCTTTAAGTGCTTCTTAAATCTCGGGGCGAGATTTCTTTTAGGGGGGAAGGCTGTAACACCTCCGGTGTTTAATATGTAATTAACCTGACATGTCATCATCTTTAGTCATTAATCATTCTTGCCATGCTTTGATGTTTGCCTAAAAACTTGTTCTGCTTTTATCTTTTCTGAGGTGGCTTGTGCATTGAATCTCTTTTTCGAAAAAACCCTAAAGGCCCAAATCTTCCTATAAGGGCAAAATGGTAATTTCACCTCCGTGTCTAGCCTTGTGTAAATCTTGTTTAGTTGAGTGTCTAGATGCCTTGTTGTGTTGATCAAAGTTAAAAATCAGAAATAGAATTTAAATTCCTTTTGAAAAACCCTGATTTCCAAACCCTGGTTTTTACCCCTCTTTTATTAATTTAAAAACTATTCAAAATTTGAAGTTGGTCCTTTTAGCAAATTCGTAGATCTTGTCAAGAGGAACAACTTTGGTGTTTACAGATTTTCAAGTTTCAATTCAAAATCAGAAGTAATTTCAAATTCTTTCAAACTGCAATTTTGTCCCTTTTTCGGTTTTCAAAATTATCTCAAAAACTTTTGAGTTTCAGAAAAAGTTTATATTGGCAAAGTTGTAGATCTCAAAATTTTAAGCAACTTTGGTGTTTTGAGTTTTCTTTGTGTAGTTCAAGTTTTGGGAGTAATTTCAAAATTTCAGAAAGGGGAAGTTTTGCTTTAAATGTCGTCTCTGTGCACGAGCTTTAAAGCCAGGGGGCCCCGGCCAACGGCAAGGCCGCCGCGCCGCGCGCGAAGCCTCGCCGCCCATGCCGAGCCCGGCTGACCCGCGCCCGTGCCGCGCGCGGCCAAGCGCTGGCGCTCGTTTTTCCTCTCGGCCCCTACCTACGCCTGCCTTCGCCGTTCCCTACCCCTCCTCTTTCCCCTACGGCCGCGGACAGCGCGCAGATGCCGGCCGCCGGCAAGCCGCCGCGCCGCGCGCGAACTCCCGCCCATGCCGAGCCGCCCTACCCTGCTCCCTACCTCCTTTAATGTCGCGCGAGCGCTCTCACCCCTCGCCCGGACCCCTTCCCAGCTCCGTCCCGCGGCTATAAAAGCCGTCGAGCTCCGCCATTCCTCCGCCATCGGCGAGCTCCGTGAACCCGAGCCACCGAGCCTCCCCAGAGCCAGCCGCGCCCGCCGCTGCCTTCGCCTTGAGCTTCTCCACCTTCCCGAGCAACCAATTTCACCCCTCCGCCCCTCCTTTCGCCGGCGCGAACGGTTCTTCCTCAACTCCGGCGAACGGTCTCGCCTCGGTAAGGAAAGAAATTCGCCGCCGTGAGTGTTCCTCCCGTCCCTCCGGCCCCTGCCCTTTCTTCCTCACCTCAGCGCGCTCCTAACCGCTACTCGGCGACCTCTTTTGGTGGACAGACCCGCCAGCACGCCGCTCGCCGCCGAGAGAGCTCCGCCGAAGCACCGCCAACGTCGAGCTCCCTCCTCCGACCCTGCACCGCCTCGCCGAGCCTCCCTCCCGACTCACGGTGAGCCCGCGAAAATCTTTCCCCACCCTCGGCTTTCCCAGCGCGAGCCCCGAGCGGCCGGTCCGCCGTTCGCCTGGCCTGCGATTCGCCCGAGCCTTCCGTCTCGCCCGAGCCTCCTAGCCAGGCCTCGGACGAAGCGATGGTTTTCCGTCTCGCCCGAGCCTCCTAGCCAGGCCTCAAACGAAGCGATCGTTTTCCGTCTCGCCCGAGCCTCCTAGCCAGGCCTCGGACGAAGCGATCGTTTCCGTCTCGCCGGAGCCCGTTTCGCCCGAGCCTTGCGAGGAAGGAGCACAGCGCTCTTTTCCTTTTTAGGAAGTTGTGAATAGTGTTTCTTTTTCTTCTTTTTGTGTGATTTTCTGTGTTGCTCCAAAAATTCTGAAAATTTGATGGTAGACTCTTTATACCATGTAGTATTTTAGAAAAATATGAAACTTGGATTTTGTGCAAAAACTTGAAAATGAAAAATCTCCCTTTTAATTAAGAAATGAATGGTTTTAGATTTTTAGAAAATCATGTGTAGCTCCAAAAATCATGAGATAAATTTTTATGTGCTAGTTATGTCATGTTTAGTCTCTGGTGAAATTTTGAGGCCTTTTGGAGCAAGTTGATTTTTTGGGTTTTTATTTAAATTGTTAAATAGTACCTTTTGTTAATTAAATGTTTGATTTTTGTTAAGCACCTTAATGATCTCCAAAATTTATGAAATTTATTTTGACATCTATTTATACCATAATGAACCTATGAGATTAATTGGGTAAATTTTGGAGCAACTGCATAAAATGACCTTTTTAAATAATTAGGAAAAAAAATTAGGATTCATGTTGTATGCCCTGTGAGTGACTTTTGGGATTGTTTGCTGTTCATAGACCCCCACCCATTTGGTCTATGATGTTTGTGATGCCATGCTTGTTTTGTGTTTAGGTAGGATAAATGATGCTTAATAGGTTGATTAATTTTGCTTAGAGATCAAGATAAGTAACTTTGTGTCTGTTCTAGAAGTTAATTACACGATAGAAAGTTGTGCTCTAGAATCAGTAGGTTTTGTCCTATGCTATTTTGTTCATATCAGCATCCTCATAAGCATACATCATTGCATACGTATAGTGACCGAAGGAGAGAACGTCAAAGTTGAAACAGCCGCTGACGGACCTACCCCCGAGGCGACCCCGAACTCCGACGCCTGCACTGCCGACCCCGAGCCTGTCCTCTTTGCTCTTCAAGGCAAGCCCCGGTGCATCTTAACCCTTCCTTGTTTTCACAAAAGTTTACTTAAATGCTTTTGAGTTAAAACTACTGCATTAGGTTATAGGAGTTGTGTGATGACCTATTACCTGCACTATTTACCTCCACCAGAAAATCCACCTGCCCTGTTTAAAAACTATTTGCAAAATGCTTAGCGATGCTGTACAATAGATTTGCAATAAAATGCCAATTTCAAAAGTGTGATCACTTAAAGAATTTTGATGGGAATTTGGCTTTACTCCCTGCCTGTTGGCTAAGTATCTGATCCGTACCTAGTCAACAGCGAGGAGAGGTTGTCCGAGCGTACGGTGCCGTCATGTTGTAGTCCGGGACTCAACAGTTGACACCGACCGGGACAGGGTTGAAAAACCGACAGAACCTGTACTCTTGGGTTAGAGTCCCGAGGTGCTTGTCGCTGGCGGAAAAATTTAGGGACCATCCGTATGGGGGCCTGCTGGCCAAGACTTGCAACTATTCACATACTTCGGAAAGCTCTGGCTCCGAGGAATCCTTTATTGGACCGACAACCGCGCACTGGGAGTGGAGAGATGGAGGAAGTAGCATGTACCCACGTGGTCATCGTACCTGGATAGGAGTGGTGTACTGTACTTCCGGGTGGCGTAGGACCGGGCCCAATCTTGGAGGAATCGTGGAAGACGAGTTGGCATATGCAAGCTTGGGTGCTACATATGCAGTGTGGATAGGGATCCTCAGCTGAGTATTATTTATCCGGATTAACGTTGCTCCTCGGTTATGGAGACTTGGTCACTGACTGTCAACGGAGAGTGGTTCTCAACTAGGTATGTTTTTGAAAGGTAAAATGAATCATGAACGATGAAGAATTGAGAAATACTGGAATCTTTTCAAAAATAAAACAAGGTTTTCAAAATTCTTTTTCTGCAAAATACTTGATCTTGCTTAAGCCTTACCTTGACTACCTAAGCCTCTCATTCCTGAGTCTTCTCCCTTTTTCTTTAGTCGGGTAAGTCTTGTTGAGTACCCGAGTACTCAGGGTTTGTTAACCCCTGTTGCAGGTTTCTAATAGGTGATGTTGATCATGATCATGTCAGTGGGCTTGACGTGATCTGGTTGTTCTTCTTCCCAACTTAGGTACTCCGCCTAAGTGTGGCTCTGTAATACTATTCTACTTCCACAACACCAGTTATGTTCATGTAAAAGTAACTTATTCATGTTTTATAAAGGTTATCTATCTTGCTTCCGCACTCCGATGGTATTTTGTATCAACTGTTGTAATGTTGTAATTATTCCAACCTTCATGATGATGGTCCTGTGGTTCGTGGATAATTCGGGGTTCCCTCGGGGACACCCGACAGATCTTTCCTGTGATGTGGTACATGTGCACAGTCATTAGAGCTCAGGGAGACGGTGACGTGTGCGGGTGGGCCACATTACCGGGAGGTTCTGCCACAGAATGGTAGAATGGTATCGGAGCATGATTGTCATCAAGGAAAGACTGGTTGCAACATTACTTTCGAAAAACTTCAAAATAATTTCTTAATCTAAAAGTTTTTGAAAGTAACAAGTTAAAAATGATCCTTCCCTGAGTTTCTTTCTTGCTGGAAGACTTCGTGAAGACTCTACTAGCAACTCAAGCTGAAGACACCGAGATGGTTTCAACTCGTCTATAGAAAGATGGAGAATCAACCTCCCTGTCAAACCAAGACAGAAGAGCTATTCAACACCTATACCAAGTCCGTGAAGCTAAAGTGTAAAGTATAGCCCTATACCTAACTAACAGGTGAAGGCAGAGATCTCCTGTCAGTGAGAGGTCGTATAGGACGAGCATATATATCATATCTTGCATAATGATAAAATGTGCTTCTTTTCTAAATTCTAAAAGCAGCTATGATCCCCGATAGCTGATCGTCCCTAGATTCTGCTAACCTTGATACTTTTGTTCCATAAGTTCTGATCCTTGGGGACTTTTGGATATCTTTCATACACTCTACCACATAAAGTCAGAATCAGGGTAAAATCCTTGGTTCTTTCGGAACACGCGTGTCATGCCTTGAATTGGCACGTGCTAGTTGTTTGATGTCGTGAAAACGACGAATGCTGGTTGAAAGTTACTGAAATCTGTGTTCTTTGAAAGGACCATGATCTGTGGACCGGATAAAAGCGTGGGAACCTAGGGTCACCTATGGATCGCCACCATAGGGCGTTACTGCCAGGTGCTCGCTAATGTCCAGGCCTATAGTCATGATTCTTTCTAGACCACCGTTAAAGTGCTTTCATTTCTGGACGCCCGAAAGGGGAGTTCAAAACCATTCTCCTTTGTAGCTATAACCAACCCTTGCTTTTGGTTATAAATTCCTTCTTATTAAGATGAGAGATATAGAAGTTGTGCTCTATTATGGTGCCATGATTGGTGACCACGGTGCCGCGTCGGAACCCAGGAATCTCGTGTGTCCGGATCACATTAGTTTCCGCTGGGTGCGCGCAGGTATCGAGGTCTACAGTTATGATCCATTATAGCCCACAACTAATGTACGCTCTCTCTGGATTCTTGATAATCTTTCTTGCTCCACCCAGATATCTTCTACCCTGCTACTTGCAACCGTGTTCTGATCCCGGTTGTAATCCTGAATCCAACCCAGTTGCCTTGTGGACTCCTTGTGAGTAAACAAGTGTGACACATTTCCTTTTCCATTACTCAACCCCAGACCTTTAAGTGCTTCTTAAATCTCGGGGCGAGATTTCTTTTAGGGGGGAAGGCTGTAACACCTCCGGTGTTTAATATGTAATTAACCTGACATGTCATCATCTTTAGTCATTAATCATTCTTGCCATGCTTTGATGTTTGCCTAAAAACTTGTTCTGCTTTTATCTTTTCTGAGGTGGCTTGTGCATTGAATCTCTTTTTCGAAAAAACCCTAAAGGCCCAAATCTTCCTATAAGGGCAAAATGGTAATTTCACCTCCGTGTCTAGCCTTGTGTAAATCTTGTTCAGTTGAGTGTCTAGATGCCTTGTTGTGTTGTTCAAAGTTAAAAATCAGAAATAGAATTTAAATTCCTTTTGAAAAACCCTGATTTCCAAACCCTGGTTTTTACCCCTCTTTTATTAATTTAAAAACTATTCAAAATTTGAAGTTGGTCCTTTTAGCAAAGTTGTAGATCTTGTCAAGAGGAACAACTTTGGTGTTTACAGATTTTCAAGTTTCAATTCAAAATCAGAAGTAATTTCAAATTCTTTCAAACTGCAATTTTGTCCCTTTTTCGGTTTTCAAAATTATCTCAAAAACTTTTGAGTTTCAGAAAAAGTTTATATTGGCAAAGTTGTAGATCTCAAAATTTTAAGAAACTTTGGTGTTTTGAGTTTTCTTTGTGTAGTTCAAGTTTTGGGAGTAATTTCAAAATTTCAGAAAGGGGAAGTTTTGCTTTAAATGTCGTCTCTGTGCACGAGCTTTAAAGCCAGGGGGCCCCGGCCAGCGGCAAGGCCGCCGCGCCGCGCGCGAAGCCTCGCCGCCCATGCCGAGCCCGGCTGACCCGCGCCCGTGCCGCGCGCGGCCAAGCGCTGGCGCTCGTTTTTCCTCTCGGCCCCTACCTACGCCTGCCTTCGCCGTTCCCTACCCCTCCTCTTTCCCCTACGGCCGCGGACAGCGCGCAGATGCCGGCCGCCGGCAAGCCGCCGCGCCGCGCGCGAACTCCCGCCCATGCCGAGCCGCCCTACCCTGCTCCCTACCTCCTTTAATGTCGCGCGAGCGCTCTCACCCCTCGCCCGGACCCCTTCCCAGCTCCGTCCCGCGGCTATAAAAGCCGTCGAGCTCCGCCATTCCTCCGCCATCGGCGAGCTCCGTGAACCCGAGCCACCGAGCCTCCCCAGAGCCAGCCGCGCCCGCCGCTGCCTTCGCCTTGAGCTTCTCCACCTTCCCGAGCAACCAATTTCACCCCTCCGCCCCTCCTTTCGCCGGCGCGAACGGTTCTTCCTCAACTCCGGCGAACGGTCTCGCCTCGGTAAGGAGAGAAATTCGCGGCCGTGAGTGTTCCTCCCGTCCCTCCGGCCCCTGCCATTTCTTCCTCACCTCAGCGCGCTCCTAACCGCTACTCGGCGACCTCTTTTGGTGGACAGACCCGCCAGCACGCCGCTCGCCGCCGAGGGAGCTCCGCCGAAGCACCGCCAACGTCGAGCTCCCTCCTCCGACCCTGCACCGCCTCGCCGAGCCTCCCTCCCGACTCACGGTGAGCCCGCGAATCTTTCCCCACCCTCGGCTTTCCCAGCGCGAGCCCCGAGCGGCCGGTCGGCCGTTCGCCTCGCCTGCGATTCGCCCGAGCCTTCCGTCTCGCCCGAGCCTCCTAGCCAGGCCTCGGACGAAGCGATGGTTTTCCGTCTCGCCCGAGCCTCCTAGCCAGGCCTCGGACGAAGCGATCGTTTCCGTCTCGCCGGAGCCCGTTTCGCCCAAGCCTTGCGAGGAAGGAGCACAGCGCTCTTTTCCTTTTTAGGAAGTTGTGAATAGTGTTTCTTTTTCTTCTTTTTGTGTGATTTTCTGTGTTGCTCCAAAAATTCTGAAAATTTGATGGTAGACTCATTATACCATGTAGTATTTTAGAAAAATATGAAACTTGGATTTTGTGCAAAAACGTGAAAATGAAAAATCTTCCTTTTAATTAAGAAATAAATGGTTTTAGATTTTTAGAAAATCATGTGTAGCTCCAAAAATCATGAGATAAATTTTTATGTGCTAGTTATGTCATGTTTAGTCTCTGGTGAAATTTTGAGGCCTTTTGGAGCAAGTTGATTTTTTGGGTTACTATTTAAATTGTTAAATAGTACCTTTTGTTAATTAAATGTTTGATTTTTGTTAAGCACCTTAATGATCTCGAAAATTTATGAAATTTGTTTTGACATCTATTTATACCATAATGAACCTATGAGATTAATTGGGTAAATTTTGGAGCAACTGCATAAAATGACCTTTTTAAATTATTAGGAAAAAAAAATTAGGATTCATGTTGTATGCCCTGTGAGTGACTTTTGGGATTGTTTGCTGTTCATAGACCCCCACCCATTTGGTCTATGATGTTTGTGATGTCATGCTTGTTTTGTGTTTAGGTCGGATAAATGATGCTTAATAGGTTGATTAATTTTGCTTAGAGATCAAGATAAGTAACTTTGTGTCTGTTCTAGAAGTTAATTACACGATAGAAAGTTGTGCTCTAGAATCAGTAGGTTTTGTCCTATGCTGTTTTGTTCATGTCAGCATCCTCATAAGCATACATCATTGCATACGTATAGTGACCGAAGGAGAGAACGTCAAAGTTGAAACAGCCGCTGACGGACCTACCCCCGAGGCGACCCCGAACTCCGACGCCTGCACTGCCGACCCCGAGCCTGTCCTCTTTGCTCTTCAAGGCAAGCCCCGGTGCATCTTAACCCTTCCTTGTTTTTACAAAAGTTTACTTAAATGCTTTTGAGTTAAAACTACTGCATTAGGTTATAGGAGTTGTGTGATGACCTATTACCTGCACTATTTACCTCCACCAGAAAATCCACCTGCCCTGTTTAAAAACTATTTGCAAAATGCTTAGCGATGCTATACAATAGATTTGCAATAAAATGCCAATTTCAAAAGTGTGATCACTTAAAGAATTTTGATGGGAATTTGGCTTTACTCCCTGCCTGTTGGCTAAGTATCTGATCCGTACCTAGTCAACAGCGAGGAGAGGTTGTCCGAGCGTACGGTGCCGTCATGTTGTAGTCCGGGACTCAACAGTTGACACCGACCGGGACAGGGTTGAAAAACCGACAGAACCTGTACTCTTGGGTTAGAGTCCCGAGGTGCTTGTCGCTGGCGGAAAAATTTAGGGACCATCCGTATGGGGGCCTGCTGGCCAAGACTTGCAACTATTCACATACTTCAGAAAGCTCTGGCTCCGAGGAATCCTTTATTGGACCGACAACCGCGCACTGGGAGTGGAGAGATGGCGGAAGTAGCATGTACCCACGTGGTCATCGTACCTGGATAGGAGTGGTGTACTGTACTTCCGGGTGGCGTAGGACCGGGCCCAATCTTGGAGGAATCGTGGAAGACGAGTTGGCATATGCAAGCTTGGGTGCTACATATGCAGTGTGGATAGGGATCCTCAGCTGAGTATTATTTATCTGGATTAACGTTGCTCCTCGGTTATGGAGACTTGGTCACTAACTGTCAACGGAGAGTGGTTCTCAACTAGGTATGTTTTTGAAAGGTAAAATGAATCATGAACGATGAAGAATTGACAAATACTGGAATCTTTTCAAAAATAAAACAAGGATTTCAAAATGCTTTTTCTGCAAAATACTTGATCTTGCTTAAGCCTTACCTTGACTACCTAAGCCTCTCATTCCTGAGTCTTCTCCCTTTTTCTTTAGTCGGTTAAGTCTTGTTGAGTACCCCAGTACTCAGGGTTTGTTAACCCCTGTTGCAGGTTTCTAATAGGTGATGTTGATCATGATCATGTCAGTGGGCTTGACGTGATCTGGTTGTTCTTCTTCCCAACTTAGGTACTCCGCCTAAGTGTGGCTCTGTAATACTATTCTACTTCCACAACACCAGTTATGTTCATGTAAAAGTAACTTATTCATGTTTTATAAAGGTTATCTATCTTGCTTCCGCACTCCGATGGTATTTTGTATCAACTGTTGTAATGTTGTAATTATTCCAACCTTCATGATGATGGTCCTGTGGTTCGTGGATAATTCGGGGTTCCCTCGGGGACACCCGACAGATCTTTCCTGTGATGTGGTACATGTGCACAGTCATTAGAGCTCAGGGAGACGGTGACGTGTGCGGGTGGGCCACATTACCGGGAGGTTCTGCCACAATAAGCACATGGCAGTCATGAGACTTCAAGTTTTGGAACTTTTTCTCTGGCACATTAATTATTCTCTTTATATTGGAGGAGAAGCCAGATGGGACCTTGATGCTGTTAAGGCATTCAAACATGCTTTCCTTTTCTTCTCTGCTAAGAGTGTAGCTAGCAGGGCTTAAGTACTGGCGCCCGTCATCTGTCTTCTCTGGATGCAAGTTGTCTCGTTCTTTCATGCGCTGCAAGTCCTGTCGTGCTTCAAGTGAATCCTTAGGCTTTCCGTAGACACCCATGAATCCAAGCAGGTTCACAGAAAGGTTTTTTGTCAGGTGCATCACGTCGATCGCATGGCGGACCTCTAGGACATGCCAGTAGGGTAGCTCCCAGAATATGGACTTCTTCTTCCACATGGGTGCGTGTCCCGAAGCGTCTTTGGGAATAGGTTCGCTGCCCCGTCCCTTTCCAAATACTACTTTCGTATCCTTCACCATTTCGAGTATATCATCTCCGGTTCGGTTACGAGGATTGGTTTGGTGGTCTGCCTTACCTTTAAAATGTTTGCCTTTCTTTCTTACTGGGTGGCCCACAGGAAGAAACCGACGGTGCCCAACATACACGACCTTCCGACAGTTTTTCAAAAATAAACTATCAAGGTCTTCAAAACAGTGTGTGCATGCATTATATCCCTTGTTTGTCTGGCCTGAAAGATTACTTAGAGCCGGCCAATCATTGATTGTTACGAACAATAATGCTCGTAGGTCAAAGTGTTTCTGTTTGTACTCATCCCACACGCATATGCCTGGTTTGCTCCATAGAAGTAGAAGTTCCTCAACTAATGGCCTCAGGTAGACATCGATGTCGTTGCCAGGTTGCTTCGGCCCTTGGATGAGGAACGGCATCATAATGAACTTCCGCTTCATGCATAACCACGGAGGAAGGTTGTAGATACATAGAGTAACTGGCTAAGTGCTATGAATACTGCTTTGCTCCCCAAAAGGATTAAAACCATCCGTACTTAAAGTGAACCTCAAGTTTCTAGCCTCATCTGCAAACTCTGGGAATTCTCTGTCTATCGCTCTCCACTGGGATCCATCAGCTCGGTGCCTCAACATATTATCTACCTTACGGTCTTCTTTATGCCACCGCAATAACTTTGCATTGTCCTTATTTCTGAACAAACGTTTCAAGCGTGGTATTATAGGAGCATACCACATAACCTTGGCAGGGATTTTCTTCCTGCTTGGACGTTCTTCACCCTCTACGTCGCCAGGATCATCTCGCCTTATCTTATACCGTGATGCTTCACGTACCGGGCATGCATCCAAATTCTCGTATTTCTCCCCACGGTACAGGATACAGTCATTAGGACATGCGTGTATCTGCTGGATTTCTAATCCCAAAGGGCAGACGACCTGTTTTGCTTCGTACGTAGTGGTGGGCAATTCGTTCGCTTTCGAAAGCATTTTTTTCATTATCTTCAATAACTGCCCAAATGCCTTATCGGATGTACCATTCTTTGCCTTCTATTGCAGCAGTTCCAGCGTAGTACCCAGCTTTTTTTGGCCATCTTCAGCAGTGGGATATAGCAATTTCCTATGATCCTCTAGCATGCGCTCAAACTTGACCTTCTCCTTGTCACTTTCACATTCTCTTTGTGCATCACGAATGGCATCACCAAGAGCATCAACATCAGTTGTCACATCTTCTGTCGCTGCCGCATCTTCTTCACCATCTCCCCCCACTGCATTATCATCAAAGGCACCGTACTGAGCAATAATATCAGCGTGGGCCAATTCTTCTTCACCTTCTTCACCATCATATATTACAACCCCTTTCTCCATGCTTCGTCCAACAAATATAGTTTGTTACGAAACCCGACTTCAACAAATGCGTATGAAGAGTCCTTGGGCATGAATATTCCTTCAAATTCTTACAGACGGTGCATGGGCAGCACATGAAACCATCCTGCTTGTTTGTCTCAGCCACACCTAAGAAATAGTGCACGCCAGCAATGAACTCTTTGGAGCGGCGATCGACATTATACATCCAATTGCGTGACAACATCTGCATTAAATATTACAACCATGCACTTAGTAGTTTCTCATGTTATTGCACAACACTCATGGCATCACATGATTGATTAATTCAAACAAGCTTGACTACAATGAAGACTATCGCAGCTAGCACTAAAAAACTAAAAATAAAATGCACTTAAGCAACATAATTAGTTCGCGTCCGATCCCAACTAAAATAGACAGATCATTCGCTTGATCAGCATGGATGGGCTGCTACCGCTGACTCACTGCCTCATCACCTTCAGCGGCAACCTCCTGTGCAACAGAATTTCGTACGTGCTGAACGTACTCTTCCTCCCAGTACCAACCTTTACATCCGCCGGTGCCCTCCCACTGCAATTAGAACAAAGAATAAGAAATTTAAACAACATCATCAAGCAAAACCGATACGAATGAACCATATTAATCAAATGCGGATAAATAATAACTCACCTCATGGTCCGGACACTTGTAGAATATACGACCCTTGTTGATTCCCTCTTTTTTCACTCGGTACTCCTTCACAATCTTCTGCTTACACTCGCCGCAAGCAATGAGAGGAAGATCCAGCCGCAAACGCTTCGGATCCCGATGATGAGAGGCTGAGGACCCGGTCACGGTTGCCATCTACTATATCCATGCTCATTTTTTAAACTATTACATGCAAATTCCTAATTTTCTAAACAATTATAAATAAAAAAGACTCTAAATTTATCTATTTGTTTAGATAATCGAAAAATATGATATAACAATACCAATTTTCACATTATCTACTCTCTATATTTATTGTTGCAAACTATTATAAATTCCACATTTTTCTAAAGAAAAATAAACTAAAAAGACACTAAAATTCAATATTACTTGTCTTGCATAAGTATGAAATATAGAATGGATACTACCTAGCAGTAGAAAACTATCGAGTGATTGCGATGAACTAATTTAAACTACTCAACTCTCTATGCTTGTTCTTGCAAACTATATATTTTAATTAAATTCCTCTCATATTCAAAAGACATGGTAAGAGATGAAAATAGTTACCTCTAAACGCAAAGAGACGATAACGGAGTCGAAGAAGATCACCAATTGACGCCGGAGACGAAGAACAATGAAGAACAAGCAAGAACAAGCAATAGCAACAGCAAGAACAAGCAAGAAGCTCACTGAAATTTGAATGTCTCTGGCTCGGGGGAGGAAGAAGTTGACACGTTATAAACCGGGGAGCTTTAGTCCCGGTTTGTATTAAAAACTGGGGCTAAAAGGTGATCATTTATCCCAGGGCCAGCCACAAACCGTGGCTAAATCTTTAGTCCCGGTCCGTGGCACCAACCGGGACTAAAGAGTGTTCTTTAGTCCCGGTTGGTAACACGTGTTAAAAGAATAGGCAATTTCCAGATTAAAACCAGAATATAAATCATGATAAATTGATGATCTAGATATCTCAGATTGTATTGTTTACTAGTATAGCAAAACATGCATAACATGATCTCATACATGACAACCGGTGTAAACATAGCTCGTACACCAGATAGATTAAAAAGCAAGAACAAAGGCATAAGATCTGATATAAGCATAGAGATTAGATCACGAACGGCGTACCTTTCTGATGCTGGAGAAGACGGTGGCGGAGTCGGCGCTGGACGATCCTCGATGAGCGCTGGAGGAAGAGCTCGGAGCAGTTGACGACGAGTACGTCTTGACGCAGCGCCGCCTGACTTGGACGGTAGACGACCCGTTGTTGAAGACGAGAGCAGTCGCGCGACGAGCGCTTCCCAAAAACCTTATTCGCCTTCTCCCGGTGCAGGATCGCAAAGACGAGGGTTCCGGAGACCTGCTCGCCCGGTCGTTGGTGCACGCAAGCGAACGGACTGGAGACGACTAGACGGCAGCGCAAAAGCGATATGAGGCAAACCCTAGCTCGAGAGGTGTTGAGATACGTTTTGGCGTGGCCGATAGGTTGCTTATATAGTCCTGTTGAACCGACCTCGTGTCGCGATCACGATCTAAATTGGTTTAGGACTCTTGAGTCGTAACTGTTTAGGACTCTCCAACTTGAAGGCCAAGAAACCAAAAACTAAAACTGCAAAAGGAGACCGCGCTCCCGCAAGGCGAGGAGCCGGATTTCGGCGGACCATTCACGCAGGTGCCGTGCACCCGCGCAAGTCGCCTCGCCTCGCCTCGCCCCGCCCCGCCCCGCCCCGCCCGGCCCGGCCCGGCCCGGCGCGGCGCGGCGAGCGAGCGCGCGCGCGCGTGTGGACTTCTCTTTCTCCTTCTCACACTAGACTTGAGGAAGTGGAGAGGACTTCCATATTTAAGCAAGTCCTCCTCCCCTTCCACTAGCAAGGTGGGACTAAAGAGTTCCACTTCCCCTCTTTGCTCACACATGAATGGGCTTTGAGATTTATTTAGGAATTTCGGAATTATTATTGGGCCAAGCCCATATAAATTCTAACAATCCCCCACCAGATCTCAAATGTCCATTTAGAGATTTGCCTGTTCCCACTACTGTTTGATATACTAGTGTTTAGCAGAGACTGTTAAGTTGAACTTCTGCCTATAACCTCAAGTTACACTTATTCACAACTTGAACAATGGACTATGCCTTGAATTGCAAGTTTTGCGTGAAGCAAGTTTTACTCAAGGTTAAACTAGTACCTGGCTGCCAATAGCCTTTCTCCGTGGGTGGAGCATATACGTCATACTCCATGGTCTCTTCATGAGCTTACTAGAGATCACCCTAATCTCATAGACTGCGACGTTTAACAGTCATGGCTCATATAGGTATGTTCTTTCAAGAATACTCTGTAGGACAGCATCTTTGCTTTTAAAAGCCAATAGAACATATTAAGGCCTTTGCCAACCTTCCATACAGTGCCTCATAGCAATGAGAGTATTGCATCTTTCACATAGAGAGGGTTTAGAGGTTACTCTCCTCAGTTTACCAATAGCTTGTTCTTCCCAGATCCTTAGTCACGGGATCTCCGATCAAAAAGGTTGGGTTGCTACTACTGTAAACTCATATGGGTCTCATACCCATCTCCCTTGATGCGATTTCTATCACATTCCGTGATAACCCTTTTGTAAAGGGATCTGCCAGGTTTTTGTCTGTTTGCACATAAGTCACAGTTATTACTCCGGAGTTTCTCAACTTCCTGACAGACTTCAAACGTCTTTTAACGTGTCTTGTTGACTTCGCATTATCCCTAGCACTGTTCACTTTCGTGATCACTGTTTGATTATCACAGTTCATAAGGATAGCCGGTATTGGTTTTTCAACCACCGGTAAGTCAGACAAGAGCTCACGCAGCCACTCTGCCTCTGTAGAAGCTGTATCCAAAGCAGCAAGTTCTGCTTCCATGGTTGATTTAGTCAATATAGTCTGTTTACAAGACCTCCATGACACCGCACCACCTCCAAGGGTAAAAACATACCCACTAGTGGCGTAGATCTGATCAATATCAGAAATCCAGTTTGCATCACTATATCCCTCTAGCACCGCTGGGTGCCCAGAATAGTGAATTCCAAAACTCATTGTACCTTTGAGATAACGCAAAACTCTTTCAAGTGCATGCCAATGATTATCACCCGGGTTGGACATGTACCTACTCAACTTGCTCACAGCAAATGAGATATCTGGTCTAGTTGCGCTCGCTAGATACATGAGTGAACCAATAATCTGAGAGTATCTCAATTGGTCTCTAGCAATCTTTCTGTTCTTTCTCAAAGTCACACTGGGATCATAAGGTGTTGGAGAAGGTTTACTATCCATAAAGCCAAAGCGACTCAAAACCTTCTCAACATAGTGAGATTGCAATAAAGTAATCCCACTCTCATCCTTAATCAGCTTAATGTTCAAAATAACATTAGCTTCACCCAGATCTTTCATATCAAAGCTTTTTGATAAGAAAGACTTGACCTCATTAATAACATCAATATTTGTTCCAAAAATAAGAATATCATCAACATATAAACATAATATAACAGATTGACCCCCACCATGTCGATAATACACACACCTATCAGCTTCATTAACAGCAAAGCCTGCACTAATTAAAGTAGTGTCAAACTTCTCATGCCATTGTTTAGGTGCTTGTTTCAAGCCATACAAAGATTTCAATAACTTACACACTTTTTGCTCTTCACCTTTTACTACAAACCCATCAGGCTGATCCATATAGATTTCCTCATCCAACTCTCCATTAAGAAAAGCTGTCTTCACATCCATTTGATGAATAAGAAAACCATATGAGGCAGCCAGGGAAAGTAATACTCGAATAGTGGTTAATCTAGCAACAGGTGAATAAGTATCGAAGAAATCCTCGCCTTCTTTTTGAGTATAACCCTTAGCCACAAGCCGAGCCTTGTACTTGTCAATAGTACCATCAGGTCTAAGCTTTTTCTTGAACACCCACTTACAACCCACAGGTTTGCAACCAAAAGGCAACTCAGATAACTCCCAAGTACCATTAGAAAGAATCGAGTCCATCTCACTACGAACAGCTTCTTTCCAATCATCTGCATCTGGTGATGCATATGCTTCTGTAATAGAAGTAGGAGTATCATCCACAAGGTACACAATGAAATCATCACCAAAGGATTTTGCAATCCTTCGTCTCTTGTTCCTCACAGGAATTTCATTGTCATCCTCCTCAAGGACTTCATTAAGTGGTTGTTCAAATGACTTAAGCGGAGACTCAATAGGTGTAGTAAAATCAGGAGTTAATTCAGAGGAAAACTTAGCATTGCTACGCATATCTTTCATAGGAAAAATGTTCTCAAAGAATGTTGCATCACGAGATTCAAAGATCGTATCCACATGCATATCAGGTACTTCAGATTTTACTACTAAAAATCTATAGGCAATGCTATGATGTGCATATCCTAGAAAGATGCAATCCACGGTCTTTGGTCCAAGCTTACGCTTCTTAGAAATTGGAACATTGACTTTCGCCAAACATCCCCACGTGCGTAAGTATGTAAGTGATGGTTTCCTTCCAACCCAATACTCGTATGGAGTTGTCTCTTTATTTCTGTTTGGAACTCTATTCAGGACATGACTCGCAGTCAATAAAGCCTCCCCCCACCATGCCTTAGAAAGACCAGCAGTATCTAACATGGCGTTCACCAAGTCAGTCAACGTGCGGTTTTTCCTCTCGGCAATCCCGTTTGATTCAGGAGAATAGGGAGCTGTCCTCTCATGAATAATACCATGTTTTGTACAGAAATCATCAAAAAGCATAGGAAAATACTCACCACCACGATCTGACCTTAGACGTTTAATCTTTCTCTCTAGTTGATTCTCAACTTCAGCCTTATAGATTTTAAAGTAGTCTAGCGTTTCATCTTTAGTTTTAAGCAAGTAAACATAACAATATCTAGTTGCATCATCAATTAAAGTCATGAAATATCTCTTTCCACCTTTTGTCAACACACCATTCATCTCACAAAGATCAGAATGTATGAGTTCTAGAGGTGCCAAGTTTCTCTCCTCCGCTGCCTTGTGAGGCTTGCGAGGTTGCTTTGATTGCACACAACTATGGCACTTAGAACCTTTGGCAATAGTGAAATCTGGAATTAAACTCAGGCTAGACAAACGTGACATTAAACCAAAGTTCACATGACATAAACGAGAATGCCAAATATTAGAACTATCATTAACTGTGCCACAAATATGATTTACTGACTTATTACAAAAATCTGCCAAAGATAGGCGGAACAAGCCTCCGCAATCATAGCCTTTACCAATAAATTGTCCATGCTTAGACATAACTACTTTATTGGACTCTAAAACTACTTTAAAACCATCTCTCAAAAGAAGAGATACGCTAACAAGGTTCTTGCGTATAGTAGGGACATGCTGCACGTTCTTCAGTTGCACGATCTTCCCCGAAGTAAACTTCAGATCTACCGTGCCAACACCACGAACAGAAGCATGTGATCCATTCCCCATTAGGACGGAGGAACCTTGGAGCCCCTGATAAGAAGAAAACAGAGAGATATCAGCACACACGTGAATATTAGCACCTGTATCAACCCACCAATTTGGTGATTGAAATACTGATAGTACAGTAGGAAAATTACCATACCCGTCATCAGCATCGCTAGTAGTCACAAGGTTGACATTCTTCTTTTTCCCTTTGCGGTCCGCTCGCTCCGGACACTCTTTGGAAAAATGCCCAAGCTCTCCACAAGTGAAGCACGGCAACTCTGCTTTGTTCTTCTTCTTCTTCTTAAATGTAGTAGTAGTTTTGGCATTGAAAGACTTAGGCTTTCCTTTGTACTTGCCATGGTTTTTCTGGACGAAGTGGGCGCTAGCTCTTTCCTCGTTCCCCTTCTCAGTGTTATCTTTAGCCCGAGCCTTCTCTTCAACATCAAGAGATGCTATCAGGTTTTCAACTGATATTTTCTGTCTCTTGTGTTTAAGGCTTGTGGCGAAATTCCTCCACGAGGAAGGTAGCTTTGCAATAATGCATCCAGCCACAAACTCATCGGGTATAACACAGTTAAGGAGTTCAAGCTCTTTTGCCAGACGATGTATCTCATGAGCTTGTTCGACTATAGATTTGTTTGCAACAATCTTGTAGTCATGAAAAGTCTCCATGATGTACAACTCTTTGCCAGCATCTGAAGCACCAAAGGTAGCTGACAGATGATCCCACAAAGTCTTTGCGTCTTTAATGTGCAGAATTGTATCAAAGATATGATCAGCAAGGACATTCTGCACAACTCCCACAAAGATTTGGTTGGCATCCTGGAAAGCTCTCTGATCCTCTTCAGAGATATTTCCCTCCGGCATGCCAGCACTCACCCAGAACACTTTCATGGCCGTCAACCAATTGGTGACCTTAACTTGCCATCTCTTAAAGTGCTCTCCAGAAAATTTTTCTGGCTTCAGCGCATCAACAAAACTAGCCATAGTTAATTCTGGAAACCTATAATAAGGTTTTTGGATTGTTAAAAGAATAGGCAATTTCCAGATTAAAACCAGAATATAAATCATGATAAATTGATGATCTAGATATCTCAGATTGTATTGTTTACTAGTATAGCAAAACATGCATAACATGATCTCATACATGACAACCGGTGTAAACATAGCTCGTACACCAGATAGATTAAAAAGCAAGAACAAAGGCATAAGATCTGATATAAGCATAGAGATTAGATCACGAACGGCGTACCTTTCTGATGCTGGAGAAGACGGTGGCGGAGTCGGCGCTGGACGATCCTCGATGAGCGCTGGAGGAAGAGCTCGGAGCAGTTGACGACGAGTACGTCTTGACGCAGCGCCGCCTGACTTGGACGGTAGACGACCCGTTGTTGAAGACGAGAGCAGTCGCGCGACGAGCGCTTCCCAAAAACCTTATTCGCCTTCTCCCGGTGCAGGATCGCAAAGACGAGGGTTCCGGAGACCTGCTCGCCCGGTCGTTGGTGCACGCAAGCGAACGGACTGGAGACGACTAGACGGCAGCGCAAAAGCGATATGAGGCAAACCCTAGCTCGAGAGGTGTTGAGATACGTTTTGGCGTGGCCGATAGGTTGCTTATATAGTCCTGTTGAACCGACCTCGTGTCGCGATCACGATCTAAATTGGTTTAGGACTCTTGAGTCGTAACTGTTTAGGACTCTCCAACTTGAAGGCCAAGAAACCAAAAACTAAAACTGCAAAAGGAGACCGCGCTCCCGCAAGGCGAGGAGCCGGATTTCGGCGGACCATTCACGCAGGTGCCGTGCACCCGCGCAAGTCGCCTCGCCTCGCCTCGCCCCGCCCCGCCCCGCCCCGGCCCGGCGCGGCGAGCGAGCGCGCGCGCGCGTGTGGACTTCTCTTTCTCCTTCTCACACTAGACTTGAGGAAGTGGAGAGGACTTCCATATTTAAGCAAGTCCTCCTCCCCTTCCACTAGCAAGGTGGGACTAAAGAGTTCCACTTCCCCTCTTTGCTCACACATGAATGGGCTTTGAGATTTATTTAGGAATTTCGGAATTATTATTGGGCCAAGCCCATATAAATTCTAACAACACGGACCGGGACTAAAGGGTCCCTGCCCCGGTGTTCTTTAGTCCCGGTTGGTGCCACGGACCGGGACTAAAGGGTCCCTGCCCCGACAGCTCTGCGCAGTAGCCGTTGGGGCAGGCCCTTTAGTCCCGGTCCGTGAAACCGACTGGGACTAAAGGGTCTATTAGTCCCGGACGGCAAAAACACCGAAACTAAAGACGGCCTAACGACGGCCTATGACCCTGTTCTGTAGCAGTGGTCGCTGCACAACTGGACAAGCTGTGTGCGTCGGAACTCGTCGTTGCTGGCGCTCATCCTCCGGGTCTCCAGGTCCAAGGAGCAGCAGCACGGTGTCGCAGCCTCGCAGGAGCAGGAGAAGGAGCATGATCGAAGCTCCAGTACCGATGTCTTGCGCCTTGTCAATGGCGAGCAGGATATGGGCGGCGGCAGTACTATTCGGCTCGTGGTGACGAACGACTCGGCAGCAGTTTGTTCGTGGGGGCGTGCGTCATGCATGAAAGAGAGGGCGGGGAGTGATTACAGCGAGACTAATAATAAAGCCCACTCAACTGCTGCACGTTATAATAGGATCTCTGTACTCATATAGAGCTTATTTGATGTACCCAACTAAAATTTAGCTATGTAAAATTTTAGCTACCTACAAGTTTTTCAGTTAAACATTAGTTAGATATTTTCATGCTCTAATTAATAGACTCAACTAAATTTTAGTTAGCTTTAACTCGGTTGAAATAGCTAAATCTTGCTAAACTTTAGCTGAGCTATTTGATGTCTAACAGCTAAATCTAGCCAACTAAAATTTAGTTGGTGCATCCAAACATGGTTATAATAGTTGACTTCTCATTGCCGTTAGGCCTTGTTTGGTACAACTCAACTTCACTATTAAAGCTGTTTTTTATAAAATGACTTCATGAGCAACTTAGTACTAGGTAAAGCTGAGCTATTTTAAAAAAAAAATGTTTGACAAAATAGTTTTATCAGCAACTTTATGTATGATTGGACATGAGAAATGAGGATATAAGCTGTGAAAAACTTTTTTTGCTTAATCTCAGCTTATATACTTTTACGAGAAGAGGGAATAAAATAATTTTATGGGTGAAGCTATTTTAAAAGAAAATATTTGGTAAAAAATAGATCCATCATTAAGAATTTGACTCTTTCTACTCTCATGAAATTCTCATCACCTCTTTCTTCATTAATATAGCGATATGTCAGCATATTTAATGTCTATGAAACTTATAAAACTTCTATTGAGACTGACCTAAGAGTTGTGACATGAAAGGTGTTACTTCTCATGTATAAAAGTCGAACAAATCTTTAAGGCATAAATGAGAAGCCATGTTGGGCCAGCCGAGTGCACAGGCACCAGGGTCAAAACAAAATCCCAGTGATTAGTAACTGAATTTTACCTCTTGTGCACCGGGCAATCCCAAACTAGTGCACCACCATCATGTGTTCAGCTTACAATGCAAGCATGAGCTTGTGCACAACGCACATGTGCTTACCAGGCGTGCACTCAGGTCGTTGGAGCTATAGCTTCGCCCCTGGGTGTCACCACTGGTAGTAGTAGCTCCAACTCATTAATAATATGATTATTGAACTGTCCGTGAGTGATGCTGTATAGCCTAGGTAAATTAATTAACATGAAAAGATAAACTAATTACAATCTAAAGTATTAAATACATTTCATTATGTATTCGCTTTTCTTTGGTCGAGCCAATTTTTATGTTGATCGCAGTCGATCGCCGCATCAGCGCCTTGCCGTCGTCGATCCAGGAAGCACCGTCATTTTTGGATTTGCGTTAGGTTTTTATAGTGTTTATAAAATACGAACCGTCGACGACTGGAGCAGATGAGCAGCTAGTTAGCCAGGAAGGCAGGAAGATACTGAGTGGCTTCCACTGCTACAGAAAAGAGGATCACTGGCGGTTCAAACCCCCCCTCACTAGCGGATTTTGAACCGCCACAACCAAAGCGACAGTGAAGGGAGGTTCCATCACTAGCGGTTATTTCAAACCGCCAGTGATCCAAAACTTTCATTGGCGGTTTGTACTATAAACCGCCAGTGTTGATATAGCCAACACTGGCGGTTCGTGATATGAACCGCCAGTGTTTCATCCAAATCACTGGCGGATCAAAATACTGGCAGTGATCTGTGATCTGACAGATTCCGAATTATATTGGTTTTTATTATTTTTGTTTGTTTTTTATTTGCCATATTGCTAGATACAATATCATAGATATGAAACCCTAAATGCATCGAGATTGCAATTACATCAAAATCGTTCTAATTAAAGTATTACAATCCTTATAGAATTCTATTAAAATAAATATCATAAATGTTACATTGAAAGTCTAGAACTTAAAGACGAGAATTACAGTAGCCTATCCATCTGCTCTCGACCATATTGAGCCTTGAACTTCTTGGTCTTAGCGACTGAGAATGATCCTTCCTTGCTCAATACCTCTTCACATAAGAATTTTGCTAGGTCCCCACTCAGTCCTTTAATTTCGAAGTATAACAACTTATTGTGGCCTAACTTCTTGCGCTGTAAGTAAGATATTAAATTGCATCAATTAACGACAAAATGTACCGACACAATCACACAACCTATGATCGTGTACCGACACGCCGTGTGAGCTGCGTATGGGTGTACAGTTTTAGCCTTTTCCTGGTGCCTCTCCTT
Organism: Coix lacryma-jobi var. lacryma-jobi; assembly: GCA_009763385.1. NCBI lineage: Eukaryota > Viridiplantae > Streptophyta > Magnoliopsida > Poales > Poaceae > Coix > Coix lacryma-jobi. The sequence continues at coordinate 21,370,466 of CM019826.1, forward strand.
CTCACTACCATATATTCTTTTGTAGAAATAGTGCAATCAACACACACAGGCACGCGTATATTCATGAATTTACCAAAAGTTAAGTGCCTTGCTAGCTAGCTATCGTGTGCAGGCTTGTCCCTTTCTCTCATCGAAGAACCATCAGTTGAATGGGTTAATGCATTCCTGCATTTGGAACTGATATATATAGGCTGGTCACGGATGCATGCATTATTGTTTGTTTTATTAGGCAGTTCATGTTCACAGAATCACAGCAGCCCCCAAGCCAAATTATTACTAACGTGGACCAAAACCATAGCAGAAGTTATAAGACTTTCGCTAGCTCTTGAAAAACAGAGGACAGGTGCATTATTGTCATTCATGCTAGACCTTCCTCTTAGTTTTAATACACATGAAAGGACGAACTGTTAGTATAGCATTTTATTTTTGATAAACTCGATCTCAGGCTTGTCTATAGTACTTCACTAGTCTCGACCATGTCTGTCCAGATGCTTTCTTCAACTGCGACTCCTGTAGGCCATCTACTTAATGTTGAAGCTATGCAGTTTTGTACAAATTGACATGCTTTTGCTGCTCGAACAGGTGCAGCAGAGCTGGAGCATGTCCTTCTAACAGGCTTGAGAGAGTAGTGTCTGATCCTACGATACTTGATATATTATATGTAATGCACGATTAAAATTGGACTAATTGGGCACAGACTGGCATACTCACCGCACAATTTTCTTATTTTTATAAGATTCAATAACATTAAGCAAACCTCAGATCCATTATAGAGTTTTCAGTTATTTTCATCATTTAGGCCTTGCATCAATTAAGGACAAAATAGTGGATTCTTTTATCTAGTGTGAAGCATACATACCATATCATCTCCAATGGAAGTGTTTGAGCCCAGCATGACGTACATTGCCCACATTACGTAGAAGCCACAATGATTGTTCCCCGCCGGCTGGTCCAGGGACTTCAGCTCCGAACGATGAACCATGAAAAGTCGGTTCTTGTGCCCGTCCAACTCCGCCTTGATACTACGTCAATTTATAGGGTGTAAAAGGCCTAAAATGTGTTATATTATTTCAATAATCTGATGATAATGGGATCACTTACTCATTCAGCAACCTGACTAGGGGATCAATCTGCGAAAGTGGCTTCTTCTTCGAGTCCCACACCTCTATACGATCTTCTCCAAATATGACATCTACGAGTACGAAATGATGCCTGCAAGCACAAAGTCCTTGTTAATCAATAATAAACTTTATAAAACCAGCGTCAAAGAAATAGTTTGCTCATCAATCTGCTCTAGTGAATCAGTTTCCTTTGCAAACCAGTTGGCAACCATCTATTCAGTTCAGTGGCGGAGCTCGGATAGAAATTTAGGTGGGGCATATCGGGGACACAATTTTTGAATGATATTGCAAAATTTTTGAATGATATTGCATAAGGACGCACATTAATAGCTAATATATGACAAATTTAAAGATTTATTGAAGATGGTATATCTCATTAGAAGATAGTAGTGATTAGTTCAACAAAGACCAACTGAACACTGAATCCTCCATCTCCCTCACCCTCTCCTTCAACTTCTAGCTAGCTGCTGCGTCGGACAGGCAAAACGAAAAAGGGGAGGAGGTCCGAGCCCTCAGCGGCGTCGATGACGGCGTCCCAGTCGGCGTCGCGGAAGGCCGGGACGGGTGCGGGCGGGGCCTCAGCCGACGGCGGCCCCGTTGGAGGCCGCGGCGGGGGCCGGCTCCGCCTCGTCCCGCTGCTCGACCTCGACGGGCGGGGCCTCAGCCCCACAGCCTTCGGCGCGGGCGCCTCAGCCTTGACGGCGGCCCCATTGGAGGCCGCGGCGGGGGCCGGCCCAGCCTCGTCCCGCTGCTCGACCTCGACGGGCGGCGCCTCCCCGGCGGCGGTGGCGCAGACGAGCCGGCCGGCGGCGTGGAGGCGCGGGAAGGGGCGGCGGATTGCGAGCGGATGAAAGTTTTTTTTTAGACACGAGCGGATGATGGCAGGGGCGGCGGCCACACTCTAATACGGAGGAACAAACATCACTGGCGGTTCTAAAGGTGAAACCGCCAGTGAATGTTTACACTTTAAAATACACCCAAACCCCCTAGTTTATCACTACCACAACTTAGTCTAGTTGGTTGGTGCATTCGTCTTATGCCATAAGGTCTTGGGTTCAATTCCTGCTTTTGACTCCCCATGAGACCATTTTTATTTTTTATTATCTGTAGATTTAAATTAGCTACCAAAAAATATTGTACCACACTCCCTTTTTAGGTGCTATTTTTTTATTTTTTATTATCTGTAGATTTAAATTAGCTACCAAAAAAAATTGTACCACACTCCTTTCTTAGGGGCTATTTTTTATTTTTTATTATCTGTAGATTTAAATTAGCTACCAAAAAAATAGTGTACCCCATCTGCTGTTCTTGTAGAAGTTTAAATTAACTATGCAATATGCAATCATAGGCGTCAAGTATGAATTCAAAAAAAAACTCCATTGAAGTAACTCCATCTGTTGTACTCCATTGAAGTTTAAATTCACGCATGTTAATTTAGAAAAAATACCGTGGAAAAAATACCATATAATTTTAGATGGTGACATAATCTCTATCTCTACAACTAAAAAATACGGAGAGGACCCGTCTACCAGCCGTGGTGAAGCCGCTCACTAAAAATCCCGTCCGGCCATGGTCAAAATCTTCTGAAAAAAAATTTCGTCCGGTCCTCTCCTGAAATCACGGCACCGTGCAGATACGTTCCTCCCGGAAAAATATTCATGTGACAAAAACTGTCACTTCATCATCCGATCGTCCGTGAGAAAAAACTTTCGTCGTTTAGCCAGGTGTTAGGGTGGAAAAGGAAATAAAGAATATAGAAGGATTTCTGATGCAAATGTAGAAAGAATATATAAAAATAGTTAAAATATAGAAATAATATAGGATTTCTGATGTAAATTGTCCTTTTATTTTTCAACTTTTTATACATGGCAATATTTTGATTGTCGTGTATGACACATCTTGATTGATATATGCATGACAATATTTTGATTGCTTGTGGAGATGACTTCATAGCGCAGATGAGTCGAGCGGCACAAAAAAGGAGAACATCGTGCAACTCTATTTCACGAACTTTGCCTTTTGAATTAAATATCACTTTAATATTGATATTATTTTAGTATAAAAGTTTAGCAATCTCGTAGCAACGTACGGGCATGAACCTAGTAAAATTTAATATTATAGATGGTGACACAAAATATAGAATTTAATTAAAGCACAAATTTCTGATAACCAATCTTCGTAAAGATTACATATAGTTAATAATAGTCTAATTATTTATAGTGCAGGTACAATGGTGGCCTCATCGTGATCACGTCGTACATAAGCAGGTTCTTCGTCTTCTTCAAGGATAGGTAAGGTTACGTTCGCCCCGAATGGAGGCATTTCCTGATAACCCCTGTAGTCTTCTTCGTCTTCCGTGACTCCTTGGACATCAACGATCTTCCTTTTCCCTTCCATGACTACTTTTAGCTTTCCTTTTGTCTTATTGTCCTTGGCATAGAAAATTTGTGAGACATCTTTTGCGAGGACAAAAGGGTCATCACTGTATGCAGTTTTCATGAGATCAACGGTAGTGAACCCTTCACTGTCTATGTTCACTTCCTCAAGCCGAACCCACTGGCAGCGAAAAAGAGCGGCCTTCAATTGTCGGCCATAGTCCAACTCCCATATCTCCTCTATGAAACCATAGTACGTTGCAAGCACATTGCTGTCTTCATCGTGGGCATCGAAACGAACACCACTATTTTGGTTTGTGCTCTTGTCATCTTGTTTTTTGGTGTAGAATGTAAATCCATTGATGTCATACCCTTGGTACTTAAGCAATGTACTCGAAGCTCCCCTAGATAATAAATCCAGCTGAGAACCTGTAGTTGTTCCAATCATAAGGCGTTTTAACCAGTCAACGAATTCAGCCCTGTGTTTTTTATCAAGCCAAGCCTGTGACCTGGTCGGATAAGAAGTCTGCAGTGACTGTATGTGTTCCTCAATGTATGGCATCACATCCTTAGCTTGTTGGAGAACGGCAAATTGTGCCTGCCTAAAAGAAACAGGATCGTCTACTCTGATAGATTTCTCACCGATCGTTCCTATCCCACCTAGTCTTCCCTCGTAACGAGATTGTGGAAGTCCAACTCTATTGATGTCCAGATAATATGTGCAGAACTCAATTGTCTCCTCTGTTGTCCATCCTTCTACCATGCTACCTTCTGGTCTGAATCTGTTCCTAACATACTTCCTAAAAACTTTCATCAATCTTTCGAAAGGAAACATCTGATGCAGGTGCATTGGGCCAAGGGCTCTAATTTGGTCAACAAGATGAACAAGCAGATGCACTGACATATCGAAGTAAGTCGGTGGAAAATGCATCTCAAGCCTGCATAGAGTTTCAGCTATGTCCCATTGTAGTTGATCCAGCTGGGACATACCAATGACCTTTTGTGAGATCGCATTGAAGAATGAGCACAACTTTATGATTGGGGCTCGGACCTTATCTGGTAGGATACCATGCAGAGCAACAGGGAGCAGTTGAGTCATAATAACATGACAGTCATGGGCCTTCATACAACCATAGTTAAACTTCAATTCTCTCATGTTCACTAGCCTCTTTGTGTTCGCACAGTAGCCTGTCAGGACTTTGAGTTCATTGAAGAAAGCAATGAGCATTTCTTTTTCTGCCTTTTTCAGTGTCCATGATGCAACCGGAAGTTCAAACTGACCATCCTCAAGCAGTTTTGGATGCAGCTCCTTCCTGAGTCCCAAGTGTTTCATGTCCATGCGTGTTGCAAGTGAATCCTTCGTTGTGCCCCCAGTGTCCATCAAGGTGTTGAGTGTGTTACCGCAAACATTTTTAGTTATGTGCATTGGATCAAGACAGTGTCGTACACTCAAAAGAGGCCAATAAGGTAGTTTCCAAAAAATCGATTTTTTCTTCCATATAGAATCAGCAGGCGCATGTACTGCCCCTTCCCCCTTCCCATGGACAACGTTGAGTTTGCTTACTTCTTTTAGTATTTGTTTCCCGTCTCGATAATCTGGAGGCCCACGTGTTTCAATAGTCCCATTAAAATCTTTTTTGTTTCTACGGTAAGGATGACCCTTATCAAGGTACCTATGGTGTCCCATATAAGCCATCTTCTTATTTTCCGGTAGATGTACAACATCAGTATCATCCAAGCACTCGACACAACCAGTATATCCCTTTGTCTTCTCTCCAGACAAGCAACCTCGCCCAGGCAGGTCTGTGATTGTCGCGATAAGTACCGCCTTGATCGTGACATGTTCTTTTTTGTACTCATCCCAAACATCCTTCACCCCATTTTGCCACATATCTATCATCAATGACTGGTTCCAGAAACACATCGATATCATTCCCAGGTTGTTTTGGCCCTTGGATTAGTAGTGGCATCTGGATGTATGACCGCTTCATACAAACCCAAGGTGGAAGGTTGTATATACAAAGCGTCACTGGCCAAGTGCTATGATTGCTTCTAACCTGGTCAAACGGATTCATCCCATCTGTGCTCAAACCAAACCAGAGGTGTCTTACCTCTCCACCGATGTTCTTATAGAACATAGTATTAACAGTTCTCCAATCTGACCCATCTGCGGGGTGTCTCATCATTGTATCTTTCTTACGCTCTTCGCCATGCCAACGCAATAGCTTCGCTGACTTTGCATTTGCAAACAACCTACGCACCCGAGGAGCTATGGGGAAATACCAAACCACCTTTACGGGCCCTCCTCTGGTCTTGGTACCCTCTTTTGACGGCCCTTGCTTGTACATTTACACCTGGGACAAGTATCCAAGTCTTTGTATTTGTCTCCACGGTACAATATGCAATCATTAGAACAGGCGTGAATTTTTTCTACCTCAAGGCCGATTGGGCAGATCATTTGCTTGGCCAAGTATGTCTTCTCTGGCAACTCATTATGTTCTGGTAGAAGTTTCCCCACTATGCCTAACAAGTCATCAAAGCCTTTATCGCTCAATCCATGCGTAGATTTGAACTCTAATAGCATGATGTTGGCTTCCAGTTTGCTCACCGAACAACTGTGATACAATGGTGTTTTGGCATCCTTTCTCATTATCTCTAGCTTTTTCAACTGTCGATCATTAAGACATCCTCCCTCCACATCACGTAGCATCTTAGGAAGGCCATCTTCATCCTCCATGTCATCAGCTAATGTATTCGTAAACACATTATCATTGGTAGCCATGGGTTGCGTGTGAACACCAGTTTGCTGATGAGTTGCATACTCATTAAGTGCTATGTCGGGCATTGTTACATCATCATTGTTTTCTTGTGAAACATTAGCACCATCCTCACCATGCATATGCCATATTTTGTAGTCCCTCATGAACCCCCTAGTAATTAGGTGGCATCGTATAGACTCCATGTTTCCCCATTTCTTTCTATTTTTGCAATCTCTGCATGGGCAAAATACAAGCTTTTCATCCCTAGCGTTAGCTACGGCTTCAGTGATGAATGTGCTGATGCCCATCAAGTACCGCTCGTCCGTCGGTGCCAGACCGGACATCCACTCTCGATCCATCTCTACACAGAAAAATTGAGGGAGTAATTATAGTAAAATAAAAAATAGTCCTTTCATGATCAAGAATTTCAGCTCCTAATTCCATGCCCACAGTATATTCCACTTATTTTTTGCTCCTTATTTTTGAACAAAATTAATTCTACACCTAGCTTATCATGGCCAATTTAAATTTGAGACCAAATAGAGTCCCTAATTATAAAAAGTTAAATTTGGATGGACTCTTAATCAACAACACAATGTAGCTCCAAACAAATGGGTCGGTAGGTGTCACATAGATTTTTCTCATCAAAATAAAAATTAACAGAGTAATTACAGTGAAATAAAAAATGGTCCTTTCATTATCGAGAATTTGCGCTTCTAACTCCATGCCCACAGTAGTATATATTCCACTTATTTAAATTGGCCATTGTTTTTTGGAAACAATAATCTACACTTAGCTTAGCATGGTAAATTTAAAATTGAGAACAAATGGAGTCACAAAATACAAAAGGTTAAATTTATACACTTAATCAATAAAAACAATTTAGCTAAACATAAATGGCTTGGTAGCACATAGATTTTGTTCATCAAAATAAATAATCCATGAGCTAATTAAAGCATGACATAGTAGCAATCATCCAAACAACCATGCAATTAGCTAGTAAATATGATGGACTCATAAACACCAATCTTTTGCAAGATGGATTCACCACAACTTGGATGCCTTCCTCAAAATCCAATTGAAAAGTGCTCTCTAAAATTGAGAAACAATTACAATGACAATGTAGCCATGCAAAACACTCTAAAGCTATAAAATCGAAGGAGTTGAGGCTTTTCATTACTAACCTTAAAGCAAGAAGATCATGCCCATGCTTGAAAAAACTAGATCCACGTTGAGCATTTTGGTGAAAAATGGCCGCAGCAATGGAGTGAGGGTGGGGGAAAACCGCTCATCTGCCTGTGGAGCTCGAGCTGGGAGAGAGCAGGGGGAAGAGATTGACCTTTTATACACGATTCATCACTGGCGGTTTAAAACCAAACCGCCAGTAATACCAAACTATCACTGGCGGTTGGAGTTACGAACCGCCACTGTTAGGTGGCATCACTGGCGGTTTGAGCTACGAACCGCCAGTGAAGCTTCACTGGCGGTTTGAGCCACCAACCGCCACTGTTAGCTATCTTCACTGGCAGTTTGTGGCCTCCCCCAATCATTGTCTGGTTTTTAATCTTCAAACCGCCAGTGAAGAAGCATCAGTGGCGGTTGAATAGAAACCGCCAGTGATGTACCGGCAGTGAATGTCATTTCTGTAGTAGTGTTCTTTCCGTGGATCGTGGGCTCTTGTGGTAGACCCAAGACTATATCAGGCTGACTAGTGAGATAGCCCATGCAAAATTCATCTGTATATCATCAGATCATTAGTCATGTATACTATTTCACGTATACACATAATATACTAGTCTTTTGTATAAATTTTAGGTGTGGTGGCCACCAAGCCTCACCATACAGCTGCCTCCGCCCTGGTTGACGAACAACGATGGTCTTTTGGACGTCACTGGAATGACTTGGACAGAATGGACGTCGGAATGACTTGGACAGAATGGACGTCGGAGACGGCCTTTTTAAACCCTTCAGCGCCTAATTGACCGGTTGAATGGTTGTGAATAGAATCATACATGGGTGGAGCCGTCAGGGGTGTCTCCTCTTATTTATAGATATGTTGTGGGCCAGGGGGCTGAACCCTAAAAGATCTAAAATTATTGTCAATCACGGCAAATCTAATCTGTTAGATATACGTGATAGATGAATCAAAAACTAAATAATTAATCTCCGGATTAGGCAAGGTTATATTCCAACAAACCATAGTATAGATACTACATAGAGAAATCGTATTCTCGATGAGATAGCTTCTATAATTACTAAATTATATAGAAAATGCACATGAAAACCATTTTCTCGTCTTTTAATTAATGTGCTACATTATCATTTTGTTTAATTAACACTCCAATTAATGAATATAAACTTTTTCCTCATCTCTTAATCCCTATGTACATTATCATTATCATTATATCTAAAACTTTTATAAATTAATAAATAAAGAAACTATCCTACCTGACGAAGCCAATGTTCCCCGTTGGCAGGAGCACGCATGAGCCAACGATTTTTCTTTTCTTTTTGAGCAAAATCAATCGATCGGGATGGGGAGCAACCCTAGCTGGCCCATTAATAATTGGACCCCCAAATAAACAATCATCCGTCTGGGTCCCCCACCGACGCGACGTAACATTGCGCAGCGCTGGCCCAGGCCCGTCTTCGTCACGGGACACCTCTGGGCCCGAGGCTATTGCCACTGACATGTGGGACCGGGAGCGTTGCGGACAGCGGCGGGCGAGGATTGTCACGTAGATTCCCCGGGATACGGTCGTCACGTCGAGGGATGTCAGTCGCGGTCCCGTGACGGGACGCGTGTCACGTACCGATAGGGGGAAAGGCTAGCTGCTATAGTACGAGCGAGATACGGTCGCTGCGACCCAAAAGATTACTCCCTAGATAAATAAATAAATAAGTGTGTCTAGAAATCCGTGTTTTTCTTACACACATGCTTTCCGAACGTGTCGGTGTTTCGAACCCGGGGTATGACACCAACGAGTAATATGATCGCGTGCTCTCTTCCTAGATGGTGATGCAAGATGACACAAGGATTTATCCTGGTTCGGGCAAAGAAGGCCCTACGTCCAGCGGGGGAGGAGATTCTTGTATTACTTGCACCTAAGTGCTCGTACAGGGGCGAATACAAGCTCAGTGAGCGTGGACCGGAGTCCGGACTTGAGTGTGTGGGTGTATGTGCGTTCTAACGTATCTGTCCCCGTCCCCCACGCGAAGGGTCCTGGCGTCCCCTTTTATAGATCAAGAGGAGGCCAGGGATTTACATAGGATGGATATGTACAGCGCTCGGTATGGCGGGGGTAGGAACTCTGTCTTGTCGAAGCCACTGTAGCCAACGCGAGGGTTGCTGTTGAGTCGTCCTTGAAGCGTGGCTCCCATCCCGGGGCGGATGCGGAGGCGTGGCGAAGTGGAAGTCGTGCAGCGCCCATCCCGGCTCGCACAGAACACGGCGGGGTCCCTCCGGGTCTTGGGGTACCTGTCTTCCAAGAGCATGAATGCAGTTAGGGCTCGAGGGGCGCGGAGCCGGCCTCGAGGTGGCGTCTACGGAGGGCTCGAGTCCCCGCAGGTATGGGCGAGTCCCGGAATGCCTGGGCGTACGACGGGATCCCAGGTCTTGGGATGAGGCTCGAGCGCGCTACAGTGCAAGGTATGGTCCTACAGTGCAGTACTGGCGACTTTAGCCCATGCTTGTGGTGAAAACGAGGTTTGACTCTGGCTCCGGTTCACTGTGGCACATGCCGCGTGCCAGTGGTCATGACCGGAGTAGGTGGATGCATTAAATACGCGGCGTGGGGCTGGTATCCAATGTCTGTGCCGCTCGAGGGAGGCGTGAGGCGTCTCGAGGGATAGGCTGTCATGCCAGAGAGGCCCGAGGTCCCCGCGTGGGGTCTCGAAGGGCGGTGTTTGGTTGCGGACGACTCGAGGTGTATGCGCCAGGGCTCGAGGGGTGGCGGAGCGCTCGCCCGAGGCCTAGCTCGGAGGGCTCGGGCGAGACGGAGAGCGACCGTTCGCCCGAGGCCTGGCTCGGAGGGCTCGGGCGAGACGGAGAGCGTCCGTTCGCCCGAGGCCTGGCTCGGGGGGCCAGCGTTGTAGACCTCGAGGGGTTGGACTAGGTTTAACCTATTTGTTTGCGTTTGATTGGGGGTACCCTTTTGGCGTTCCCCCGACAGTAGCCCCCGAGCCCTTGTTTGAGTGCTGGCGCTCGAGCAGGGGCTCTTGACTGGGGTCTCGAGGGTTAGCTAGCCGGTTCTCGAGGGTTTGGCCGTGTTTGCTCCGTGGGTGTCGCGCGAGCGACACCCGCGGGTGTAGCCCCCGAGGCCACGGGGGAGTGGTTTGAGCTCCCTCGTGGGCTTTTTGCGAGTTTTAGTTGCGATTTTTAGGTTCGGGGGTGTCGAGCCCCCGAGTTTTTAGACCCTCTTTCGTCGAGGGGTGCCAGGCTGAACCGACCAGCCGGCTCTTCGAGCTGTCCGGCACGCCGATTGCCCTGGCTTGTCATCCCGCGAGTCCTTTCGATCGGATGCGAGGGGGGATGCCTCGTACTACCCCGAGTGGGCGAGTATCGAGGTTCCCGGTGAGCTGGTAACGGGGAATCCAAGTGAGAGCTCGTGCCCCGTTCGATAGGGGTCGACTGTGGCCCGGAGGCGGTCTCATAAAGCATGGGTGCTCAGTCTGCAGGAGTGCCGGGTCCATTCGATAGGACCCGGTGGCTCGATGCCTCCCTCCGAGGGGATCTCACTGCATGTCGAGCTCCACGCCTTGGATACACGTGAGGGGCCTCGAGGGCTTGGCCCTCGAGTGATGCCGCGATTGGCGCCCCTTGGTGTCCCTGACTCGGGTGCTCGAAGCCGGCTGTCGAACCCTCTTTCGTCGAGGGCCAGCCTTCGCTGCTTCGAGACTTAGGGCCGGGGCCCGTTTTTGGGTGCTCGAAGCCGGCTGTCGAACCCTTTTTCGAGGGCCAGCCTTCGCTGCTTCGAGACTTAGGGCCGGGGCCCGTTTTTTACTTCCGGAAGAAGCCTTCGTCGCTTGGAATCCTTCCGCCCGTTGGGCGTGCCTTTTTAGGCGGAAACCGTCAGCGAGTGGAGATCGTGGCGCCGGGGCGACGTGCGTGAAGTTGGAGCGGCGGCCTCGGAGGGCCCCGGTAGAGCGGAGCGAGTGCGGAGTCGCCGCGTGTACCTGTCGTCCAGCTTGCAACGCGGTCAGATGGGCACATTAAATGTGTGCGGTTACCTACTCACCATCGCGGGAGACGGCGCCGGTTTGTCGATGAGGACGTGCTGCCTCCTGATGCGGACGGTGGTGTAGGCGGCCCTCCTTCTCCTGGCTCAAACGTCAAGGCTGAGCTCGCGGCAGAAGATCTTGAGGAGGAGTACCAGACCGAGGCCTTGATCATTGCAGAGCTCGCAGGCAGTCGAGGGAGGGTGTCCGCCAGTCGAGGTGTCGTTTTCGAGGGGCGGCGTCGAAGGCCGAGCCCCCATGCCCGGCTCGAGGTGTGGCGTCGAAGGTCGAGGCCCCATGCCCGGCTCGAGGGGTGGCTTCGAGGGGCCGTCGAGCCTCCGTGCCCGGCTCGAGGGGTGGCTTCGAGGGGCCGTCGAGTCTCCGTGCCCGGCTCGAGGGGGTGGCGTCGAAGGGTCAGCCCCCGGGCCAATTTTGACGGATGGCTCGAAAATATCCCTCGAGAAGACATCTGGTGGGACGGTGCCGCGCGTGGACGCCACTTTAGCCAGCTCGTCTTCGGCGGGCGCCCATGAGCTCTTCTTCATCGTCGTCGTCATCGGCGTCGCGCTTTGCCCTCTGACCTTTGCCTTTGTCCGTGGAGCGGCCAAAGAAGGCCCCCACTGCCTCGTCGCCTGAGGCGAAGCTGGCGACACGATTCATCAGATCCTCGACCGTGCTGGGACGGTGGCGCCCTAGCTCGTGGACTAGCTCTTGGCATGTCGTGCCTGCGAGGAACGCCGAGATGACATCCTTATCAGGTACGTGGAGGAGCTCGAGGCGCTGCTTCGAGAATCGCCGAGCGAAGTCGCGGAGGGGCTCGTCCGCTGCCTGCCTGCAACGTTGCAGATCCCAGGGATTGCCTGGGCGCACGCAAGTCCCCTTGAAATTTCCGTCGAAGACCCCGACTAGGTCGGCCCAGTCATGGATCCGATCCGGCGGGAGCCCCTCCAGCCACCGGCGGGCGGTGTCCGAGAGGTAAAGCGGGAGTTGGCGTATGATCACACGGTCGTCGCTCTTTGCTCCGCCCAGTTGGCAGCCTAGGCGGAAGTCGGAGAGCCACAGCTTGGGCTCGACCTCCCCGTCATACTTCACGATGTTGGCCAGTGGCCGAAAGCGGTCGGGGAGGGTCGAGCTGCGGATGGCCCGGCTGAAGACCCTAGGGCCCGGGGGCTCGAGGGTTTGCCGGCTGTCGGCGACCCGCTCCTGGGCTGGCCTGGCTCGAGGGGTGGCCGGCTGGTGGAGGGACATCTCGTGTTTGTTGTGGGGCGTGTCCGCTGGCTTCCCCGAGGCTACCCCGCGCCGGCGCGAGGCCGAGCTCTCGGCCATCTGCACAGCGGCTGTCTCGAGGAGGCCCTTCATTTCCCCGAGCATGCGTCTTGCATCGGGGTTGGAGACGACGGGTAGATCGCGGAGCAGCATTGCGGCCGCCACCACGTTCTGCCCGGCTCGCGGGAAGCATGCCTCGGGACGCGCCGGTGCCCCATCCTCGAGGATCCGCCGGCGGACCTCTCGAGCCTGGACTCGAGCTCTGGCGCCTCGAGGCCGGACTGGTTCCTGCATAAGAGTTTTTTCGAGATGCAGCAGGCGTTGCCGTTCCTCCTCGGCCTTGGCGATCGCTTCCCTCAGCTGCGCGAGCCGCGCCACCCGGTCGTCGTCGCGGTGAGGCGGTGCACCCGAGGCCGGGGGTTCGTCCTTCCCCTGAGCGTGTGATCCTCCTGCCGCAGCCACGTTTCCGGGCTCTTCGAGGTTGAGCGCCGGCCTGGTGTCGTCGTCGCCGTCGTCCTCGGCGTCGTCCACGACCCCCTCGAGCTGGAAGCACTCCCTGGAGGGGTCCCAGAGGTCAGGGTCGTGGTAGTTGTACTCGTCGGAGTTGGAGTCGTTGACGTCGCGCTGCCCTGGCTCGTACTGGGATCGCAGCTCACGAGGTGGCGACGCGCGGTGGTGCGGACGACGCGCCACGCGCCCCGCGCGGGGTGGCGTGACGCGCCCTCCGCTCGGGCCCTCCGTGGAGAGCAGGGTCAGCTCGCTGCCGTTGCCGGTGGCCAGGAACTCGAGGCTCCCGAACCAGACGATGGCTCCAGCAGAGAACGAAGGAGTGGAAGATGTCATCCAGGAAACAACGAGAAATCGACTCGGACACGCGGAGGCCCCTACCTGGCGCGCCAACTGTCGGTGTTTCGAACTCGGGGGTATGACACCAACGAGTAATATGATCGCGCGCTCTCTTCCTGGATGGTGATGCAAGATGACACAAGGATTTATCCTGGTTCGGGCAAAGAAGGCCCTACGTCCAGCGGGGGAGGAGATTCTTGTATTACTTGCACCTAAGTGCTTGTACAGGGGCGAATACAAGCTCAGTGAGCGTGGACCGGAGTCCGGACTTGAGTGTGTGGGTGTATGTGCGTTCTAACGTATCTGTCCCTGTCCCCCACGCGAAGGGTCCTGGCGTCCCCTTTTATAGATCAAGAGGAGGCCAGGGATTTACATAGGATGGATATGTACAGCGCTCGGTATGGCGGGGAGTAGGAACTCTGTCTTGTCGAAGCCACTGTAGTCAACGCGAGGGTTGCTGTTGAGTCGTCCTTGAAGCGTGGCTCCCATCCCGGGGCGGATGCGGAGGCGTGGCGAAGTGGAAGTCGTACAGCGCCCATCCCGGCTCGCACAGAACACGGCGGGGTCCCTCCGGGTCTTGGGGTACCTGTCTTCCAAGAGCATGAATGCAGTTAGGGCTCGAGGGGCGCGGAGCCGGCCTCGAGGTGGCGTCTACGGAGGGCTCGAGTCCCCGCAGGTATGGGCGAGTCCCGGAATGCCTGGGCGTACGACGGGATCCCAGGTCTTGGGATGAGGCTCGAGTGCGCTACAGTGCAAGGTATGGTCCTACAGTGCAGTACTGGCGACTTTAGCCCATGCTTGTGGTGAAAACGAGGTTTGGCTCTGGCTCCGGTTCACTGTGGCACATGCCGCGTGCCAGTGGTCATGACCGGAGTAGGTGGATGCATTAAATACGCAGCGTGGGGCTGGTATCCAATGTCTGTGCCGCTCGAGGGAGGCGTGAGGCGTCTCGAGGGATAGGCTGTCGTGCCAGAGAGGCCCGAGGTCCCCGCGTGGGGTCTCGAAGGGCGGTGTTTGGTTGCGGACGGCTAGAGGGGTGGCGGAGCGCTCGCCCGAGGCCTAGCTCGGAGGGCTCGGGCGAGACGGAGAGCGACCGTTCGCCCGAGGCCTGGCTCGGAGGGCTCGGGCGAGACGGAGAGCGTCCGTTCGCCCGAGGCCTGGCTCGGGGGGCCAGCATTGTAGACCTCGAGGGGTTGGACTAGGTTTAACCTATTTGTTTGCGTTTGATTGGGGGTACCCCTTTGGCGTTCCCCCGACAGAACGACAATTATAAAATGACGGAGGGAGTACGGTACAGTGTACCACGTGTGTTGTAGTACTACTGTACTGGTGTACAGATGCAAGCTGAGCTACAGTACGTACTCACGTCATCCTGCCTACTATGAGTACTAGAGTAGTATAGTACGTAGGAGTATGCAAATGCTAGGTACAGTACTCATGTCATCCGGCCTGCCTGTGATGCTAGCTTTTGCTAGGAGTAGAGATTAGCTAGGCAGTCTGGAGGTGACGTCCCTGCTGTTTCCATTTAACGTCACGTCCATCCATCTATCACGACAGCGAGAGAGAGGACTTTACATTGAAGGCTACGAGAAGGTGTTCGGATATTAAAAACCAAATTATAGAATTTATCCCTAAAGTGTGAGACAAATTTTTAAATCTAATTAATCGGTCATTAACATATTTGTTACTGCAGCACTTTAATGTTAAATTATAAATTAATTAGACTTTAAAAATTCATTTCACAATTTATACGTAAACTACTCCCTCCGTCCCTTTTTAAGTGTCGTCCGGAAAGCGTGTCTGTGAGGGAAACATGGATTTCTAGAGACACTTATTTTGGGACGGCTACATATGTAATTAGTTAGTCTATATTAGTATTTCATACATGTCTCAAAAAAACCGGACATAAAGTTTTTGCCTGGGACCTAAATAAACAAGACCAAAGTAGTGGGCACTACCACTGTACTGGACTGGACGAACACTGTACTGTGTCCGTGGTCCGAGCTTTCGTCGCTACATACTGTAGCATCGTCACCCCTAGGCCAGCGTACGTACACGGCGTCGATATCGTCCTGATCGAGTCGTGACCCCCCTCAGGGACGAAGCCGAAAAAAAGTTGACGCTGAAATTAAAAAAAAGACGTCTTTTCGCTCGGATACCTGGAGCCTGCTGCAGACTGCGGCGTGCCCTCGTCCACCAGCGTTGTGCCTAGCTCCTTGCCCGTCGGTCCTGCCACCAATGCTCGCTTGCTTGCTGCACCTAGCTCCTTGTCAGCCTGCCCGCTGTGCTAGGCTGCTCATCTGTTGGCTGCGACACCTGGCTGCACGCTCGCAGCTTGTCCTGTCGCTCGGCTTCGCGACTAGACCTGGTTGCCCATCGGACGCCAATCGTGGCCCCGCTGGCTTGCCCCCGCACAGCCAGGAGCTGATGGCCCGTTGGTTACATCACGACGTAGTCACGTCCGTCACCCACTAAGAACTGCGTGATGTCGTGTGAAGGGGAAGGAACACTCTATAAAGATAGGTTGGGGCGTAGGGAAGGAACGCCCTATAAGGATGGGTTGGGGTTGTGGACTGGGAACCAAGAAGTTAGGATTGGGTCTGGATAATTCTGTGTCTATTGGATTGCTTGTCTAATTAACAAAAGAGAACATCTTCTACTCTCAATAAATTCTAGCCCCTTCTACCTTGTACATCTACAATCTCAGTCTATCCTACCTTATATATTTAAGACTAAAATTTTAATATGATACTATAAGGATTTCACGTAGTCGGTAGCGGTAGGAGGGGCTCGAGCCCCTCCCGCCCACCGCTAGCTTCGTCCCTGACCCCCTGGCCGGCCAGGCGTCCAGGCACACAGTGGAGAGCAACAGTACCGGCCCCATATATGCAGCAAACGCTAGCGGACACTGTGCGCCATTGCTGCACTCTGCGCGCTTGCTCCACCTCCCTGCTCCCTCCCAATTCATTCATGGCGCCTCACCTCAAGAGGACGCCTGGTGGCTGGCCGGTGCACCGGACCCGTATGCTCGGTCACCGCTAGTCCTCCTCCTCCACTGTGCTGTGATATGCATGTTCCGCGGACCGCGGTGGGTGGCGTCGAGTTTACTCGCAGTCACAGCTGCCACGCGCGCACGGCGCGGCAGGCACGGAGACGGAGCGAGACAGACCAATCATGCACCAGAACTCGGAAACCCGCACGTACGGTCGGACTGGACTGAGTGTTTGGTGCTTTTGCCGATCGAAGTGCTGCTGCTGCTGTCCATCCAAGCGCGGTTTCTTACGATATCATCATATATGAACCGAAAACGAACTGTGCTGAACGGCAGCACAGCGAGGAGCCAAGGACCAGGAGCTTCAATACGCATCACAGACCACAGTAGCCACACTGTGCTGAGCGGTAGAGGTACTAGTGTACTACTGGATCTTTGTCGTCGTCCCGGCGCACCTCGTGCCTCCTCATATCCTCAGCGACCGGCCGGTCACGGACGTCGCGCAGCGCTAAAAGCTAGTACTAGCTGGGCTGGCTCCTGGCTGGCTGGCTGCATGCCTTCACTCCTGGGGCACTGCAGCTGGAGCTGCAGCACGCGCCATCGTGCGCGCGCATTGGCCAGTGCGGCGCTTGGACGGTCGCAATCACTCTAGTCCAGCCGGCCTCACAGGCTTCACAGGGGGGACGCTGTCGCACGCAGCGACGCAGCGTCGTCCGTCCGGCCATGGCTATGAGTGCAGCAAGCACAGCGGCCGGCGGGGTCGCCCTGTTTTTTCCCCTGCCCCACGCACGGCCAGGCCGGCGGCCATTGGCGCCTTCCTCATCGATCCTCATGGCGCGCGCGGCAGAGAGAGAGAGAGGGGGGGGGGGGGGGGGGGGGGGGGGGATAGGGCCCGCCAAGTTATTAGTGGCGGTCAGAGACAGCATGCAGACACCGCCACGAGGGGGGGAGCCTGGCACCGGCACACGTTTGTTCGTGGGGCGCGTCGACTGATCGCCGCCGTGGCGCTACTGCAACGATGCTCGATCTTTTGCTTCAACGAGCGCCAGGGGCGACGACCAAGATCTCTGAGAGAGAAGGTGTGGAGCAGAGGCGCCCGAGTTTCCCGTCAAGCCCAAGACGCGACCTCCGAGGCAGGCAGGCATGCCATTGCCAGGCCATGCATGGCCCATGCCCCATGGAGCACTGCCGTGTCCGTGTCTCGTTTGTGTGCTTATGCATGCATGGATGCGGCGGCCGGCGGGGGGCGGGGTCCACTGTGATCATCGGTTTAGACTATCCGCACTCATATTGCTCTATTTTCATCCTCTATACATCCTAGTCATCAAGATTCTCTCCTCTATACTCATTTCTCCCGCATCCATCCATCCTCTATATCATCCTCTATCCACTGTGGGTCCACTTGTCACTTTATTTAAATATATCCATGTGAGATCTAATTTTAAATAATTAATTGTAACGAATTTAATGGTGCAATCGAAATTTAATTTAGTGTTTTAATTTGTGACTTATAGCTTTTTTTTAAGTGAAAAAGGTGGGGCCTGCTTCTTCTGCGTCCAGCGATTGGCTGCTCCTTACTGCCGCAGCTTTTCATCCATCCGCTACTCTGTTATGTTTGGCGGAGGGAAGACTCATCCTCTACTTTACCGTGCCTTTTCCAGTACCCAGCTCTCTGTACGCTAAATATTCCTCCAGGAACGTTTAGCGCATGGCAGTGCAGGTAGTCTTGATACGGCCATCGTGTCCATGCAGCACCCGAGTGGGTGTGACCGCGTGTCACGGTGTACGTACGTGATGAACCAGAACGGAGGCAAGCATGGAGCCATGGAGCTGGGCCCCGTACAGTTCGTGGTTTCTTTGAGAGTTTGTGCAGTGCATGACAGGCAAAGAGTTTGGAGAAAGCGCTAGACCGCTAGTCCTACTAGACAAATCTACTTCATACAATGTGTCCACATAATTTTTTTATGATGATTTAATAGACAAGATGTACAGTAAATTGTCTTTTGAAGTTGTTTTATAGTGACTCACAATTTCCTATTTTTTTGCAAAAGAATAGAAGTAAACTTGTGAGTTGTATGATAAAAACAACTCATAAGGCAAGTATGTTGATATTCTCTTCCGGATTGTCTCATTAAGTGCCATAAAAGGTAACATGTGCAATAAGTTGTCTTTTTAAGTTGTCAAGTTGTCTTTTACTAATTTTAGGTTCCTTAATTTGTGCATACAATAATATATAAGTTATCTTATAGTCCTAAATTTTAGCTTATGAGGCGGTTGTTTTGCGAAACAACCGCCTCTTCCTCTATCTCCCCTCTTTCCTCTAAAAAGATGAAGATGCCCCAGAGGAGGATGAATCGGGCTAATTTAAATAAATTTTCTCGCAACAATTAAGTCCTACCACTTAGCACATTTCACCTCACGTGCCTAAGAGCAACTCCAGCAGTAGCCCTTAAAACAGAGTCCCTACTTTTTATTTGAGTGCTTCCTCTATTTTTGAGGGTCCTATTTTTTGGGCTGCACTCCAACAATAACCCTCAAAATAGAGCACTCAAAATTATTTAAACTATCAATGACATGTGGGGTTTGGTTGTCATAGATTAACTCGGTCATGGGAAGTTAAGTGGGGGGTTTTCACAGAAACTCGGCCGTCGTGGGAGGTGAGGGAGGGGTGAGAGCGCAAAATCACGGATGAGAGCCGAGCTATTGGCCCAACAGGAATGAGGACTGAGGGAAGAATCTGAGAGCCCACTTAAATTTCAGGACCCTAGTAGGGGCCCTGCTGGAGCTCGTTTTTTTACCTGAGCTCTTATATATATTTAGCTATAGGGGCCAAAGTAGGGGGCCTGCTGGAGTTGCTCTAAGTGATTTTTTTTTTGTTCTACCACACAAAAATTTTGCATACTAGGTTGCAAAGCTACTCTAGCATGACAATTCTAGGAATATAAAGACATAAAAATGATTGCTCAAAGTAAAGAGAGAAAAGGAGCACAATGATGTTTTCGTGAGGTATCTGTGAGCTCTCTACAGGTTGATTCTTTGTCCCTTTGTTGTGGTGAATCACCCTCAATTACTCTCAAATGAGTTGGGTCATCCACAAGCTCTATCGAATGATCACCAAGCTCCCAAATCACCATAAAGTCATCTAGGTGATACCGATCACCAAGAGGAACAAACAAAAGCTCCCACTTGACCAAGGAAAGCCTAATGAGAAAGGTGGATGCACACTTGCTACTCTATATACACTAATAAGGTCCTTAATCTTATGATTATCAAATCTCAATCACCTACTAGGCTCTTGCTATCTCTTGTACTCCAATGTATTTTGTCAACTAAAAAAATACACAAGAGAGGCTAAAACGCACCAAAGAACTAGTTGTGTTGGAGCCTTTTCTCAGCTAAAACGCAAGTATCAGACCATTTCGCCATGGTCCGACTCTCACAAACACTATAATGTCTTTAGTCAGAACTAGCAGTTTGGATGGCAGTGTACTGTAGCTATCTGATAGGTGACCCTAGGACTAGACGCCCAAAAAACCTCTCTGGGTACTCTCTGGTGTCAAACAAGTTTGATGCTTTACTATGCAAGTGGTTCGACCATTCACTCAGCTTCTCTCTCGCAAGAACAGTGTCACTGTGTAGTCTAACGACATCCTCGCAAGATTGGTCCCTAGGGTTTGAGCTGCGACGTTGGGCGTCTGAAAGGTCGAGATGGAGGACTAGAGGGGGGTGAATAGTCCTTTTGAAAATTAAACGTAGCGGCTAACCGAAACAAATGCGGAATTAAAACTATCGGTCTAGCCAAGACTACACCCCTCTACCTATACTCTATGACACCTTACAAAAGATCATAATCGATGCAAATAAGGTGTCGGGCTAGCTAGAGCTCACCTAACCAATTCAAGCCTATGCAACTAGTACTTCAAGTACGGGGGAGCTCCTATGCAATCTAGCAAGCAAAGCACAAAGCCTAAGCTCACTTGCAATGCTCAATAACAAGGCTACACAAGCCAAATTAAAGAGCTCAACTTAGCTACACAAACTAAGCAACTAAACACTAGCACAAGAGATAGTATTGCAATACAAGCTACTGCAAACAACAGGCAGTCGGTACTACCGGGCTATAGGCCGGTACTACCGACACCGGTACTACCGGGCTTCTAGGCTGGTACTACCGAGCACCTGCAGGGAGCTACGAAATCGAAGGGGATGAGATGCAATCTCAGATCTAGCAATTACCCCACTTCCCTAGATAATGTAGATGACGAATGTAGCTTCCCCACGTCTTGATTCCTTGCCAAAAGGTAGATCGAGTCTTCCCAACCTAAGATAGAGTGAAGGAGGGAGGAAGAACACGAAGAACACAAACAACCGTAATATGCAAGGAAAAAAGAACAATAAGAGCAACAAGAGATGGGGACACAAGATTTTATCCCGAGGTTCACTTGGTTGCCACCAAGCTAGTCCCCGTTGAAGCAAGCCCAAGGTTGTCGCCGATCCTCTCGCTAGTGGTGCCACTAAGCCAACCTCTCCACGATGTAGTGCTCACCAAGAGCTCTAGCTTTCGATCCGGCCGGACCACTTGGCGCTCTTCACGCCTCTTCTCCACTAGAGTTGCTCTTCGCGATCTCCCGCGGGGCGAGCACAATGCCCCTCACAAAGCTTCTCCGGAGCCACGCACAATCTTCATGCGGGCTTCACGACGGAGACACGCACCAAGTCGTCTAGGATGTGGCAACCTCCAAGAGTAATAAGCACCACCGGCTTTGAAAGGATCTAATCAGCCTAGAGGGGGGTGAATAGGTGATTTTTGACAATCTGAAACTTCACAAACTAGAAATTGTAGTTAGACAACAACCGATGTAGCCGGTTTGTTTGGGTAGGTACTACCGGGTGTGATGCACCAGTACTACCGACACAAACAAACGACACTACCAGGATCCTAAAGAGGAACAACAAATCCAATGTAAGTGAGCTATGAATGTAATACAAGTATGTACCCCACTTCCCTAAGTATAATAAACATCGATTCTAGCCTTACCAAGCCTTGGTTGCTTTCCACGATGTGGATCGAGCCTTCTCAACCTAAGAAAGAGATAGGGAGAGGAAGAACACGAAGAACACAAGAAATATACAAAGTAGAGACAACAACAAGCACACAGGACAGAGCGATTTATCCCGAGGTTCGGCCAATCCACTAAGGAGTGCCTACGTCCTCGTTGTTGAGGTGACCACAAAGGTCGGAGTCTCTTTCACCTCCTTGCCTCACTCAAGCAACCACAAAGGCTACTAGAGTTTCTCTACTACGAATCACAGGGGAAATACAAACACTTCAGGGAGCCCTCACAAATGAATCAATACGGGCTACCACGAAGAACACCTAACCGGCTAGAGCTCAAAGAGCTCAAGAGTAATAGACACAAATCAAGCCGGCTAGATGGAAACCAAGTGCTCAAGTCGTAGATCGAAGCTTCCCACTCTCTAATCTCACTTCCCTAGCTCAAATCTTGCAAGTAAGTGAATCTAGGAGCAAAGGGGGAGAGAGAGGGGAGGAGTCAATGCATGGAGGCTCTTTGGTCTGAAGTTAGGTCGCAATAAGTGAATGGAATGAGTGGGTAACCGTCAAACGAGAAGAGGAGAGCAATTTATACTCCCTCAGTCCCGAGGCTGGTCGGTAGTACCGACCGGACACTAACCATTGCACAGATCTGGATCTGACCTAAAGTCAACTACCAGCCTCAGGTCGGTACCACCGAGAGGCAGTAGTACCGGCCCTATGGCGGTACTACCGCCAGGCCAAATCGGCCACAAACCGAGAGCTCTGCAGAATGAGACTTGGTCCCTTGGTTACTTCCGACCAGGGTCGGTACCACCGAGAGTCGGTAGTATCGACTCTATGGCGGTACTACCGCCATGTCAAAATCAAGCCAACACAGAGAGCCCTGCAAACTTGAGTTACTACCGGCTTGGGTCGGTACCACTGAGGGTCGGTAGTACCGACCTTATGGCGGTACTACCGCCAAGCCATTTTGAGCACAAACAGGGAGGTATGCAGAAACAACCTTTCTACCGACCAGGGTTGGTACCACCGAGGGTCAGTAGTACCAACCATATGGCGGTACTACCGCCAAGTCATTTTCGAGTCTACACAGAGAGGTTGCAAAAACTGACTTGCTACCGGCCGAGGTCGGTACCACCGAGGGTCGGTAGTACCGGCCTTATGGCGGTTCTACCGCCAAGTCATTTCACGGCCGATCTAGAGAGGATGTTAGAATGGTCTGGATGGTCTGTACCACTGACCTTATGGTGGTACTACCGCCAGTTCAAAAATAACTCCATCCAAAGAGCATTGCGCAAAGCAGCCATGGTCGGTACTACCGACCACCCATGGTCGGTACTACTGCCCACACAGAAAACCCTCTATGTGTTCGTGTTTGTGCGGTGTCTCTCAAGCAAACTTTAGTTAGTCGGTTTGAGCACTTTTCTCCACATCTAACCAACCTAATTTGTGACCCTCTTGATAGTCCGGCTTACCTATAACTCAAGTTTAAAATCAAACTATTAAACCACCACTCGAGCTAGGTATCTTTATGTCCAAATGTATCCAACGTGCTTTGTTCATGAGATTACAACAGTTCAAATCTTTCTAAGGACTAACACCTGCATATATGCTTTTATAAATCCGTTAGTCCCTAATTTGATTGTCATTAATTAGCCAAAACCCACAATGGGGGCGAATGCACTTTCAAACTCCCCCTTTTTGGTAATTGATGACAAACAACTTAGGCTTACAATAAGGATAGAAAGAATTGAAGCTTTTGAATTCCAAAATTTAGTTCGAGCTCCCCCCTTAGTGTATGCTTTGGATATGAATTTCAAACCTTGACTTAAAGCAAGGTTGCATACACAAGAACAAGAGCTCCCCCTAAATTTTGCAATCTGTGGGGTGCCTAAGTGTGTGACAACATCATATATATCAATTTGTGATGCATAAACAAGATGGTATGGTGAATCACATAACAATGTAATAAGAGAAAAGCGAATGGCTATGGAAGAAATAAAAAGACTCAAATCACATAGCCATATCGAAACAACAATCACCAATCATGACATGAGCAGAAATCTAGAGGATGAATCATACAAGAATTTAACATAAATTTCAAATGTTTTACATCCTCATCACATCACAAATAAACGAGTAGCATAACCACACTTAGTTCTCATAGTTTAACTCTCTCAAAAACTAACTATTACATCATGATAAAAGCCTAACACTAACACTCCCCCTTTGACATCAAATGCCAAAAAGGGCAGGCCACGATAAGCAAAGGATCTAATAGTAGCCACCTGACGAACCATCAAAGCCACCAAAGAGAGAGGAGTAAGCACTAGCACCAACATCACCACCTGGGAACGATGACGAAGGAGCGGAAGAAGGATCCAGCGGAGGAGAAGGGTCGCGGAAGCCACCACTCCCAGCTGGATCGGCGTCGGGGGCAGCAAATCCCATGTAGGAGCCACCACCACCACCACCACCGTGATACGAGGTGGATCCACCACCATGTGATGGACCCTCACCGTAGTCGGGGTAGAAAGGTGGAGGCTGGTACAAGGGCGGGTGCTGAAGAGGCTGATACATGTCGGAGGAGAAGATCCCGACTTCATCACCACCCTGCTACTGCCGCGGCTGCTGCTGGCCAACGTCGTCATCGTCATCATCATCATCATCATCACGCCTGGGCTGAGCATCATACTCGACGAAGGGGTCTGGGAAGGGTCGGAGCGGAGACCACGGAGGGAGACCAAGGTGCTCACGCACCTCCCGCTGATGCTGCTCATCGCGCTCAGCCTTGTAGCAACACCATGAAAAGAACTTGTTGAGCACATAGCGAACAACCCCACCACCCCCACTCCTCTGCCTCTCAGAACGCGGAGGAGGAGCGGCAGCAGGAGGCATCTCCTCACGAGCTTGCTCCTGGCCATGAGCCTTGCCAGGAGCTGCTGCTGCTGCAGGAATCTCACCACCTTCATCAGCCTTGGCCTTGCCCGTCGAGGAGAACTGACGAACACTGTACTCCTTCACGCTCCGGTCATACTCAAAGGTGGCTCCAACAACATGCTCAATGATATGCATTAATTATGGAGCAAAAGGAAGGTCCTTGTGCGGGTCATTATAAACATCAGAGATCTTCTGCCATAAGAAGTGGGAGATGCTGAAACGTCCATCTGGCAGAGCAAACCTGACAAGAACCTTAGGAGCATCATTCCTGAGATTTGCGTTGTCTCCAACCTTGGGGTCCAAGGTAAGGCGCATCAAGTTGTTCAGCACAAAGTAGGCAGGCTTCAGCCCATTGACCTGAAAGTTCGGAACCGTGCCATGCATGTAAATCGCAGAACTCTGCAGATCCTCAGGATACATGCCCCCACCATACATCTCAGACAGTCTGGGAGCATTCCGGTCTTCACTGTTGAACCCCAACAGCCTGGCAAAGGTGACAAAGTCACACCTGTAGTGGACTCCCTAGGTCATCCAATGCAACACTTGCGCAGGCTGATCAATGAAAAATGTGGACCAAAACTGACAGATAATCTCCTGATTATAACTGCGCTCACCCGAAATCAGCCCAAGAATCCTCCAGTCCTCAAGTCTCTGCACTAGAGCATCAATCTCTTCAACACCCTTGTCTGTGAGAGAGCGGATTGCCAGCCGCTTGTGCTCAAAGAGAGGAGGATGCCCCTTAGCACAGAATCCCTTCCAGCAGACAGACACGTAGTAGTCCTGCTGAAAGCGGGACCAAAACCGTTTGTCCACTGAGTCGTCCCGGATCAAGAGATAAAGGTTCTCCAACCTCTGGGTCCTCAACAGGTTCGCCCGCTTCCTGTTAGAATAGTCCATGACATTACCAGGATAAACGGGGGTCGACATCAAAGCACTGGCCTCACCATGCAAGTGGAACGCCCGGTTGATGAGCAGCAGGCCAGATGTTGGAGGAGACGGAGGACCAACACGAGGATCGATGGAACGACCCTCTCGCTCAGGTCCAACCCCCAGAGCCACTCCTCCCACAATGACACTGTGCAGACGCCCGGGAGGACCATTGATAGGAGGCGGTGGAGGTGGAGGAGCAGCATGACCACTGCCACCAGCATGTCCACTTCCACCACCAAGTCCACTGCCACCACCCCTGTCATTGCCGACACTCCGATGGCCCGTGGACGAACGTCCACGAACCTGACGAGTGAGATCTTCACTGCTCCCACCGGGGCGAGCACGACGCCCGGGATTGCGTCGCTGCGGCTCTCCCGGCTGCACATCACCTTGCTCCAAAGCAACATATTCTTCCTCATCCTCATCTCTAGCCTGTCGAGCATCACGAGAGGGCCTCCGGCTATGCGACATCTAGAAAAAGATAGCATTGACTGATATGAGACACAAGTGATAACAAAACAACTTCAACGGATGTAGCAAAGGAGGAGACGATCAAGATCGGGGAAGAAAACTGCTCACTGCGTGCGGTCGGTACTACCGACCGTAGCGGGCGGTACTACCGACCGCACTGCATCGTGCGGTTCACTTCGATCCAATCAACCAAATTGCTCATAAACTTGCAAACCATACATCCTAGAAGCATCTACACACTAGATAGAACAATCCTACCAAAGGAATCGACCTAGAATAAGGTACATTGAGAGATCAAGCATGAACACCCTAGTACCTTGCTACTCGAGAAGAAGAGGCCAAAATCCAATGGAGGAGGAACTTCCGAGCTTCACGAACAACACCAAGGTGATCTCCTTGCTCCTACGCACCTTCCCACCGGAGGGATTTGGATTTGGGTGGAGGAGAAGGGAGATCGGGGCGAGAACGCGGCGGCTGCGACTGAGAGACGCGGGTTGAAGGCGACGGCGACACGGTGAAAAACCTGACTGGATACGGTCAAAGAGTTTTTCACCGTGGCCTTTTATACCCGGGTCAAACCCGGTCGGTACTACCGCCCATAGGGGTCGGTACTACAGACGTCAGTGCTACCGGCCCTTATGGCGGTACTACCGACCGTTCACTTCCAGAACAGACAGAAAGCTATTCTAGGAGAACCTTGTGTGGTATACTAAACAAACTTCAATCATGTCCAGATTTCATACAAGCAGCACATAGCTATGGACACAAGTGAAGCATGCAAAATAGATTTTGAAATCACACGCAATATTTGATAAAACATTTGTCTAGGTCTCTAGGTGAAAACAAATGTGTGTAAGACATCAAGCCACGTTATGAGAATCAATGATATTTAGTCCACTCCTCAAAGCACAAAATCTTGACTCATCTAGAGGCTTTGTGAAGATATCGGCTAACTGTTTTTCGGTGCTCACATGGCGTATGGAGATATCTCCTTTGGCTTCGTGGTCTCTCAAGAAATGGTGTCGGATGTCAATGTGTTTTGTGCGAGAATGGTTTACGGGATTGTTTGCTAGCTTGATAGCACTCTCATTGTCACACAAAAGTGGAATCTTGTTTTCCTCACATTCGAAATCTTTTAGTGTTTGCTTCATCCAAAGTAGTTGGGCACAGCAAGCGCCAGCCGCCACATACTCGGCTTCGGCGGTGGATAGGGCAACACTATTTTGTTTCTTGGAACTCCATGGCACCAAAGACCTTCCAATAAATTGGCAAGTCCCGGTAGTGCTCTTTTGATCTACTTTGCAACCGGCATAGTCCGAATCAGAATAGCCAAGTAGATCAAAAGTGGAGCCCTTGGGATACCACAAGCCAAGATTAGGAGTGTGCACTAAGTATCGAAAGATTCTCTTAACAACCATAATATTACACTCTTTCGGATTAACTTGAAATCTTGCACACATGCACACGCTAAGCGTTATATCAGGCCTAGATGCACAAAGGTAAAGCAATGAACCGATCATAGAGCGATATACCTTTTGGTCCATTGACTTACCGTCCTCATTTAGATCAAGATGTCCATTGGTAGGCATGGGGGTCTTGATGGGTTTGGCCTTGTCCATCTCAAACTTCTTTAACATGTCTCTTGTATACTTGGTTTGACTGATGAACGTGTCATCCTTGAGTTGCTTTATTTGGAATCCAAGGAAGTACTTCAACTCACCCATCATGGACATCTCGAACCTTTTGGTCATGATCCTACTAAATTCCTCACAGAAAGTCACATTAGTACTACCAAATATTATGTCATCGACATATATTTGGCACACAAAGATATCATTATCGACTTTGCGAGTAAATAAAGTAGCATCGACCTTCCCTATCTCAAAACCCTTTTTAAGTAGGAAGTCCTTAAGGCAATCATACCAAGCTCTAGGGGCTTGCTTGAGCCCATAGGGCGCCTTATCGAGCTTGTAGACGTGGTTGGGAAACTTGGGATCTTCAAAACCCGGTGGTTGCTCCACGTATACCAATTCGGAGAAGGGGCCGTTGAGGAATGCACTTTTCACGTCCATTTGATATAGCTTGAAATCATGGTGAGTAGCAAAGGCAAGTAATATACGAATTGACTCAAGCCTAGCTACGGGTGCATAGGTTTCCCCAAAATCCAAACCTTCGATTTGAGTGAAACCTTGAGCCACCAACCGTGCTTTGTTCCTTGTTACCACGCCATGCTCGTCTTGTTTGTTGTGGAAGACCCATTTGGTTCCTATCACATTTTGCTTGGGCCTTTCCACCGAGGACCAGACTTCATTCCTGGTGAAGTTGTTTAGCTCTTCTTGCATAGCCATCACCCAGTCCGGATCATCAAGTGCTTCTTCCACCCTAAGAGGTTCCAAAGAGGAGACAAACAAGTAATGTTCACAAAAACTTGCTAAACAAGAATGTGTCGTTACCCCACGTCGTATGCTCCCCAAGATGTTGTCAACGGGATGGTCCCGTTGAACTGTGTGATGAACTCTTGGATGTGGCACAAGTGATCTCCTTTGGATAGGTCCATCTTCAAAGTCTTCGTCATATGTGTGGATGTCACCATCATCCCGTCGGTCTTCATGTTGAGCTTGTGTTTGATCATCAACTTGATGTATCACTTGAACATCACTCACACTTCCACCATTCGGAGTTGCGGAAGCTTGATCATGCACATTTGGATGGACATGAGAATCTTGTGGAGTGTGCGATGGATCATCTTCATCATCTTGAATTTCAACGGGCCTCACATCACCGGTTCCAAGCTTCCTGATAGCTTCGGATGGAGGCATGTCATTACCTACAAGCTCATCATTGACTTGCTCCTTTTGGGAGCCATCAGATTCATCAAAAGTCACGTCTACCGTTAACTCAATAGTGCCGGTGGCATTATTGAATACGCGGTAGCCGTGTTCGTTAGTACCATAACCAAGTAGAAAGCCTTCATGTACCTTAGGTGAAAACTTTGAACTTTTGGCCCTCTTGTTAAGTATGAAACACTTGCAGCCAAAAACTTGAAAGTAATGCACCTTTGGTTTGTTACCGGTTAGAAGCTCATATGGCGTCTTGTCCCTTAGCTTGTGGAGGTAGAGGAGGTTGATAGCATGACAAGCGGTGTTCATCGCCTCCGCCCAAAAGCCATGGGATGTCTTGTATTCATCCAACATAGATCTTGCGGCTTCAACAAGAGTTCTATTCTTCCTTTCCACAACCCCATTTTGTTGTGGGGTATATGGAACGGAGAACTCATGTTTGATTCCTTCATCATCAAGATATTCTTCTATGTTGGTGTTCCTAAACTCGGTCCCATTGTCGCTTCGCACTTTCTTGATCTTGAGCTCAAACTCATTTTGAGCCCTTCTAGCAAACTTCTTGAAGATGCTTTGGGTCTCACTTTTATTTGCTAAAAAGAACACCCAAGTGAAATGAGAAAAGTCATCAACAATAACGCAACCATATTTGTTACCGCCGATGCTTTGGTAAGCAACGGGTCTGATGAGGTCCATATGTAGTAGCTCCAATGGCCTTGTTGTTGACACGACGTTCTTCATTGGATGCTTCGCTCCAACTTGCTTTCCGGCTTGGCATGCACTGCAAATCCTATCTTTCTCAAATGAGACATTGGTTAGTCCAAGGATGTGCCCTTCCCTTTGAAGTTGGGCCAAGTTCCTCATCCCAACATGAGCTAGTCGGCGATGCTAAAGCCAACCCATGCTAGATTTTGCCATTAGACATGTTGTAGGTTCTACCTTACTAGTTGAGAAGTCAACTAGGTAAAGTTTTCCCTTCAACACGCCTTTAAATGCAATAGAGGAATCCCTTCTTCTAGAGACGGTCACACCCTTATCTGTAAAGAGACAATCGTAACCCATTTCACAAAGTTGAGAAACGAACAACAAATTGTAACTCAATGAATGCACAAGTAATACATTAGATATGGAATTGTTAGTTGAGATAGCAATTTTACCCAAACCAAGCACTTCTCCTTTTCCATTGTCACCAAACACAATGTTGTTGCATGAGTCGTTGCTTGGTTGGAAGGAGGTGAACATTCTTTTGCCCTGGTCATATGATTGGTGCATCCACTATCCAACACCCAACTTGATCCACCAGAGGCATATTCCTATAAAACAAGATTATGTTCTTGATTTAGGTACCCAAGTGAGATTGGGTCTTAGGGGTTAGTCACATAAACTTTGGGCACCCAAACATTTCTCATAATCTCCCTCTTCTTGAGGGCACCAACATACTTGACGACAATCTTGTCGTTCTCTCCCCAACAACACAAGTAATCACATGTATAGCTTCTTGATGTAGGCTTTTGTTGCTTGGGGACCTCCACTTGCTTTTCCTTGTTGATCTTACCATTAGCAAGTGGAGCCTTTGGATTGGCAATCTTGTTTGCCTTGTTCATGAGATCAAAGAGAGGAACTCCTTTGTTAAAGTTAACAAAAGGTACCCCATTGACCATCTTCCTTCCATTGGTCTTGCCACCATACCTATTGTACCCGATTCCATCCTTGATGGATGGGTGTCTTGCGGTCTTGAGGATGATCTTTGGTTGTTCCAACATACACTTACAACCATTCCTTAAGATCATGTTCAACCGTTGGATCTCTTTGCTCTTCTTCTCTAACTCAACAATGTTAGTTGCACAAGCGTTTATATCAACTTTATAACATCTATTGCAACCTTTACTTGTTGAAGCATTAGAGTTGTCGGAATCCTTAGGAGTAGTTGAAGAAGTACTACTCCAAAGAGTGTTGTAGCTTAGTTCAAGAGTTTGATATTTATCTTGAAAGCTTGTGAGGCTTTCTTGAACCAAGCTAACCTTACTCTTTAGATTAGCAATTGAGTCATTGCTCGTGGAACACTCCTTAGCCAACTTCTTGTTAGAGTCATTAGCTAAAGATAGTTCCACGGTCAATTTCTCAACCTTCAACTTCTCCTCGGCAAGAGAGGTTTCCAATGCAAGGTTCTTTTCTCTCTCTTGAGAGATCAAGTCCCCTTGCAAAACAAGACTCTCATTCCGACTTTCCAATTTACTAAGCAATTTTAATATTTTTGGTCCACCTTTCTTACCAAACTTTCTTATGATGCTTAATTCAAATTCATCCATGTCATCATCACTATATTCATCACTAGAACAAGTAGGAGAGTGAGATAATACCTTCTCATTCTTAGCCATGAAGCAAGAATGAGTGACGTCATCCTCATCGTCGGTGAGGCCCTCGAACAAGCGTGATGAAGTGGTCGAGGAAGTCATGTTGGAGAGGGGGCTTGGAGAAGAAGTCTTGTGTATGGCGATGTTGGCCGCTCCCTTCTCTTTCTCCTTGCCCTTGCTCTTCTCTTCATCACTTGAGTCATCTTCCGAGAACCATTCCTCACCAAGATGAGCTTCACCACCTCTTCTTCTTCTTTGTTTCTTGTCGTCACTCTTGCTATACTTGTTCTTGTTCTTCCTTTGTGGACAATCGGCAATGAAATGATTGTCCGCACCACACTCATAGCAATTTCTCTTCTTTGACTTCTTGAAGTATCCACCTTTGCCCTTCTTGTACATCTTCTTTCTCATGAATCTTCTAAAGTTCTTCACGAGAAGTGCAATCTCATCATCGGAGTCGTCACTTCCTTCACTTGATGAGTCATTTTGAGCCTTGCTTCCTTCTTCTTGTTTTGCCTTGAGAGCTACCACCTTCTTGTTGCTTTCTTCTTGATCTTTTATGGCTTCATCATCCAAGACTTCATGATGCTTTATTTTGGCAAGCATCTCATGAGGTCCCATGCTCTCATAGTTGGGTCTCTCTGTGATGATTGATGCAAGTGTCTTGTTCTTCTTTCTATATGCTCTCAATAGCTTTCTTGCAGCTGAGTTGTCATCCCACTTTGTGTCTTCGAGAGCTCTAATCTTGTTGATCAATGTCATGAATCTATCAAACATTTGTTGAGTGGTCTCACCACTCTTGATAGTGAAGTTCTCAATCTTTCATTGAAGAAGCTCTATGTTACACTTCCTCACACTTGCATCACCCTCATATGATATCCTGAGAGTGTCCCAAATCTTCTTGGCATTTTCCATTCCATGTTCCTTGTTGCTTTCTTCGGGCTTAAGGCATGATAGGATCAATGATGCGGCTTGAACATTCTGTTGAAACTCAATCACATCATTGTCGGTGAACTCTTCGCCTTTAACATGACTTGGTCCATTCTCAACAATCTCCCAAGCTCTTGCGGCAAGAAGATGTAGCTTCATCTTGTGTGCCCAATCATTGTAGTTGATTCCATCGAAGGAGGGTGGTTTGCCTAGATTAACGCTAGGCAATTGAAGGACTTTGCCCATTTGGCTATAGTCATAATGTATGTTAGAGAACTCCTTCTCTCTCTTGCCTTTCTCTTCATCTTCCTTCTTATCTTCTTTGGGCTGTGGTGGATTTTCTCCACTTCCGGATGACTCGGCTTTGTTGCCCATAGCTTGCCTCAAGGTCTCAATCTCATCTTTCATCTTTTTCATTTGATCTTCAAATTTCTTAGCTTGATCTTCTAGCAACTGAGTAGAAACCCTCTTGACAATGTCATCAACTTGTTCTTGGCTTAGGGTAGACATGGTTATCCCTTACGCGGTGAAGCGCTAACACAAGGGTTAGGCTCCGATACCAATTGAAAGGATCTAATCAGCCTAGAGGGGGGTGAATAGGTGATTTTTGACAATCTGAAACTTCACAAACTAGAAATTGTACTTAGACAACAACCGGTGTTGCCGATTTGTTTGGGTAGGTACTACCGGGTGTGATGCACCAGTACTACCGACACAAACAAAATGCACTACCGGGATCCTAAAGAGGAACTACAAATCCAATGTAAGTGAGCTATGAATGTAATACAAGTATGTACCCCACTTCCCTAAGTATGATAAACAACGATTCTAGCCTTACCAAGCCTTGGTTGCTTTCCACGATGTGGATCGAGCCTTCTCAACCTAAGAAAGAGATAGGGAGAGTAAGAACATGAAGAACACAAGAAATATACAAAGTAGAGACAACAACAAGCACACGGGACACAGCGATTTAACCCGAGGTTCGGCCAATCCACTAAGGAGTGCCTACGTCCTCGTTGTTGAGGTGACCACAAAGGTCAGAGTCTCTTTCACCTCCTTGCCTCACTCAAGCAACCACAAAGGCTACTAGAGTTTCTCTACTACGAATCACAGGGAAAATACAAACACTTCAGGGAGCCCTCACAAATGAATCAATACGAGCTACCACGAAGAACACCTAACCGGCTAGAGCTCAAAGAGCTCAAGAATAATAGACACAAATCAAGCCGACTAGATGGAAACCAAGTGCTCAAGTTGTAGATCGAAACTTCCCACTCTCTAATCTCACTTCCGTAGCTCAAATCTTGCAAGTAAGTGAATCTAGGAGCAAAGGGGGAGAGAGAGGGGAGGAGTCAATGCTTGGAGGCTCTTTTGTCTGAAGTTAGGTCGCAATAAGTGAGTGGAATGAGTGGGTAACCGTCAAACGAGAAGAGGAGAGCAATTTATACTCCCTCAGTCCCGAGGCTGGTCGGTAGAACCGACCACCCATGGTCGGTAGTACCGACCGGACACTAACCGTTGCACAGATCTGGATCTGACCTAAAGTCGACTACCAGCCTCAGGTCGGTACCACCGAGAGGCGGTAGTATCGGCCCTATGGTGGTACTATCGCCAGGCCAAATCGGCCGCAAACCGAGAGCTCCGCAGAATAAGACTTGGTCCCTTGGTTACTACCGACCAGGGTCGGTATCACCGAGGGTTGGTAGTACCGACTCTATGGCGGTACTACCGCCAAGTCAAAATCGAGCCAACACAGAGAGCCCTGCAAACTTGACTTACTACCGGCTTGAGTCGGTACCACCGAGGGTCGGTAGTACCGATCTTATGGCGGTACTACCGCCAAGCCATTTTGAGCACAAACAGGGAGGTCTGCAAAAACAACCTTTCTACCGACCAGAGTTGGTACCACTGAGGGTCGGTAGTACCGACCATATGGCGGTACTACCGCCAAGTGATTTTCGAGTCTACACAGAGAGGTTGCAAAAACCGACTTGCTACCGGCCGAGGTCGGTACCACCGAGGGTCGGTAGTACCGGCCTTATGGCGGTTCTACCGCCAAGTCATTTCACGGCCGATCCAGAGAGGATGTTAGAATGGTCTGGATGGTCTGTACCACCGACCTTATGGCGGTACTACCGCCAGTTCAAAAAGAACTCCATCCAGAGAGCATTGCGCAAAGCAGCCATGGTCGGTACTACCGCCCACACAGAAAACCCTCTATGTGTCCGTGTTTGTGCGGTGTCTCTCAAGCAAACTTTAGTTAGTCGGTTTGAGCACTTTTATCCACATCTAACCAACCTAATTTGTGACCCTCTTGATAGTCTGGCTTACCTATAACTCAAGTTTAAAATCAAACTTTTAAACCACCACTCGAGCTAGGTATCTTTATGTCCAAATGTATCCAACGTGCTTTGTTCACGAGATTACAACAGTTCAAATCTTTCTAAGGACTAACACCTGCATATATGCTTTTATAAATCCGTTAGTCCCTAATTTCATTGTCATTAATTAGCCAAAACCTACAATGGGGGCGAATGCACTTTTAGGCTTGCAACTCAATCACCTAGTGCCACTCGATGCTATCTCTCAAAGCAACGCACTAGAATCGCTCACTCGCAATAGATTCGTACACTAGCAAGCACAAGCGAGTTAGAGGGCTCCTAAGCACTCCCCAACCATGGACACAAAGTCCCTAGGGTGCTCAACCTTTCCCAAGGGCCGGCCACCCCTCTATTTATAGAGGGGAGCCACCAACTAGTCGTTTTCCCCTTCTTTCGAGCTTCCACGCCTTCGGTCGGTAATACCGACCCAAGGGCCGGTACTACCGGCGGTCCAAATGACCGTTAGAAACGACTTTCTAACACGGTCGGTAGTACGGTCGGTACTACCGGCCTTATAGCGGTACTACCGGTAGGCCAAATCTAGATCTACACAGAACGCTCTCAAACTTCCTCCAAACATCGGTACCACCGACCCCTAGGGTCGGTACTACCGTGGCCCGGTACTACCGGCCTTATGGCGGTACTACCGGTAGGCCAAACCGTCTCCCGAACAGAGAGTTTGCGCGCTGCGCACAAGGGTTGGTTGTAGGGTCGGTACTACCGGCCTTATGGCGGTACTACCGACTTCAGCATCCTGAACTCCTCGCTAAAACGGCCATAACTCTTAGCTCCGAACTCCGATTTCGATGATCTTGGACATTTTGGAAAGCTTATTCAGAGGGCTACACATCCCACATACAAAGCTAATCCAACTCACAAAGGGTTAGTACAGTTTTCCAATCCAAGATCCATCGCTTCACTTTTTCAACCAAAGCTTTCTCTGAAACTTCTTCTCCTTTGCAAATGTGCCAACACCACCAAGTGTACACCATCATGTGCATGTGTGTTAGCATTTTCACAATCATTTTTCAAAGGATTTTTACTTGCTCTCACCACGCCACTCGATCCTAGTAACAACGCAATCTTAGATCGCTCAAGTGGCATTAGTTGACCGATATGCAAACAAGTTTGCTCCTCTTGATAGTACGGCCATCTATCCTAAACCCGGTCATAATCTTCTCTACACACGTATGACCGGTGAAATAAAATGCCCTACAAGTATACCTTTGCCTTGCGCATTCCATTTCATCTCCTCCATTTGTCGTTGCAACACATGCACCAACCTTGATCAAATGATATGATCCACTTCATATCATCACATGGTCTTCATGGTCCATCAATCTTGACATCACTTGCTCTTCACCATCGCTTCGGTCTTTCGGCGCCAAGTCTTGCTTAAGCCTCCCGACACTCGGTACCAACGGCTTCAAAGCCTCCAACTTGCCCTTCACCTTCGCAACCAGTCCATCAAGCCAAGTCTTGTGTCACACCCCGAAATTTGCATTTCTTAAATTAGAATTAAAATGATTTATTTATGAATTTTTGTGCTCATAAAATATAGGGAAATAAAAATTTTCTCTAAATTAAAATTTATCCTAGGGTTTAGAAACATGTTTGTGCATTCATGTCGGTGCATTTGAGTTTTTTGTGGTGTGTGATTTTGGGTAAAATTCAAATTGAATTCAAAATGATTTGCAAACAATTTGAAAATGAATTTTTCTCGAAAAGGGTTTGAAAATAAAGGTTTTGTTTGATTTTCAAAAGTTTGGAAAAGTTCCAAAGTTTCAAAAACTTGTTTTTCTCAAAGATCCAAATCAAAAGTTTAAAGAGTTTCAAAGAGGATTTGAAAATGCTTTTGAAAAGGTTTGAAAATAAAAAGAAAATGCAAAACCTTTCTTTCCCTCTCCCCTTCGGTTTCTGGCCCGAGCTGGCCCAGCCAGCCGTTTTCGGCCCGAGCCTTCTCCCGTTCGGCCCCTCCTCCCCCTCCTTGCGCGGCCCAGCCGACCGGCCCGGCGCCGGCCTGCTCCACTTCTCCCCTGCAGGCGCCCGCACTCCCTCCTCCTTGGGCCGCAAGCACCTCGGCCCAGCTCCGCCCGTTATTCAGCGCGTGAGCGCCCGCACTCCCTCACCCTCACTGCTTTCACGGGCCCATCCGCCAGCGACCCTGGCTCCGCACGCGTCCCCTCCCTCTCTGTCTGGCAGGCGGGCCCTGCTCGTCAGCCGTCTCCTACCTTCGGTCGTAAAGGAGCCGGACTGCTC
The DNA here is from genome assembly GCA_009763385.1 of Coix lacryma-jobi var. lacryma-jobi. NCBI lineage: Eukaryota > Viridiplantae > Streptophyta > Magnoliopsida > Poales > Poaceae > Coix > Coix lacryma-jobi. The sequence continues at coordinate 21,407,200 of CM019826.1, forward strand.
CCCGATGGAATCCGCCCCGGCATCTCCCCTCCCTTGCCTTCCTACCCAAGCCGACGCTCCTTATAAGATCCCCAAGCTCCACCGCCTCGGCCTGACCAAGAACTAACCGTCTCCGTGCCCTAAGTCGCTCGGTCACCGAGCTTTGGATCTCACCGAGCCGCTTCATCGTCATCCTTAGTCTCCACTGATCTACGGCCATCGTAGCTCTCTCCCGAGCTCCTGTGGATCAGCAGTAAGGTCCTTGACCCCTCCTATCTCTATTCTCTCCCTGTTTGGTGCTAATAGTGGTCGTCGTCGTTCACAGAAGCGTCACCGCCGCCTCGCCGAGTCTCCCGTCGACCCGGACCTTGCATCGATTCCGTCTTGGTCTCTGGTGAGTTTGTTGTAAGCTTCTGATCATTCCCATACTTTCCCCGAGCCCAAATAAGCACCGTAGACCCTAAACCGATCGCTCCGGCGAGATCTAGGGCCGACCAACCATGGCGCCACCGTCTCCGCCTCCCTCTCCGGCCGCAAGCGCCACTGCCTCCTCCTCTATTTTAATCTTGACCGCACGCTCCAGATCCAACGGCCACCGATGGCCGATACCCCTTCGGCCGGTCATTTTTGCAAATAAACCCTTATAACATTTTGATCTAAACCCGCACTCCATCAGCAATTGTTCACTGAGTCTGTCCGATCTTGCGTCCAAACCCCTGCATTTTCTTCTTAATGAGGCGCAGTCCAGCCAGTTTTCGAATTTCGTTTTATTTATTTAAATCTGCAAATTCAAGTTTGTTTTAATTACAAAACTGCCACCAGATTCAAAAGCTTATAACTTCTTTGTTTTAACTCCGATTTGAACCGTTCAACTTGCGTTAGGTTCGTTTCGAAAAGTTCTTTCAAACTATATAACTTTCAATACTTGTCGGTGTTTCGAAACCGGGGGTATGACACCAACGAGTAATATGATCGCGTGCTTCTCTTCCTGGACGGTGATGCAAGAGGACACAAGGATTTATCCTGGTTCGGGCAAAGAAGGCCCTACGTCCAGCGGGGGAGGAGGTTCTTGTATTACTTGCACCTAAGTGCTTGTACAGGGGCGAATACAAGCTTGGTGAGCGCGGACCGGGGTCCGGACCTAAGTGTGTGGGTGTAAGGCGTTCTAACGTGTTTGTAACCGTTCGAATGAGGGCCCTGGCGTCCCCTTTTATAGGGCAAGGGGAGGCCAGGGTTACACAGGGGTTTTACAAGTGTCGGGGCGTACCGTGCCCAATACGAAGTAGGGTAGGAACCCTGTCTTGTCGAAGACATTGTAGCCGATGTGGGCGTTGCTGTTGAGGCGTCCTTGGGGCGTGGCCTCCATCCCGGGCGCGGGCGCGGAGGCGTGGCGAGGTGGAAGCCGTACAGCGCCCATCCCGGAACGTGCAGGGCGCGGCGAGGTCCCTCCGGGTCTTGGGGGTACCTGTCCTCCAATAGCGTGAGAGCAATTAGGGCTCGAGGGGCGCAGAGCCGGCCTCGAGGTAGCGCCTACGGGGGGCTCGAGCTCCCGCAGGTATGGGCAAGCTCCGGAGAATTCGGCCATACAGCGAGAATTCGGGCCTCGAGATGTGACAGGGGCGTGCCACAGTGTGGGGTATGATTAAACAGTGCTGTACTCGTGCCTTTTTACCCATGCCGGTGGTGAAAACGAGGTTTGACTCTGGCTCCGGTCACTGTGGCACATGCTGTGTACCAGAGGATGTGACCGGAGTATGAGCATGCATTGAATGCGTGGTATGGGGCTAGCTGCCGGTGTCCGTGCCGCCCGAGGGAGGCGTGAAGCGTCTCGAGGGATAGGCTGCTGTGCCTGAGGGGCTCGAGGTCCCCGCGTGGGGTCTCGAGGTGTAGAGGAGCGCTCGCCCGAGGCCTGGCTTGGAGGGCTCGGGCGAGACGGAAGACGAGCGTTCGCCCGAGGCCTGGCGCGGAGGGCTCGGGCGAGACGGAGAATGGACGTTCGCCCGAGGCCTGGCTTGGAGGGCTCGGGCGAGGCGGAGAACGGACGTTCGCCCGAGGCCTGGCTTGGAGGGCTCGGGCGAGGCGGAGAACGAGCGTTCGCCCGAGGCCTGACGCGGAGGGCTCGGGCGAGACGGAAGACGAGCGCCCGCCCGAGGCCTGGCTTGGAGGGCTCGGGCGAGACGGAGAACGACCGTTCGCCCGAGGCCTGGCTTGGAGGGCTCGGGCGAGTCCCTTATTCGTTTTGCATTGATTGGGGGTACCCCTTTGGCGTTCCCCCGACAATACTGTTTTTCATAATTAAAATTTGAGTTAAATCTAATCTAGTAATTAGTGTCTTTAATCTTGTTTAGCTCATATCTTTTCCGTTAAAACTCCGATTAGCGTGATTTTCGCGTCTGTGTGTTCGTAGCAAATCGTAGATCAGTTTTCAAAACTCTTTATCTTGTTTTCTTATGGGTGATGTACTGTTCTAATTATAGGCTATGTTTGCTTTGCATGGCTGCTATTGGATGCTTGTGTGGTGCTCTGTGATCGTATGTCCAGTCGGTGAGTTATACGTTGGTGATCAAGAAGAGGTTCGTGATCTAGAGATCGAGATCAAGCATCAACCTTTGGAAGTATACAAGTCAACAGAAGAAGGATCTTGAGTTTAAGGCAAGTATAGCAATCGAGTGTTATTTTCGCAATCATGATCATGTTACTTAATTAATGTATGCATCGAATGATAAAAATGACTTATTAGCAACTTAAGAAATTATCTGTACGAGCACCTTCGGGATTTACAGTGCAACTGTTGGGGGTTATATGGCTCTGGCTTTAGCTCAGTATGAGGACCTTTTCTAGCTTGTTAGAGGTTACCCTTGTGGCGCAAATGGGGGACAGCAGACTGTGGATCCCTGGGACTGGTTGTATCACACAGACTGACTAATGAAACCTAGCGGCCCTAACTTGTTAGACGAACCGTTGAAAGGCTTCATCGTGAACCCTGCCGACTTTCCTTGGAAGTGAGTTAAGAGGCTGATCACCTCGGGCGAAAGGGCAATTCACGTCTCGCAGTGAAAGTGTACACCTTTGCGCAAAGTTTATTAAACTGATATATCAGCCTTGCTCAAGGACACGAGCGGCCTTGAAGACGTAAAGATTATGACTTTTGTTGGTTAACATGTTCATTATTTACCGTTTTATGCTATTCATTATTTATGTTACATTGATCATGAAACTTGGGATCTATATCACTTGTTGCTATACTTGTGGAGTTCAACATGGACTCACTCTTGCTTTTCCCCACACCTCAGAGTGTTAAGCTTTGGAGAAGCTTAGGCTTGTGGTCAACCAGTCAGTTGTTCCCTATGAAGTGGTGTCTCCATCTGAAGATCGGAGTGTCTTTCCGCTGTCTGCTCTTTAAGGTTATGTTCTTTTGTTTTATATACGTTATATAAGAGCATTGTCTTTCGATATTACCCTTTATTTGTGGCTATATGTGAGATTTGACTTCCTGGGCTCACATATGGTGTATACCTGGTTTTGTTCTTAAAACCGGGTGTGACATCTTGCCTTGATCTTCACCATCTTAGCCACATGACCACATGTCATGTTTCATGTGCATTTAAGCTCCTTCATCACATGTGAGCCTTGCAACATCTTCTAAGCCATTTCACCTCTATGGCATATGTTGCTCACACATGATCACCTGTGGACTAATCACCTGTGTAATTCACTTCAAACACATATTAGTCCACCTAAGTTGTCACTCAATTACCAAAACCAAACTAGGACCTTTCAATCTCCCCTTTTTGGTAATTGATGACAACTCTACAAAGATATGGAAATTATGCTTATTCCAAGCTAGCACTTCACAAGAATGTAAATTGCTAACTTGGTTTGGATTCATGTTGCTTGCCCAAGCTATTTTACCATGTGTAAAGGATTTTGGACAAGTGTCACAAACCCGAAATGGTAGTATTAGCTCCCCCTACATATGCGCTAGAGCGTTTTTAAATGAAGCTTGCACATATGCATAGATACCGAAGTGTGGGAGAGTAATTACTACCAAGAGTGCTAAGGTGTATAGAATAACCTTTGAAGCGTGATATCGATGAAGTTCATAGTTGTACACCTTCTTTAGCACCAAGAGTAGCTAGACATCATAAAAACTAGAAAACCCCGTGAGATCAACACTAAAAGCAAGGGTCTAGTTTTGCATGAAAAGCACACGTCTAGCTATCAACCTATGCATGCTAGTTATCAAATCATCAAGTAAATCCTATAACTAGCATACACCACACAAGCATGCATATAAAATTTTAAAACTTATGCAATGGAAGCAGACACATGATTATGCACATATCAAATGCAACAACCAAGTTCATGAGCTTATGCAATGCAAGCAAGCACATGATTATGCACATACCAAATGCAACAACCAAGTTCATGAGCTTGCTCCCCCTACTTGTGTGCTCTCTTTGTCCAAGAATTTTGATCCTTTGCATTATCCAATCTTGCTCCCTCTTGATCCATGTCCATCTTGTTTTCTCCCTCTTTGTCCTTGACATATCTTTACCACATCTCCCCCTATCATATCATATCTTTGGAACTTTCTCCCCCTTTGTCATCAATAACCATAAAAGGCATGCTTTACTTGATACAAAGGGTTGCACTAGGGTAGTTGGTTGACGCTTGAGTCTTCATTTTTTATGGACACCACCATATGTGTTGGAATGACACCATGTGTAGGATCTTTGACCTTGATACCAATAGGTGGGGCTCCTCCCCTATGTCATAGCATGGGTCATCCAATTTATAAACTTGAGCTCTTGTTGGTGAGGGAAGCTTTGCTTGATTTGATCACTTAAAGTTGAGGATCACTTGAAGTCTTGTAGGATACCACTTGAATGAAAGTTTAAACTTGATATCCATTTGCATTATTGTCTTCTTCTTGAACTCTTGTCATCTTCATGAGCTTCTCATTTGTGACTTGAACTATCAAATTTGCACAAGATATCTAACTTAGTTTGCTCTAGAGTAAGCTTCTTCACACATCTTTTAATGGTTATCTTACTCACATTGAATTAGACACTTGAATGCTCATCTTCTAGATCAAGTACTTGGGTTCACTAGCTCATGAACAAACTCATATACTAATCACTAGAACATATAATCAAACAAGCAATAGTGGTAGGCTATGAATTTAAACTTTTCATTTGTTTATGCATGATCCTATTAAGCATGTACTATATGCACTAACCGGATACTAGTAAGGGATGAAATGGTCATGCACATTACAATGATACCTTTGCTATCTTGGAGTAGAGGATAGTCATTAGATTCCAATTAAGCTCCGCAATAGCAATGTGAAGTCCATGGTGAAGACCAATAGATACCAATTGATAGAACAAATCTTCACCCATATGATCAAGTGCACTAGCTCAATGTTGTGGTTGGCTTGCTTCTTCATTTGATCATACCTTGCATATGAATACCACTTATGATTTGCTTCTCTATCTTGGGTGTTGCTTGCTCTCTAGATCAACCCTTTTGATTTCTTCAACTAAGCATCTCCAATGACACTTTAGATCACCACTTCCATGTTAGCCTTCCAAGCCTTGCTTGGTTAACCTACCAAAGGCGGCAAGCCCCTACAAAAGGGAGAAGCGACCTCTCTCCAAAGAATCATCCTTGATACTCACTTGAATTGACCTTGTTTGATTGATCCTTTTAAACTCTTCTTGAAATGTGACTTTGAATCCATCTTTGAGTCCTTTTCTTTCTTCCAAATGATCTTCAATTTGATACTTAAACTTGATCTTTATCTTCATCTTGATGTTGGTCTTGATCTTCAATTTGAGTACCATATGTGTGCCAAATACACTCCTCAATCAAATGAACTTGTACTCATATTTGTCATGCTTCTAGCTTATTTCAAAACCAAACATAGGTCCCTCAACCACTTATAAACATGATTCCAACTTGAGGGCCTTTCAATCAAAGTGACTCTAGATTAATCCAATAATTGTTTCTTTTTCTGGCAGATTCTGTCCTTCTCAAAGAAACATGCATATCTCCCAAAATATAAGTCCAATGATCATGAAATTTGGTGGAGATGTGCTTCTCTAAGTGTTCTAGCAGACATAAAAATTTGAGCTTCATTGGCTTTCTATATTGCTACCAGATTTTGATTCTTTCCATAGTACTACATGCTGAAAACTGCTGCACTATAGTTGACAAGATCCACTCCAAAACAGAAGCATCACTTATCCAATTATCATGAGTTTTGCACAGCAACTAATACTATAAGTGTAGAGCATGTGTACCAAATTTCAAGCCAATCCAAATAGATTTGATCATCCAAACATGGCTATCATCTCAGCTAGCTCAGATTTCAGATTTTGGACAGATTTCTATATTTGAGCTATAGTTCTCCAAATGAATCAAACTTGAAGGTAACTTGTTTGAACATTCTCACAAGACATATATCCATTCAAACCACTTACAAAATGTCATCTTTTGAACATATCCAATCAAACTAACTCAAACTTGATTACTAAGCAATTTATCCATTCAAACTTCTCATAGCAAGCAACATATGCATATATAACCAATTCAATCATCTCATATGCATCTAAATGAATGTGATCAACTAGATATATACCTTGTTAGCTCATGATCCTCCAATAGCAAGCTTCTACTCAAATTGATTGCAAGCCTTCAAATATTTCCAATCAACCACCACAACTTGATCATGACACTTGTATGTTGTAGCACACTTGGACTTCACTCTTTTGTCTTGGCATTGGGTTTGGATAGCACTAAGCTTCATTACTGGATTCAATCACATGATGATCAATATGTAATCAATTGAATCAAGTCTCCAATGCCATGGTACCTACACATATTCATCCACTTTTTGACGGTACCCAAACTTGTTTGGGTCCTCTCAAGTTAGGTGCAACATACTTTGGCATAGCCTTAGTATGAGTAGCGGGATGAGTTGCAATAGTAGCCTTAGAGGTACCATTTACATCCTTTCTAAGCACAAGATTATTATCATTAATCGAAATAGGCTTAGAAATCATACCTAGGGGACATGAATTAGCCATGTGTCCCCTTTCCCGGCATAAGTAGCAAATTCTCTTTGATTGAGCCTTTTCTTCCTTGCTCAAATACTACTTCTCATTGCCTTGCTTCTTCTTGTTTGCTTGAGCCTTCTCCTCAAGCTTGTTTGGACAACCCGAAGCTAGGTGGCCCAATTCATCACAACTATAGCACTTGACTTGGGTGAGGTCTTGTGTTGATCTTGATCTTCTACCTCCCCTTCTTGTCTTCTTCCCCATATCACCATCTTCATGGTTGATCTTTCTTTGCTCTTGGGGCTTCTTCTTGTTGGTGCAAGCATTTGCAAGATGTCCCATCTCATGGCACCGATAGCACATGAAATGAGATAGCTTTTCTTGTTCTTGCTTCTTCATTTCTCTTTCGTATCTTCTCTTGTCCCATCTCTTCCCTTTGACATTGCTCTTGTTGAAGACAATGCCACTCTTGTCACCATAGCTTCTTTGATTCTTCATCATGTGCTCATGGGTGACCTTTGATCTACACCACCTCTCCAACTTGTTGCTCAAGTTCTTCACTTCATTTTTGAGCTCATTGTTCTCCTTCAAAATGTTAGTCTCACAAGACAAGGAAGTAAAACAAGCATCTATATGTGAAGAACATGGCATAGATAATAAATCATTACAAGAGGTGGATACATGCTTCTTCTCTACATCACATGGGTTAGCACAAATATGTGATTGATCATTTGACCCAAATGATGAGATCTCACTAGTTTTCATTTCTACATTAGAAAGCTTCTTAGTGAGAAAAGCATGGTCTTGTACCAAGTTGTCATGAGCAACACTAAGTTCCTCATGAGTCAATTTAAGCTCATCATGTGAACAAGTAGTAACATAAAGTAGATGCTTTTGTTGTACACATGCATTCTTTAGAAATGAGTTTTCTTTTTCCAATTTTGCATTATTAGACATCTCATTTTCTAAAGCGATGGGCATGCTAGCATATTTACTCAAGAGCTCCTCATATGCATTAAGATCAATCACATTAGCTTTGCAAACCTTAGTGTCACCGTGTGACATGAAGCAATGTGATGTAGTGGTTGGAGAGCTCGAAGAAATATCACTCTCATAGCCAGAGCATGAACCATCATCATCAAGTGTGCTTGGAATATCATCATCACTTGCATCACTTGAGCTTGAGGTGGAGCAATCTTCCACAATTACAGAGTTGTGGTCTTGCTCAACCACCTCGTGTGCCTCTTCCTTGGGATCACTAACATCATCATCAATTGGAGCACTCCCATACTTGTCATTGAGATACTTCCACATGTGATGGAAGGACTCCATATCCATGATTTCACTAAAGATATCATCATGCAAAGATCTAAAAATGATGTTAGTAGCTTGGCACTCGAGATCTAGGCATTTCTCTTGTGCTTGAGTTAGATTCTTTTCATCCAACACATGAGAAAAGCCTACATCTACGATCCACCACATTTGAGGGCAAATAAACTTGAAATTGCATATCATCCAAGTTTTCCAACGTGTAAAGTGAGTGTCATAAAAAATGTGTGGACAATCAATGCCTAGCCCATAAGTCGCCATCCTCTTAGGTCGGTGAAGACCAAAAATGAGAGACCTAGCTCCGATACCACTTGAAAGGTAGAGATGGCGAACTAGAGGGGGGTGAATAGTCCTTTTTAAAATTAAATGTAGCGGCTAACCGAAACAAATGAGGAATTAAAACTATCAGTCTAGCCAAGACTACACCCCTCTACCTATACTCTATGACACCTTACAAAAGATCCTAATCAATGCAAATAAGGTGTCGGGCTAGCTAGAGCTCACCTAACCAATTCTAGAAGCAAGGTCACACAAGCCTATGCAACTAGTACTTCAAGCACGGGGGAGCTCCTATGCAATCTAGCAAGTAAAGCACAAAGCCTAAGCTCACTAGCAATGCTCAATAACAAGGCTACACAAGCCAAATTAGAGAGCTCAACTTAGCTACACAAACTAAGCAACTAAACACTAACACAAGAGATAGTTTTGCAATACAAGCTAGTGCAAACACCAGGCAGTCGGTACTACTGGGCTATAGGCCGGTACTACCGGGCTTCTAGGCTGGTACTACCGAGCACCTGCAGGGAGCTACGAAATCGAAGGGGATGAGATGCAATCTCAGATCTAGCAATTACCCCACTTCCCTAGATGATGTAGATGACGAATGTAGCTTCCCCACGTCTTGATTCCTTGCCAAAAGGTAGATTGAGAACATATATGATGAATGATTGACATTTGTGAGGGTTTGAGGCTTTTCCCGGTTAAGTCCATATGTCGCTATGCGCTTAATGTTTATGACTAACCGGTGGCGTTGAGTTGTGGTGTTTCATGTGTTGGTGTGCGTGTGCAACATGTGTCTCTTGGCTGTGTTGATGTGCAGGTGTGGAGCTCAGATACAGTGGTCGATGGCAAGGTGAAGGTCAAGTAGAGACGTGTCGTGCCGTCGGACCGGGAGCGGTGAAGGATGGGTGTGCCGTGCGGCGGACGTGCCATGCCGATGTACCCAGAGCGGTGAAGGGCGGACGTGAGGCTTGGACCGACGGACCAGAGGGCCGGAGGACCAGCTGTGGTAGCTGGCACGTTGAAAGGTCCTAAATGGCTAGAGGGGGGTCAATAGCCTAATAAAATTTCTACAAAAACACTTGGAGAGACTTGTTAGACAATTACAAAGTGAAGCTTTTTGCACAAGCTCTACTAAGTGATGCAAGCCACCTAACTAAACAATTCTAGTATGGTATGATCTCTAAGGCACACCATATCTATGTCACTACTCTATATTCTAGTGAGCTAGCAAGAACTAGATACAATGAACTAGAGAGCTAATCACTAGCAAGATAAACTACCACTACACAAGAAGTAAAGAATGTAATTCAAGTGGTAGAGAGATATACCAACACCGGCAAGAGAAGATCAACCACAATATGAATACCAATGAAGTCCGGGAGATATCCAAATAGACAATGGACACAAAGATTTTCTCCCGAGGTTCACGTGCTTGCCGGCACGCTACTCCCCGTTGTGTCGACCAACCACTTGGTGGTTCGGTGGCTAATAGGTGTTTACAAACCTAGCTCAACACTTGAGCGCCACAAGAACCAACCCACAAATGGAGGTAACTCAATGACACACGCAATCCACTAGAGTTACCTTTTGGCTCTTCGCCGGGGAAGGCACAATACCCCTCACAAATCACCGGGAGATGGCCACGAACAATCACCAACTCGTGCCAATGCTCCTCCGCTGCTCCAAGCCATCTAGGTGGTAGCAACCACCAAGAGTAACGAGAAAACCGCAGCAACAACGATCCCCAAGTGCCACTAGATGCAATCACACAAGCAAATGCACTTGGAATCACTCAATCTCACTTTGATTCGAGCTATCAAGAAAGGAGATGAGTGGGAGGGAGTATGTTTAGCTCAAAGGGATGTCCAATGTGTTAGAATGCCAAGGGAGACCTCCCAAAGCCGGCCAACTCATATTTATATACCACCTCAAAGAAATAGAGTCGTTACCCCTTCGAATGGGCTGTTTACGTAGCGACCGGACGCGTCTGGTCAATGTTGCATTAGCGTCCGGTCGATGTTTCAGTAGTGACCGGATGCATGTTGCACAAGCGTCCGGTCAATGTTGCACTGAGCGTCCGGTCGCGAACAGAGAGGTTCCAGAGACGTTTTTCATCGATCGGACGCGTCCGGTCACTATTGACCGGACTCACTCAGCGTCCGATCACCTCTATTACACGCGTTGCCTCTCGTGAACAGTTGTAGCGACGCGTCCGGTCAGATGTTGCACTAGCGTCCGGTCACTGTTTCAATAGTGATCGGACACATGTTGCAACAGCGTCTGATCAGTGTTGCAGAGTCCGGTCACGCCTGAAAACTTCGTTTTCAACTCTGGCTTCTTCTCCTTTGCAAAAGTGCCAACACCACTAAGTGTACATCACCTTGTGCATGTGTGTTAGCATTTTCCAAACATTTGTCAAAGGATTAGAGGTTAGCACACTAGGTCCTAATGCATATGCATGTATGAATTCACCTAGTGACACTTGATAACCGCAATCACCGAGATAGTTCCCTCTTAATAGTACGGCTATCGATCCTAAACACACTCACACCCTCTATGGTGTCTTGAGTGCCAAAAAACAAAATCCCTATTTATACCTTTGCCTTGATCTCCATAGGGTTTTGCTTTTCTCTTCTTCTCTTTCCAAATGTGGAGCACTTGAACCATCTTTTGGTCATCACCACCAACACCATGGTCATCATCTAGCTCCCACACTTGGTGTGTACCAACCTAGTGTTGGAAATATGCCCTAGAGGTAATCATAGAGATGATGATATTTCTATTGTATCCATGATTTATTATATGTTCATTGAATATCCATTAAAGACAACTTGTATTGATTGACAATTATGTGAATTGTCTGTGAGACTCTTTTACTTGTATGGTTATTCGATAGTTGTCCCTGATCGGAGTTCATGTGAGGACACACATGAATATTAGATCAGCACATGTATTAGTTGATGACTATGTTTCACAAGTCATAGACATGGAGATGTCAAACTAATAATGTGGGCACATATATGACATGGGGCTGGACAGACCCAGCATGAGATGTTCTTATTATCTCTTCACACATCATGTACGTTATGTCCTTAGACCTGAGATTGTGGTATGTACTCCAGATATGAATCAACTTACTTAGGGACTATCAAACGCTACTTCGTAACAGGGTAGTTATAAAGATAGTCTTCGGGTTTGTCAGGAAGTATGCTGTGAGACATAGACGATCAAGATGGGATTTGCCCCTCTCCATGCGAGAGAGATATCACTGGACCACTCAAATGATTGGATCATAAAATGCATGGCCGTGCTTAGGTTAAGTGTTAACCTATGAGTTGGACCAAATATTGTGAGGCAAGGGAATTACGTATATGTGATCGTGGTGGTTCGTCAGATATGATCTTTGCGTATACATAAGAGTTGACACGTCTTGCTAGAGGCCGCTATCAACTATCGGGCGAGTAGGAGTACTCGGGCCGTGTCTATGTGTGCGTGAACCCATAGGGTCACACGCTTAAGGGGCTGGAAGCCTGATTCGAGTTGGACTCGAGTCAGACCGAGATTAGGGTTTGCTAATGGGCCTCCACGTTGGCAGGCTCATTAGGGACGCCTATAAATAGAGGGGTGGGGCGACCAGGGTTTTGACCTGGACGTCATTAGACAGCCGTCGTCCACCCCACGCCCGCGCCTATTGCTCCTCGCAGACCTAGCAGTCTAGAGGCGTGACGCTTCCTCCCTGTACGTGTGGATACCTCGGAGGTGCTGCATCTGGAGCACAAGGACGAACCGCACGTGGAGACGTGAAGGTCAGACATGAATATCTACACGGCATCGCTGCGACGCGCACGTCTACACCGAGACGTCTTCCGCTGCACCTGCGCGTCTAGTGGTAATCCCGTGATCTATAACTAGCAGTAGTTCCTGGTTTATGAGGTAGAAAATTTTGTTTTCCGGCTAGCGTAGCATCCTCGTAACCCATCACCTAGCTCATAAACACTTCATGGCAAAGGTTAGTACTCTAGGTGACATCAATTATCCAAAACCAAACAAGGACTTTCAATCTCCCCCTTTTTGGTAATTGATGACAACCTTTCACAAAGTTATTTATTTGAAAATTTGAGTCACCTCTTTATTAGTATTTGCTCCCCCTACATATGTGCTATAGTGTTTGGTTCAAGTTCGGCACATATGCATAGATATGAAATGTGGGAGAGTAATACTATCAAATGATGCTAAGGTGTAAAGAATGGACCTTTGAGGCGTGATACCAATCGGAGTCACCAATGTATACCATCCTTAGCACCATGGTTAGCTAGACTTACAAAAACACTAGATACCTCATGAGATCAACATTATATGAAAGGCTCTAGTACCGCTTGTAAAAGAAAATTACATCTAGCTACCACCTATGCATGCTAGTTTGCAAATCATCATTCAAAATCTATTTCTAGCATACACCACACAAGCATGAATATCAAGTTAAAAACTTGTGCAATGCAAGCAGGCATATGAACATGCACAAATCAAATGCAACAACCAAGTTCATGAGCTTGCTCCCCCTTTTTGTGTGCTAAAAAATCATTTTCAAAACTTTGATCCCCTTCATTTTATCTTTGTGCCTTTCTCTCCCCCTTTGTCATCTATTTCCATAAAAGGTTTGCATAAAAAGGTTCAAATTGTTCAGGAGAGAGTTACTTCTTTCACATTTGGTTCAATCTAGGTCATTTGCATGAAATATTTAACACGGTTTGCTCTAGAGTAAGCTTCTTCACACATCTTGCAATGGTTATCTTACTCACGTTGGTTAAACATTCCATTGCTCATTTTCTAGATTAAACACTAGGATTGCAAGCCCATAAACATGTTATATATTACCACTAGATCATGTAAAGCATAGAAACAATAGTGGCATCATACAAGCATCAAAATCATTTTACTTTCATGAATGAGCCTAATGATTGTGAGGAATGACTAGATGCACTAAACATGTCCTACCAAAGTATGAATGCATATGCCAATCAACTTTTACCTTGCTTTGTCGAAGGAGAGGCATGTCATATAAGTGGGGGTGCATCAACACATATTTGAGAAGTTAAGTATGTTCAATTCATTCCTTAGCTTGCAAAACCTCTTCTCATCAAGTGGCTTGGTGAATTTGTCGGCAAGTTGATCATCGGTACCAACACTTTCAATTGAAATATCACCCTTTTGTTGATGGTCTCTTATGAAGTGGTGCCTAATGTCAATACGCTTTGTCCTTGAATGTTGCATGGGGTTGTTTGTGAGCTTCACCGCACTCTCATTATCACATAGCAATGGCACTTGTTTGAATTTGATTCCAAAATCATCCAAAGTTGCTTTCATCCAAAGTAATTGAGCACAACAACTACCGGCGGATATGTATTCGGCTTCGGCAGTTGAAAGTGCCACACTATTTTGCTTCTTTGATGACCATGACACAAGTGATCTTCCCAACAATTGACATGTGCCCGATGTGCTCTTCCTATCAACCTTGCAACCCGCATAATCGGAGTCCGAATATCCAATCAACTCAAAGTTTGACCCCTTTGGATACCATAAACCAATATCTTGTGTATGCTTCAAGTACCTCAATATTCTCTTGGTTGCCTTCAAGTGACTCTCTCTTGGTGAAGCTTGAAATCTTGCACACATGCATACACTAAACATGACATCCGGTCTTGATGCGGTCACATAGAGTAGGCTTCCAATCATAGACCGATACAACTTTTGATCCACCATATTGCCACTTGCATCACTATCCAATTATCCATTTGTCCCCATAGGTGTGCTAATGGCTTTTGCATCTTGCAATCCAAACTTCTTGATCATGTCCTTTATATACTTTCCTTGACTAACAAAAGTGCCTTCCTTTAATTGCTTGATTTGTAGACCAAGGAAGTAGCTAAGCTCTCCAATCATGGACATCTCAAACTCATTTGCCATCAATTCACCAAACTCTTCACAAAAATCTTGATTGGTTGAACCGAAAATGATATCATCAACATAGATTTGCAACACAAACAAGTCTTTTCCAATCTTCTTGGTGAAGAGAGTAGTATCAACCTTTCCATCTTGAACCCTTTAGAGAGGAGAAAATCCCTTAATCTCGCATACCATGCTCTTGGTGCTTGTTTCAAACCATAAAGTGCCTTCTTGAGCTTGTAAACATGGTTGGGCTTCTTGTCATCTTCAAAACCGGGTGGTTGCTCAACATATACTAACTCATTGATGTAGCCATTGAGAAATGCACTCTTGACATCCATTTGATATAGCTTGATATTGTGGGAACAAGCATAAGCTAATAGGATTCTTATCGCTTCTAATCTTGCAACCGGTGCATATGTTTCACCAAAGTCAAGACCCTCTACTTGAGTGTAACCTTGTGCTACTAATCTTGCTTTGTTTCTCACCACAATGCCATCTTGATCTTGTTTGTTGCGAAAGACCCATCTAGTGCCAATCACATTGTAGTTCTTAGGCCTCTCTTCTAATTCCCATACTTGATTTCTTGTGAAGTTGTTAAGCTCTTCATACATGGCATTGAACCAATCTACATCTTGTAATGCTTCTTCAATCTTGGTTGGCTCGATGGATGATACAAAAGAGTAATGTTCACAAAAAGAAGCCAATCTTGATCTAGTTTGCACACCACTTCGGAGAGTGGTTCTTCAACTAGGAATGTTGATCTAATGGATGATCTCTTGCAACATTGGTTGGTTGGAGCACTTGGACTAGATTGCTTGTACTTGTTTGATCATTTGGTTGAGATGAACTAGCCACTTGTTGATCTTGCAATTGAGAACCACTAGCTTGCACAATTGGAGAAGTGAGCACTTGATCTTTGTCATCTTCAACATCAATCACCTCCCTAGGCCGAATATCACCAATATCCATATTCTTCATTGCATTGACCAATTGAGTTCCTCTCACATCATCTAGATTTTCTTCTTCATCTTGAGAGCCATTTGTTTCATCAAATTCAACATCATGCACTTCCTCAAGAGTACCACTAGCCAAATTCCAAACTCTATATGCTTTGCTTGTAGTGGAGTAACCAAGCAAGAAGCCTTCATCACATTTCTTCTCAAACTTGCTCAGTCTAGTGCCTTTCTTCAAGATATAGCATTTGCAACCAAAGACTCTAAAGTATGCAATGTTGGGCTTTCTTCCATTCAATAGCTCATAAGGTGTCTTCTCCATCATGGGGTGACAATAGAGGCGGTTGGTACAATAGCAAGCCGTGTTGATAGCTTCGACCCAAAATGAATGACTCACATTGTACTCACTAAGCATAGATCTTGCCATATCAATGAGAGTTCTATTCTTCCTTTCAACAAGACCATTTGATTGTGGAGTGTACTTGGCCGAGAATTGATGTCTAATTCCAAATTCATCACATAACTCATCAACTCTTGTGTTTCTAAATTCACTACCATTGTCAGTTCTCACTTTTTTGATGGTTGTTTCAAACTCATTGTGACATCTCTTGACAAAAGATTTGAATGTAGCATATGTATCACTTTTGTCACTTAGAAAGAACACCCATGTATATCTTGTGAAATCATCCACTATCACAAAGCCATATTTGTTTCCACCAATGCTAGTGTATGTTGTTGGTCCAAATAGATCCATGTGCAATAACTCAAATGCTTTGCTAGTGCTCATCATGCTCTTTTTAGGGTGAGTATTTCCAACTTGCTTTCCGGCTTGACAAGAGCTACAAAGTTTATCCTTTTCAAACACCACATCTTTCAAGCCTCTAACTAGATCATGCTTAATCAATCTATTCAATTGTTTCATTCCAACATGACCAAGTCTTCTATGCCATAGCCAACCCATGCTAGATTTGGTGAACAAACAAGTTTATAATTGAGCTTCACTAGCATTGAAATCAACTAAGTATAGATTCTCATATCTAAAGCCTTTGAAGATCAAGTTTGAGCCATCTACACTTATGATCTCTACATCATCAACCCCAAATATGCATTTGAATCCAAGATCACACAATTGAGCCACGGATAGCAAATTGAAGTTCAAACTCTCTACTAGCAATACATTGGATATGCTCATGTCATTTGATATAGCAATCTTACCAAGCCCCTTGACCTTGCCTTTGCCATTGTCACCAAATGTAATACTATCAATTCCATTGTCATCATTCTTGTTGATTGAATTGAACATTCTTGCATCCCCGGTCATGTGTTGAGTGCACCCACTATCAAGCACCCAATGCCTTCCTTCGGCTTTATAATTGACCTACAAGAAAAGATTAATTCCTTTTAGGTACCCAAACTTGCTTGGGTCCTCCAAGGTTAGTCACTAAGCTTTTGGGCACCCAAATTGCCTTCTTCTTTGGGCCAACAATGGGAGCACCAACAAACTTAGCCTTCACACCATTTACACCCTTGGTAAGCAAATAACAAGAATCAAATTGAATTGAGGATACATTAGCATTTTTATTCTTGTTCTTGCAATATTGCTCTATATGCCCGGATTGCTTGCATTTGTTACAAAATCGACCATTGCTTCTCACAAAACTAGTCTTGTGAGTCACAAAAGCCGCCTTACCATTCTTGTGGGTATAGCCCAATCCCTCTTTGTTAAGAGAGAACCGTTGGCTACCCAAGCACTTAAGCAAGCAGGCATCTCCACCATAGGCATTGCCTAAGGCACGAGTGAGCTCATTGACCTCCTTTTTCAAGGTCTCATTCTCCACCATTAGTGAGGCATCACAAGTGAAACCATCACTCATAGTAGAAGTAGTAGTGGATGAGTACACGAGTTAGAGAGCTACACAGGGTAGTGATGAGCAAAACAATAGAGAGATAGAAAGCAAGATATCAAAATATACAAGTTATCCTATGTTACATGTTGGAACAACGTCCTCAACCTTGACTTGATCAAGGAGGGAGGAGTGAGCCTTTTCAAGCTTGGTGTGAGCCTTGCCAAGCTTCTCATGGGCTACCTCTAGCCTCTCATGAGTAGACTTGAGCTCATCAAGGGATTGCTCAAGAGCACTAAGCTTCTTGCGCAATTCCTTGCACTCTTTCCTCTTCATCTCAAATCAAGTGTGAGCTTGCTCCAACATGTCCATGAGGTCCTCCTTTGAGTGCTCCTCATCCTCATCACTCTCACTATCACTCTCATCATCGGATTGTACCTTTGTTGGCTTAGCCATGAAGCATGATGGAGTGTCAAATAGAGAAGGCTTGTTGTTGATTGCAATGCTTGCAAGTGCCTTCTTCTTGTGCTCTTCTTGTTATCATCATCACTTGAGTCTTCACTATCGGATGATGCATCACTATCCCATGTGACAACATATGAGCCACCCTTCTTCTTATTGAAGCTCATTTTTCTTTCTTTCTTCTTCCTTCTATCTTTCTTTTTCTCATCTTCATCATTGTCACTATTGTAGGGACAATCCGCTACAACGTGATCCTTGCTCTTGCACTTGTAGCATGTTCTCACATAGTTTTTGTTCTTGTTGTAATCTCTTCTCTTCCTTGCACCATAGCCCTTCTTCTTCATGAACTTGCTAAATTTGCGCACAAATAATTGTCCCGAAACGAAGGAGGAAGTGAGCTTCATCAACAACAACAATGGGTACCGTCCCCAACAACAACAACAAGGATGGAATTCGCGCCCCTTCTACCAAAATCAAGGTAACGGTTATAGCAATAATTTCAATAATTCTTATAATAGCCAACCTTCTTTAAGAGATCTTGTCTTAGGCCAACCTAAAATAAATGATAGTATAAATAAAAAGATGATGGCTAATGATAAGACTCTTGAAAATATAAATGAGAAAATGGATAGCTTTAATTCTGCTATGAAAAATCAATTGAGCTTTAATAAAATGCTAGAAACACAATTAGCTCAACTAGCAGCAGCTGTCCCATCCTACGAGCAAGGTAAGATCCCGGGAAAACCCGAGGATCCAATAGAGGGTGTTAAATTAGTTACTACGAGGTACGGTAAGCCTCCGCCCCGGTCAAATTGGGGCTATCTACTCGATCCACCCTTCGTCACCAAGAAGGAAGATCCAAGCCTGCCAACCATCACCTGCCAGATTGGACCAGATCTCTTCCACGACGCCTTCTGCGACCTTGGATCGGGTGTCAACATCATGTCCAAGGTAACGTATGATAACTTACTAGGGGGACCTTTGCTCCCTACATTTGTTCGTTTGCAGCTGGCCGATCAGACGCTACGGTTCCCCGAGGGACTAGCAACGGACATTCTCATCAAAGTCCAAAACAGCTATGTCCCTGTCGATTTCCTTATATTGGACATGGGATCCAATGTAGACGTCGCGATCATCCTGGGAAGGTCATTCCTTAATACGGTTAACGCCGTCATCTACGTGGGATCCGGCCAACTTCACCTCCAGTTCCCGGAATATAAGGTAAAGTGTCCATTCAACGGTTATAAAGCTAACATGCAGGTGAAGGACAAAGAACCTCGAGACAACAAACATCGTCGTCGTCGCCCACGCCGTAGGAACAAGAAAAAGAGCGAGTCGACCAACAAGGTCGAAGTAAAAGAAGAACTCGCCGACAAGGTGCAACCTCGGTCTCCATCTCCGGGACCGACCGAAGCACCCAATGAATGACAAGACGGAGAGGTCCTGCTCTACGGACCTGAAACATGGAGCCCTTGGTGATAAGGTAAATCAGTAGTTATCTCATATTTAACTTTTCATACATTTCAATTCTTGCATTTTCCTTCAATTGCATACTTAGTTTAATTCTATATTTTTTTTCATTTCAACAAAATAAATTTCCATGCTAGTAACACCTTGACAATAACTTGCAACACATTTGAGCCGTGGGACCACCCCAAGGTGGGGTCGGCCGACCCCACCAGTAGGCCCACTGGCACATGATCTATCTTGGCTCAGTACCCTGAGTATGACACAACACTTTGGTGCTCAAGGAGCATCCAAGGTGGGATCGGCCGATCCCACCATGGTACCCTCCTGCACCCTGCTGCATTCCACTCAGTATGCTCATAAACATCATGCATATCAACAAAGCCAACATCTGAAAGAAATGGTCCTTTGCTTTACTCTTTAAGCATGAGATGTTCCCCTTTATCTTGGATGCTCATGGGACCACAACAACCAGCCAAAGGCATGTCTTAGTGCTCTCATGGTCCATGGGAATCACTTTAGACATGTCTCCACTTTGGCCATTCATCTTTTCCCTTTCACCAAACACTAGGCAAGGGAATCTCTAAAATTTGTGTCAACTTTGGACCAAACATAGCTACATCTTTACTAGACACTTGATGACACAAAGTTTAACGCTTGAGGGGGCATGTCATGGGGTCGGGCGACCCCCATATTACACCATTCTGAAAATGTGTTTGCACACTCTAGACATGTTCCCTTGCCAAAGTAAAGCAATGTTCAAAGTTGCAAGGAGGGGGGTCGGCCGACCCATGCTATGGGTGGTCACCACTTGCCCTTCTCCCCCTATATATACCCTTGCATTGTGAGCTCAACTCCACACCAAAACCACTAGAACCATCTCGAGCTCACAAGTTCTTGCTTTCCTTCCTTAGTTGCAAGTTCATTCTCAAGCTTAGCTTAGTAGTAGCCATCCAAAAACCAAAAAAAATACCAAAAATATTTGCTTAGTATTCCCCTTAGCACATATGTCTCATATATGTCTATCTTCCCCATAGAAATGATGACTAGTTGCCTTGCTAATGTTTCTCTAGTGCCTAGTTTACAACTTAGTATTTCTCTAAGTATGGATTACTTAGCTCATTTAAACCATCATGATCCTGAAAACTTTGTGGGTTGCAAGTGCTAGAACTAAGTCTAAGTTGTTGTGAGACATGATATAGTGAGACAAGAGCTACTATAATATTGTTCTAAGCATGATAGATTACCAGAGAATTTATTCTTAGAATGATCAAAATCTTAATTGTTCCTCAATGGTGATAAATTCCTACCACAGCCATATATGCTTTACATGTTTACAAACCTTCTACATAGGCTATTTGCTTTGTATTGAGTGTTGTCAAGTCTTGTTGACCCTGTTAAGAGACTTTTCATGCTCCTAAGATCAAGATCACGTACACACCTCATATACATGTTGCTTCTACACTGGAAGTACGCAAAAACATGCCTTTCATTTCCACCAAATAGGTTGCTTCATACTCCAAGTGTTAGGAAATCTCTCTCAATTATTTAGTAGATGAGACTCAAAGGCTAGGCAAAATAAAGATGAAAAAAGAGATGGACAAGTGAAAGTCCATGAAAAAAACAAAAAAACAAAAAAAGAAGAAAAAAATGCTAGCCATGTCTCATTAGAAAAGAGAAAAAGAAAAAAAAATATAGAGAGATAGATCTTATCAAATAAAGAAGCAATCTAGTCCACCATACACCACACACTTACACATCTTGATCTGGGTGTATGACACTTCTCTTCAAGGATCTGAGCTTTGACTTCACAACAAAATGCAAGTAAGTATGCCATCTCTTTCATCTCTACCTTGAGCTACACATAAGCCTGTTTAGAAGTAGGATGAAATAAAGAAGGCAACAGTTATCATATGCTTTGGTGAGGAATCATACACCATTTGAGCGACATGAGAGAACCATATGAGGAACATTAAGTCTTTCTTTTGAAAAATATTGCAAAACCTCCGGTATGAAACTTGCTAAAAACAAGAAAGTTAGTGCTCAAGTTAAACTGTTCTATCTTTCAGCCACCTAAGACAAAGGAAAAGCCATAAGCCCCATAGAGTACTAAGGTAATATGGGTGATTTACATAGCTAATTTTTTCATTCAAAGAGAAGAACTTTGTTGTGCACATGGAACTCTTGAAATGTGATGTATAGTAACAATACTGATCCACCGAGGCCAAGTTTGATTGTTTGCTCGGGACGAGCAAAGGTTAAGCTTGGGGGATCTTGTTGACGGAAGTTATAGCATGTTTTACCTTATCAAAATACCATCAACAGGCCTCGGTTTCAAGAAAGAATAGCATATCATGAGCATATTTATCACTAATAAGTTCCACTTGTACTCTTAGCTTGTGAACTTCTAGGAGATGGCGAAATGAACAAAATGAGGCCAGGTGGGCCCACCAAGGGGGTCGGCCGACCCCATCTTGGGCCACCTCGGCCATGGTGACATGGCACGATCCAAGAGAAGCATGTTCAAGTCAATATCAACCATTGGATCAAACATGTGCTTTTGCTCGATGGTGCAAGATGAGAAGCACATGGATTCATGGGTCCACACCGAAAACCAAATGCAACCAACTTCACAAGACTTGCTCCATGACATGTGGGGTCACCAAGGGAGAGAAGAAGGTGGGCCAGCCCTGTCATAGGGGGGTCGGCCGACCCCCCCTTGGTGGGACCCAGCAGCACTATTCGTCAAGGTGACATCAGCACCTTCGAAGATGTACCCGGGCCCACATGTCAGGGACAGGGGTCGACCGACCCATGGTGACCCTCATCCAAGTCGGTGGCAAAGTGCATGTTTCACACGTGAAGAATATCCAAGCCATTCATCCAAGTCGGTTGTTATGGCGGTGGATCCAAGGTGAAGAGAGGAGGATCACGCGGATCGCTGACGTGGCACCGGAGTAGCCCCTACTCCACCTCCACTATAAATAGAGGCCTCCATCCTCTCATTTCAAACAACCCCCGAGATAGTTTACATATCTCACAACACATATCTCCACTCTCATGTGAGATCAAGCAAGAGTAGTAGTAGTTAGTCTAGAGTGGGAGTTAGAGTCGAGTCGGGCGAAGCTCGGGTCTCCGGAGTCGTCTTCTGGGAGTTTGGTATAGCCCTTATATCTTTCTTCTTTTGTAAGACTTTATTTATTTAATATATTATTCTTTATTTACTTTACTTTGCATTTACTTAAGTATTTACTTTCCAAGTATTTATTTAAGCATTTACTTAGTGCAAGTCTATATTTATATAGCCTTGTTGTCTGCTTATCTTAGTTCTATAGTTGTCTTAGTTAGATTGATTTTCTTTAAATAGCTTCTTGTGTGTGCGTCATCGTCCTATCTTAGGATAGGGGCTTTAGCTATTTTGATCGATAGCTAAAGGTGTAGATAAGTGTGAGCGTGGTGCTCATACTTCATCTTATCTTTGACTACCGCTGGCTTGCACGGACAGTAGGGGCACATGGGCAAAAGGTGACAGATTTTGCCTGGCTACCTAGATCCCCTCACGTGAACTCAGGCTAGTTTTTAAAAGGTAAGGCGTCCATAAGCCAAATATCCGCTTGAGTACTGGGTTAGGTGAACAACCTTCTATCGCTTTACTCTCTCGTTTATCCCTCTCACACAAGTAGCAAGGCGTCAATCTAGTCAAGTCATCTATTTAATTAGGATTAGTTCATAGGAGTAAAGTAGAAACATAGGAGTACTTTATACTCACTCGTTGTCCTCCCACCTAGCTAACTCTACTAAAGTTATCTTTCATATCATATACTCTTTGCTTAACTTATTTATCTTATCTATCTATCCTCCCTTATATCCACTTATCCCCTTTTGCTTCTCTAATTGATAATAGATTATAGTAAGACTAAAGGATCTATCTTTCCTCTCTCTACATCTTTCCTAGCTTGCTTTCCTTTGGATAAAATAAATAACGATACCTTGGAATACTCCCGGGTGAAGTGCTACATCGGTATATTCTGTGCGCTTGCGGAATTATCCAATAGTCAATAGTTTTACCACCAAGACACTTCTAGCGTCGTTGCTGGGGTTAGGCTTCATAGTCTAGTTCTAGTGGTTGCGTTAAGAAGTGTCAACAAGCATTTCTGGCGCCGTTACCGGGGATATATTAAAACTCTATTCTTAGTAGCGACGCTAAGAAATACCAACAATGAGCTATGCTTTTCTCTTGCTAGCTTCAAATCTGAAAATGAAATGTTGATATCTAATGCTTCCAAACCATGTTTAGTTTGCATTGACTTGCGCAAGGATCTTGATTGTGCTAAAACTGAAATAGCCTTGCTAAAGTCAAATGCTTTGTTACCATGTGTTTCTTGTGAGTCTTTACATGCTGAAATTAACAAACTAAAATTGACTCACACCACATGTGTAGATGAACTTGAGAATGCTAGGGCTGAAATTGATGAGATAAATTCTAAGCCTTGTAGCTCATGCTCTTTGAATAAAAATGCTTGCCTTACTTCTTGTGCTATTCATGATTCTTTGCTTGATGTGAATGGTGATGTTTCTTCACCGATTTCATTTGCACATCATGCATTGATTTGGAAAAGAAGTTTTGGCTATGAAAGTTTTGCGCGATGATATGAGCGCCAAGTTGGTTGAGCACAATGATATGAGTGCCAACCTTGAGAAAGAAATTGAACTCTTGCGTACCACATATGTCTAGTGCATTAGAGAGGAGATGGAAATTTTGAAAAATGCTCCTTGTCGTACTTGTGATCGCCTCAAGTTTGAGAATGAGGTTTTAGCCAAAAGATGCAAGTCTTTGTGCTAAGTCATTTGATTCACACATTTCTTGCAACTCCGATGTTGGTGTTTCCAAGTCTGCATCTTTGCAACCGGAGTTGAGTTCTTATGTTGCGCGTGAATCCTTTGACTGTAGCATTAGTGTCAAGGTTTTGGATAGCTCTTTCATATCTACTCCTAACCTTGCTGTTTCTTTGAGTGATGTCCAAGAGACGTCTCTTGGCAAGGGTGCTTCTCACATTTTTGCAACTCATGTTCCTAATCCGATATTCCATTGCACCTTTTGCAAGAAGGATGGACATTCGCTCGATTTTTGTTTCCGCCGTGTCAAACACGAGCGACGTATTCGAGCGAAGGCTTTTAGGAAGCCACGTAGCCTTTCCCATGGCACGTGTGCTCCTAGTATTGGCACCAAGTTGAACGTTAATGCTTATTGTTCTAAGTCCCAAGGGACTTCTCACTTGTCGGAGAATGGTGTGCCTTCCAATAGGCCTTTGTACCATTGCTCTTTTTGTGAGAAAGATGGGCATCAAGAAAGCTTTTGCTATCGGCGTGCCAAACGCTTGCGCCAAGCTCGTTCTTCTAGGAAGATGGTGGTTCATAGCCCTTCTCATGGCATGAACACTTATGCTCCTAGTAAGAAGCCCCTCTTTATTGATGGGTTTTATCACTCCTTTTCTAGTGGGTTAGATCATGATCGTGGACATGCCTCTAGTGCTTCTTCTCTCGGTCCACGTCATGCTTCCAATGGTGCTTCTATTGGTTCTTCTACAAAAACCTTGGAAGATGTTTGCCTCTTTTCTCGTGGTACGACTCGTTCTTCTCCTCGAGTTGTTCTTTTAAGGAATGCTTCCAACAGTGTTTCAAAATTGCATTTGAACCAACATTTGCATCATGCTAACCCACAAGATAAGTTGAGTTTTGTAACCAAGTCTTGGGTTCCCAAGTACATGCTTGCTTACCCTTCGGGATCCAAGACTCGGGTTATTTTGTCCTCTTGTGTGTAGATATGAGGACGCGGGGTGGAGAACATGCGCCTGATGGAGCTTGATCTTTTAGATGTGATCAAGAGTTGATGGTTCTCTACGTCCCGCTTAGATTTGCCTCCAAAGAGGCTTTTGCAGTTTGGCGAGCCTTCTTTTACACTCATACGTTGTACATTCATGATCTATTTCTTGCGGTATGAGATGGTCCTTCATGTGCTCACTTGTATAGTTTTTGCATGTACATTTTCTTTTGTATCATGTTTTGTTTTAGTCTAGCATGTGTTATCTTGTATATCATGTCATGCTAGTCTTGTGTACAGTTTTGGTGGCTATTCCACTTTTAATGCTAGTTTGTGATCCTCATGCCATGCTTTACCATACTTCTCCATGAGCTTTACTTGTAGAGGTATGATGTTCATTTGGTATCATTTTCAGGTGCTAGTATTGGGTTAGCTACATGTACCCTGTTGATATGTTTAGTTCGAGCACTAGCCTTTCCACACTTTTATCATGTTACATGCTTCTGGATCTATTGCTATCATTATCTTGCATCATTATCTTGCATTGTAGCTTGTGTCGAGGTTTAGGCTGTGTTTGGGTTGATCATGTCTCTAGGTTGCATGTTGCTATTTAGTGCTTTATCCTGTTGCATGGTAGTCTTGACTAGTGTTTACACCAAAATTTGGATTAAGAGGAAAATGGACTTGCGGATACATGGGTGTATGCCGAGTCTCTGTGTGATGAGTGATTGTCAACGGAGATGATGCGCATGTTCTTTGGCTTGTGTTGTGCAAGTGTCGAGCACGGAGACAGTGATCGATGGCGGGTGAAGGTCAAGTTGCGACGTGCCGTGCCGACGGACCGGGCGCGATGAAGGATGGGCGTGCCGTGTGGCGGACGTGCCATGCCGATGTATCGGACGGTGAAGGGCGGACGTGGACTTGGACTGATGGACTGGAGGCCGGAGGATCAGCTGTGGTGGCTGGCAGCCTGCGACAGCGACAAGCGGAGAAGTGCGATCATGTCGGTGGAAGGGTGCACAGGCGGTGCATCCCCTCTACGACGCCGGTTTGTTGGTAGAGCCAGGAAAAACCAACGGTGGACGGTTTCCAGGTTTGGGCCTCAAAACCTGGGTGCTGGGTTTCCAGGTTGAGCCACAAAACCTGGGCGCGACGGTTTCCAGGTTGAGCCTCAAAACCTGGGCGTGGGCCGGTTTCCGAGTTTGGGCCTCAAAACTCGGGCGCTGCGGTTTCCGAGTTTGGGCCACAAAACTCGGGCTGGAGGCTGGTTTCCCGGTTTGGGCCTCAAAACCGGGGCTGATGGAAAAGGCTGGTTTCCCGGTTTGGGCCGCAAAACCGGGGGTGCAGAGTGGTGGCGGCACGTGGCGGCGATCTGAAGGTTGCGTGGAGGCGACGCGGAAGACCGTGCGGGCGTGGCCGTCGGATCTACCTACCACCAGCGGGTGGACTAGAATAGCCTTAGGGTTAGGCTGGTCCGCTCTGTAATTAGAGTAGAGAGGGGTAGAGTAGGAAATAGACTTAGTCTAGGTTAGTATAAGTAGTCCAGGGGAGACACCCTCCTCCCTATCTCATTTTTAGCTATCTCAATCTAAATCGCAGTTAGAGCTTTCATTTCCGAGGGTTTCCACTCTCCACACCCCTGCTTTAGCTAGTTGAGATCCGCAGAGAGACTCCACTCTGTGTACTGTTGATTCGAGGAAGTGAGGCCGTATCCTCACCTTGGAGCACTGATCGATGGCTTGATTTGTGTCCTTGATTCGAGTTCGTGGCTGTGATTTCCGTTTTGCTTGTGTTCTTCGCGGAATCCTTTTTGCTCCACGATTTTCCCGTCGCTTGATCTCTTTGCTCGGTTCATCTTTTGCAATTCTGTTTGAACCAAGTTGTTCTAGATCGTGAGGCACTTCTTTCCACCGAAGGAATCATCCTCTAACCTCACGGTCTAGGAGATCGATCGATTTTTCGTTTCGGGTCACTTTTCTTCCCTTCCCCCGAAATTCTTCGATTCACCGATTTGGAGTTAGGTTCGAGCCATGATCTCTTAGAGATAGCTCACTAACCTCCTTGTGACTTCACTCACCAAGTTTGATCCCTAGAGGATTTGTTTTGGGTGAGTTCTAGTCGAATCGGTGGACGAACAGTGAATTCGCGGGGTGACCGGACGCTTCATTCAACGACCGGACGCTGCTACAGTGCGTCCGGTGGTTGAACTCTGTCTGAGTTCTTTTGGTTGACCGGACGCTCTGTTCAAATCGACCGACGCTCCCTTCAGTGAGTCCGGTCAGAAACAGAGAGGTTCCAGAATCGTTTTTCTGTGACCGGACGCGTCCGGTGCCTGGTGACCGGACGCTCTGGTGAGTCCGATCGTTTTGGTGTTGTGATTTGCATCGACCGGACGCACTGTTGAACTTTTGACCGGACGCATCGCTTCCACTGTTCATCGTGTTTGTTCGCTCCTGACCGGACGCACTGCTCTCGACCGGACGCTCCGTACCCGTGAGTCCGGTCGCGAACAGTAAGGTTCCAGAGCCGATTTTTGCTGACCGGACGCGTCCGGTCCCTGCTGACCGGACGCTGGCCAGAGTCCGGTCGATCCAGTTTCGCGCGTTTTCGTTCGCGGCTCGTTCGTTCTTGATCGGATCCGAGTTCCGTCTTTTGGGATGGCTTTCTAGGGTTGTCTAGTGTCCCGCTGTGCTTCTAGGAAGCATCCACCCTACATCTAGGGTCGTGGACATTAGCAAGCTCTAGGTTTTGCTTTTGGGGTTGATTTTGGAGACAGTGGCATCTAGTTTCCGAAAGGAAATTTTGAAGCTCCCATTCACCCCCCCCTCTGGTCGCTTTCGGGTAGCTTCACGGTCCTTCAATTGGTATCGGAGCGGTTAAGGATCTTCCACCTTAGCCGGTTCCAGATCCACCGAAGGCGACATGGATCGCGGCGTGGGCAAACCGCCGTTTTTCGATGGGACGAACTATGCGTATTGGAAGATACGTATGTCGGCCTATTTGCAGAGCTTGGGCGCTTCGATCTGGGATATTTGCAACTCCCCTGATTACGTGGTCTTGGCTGCTCGTGTGACTCAACAGCAGGTCGATGAGCACGATGCCAATAGCCGAGCCCGTAATGCTCTTTTCTCTTGTTTGAGCATGGGTGAGTTTGATCGCGTTTCTCACCTCGCTACGGCTCGGGAGATCTGGGACCTCTCATGCGTTTTCATGAGGGCACCTCTCAAGTCAAAACCCGACTCTACGAGTCGTTCAAGCGAGAGTATGAGAACTTTAGACATCAACCTGGCGAGAGCATAGAAAGTTTATTCGCTCGCTTTCAGGTGATTGTCAACAGGATGAGGGCTAACAGAGAGCAGTTGCCATTTGACGATCATGAGCGTGCTTTGAAGCTTTTGCACACTCTTGACCGTTCGGTGTGGGACTCCAAGGTTCAGGCAATCATCGAATCGCCGAACTATGAGACCCTCACCTGCGACGAGCTTTTCAGTAAGCTCAAGTCCAGTGAGATTGATGCTATGGCGAGGGCTTCTTTTGAAAATCCTTCTCGCCCGTCCATGGCTTTGGTTTCCGGCTCTTCCTCTAACCCCTCAGCTGGCTTTGCGCTTTCTTCTCTCTTTTCTGTGACAGAGGACCAGCTGGAGTCTTTGGGAGACGATGAGTTGGCTTTGCTTGCCAACCGTTTCTCGCGGTTCCACAACAACCGCATGAACCGTCGTCGAGGAGGAGGACGCACGGGATGCTACGAGTGCGGCGACCCCGACCACTTCATCGCCGACTGCCCCAAGAAGAAGACAAGCACTCGGGCAAGGGCGAACATGGGCGCAAGCGCGACTCCAAGTACAAGGAGAAGCACGTCCCCCCAAGGCACAAGAAACGGGGCGGCTTCGACAAAGAGTACATCAAGAAGAAGTACTTGGAGAAGCAGCAAGCTGAGCAGCGCGCGTTCTTCGCCACGCTCAGCGACGTCGACGGCTCGGATGACGACTCCGCTAGCTCGAGCGATGACGAGTCCGAGAAGAAGAAGAAGGAGGACAGGACAGCTGAACGGCCTCTGCTTCTTCGCCGACGACGACGGCTTCTGCACCATGGCGCTCGGAGATGAGGTCGACGGCGAGCCGGAGCGTACCCCTCGGAACGACGACGACGACGACACCTCCCAGGTATCTCTCACCTACGACGAGCTTTCCTCCGAGGTTGAGAAGTTGACTGCTGCCCTCCTTAGCCAAGATAAGTTGCTTAGGCGTGCCGCTAGAGAGCGCAAGGAGTTTAGGCAGAAATGGGAGGACACGGTGAAGGAGCTTGAGTTCGCTCGGTCCCACCGTGGTAGTGTCGGAGGAGGCGGAGTGCGAGTCGTGCACCGCGCACATGACTGACCTTCTCACTCTGAGAGGTAAGTATGTTGCGTTGGTTGGAGAGGTGGATGAGCTCCGTGCTAGGCCGCAGCTGTTGGGTGCGTGCAAGACTTGTCCTGTCTTGCAATCTGAGTTGGCAGAGAAGAATGCCAAGCTTGAGTCTTTAGAGAAGGCCAGCTCAGATAGCACTTGTGTCTCGAGGTGTGCTTTGTGTGAGGGCTGGAGATGGAGATTGCAAATGTAAGCATGGCAAGATGCAAACCGAGGAAGAAACACATACCTTCGGACCATCTTGTCATGGGTCTCCTGTAGTGAGCCGCAGCTCGGGATGATGATCTCCCAATTCAAGCGAGCTGCCGGTGCCCCTGGTGTAGGTCTTGCCCGAGTGTTGATCTCTCAGCTTTTGGTAAGATTGGAGAGTCTAGTGGTCTGAACCCATGTGAGAAGCCCAATTCCACCACTACTCCCAAACTTGCCAAGCTTCCACTCAAAGCCAGCCAAGCCTATCACCAAAGATGGTATGGTTGAGGAACCCCCGAGAGCTCCTCCCAAGAACCCAGTTTGGGCACCCAAGCCAAACCACCTCAGAAACAAGCTTGATGCTATGCCACCCATCCGAGAGGAGTTGCCACAGAAGGGCAAAGGCAAAGTGAGCCACACCCACAGTCCTGGTCACCAACAACCCCCTTTGCGTGCGTTGAGGTACCAGTGTGATTTCTGTGGGAGGGATGGTCACTTGAGTGAGTTTCTGCTTTAGGCGCAAGAGAGAGGCGCGCCGTGCTAGGGAGATGCAGAACCCGGACATGTTTCACCCAGCTCGTGGTGGACATGCTCCGAAGCCTCAGGGGAGAGCTGCTAGGTCTGGAGGGAAGCGTACCCAGTCCTAGGCAGCAGAGAGAGCCCAGGAGGAGACTAGGCCTAGAGGTCCAGACCTCAGTTTGTTAGGCCTAGGCAGGAGAGAGCTCCGAGGAGAGACGCTAGAGCAGTTGAGCCCCAGGCTCCTAGGCGTAGACCTCGTAGAGAGCGTGCCCGACGGGTCCTGCTTTTGCAGGTAACGGACCCCGTGTCGGAGGCTTTGTTGAGCGCTTTCCCCCACCGCAGTTTTGGGTATCGCGGTGAGCGCTTCTTCCCCAGCGACCACGTTTTCCTCAGCGTGGTGATCGCTTCCCTCGTAGACGTACTAGGAATGGTTTTTCTGCTAACCGTTCTTTTGAGCAGCCGGCCCAACACTGGTATTACCCTTTTTCACTAACCCAGTGTTGGACCGTATGCTCACCCTATGTCTTCTATTGATGTAGGTAAGACGGTTGGAGGACGTTTGGTTGGTGGATTCCGTTGTTCGAGGCACATGACCGGAAACACCAAGTGGTTCTCCAGCCTTAGCCCGGTCGCCGGAAAGGAGTACATAACCTTCGGCGACAATAGTAAAGGTAAGGTGTTGTCTCGTGGAACTGTGCGGGTTAATGAGCACTTTGTGTTGCGCGATGTTGCTCTTGTGTTTCTAACCTGCATTTTAACTTGCTTTCTGTTCGCAACTTTTGATGAGGGCTATGAGATTCGGTTCAAACCGAACCTTAGTCGCATCTTAGATCCTCAGGGCGATCTTGTATGTCTGATTTCGCCCTTTGGGAAAGTCTTTCGTGCGAATTTCTCGGAGTCGTTTGGTTCTTCTCGCTGTATTTTGGCTAGTCCTTCTTCTTCCGATCTTTGGAAGTGGCATAGGAGGCTCGGTCATTTAAGCTTCGACTTGCTTGCAAGACTTAGCTCACTTGGCCCTAATCCGAGGATTGCCCAAGGGCTTTCGATGGAGAAGGATCTAGTTTGCCATTCTTGCAGACATGGGAAGATGGTTGCTGCTTCCCACCATCCAGTGACTAAGGTCATGACCTCGCACCCCGGAGAGCTTTTGCATATGGACCTTGTTGGTCCGGCTCGGTGAGCTCGGTTGGTGGCAAGTGGTATGTTTTGGTTTTTGACGACTTTTCGAGATATTCATGGGTCTTCTTTTTAGCTGAGAAGACCGAGACTTTCTCCTTCGCTCGCAATCTGATTTTGCGTCTTCAGAACGAGTTCCCTTTGAACTCGATGCGAGCGATTAGAAGTGATAATGGTTCCGAGTTTAAAAATTCGGATTTTGAGATGTTTTGTAATCGCCTTGGTTTGGAGCATCAGTTTTCTTCCCCCTATACACCACCCCAAATGGTGTTGTAGAGAGGAAGAATCGGACCCTTGTTGAGATGGCCAGGACGATGCTTGATGAGCATAGGACTCCTAGGCGCTTTTGGCCGAAGCCATGAACACTGCATGCTACATTTCGAATCGCATTTTTCTGAGAGTGTTTTTGAAGAAGACCTCTTATGAGTTGCGTTTTGGTCGCCAGCCCAAGGTGAGTTATTTTAGAGTCTTTGGTTGCCACTGTTTTTATTGAAAAAAGGCAACCTGGACAAGTTTGAGTCTCGTTCTTCTGACGGTGTGTTTTTGGGTTATGGCACTCACACTCGAGCTTATCGTGTACTTAACCTTGACACTAACCGAGTCATGGAGACATCAGATGTCACCTTCGACGAGACTCTTGTTTCTCCTTCTTCTCGTTTTGAGCGTGCAGGTGATCATGAGGTTGGAGAGCCTCTTTTGATGACGAGGACGAGGGTGCTGAAGGTATAGATGATCCAGCACCCCCTCCACCTGCCGTGCCGCAAAGAGCGGCCTCGACGACGACTCACGGCCCCAACACTTCTTCTTCCTGGGGGCCGTGGGATCCTCCACCTCGCGCGTACCTTTTGTACCCGGGGTGGAACCAGCTGCTGTTGAGGGGGAGGTCACTTCTTCCCGGGAGGCGCCACGACATATCCAGCGCCAGCACCCCCCTGAACAGATGATCGGCGACATCGACGAGCGAGTTACTCGCTCCAGGTCACAGCACATCTCGCACTTTGCTCATTCTGCTTTTGTTGCGTCTTTTGAGCCCCGAGATGTTGGACACGCATTGACGGATCCGGATTGGGTCAATGCCATGCATGAGGAGCTAGAGAACTTTGAGCGAAATCGGGTTTGGGTTCTAGTGCCACCACCTCCTGACTGTAACCTATTGGGACAAAATGGGTATTTAAAAACAAGCAAGGAGAGGAGGGCCACATTGTGAGAAACAAGGCCCGGCTTGTAGCGAAGGGTTATAGTCAGAAGGAGGGGATAGATTATGAGGAGACCTTCGCTCCTGTAGCTCGTTTGGAGGCTATTAGGATACTCTTGGCTTATGCTGCATCCATGGGTTTCAAACTTTTTCAAATGGATGTCAAGAGTGCCTTCTTAAACGGCTACATTGAGGAGGAGGTCTATGTCCAGCAACCCCCCGGTTTTGAAAATCCCAAGTTTCCAAACCATGTCTTTAAACTCCACAAAGCTTTGTATGGTTTGAAACAAGCCCCTAGAGCCTGGTATGAGAGATTAAAACCTTTTTGCTAGCTAAGGGTTTTAAAATGGGATGTGTAGATAAGACGCTCTTTCTCCTCCGGCAAGGCAAAGATACTCTCTTGGTCCAAATTTACGTGGATGATATCATTTTCGGTGGTTCTTCTCACGCTTTGGTTGCCAAGTTTGCAGATACTATGAGCAGGGAGTTCGAGATGAGCATGATGGGCGAGCTGACTTCTTTCTCGGGTTGCAAATTAAGCAATCCCGAGAGGGGACGTTTGTGCACCAGGGCAAGTACACGAGGGACTTGCTGAAGCGGTTTGACATGGGTGAGGCCAAGCCTCTTCCGACGCCCATGTCGACGACGACTGCCCTGGATGCCGACACGGATGGAGAAGCAGTGGACCAGAAGGAGTACCGCAGCATGATTGGATCGCTGCTCTACCTGACGGCGACACGGCCGGACATTCAGTTCGCCGTGTGCTTGTGCGCGCGCTTTCAGGCTTCGCCACGCACTTCTCACCGTCAGGCGGTGAAGCGCATATTCAGGTACCTTCGTTTCACGCCTGAGTTCGGGATTTGGTATTCTGCTTCCTCCACTCTCTCGCTTTGCGGTTATCCGATGCCGATTTTGCTGGTTGTCGCATTGAGCGCAAGTCCACTTCTGGGACTTGCCAGTTTATTGGGTCTTCTCTTGTGTCGTGGTCTTCTCGCAAGCAGTCTAGTGTCGCTCAGTCTACCACGGAGGCTGAATATGTTACTGCGGCTAGCTGCTGTTCCCAGTTACTCTGGATGATGGCCACTTTGCGTGATTTTGGTTTGAGCTTTACTCGAGTTCCTTTGCTTTGTGACAGCACGAGTGCCATTAGCGTTGCTAAGAACCCCGTGCTTCACTCGAAAACCAAACACATTGATGTGCGCTTTCATTTCTTGCGAGACCACCAGGAGAAGGGTGATATCGACCTTCGCCATGTCGATACTCATCACCAATTGGCTGATATTTTTACCAAGCCTTTAGACGAATCAACCTTTAATCGGTTGAGGGGTGAGCTTGGTGTGTGTTTCCCCTTTTAGATGGGGGAAGCATTTGAGATGTACAGACTGACTCTTTTATTTTGAGGCTCTTTTCTTGAGTTTCTTGAGTCTTTCCATTTGGTATCTTCTTTCTTTCAGTTTTGTGTCGGGCATACGCATTTACATTCTGAGCTTCATGTCTATAATCACTAGAATGTAATTATGCTCGTGTTAGTATTGCTCTGATACTTATGATGATGCTTGTAGCTTATGCTCCTTCTGATCACTGTTACATGTTATGAGCGAGCTATTTTTGGAATGGTGAATTATGCCTAATGTATATAAATCTGAAAATGTTCACCATTGAGATATGCAACTAGCATGTGTAGGGTGTGTTGAGTCCATTCCTGCTTTTCATATATGCTAGGTTGCTATGTCTCTAGTTCTGAGTCATTCACTTGCTTGGTTGTTCATAACTTGCTTAAAATCTGAACCAAGTATTGTTGAATTGAAAAAGATCGAGATGGGATTGCTTGTCACACCTCATGGTATTGAGACTGTTTCTCATTGCACTTTGAGTTAAACTTGAGCCATGTAGTGTATGACCGAAACCGTTGCTTTAAGCTTCTGATTGCTTCGGCATAGGCTTCGCACGATTGAAAAGTTAGGCAATGACAAGCTTTCAACCTCTCGCAATCACATGCCAAAAATGAACTTGTGAATTCTTTTACCGCTGCAACTCCGATATGAATTTGAAATCACAAGTATATGCTTCATTCCTATGCATGATGATTGAACTTTGCTAGGGGTAGTTCACCTTGTATATATGCTTAGCACTTGTTTGGATTCCTTCTATACATGTCAAGTGCTATTTTGATGGTGACTATCCTTTTGGCTTAAAACTGCTCACATGCTCATATGCTTCATATTTCGTATAAGTGATCAGTCTGAGCCTTTGCTATTTGAGTGCTTAATTGAGATGTTGGAGCTATGCTGATTAGAGCATCTCTGCACTCTTTACTATATACTTGAAGCTCCTAACTTGCATTTTGACTTCATATGCATTTTGGAAGGAGATCTTGTGTTCAGGGGGAGTTTTCGTGAAGAGAGTTGCTCCTCCGATACCTTTTTGGCCTTGATAAGTGCATTTTCAACTAGGGGGAGAAATTTATGCAAATCATTTGTTCTAGTTGCTTGCATTTGTCGAGGGGAGTTTGCTAGTTGTGTTGAGCCGTTGCCCGTTGCCTCTGTCTTGAGGGACTAGCAAACGTTCCGAGCTTTTCATGAGCTTTCATAAGCTTTTTCTTTTGGCTTTCAATTGGTATCGTCTGGTGTGCTTTCCCATTTGGTTTGGGTTGATTTCCAATTGGTTCGGAGTGATTTTCTTGCTAGTTGTGTTGAGCCTCTGTGCCTCTATCTTGAGGGACTAGCATTTTGCTTCTGTTGTCCTCCGATCTTCAATTGGTATCTGCTAGCGGTGTTGAGCCTGTTCTACCTCTTCTTGAGGGCTAGCTTTGCTTTGCTTGGTTGCGTCGAGCCGTTGCCCATGTCTTTGGGGACCAAGTTTTCGCTTCATCCACTTGACCTTCTTTGGCTTTTGTTAGGCTTTTGGGTCATTTGGTTGGGTTTCTCTTCCTACTCCTTCCTACCTCTTTCTTCTTATTCATGATTTGTTGTGGAGTTGACAATGCACTCATCAAGGGGGAGATTGCGGATACATGGGTGTATGCCGAGTCTCTGTGTGATGAGTGATTGTCAACGGAGATGATGCGCATGTTCTTTGGCTTGTGTTGTGCAGGTGTCGAGCACGGAGACAGTGATCGATGGCGGGTGAAGGTCAAGTTGCGACGTGCCGTGCCGACGGACCGGGCGCGATGAAGGATGGGCGTGCCGTGTGGCGGACGTGCCATGCCGATGTATCGGACGGTGAAGGGCGGACGTGGACTTGGACTGATGGACTGGAGGCCGGAGGATCAGCTGTGGTGGCTGGCAGCCTGCGACAGCGACAAGCGGAGAAGTGCGATCATGTCGGTGGAAGGGGTGCACAGGCGGTGCATCCCCTCTACGACGCCGGTTTGTTGGTAGAGCCAGGGAAAAACCAACGGTGGACGGTTTCCAGGTTTGGGCCTCAAAACCTGGGTGCTGGGTTTCCAGGTTGAGCCACAAAACCTGGGCGCGACGGTTTCCAGGTTGAGCCTCAAAACCTGGGCGTGGGCCGGTTTCCGAGTTTGGGCCTCAAAACTCGGGCGCTGCGGGTTTCCGAGTTTGGGCCACAAAACTCGGGCTGGAGGCTGGTTTCCCGGTTTGGGCCTCAAAACCGGGGGCTGATGGAAAAGGCTGGTTTCCCGGTTTGGGCCGCAAAACCGGGGGTGCAGAGTGGTGGCGGCACGTGGCGGCGATCTGAAGGTTGCGTGGAGGCGACGCGGAAGACCGTGCGGGCGTGGCCGTCGGATCTACCTACCACCAGCGGGTGGACTAGAATAGCCTTAGGGTTAGGCTGGTCCGCTCTGTAATTAGAGTAGAGAGGGGTAGAGTAGGAAATAGACTTAGTCTAGGTTAGTATAAGTAGTCCAGGGGAGACACCCTCCTCCCTATCTCATTTTTAGCTATCTCAATCTAAATCGCAGTTAGAGCTTTCATTTCCGAGGGTTTCCACTCTCCCACACCCCTGCTTTAGCTAGTTGAGATCCGCAGAGAGACTCCACTCTGTGTACTGTTGATTCGAGGAAGTGAGGCCGTATCCTCACCTTGGAGCACTGATCGATGGCTTGATTTGTGTCCTTGATTCGAGTTCGTGGCTGTGATTTCCGTTTTGCTTGTGTTCTTCGCGGAATCCTTTTTGCTCCACGATTTTCCCGTCGCTTGATCTCTTTGCTCGGTTCATCTTTTGCAATTCTGTTTGAACCAAGTTGTTCTAGATCGTGAGGCACTTCTTTCCACCGAAGGAATCATCCTCTAACCTCACGGTCTAGGAGATCGATCGATTTTTCGTTTCGGGTCACTTTTCTTCCCTTCCCCCGAAATCTTCGATTCACCGATTTGGAGTTAGGTTCGAGCCATGATCTCTTAGAGATAGCTCACTAACCTCCTTGTGACTTCACTCACCAAGTTTGATCCCTAGAGGATTTGTTTTGGGTGAGTTCTAGTCGAATCGGTGGACGAACAGTGAATTCGCGGGGTGACCGGACGCTTCATTCAACGACCGGACGCTGCTACAGTGCGTCCGGTGGTTGAACTCTGTCTGAGTTCTTTTGGTTGACCGGACGCTCTGTTCAAATCGACCGGACGCTCCCTTCAGTGAGTCCGGTCAGAAACAGAGAGGTTCCAGAATCGTTTTTCTGTGACCGGACGCGTCCGGTGCCTGGTGACCGGACGCTCTGGTGAGTCCGATCGTTTTTGGTGTTGTGATTTGCATCGACCGGACGCACTGTTGAACTTTTGACCGGACGCATCGCTTCCACTGTTCATCGTGTTTGTTCGCTCCTGACCGGACGCACTGCTCTCGACCGGACGCTCCGTACCCGTGAGTCCGGTCGCGAACAGTAAGGTTCCAGAGCCGATTTTTGCTGACCGGACGCGTCGGTCCCTGCTGACCGGACGCTGGCCAGAGTCCGGTCGATCCAGTTTCGCGCGTTTTCGTTCGCGGCTCGTTCGTTCTTGATCGGATCCGAGTTCCGTCTTTTGGGATGGCTTTCTAGGGTTGTCTAGTGTCCCGCTGTGCTTCTAGGAAGCATCCACCCTACATCTAGGGTCGTGGACATTAGCAAGCTCTAGGTTTTGCTTTTGGGGTTGATTTTGAGACAGTGGCATCTAGTTTCCGAAAGGAAATTTTGAAGCTCCCATTCACCCCCCCTCAGAGCAATTTTTGAATGAATAATCCAATTGATGGTAACGGAAGAAAGTTGGGACGAGGTTTCGTATCGGCTGATAAGTTAGAAGAAGTAAATATTGGTTGTAAGGACCTGTGTGGCCTAGAGGGGGGGTGAATAGGCCTGTCAAAAAAAATCACAGCTTAAAACCAAATTAGATATGCCCGGCACTACCGCCCTGTGCCCGGCACTGCCGCTCCCCCGGCACTGCCGGCCTCAGCGCGGTACTGCCGCGCAGACGAAGACCAGAAGCTGCAATTTGAAATCTACCCACAATCTGCAGATTCTATATGAATAGGAATGTAACAATAGGCTATATGATCCACCAGAAAACAACTACTTCAAGCCAAATATGAAAGATAGAGTAGATCGAGTCAAACCCTAGAATATATCACAAGCTCATGAACATAGAGAATGAAACTAAGCAAGCACGCGAGACAAGTGATTTATCCCGTGGTTCAGCTCGCCACCAAGGCTTGCCTACCTCCACGTTGTTGAGGTTGACCACTTAGGTCATGAGCTTTGCAACTCAACCTCGTTCTCAAGTCAAGGAACAACAAATCCTTGAGGTGAGGGGTAATCTTACTAGCTGCACAAGTGATTACAAACCTCCCTAGGCCGCCACACATTGGCAAGGCTCTAGGGCGACGCCTAGCCGGCTAGGGTTCCAAGAACCCAAGAGTAATAGAAGCAAATCCACCGGCTATGGCTCAAATCAAGTGCTCTAGGCAGTAGATCTCAGCTAGGGCTCCTCTTTGGTGAAGGTTTGAGCCTCTCAACCACTTGGAATCAATGGGAATGGAGATTTTGATGGTTGGGAGCTTGGAGGGCCTTCAATGGAGAAGAGAGAGCTTGTCTGGAGGTAGGTGGAGTGAATGGTCGTGGATGACCGTTGGGGGCAGAGGGGGTGATGTAAATACCCCCTGCCATCCAACGGGCAGTTTAAGTCGCGGCAGTGCCGGCCTCAGCCCGGCAGTGCCGCGGCCCGGCACTGCCGCGCCTAGAGCGGCACTGCCGCGCCTACCAAGCAGACAGGTATAAATCTGAGTTAAGTGCAGCTGTCTTTGGTTGGAAATGTGGATGGTTTGGGTTGGTTTGAGCACATATCATTCAGCCATATCAATGAATTTGCATTCCCCCTTTATAGTACGGCATTCCTAAACTCAAGAAATCAAAATAAAATATCTTTGAAGCGCTTTGAGTTCGGAACCGACGAAATGTAGTGTGAGGGGTCCACCAACGCATATACACCATCCTTTCTTAACATAACCTGCTTATCAACTTTATAAATCTCATTAGTCCTCTAATCGTGTGGTCATTATCACCAAAACCCACAATTAGGGCTTGATTGCACTTACAATCTCCCCCTTTTTGGTGATTGATGACAACACAATTAGAGCTTACAGAGAAGGGTATAAAACTGAGATTATGAAGCTTAGGTGTGAAACCTCCCCCTAAATGTGTGAATGAGAGCTGAATTCTCAAATTGGCATAAAAGGCCAACATTCACATATTAAAGTGGAATATAGGTTCAGTTTCACATCTGATAGCTTGTGGGGTGCAATTAAACTGTATCAATAATATAACGTGATGCGAATGACAGTTTAAGCACATCAGAGGTGTTTGCTGTCTTTTGCCAGAGCGGCACTGCCGCTCTGGGCGCGGCACTGCCGGGGCCCGGCACTGCCGGCCCTGGAGCGGCACTGCCGCTCAGGCAACAGTCAGCAAACGCAGCGGACAATATATAAAACCACAAAGCATAAATCAAACTGATCTAAACAAGAAAGCACAAACTAAATAAAGCAGGTAAATGATACATGTCCACATCTAAGCATACGAAGTAGTACGATAGAGTATATTACAGAAATAGAGTTTTAAACGGTCCAACTCTCTCATCTCACAACTACAACTAAAGATGGGGACATGAAAAGCTGAAAAAGTGTTGTACCCCCTTCTCTTCACCTACTTCTCCCCCTTTGGCAACAAGTCACCAAAAAGAGCAAAGAGAGAAGAGAAGAGTGTCCAAGCACTCAATCATCATCCGATGCAACCTTGTCCCACTCAACCTCATCTTCTTCCTCTTCTTCCTCCTCCTCATCATTGTCGTCGTCGTCGTCATCATCGGACTCTACCACGGCCTTCCCCTGACGGTGGGTGGTACTGGTGTAGCGGGTCGAGGCGGAGGCACGTGAAGACCGACGAGGTGGCACTGGCACGATCTCCTCCTGCTCCTCCTCATCATCATCATCATCAAAATCATCGGAGTCGAGACTGGGGAGGTCGAAGCGAGGTGTGGAGAGCGGGGTGGAGGTAACGGCGAACGTCCCGCCCGCTCTCGCTCTGCGCGCTGCTCAACAAGCGCCTGGTGTGCCGTCTCGGCTGCGTAGGTGCAGGTAGAAAAGATGGCCTTGATCCATCGTGCTAGCTTGCTCTTCTTCTTCCTCTGATAGGAAGGGCGAGAGCTCTCAGGCTGTCACTAGCTGCTGCCCCCTGCTGAACCTCCTGCTGCCGCCTCTTCTTCTCAGCCCTGTACGGCTCATGCAACCCATCCTTAACAAAAAGAATGTCCGGAGACCATCTCAATCATAAACATGATATAAGGTGCATATAGAACCGCCTTCCTAGCATCCTCTGCTGCAACCTGAAGCTCGGTCCAAATAAAGCTGGATATAGAAAAAGGTCTAGCCTGAGGGGCCATCCTAGCCAACATATTCCTGCCATATCCATACAAGTTAGAATGTGACCCTCCCTTCGGGTTGAGCGTCTGCCTGAATAGGTTGTTGAGCATGTAGAAGAAAGGTTTCAGCCCCTTCACCAACCCATCAGCCTTGCTAGGTCATCATATAAGTGGGCAATCTCACTGTCTGTCAGCGTCCTCTCATCATGCAGGTTATCCAACTGCCTGTCATCGCTGCCCAAGCCAAGGATCCTACTAAAGGTCTCATAGGTGACCTTGTAGTGGCGACCCTCGGTCATCCAGTGCATCTCCTCCAGCATATTATCAACATATAGAGTGGCATGAAACTGAGAAACGATCTCCACATTCCAGTTGTACTGGAAACCCATCAAATCATACATATTTCTTCTCTTGCATGCAGCTATCACCCTGTTGA
The DNA here is from genome assembly GCA_009763385.1 of Coix lacryma-jobi var. lacryma-jobi. Classification (NCBI taxonomy): domain Eukaryota; kingdom Viridiplantae; phylum Streptophyta; class Magnoliopsida; order Poales; family Poaceae; genus Coix; species Coix lacryma-jobi. The sequence goes on from CM019826.1 coordinate 21,448,109, forward strand.
TCTCACTGTCAGTCTTGGCCTCAAGATGCTCCCAATCACATATCTCATACTTAGAATCTTGGACTTTTGGCATTGAACAGGACTGAACGGTAGAAATCTGAATGAAATTCATTCCAGAACCTGTAGTCAATCCCCATGTCCTTTGGAGCATTGTAGGGATTTTGCTGACGCTGTGCCTTCACTGACGAGAACTGCTGGTGGTAGGACACCACCTGTCTGGCCTGGTGTCCTGTGGTGCCCTCTCCAAAACATCCTCCTCATAGGGCTGGATGTGGTCTCTGCTGACCTCTGCTAGGTGCTCTGGAGTGGCAGGGTAAAGGTCTTCCCTGATCTGACGACCCTGCATCTGGAGACGGATCTCGTCTCGTATCTGCTGCCTAGCTGAACTGCCTCCTTGGGAGCGAGCACACACACGAACGGCTGGCTGCTTGTTCCTCCCCCTGAGCGGTCCAACCTCCTCTTGGTCTCCTCTCTTCATCGCTTCCTCCCGACATCTAAAACATGAACACTGTGTGTTAGAAGACCGTATAAGGACTGGTAGATCATAGAGAGGCAATAGAAATTGATGGAACAGGTGTTGGCTGGATCAGAACTCTGCACAGAGTCCGGCACTGCCGCTCTGGGAGCGGCACTGCCGGGGCCCGGCACAGCCGCGCTGGGCGCGGCACTGCCGCGCAGGCAGACCGGATCTGAGCCAAACAACACCACATCCACCACCTCTACTACTCCCCTATCATCTACAAACCCTTCTACAACCTCTAAGAACAATATCCATGGCGCATTTTACAAATCGAAAAAGTTAGGTTTAGGGATTTGAATCTTCACCTTGGGGAAAGAAGAAGAGGGATGAGTCCCTTGGTGAGAGGAAAGCGAGCAGCACGTAGAGAGACCCGAGCGGCACTACCGCTGGCCGGAAGCTCGGGGGAGTCGCCGGCCGGTGGAAGAAATCTCGGCCTCCAAGTCGCCCGTGAGAGAGAGAGAGATAGGAGAGAGGGTTACGGTGGTGAAAGTGACTGGATGAGGGAGAGAGAGGGGAAGTCACGGGTAGAATAGGAGAGAAAACCTTTTCCCTGTGACCCCACTCGGTAACAGACTGATTCAGCCGAATCAGTAAGTCGCGGCACTACCGCGCCTGGCGCGGCACTGCCGGGGCCCGGCACTTCCGCGCCTGGCCCGGCACTGCCGGCCTGTTACCAACAGAGAGAGTTATTCTCTATTATACTACAGCTTATTCTTGGAGTGGACAAGTACTCTTGCATGATATGACCAGCAGCAAGTAAACAATGCAGAACAATGGTCATACCAAGCAAGTTTCTCAAAGATTTTGAAACACAATATAAAGTTTTTGAAATTTGTTTTACCTAGGTCGAACTAGTTGATCAATCAAGCATGCTAGGTTTCAAACTAAGTTACGAGAGTCAAGTATATTTAGTTCACTCCTTAAAGCACAAAACCTTGACTCATCTAGAGGCTTAGTGAAGATATCGGCTAGTTGTTTGTCGGTGCTCACATGTTTGATGGCGATATCTCCTTTGATTTCATGATCTCTCAAGAAGTGATGCCGGATGTCTATGTGTTTGGTTCTTGAATGACACACTGGGTTGTTTGCTAGCTTTATGGCGCTCTCATTGTCACACAAGAGTGGGATATGAGTAAATTGACATCCGAAATCACAAAGGGTTTGCCTCATCCAAAGTAGTTGCGCACAACATGCACCTGCTGCAACATACTCGGCCTCGGCTGTGGATAGGGCTACACAATTTTGCTTTTTAGAACTCCAAGACACTAAGGAGCGTCCAAGGAATTGACATGTCCCCGAAGTGCTTTTTCGATCTACCTGCAACCGGCGTAATCGGAATCCGAATAGCCAAGTAGATCAAACTTGGAGCCCTTAGGATACCACAAGCCAAGGTTTGGAGTGTGAACTAGATATCTCAAGATTCTCTTAACGGCCACTAAGTGACACTCTTTCGGGTTAGCTTGAAATCTAGCACACATGCACACGCTAAGCATAATATCGGGCCTAGATGCGCATAAGTAAAGGAGGGAGCCAATCATGGAACGATATACCTTGTCCACAGCTTTTCCTTCCTTATCAAGATCAAGATGTCCATTAGTTGGCATGGGCGTTTTGATAGGCTTAGCGTTCACCATGTCAAACTTCTTTAACATATCATGGGTGTACTTGGTTTGGCAAAGAAAAGTCCCTTCCTTCAATTGCTTGATTTGAAACCCAAGGAAGAACTTGAGCTCACCCATCATAGACATCTCAAATCTTTTAGTCATGATCCTACTAAACTCATCACAAAAGGATTTGTTAGTACTACCAAATATTATGTCATCGACATATATTTGGCACACAAAGATATCTCCATTGACTTTATGAGTGAAGAGAGTAGGATCGGCTTTGCCTATTTCAAAGCCTTGTTTGAGCAAGAATTCTTAAGGCATTCATACCATGCTCTAGGTGCTTGCTTAAGCCCATAGAGCGCCTTTCGGAGTTTGAAGACGTGGTTGGGAAACGTGGGATCTTCAAAGCCCGGTGGTTGCTCGACATATACAACTCTTGTATAGGGCCATTGAGGAACGCACTCTTCACATCCATTTGATATAGCTTGAATTCATGATGGGCTGCATAGGCTAGAAGAATCCGAATGGCTTCAAGTCTTGCAACCGGTGCATATGTTTCTTCAAAGTCCAGGCCCTCTACTTGTGTGAACCCTTGAGCTACCAATCTTGCCTTGTTCCTTGTCACCACACCTTCTTCATCTTGCTTGTTGCGAAAGACCCATTTGGTTCCAATGACATTGGTATTTGGTCTTTCCACGAGTGACCATACTTGATTGCGCTCGAAGTTGTTGAGCTCTTCTTGCATGGCCATCACCCAATCCGGATCATCCAGTGCTTCTTCTACCTTAAGAGGTTCCAAAGAGGAGACAAACGAGTAATATTGACAGAAATTTGCCCAAATGAGAGCGTGTCGTTACCCCCTTTCGTAGACTCCAAGAATATTATCAACGGGGTGATCTCGTTGAATAGTTTGCTTGAGTCTTGGATGATCGATGGGTTCTGGTTCATCTTCGGCTTCCTCTTCTTCATCTGCTCGAAGATGGGTTGTAGGTTCACTCCATGAGGTGGAGTAGCTGCAGCTGCTCTGGGAGTTCCCGGCACTGCTGGGCTCCGCGCGGCACTGCCGTGGTCCGGCACTGCCGGGGTCTGCCCGGCACTGCCGGGGACTGTATCTGATCAGTCCCAGCAGAAGCTTCAGCTTGAGGACCTTCCTGATCTGTAGCCTGCTGTTCCTGTGGTCTTATATCACCAATGGCTAGCTGCTTGATTGCTTCACAAGGAGGTTCCTCATACCTACAACAACTTCATCAACTTGCTCTACTTGAGAGCCATTAGTTTCATCAAACGTCACGTCTATCGCTATTTCAACCTTGCCGGAAGCCTTGTTGAAAACACGATAGGCATGCTCGTTTGATCCATAACCGAGAAGAAAACCATCATCTACTTTAGATGCAAACTTAGAGGCTTTGGTTTCTTGTTCAAGATGAAACATTTGCACCCAAATACTCTAAAGTAAGACACCTTTGGCTTGTTACCGGTGAGCAGCTCATAGGATGTCTTCTTTCTTCTCTTGTGGAGGTAGAGGCGGTTGATTGCATGGCAAGCGTGTTGACGGCTTCGGCCCAAAAGATGTCGGCGTCTTGTACTCATCTAGCATTGTCCTTGCCATGTCAATGAGCGTTCTATTCTTCCTCTCCACCACACCATTTTGTTGAGGGTATAGGGCACTGAGAACTCATGCTTGATGCCCTCTTCATCAAGTAACTCTTCCACTTGGGTGTTTCGGAATTCGGTTCCGTTGTCACTACGAACCTTCTTGATATTGAAACCGAATTCCCTTTGAGCTCTTCGTACAAACATCTTCACCTTCTCTTGCACTACACTTTTATCATGCAAAAAGAGATACCCAAGTGAAACGAGAATAGTCATCAACAATAACAAGACCATGTTTGTTACCGCCGATGCTAAGGTAGGCAAACCGGTCCAAAGAGATCCATGTGAATCAACTCCAATGGATGAGTAGTCGTGTCGTAGCTCTTTGGTGGGTGAGGTACGCCTACTTGCTTTCCGGCTTGGCAAGCTCCACATACTCTGTCTTTCTCAAAATGAACATTGGTTAGTCCTAGGATGTGGTTGTCTTTTTGAAGTTTGGCCAAGTTCCTCATCCCAACATGAGCTAGTTCGCGGTGCCATAACCAACCCATGCTAGATTTTGCCACTAAACAAGTCTCAAGTTTAGCTTCACTTTTGTTGAAGTCAACTAAGTAAGCTTCCCTTTCAAACGACCCGTAAGACAATAGAGGAATCCTCCCTTCTAAAGACTTCCACACCCTCATCCGTAAAGAGACAATTGAAACCATCCCACACAATTGTGAAACGGACAACAAATTGTAACTTAACGAATCAACATGTAAGACATTGGTAATTGAATTGTTTCAAGTGTGATAGCAAACTTTACCAAGACCTAGCACAATCGCCCCTTGGTGGAGTTATCACCAAATATGATATTCTCACTTGCATTTGTAGTTGGGGAATATGATGAGAACATACTCCTTTCTCGGTCATATGATTTGTACATCCGCTATCAAGCACCCAACTTGATCCACCGGAGGAGTATGCCTGCAAAACAAGTTTAGTTCCTTGGTTTAGGTCCCCAATTGACATTGGGGCCTTGCATGTTAGTCACAAGTATCTTAGGAACCCAAATAAACTTGTCGGCTGCCTCTTGTCTTTACCAACATACTTGCAACAACTTTACCACTGTTGTTGTGTCCTAAGAAGTAACAAGAGGACATGCTCATTCTTGGAGCTTCTATCTTGGGTTGATGCATGAACTTGTCTGGTTACCCAAATAGACTCCTTTGGTTTCTGAGACCCTTGCTTCTGATTTGGCATCTGCTTGGGCTGTGTGTGAGACTGAGCAGAAGGGGAACTGGTAGCCTTCCCTTTCTTGGGGCGCGGCACTGCCGGCCTGGGGGCGGCATTGCCGGGGCCCGGCACTGCCGCCTTCTGGCGCGGCACTGCCGCGGTCTGTGCAGGGCTGAACTGTACCATGTACCACTTCCTTCTTCTCAAACCTCACACATTCATAGCCATTCACCTTCTTCCTTCCATTGGTTTTGCCTCCCTTTACATGCCCAAACCCATCCTTTATGAAAGGACGTCTTCCGTTCTTGAACTTGGGCATGTTCTTGCTTTGGGTCTTCTCACTTAGCACTTATAGTAGCCTTGACACAACCACTTGCAATAATACTTGTCAATCTTGCTATTTCTTTTCTCATGACCTCCATGTTTGCAAGGTTAGTGGAATAGACATTCAAATCAAGATTATAGCATTTTCCACAACCTTCACTAGTGGAGGGAATAGGAGTGACATTTGCCTTAGGGAGAGTTGAGTTGCTTTCCCAAAGAAGGTTATATTGCAGCTCAAGTTCCTTGTGCTTTACATCCAAGTCACAATACTTTTTCTTGAGTCCAACATGAGCCTTCTTTAGAGAAGCATGTTCATCTTGCTCTTTGGCCAAGGCCTCATGCAAGACATCCAACTCACTTCTCTCTAATGCAAGAGCTTCCTTGCAAGCAATATAGAGATCCTCTTGTTTGATAAGAGCATCCTCACTTATTGCTAGCTCGGCTTGTACACCCTCTAGTTCCTCCATTAGCTTAGTGATAAAGAGTTTGTTTTCTTATCTAAGTTCTTTGTTATCATGTTTATCTCTTCATCACTAGAGCTATCATCACTAGAAGAGTCACTAAGTTCACTACTAGAGATGTCACTAAGTGGAAGAGAAGGTTTAGGAGTATGAGTCTTTTTCACCTTCTCTTTCTTGGCCATGAGACAAGTGTGGGAGTTGCCTTCATCATCGTCGGACAAGTTGTTGAATAGCCTTGGTGAAGGAGATGACTTTTGGAATGCAATGGTTGCCATCTTCTCATCTTCTTCACTTGAGGTTTGTGCGGTTGAATCCCATTCATGTCCGATGTGAGCTTCTCCCATGTATCTCTTGTTGTGCTTCTTGTAAGTGGCTTTGTCATCTTTCTTGCCCTTGTTGTCTTTCTTCTCATTTGGGCAATGAGCAATGAAGTGCTCGGTGCTACCACAATTGTAGCAAGTTCTCTTTTTTTGTTAGGAAACTTTCTCTTTACAAATTTGTAACCTTCTTTCTTGAGTCCCCTTGCGATATCTTCTCATGAATAGAGCTATATCATCAATCTTCTCAAACTCTTCACCATCACTCTCACTCTTGCAAGAGGATGATGTGCTGTCCTCAACCTCTATTTTCTTCTTTTGTTGCTTGGGCTTGCTTGTAGAGGCTTGCTTGCTTGAACTTGACTTGCTTGATGTTGCTTGTTTTGTTGGCTTGCTTGCCTTGAGTGCCACTTCCTTGATCTTCATCCCATCTAGCCTTGCTTGCAACTCTCCAAGCTTCCTTCTTTCATTAGCTTCCTCTCTTTGCATATCAAATGTGATAATCCTCCCAAGCACATCACTAGGTGTGAACTTCTCAAACTTCTTCTTGTCTCTAATCAATGTCACTACGGTCTCATTTCTTGGTGAATAAGCTTCCAACATAATCTTCACAACCTTGTGATCATTGATTTCATTTCCACCTAGCCCTCTAATCTTGCCAACAATGACCATCAACCTATCAAACATCTCTTGAGGACCTTCACCATCACAAATCACAAACCGGTTGAGCTTGGCCATCAACAAATCAATCTTGGATTGCCTTACTTTATCAACCCCTTCATGAGCAATATGCAATGTGTCCCAAATCTCCTTTGCAACCTCAACTCCCATGACCTTGTTGTACTCATCACCATCCAAGGCACTAAGTAGCACACTAGTGGCTTGGGCATTGAGATGAATGTTGCGGAACTCATCTTGAGTGGGGTTCTTTGGATCAACCGGTGCTTCAAGTCCATTGTGCACAATCTCCCAAATACCTGGATGGAGACCAATAAGATAGGTCTTCATAATGTGCTTCCACTTGGCAAAGTTGGTCCCGTCGAAACGAGGCAACTTGCCCGCGGGTACATTAATGAGAGGCCTAGAATCATGGTTAGACATAGAAGAATAAGTGTAGGATACGGCTCCGTATGTCTTCTTGGTCTCCTCCTTCTTCTTCTTGTCACCCTTGAGATGATAGGAGATGTCATCATCACCATCTTCGGTGCTACTTGAGTCTTCACTCAAGTGCACACTCTTCTTAGCTTTGAGCTCTTCCTTCTTCTTCTTTTCTTCTCTTCTCTTGGCTCTTTCTTCTCTTCTAATCTTTCTTTCTTCTTCTTTGAGCCTTGTCTTCCTTTGCTTTGAGAGCTGCTGCATCTTCTTTTGCTTTGGCTCTAGCTTCTCTTCTCAACCTTCTTTCTTCCTTTCGTCTTGCGAGCTCTCCGGCCGACACAACCAATTGTGGAAGTGTCCTTCCGCTAGCTGTGGAGATACTCTCGCTGCTGCTAGTGGTGTGCACATCCGGATCTTCAAAGGGTTTGGGTTGCACAACACTAGCATCACCCGCTCCGTCAGTGGCCATACTCTCGCACGGTTAAGTGCTGCTGGAGAGACCAGGCTCTGATACCACTTGTAAGGACCTGTGTGGCCTAGAGGGGGGGTGAATAGGCCTGTCAAAAATCACAGCTTAAAACCAAATTAGATAGGCCCGGCACTACCGCCCTGTGCCCGGCACTGCCGCTCCCCGGCACTGCCGGCCTCAGCGCGGTACTGCCGCGCAGATGAAGACCAGAAGCTGCAATTCGAAATCTAACCACAATCTGCAGATTCTATATGAATAGGAATGTAACAATAGGCTATATGAACCAGCAGAAACAACTACTCCAAGCCAAATATGAAAGATAGAGTAGATCGAGCCAAACCCTAGAATATATCACAAGCTCATGAACATAGAGAATGAAACTAAGCAAGCACGCGAGACAAGTGATTTATCCCGTGGTTCAGCTCGCCACCAAGGCTTGCCTACCTCCACGTTGTTGAGGTTGACCACTTAGGTCATGAGCTTTGCAACTCAACCTCGTTCTCAAGTCAAGGAACCAAATCCTTGAGGTGAGGGGTAATCTTACTAGCTGCACAAGTGATTACAAACCTCCCTAGGCCGCCACACAAGTTGGCAAGGCTCTAGGGCGACGCCTAGCCGGCTAGGGTTCCAAGAACCCAAGAGTAATAGAAGCAAATCCACCGGCTATGGCTCAAATCAAGTGCTCTAGGCAGTAGATCTCAGCTAGGGCTCCTCTTTGGTGAAGGTTTGAGCCTCTCAACCACTTGGAATCAATGGGAATGAAGATTTTGGTGGTTGGGAGCTTGGAGGGCCTTCAATGGAGAAGAGAGAGCTTGTCTGGAGGTAGGTGGAGTGAATGGTCGTGGATGACCGTTGGGGGGCAGAGGGGGTGATGTAAATACCCCCTGCCATCCAACGGGCAGTTTAAGTCGCGGCAGTGCCGGCCTCAGCCCGGCAGTGCCGCGGCCCGGCACTGCCGCGCCTAGAGCGGCACTGCCGCGCCTACCAACAGACAGGTATAAATCTGAGTTAAGTGCAGCTGTCTTTGGTTGGAAATGTGGATGGTTTGGGTTGGTTTGAGCACATATCATTCAGCCATATCAATGAATTTGCATTCCCCCTTTATAGTACGGCATTCCTAAACTCAAGTAATCAAAATAAAATATCTTTGAAGCGCTTTGAGTTCGGAACCGACGAAATGTAGTGTGAGGGGTCCACCAACGCATATACACCATCCTTTCTTAACATAACCTGCTTATCAACTTATAAATCTCATTAGTCCTCTAATCGTGTGGTCATTATCACCAAAACCCACAATTAGGGCTTGATTGCACTTACATTGGTAATGAAGCCAAAAAGGACGCTATGTGTTAGTGCAAAATCTGGTCCGAATACGACCTCTGAAGATTCTACCCTTTTTTTCCTCCATTGTTGAAGCTTAAGGAGATTTAAAAATTCGCGAGGGGTGAATGTCCACCAGAACGCTTTGAATGGAATTGAAGAATGTATGAAGCTTGCTGGAGTTGGTACTTCCACAACTTGGTAATCTTTCGAGTGTACGTGGGAGGCCGATAGCTAATGATAGGGATTGGCCCTCTTATACAACATTTAAGGAAGAGAGAATAGTAGCTTACCGTTAGCCGAAAGATGTTTAAAAAAAACCCCAGAGACAAGATATTCGGCGACCTTCATATGTATGTTACCCGTGTAACGAGCTTCGGCACTACTTATTAAATGTCGATTGTGTGAAGTTTTCTGAATTTGATGTGATAAAACATATGGTTATTGATGCCTATGGAAAGATCAGCAAATGGATTTTAGTATTGCCAGATTTTGATTTGAGGTACAAATCGGCAAAAGCATAAATGGTCAGGCTATTGCCGATTTTGTTACTCATTAAAGTGATCCTTCTACTAACATGATGACGACTTTAGACCATATCCCTAGGGGGCACAGCAAAGAAGCAAATAAGTTAGCTCAGGCTGCTTTTAGACGTCAGGAAGATTAAGAAATTCTTGCTTTGGATGGAAGTCGTCTGATTAATAGTTGAGAGAGAAATTTTTTCTAGAAACTGATAATGGGAGATTTCTTGAGAAGTTTCATTCCTATGTGGAAGACAGTACATGAGCAAATTCAGGGATTTTTGTACACAAAAGTAGCCGATGTGAAGCATCGCCTTTAGCAGAAAAATGCTCCAAGAGTTTAAAGAATAGCCGATATTGTTTATATCGCCTTTAGTACAAAAAATGTTCATAACCCTGGTGACCCTAGCATTTTTTTGAAGTTAGTAGGTTTATCGGGAGGAGAGAAAGGTGAAGCGCAGTAAATAAGATGTCGAGTGACATGACATGTCGAAGTAAGATCTATTCGGCTAAAATGACATTATGTGGTTGAGAAGTGTTTTTCTGAAAGAAATGTTGCAATCGGGAAAAATCCCTGAGGTGATCAAGAGATGAAAATGGACATTGTTTAGGAAAAACAACTTCGGTTATTCATTTGCGGGTCTGGAATCAGAAAGCTGACGGGATTCGGCTAAAGATTGTTGCCACATGAAGGGTTCAATTTCGGTTGATTGTTTGGAAAACCCATATTACTGATTGATACCAGGACAATAAGTTTGGCAAGTGGTCTTTGAAGTGTAAAGGATCATATTTTCTCCAGGCGATAGAATTTTAATGAAGAAGTCTTCAGAAATTCCTTAAGAGTTACTATCCTAATGTCGTTATGGATTGGAAAATTGAAAAGGATCCAGAACACTAGATTTGAAAATAGCCGATTATGATGATCGCCTGTGAAGCAGAGATGACTGACATGATTGTCAGCAGTAAGCCAATGCAATATACATTGCCTTTAAAGCAAAAAGAATAGATCAGTGATTAGTGCACGAAGCAGAACACACATTGATCTCGAAGGATCAGTCACAGATTGACTTCAAGGGTCACACAGAAAGACTTTTATATACAAGGAGGTACAGGATTACAGTAAAAAAAAGAAAAAGATCAGTTCGTCCACCCTATCCTTTGTCTAATCGGGAGATCGTGGTCGAAGGAATCAGCCAGATCTGTTCCAGCTTCCTTCATGTCATCCACAGAATGTGCTACTCTATATTCCAGCCCCCGCTCACAGACATTGAAACTACGGTAGTCGGCGCCGGAGTGAATCCGTACAGCGTTGAAAGCAAGCGTTGCGCCGTATCCCATGCCAGCCCTGGAGATGTCGGGGAGGATTCGGTTAACATCGTTTACCTGATCTAAGGCTGTCGTGCCTGCTGCATTGGTCGTGACGGCAAGCCTGGCGACGGTAGCTTCAAGAGCATGAAGTTTGGCAGACGGCCCGAGCCAGAGATAGAGTAAGAAAAAAAGGAGGACAAGCAATAAATAATGATACGATATACAGAGCCGGCTATGACCGAATTTCGAGCGACATCACGCTCCCGGGAAACTTGAGAATCTCTCTTCTTCTCTTCTCTTCCAGATCAAGCTGAAGGTCTATGATCTGATGTGTCAAGTCCTCGGAGAAATCATCACCGACCCTCCTGAACAAAGGTAACAAAGTAAGAACGGTTGCTTCATTTTTGAAATAAAGTAGAAGAGAGCAACCTCCTCCTGGAAGTGCTAGAGATGCCAAGCTCGGAGCTATGGTTGCTCGCCACGGAAGACATCTTATGGATTGGGTTGGGTGATGATAGGAGGAAGAAGGGTTTTCTTGGTTTTGAGATTGAAACAGGAAAGCTTGAAGGAGTAAGCCGAAATGAGATGAAGGGTGACTTAAAAGAACCCCAAGGGGTGCATCGGGAGATGAATCGGCAGGTAAGGTAATTATGACACACAAAATTTCCGCAGGAGGTGGATGCTTCCAGAGGTTCCATGTCAGTGGTTCGGGAGAAAAGAATTTTGGAATAAATATTTATCCTAAAATTAGGGGGCATGTGTTTACACCAAAATTTGGATTAAGAGGAAAATGGACTGAATTTTACCGAAGATAGCCGTAATTTGAGGAATCGACAGAATCCAGGAAGATTGGTTGATCAAGTGGACCCGACCGGCAGTGGGATGGGCATTCGGTAGACAACCAAGCGGTCGTTTAGCTCTCGGAGTTTTGGCAAGTGTAGGTGCGGTCGGCTATCTTGCAAGACGATGACTCCATTCGGGAGGCAAATACGGTAGGTAAAGCCGGCTTGCATGAGAAGACATGTAACAATGAAGGACACCGGGGGGAAAATAGGAATAGGATTCGTATTTTCCAAAGTTTCATTATGTAAGTCGTAATCTTCTAGGACTCGTATTTCGCCCAGGGTATAAAATAAAACCCCGGCCATTGTAAAACTGTTCACAACCATATCAATACAAATCGCCCCGTGCCATCTTCGAGTCCTTTGTCGTGTCGTCGAGTTCTTCGAGAGGAATCATCGATCCGTCGACCTCCGTAAGTCCCGACAACCTTGTTATCATGTCTAGTATCATGCGGTGGATTTAGATGTGATGCAAGTAGTCTTGTTCGTTTCCAATGGTCGTGCGGCGGACTTTTGTTAATGATCAAGAAGTCTTTGCTTATGCTATGCCTACGAGTAAATACCGTGCGGCAGGCGTTTGCTTGATACGTTTAGCAAAAGTGAGATAGTTATCGGCTCTATTAGACTCGGCAAGATCTAATAGATTCATTAAGTTACCATGTGTTGTATAATTTATTTAATTAGTTTTGCAACACTCTTTTGCCCAATCTAGATTAACTTTGTTCGGCCTTGCTTTGCAAGTTGTTTACTTGTTCTTTCTAATAATCGTATAACTATGATGGCCAAATTAATCTTTAATCTAGATTGTTACGTGTTGCGGGTTCATATATGTCAATTACGCTTAAGCTTTGATAAAACTAGGTATCGTGCGGCAGATGCAGGTTTTAGATTGGTTTGATCGTTTTTGTTTGCATGTTCCTTCTTCATGGACCCCAATTCGGCTGATTTGCCGAGCTTGGTTACGCGCTATTTCAGAATCTATCTTTTGCATCAAGTATGTCTTTTTACGCATGTGCATTCGGCAACCAATTGTTTACATATGCTCATGTTTTGGAGTTAGCCGAATGATCTTTAAAACTTGTTGACAGATAGCTTTCTATAGCTATATGTCATTGTGAATGGCTTCAAGGCCGTAAATATGGAACAGTCTGGTCTCATCCGGCATGTTCCAGTTTTATTCTCACAGTTTTATCCCTTGTTGGCTTTCAGGTCAAACCAACTAGCACGTCTCCGGATTTCAAACCGTCCGGGCACCCGATTGAAGCCACGCTTTTCGGCTTGCTGTCTGTGAGGCACGGTGCGACACATTTTGTGCCAACAACTAGTTTGAGTTTAGATCTCCTTGCGGTATCTTTCATGGGTAGGACTCTTTTTGTTGAGAGTTCACCTTATGATTTTATGTGACTAACCATTTTGTGGAGACCTTGAGGTCACACTGGACGAGACGATACCTTATGGTTCTTCTGCTTTTGAGCTTGCAGAAGAACAAGAGCCTGGAGAGAGCATTTCGGCTCATGGACCCGATCCCACTTCTTCCACGACTTGGGGTTCCGTTCTAGCAGCTCTCCAGCGAGCACTAGCTGCACCTGTGGGAGCGACAACATCAGGCGAGTGGGAGACAACTTCGGCGAGGCAGGCACCCTAGAGATTTCAGCAGATTCAGGTGTCCCCTCGGGTATCACACAAGCAGGCAGTCATGCACTTCATGAGGTACCTCTGACACACTTCTGAGTTCAGGTTTTGGTACTCTTCTTCTTTGACCTCTTTTTGCTATGTGGTTTTTCCGATGTGGATTTTTACTGGCTGTTCGCTTGAGCGTTTCTTGGCTCTTCGCTTGTGAGTTTTGGTGTGTGTTTCCCTTTTAGTTGGGGAAGCATTTTGCTTGTTGTATCTTAGTTGGACTTCTCTAATTCCCTTTTGTTTTGGGTCTTCCTTTTTAGGCTAGTTTTTGCTTTGTTTTTGATATACTAGTTTTTGCATGCATTTCATCATGTATTCTAGTGCATTTTAGAGCTTCATGTTTATAGTAATGAGAATGGTATTATGCTCTTTTTTGGTATGCCTTGTTTATTCATGATGATGCTTGAAGCTTAGGCTCTTTTTGATCACTTGATACATGTTATGAGCAAAGCTATTTTTGCAAATGGTGAACTTGACTAATTGACTATGAAACCTTTAATTTGTTCACCATTGATTGGCAACTAGCATGGGTAGGATGTGTTGAGATCACTTGTGCTATCTTTTGTATGCTAGGTTGCTATGTCTCTTGCACTAAGTCATTCACTTGCTTGGATTGCTCATATTTACCTTGTGCTAAAATTTGATCCAAGTCTAAGTAAAATGAAAAGATCGAGATGGGATTGCATGTGTCAACACCTCATGGTATCGAGACTGTTTCTCATTGCACTATTGAGTTAAACTTGAGCCGTGTAGTGTAAGACTGAAACCGGTGCTTTAAGCTTCCAATTGCTTTTCTTGCATAGGCTTAGCCCGGTTGAAAAGTTAGGCAATGACCATGCTTTCAACCTCTCGCAATCACATGCTTTGATTTTGAACTTGTGTTAATACCGCTGCAAATTCCGATAAAATATGAAAATAACACAAGTCTATGCTTCATTCTATGGCATGATGATTGAACTTTGCTAGGGGTAGTTCACCTTTTATACTTGTGGTTAGCACTTGGTTGATTTCCTGTCTATTCATGCTTAGTGTTATTTTAGTGGTGAACTCCTTTTCAAATGGCTTAAAACTGTTCATATGCTCAATTGTTCATATTTTGTATTAATTTGATCAGTTTGAGCCTTTGCTAGCATTTGTATTGATTGCTACATTTTCAGGGCAGCACCCTTTTGAACATCTTTCCATTCTGATTGATATATACTTGAAGTTGTTGCATTGTACATATCATGCATTTTTATCTTAGTATACATACCCCCAGCTCCGATACACTTCATGGTCACTTTCATTGCTTTTCACCGCCCCCATATGCTTTTGATTGATGACTCATCTTGTGTTTGTGTCAACTTTGTGAAGAAATGTCAAAACTCCTCAGCATGTTCCCTTTTGTCAAGGGGGAGAAGCTGTTTGCAAGGGGGGAGTTTAGGTGTTGGCACAAAGGGGAGAGTCATGTATTTTGGGGAGAGCTTTGAGCTAGGGGGAGTTTGGCTCTTTTATGTGTTTCAATTGGTATCCATCTTTTGGTATGGAGTGTTTTTGGTGTCCTGAGCTTTGTTGCATAGCTTTTATGTGTAGGCTTGCTTTCAAGGGGGAGCCGCTTTTGCTTTGCTGCTTCTCCGCGTGCTCTTTGCTCCATTTAGTTTTGAGCTTCTCTTTGTGTTTTTCTCAGTCGGTATCGAGCCCGTTAGTCGTGTTGAGCCATTTTTCCTCTCTTGAGGGACTAGCAGTTTTTGCTTGGTATTTTCGATTGGTATGGAGCCTTCAGCTAGTTTTGTGTCGAGCTCTTTGGCCTCTGTCTTGATGAACTAGTTGTTTTCACCACCCAATTTTTTTGCTGCTTGTGATTGGTATCGAGTTTTTTCCTGCTAGTTGTGTTGAGCCTCTGTACCTCTATCTTGAGGGACTAGCAGTCTAGCATTCTAATGCGTTGTTTCACAGCCTCAATTGGTATCGAGCCTTGAGCTAGTGGTGTTTGGCCTTTTCTCTGCCTCTTCTTGAGGGCTATCTCATTTTTTACTTTTTGGTTGCGTCGAGCCGCTGCCCATGTCTTTGGGAACCAAGTCTTTCGCTCTCTGTCTGAGTTTCACTCTTTTGGGAGTTTTGCTCAGATTTTGCTTGGTTGCGTTGAGCCGTTGCCCATGTCTTTGGGGACCAAGTTATGTTCATTTCAAATTGCCCCTTCTTTAGCATTTCTTTGGCTTTTTGGGCATTTGAATGGATAATCTTCTCATGTCAAGTGACTTTGTTCTTTGCCCTTCTATGGCTTTTGATCACTTGAATGAGATTTTCGGTTTTGGTATCTCAAACCATCTCTTGTGCTTAGTTTTTGTCAATTCAATCATCAAGGGGAGAAATTTCGAAACCCAAGTGGATAAGAACTTTGATTTCTTTTGTGATGATTGTTTGACAATTTATTTGAGATTGGTTTTTGAGTGCTTTTTTGGGATTCATGAAACTCTTGTTTTCTCTTGACTCTTTGGTTGTGTGGAGGCTTTGCCCGCTTTTCCCGTTTCTTTCGGGACCAAGAGCTTTTATTTAGAGTTTTTGCCCGCTTTTCCCGTTTCTTTTGGGACCAAGAGCTTTTATTTGGAGTTTCTATGATCCTTCCTCATATCAATGGCCTTGTGTTTGCTTTTGCTTGGCTGTTGGGCACTTGAATGAGGCTTGCCTTCAAACCCTTCTTTGTGGTCTTATTGTTAGTCAATGCATCATCAACAAGTGGGGAGATTGAGAACATATATGATGAATGATTGACATTTGTGAGGGTTTGAGGCTTTTCCTGGTTAAGTCCATATGTCGCTATGCGCTTAATGTTTATGACTAACCGATGGCTGAGAGTTGTGTGGGTTTCATGTGTTGGTGTGCGTGTGCAACATGTGTCTCTTGGCTGTGTTGATGTGCAGGTGTGGAGCTCGGATACAGTGGTCGATGGCGAGGTGAAGGTCAAATAGAGACGTGTCGTGCCGACGGACCGGGAGCGGTGAAGGATGGGTGGTCGGTGGGTCGTGCGGCGGACGTGCCATGCCGATGTACCCAGGGCGGTGAAGGGCAGACGTGAGGCTTGGACTGACGGACTAGAGGGCCGGTAGGACCAGCTGTGGTAGCTGGACAGTGGCATCGGCAAGCAGGAGCACATGGGGATGTGCGATGCATCGGCCGAGTCGGGAGGAAGACGATGGTGTCGTGGCACTTGGCGGGAGGTCGAACATGGGCATGCGTGCGAGCGCCAAGTGCCGTCGGCTGAGTCAAGAAGGAAGGTGAAGGTGTTGTGCCCGGCGTGGAGCCTGGACATGCATCGGCATCGGTGCCGGTGGTTGGGGTGTGAGAATCACACTCCGTCTACGGTGTGGGTTCGGTAGCTGAGCCTCAAAAGGCTACCCTCGACGGTTTCCGAGTTTGGGCCTCAAAACTCGGGGTGGACGGTTTCCAGGTTTGGGCCTCAAAACCTGGGTCGGTGGGTTTCCGAGTTTGGACCTCAAAACTCGGGATGGACGGTTTGCCAGGTTTGGGCCTCAAAACCTAGGCTGGCGGGTTTACCGGTTTGGGCCTCAAAACCGGGTGAAGGTTCCCATGCGGAACGGTCGACGCGTGGCGGCGTGGAGAGGCTGGCGCGGCGGCGAAGCTATCCACGAGGAAGGCGCGGTGGTCGACAGTGACGGCACATGGCGGCATCCTGGAGCTTGCGTCGAGGCGAAGCGAAGGATGAGAAGGCGTGTGGCCGTCAGATGAAAACTGCTAGGGTTGGACAGTTTTACCCCTGGGGGTATTTGGGTTGAGTGCTTCATGTGAGGGCGTTTTGGTCTTTGGACGTGCGCCTATATATATGAGAGGGGGCTGGTTAGGGCAGCCTATCCTTGGGGAAGTGTCACTCTCATTTTGTTCATTTGAGAGGAGGCTAGGGTTATAGAGAGGAGTGGCTCTTGTTCTTGAGCTTTTCGCCATCCACGCTTTGTGTTGCGAGGAGTGGCTTGTAACCCTACACAGTGTGCTACACAATTCATCATTCCATAGCAATCCAAGGATCAATTTCTTACTCCTCTTGTGTTGGCTAAAATTTGGATCGATTCGCGTTTTGTTCTTCGCGTTCTTCGTTTCCTTCCTTCGATTCTATCACGAGATTTTCCGTTTGAAGGGATGGATTGAAATTCCGTTTGAACCATCTTGTGTAGCATCGTGAGAGACATCTTTCTACTGAAGGAATTTATCTAATTCCTCACGAGCACATAGATCGGGCAGATTTCGTTTTCGGTTCTAAACTTTTCCCTTTTGCACGAGATCTGCGATTCATGAATTTCTAGTTGGGTTCGAGCCATGATCTTTTAGAGATAGCTCACCAACATAGTTGTGATCATCTGTGCAAAATTTGGTGAAGTTTGGAGTTGATTTGACTGAGTTTTGGGTCGATTTGGTATTTGAACAGCGCTGTTTTCGGGTTGACCGGACGCTGCTACAGTACGACCGGACGCTACAGTAATTGCTACAGTACTGTTACTGTTCATGCACCTGTTGCTACAGTGACCTGCTACAGTACAGTGACTGGACGCTTCAACAACTGCTACAATGCGTCTGTTGCTGCACTGACAGGACGCTACAGTATCGCTACAGTACGAGTGTGCGGTCAGTGTTGTTTTCGCGATGTTTCGTCCGTAGTTTTTGCGTTTGAGCTCCGATTTGGTTTCGTTTGTTGCGTTGGTTTCCTAACTTTGTAAGGAACATTCTAAAGTACTTTTGTCACCAGTTGGCTTAAGTATTTTTGGTTGGGCACTTGCTTTTTCTCCATAGGAGTGCAGTGCTTCTTTTTGGAGCTCCGATTTCGGTGGTGTGCTAGGTTGATCGCGTGTGTGTTGTCCCGCTGTGTTCTTAGGGAACATCCACCCAATATTTTGGGTTGTGGATATCACGGTTTGTGATATTTTCTCTTGGGGTTGTGGAATTGGGACAACGTCTAATATTTCTGAAAAGAAATTTGAGCTCCCATTCACCCCCCCCCTCTGGTCGCCAATTCGTACTTCATAGATTGGAGTCTTCCCAACCTAAGATAGAGTGAAGGAGGGAGGAAGAACACGAAGAACACAAACAAGCGTAATATGCAAGGAACAAAGAACAATAAGAGCAACAAGAGACGGGGACACAAAATTTTATCCCGAGGTTCACTTGGTTGCCACCAAGCTAGTCCCCGTTGAAGCAAGCCCAAGGTTGCCGCTGATCCTCTCGCTAGTGGTGACACTAAGCCAACCTCTCCACGATGGAGTGCTCACCAAGAGCTCTAGCTTTCGATCCGGCCGGACCACTTGGCGCTCTTCACGCCTCTTCTCCACTAGAGTTGCTCTTCGCGATCTCCTGCGGGGCAAGCACAATGCCCCTCACAAAGCTTCTCCGGAGCCACGCACAATCTTCACGCGGGCTTCACGACGGAGACACGCACCAAGCCATCTAGGAGGTGGCAACCTCCAAGAGTAATAAGCACCACCGGCTTGCAACTCAATCACCTAGTGCCACTCGATGCTATCTCTCAAAGCAACGCACTAGAATCGCTCACTCGCAATAGATTCGCACACTAGCAAGCACAACCGAGTTAGAGGGCTCCTAAGCACTCCCCAACCATGGACACAAAGTCCCTAGGGTGCTCAACCTTTCCCAAGGGCCGGCCACCCCTCTATTTATAGAGGGGAGCCACCAACTAGCTGTTTTTCCCTTCTTCCGAGCTTCCACGCCTTCGGTCGGTACTACCGACCCAAGGGCCGGTACTACCGGCGGTCCAAATGACTGTTAGAAACGACTTTCTAACACAGTCGGTAGTAGGGGCGGTAGTAAGGTCGGTACTACCCGGCCCGGTACTACCGGTCTTATAGCGGTACTACCGGTAGGCCAATCTAGATCTACACAGAACGCTCTCAAACTTCCTCCAAACATCGGTACCACCGACCCCTAGGGTCGGTACTACCGTGGCCCGTACTACCGGCCTTATGGCGGTACTACCGGTAGGCCAAACCGTCTCCCGAACAGAGAGTTTGCGCGCTGCGCACAAGGGTTGGTTGTAGGGTCGGTACTACCGGCCTTATGGCGGTACTACCGACTTCAGCATCCTGAACTCCTCGCTAAAATGGCCATAACTCTTAGCTCCGAACTCCGATTTCGATGATCTTGGACATTTTGGAAAGCTTATTCAGAGGGCTACACATCCCACATACAAAGCTAATCCAACTCACAAAGGGTTAGTACAGTTTTCAAATCCAAGATCCATCGCTTCACTTTTTCAACCAAAGCTTTCTCTGAAACTTCTTCTCCTTTGCAAATGTGCCAACACCACCAAGTGTACACCATCATGTGCATGTGTGTTAGCATTTTCACAATCATTTTTCAAAGGATTTTTACTTGTTCTCACCACGCCACTCGATCCTAGTAACAACGCAATGTTAGATCGCTCAAGTTGCATTAGATGACCGATATGCAAACAAGTTTGCTCATCTTGATAGTACAGCCATCTATCCTAAACCCGGTTGGTCACAATAATCACAATAATCTCCTCCACTTTCTCCCTCCCTTCGAAACATATGACGTACTTTTAATAGGCATCTTGGTTGACTATTCATCTTTTTATTTTTTATGTAAATATAATATGACTTGTTTTGTCATTGTTATAAGATAAATAGTCAAATATAACATCCAAAATATAAAACGTCGTCTATTTTGAAACGAGCACCTATAATCCGCTACTCACACATGTAAGATTGACCGGAGGCGGCAGGAACACAACAGGACCTCACTGTATTTAACATACTGACAGAAGGACCCAGGACCTCACTGTATTTGGATAGTTTGAGTACGTAAAAAAGGTCATTCTTACTTTAGTTTCTATGCTACGGTCCTATTTAGATGTACCCAACTAAAATTTAGATAGTTAAAATTTCAATATAAAACTTTACCTAGCTAAAAGTTTCTCAGCTAAACTTTAGTTGAGTGTTTGGATGCTCCAACTAATAGACTTAGTTAAATTTTAGCTAGTTTTAGCTGAGTTGGAATAGCTAAATGTAGCTAAACTTTAGCTGAGTTGTTTGGATGTCTAACAGCTAAATTTAGTCAGTTAAAGTTTAGCTGATACATCAAACAGAGGCCTATAAAATATTTACATATTAATTTAAAATACTAATATAGAATAATTATAAAACAAACTATGTAAATAGAGACCAATTTGCGAGACGAATCTATATATTAGACTTAATTAATCTATGATTTAGCAATATTATGTTACATAAATATATGTGTTAATAATAAATTAATTAAACTTAGGGCATGTTCGTTTCCAGGGCAAAATATTTTTGCCCAGTCACATCGAATATTGCGGTCCTAGTTTAGCCTATTAAAAATATAATAATTAAAAAACTAATTTGTCAGCCGGAGACTAATTCATGAGACGAATCTATTAAACTTAATTGGTTTATGTTTTGACAATGTGGTGCTACAGTAAACATTCGCTAATGACAGATTAATTTACCTTAATAGATTCGTCTAGTAATTAGCATATGGCCCTGTAATTAGTTTTATAATTAGTTTATTTTTAATAGATTAAACTAGTGTTGCAATGTTCGATGTGACAGGCAAAAAAAATTTGCTAGGGAACGAACACCCCTTAATAGTCTTCCGCCTTCCGCTTTGCTTTTACTGTTTCACAGCAGCGCTGATTTGACGCCATTTTGTTTTGTTCCTGAGCCCGCTCCGTTTGTCGCATTCATCATTCTTGCTCGGTGCTTTCCCAGGATATTATCCGTCGATCCCAGGGCAAGGTTAGTCCCGTACTCCCGTACGACAATTATCTGGTCCTCCGCTCTCTGCCTGTGCGGTACTGGACACTGCTAGTACGTACTGTACGTATCTAGCGTGACCTCTCATACGTACGACGTAGGATACGTGTATATATGGCCGTATGCGGTAATATGCATGGTCGCTCAACTCTTCTGTCCCCATAAAAAAAGAGTCATTTTGTTTTCCAGAAAGTCAAATAATTTTTAGCATTAACCAAATAATATATTTAACAAAATATTAATATTTATAATACTTAATTAACATCATTAGGTAAATCGTTGAATATATATTTTTATAACATTTTTTATTAAAATATAAATGTTTCACTTTTTTTGTATAAACCTATTAAAAAGTTTTACCAGCATGATTTTTATGGTGATTATTTTTCAAAGACGGTGGGGAGTACTATCAAGGTCATCATCGGTGCTAGTTTTTGTCTCAGTTTACAACATCTCTATATTAGTAACAGTACAGAAGAATTTTATCCCGATAAAACTGTCTTACTCTCGTAAAATTATCATCATGTCTCTTTTCATCAATATAGTGTCACATCAACGTAATTCTCACTAAGATTGACCTAGCATAACTTCTCCGCGCCTTCCATCAATCGTTCATGCCTTCACGAGAGTACACGACCACGGCAATACTAGCGCATGCACGGTTTTAGTACTCCATGGACCATGTCCATGATCGGCCGGAGAGGGTTGAGTCAGTCTTCATGCGACGACATGAACCGGCCATGCATGCACTGCATTCACTCATGGCATTGGCGATGAACACAGCACGGTCTTGTCTCCACCAGTTCGGCGCGGGCACCGATCGTGCGTCGGACTTTTTGATCGAATCTCCTCGGCGAGAGACGGCGAGGGAGCACCGTCCACAAGCATGTGCCAATGCAACAGGAAATGGCAGCAATCCATCCGCAACCGCGCGCGATATATACTGGAATAAATTTTTGTCTCGAGGTGTCACGCACGGCCGAGACGCGTCAAGGATAGTAGACGAGACGTGATGCGCCGCTGGTCGACACATCAACGCTAGCCACTGTCATGTCAGCTGCCTTGTCTTTTTGACGATAACTACGAGGTGCACGGTGGGCTGCTGCTGCTGGTGGCACAGCTGTGTTTTCGGTCTTCAGGCTGACTGCCGAACGACGAACGTGCGGTGAGCCCCGCCGCCGCTGTTCCGAATGGATGGTCACGTAGGATGAGACACGAGTCATGACTCATGAAGCATGTGATAAGAATGGGCCACTTCATTTGTGTGCGAGTGACCGACCGAGTGTGGGTGTTGTCAGTGCATGTCGTACGTTTCTTTGCTAGAAAAGTCGATCTTTACAGCGCGGGCAACGACGAACGTAACGTCGTCGGCAACGGTGTGCCGAACTCGATCGTGGTCTTGACAGGAGCAACACACATATGATTCGCGGGCTGTACGAGGCGGCACCAGGTCGCCGTGCATGCAGGCGCAAGGCAAGCGCACGCATCACGCACGGTGCGCGGTCGTGCCGCCTGCACTACTTGTTGCGCACGTACGGCTCCGTCCGGACCAAGGAAGGATCGGTTTCCCCCGTGGCCACCCACCACCGCGCCGAAAAAGGTTAATTTATTGACAGCACACGCCCAACAACCAGTTGCCGCAGATACTTTGGGGGCAACTTGCCCGACCGCCGTGGGCAAACAGAAAGCGCGCGCAGCATGGCGCGATGCTCTCCGCAGTCGTGGCCCCGTCTCTACCGCACACGGATCGTCTCTCACACACGCGGGCGCGGTCCGCTCGCTCGCTCGTGTCGCGCATGGATCACGCACCTGCCGCGCGCGCGCCTCGGCCCTCGCGTCGCGCGCGGTCGGCAGATCGATCGAGCGTAACGGATCGAGCGGCAGCCCGCAGCGGCAGCGGCATCTTGTTGAATTCCCTCTCGCTCTCACAGCGTCGCGTCGCGGGCAAATCCGATGGCGCCGGACGAGAGCCGAGGACCAGGGGGGGATCGGACGACGATGGGAGGAATCGACGGGAGCTGGGGCCGGTTCGGTGCCGCGCGCTCATCTCGTTCAGATGGCCGATGGCAGGGTGGGGTGGAGGTGGACTGGTGGGCTTGTGGCGCGCGCGCCGGTGGATGTGCCGTGTGCGTTGATGGGTGCCGCCGTAGCGTCACCTGACGTGAGACCAGCAGATCCTCGCGCGGGGGTGACGCGGACCCGAATCGCATCGTGGCGGTTCACACACACCCGCACGCGCAGCGCGCGGTGCGGTGCCCATCACCGGGAGGTTCAGGTGCATGCAACAGATGCGCGGCAGTCGTCGCCGTCGCGATCGGAGAGGACCCCGGCCGGGGAGGCGGGACGAGCACGTCAACTGCGTGCCTGCCTGCGCGCCTACGTACTACTTGATGACCCCAGCACGGCGTTCCTTCATTTTTTGCTACCGGGTCGGGTGGATTGGACGCTTTCGATGGATTGTTTCGTCGTCTCTCTCTGTACGGAGTACATAGCAGGATTTTTTTTTATTAATAACCCAATTAAATAGATATTTTGAAAACAACACTGTCTATTTTTTTTAAAACTAACTTTTTTGCCGTGTCATCCCGTATGGCGCGGCAAAAGTACCACCGTAGCGCGCCCAGGCCTCACGGCGCAGTGCGCCGCGCCAAGCGGGATGGCGCGGGTAGTGAATTTGCCACGCCAAGCGGCGGGATGGCGCGGCAAAAACCCCCTTCACATATTTTGCAAATTTTGTTTCATAAAAAAATATATATTGGCAAACCCAAATTAGTTTGGGAAAGAAAAAAAAAAGCTCATCTCCAATAGTTTTCCATAATTCACTTAAAAACAAAAATTAAAAACAAAAAATTATGGGTTCGCCAATTGTTTTTCCCTTCGTGCGCGGCAAAAACCCCCTTCACATATTTTGCAAATTTTGTTTCATAAAAAATTATATTGGCAAACCCAAATTAGTTTGGGAAAGAAAAAAAAGCTCATCTCCAATAGTTTTCCATAATTCACTTAAAAACAAAAATTAAAAACAAAAAATTAGGGGTTCGTCCTATTGTTTTCCCTTCGTGCGATTTTCATAACGCCGTAGCAGGTCGCGTCATCTGCTATGGCGGTTGTTTCACCTAAACCCAAATTTTGTTTTTTAATTTTTGTTTTTAAGTGAATTATGGAAAACTATTGGAGATGAGTTTTTTTCTTTCCCAAACTAATTTGGGTTTGCCACATATATTTTTTTATGAAACAAAATTTGCAAAATATGTGAGGGGGTTTTGCCGCGAATCCACTAGCCGCGCCATCCCGCCTGGCGCGGCAAACTGTGCCGTGGGGCCTGGCCACGCCAGGGTGGCACTTTTGTCATCCCATTGGCGCGGCAAAAAGGTTAGTTTTGAAAAAAAAATGAACAGTGTATTTTTAAAAGAGTAAAGTCTATTACCGGTCCCTAAACTTGTATCGTTGTGTCATCCCGGTCCCTAAACTCGCAAATCGACCGTCTAGGTCCTCAAACTTGTTCGGTTGTGTCATCTCGGTCCCTAAACTTGTTCGGTTGTGTCATCCTGGTCCATAAACTTACAAATCGCTCGTTTAGGTCCTCAAACTTAGGCAGTTGTGTCATCTTGGTCCCAAAACTTTGTTTTGAGTTCATCTAGATCTAAACATGGCAATTTAAAAATCTTATATCAACAAATAATTCAACTTTTTCATACAAACTCAAACGAAGATAAAAGTATATCAAAATTGGTAGCCCTCATTGTGATCTACAACTTTTGTAGTTGAAAAGTTTTTGATTTAAAACTGTTTAGGGTCCCAAAATATTGTTGTATGTTTATAGATTTTGAAATTTAAAATTATCAAACAATCTTGAATATTGATATAATCTATATAAAAGTTATAGTTCTCAATGCAATCTACAACGTTGTAGATAAATTTTTTTTATTAAAGTTATTTAGTATCAAAAAAATAATTTAAATTTAAAATTTCAAAATCTATGAATATACAACAATATTTTGGGACCCTAAACAGTTTTAAATCAAAAACTTTTCAACTACAAAGTTGTAGATCACATCGAGGGCTACAATTTTGATATAAAGTTTGTTTTTGTTCGAGTTTGTATGAAAAAGTTATGAATTATTTGTTGATATAAAGTTTTTAAAATTATCATGTTTAGATA
The DNA here is from genome assembly GCA_009763385.1 of Coix lacryma-jobi var. lacryma-jobi. Classification (NCBI taxonomy): domain Eukaryota; kingdom Viridiplantae; phylum Streptophyta; class Magnoliopsida; order Poales; family Poaceae; genus Coix; species Coix lacryma-jobi. Next base: position 21,473,345 of record CM019826.1, read on the forward strand.
TAGATGAGACTCAAAACAATGTTTAGGGACCAGGATGACACAACTGACTAAGTTTGAGGACCTAAATAAACGATTTGTAAGTTTATGGACCGGGATGACACAACCGAATAAGTTTGAGGACCTAGACGGTCGATTTGCGAGTTTAGGGACCGGGATGACACAACGACACAAGTTTAGGGACCGGTGATGGACTTTACTCTTTTTTAAAATATCTTATTTAATTGGGTTATTAATAAAAAAAAATTCTATAGCAGAAGAGGCGTCTCGTCGTCGTCGGACGGATTTTCCAAAATCTGCTGCCTTGTCCCTTGTTGTGTCGTGTGACACAACTTGTCCAAGCAAAGGTCGCAAGACCCGACCGAGACGGCCCAAGAAGAATATCGCTTTCAACGGAGGCCTGAAAAAAAAGCCATCTGAGCCCAGTCCAGCAAGCATAGGTCCAATCGATTTCAAGGCCCGGCCGTCTTGCCAAGCCCGGTCGATGCTCATTTGGCCCAGTTCTGTCCCCTCTCCTCTCCTTTTCATTTACCCCCATCTCGCCTCCCTTTTGTACACCTGTCGAAGGTGGTGGTCAACCACTGAACCTAGTACTAGTGCTACTTCCTGCTCAGTGGTCAGTGCTCACCTGAGGGCTGAGGCTACCAGTACCACTACCTGACCTAGCAAGACCCTAGGAGGTATCATGATTGGGGACTACGGGCGCGAACACACTATTTGGAGCCGACCAACTGGCTTTCCAAAGCTTACCGAATCCTCATCCCGTCCGCCGCTCGCTGAAGCCGACCCATGAAAGACCGGGCCAGCCAATAGCCGTGGCCGAGCCAGCCACCCAAAGCCGGATCCACCAATCGCCGACGATCTTTTGCCATCCCGTCCGGCCGTCCCGTCCCCTCGCGCCGCCAAGGGACGCGCCTCGCCTCCCATCCCGTCCCCATCGACGTCGGCGACACGCCACGCGCGGCCGTTACTTTTCGGCGCGCCGAGCCAGTGCCGTGCCGTGCCGTGCTCGTGCACCTGTGCTCGTGCTTAGCCTATCCTCGGCGACGCCGACGCCGACGGCAACGCGCGCACGCGTCAGCGGCCAACGCCCAACCACCCACCAACGGCGCCGGGGTCCGGGTGCACCGCACCGCGCGTGTGCGCGTAGGTGTACAGCACAGTTGCAGGATAGACTGGATAACGGCTTGGCGCATAAACTAGCTTATCCTTAAACTACCGAGATCTAAATGGTGTATCCAGTGAGATTTGCTCTTGCCATATCTATCGACGATGCTTCTCAGCTCTTCCTCCTGATTTTTCTCGTGGGGCCCTGCCCGCCTGCGTAGCACGGTTGATTTCGAGCCGGAATCGAAATCTTCCAAACGAAAGTGGGATCCGGGCCAAACTGTTTTGGTGCTCCTTCTGCGTCATCAGTCAATGGTTTTAATTTTTAGAAATAGTAGTACTGTACAAAGAACATCTTGTCGCGCTAGCCTGTCCGCGTCACAGTGTCAGACTCTCCCGCACGGGAGGATAGAGATGACGGATCATTCTCTGTGACGCCTTTTCCTCTCGCCACCCACTGGGCCCATCTCATCATCCTCTGCAGTCACCTTTGACGTCAAACGGATAAAAGGCCGCCGCCGGAATCCGGATGCAGTGCAGCATCACTAGCAAGCAGTCGTCGACTCTAGCAGAAGTCACCTCGCACCCCCATCGCGCCTTGCCGTGGGCTCTACCCTGCTGCCCGCCGGCCCTCCGCAACTGCCACTGGGCAAGGACCAAGGACAGGGAGAAGGAGAGACCAGAGGGGGGGAGAGAGATCAGCCCGGCCGGGAAAAGCAGCGATGACGAGATAAGGATGGCCTCCCGTGCTTAATTATTGAACGAGGGATCCACTCCCTCCACTTGTCATGAACTCATGATAATATCTTGGGAAGCAGTGCGAGCCCAACGAGTTTATCCGGCGAATGGTTCGGTCCGGGCCCGGCCGGCCGGGTCCCAGTCCCCGTGGCCATCTTGCAGCAGAAGCCTTCCTTTTGCATTGGGCCGGCCGGAGCAAAGAAAGATGCCGCTGCCACACTGCATCGATGCTGCCGGAGGGTCAGCCGCCGCGCTATGGATCTCCGCCAGAGATATGGTGCTCGTGGTCGTGGTGGAGCTTAGTTTGTTGACGGTCAGCCGGCCCGGTAGTAGTATAATGCAGGAGGAGTGCAGCGGGAACTAGTGCAAGTCAAGTGCCAAGTGGTCAATGGCAATGCCGCAGGTGGATGTAGAGGATACTTTGCCTGCTTTGAATCCTGATTCCTGATAGATAGAAAGTAGTAAAGCGGCATCTTGCCTCTTGCGTGCCAATGCCTGATGCTCTGTCGACCGAAGCTTCTCTCCCTCTCTCCCCCTCTCTCTTTCTTTTGGATTCAGGATGGTTGGAAGCTTCTCTTTTCTCGTGGATACGGTAGAAGATTAGGATGTGAAAGGCTTTTAGAGCCGGAAACCAAGCTGATATGGCCCTATCTTATTCAATCAACACGTGCTTTCGCACTAGCAGCATGCAGACTCCTAGATCTTCTGCATCTTCTCGATGACTGAAGAAAGCCCCTTCGACTAAGCGATAATGCCAGTGAACATTACTAAATTATGTCTCCGACAATGGCGTAGCTTATGGCTTATCTTGGTTTAGTATAAGCAAGCCAGATTTAGTTGGCTACATCTGTACACTTATCAGATGTATTTCGACTTATTCTCTCTCTTATAGAACACTATTGCAGCTAAAATCAATCGTAAAAAGTTCAAGCGAATAAGGCCAACGTTGAGTAGGCAAATACTCTATACTCTATAAAGTAAAAATACTTGTCTCTAACCACAGTGCGCATCTGACACAGAAGATTTTTATACCTCTTAGACCTTGTTTAGATGCCCATATATCTACGTTAATCCATGTTAGCGGGTTGATATGAAATTCAAACTAAATTACATCTCAACACACATATGGATACATGAATATTCAAATAAGCCCTTAAGATAATAACCTTACACCATGCAATCTCTTCATTATCTAGGATCTAAGGCTCTAATATACTAGCAGCTAGCCAGGGCCGGCTCAATAATTTGAAGGGCCCTTGGGCAAGCAAGAGATAAGGGCCCATTGAACAAAATTTTAATATTAAAACTATGGTATATAGAATGATTAATAAAATTACTTTACAATATATGTATAGCTCATAAGACATAATAGTGTAACAAAAAATAAAAACAGTAAATTACCTCAAATAAAAATAATATGATTCATTGTTTTGAAAAAAATCGTCTTCGGGCATTCCTTGATGCAAAATCTTCAAGAACGGTATCAACATTAATGTCATCTAAATATTCTCTCAATGCTGCAAATAGCCAAGCCATTTAATCTTTCTTGTAGCATAGTTGATCTCAAACAATTTTTCAAGAGTTTCAATTTGGAGAAACTTCTTTCAGCTGATGCTACTGTCACTATAGAATACATAAAATTAGAAATTTAAAACCTAACTATATGATTGTACGAACATAGCATATATATACATAATCCACAAAAAATAAGAAGAAAGGAAAATACTACTCAATCATGGGCGTTCATGTATTGATTACTGTGATTGGCTAATTGTGCCCCTGTTCGCTGTACGTTTGTGAATTACCCTGACCTTGGCCGTCCTTGCGGCTACCGGTCAAGCCTTGCTGTTGCCGGACGCCGCGTGACTGCGTGAGGATTGAGGACTGAGGAGCCAATCAGATCGGATATGTCTCGAATCTCCTTCAGTCACCGTCGGCCGTCGTCAATACTTCTTAGGTCACGGCGATAGGAAAGGAAACGAAACGTCGAACGTCGTCCAAACCAGCGTCGAGCTGCAGCCAGAGGGCTCGGTAATTCTTCGTTCTCCACTTCTCCTACGGTTGTGGGCTTTAGCCTTGGCCTCAAGGGATGGTGTAGTTTATGATGGGCTTTATTTATGCTTAATAAAAAAATATATACTAATTACATATATATTCTTGGGCCCCGGCGGTCTGCCTGCCCCTCCCTGAGAGCCGGCCCTGCAGTTAGCTAATATCGATTTATAAACAATATTAACTAATTGACTACTAGTTAGGTATTATTTAAATTCGACAAATAAGGGAATCTCCAAGAGCCTCTCTAAATCATTAGAGAGTTATTTGAGTAAAAAATAATATTTTTTACTCAAATGACTCTCCAAGAGCGATTTGAGTAAAAAATCTACGGTTTTGGGAATTTCTCTCTATATTTTTGTACTCTTCAATAGTTTTTCTATATCTTGTACTTAGTACAAAGAGTCATTCTCACTCTTTATCTTTGGCTAGCGAGAAATTCATAATAGAGGATGGCTATAGTTAGATATCCAATTGAAGAGGCTGTTGGATAATATTTTTTCGCTAAAATCTCTATCTATATTCTAGTAAAGTGGAATAGGTATTAAGAGTCTCTTGTAGATACTCTAAAATATATATGTATTGATAATTTTGTTTTGTCTATAATACTCTCATTTAGCTATTGTAGTAAGAGATAGGGTAAGTTTTTTAAAACGTCCATAGAGATAGGGTAACAAAAGGGTTTTTTTAATCTTTTATTAACGGCTATCATCTAGATTGAGACAATTAGTAAGAAAGTTGATAGTAAACCTATTTTTTATGTGAAGAAAGATTTTATGTTATTTAAAATAAAGTTCCTCTCGCTACAATAAGATGGTACACGCAGCCATTACAAAATAATAGGAAAAAGAAGAGAAAATAATGGCATCTAGTGAACTCTAATAAGACCCTGTTTGGTAGAGCTCCCAAACTCTGTTGAATCCAGCAGGAGCTCTGCCAAATATTTTTTAAAGAGGAGTGATTCTTTGCTGATTTCGCGAAGTGGTTCTATGGAGTGAACTAAGAGGCTGTGAGCTGAAATATGTAGCTTCCCCTGATTTTGTGAAGTGATTCTCCATACCGATTTTAAGAGTTTATGCTAAAGAATCAAAGAGAATCACTTTCAGCCAAAGAATCACTTCTCTCACAGAATCAGCTTCTATAGAGAATCAGAATTAGATAGATGTTTACCAAACTAGCCCTAAGAAATCACAAGATACAACTCAAAACTACCTAATTATTAACTATTTTGATTATCCCCTGATGGGAGTACGAACGCCTAGTAAAAAATGTTCTGAACATTTCCAACAGCATGTATGGTATGATGAAGCGCTCTTTCAGTAAAACTAGATCTTATGCATTGGTGTCTTGTAAATCTACTAAACAGTAAGGTCCATCACTGAACCTACTTTAGTGGGTTCTCCCATGTAACACCCTGATTTAATTTTTCCCCAATTTAATAAAAGGAATTAGAAATTAAATAGGTTGGCTAGTTTATTAGAGGAGGAAAATAAAATTTATTTATCATTTTTCTGTTGCATTCATGCCATTGCATATTTTTATTAAGTGGAAAATAATTTTTATTAAACCCGTATAGGGCGTATCGAATTTATTCTATTTAGAAAATCAACAACATGATTTATAAAAAGTTTGCAAAATCAAACTCAAATTTTATTTTCAAAACTTAGGAAAAATATTTTTCAAAATTCTCAAACTTGTTTTTAATTTCAAACAGATTTTAATTTGATTTTAAAAAAGAGACTTTGGAAAAGAAATTTCAAAAGAAAGAAAAAGAAAGAAATGGCAAAGAGGTCTCTCTCCCTCATTTTCCCTCTCCTGGCCCGCTCTCTCCCTCCTCACCCTTTCGGCCCACGTCCTCCCTTGCTTCCCCGGGCCGCCTTCACTCTCCTCCCTCCGCATGGGCCAAGCCCAGCCGGCCGGCCCGCCTCCACTCCTCTCTCCCGGCCGCTCTTCCCCTTCCCTCTCTCCCCACGACCCCTCTCCTCAGCGCCGGCCCGCTCCCTTCTCTAGCCGGCCCACACTCCCTCCGGCCCACTCGCCCGCGACCGCACCGGCCTCCTCCTCTTTCCCCTCATCGCGCCGAGCCAGTCGAGGCCGCTCCGCACGCTGGCGCGAGCCACCTCCGCGCCCTCCCTCACTGCGCACCGTGGCCCACCCGTCAGCCCTCTCCCTCAACCTCCAGCCCGCCCTAGCCGGAGCCGCACAGGTGACCACCCCCTCCATCGATCGGGATAAGCCGCAGCCGCTACCCCGCTCCCCTCTGCCTTCAAGTAGCAACGCGTAGTCCGCCCCGCGCCAACCCATCTCCCTGACCCTAGGCCCTCGTTTCCTCCATCGCTGAGCGCCGCCACCATTGCCGCGCCAGCATCGTCTTGCCACCACACCGCAGAGCTTGCCACCGCCCGCCTTGAGCCCTCCATCGAGTTGGTCAAGGTGCACCGCATCAAGGAGACCCGCCCCTGGACAACCCGGAGCTAGACCGCACCGTCCCCGACTGTGCCGGAGTTCCAGAGCGCGCGCCGCGCGACACCGCGTCATCTGCCGTCCCTGGACCTTCCCGGCGCCGAGAGCACCACCACCGAGACCGTTGTAAGGTCCTCTGTCGATCCAACCTTTTCTCGTAGCCTCTACCGTACTCTAGCTGTCGCTCCGAGCACGCCGGGCACCCTGGCCATGGCGCCGCCACGCTGGAGACAGGCGCCGCCGCCCAAACCCCGCCGGCGGTCACCCTGGCTTCCCCTTTTTGTTCCGACCGTCCGATCTGAAACCAGCGGGTCAGATTAGATCCAACCCTGAAGGGGTATGCGCCAGGCGCATAGCGCTGTGGACGCGGTGCACCTGGCCACGTCCGCCAGTCCACTGCACAGCGTGGTGCACCGCACCATTGGCATCACGCCACGTGGCGCCACGCAGGCAGCCACGCCGGCTACCTCACCACGGCCGGTCAAATTGCACTGAGGCCCTTCCCGTTTTCCTTAATCAACCCGCACTCCTATTCAACTGTTCACTGAGTCTTGGAAAAATAGCGATCTAGCCCCTGCACTTTTCCGAAAACGAGGCGCGGTCCACCCCATGGCCGCCCGCCCAGATCTAATCTGATCTTCTGTTCGTCGCCCGATCAATGGCTGACAACCCACCGTACCCCTTCGCCGATGCCATTTTGCTAAAGAGACCCTCCCTTTTTCTTGAATCAACCCGCCGTCCACTCCTACTATTCCTTGAGTCTGCGTGATTCTTCCGAACTAGCCCCTGATGTTTCATCGATTGAGCCCCGGTCCAGTGCCATTTCGTTTTCAGTTTTTTTTATTTATTTAAATTACGAAAATGAGTTTAATCAAATTAGAGTTTTGCCATTCAACTTTAAATGCTCATAACTTTTGTGTTTTAACTCCGATTCGACCCATTCAACTTGCGTTAGTTTCATAATTTCGTTCCGCTACGCAGTAGATCTATTAGTTTACTATTTTCATACTGTTTGTTGTACTGTTATTTATTTCTATGTATTGTGCCATGTATGTTGCTTGGGCCAGAGAGTGCGGAGTACGAGGACGCTCCAGACCATCCTTGCGACCCAGTTGATTCGACCCAGTCCGAAGGCAAGTGTTCTTGAACATCTTGCACCTACTTAATTTTACTTTTGGTACTAGAGTAGTTAGATCTTGTACATGCATGCTTGTCATTAATTTGAATCCCATGTTATGGTTTACTAGAATTTGTACATATTATCCTTGTCGCCTGTTTTGGGATGTTCGGGTAGGTGTCTTGCTTAGCCCTGCAGTCATGGTTGGGATGGGAGTTAAAATGTTTATAATCTTGATTAATGAACTATGAAACGAATATGGACATGGTAATTTGTAGTAACATGGTTATTAGGTAAATCCGGCAGGATGGACCCGTATTGGTGGTTTTGTGCCGTGGGACTCGGCAGCTGCTTTTGGTTTTTGGTTCTGGGCGAGTGCTAGATTTATCCTGCCTGGATCCCTAGGACCCGGTTCTTGGACAAGTAACCCGGCAAAACAGCGCAACCATGAGATCTGGATGGGCTGGACCTGGCTAATTAATTAGCAACCTTTAAGTTGAGGGTCCACACGGGGTTTGTTTTAGTGGCTCACGAGGGGCCCTGGGGGTCGTAGACCTTTGTACGGGTGAAACCTTAGAGGTACGTGGGAACGGACTTGGAGGGGGCTTTGTAAAGGCCTTGCAGTGCAACCCGCTATGCACCTCGGCAGTGTTTAGCGTGACGGGAACTGCACGACTCTCATGGGTAACAATGTGCAACCTCTGCAGAGTGTAAAACTGATATATCTGCGGATACATGGGTGTATGCCGAGTCTCTGTGTGATGAGTGATTGTCAACGGAGATGATGCGCATGTTCTTTGGCTTGTGTTGTGCAGGTGTCGAGCACGGAGACAGTGATCGATGGCGGGTGAAGGTCAAGTTGCGACGTGCCGTGCCGACGGACCGGGCGCGATGAAGGATGGGCGTGCCGTGCGGCGGACGTGCCATGCCGATGTATCGGACGGTGAAGGGCGGACGTGGACTTGGACTGATGGACTGGAGGCCGGAGGATCAGCTGTGGTGGCTGGCAGCCTGCGACAGCGACAAGCGGAGAAGTGCGATCATGTCGGTGGAAGGGGTGCACAGGCGGTGCATCCCCTCTACGACGCCGGTTTGTTGGTAGAGCCCGGGAAAAACCAACGGTGGACGGTTTCCAGGTTTGGGCCTCAAAACCTGGGTGCTGGGTTTCCAGGTTGAGCCACAAAACCTGGGCGCGACGGTTTCCAGGTTGAGCCTCAAAACCTGGGCGTGGGCTGGTTTCCGAGTTTGGGCCTCAAAACTCGGGCGCTGAGGTTTCCGAGTTTGGGCCACAAAACTCGGGCTGGAGGCTGGTTTCCCGGTTTGGGCCTCAAAACCGGGGGCTGATGGAAAAGGCTGGTTTCCCGGTTTGGGCCGCAAAACCGGGGTGCAGAGTGGTGGCGGCACGTGGCGGCGATCTGAAGGTTGCGTGGAGGCGACGCGGAAGACCGTGCGGGCGTGGCCGTCGGATCTACCTACCACCAGCGGGTGGACTAGAATAGCCTTAGGGTTAGGCTGTCCGCTCTATAATTAGAGTAGAGAGGGGTAGAGTAGGAAATAGACTTAGGCTAGGTTAGTATAAGTAGTCCAGGGGAGACACCCTCCTCCCCATCTCAATCTCAGTTAGAGTTTTCATTTCCTAGGGTTTCCACTCTCCCACACCCCTGCTTTAGCTAGTTGAGATCCGCAGAGAGACTCCACTCTGTGTACTGTTGATTCGAGGAAGTGAGGCCGTATCCTCACCTTGGATCCCATCTCTTGGTGTCAATTCGCGTTTTGATTTCATGTTCATCGTGTTCTTCGCGGATTGCTTTGTGCCTTGAGTTTTCCCGCGCTTGATCTTTGTGCTCGGTTCATCTTTTGCGATTCCGTTTGAACCAAGTTGTTCTAGATCGTGAGGCATTTCTTTCCACCGAAGGAATTAAACTCTAACCTCACGGTCTAGGAGATCGATCGATTTTCGTTTTGAATCGCGTTCTTGCCTCCTTGCCCCGAAATTTCTTGATCCACCGATTTGGAGTTAGGTTCGAGCCATGATCTCTTAGAGATAGCTCACTAACATCCTTGTGACTCTCAGATCGAATCCTCGGCCTAGAGCTTTTGATTCGGAGGAGATCGGGTTGAATCATCGAAGAACTCCGCTGTTTCGGGGCATCGGACGCTATCACGGGAGCATCGGACGCTAGGGTTTCCTAGCATCGGACGCTCCGGTGACGCGTGTCACGTTTTCAGCGATTTAGTTTGCATCGGACGCTAGGCATCGGACGCGTCCGTTGTCCATCGGACGCGCCGGAGTCCTTGCATCGGACGCTGGTTTGATCACTGTTCACAGCGTCCGATGGTGGAACAGTAAGGTTCCAGAACCGTCCAGTTTGCATCGGACGCGTCCGGTGGTCTGGCATCGGACGCACCAGCGTCCGATGCGACTGGTTTCGCACGGTTCGTCGCGGTTCGCTCGTACGTTGACGGTTTCGATTTCCGTCTTTTGCGTTGGACTTCTAGGGTTGTCTAGTGTCCCGCTGTGCTTCTAGGAAGCATCCACCCTACATCTAGGGTCGTGGATATTAGCAAGCTCTAGGATTTGCTTTTGGGGTTGATTCTTGGACAGTGGCTCTAGCTTTCGAAAGGAATTTTGTAGCTCCCATTCACCCCCCCCTCTGTCGCTTTCGGGTAACTTCTCGGTCCTTCAATTGGTATCGGAGCAGGTTAAGGATCTTCCACCTTAGCCGGTTCCAGATCCACCGAAGGCGACATGGATCGCGGCGTGGGCAAACCGCCGTTTTTCGATGGGACGAACTATGCGTATTGGAAGATACGTATGTCGGCCTATTTTGCAGAGCTTGGGCGCTTCGATCTGGGATATTTGCAACTCCCCTGATTACGTGGTCTTGGCTGCTCGTGTGACTCAACAGCAGGTCGTCGATGAGCACGATGCCAATAGCCGAGCCCGTAATGCTCTTTTCTCTCTTGTTTGAGCATGGGTGAGTTCGATCGCGTTTCTCACCTCGCTACGGCTCGGGAGATCTGGGACACTCTCATGCGTTTTCATGAGGGCACCTCTCAAGTCAAAACCCGACTCTACGAGTCGTTCAAGCGAGAGTATGAGAACTTTAGACATCAACCTGGCGAGAGCATAGAAAGTTTATTCGCTCGCTTTCAGGTGATTGTCAACAGGATGAGGGCTAACAGAGAGCAGTGCCATTTGACGATCATGAGCGTGCTTTGAAGCTTTTGCACACTCTTGACCGTTCGGTGTGGGACTCCAAGGTTCAGGCAATCTCGAATCGCCGAACTATGAGACCCTCACCTGCGACGAGCTCTTTAGTAAGCTCAAGTCCAGTGAGATTGATGCTATGGCGAGGGCTTCTTTTGAAAATCCTTCTCGCCCGTCCATGGCTTTGGTTTCCGGCTCTTCCTCTAACCCCTCAGCTGGCTTTGCGCTTTCTTCTCTCTTTTCTGTGACAGAGGACCACTGGAGTCTTTGGGAGACGATGAGTTGGCTTTGCTTGCCAACCGGTTCCTCGGGTTCCACAACACCGCATGAACCGCCGTCGAGGGAGGCGCACGGGATGCTACGAGTGCGGCGACCCCGACCACTTCATCATCGCCGACTGCCCCAAGAAGAAGAACAAGCACTTGGGCAAGGGCGAACATGGGCGCAAGCGCGACTCCAAGTACAAGGAGAAGTACGTCCCCCCAAGGCACAAGAAACGGGGCGGCTTCGACAAAGAGTACATCAAGAAGAAGTACTTGGAGAAGCAACAAGCTGAGCAGGCGAGCGTTCTTCGCCACGCTCAGCGACGTCGACGGCTCGGATGACGACTCTCGCCAGCTCGAGCGATGACGAGTCCGAGAAGAAGAAGAGGATCGAGGACAAGCTGAACGGCCTCTGCTTCTTCGTCGCCGACGACGACGGCTTCTGCACCATGGCTCTCGGAGATGAGGTCGACGGCGAGCCGGAGCGTACCCCTCGGAACGACGACGACGACGACACCCTCCCAGGTATCTCTCACCTACGACGAGCTTTCCTCCGAGGTTGAGAAGTTGACTGCTGCCCTCCTTAGCCAAGATAAGTTGCTTAGGCGTGCCGCTAGAGAGCGCAAGGAGTTTAGGCAGAAGTGGGAGGACACGGTGAAGGAGCTTGAGTCGCTCGGTCCACCGTGGTAGTGTCGGAGGAGGTGGATGCGAGTCGTCACCGCGCGCACATGACTGACCTTCTCACTCTGAGAGGTAAGTATGCTGCGTTGGTTGGAGAGGTGGATGAGCTCCGTGCTAGCCGCAGCTGTTGGGTGCGTGCAAGACTTGTTCCTGTCTTGCAATCTGAGTTGGCAGAGAAGAATGCCAAGCTTGAGTCTTTAGAAGGCCAGCTCAGATAGCACTTGTGTCTCGAGGTGTGCTTTGTGTGAGGGCTGAGATGGAGATTGCCAATGTGAAGCATGGCAAGATGCAAACCGAGGAAGAAAACGCATACCTTCGGTCCATCTTGTCATGGGTCTCCAGTAGTGAGCCGCAGCTCGGGATGATGATCTCCCAATTCAAGTGAGCTGTTGGTACCCCTGTGTAGGTCTTGCTCAGAGTGTTGATCTCTCAGTTTTTGGGAAGATTGGAGAGTCTAGTGTCTGAACCCATGTGAGAAGCCCATTTCACCACTACTCCCAAACTTGCCAAGCTTCCACTCAAAGAGCCTGCCAAGCCTGTCACCAAGGATGGAGTTGTAGTTGAACCTCCAAGGCTCCACCCAAGAACCCCAGTTTGGGCACCAAGCCAAACCACCTCAGAAACAAGCTTGATGCTATGCCACCCATCCGAGAGGAGTTGCCACCAGAAGGGCAAAGGCAAGTGAGGCTACACCCACAGTCCTGGTCACCAACAACCCCCTTTGCGTGCGGTGAGGGTACCAGTGTGATTTCTGTGGGAGGGATGGTCACTTGAGTGAGTTCTGCTTTAGGCGCAAGAGAGAGGCGCGCCGTGCTAGGAGGATGCAGAACCCGGACATGTTTCACCCAGCTCGTGGTGGACATGCTCCGAAGCCTCAGGGGAGAGCTGCTAGGTCTGGAGGGAAGCGTACCCAGTCTAGGCAGCAGAAGAGAGCCCGAGGAGGGAGACTAGGCCTAGAGGTCCAGCACCTCGATTTGTTAGGCCTAGGCCGGAGAGAGCTCCGAGGAGAGACGCTAGAGTTGAGCAGCAGGCTCCTAGGCGTAGACCTCGTAGAGAGCGTGCCCGACGGGGTCCTGCTTTTGCAGGTAACGGACCTCGTGGCGGAGGCTTAGTTGAGCGCTTTTCCCCACCGCAGTTTGGGTATCGCGGTGAGCGCTTCTTCCCCAGCGGACCACGTTTTCCTGTGCGTGGTGATCGCTATCCCCCTAGACAGGATGGTTTTTCTGCTAACCGTTCTTTTGAGCAGCCGGCCAACACTTATTCCCCTTACTTCCTAACCCCAGGTACCGTTCTCACCCTATCTTAGTGTATCCCCTTGCTCCTATGTCTTTTTTATGTAGGTAGAGCGGTTGGAGGACATTTGGTTGGTGGATTCCGGTTGTTCGAGGCACATGACCGGAAACGCCAATGGTTCTCCAGCCATAGTCCGGTCGCCGGAAGGAGTACATAACCTTCGGCGACAAAGTAAAGGTAAGGTGTTGTCAGTTGGCTCGGTGCGGGTTAATGAGCATTTTGTGTTGCGCATGTTGCTCTTGTTTCTAATCTGCATTTTAACTTGCTTTCTGTTTCGCAACTTTTTGATGAGGGCTTTGAGATTCGGTTCAAACCGAACCTTAGTCGCATCTTAGATCCTCAGGGCGATCTTGTTTGTCTGATTTCGCCCTTTGGGAAAGTCTTTCGTGCGAATTTCTCGGAGTCGTTTGGTTTCTCGCTGTCTTTTGGCTAGTCCTTCTTCTTCCGATCTTTGGAAGTGGCATAGGAGGCTCGGTCACTTAAGCTTCGACTTGCTTGCAAGACTTAGCTCACTTGCCCTAATCCGAGGATTGCCCAAGCTTTCGATGGAGAAGGATCTAGTTTGCCATTCTTGCAGACATGGGAAGATGGTGCTGCTTCCACCATCCAGTGACTAAGGTCATGACCTCGCACCCCGGAGAACTTTTACATATGGACCTTGTTGGTCCGCTCGGGTGAGCTCGGTTGGTGGCAAGTGGTATGTTTTGGTTGTTGTTGACGACTTTTCGAGGTATTCGTGGGTCTTCTTTTTAGCCGAGAAGACCGAGACTTTCTCCTTCGCTCGCAATCTGATTTTGCGTCTTCAGAACGAGTTCCCTTTGAACTCGATGCGAGCGATTAGAAGTGATAATGGTTCCGAGTTTAAAAATTCGGATTTTGAGAAGTTTTGTAATCGCCTTGGTTTGGAGCATCAGTTTTCTTCCCCCTATACACCACCCCAAAATGGTGTTGTAGAGAGGAAGAATCGGACCCTTGTTGAGATGGCCAGGACGATGCTCGATGAGCATAGGACTCCTAGGCGCTTTTGGGCCGAAGCTATGAACACTGCATGCTACATTTCGAATCGCATTTTTCTGAGAGCGTTTTTGAAGAAGACCTCTTATGAGTTGCGTTTTGGTCGCCAGCCCAAGGTGAGTTATTTTAGAGTCTTTGGTTGCCACTGTTTTATATTGAAAAAAGGCAACCTGGACAAGTTTGAGTCTCGTTCTTCTGACGGTGTGTTTTTGGGTTATGGCACTCACACTCGAGCTTATCGTGTACTTAACCTTGACACTAACCGAGTCATGGAGACATCAGATGTCACCTTCGACGAGACTCTTGTTTGTCCTTCTTCTCGTTTTGAGCGTGCAGGTGATCATGAGGTTGGAGAGCCTCTTTTTGATGACGAGGACGAGGGTGCTGAAGGTATAGATGATCCAGCACCCCCTCCACCTGCCGTGCCGCAAAGAGCGGCCTCGACGACGACTCACGGCCCGACACTTTCTTTCCTGGGGGCCGTGGGATCCACCTCGAGCGGTACCTTTTGTACCCGGGGTGGAACCAGCTCTGTTGAGGGGGTCACTTCTTCCCGGGAGGCGCCACACACATATCCAGCGCCAGCACCCCCCTGAACAGATGATCGGCGACATCGACGAGCGAGTTACTCGCTCCAGGTCACAGCACATCTCGCACTTTGCTCATTCTGCTTTTGTTGCGTCTTTTGAGCCCCGAGATGTTGGACACGCATTGACGGATCCGGATTGGGTCAATGCCATGCATGAGGAGCTAGAGAACTTTGAGCGAAATCGGGTTGGGTTCTAGTGCCTCCACCTCCTGACTGTAAACCATTGGGACAAAATGGGTATTTAAAAACAAGCAAGGAGAGGAGGGCCACATTGTGAGAAACAAGGCCCGGCTTGTAGCGAAGGGTTATAGTCAGAAGGAGGGGATAGATTATGAGGAGACCTTCGCCCCTGTAGCTCGTTTGGAGGCTATTAGGATACTCTTGGCTTATGCTGCATCCATGGGTTTCAAACTTTTTCAAATGGATGTCAAGAGTGCCTTCTTAAACGGCTACATTGAGGAGGAGGTCTATGTCCAGCAACCCCCTGGTTTTGAAAATCCCAAGCTTCCAAACCATGTTTTTAAACTCCACAAAGCTTTGTATGGTTTGAAACAAGCCCCTAGAGCCTGGTATGAGAGATTAAAAACCTTTTTGCTAGCTAAGGGTTTTAAAAAATGGGATGTGTTGATAAAACGCTCTTCTCCTCAAGCAAGGCAAAGATACTCTCTTGGTCCAATTTATGGGAATGATATCATTTTCGTGGTTCTTCTCACGCTTTGGTTGCCAAGTTTGCAGATACTATGAGCAGGGAGTTCGAGATGAGCATGATGGGCGAGCTGAATACTTTCTTTCTCGGGTTGCAAATTAAGCAATCCCGAGAGGGGACGTTTGTGCACCAGGGCAAGTACACGAGGGACTTACTGAAGCGGTTTGACATGGGTGAGGCCAAGCCTCTTCCGACGCCCATGTCGACACGACTGCCCTGGATGCCGACACGGATGGAGAAGCAGTGGACCAGAAGGAGTACCGCAGCATGATTGGATCGCTGCTCTACCTGACGGCGACACGGCCGGACATTCAGTTCGCCGTGTGCTTGTGCGCGCGCTTTCAGGCTTCGCCACGCACTTCTCACCGTCAGGCGGTGAAGCGCATATTCAGGTACCTTCGTTTCACGCCTGAGTTCGGGATTTGGTATTCTGCTTCTCCACTCTCTCGCTTTGTGGGTTATTCCGATGCCGATTTTGCTGGTTGTCGCATTGAGCGCAAGTCCACTTCTGGGACTTGCCAGTTTATGGGTCTTCTCTTGTGTCGTGGTCTTCTCGCAAGCAGTCATAGTGTCGCTCAGTCCACCACGGAGGCTGAATATGTTGCTGCGGCTAGCTGCTGTTCCCAGTTACTCTGGATGATGGCCACTTTGCGTGATTTTGGTTTGAGCTTTACTCGAGTTCTTTGCTTTGTGACAGCACGAGTGCCATTAGCGTTGCTAAGAACCCCGTGCTTCACTCGAAAACCAAACACATTGATGTGCGCTTTCATTTCTTGCGAGACCACCAGGAGAAGGGTGATATCGACCTTCGCCATGTCGATACTCATCACCAATTGGCTGATATTTTCACCAAGCCTTTAGACGAATCAACCTTTAATAGGTTGAGGGGTGAGCTTGTGTGTGTTTCCCTTTTAGATGGGGGAAGCATTTTGAGATGTACAGACTGACTCTTTTATTTTGAGGCTCTTTTCTTTTGAGTTTCTTGAGTCTTTCCATTGGTATCTTCTTTCTTTCAGTTTTGTGTCGGGCATACGCATTTACATTCTGAGCCTCATGTCTATATTCACTAGAATGTAATAATGCTCTTGTTAGTATTGCTCCGATACTTATGATGATGCTTGTAGCTTATGCTCCTTCTGATCACTGTTACATGTTATGAGCGAGCTATTTTTGGAATGGTGAATTATGCCTAATGTACATAAATCTGAAAATGTTCACCATTGAGATATGCAACTAGCATGTGTAGGGTGTGTTGAGTCCATTCCTGCTTTTCATATATGCTAGGTTGCTATGTCTCTAGTTCTGAGTCATTCACTTGCTTGGTTGTTCATAACTTGCTTAAAATCTGAACCAAGTATTGTTGAATTGAAAAGATCGAGATGGGATTGCTTGTCAACACCTCATGGTATTGAGACTGTTTCTCATTGCACTTGAGTTAAACTTGAGCCATGTAGTGTATGACCGAAACCGTTGCCTTAAGCTTGATTGCTTCGGCATAGGCTTCGCACGGTTGAAAAGTTAGGCATGACAAGCTTTCAACCTCTCGCAATCACATGCCAAAATGAACTTGTGAATCTTTTACGCGCTGCAACTCCGATATGAATTTGAAATCACAAGTATATGCTTCATTCCTATGCATGATGATGAACTTTGCTAGGGGTAGTTCACCTTGTATATATGCTTAGCACTTGTTTGGATTCCTTCTATACATGTCTAGTGCTATTTTGATGGTGACTATCTTTTTGGCTTAAAACTGCTCACATGCTCATATGCTTCATATTCGTATAAGTGATCAGTTGAGCCTTTGCTATTTGAGTGCTTAATTGAGATGTTGGAGCTATACTGATTAGAGCATCTTTGCACTCTTTTGACTATATACTTGAAGCTCCTAACTTGCATTTTGACTCCATATGCATTGTGGAAGGAGATCTTGTGTTCAGGGGGAGTTTATGTGAAGAGAGTTGCTTCTCCGATACCTTTTGGCCTTGATAAGTGCATTTTCAACTAGGGGGAGAAATTTATGCAAATCATATGCTCCTGTGTTGATCAACTAAGGGAGAATCATTTGTCCTAGTTGCTTGCATTTGTCGAGGGGGAGTTTGCTAGTTGTGTTGAGCCGTTGCCTCTGTCTTGAGGGACTAGCAAACGTTCCTAGCTTTCATAAGCTTTTTCTTTTGGCTTTCAATTGGTATCGTCTGGTGTGCTTTCCATTTGGTCTGGGTTGAATCCAATTGGTTCGGAGTGATTTTCTTGCTAGTTGTGTTGAGCCTCTGTGCCTCTATCTTGAGGGACTAGCATTTTGCTTCTGTTGTCCTCCGATCTTCAATTGGTATCTGCTAGCGGTGTTGAGCCTGTTCTACCTCTTCTTGAGGGCTAGCTTTGCTTTGCTTGGTTGCGTCGAGCCGTTGCCCATGTCTTTGGGGACCAAGTTTTCGCTTCTTCCACTTGACCTTCTTTGGCTTTTGTTAGGCTTTTGGGTCATTTGGTTGGTTTTCTCTTCTCACTCCTTCCTACCTCCTTCTTCTTATTCATGATTTGTTGTGGAGTTGACAATGCACTCATCAGGGGGAGATTGCGGATACATGGGTGTATGCCGAGTCTCTGTGTGAGTGAGTGATTGTCAACGGAGATGATGCGCATGTTCTTTGGCTTGTGTTGTGCAGGTGTCGAGCACGGAGACAGTGATCGATGGCGGGTGAAGGTCAAGTTGCGACGTGCCGTGCCGAGACCGGGCGCGATGAAGGATGGGCGTGCCGTGCGGCGGACGTGCCATGCCGATGTATCGGCGGTGAAGGGCGGACGTGGATGGCTGATGGACTGGACTGGAGGCCGGAGGATCAGCTGTGGTGGCTGGCAGCCTGCGACAGCGACAAGCGGAGAAGTGCGATCATGTCGGTGGAAGGGGTGCACAGGCGGTGCATCCCCTCTACGACGCCGGTTTGTTGGTAGAGCCCGGGAAAAACCAACGGTGGACGGTTTCCAGGTTTGGGCCTCAAAACCTGGGTGCTGGGTTTCCAGGTTGAGCCACAAAACCTGGGCGCGACGGTTTCCAGGTTGAGCCTCAAAACCTGGGCGTGGGCGGTTTCCGAGTTTGGGCTCAAAACTCGGCGCGCTGAGGGTTTCCGAGTTTGGCCACAAAACTCGGGCTGGAGGCTGGTTTCCCGGTTGGGCCTCAAAACCGGGGGCTGATGGAAAAGGCTGGTTTCCCGTTTGGGCCGCAAAAACCGGGGGTGCAGAGTGGTGGCGGCACGTGGCGGCGATCTGAAGGTTGCGTGAGGCGACGCGGGAAGACCGTGCGGGCGTGGCGTCGGATCTAACTACCACCAGGGGTGGACTAGAATAGCCTTAGGGTTAGGCTGGGCCGCTCTGTAATTAGAGTAGAGAGGGGTAGAGTAGGAAATAGACTTAGGCTAGGTTAGTATAAGTAGTCCAGGGGAGACACCCTCCTCACAATCTCAATCTCAGTTAGAGTTTTCATTTCCTAGGGTTTCCACTCTCCACACCTGCTTTAGCTAGTTGAGATCCGCAGAGAGACTCCACTCTGTGTACTGTTGATTCGAGGAAGTGAGGCCGTATCCTCACCTTGGATCCCATCTCTTGGTGTCAATTCGCGTTTTGATTTCATGTTCATCGTGTTCTTCGCGGTTGCTTTGTGCTTGAGTTTTCCCGTCGCTTGATCTTTGTGCTCGGTTCATCTTTTGCGATTCCGTTTGAACCAAGTTGTTCTAGATCGTGAGGCATTTCTTTCACCGAAGGAATTAAACTCTAACCTCACGGTCTAGGAGATCGATCGATTTTCGTTTTGAATCGCGTCTTGCCTCCTTGCCCGAAATTTCTTGATCCACCGATTTGGAGTTAGGTTCGAGCCCATGATCTCTTAGAGATAGCTCACTAACATCCTGTGACTCCTCAGATCGAATCCTCGGCCTAGAGTTTTGATTCGGAGGAGATCGGGTGGAATCATCGAAGAACTCGCTGTTTTCGGGGGCATCGGACGCTATCACGGGAGCATCGGACGCTAGGGTTCCTAGCATCGGACGCTCCGGTGACGCGTGTCACGTTTTCAGCGATTTTTAGTTTGCATCGGACGCTAGGCATCGACGAGTCCGTTGTCCATCGGACGCGCCGGAGTCCTTGCAGGGACGCTGGTGATCACTGTTCACAGCGTCCGTGGTGGAACAGTAAGTTTCCAGAACCGTCCAGTTTGCATCGGACGCGTCCGTTGGTCTGCATCGGACGCAGCCAGCGTCCGATGCGACTGGTTCGGCACGGTTTCGTCCGCGGTTCGCTCGTACGTTGACGGTTCGATTTCCGTCTTTTGCGTGGACTTCTAGGGTTGTCTAGTGTCCCGCGTGTGCTTCTAGGAAGCATCCACCCTACATTAGGGTCGTGGACATTAGCAAGCTCTAGGATTTGCTTTTGGGGTTTGATTCTTGGGACAGTGGCTCTAGCTTTCGAAAGGAAATTTGTAGCTCCCATTCACCCCCCCCCCTCTGGTCGCTTTCGGGTAACTTCTCGGTCCTTCAATATCAGCCGTGCTCACGGTCACGAGCGGGCTTGGACTTCTTCGAGATTAGTTGGTTACTGGTCGGTTTTGGGTTCGGGTCATCTGATGGACTTCAGATGCGGTTGCCTGATGGACTTCAGGTGTTGGTTGCTCGGTGTGACTCCGAGTGTGGCTTGCTCGGTGCGACTCCGAGTGTTGTTACTTTTCTACAGTATCTGTGGCTATAACCTAGTAAATAGGTGCATAGGATTAATAGGATTAATAGGGTGTGTCGCTTTAGGCGCTTGAGTCAAACAAAGTCAGCCTACCTTGTTATAACCTCATAAGCATATATTTCCACACTTGCGGAGTACATTTCGATGTACTCACCCTTCCTCTTTGTCCCCCCTGCTACCCCACCCAGACGCTGGAGACTACGCGTACGAGGAGCAGAGTATCCAGAAGACGGAGGCTACGACCCTGACGACCTGTACTAGGATGACGCTACCCCCGGTCGACCTTCCTGTGGAGTGGAGTCCAGATCTTCCGCATCGACACCAGAGTTTATTTTAGAGTTAGACTGAGAGTCTGTACTTTTCTTTTGGACCCGAGGGTCATTTTGTAATAATGCACGATATATTATAAAGCATTGTTTTGATATTTACTATGATGTGGAATATGTATGAAAATTGATCCTGGCATACATATATTGTGCTCCAATTTTGTTCTAAAATTGGGGTGTCACAGAGCGGTATCAGAGCCGTGTTGACCGTAGGACGCTACCCTAGTCAGTCGTCGAGTTTACAAAACTATTTTTTTAAAAAAAAGCCTCACCCTATTTCCCACTTCTGTAGTCTTTCTGCTGAAAATTCAAAATCAAACTCAGTTTAAAAGTAGGTCCTCCAATAGTAGGTTGTCCACCATAATTATTTGAACTCGTAGCACGTTGATTGACATGTACTTGTGCATATGTAATGTTTGGCTCTTTGTAATGATTGTTGGTGTGTTGCGACCGTCAGGTTGCGGCGACATCATTTGTTTAAAATATTTACTAATCGAATTAACTAACCAAATCAGGGTTGTTATATATCTATTTATCATATCTCACTCTTACTCCTGGAAAATGTAACAGATGGTTGACACCAGGAGCAGCGCGGTAACGCCGTAACGCTGGCGGGAGCGGGGCAGGTGGCAACCAGCCGCCTCATCCTCATCCACCTCCACCTCCGCCTCCGTACGACCCGCTCCAGATGGCCCAGGTACAGAACCAGATGATGCAGAACATGGCCCAGATGATGCAACACATGCAACAGATGGCGCAGGCTGCTCAGGGTGCTCAGGGTGCAGGAGCTGCACAGCCACCCCGACCGGATGACACTCTCAGGAGCTTCATGACGACGCGCCCTCTAGTGTTCCACCACGCCATAGAGCCAATGGATGCAGATGATTGGCTCGAGACGATTACAGGCAAGTTGCAGCTTGCCCATGTCGGGGACCTTGATAAGGCCCTCTACGCCGCGCACCAGCTTCAGGGCCCGGCGAAGAACTGGTGGACTGCCTACACCGCAGCTCATGCGGACGCCAACTCGATCACTTGGAGGATTTCCGAAAGGCATTCCGCGACCAGTACGTCCCTTTCGGCGAGATCAGGGTGAAGCGCCGGGAGTTTCAGGACCTCAGGCAGGGCGCGATGACAGTGCGTGAGTATCTCACGCAGTTCAGCCAGCTGTCCCGTTACGCCCAGATGATGTGGACACGGACGACAAGAAGCAAGAGTGCTTCAGGCAAGATCTCTGTCATTCTTTAATATTAATAGTTCTTCATACACCCTTGTTCATTCCTTTTGCTACCTGATAAATATAAAATGTTATCTGCTTCAGGCATGGGCTTAACCCAGGACTCCGCTATGCCCTAGCTTCAAATGAGTATTCCTCATTTCAGAAGCTGGTTGACCGTGCCTTCGCGATGGAGAAGGAACGGAAGGACCTCGATGCAGATCGCAAGAAGAAGATGACGTTCCAGGGACAGTCCTCCGGCAGCTCTACCCGCCCCGCTATGCTCCACCTGCTCCAGCTTCCAGGCAGATTCCCCAGCACAGCAGCAGCCACCACCACGCCGCCCCAGCACAGGCAGCCCGCTCCTCAGTAAAGGCACCCAGCTCCACAGTACCAAGCTCCACCCCAGCAGCACCAGTAGCATCAGCAGCCACGCCAGGCTCAGGCACCTCGCCAGGGTCTTCCAGCTCCGCAGCAGCAGCCCCGTTCAGCGCAGGGGGCAGGCAGGTTGCCCGTGCTACAAGTGCAACCAGATGGGACACTTCGCTAACAAGTGTCCCGTTGAGGCAGCCGGCTCCACCGCAGTCCCGTCCCGCAGGACAGCCCCAGCGTTCGCACGTGGCCGTGTGAACCATGTCGCAGCGGAGTCAGCTCAGACGGCTCCAGATGTGGTATTGGGTATGTTCACTTTAATTCCCATCCATCACAGTACTCTTTGATTCTGGTGCATCACACTCTTTCATAACCGCAAGGTTCGCATCAATGTAGTCTGTCAGTTTCGCCTATGCTTAGAGGCTTGATAGTTACATCTCCTGGAGGAGAGATGGTTTCCAGACAGAGTGTCGGGAGCTGAGTATAAACATAAGGGGGGTAGAGTTTCCTTCTGATCTTATCGTTCTGGATTCCGAGGGGATAGATGTCATTCTGGGAATGAACTCGAGCAAGTATCGAGGGGTTATTGATTGTGCTCAGAGGATCATCACAGTGAAGCATCCAGATGGCACGAAGATTGTGTAATCAGGCACCGACGAAGATGATAGAAGAAGCCAGAGCATATGAGGCTGTCGTGGTACCGGATATCCGTTGTCAAAGAGTTCCCTGATGTCTTCCAGAAAGTGCCAGGTATGCCACCTGATCGTGAGATTGAGTTCTCTATTGATTTAGTTCCTGGCACTGCACCTATATACAGGCGACCATATAGAATGGATGTCGAAAAGCTAGCCGAGCTAAAGACGCAGATCCAAGAGCAGTTAGAGAAGGGGCATATTCGTCCTAGTACATCCCCGTGGGGAGCCCCTGTGATCTTTGTTCCAAAGAAGGATGGAGGCCTGCGGATGTGCGTTGATTACCGCACATTGAATGAAGCTACCATCAAGGAATAAGTACCCGATTCCTCGCATTGATGATCTGTTTGATCAGTTGAAGGGTGCTCATGTGTTCTCGAAGATTGACCTGCAAACAGGTTATAATCAGTTAAGATTCGTAAGCTGATATCCCGAAGATGGCATTTGTAACTCGATATGGGCTAATGAGTACACAGTGATGTCCTTCGTTTGACAAATGCCCCCAGCTTCTTTCATGTATCTGATGAACAAGGTCTTCATGGAGTTTTTAGATCTGTTCGTCGTGGTGTTCCTTGATGATATCCTGATATTCTCGAAGGATGAAGAAGAACATGAGAAGCATCTGAGGTTAGTGTTGCAGAAGCTCAGAGAGCATCAGTTGTATGCAAACTGAGCAAATGCGAGTTCTGGTTGAAGAAGGTTGCTTCTTGGGGCATATCATCTCAGAAGGTGGAGTATCTGTTGATCCAGGCAAGGTCCAGGATATTTGGCTGGACGGAGGTACCTGAGAGCGTCACTGAGATTCGGAGTTTCCTCGGTATGGTGAATATTATCGCAGATTCATTGAGGGATTCTCCAAGATCGTGAAGCCATGACGAGATTGACTGAGAAGGGTGCCAAGTTTGTATGGTCCCCTGAATGCCAGACTGGTTTCGAGGAACTGAAAGCGAGATTGACCTCTGCTCCATTCTTGTCATGCCAGATGTCCAGAAGAACTTCACGGTGTATTGTGATGCTTCGCGACAGGGTCTGGGATGTGTGCTTATGCAGGAAGGTCGTGTGATTGCTTATGCCTCGAGACAGCTCAGGAAGCATGAGCTGAATTTACCCTACTCATGATCTAGAGTTGGATTTGTTCATGCTCTGAAGATCTGGAGACACTATCTGATGGCAAGAGAACAGATATATACACTGATCATAAGAGCTTGAAGTATATTTTCACCCAGCCAGATCTGATCTTCGCCAACGGAGATGGTTAGAGTTGATCAAAGACTATGATCTGAGTATCAAACTATCATCCAGGCAAGGCGAATGTTGTTGCAGATGCTTGAGCAGGAAGGTCTACTGCAATGTGCTTGAATCAAGGAGCAGCAGCCCGGTTGCATGAGGAGTTTGTGAAGCTCAACTTGGGTATTCTTGGCCACACTGATGCAGGAGCAATGGAGGTTTGATGAGCGACCCTTGAGCAGATATCCGGGCAGAGCACTTGGCTCACTGATGAGTATCTTCTGGAGATCAGACAGTCGATCAAGGAGGGCAAGGCCCCGGGTTCACGGAGGATGATCAGGGTGTCTTATGGTTCAGAGGCAGGATCTGTGTTCCGGATGTGAAGGCTATCAAGGAGTTGATCTTGAGAGAAGCTCATGATTCAGCCTACTCTCTTCACCCAGCAGTACCAAGATGTACCAGGATCTGAAGCAGTATTACTGGTGGTATGGGATGAAGAGGGAAGTAGCAGAGTACGTGGCTTTGTGTGACACATGTCAGAGGGTTAAGGCCCAACATCAGAGACCTGCTGGTTTGTTACAGCCTCTGCAGATTCCCGATGGAAATGGGAAGAGATCAGCATGGATTTCATCACTGGTTTGCCCAGGACCCAGTCGGGATATGATTCTATCTGGGTCATAGTTGATCGCTTGACCAAAGTGGCTCATTTCATTCCAGTTAAGGAGTCATATCGTGGACCGCAGCTTGCGAGTTGTACATGTCTCGGATTGTGTGTCTTCATGGAGTGCCTAAGATCATCGTATCTGACAGAGGTACCCAGTTCACATCCAGATTCTGGAAGCGGTTGCATGAGTCCATGGATCCCGCCTCAGCTTTAGTTCGGCTTATCATCCTCAGACCGATGGTCAGACCGAAAGGGTGAATCAGATCCTGGAGGATATGTTGAGAGCCAGTGCGCTTCAGAATAGCCAGAGTTGGGATAAGAGTCTTCCTTATGCAGAGTTCTCTTATAACAACAGCTATCAGGCCAGTCTCAAAATGTCACCCTTTGAAGCACTGTATGGCAGGAAGTGCAGAACTCCTCTATTCTGGAATCAGGTTGGAGAAAGGAAAGTCTTTGGCCCTGAATCTTTAGAAGAAGCTGAAGAACAGGTCAGACAGATCAGAAGCAACCTGAAGACAGCTCAGTCTAGACAGAAGAGTTATGCAGATGTCAGACGACGAGAGCTGGAGTTCCAGATTGGGGATTTTGTTTATCTGAAGGTGTCACCCTTCAGGGGTCTTCGGAGGTTTAATGTCAAAGGGAATTATCTCCGAGATTCATTGGCCCTTTCAAGGTGATTGACAAGAAAGGTGCAGTTGCTTATCAGCTGGAGTTGCCTGCACGGCTGGCAGGTATTCATGATGTGTTCCATGTATCCCAGCTGAAGAGATGCCTAAGAGTTCCAGAGGAGCAGTTGCCACTTGAGGAGCTTGATCTCAGGGATGATTTGACTTCTCTGAGCCGATCAAGATTCTGGACACGATGGAACGAGGTACTCGCAACAAGAGGATTAAAATCTGCAAGGTGCAATGGAAGCATTACTCCGAAGAAGAAGCCACATGGGAGAAAGAAGATGATCTTGGGCAGATTTTTTCATCTCTTCGCCGACTCTTCCTAATCTCGAGGACGAGATTCTTCTAAGGGGGTAGGTTTGTAACACCCTGATTTAATTTTTCCCCAATTTAATAAAGGAATTAGAAATTAAATAGGTTGGCTAGTTTATTAGAGGAGGAAAATAAAATTTATTTATCATTTTTCTGTTGCATTCATGCCATTGCATATTTTTTTGAGTGGAAAATAATTTTATTAAACCCGTATAGGGCGTATCGAATTTATTCTATTTAGAAAATCAACAACAATGATTTATAAAAAGTTTGCAAAATCAAACTCAAATTTTTTTTCAAAACTTAGGAAAATATTTCAAAATTCTCAAACTTGTTTTTAATTTCAAACAGATTTTAATTTGATTTTTAAAAAAGAGACTTTGGAAGAAATTTCAAAAGAAAAAAAGAAGAAATGGCAAAGAGGTCTCTCTCCCTCATTTTCCCCTCTCCTAGCCCGCTCTCTCCCTCCTCACCCTTTCGGCCCCCGTCCTCCCTTGCTTCCCCGGGCCGCCTTCACTCTCCTCCCTCCGCATGGGCCAAGCCCAGCCGGCGGCCCGCCTCCACTCCTCTCTCCCGTCGTCCCCGCCTCTTCCCCTTCCCTCTCTCCCCACGGCCCCTCTCCTCAGCGCCGGCCCGCTCCCTTCTCTAGCCGGCCCACACTCCCTCTGGCCCACTCGCCCGCGACCGCACCGGCCTCCTCCTCTTCCCCTCATCGCGCCGAGCCAGTCGAGGCCGCTCCGCACGCTGGCGCGAGCCACCTCCGCGCCCTCCCTCACTGCGCACCGTGGCCCACCCGTCAGCCCTCTCCCTCAACCTCCAGCCCGCCCTAGCCGGAGCCGCACAGGTGACCACCCCCTCCATCGATCGGGATAAGCCGCAGCCGCTGCCCCGCTCCCCTCTGCCTTCAAGTAGCAACGCGTACTCCGCCCCGCGCCAACCCATCTCCCTGACCCTAGGCCCTCGTTTCCTCCATCGCTGAGCGCCGCCACCATTGCCGCGCCAGCATCGTCTTGCCACCGCACCGCAGAGCTTGCCACCGCCCGCCTTGAGCCCTCCATCGAGTTGGTCAAGGTGCGCCGCATCAAGGAGACCCGCCCCTGGACAACCCGGAGCTAGACCGCACCGTCCCCGACTGTGCCGGAGTTCCAGAGCGCCGTCGCCGCGACACTGCGTCATCTGCCGTCCCTGGACCTTCCCCGGCGCCGAGAGCACCACCACCGAGACCGTTGTAAGGTCCTCTGTCGATCCAACCTTTTCTCGTAGCCTCTACCGTACTCTAGCTGTCGCTTCGAGCACGCCGGGCACCCTGGCCATGGCGCCGCCACGCTGGAGACAGGCGCCGCCGCGCCAAACCCCGCCGGCGGTCACCCTGGCTTCCCCTTTTTGTTCCCACCGTCCGATCTGAAACCAGCGGGTCAGATTAGATCCAACCTGAAGGGGTATGCGCCAGGCGCATAGCGCCGTGGACGCGCCAGTCCCACTGCACACGCGTGGTGCACCGCACCATTGGCATCACGCCACGTGGCGCCACGCAGGCAGCCACGCCGGCTACCTCACCACGGCCGGTCAAATTGCACTGAGGCCCTTCCCGTTTTCCTTAATCAACCCGCACTCCTATTCAACTGTTCACTGAGTCTTGGAAAATAGCGATCTAGCCCTGCACTTTTCTGAAAACGAGGCGCGGTCCACCCCATGGCCGCCCGCCCAGATCTAATCTGAGCCGTTCGTCGCCCGATCAACGGCTGACAACCCACCGTACCCCTTCGCCGATGCCATTTTGCTAAGAGACCCTCCCTTTTTCTTGAATCAACCCGCCGTCCACTCCTACTATTCCTTGAGTCTGCGCGATTCTTCGAACTAGCCCCTGATGTTTCATCGAATTGAGGCCCGGTCCAGTGCCATTTCGTTTTCAGTTTTTTTTTATTTAAATTACGAAATGAGTTTACTCATTAGAGTTTTTGCCATTCAACTTTTTAAATGCTCAACTTTTGCGTTTTAACTCCGTTTCGACCCATTCAACTTGCGTTAGTTTCATAATTTCGTTCTCTACGCAGTAGATCTATTAGTTTACTGTTTTCATACTGTTTGTTGTACTGTTATTTATTTCTATGTATTGTGCCATGTATGTTGCTTGGGCCAGAGAGTGCGGAGTACGAGGACGCTCCAGACCATCCTTGCGACCCAGTTGATTCGACCCAGTCCGAAGGCAAGTGTCCTTAAACATCTTGCACCTACTTAATTTTACTTTTGGTACTAGAGTAGTTAGATCTTGTAGATGCATGCTTGTCATTAATTTGAATCCCATGTTATGGTTTACTAGAATTTGTACATATTATCCTTGTCGCCTGTTTTGGGATGTTCGGGTAGGTGTCTTGCTTAGCCCTGCAGTCATGGTTGGGATGGGAGTTAAAATGTTTATAATCTTGATTAATAAACTATGAAACGAATGTGGACATGGTAATTTTGTAGTAACATGGTTATTAGGTAAATCCGGCAGGATGGACCCGTATTGGTGGTTTTGTGCCGTGGGACTCGGCAGCTGCTTTGGTTTTTGGTTCTGGGCGAGTGCTAGATTTATCCTACCTGGATCCCTAGGACCCGGTTCTTGGACAAGTAACCCGGCAAAACAGCGTAACCATGAGATCTGGATGGGCTGGACCTGGCTAATTAATTAGCAACCTTTAAGTTGAGGGTCCACACGGGGTTTGTTTTAGTGGCTCACGAGGGGGCCCTGGGGGTCGTAGACCTTTGTACGGGGTGAAACCTTAGAGGTACGTGTGGAACGGACTTGGAGGGGGCTTTGTAAAGGCCTTGCAGTGCAACCCGCTATGCACCTCGGCAGTGTTTAGCGTGACGGGAACTGCACGACTCATGGGTAACGATGTGCAACCTCTGCAGAGTGTAAAACTGATATATCAGCCGTGCTCACGGTCACGAGCGGGCTTGGACTTCTTCGAGATTAGTTGGTTACTGGTCGGTTTTGGGTTCGGGTCATCTGATGGACTTCAGATGCGGTTGCCTGATGGACTTCATGTGTTGGTTGCTCGGTGTGACTCCGAGTGTGGCTTGCTCGGTGCGACTCCGAGTGTTGTTACTTTTCTACAGTATCTGTGGCTATAACCTAGTAAATAGGTGCATAGGATTAATAGGATTAATAGGGTGTGTCGCTTTAGGCGCTTGAGTCAAACAAAGTCAGCCTACCTTTGTTATAAGCCTCATAAGCATATATTTCCCACACTTGCGGAGTACATTTCGATGTACTCACCCTTCCTCTTTGTCCCCCCTGCTACCCCACCCAGACGCTGGAGACTACGCGTACGAGGAGCAGAGTATCCAGAAGACGGAGGCTACGACCCTGACGACCTGTACTAGGATGACGCTACCCCGGTCGACCTTCCTGTGGAGTGGAGTCCAGATCTTCCGCATCGACACCAGAGTTTATTTTAGAGTTAGACTGAGAGTCTGTACTTTTTTTTTGGACCCGAGGGTCATTTTTGTAATAATGCACGATATATTAATAAAGCATTGTTTTGATATTTACTATGATGTGGATATATGTATGAAAATTGATCCTGGCATACATATATTGTGCTCCAATTTTGTTCTTAAAATTGGGGTGTCACATCCCACCTATCAGTGCCTCTTGGTCTTTGAGGTGCTCTGTGGTTTCCTCTTCTTTGATGATTGTGATGGTCCTTATCCACTGGCAGAGACAGGGGGTTGGAAGGGGTCATGCCCTCCCCCCCCCCCCCACCCACACACATCACATCAACATTGTTTACTATTATAGATTCATATTTTTATTTATGTCAAGAATAAGAATATAACAAAATATTGTCACACCTACAATGTTGGATCTATGTGATCGGGATACCTCACCGCCTGTGTTCTAGCTCACACCTAGCTATTGTGCAAAAGACCACGAAGAATAAGCTAGACCCATATATGCCGAGTGCATTAGGAGACATGGAGATCAAGTTTTCAAGCGTAGATAACCGACATCCTAATATCGGTGCTTACCATCTTAACTAACTGACTATTAGTTGGGATTCTTTTGGATCTAATAAATAAAATATAGATGTATTTTATAGTTTTGTCTATAACACTCTCATTTATAGCAGTCTGTCCATAGAGGTAAGTTAGAGGGTAAAAGGAGGTTTTAATATTTTATTAGCTTCTATTATATAAGATGGTGAGAAAGTTGCTAACTAATCTATTTTTTTGTACGAAGAAAACTGTAGGTTATTTAAAATAAAATTCCGACCGCTACAATATATAAGATGGTATGTGCACCCATTGTAAAATAAATAGGAAAATGAATAGAAAATAATGAGATCTAGTATAATCTAAGCAATATAGAATCCTTGACTCAAGGTACGACTAAAAATGCCTAATTATCAACTAATTTGATTCTCATCTGACGGCCTAAGTAGAAGATGTTATGAACTTCCAACACTCCTTCCATAAGAGCATCTCCAGAGTCTTTCTAAAGCTCACTCCCTAAATCATCATTTCAAGAGTCATTGGAAAAAAAAATATTTTCTATAACTTTGCTCTCCAACAATTTTTCTAGGGTCTTGTTTAGATGCTGATTTTTTTTCAACTTTGCTACTGTAGCAATTTCGTTTGTATTTGACAAATATTATTCAATCATGTGCTAACTACCTCAAAAGATTTGTCTCGTGATTTAAACTAATTCGTGCAATGAGTTATTTATTTTACCAACATTTAATGCTCATGCATGCGTCCAAACATTGATGTGATGGAGGGAGAGTGAAAAAGTTGGAAGTTAGTTAGAAGAAATCTAAACAAGGCCTAGATCTTGTGTGCACTCTGGAGAATCATTCTCCTTTTCTATCTTTGAATAGCAAAAAATTTGGAATAGAAGATGTCTATATTTGACAAACCAAATAAAGAAATTATTGGAGGATATTGTTTTCATCAAAATCTCTTGTTCCTAGCTAGCAATTAGTAATCATATAGAGAAATTCTTGGAGTTCCTACAAGACTGAATATTTTGCATTGATGCCTTGCCAATCTTGTCAACAATAGGAGTCCACTTTTGAACCTGCTTTGGTGGGTTCTCCCACATGTCAGGGTCTCTTTGCCTTGAGGTACTCTGTGCAGGTTTCTTCTTCGAAATTTGTGATGATTTGTATCCTCTTGCGTATATCAAGGCAATGTGGAAGGGGCATGCAAAATCTTTATACTACAACATACGAGCACAAAAACTGTAAGCGATGGACATCAACATGAGTTGATGCACGATTGGGTCGGTCGCCTCTTCTTCTTCCTCCCATTTGGGATAATGGCAAAGCTTAAGCTAGGCCAAAGGAGGGCCATGGCCCTCCTCATTCTCTGCACTTTATATAAAACCACTTGAGTTTAGGGAGCAAATTTGTTAAACAAATGGAGATTTCCATAGCATGGCCCCTCCTATATTTGTTAACAAACTCCACTATTGGTTTGGGATATGGGGCACTGGAGGTGGCAAATCTCTGGTGACAGTCAAAGCTGATGGCAGTGAGTAGTGGGGCGATTAGGGATAGGGATTTGGGGGATCTCTAGACCTGACGCCTTAGAAGGAGGATGGGCTTGGCGATTTGATGAGCAGCGAGCAAGACGACTCTTTTCTATGGACCGCTTCCACAAAAACTTTTCTATAGTTTATTATTTAGTAGAAATGCTAGAAAAAAAACTCCTGAGAAACTAGGCGTTTGGTCTATCTGGAGCTTACTACATCATGTGATATAACACATTCAAAAAAATATAAGGCAATTTAATGGAAATATCAAATGACTCATGTACCAATGATTAAACCCAATTAAAGATTTTTTTCTTTTTAACAAATGTTGCTAACTTTGAACAAGAACACCATATAGAATGTATTACAGTTTAATACAAATTTTAGAGGCCATAATCGCCCCACTACTCACTGCCATCGGCTTTGACTATAGGTGTCTTAGACACGTTGAGTAGTGGGCCAATTCTAGGTTCTCAACGTGTCCAAGAAAGAATGCACAACTATAGATATAGACCAACCCACCTAAGAAAAAAATCTATCAACTCTCCTATACGGTTATACCTAGATTATTCTGATCCACACACCTATATTCCTCGAAATTACAATGTCTTGTGCCCGTGAAACACTGCTGCGGTGATGGTGTGGCCAGGAGAGAAAAAAAAAACAAGCAAAGGACACATACATAATTTTGTATGTCTATTAATCAGTCCTTATGAAGCTAGAGTTTGCTTACTTTTCTAGACGTAGAGAGAGCTTTTAAGTTAAACAGCCTGATAGGCCACTCTAAACAAGATCTTAGTGGTTAACTGGAAGGTTCTCACGTAGGTGAAATTAGTCTTTTTATTAATTACTAGGACAAATGCCCGTGCGTTGCAACGGGAGAAGAAAGAGACTCTAAAAATCTTTTAGGTTAAGTTTAATCTGAAGTTTAAATTTTTAAACTCTAACTATAAATAAACTATTTTGAGTTTAGTTTAAAAAAATAAAAGTGATGTAAGTAGATCCGTTCAAAATTTAATTTCATAGTACATATGGCCGTACGTTGTAACGGGAAAAAAATACATTGATTGATCCATTGGTCACCATCGCGCATCATGGTCACCTGATTTTTCCACGGAGCACAGCGCTATATCAAGTCGAATCTGGACACGTGGACACGGCAACAAAACAAAATTGCATGTTTCTGAAAAACAAAATTTACAAATTTAGAATGATAAATTTAGTCAAAATGGTTTCATGGGACAAATATTTGTCAAAACTGACCCAATCTCGAAAACAATAAATGCAAAAAGACCAAAGTTTATAAATTGTTAATTGTTAATTTTGGTAGTGGTCCACGAGCCTTAATGATCTCACGTCGACCCCGTCCAGGCAAATATGGAGCAACGGGGCACGAGGCGCTCTTCTTATAGCGTGAGCTCGTGGCTCGTCCGCCTTCAGCTGGTGAGGTGGTGCTAAATGCCCAAACCGAAACTGAACGAGCGCTCGTCTCTACTGCCGCTGAGGTCTCGTGGGCTACCTAGACTGGGCCTTCAAGTTCGGACCGATTTCGTTGCAAAGAGGTTTGGGCCGAGACGAAACAACCAGATTGGATCGGTTTTTGCTCCAACCGGTGCTTATTTTTCTTTAGTAGCCGGTAGTGTAGCTTCTCAATAAAAAATTTTTTTCTTAAAATAAGCAAATAAACTCACAATCAACAACAACCCAACACACGCACGCACAGCCCAAACACACGCACCCAGAACGCAAACACACGCACCCTACTCGCGTACTACAGCCCAAACACACGCACCCAGAACGCACGCACAACCCAAACGCACTCAGACCTATTCGGAACGGCTTGCCGATACCAACACGTGACTAAATAAATTTAGACCGAAACCAAATTGATAACGAGGTTGGACGAAAATCTAAAGTTGGCAGAAATTTTGCCTCTTTATTATTAATAAGGTAGGTATAGATATTAGGTAGGTATAGATATATTTGCCTCTATGATGTATTTAGATTAGAACAACAACAATGTTGTAAACAGATCAGGACTTCTATAGTTATCTTTACATTCACAGAGTTAGTTATAGGAGACCATACAAAAAAAAATGGTACAAAAAAAGAGGCGGAAATTTTGCCTCTTTATTATTAGGTATAGATATGGGTCAACGCAGGTAGATAATTTGCAAAATAATAAGTCAAACTGGAACCGGTCAATAATGTTGGTGAATAATTAATTTGCAGCTTGTGTGATGCGTTCTCCATCGAGTTGATTCTAGATGAAAAGGAATGAGCATCTTGTGCTGAAATGCTGGTGGCAAATGGCATGGGTGCGGTGATGCTCGTTTGAACGAGCACTTCCTTTGATATGTATAGAAGGATGTGAAAAGATATGTATAGTTGGAAGATATGGTACTCCTGTACGTATGAACTGTTGAGTCAACACGTACATTGGCGACTGGCGAGTTCATTTTTGGATACGTAAAAGGATGTGAAAATAGATTTATAGAGTTGGAAGGTATGGGTGGTACTGTGTCGTGTTCACTCGACACGTGCATTGGCAAATTGCAGATGTGACGCCGTGTAAGGGATTCAAGGAATCTACAATAATGCAAGATGCGAACACTTCCTCCGGACCCAATATATAAATTCATCTGTTTTTTCTTGAAAACATTTTTTTGCTTGAATTAATACTATCTAATTTTTCATATAGACCACATGTATAAAGTTAAAATACTTTATCATATATATGACCTTTATTTGGACAATACATTTCTAAAATGTTAATAGTCAAAGTGATATCTTCTAGATTTTGTGTGGACTTACTTTTTTGCAAAACAAAGTATAGACATGACATGCATGCACACACACTCACCTCTACTTGCACCCATATCAGATTAAGGACTTAAACCTAGTATGAAGGTTTCACTACCAAAAAACCTAACCACTTGAGCTACATTATCTGTTCATGTATTTTAGGTCATTATATTTGATACAAATTTTTTGAACTGTTCTCTCTAAAAAAGAATCACTATCAAACAAAAACTGGTGCAACGAGAACCGTTACAAATAGACTTAATATATATATTAGATATTCCCAAATATTTCTTAGATTCTATTTAGAAACTAGAAAAACTTGTTTAGGAAGGTGAAACGTCCTCAATTTTCCGCGAAGGGAAAATCCACAGAACGAGTTATAATATGACAAAACCAGGAATTGATCTTATCATATTATCATATATCAGTCGATATCACAGTCATACATCGTAAAGGTTACATAGATAAGCAAGCATTACATCATTGAGTATCACCTATTACAGAGTCTAATTTTAGCGGAAGTCTATTGAGTGAAGGCTCCTCCTTCACGGACATCATCAGAGATGTTGTAGCGCAGCATCGACCGGATCCTCTGAACCAAACTTGAGCGTAGGCACGAAACCTCCTAAAGTCAGTACCTCTGAAGCAGGAAATCTGCACACCGCCAGATGTGTGCAGGCCATGGTCAAACCGATGAGCTTTAGTGGAAAAGATAAAACAAGGGATCTGGCGATCCTAAGATTTGGCTGTGGATTTGCATCCTAGTGCATGAGCTGTAGTAGTATATAATATTTATCAAGTTTTAACACATTCCCATACACACACATCCACATCCATCCACCATATCCATATCCATCCCAACATCACCACACCATCACCTCATCTCATCTCGCACACTCAGTCGACAGAGGCCAGCTCCCTCCCAGCCTTGTCTCAACGGCCCACAACCTCACACCAGGTTCACGGCCGGCACTCATATACCAGGGGGAGAAGAGAGAACTCTCACTAGTCGGAAACAGGTCAGGGAAAAAAGGTCCGCGGCCAACGAATTGGCCAACGTATCGATCGATCAACCATACACTCTGCAGAGGTTCTACAATGTCCACAAGATCGCCATCCTCGGCACTCTAGAATGCCTAGGCGGATACCGGTCGCTTGCCAGCCTAGAATAATGCCACCCTACCACTCAGCCCTGGAATCACCCCAAGTATGTCTGGGATGGCTAAGTCTGTGAAGTCACGTTCCCTCTCCCGAAGTGGGGGCCGTGATCGTCTCGGAAGGGTGTGGGACTCTGATACCCGTACCTTCCTCGCACTCTCTCGCCTAGCAGTAGTGGCATTACCCTACCAGGTAGTCCGACCGTCCCCGTCCATAAGGAGCGAGTGGCTTGTAAAGGTATTTCCCGTGGTCCAGATCCCGCACCAATCTAGGGTGACTAAGCCGGAATGTCTTCTCAAAGGTTTTCATTATATGTGCCACCACAGCACGCTCCTGATCTGGGCTCCACCAGCGGCTCACACCCAGATCCACCTCATGTCACCATTTAACCCGCCACAGGTTTCACCACCACAGGGGCTTCCAGATCTGCCCCACGGCAAGACTCGCACCAGGCTCGTCGTATATTCCGGCTCGGTCGACACAACCCTCACCCTCCACACACCCAAGTCACACACGCAGCACGCTCACACATCACCAAGTCTGGCATCACCCGCCAAACCATTCCCAAGGGTTCACCACCCGCATCACATCTCAGATATAATACGAAGTGGAGTTAATAATATAATGGTGAAACATGCAAGCAAGCAAGCGAGTAAGCATGAGTAAGTGAGCGAATGCGCAAAGCAGGGTATTGTGGTAGAGCGGGTTGCAATCAGGTAATAAAGGCTTGGGTAGTATCATGCATCATTATACTAGCAAAGGAGTAAATATAAAGCACTAGCAAGTCTACATGTTTGCAATGTCTAATAGGATTCTCTAAAAAGGGTGCTGCCATGACACCTGCGAAGTAGTCGTAGTCGTGGTTAATTATTCCTCGTTGGTGTTCCATGGGCGAGGTCGTCTCCTCCTGAGTTGACTCCATGTCACAGTCCTTGATGTCGTCCATGCTCTCTTCTCTTGGTCCAATCGTATGCTACTCCACGAAACAACACACACATGACAAGAGAACACTCACACCAATTGAAAAGACAAAGACACAAGACGCAGGAAGATCCAATAACACCAACGAGACACTAAAATACACAAGATTTAGCTCTCTCGGCGTTTGTCCGATTTCCTCGAGCTAGGATCAAAGTGGTGGTTGCAAGTTTAAGTCTTGGCCAAGCCGGTACGGCTTTATAACATAGGGTTCAAACCAAGACCTATCCTTAGCAAACACCACGGCTCACGTCCTTCGATTTAGTCGTCATTTACAAAGGCGTAAATCGGAGGACGGGCCTAACGAATAAAGTACGACAGGGTTCGGCTCTTGTAGCCTTATCCCAAAGATCGGTTGATCATAAGAACGATTAACACCATTGTGACTTGACTCCAAAGTACCTTGGCTTGCCCGCTATGGTAAAGCGGTAGCGCAAAAGGGTTGGAGGTCTACGATCCTCTCGATCCACACGACACAGTACGTCGGGAACTAAGAGCAGGGTTAGCTCAGCTCATCTATGCCATGTTCTCAGGCACATTTCTATAGAAATGTGTTTAGGTGGTCGATCGTGTCGACGTGCGGAACCCTGAGGTATAACATAGACCATAACTTTGCTAACAAAGGAAATAGCACGAGTACAAATATATAAGTCAGAGGTTCATTTTTCCCAACACACACGTCATGGTAGAAGACGGGGGTATTGGAAGGAGTGACACAATATAAGATGCAAGTGCGTAACTACTTGTAGGGTACCCGACCGAGGTGCTCTGGCACTAAGTCATTTCTTGATTCATAGCGGTGCGGTTGTCACCGCAAGAATTGAGATATGCAGTGGTCAACAGGTACAAGCATACAAGAGTTTGTGCACCAAGAAGCATTTATAAAGCATATTCAAATAAGTGAAAAGAGCGTAGCTCCATGGTCATGGCAAGGTGTACTCGCGACCACAAGATACACTAACAAGGGTCGTGTTACATTCGGCATCACGGTCATGGCGAGACGGGTCTCGCGATCGTAATGTCCGAACGAGGTACAATCCCTTAGCCAGCTTTAAAGGCTCGGCACACTCAGACAAACACACGGACATCCATCCATACAACGTTAAGAACCATAAAGCGACAATAGACACCTCGAACCAAATTAAGTGGAGAGTAGCACATTCCCATAGCATGAGTTTGGATGGATCCTGTATCACAAATGCATATACAGGTGGTCATAAGATCGAGGTGCATGAGTACAGATAGATAAATAAGAGACTTTCCAGAAGTGGCTTGGTAGATCGACTATGAGATAACGTGGTTCCCAAAGGGTCATGGTGGCGGCACATAGAGTCACGAGATATAAACTACGACAGGGTACGGGGTCTCCTTAATGACACAACTAGGGATTCCATCAGGGGCATCCTACGGTCAAAAAGATGAGAATAGAATTACCTGGTCATCCAGCATGTCGACTAAGGTTCGTTCTACTCGGTCTAACGTCCAACATATCGTCCAAGGTTCGTTCTATTTGGGCATCGCACGCAGTGGTCCGGTCTACTGCCAACGACATAATCACGTCGACGACTACGCATGGCTATAACGGGAAGCAACACGTGTCCATCGGTTGGAATCGTACTCGGTCTACACGTTCCGTTCGGCAAGCAAGGTCAGGGATTGGAAGAGAGGCATGGTAGCTCACCATGATTCATCAAGAGTAGTTCCGACGTTGCTCGGCATCATCCTCGTGACTTGGTCATCACCCATCGGTCATAGCTCTGACGTGATTCACCTAGAAACAGGACGTTCGAACGAGAGGAATGATAACGAGATGATATCGAGGTGATCAATAAGATGACATGATAACCAGATGATATCAAGGTAACGAGATCGCAACGATAAAGCCGGCACGAAGGCACGGACAGGCATGAACGAATAGTCATGCGTCGGATATTACATAGATTAATCAAAGGTGCATGTAGGATATCAAAAGAGGTCTTCGACGAAGTGGCGCCGTCGACCGAACTGTTGGGCACACGTAGTTGAACCGTAGGGCGCACGCGACCGAACAGCAGGTCGCACGCAACCGAACCAGCAGTTCACGTGCAGCCGAATCAGCAGCGCCGTCTTGGCCGAACTGCGATTCGGCAGGGAAATCGTCGGCGAGGCGAAGGGGTTCTGCGCAGCGAGGTGGTACCCATCCTGTGTCAGTGAGATCAACGGCACGAAGACCGGTTCAGTACTGGATGCTGTACAAGGTAGGAACAGGGAAGGCATGGGGAATTTGTGCTCACCAACAGTGGGTTCGTGATGCTCTCCATGTGCTGCAGAGGAGACGCCGGGTCGGTGGAGCGGTTCGGCTCGGTGGCGTCCAGTGCGCTGTGCAGAACGGAGGCGGCGTGGTGACGAAGTCGTCGTGTCGCAGCGGCGCGCGCATCGGGGCTCCGGGGTGCTCCGCGGTTCGGGGACGCGCGACGGGTCGAGATGTTGGGGTCGTCGAGGACGGCGAGAAGATGGGCTCGTCGTCGGAGTTCGGCGTCGAGGTCCAGCGCGACGTGACTCCGGGGCGGCACGGTTGACGTCGTGATGGAGGGCGCAGGCGTCGTCGTGGTCGTCGGGCCGGAGTCGTCGCGCGGCAAAGGGCGGTGGCGAGAGGAGAACTCGGGAAGCGCGGCGCGAGGTTGCAGAGGAGCGGCGGCTGTTTGGTGGAGACGAAGGAGAGGAGCGGCGCAAGGAGCAGGGACGCAGTGCAGTTGTGGGGAAGAGGAGGGGTGAGACACGGCGGCGCGGTTGTTGGGAATGGAGGAGTGAGGTACGGCACGGCACGGGCGTGTGGTGTGTTGAGCGCGGCGGTAGGTGGCATGGACGTCGAGGGAGAAATAGAGGGCGCGCGGTAGGTGAGGGGGCGGCGCGGTGGTAGGTGGCGGTAGGTTGCGGTCGTGGTTGGTGGAGGCGCGGCGTGTTTGTAGGTGCGAGCACGGGCTCGCCTTGGCGGCGGCGGCGGCTCCTGGGAGCGCCTGCTCCTAGGGTTCCAGGGGGTGGCACGGCTGGGCCAGCTACTGGGCCGTCTGGGCGTGCGAGAGTAAGCGGCCTGCGGGTGGAGGTAGGTAGCGGAGGCGGCCTGGCGCGTGGGTCCATCGGGCTGAGGCTCGGCGCGATGCAGAGTTCACGTGCCGAGGCCGAGGCTCAGCGCGTGGGCTCGGCGCGAGGCGGAGTTTGCGTGCCGAGGCGAGGCTCAGCGCGTGGGCTCGGCGCGAGGCGGAGTTTGCGTGCCGAGGCCGAGGCTCAGCGCGTGGGCTCGGCGCGAGGCGGAGTTTGCGTGCCGAGGCTCGGCGCAGTTGGCTGGGCCAGTTGGATCGGCTGGCTTGTGCCGTGAAGGGGGAGTGGGCGCGAGTTGGGCCTGGCGCCGTGCGGGCCTGTGCAGGAGGAGGGAAGGAGGCCAGGTGGGAAGGCGAGCAGGCCGGACGGGTGGCCGAGCTGGGCCTGCGGGAAAAGAAAGGGAGAAGGAGAGGGAAAGAAGGAGAGAAGGATTTGGCCCAAGAAAAGAAAAAGGTTTTGTCTATTTTGAAAAAGGAGGTATTCAAATAGGGGTTTGGAAGAAATTCGAAAAGGGTTTTGAATGAAATTCATATGAGGGAATTTAGGATCTTAATGGAGGTTGATGACGAATCCCGAAGGGTGGTCATAATAAAAGGTCGGGGTTCGCTGAGCGAAACTTGAGATAATCCCAAGAGTAATAAGTGAGTGTTGCTATGGTCATGTGCTCTCAACATATGACTTAAGTTGCAAATAGAGACTCCGGCAAACTCCTACAAGCAATACTATATGAATGCAACAATTTATTTATAAATTGTTTCTGGTTCAGCTAGCAACTACATGCTCCACACAATCACATGAAAAATTTTAAAAAGTTCGAATTTTGGGTTGTTACAGTCCACCCACCTTACAAGGATCTCGTCCTCGAGATTTAGGAGTTAGTGTCAGTGAGTCAAGTCTTCGTTGTCAAGTCATATGCATTAATGCATTTGATTTTGAACTCCAGCATTTTGAAGGGGAGTTTGGAAACTTTAGTTTTCGGAAGTCCTTTTAAAATGGAGAAACTTTTTCGCAAGGTAAGGTAATTCTTTTTAGGAAATTGATTCTTAAATTCTAGTTGAAAACACTTTTATAACATTGTTTTTGGAAAGACAAACTTAAGGTTAGTTTTGGAAATTAAAACGGTATTTCAAATCCTTTTAGGGAGTTAGTTCGATCTTCGAAATCAAATTTTGACAAAATTGCTTTCAGAAAGCCCAAGAAATAGTTTTGGTAGAAATTGGTTTTTGCAGAGCGTGTCTTTCTAAAAGTGAGAGTTTTGAAAACATCTTAAACAAATAATGATTTTCGTAAATAAAGGCGGTTCGGTTGAACACTTCCTTTAACACGATATAAAACAATGCGGGGTTTCCAAAAACTTTTCCACCACGGGAAGTCATTTGAAAGAGGGAAAAGAGGGGTTTCCATAAAAGAGTTTTTATATAAAAGAAGATTTGAAAAGAAAAGTTGTGGTTTGATAAATCTCGATGCAGGTACAAATCGGGGTTTCGGGAAAACACAATATTTTTTAAAGACCTTTTGTATAGGGAAAACATATAGGGTAGGACTTTTATAATAGAAAAGGATTTTCACAAGCTTTTCGAATCCTTGTTTTAAATGAAAGAGGAAAAGGGTTTTTGGGAAAAGAATTCAAAGTCCTTTTCCAGATCCTTCCGAAAGTAGGTGTTTGTAAAACTTTTCAAAATTCCATAGGTGGTATTTGAAATGTATGGAGGGTTTCGAAATGAAAATACACATTTGCTTTCCAAGATATTTTGAGAGCTAATTATTTTCGAAAGGTACTTTTAAAAGAGGCATTACTCCATGCGCTTTTGGAAACTAAAGCAAGCTAGTTTTCAGGATGATTCCAAATAAATCAATAGCTTTTGAAAAATGGTAATAATTATTTAGTTTTGAAATTGGAAATTAATTGCAAAAAGGCTCTTAAAATGAGATTTATTTCGAAGTAAGGTTGAAAGACAATATATATATATATATATATATATATTTGCAATAGCTTTTGGTTTTTATAATCCACTTTGAAATGAGAGATTTTGAAGAGAGTCATGGCTCTTTGGACAAATTCAAAGGATTTTTGAAATAAAGCTGAGTCAGGGGTTTTAGAAGAAGTTCAAAAATAGGCCTCAGACATTTTAAGATCAAAGCTTTATAAAAGAGAGTCTTTGTTTTCCCAGACTTTTTAGAAAAGACTTTCAAGAGCGGTTGAGCCATTTTGAAAAGAGAGCATCTGGGAATCAAACTATTTTGCAACACTTTTCCAAACAAGCTTTTGGTTAAAGGTGTTTTGTAAGGCGAAAACAAACAATTTGAAAAATCTTTGGAGAAGCGTTTATGCAAAACTTTATAAATCCAGAGAAATCAGATTTCTGAAGATAGTTGAATTCGACACCGGTTTGCATTAAAAGCATTTGAAAGTCTTTTGTTTTCGGAGACAAATCATACTCGTTTTTAAGAGTTTTGAAACAAGCAGTTTTGAAAACACAAGGTTTTTTGAAGCGAGGCGTTGCTCCCTTTTGTTTTGAAACTGATTTTGAAACATACAAACTAGTTTTGAAATGGATTTTTAATGTTGTTGTCCTATTGAAAGACAAGATTTTGCAATCAACTTGTTTTTCAGAGAAACCATTTTCAAAACGGCTTTTTGAAATAAACTTTGGAAAAACCCTTTTGGTTTTGACAAATACTTTAAGCATAGTTGCAAAACATCCCTTTTCGCAAAGATTTGCTTGAAAATAAAACAGTTGCAAAGCATCATTTGGTAAGCAGAGTTTATTTTTGGAAAGTGGTACTTGGCCCTCGGTTTGAAATCAAAACTGTTTTAAAACAAAGCCGAGCAAAGGACTTTTGGTTTGAAAACATTTTACTGAGTGAAAGCAAACTTGGTTTTTCTGAAAACGGGTTTTGATACGCCTTTGAAAGGAAAACGGTTTTTCACACTGCTTGTAAATAGCTTTGAAAAGAATCGGTTGATAAGAGACTAAATATGCTTTCTTTCGAAAAGGAGAGGCCATTTTTTTTTGAAAGGAAAGTATTTCGAAATCAAAACATTTATAGGCCTTTGTTAAAACAGTGTTTCGTAATAGAGAGGATGCATGGTCTGAAAAATCCTTTTGAGTTTGAAAAAAAACACACACTTTTGTTTTAAAAAGGTTTTTGGAAAGCAAAAGCTTTTAAATCCTGTGACAATTTTTGTAAATAACGGAGTTTTAAAGAGAAATCATTATCGAATCAACTTTTGCAATAGATTTTGAAAACTTATTAGTATAGTTGCTTTTGAAATCCAAGACAAGTTCAAGGTTGCGAATATAAATCCAAATTTTACAAAGGAGACAGTTTATATTTTTAACCAAATAGGGAGAAATTTTGAATCTTGACGTTTATAAATCAAATCTCTTTGTAAATAGTCTAGAAAGACATGGTGCATCGTTTCATAACTTTGGGTAGTTGGGTCACTTATGTACCATTTGAAGGGATCTTGGGTGGGATCTACCCCTAGATAACTAGGGTCCAGAGTCATTATTAAAAATAACTCTACAAATTACACTCATGTAGTAAGAACGAATGAAAGTGCAATAACACAAGATCCAGACAATCAGACAACATTACAACTCCTATATGCATAGTGTTGACTTAAGGTGACTCTTTAAACCTTCAAGTCTCACACATCTACCGTCTAACGTGGACAGTCATAGGGTATGTTATTTTCTAGTCAGCTTTTCCAGGGTAAGAGTGCTAGTATGTAGCAGAAGTCAAGGTGGGGAGAAGAAACAAGTGTCAGCAGTTATTAGACGAGATATTTGGCTTCTATATTATGTTTGGGTCCTGAGGTTTCGTCCTAAGGTCAAGTATGGCTCTGATACCAACTGAAACGTCTTCAATTTTCCGCGAAGGGAAAATCCACAGAACGAGTTATAA
This sequence comes from Coix lacryma-jobi var. lacryma-jobi, assembly GCA_009763385.1. Lineage (NCBI taxonomy): Eukaryota > Viridiplantae > Streptophyta > Magnoliopsida > Poales > Poaceae > Coix > Coix lacryma-jobi. Next base: position 21,516,230 of record CM019826.1, read on the forward strand.
TATGACAAACCAGGAATTGATCTTATCATATTATCATATATCAGTCGATATCACAGTCATACATCGTAAAGGTTACATAGATATAAGCATTACATCATTGAGTATCACCTATTACAGAGTCTAATTTTAGCGGAAGTCTATTGAGTGAAGGCTCCTCCTTCACGGACATCATCAGAGATGTTGTAGCGCAGCATCGACCGGATCCTCTGAACCAAACTTGAGCGTAGGCACGAAACCTCCTAAAGTCAGTACCTCTGAAGCAGGAAATCTGCACACCGCCAGATGTGTGCAGGCCATGGTCAGCACCGATGAGCTTTAGTGGAAAAGATAAAAACAAGGGATCTGGCGATCCTAAGATTTGGCTGTGGATTTGCATCCTAGTGCATGAGCTGTAGTAGTATATAATATTTATCAAGTTTTAACACATTCCCATACACACACATCCACATCCATCCACCATCCATATCCATCCCAACATCACCACACCATCACCTCATCTCATCTCGCACACTCAGTCGACAGAGGCCAGCTCCCTCCCAGCCTTGTCTCAACGGCCCACAACCTCACACCAGGTTCACGGCCGGCACTCATATACCAGGGGAGAAGAGAGAACTCTCACTAGTCGGAAACAGGTCAGGGAAAAAAGGTCCGCGGCCAACGAATTGGCCAACGTATCGATCGATCAACCATACACTCTGCAGAGGTTCTACAATGTCCACAAGATCGCCATCCTCGGCACTCTAGAATGCCTAGGCGGATACCGGTCGCTTGCCAGCCTAGAATAATGCCACCCTACCACTCAGCCCTGGAATCACCCCAAGTATGTCTGGGATGGCTAAGTCTGTGAAGTCACGTTCCCTCTCCCGAAGTGGGGGCCGTGATCGTCTCGGAAGGGTGTGGGACTCTGATACCCGTACCTTCCTCGCACTCTCTCGCCTAGCAGTAGTGGCATTACCCTACCAGGTAGTCCGACCGTCCCCGTCCATAAGGAGCGAGTGGCTTGTAAAGGTATTTCCCCGTGGTCCAGATCCCGCACCATCTAGGGTGACTAAGCCGGAATGTCTTCTCAAAGGTTTTCATTATATGTGCCACCACAGCACGCTCCTGATCTGGGCTCCACCAGCGGCTCACACCCAGATCCACCTCATGTCACCATTTAACCCGCCACAGGTTTCACCACCACAGGGGCTTCCAGATCTGCCCCACGGCAAGACTCGCACCAGGCTCGTCGTATATTCCGGCTCGGTCGACACAACCCTCACCCTCCACACACCCAAGTCACACACGCAGCACGCTCACACATCACCAAGTCTGGCATCACCCGCCAAACCATTCCCAAGGGTTCACCACCCGCATCACATCTCAGATATAATACGAAGTGGAGTTAATAATATAATGGTGAAACATGCAAGCAAGCAAGCGAGTAAGCATGAGTAAGTGAGCGAATGCGCAAAGCAGGGTATTGTGGTAGAGCGGGTTGCAATCAGGTAATAAAGCTGGGTAGTATCATGCATCATTATACTAGCAAAGGAGTAAATATAAAGCACTAGCAAGTCTACATGTTTGCAATGTCTAATAGGATTCTCTAAAAGAGGGTTGCCATGACACCTGCGAAGTAGTCGTAGTCGTGGTTAATATTCCTCGTTGGTGTTCCATGGGCGAGGTCGTCTCCTCCTGAGTTGACTCCATGTCACAGTCCTTGATGTCGTCCATGCTCTCTTCTCTTGGTCCAATCGTATGCTACTCCACGAAACAACACACACATGACAAGAGAACACTCACACCATAATTGAAAAGACAACAAGACGCAGGAAGATCCAATAACACCAACGAGACACTAAAATACACAAGATTTAGCTCTCTCGGCGTTTGTTCGATTTCCTCGAGCTAGGATCAAAGTGGTGGTTGCAAGTTTAAGTCTTGGCCAAGCCGGTACGGCTTTATAACATAGGGTTCAAACCAAGACCTATCCTTAGCAAACACCACGGCTCACGTCCTTCGATTTAGTCGTCATTTACAAGGCGTAAATCAGGGGACGGGCCTAACGAATAAAGTACGACAGGGTTCGGCTCTTGTAGCCTTATCCCAAAGATCGGTTGATCATAAGAACGATTAACACCATTGTGACTTGACTCCAAAGTACCTTGGCTTGCCCGCTATGGTAAAAGCGGTAGCGCAAAAGGGTTGGAGGTCTACGATCCTCTCGATCCACACGACACAGTACGTCGGGAACTAAGAGCAGGGTTAGCTCAGCTCATCTATGCCATGTTCTCAGGCACATTTCTATAGAAATGTGTTTAGGTGGTCGATCGTGTCGACGTGCGGAACCTGAGGATACAACATAGACCATAACTTTGCTAACAAAGGAAATAGCACGAGTACAAATATATAAGTCAGAGGTTCATTTTTCCCAACACACACGTCATGGTAGTAGAAGACGGGGTATTGGAAGGAAGGATGACACAATATAAGATGCAAGTGCGTAACTACTTGTAGGGTACCCGACCGGGGTGCTCTGGCACTAAGTCATTTCTTGATTCATAGCGGTGCGGTTGTCACCGCAAGAATGAGATATGCAGTGGTCAACAGGTATACAAGCATACAAGAGTTTGTGCACCAAGAAGCATTTATAAAAGCATATTCAAATAAGTGAAAAGAGCGTAGCTCCATGGTCATGGCGAGGGTACTCGCGACCACAAGATACATAACAAGGGTCGTGTTACATTCAGCATCACGGTCATGGCGAGAGGGTCTCGCGATCGTAATGTCCGAACGAGGTACAATCCCTTAGCCAGCTTAAAGGCTCGGCACACTCAGACAACACACGGACATCCATCCATACAACGTTAAGAACCATAAAGCGACAATAGACACCTCGAACCAAATTAAGTGGAGTAGTAGCATTCCCATAGCATGAGTTTGGATGGATCCTGTATCACAAGTGCATATACAGGTGGTCGTAAGATCGAGGTGCATGAGTACAGATAGATAAATAAGAGACTTTCCAGAAGTGGCTCGGTAGATCGACTATGAGATAACGTGGTTCCCAAAGGGTCATGGTGGCGGCACATAGAGTCACGAGATATAAACTACGACAGGGTACGGGGTCTCCTTAATGACACAACTAGGGATTCCATCAGGGGCATCCTACGGTCAAAAAGATGAGAATAGAATTACCTGGTCATCCAGCATGTCGACTAAGGTTCGTTCTACTCGGTCTAACGTCCAACATATCGTCCAAGGTTCGTTCTATTTGGGCATCGCACGCAGTGGTCCGGTCTACTGCCAACGACATAATCACGTCGACGACTACGCATGGCTATAACGGGAGCAACACGTGTCCATCGGTTGGAATCGTACTCGGTCTACACGTTCTGTTCGACAAGCAAGGTCAGGGATTGGAAGAGAGAGGCATGGTAGCTCACCATGATTCATCAAGAGTAGTTCCGACGTTGCTCGGCATCATCCTCGTGACTTGGTCATCACCCATCGGTCATAGCTCTGACGTGATTCACCTAGAAACAGGACGTTCGAACGAGAGGAATGATAACGAGATGATATCGAGGTGATCAATAAGATGACATGATAACCAGATGATATCAAGGTAACGAGATCGCAACGATAAAGCCGGCACGAAGGCACGGACAGGCATGAACGAATAGTCATGCGTCGGATATTACATAGATTAATCAAAGTGCATGTAGGATATCAAAAGAGGTTCGACGAAAAGTGGCGCCGTCGACCGAACTGTTGGGCACACGTAGTTGAACCGTAGGGCGCACGCGACCGCACCGAACAGCAGGTCGCACGCAACCGAACCAGCAGTTCACGTGCAGCCGAATCAGCAGCGCCGTCTTGCCGAACTGCGATTCGGCAGGGAAATCGTCGGCGAGGCGAAGGGGTTCTGCGCAGCGAGGTGGTACTGTGACACTCTAGTGTCAAGCACTGCATTAGGCACTGCAATTAGCTACTAAGAGAGCATAAGCAACTGCATTGCATCATTTCATGTGCAAAAGTGTGTTTGATCCTTGTTTGTTATTTGAAATTGGATTTCCATTTGACTTGGTGTATAACTTGGATTTCTGTTTTGGCAAATGATTTTATAAATTGAAGAATATTATATGGAGTGTTTTTCATGTTGAAGTTTTGGCTTAGTTCAAAATGGTTATCAAAATAAAAATGGGTTAAGCAAAAAAATGAGATATGCCTTAATTTGGCTTTATTTTGGCAGAGGCTTTAAAAAAATAGTTTCAGGAAAAGTGCCTTATATGAAAGTTGTAGAGAAAATTATTTTTAACAACTTTTGTATTTTGGTCAAAACCTAGTTTGGAGTTTTGAAACTGTTTTGAATGGTCAAAGTTTGAAAAAGGTTTGAGAAAAGAAAAAGGAGGAAAATTTTTCTTTTCCGCGCACCTTTCGGCCCATCCGGCCTTCGGCCCACTTCCCCGCCAGGCCCAGCGCTCGCCGCCTCGCCCGCGTTGCGCGCGCCGCCCGCGCACCGTGCGCCGGCCGCCCGACACGGCCGCGCCGTACGCCGGCCGGCTTGCCGCGTGGCGCCCCTTCTCTGCCGCCAAATCCACGCCGACCACTCCCTCTCCGATCTTCTCCCACCGGAGCACGCCAGCGATCTTCGCCGGCCACTCCTGCGCATCCTCGTCTGCCGAGCCGCCTGCCGCCGCTCGCCGACCGCGCCGACCGCGCCGCCGTGCCCCGCCCCGACACCGGCCGGCCGAGCCGACCAAAAGCCCGAGCACTCCACCCTCCGCTCCTTCGCCCGCTCATTCGCGCACTCCCGCTCTCACTCTCCCTCGCTCTCGCCTGCACACAAGCGCAAAGAGCGAGCGCTCGGCTCGCGCTCGCCGTGACCACCACCATATCCACCGCACCTCTACTTCCTCCTCGACCCTCACCAAGCCAAGGCAAGGTGAGAACACTGAAGAGCCTCAACGCTACCGCCTCCTACCTCCCCCTATCTCCCCGACCGAGCGCCATGGCCGCCGCCGCGGCCATGCCCGTGGTCGAGCTCCTCGGGAGCTACCCGAGCCAAACCAACCTCCTCTATAGCTTCCCTAGGTTTCACTCGAGCCTATGCTTTCCTAATTCACCGGCGACCGCCGGAAACGGCGTAGCCACACGTCGCCGCCACCTCCACGCGCCGCCGCTCGTCGCCGACACGCTCTGGCCGTGCGCCGGCCAAACCAACACCACCACTCGATGCGTCTCGTCGAGACGAGTTCATCGGACCTACCCTCGCCGCCGGCGAGCTCACCGACGGCGAGAAATCGCGGTCAAACCCTCCCCTGCTTCGCTCTCTCTGACCGCGTGGGTCCGTTGACCCCGTGGACCCCTTGTCAGCCGCTTGCTGGTCTATGGACCGGGTGCGCGTAGCCGGATGAATGGATTTAAATGTTTTTCTTTTTAGTTTTAATTTCCAGAAATGCTTGTTATTTTTGTGCAGCTCGATTTATAAGTCCAAATGAAGTGCTTCCAGTTTTGTTAGGTTGTTTATGAGAAGATCTATCATGGAAAAATATGAATATATTTTTGATGGCATTTCATTTCACTGTTTTATTTATTTCAGTTTATATGCTTTTGTTTAATTAAATGGAAATAAGTGGTTTTATGATAGAATTAATTCATGGGAAAATTTGTATAGGTTCTTTGTGGTGTTTAGTGCCTGTGAAAATTTTATAAAGTACTGTTCATGTAGAAAAAGTTTCTGTTATGATTAAAAGTCTCTTTTTGCTGATTTCTTAGAAAAAGCATTATTAAGGTGTTTTATATGTTGAAATAAAATATGGGAAAATTTGTACAGTCTTGGTGTGTCACGAAGAGTCTGAGAAAACTATAAACTTGATCTGTTTTATGGAAAAACTAAGAGTTGCTTTACAGCTGTGCTTTTCTATGTGGATCTTTGAAAATTCATGTAAGAAAATATATGATGGTTCTGATCATGGAACTTTCTTGACAAATACGAAATGTAAAGTTAAAATCTGGGAAAAATGTGGAAAAAAGATTTAACACCCTTTTCAGTAGGGTTGCAGTTCAAATGTTCGTTTCTGCCATAAATTGTTATTTTTGTGTAGGCCTGTATGTTCATGCTCTAATGGTAATTCTGTAGTAGCCTGGTTATGAGTAGCATAAGTCAGGAAAAATATGAAGTTTGCTGTTTGGCATTGTTGAGTTAAGGAGCTAGTTCAAAGCACCTTTATGGGCAGTTTGCTTGTCATTTTTGTATCTGCAGTTCTGCAAGTTATTTTGGCCTGAAACTTGTTCAGTAGAGTCCAGTAGGTGTTGTTGACTTTCTGGAATTTTTGTGGATTTTCTGAGTCTAGAAAAAATGCACTTGCAGTCAATCGGAATTCTGTGATTTAATGAAAAGTGGGAAAAGGGGTGATTATCGGATTTTTGTCTTATGAATTGAATATGTGTTGACCCCAATGTCAAAAGTGGTTCAACAAGTTGGCTTTGTTGGTTTGCAAGAAAAAAAATGTTTCGTCTTATGATCCTCATCTTGCACCGCATTAGTATTTATATAATTTATCACATGCAATAGGATCGACACTCCCGGAGCCCCACACAAGAGCGGAGCCAAGCGTCGAGACGGAGATCCAGGAGCTCCAGCAGTCGGAGGAAGCAGACCCGCGGCCGACACTAACTGCCTGAGTGCCCTCCCCGAGGCTCAGTCTTCACCCAAGGCAAGCCCCGGAGCATTCTAAGTCTCCCAGTTTTTATAACTAAATTACTTGAGTCCTTTTTATATTGTGATGCATTAGGTATAGGAGTTGATTGAATCCTACTTGCTGCATTACCATTCCTTGATTATTGATTATTACCTGCCTTGTTACCCTGTTACTGCTTATAATGTAGAATTGCTTAGTCTACTTATAAAAGTAATAGTTAAGGATGTTTCCGTGATACCCCGATGGTATTTACCGGATCACGGTGGGCTATATTGCTATCGGGAAAAGAACCTGAGTTGTAGTGAAATACGGTCAATGGGATGGCAGGGCACAAGTTCGGAAACTTGGGGCAGTCCATCGTTGGATCGTGTAGGTTGTATCGATGTTGGCCCTCGTTCATTTTTGAACGCGCCCTTTTACTTAGGGATATGTCGTTGCTGTAATCATCGACCCCAAAGCCGGTTAGAAGCTATTCGGGCCGGTTTCAACCCGTGTCGTGCCCTCTAGTACAGAAGTTGCGATCTGCCGACGTGAGGCCATCGCCAGACTCTGATTGGGCGGTCCGTGCTGCTTGAACCGCGACGACGATTACCACGACACGAACAAGCGTCGAGCGGTTGCCCAATGCATGGACCGACGGGGAAAGTGTGGGTGGTATTAAAGGTCTTTCACCGGCTGGTTTGGAATTCGATTCGAGTCGCCGTCTCCCCCGGTTAGTGGGAAACTATGGCGAGCTTCACCACGATACAAACTCCATGTGATGATAAGGTTCAACTAAAATGTGGATAAATCAACTGGATATAGTTATATTATTGGTTGTTAGATTCAAGTGAGTGTTTTAGTACAGGTGATAACCTAGAATTAAGAATTAGGCTAAAGTAACAACTCATCATATTCACTAATTACCTCTTATCTAAATCTGAGCTTTCGCAACTAAAAATCCCAGCTCTACTCAAAAGCCTTGCATACCCTTGGAGTCTTTATTTTCAGTTGGACGGGTAAGTCTAGCTGAGTACATTCCCGTACTCAGGGTTATCCCGTTTGTTGCAGATGGCCAGGTCTACTTTGGCTATTGTAAGCACTGCCTCTACCCAGTGGAAGGTGATGAGGAGTAGGCCCAGGGCAGGGTCGTCCAGAAGCTTTTCCCCTTCTTTTGCCGGACTGAGACTGCTGGTGGTACATTATCTTAAAAGGGAGGAATGACTTGTGTTGAGTTTATGTATCAAAACAATGTTTTATTTGGACCGCGTGCGTGGTGGTCGTGTTCAAACTATTTCAGCTTCCGCACTATTGAACTCAGTATTGTAATAACTCTGTTTATTTCCGCACTCTGATGTTTAAAATTCGTTTTAAATTCACGGTGATGTCTCTTTACGGATGTAATCTTTGAACGATGCGATCATGTATGTTCTGGTGTAAGAAATCCTTCGAGATTTCCGGACTACCGGGGTTATATGGGTTCAAGTGTGGGTCGAAGTCAGACGGATTTGGCTAAGATAATACTTGAGCACTTATAATCAGGACGGTTCCGCCACAGCTGGTATCAGAGCATGGTTCAAGGGATTACGCCTGTACGGAGCTATTTTCGAATAAAAATGGGTATTTTAAAACTATTTTCAAGCGATTTGCGAAACTATTTTCAATTACTAAATGTGGCCCAGTCTGTCCTTAAGCCCATACTAGGATTCAGGTGGCTTAACTGCTAACAGGGTTCAGGGATTTGCTCATGCTGGATCTTTATTTGCTGGTCCATTCTCGAGGGAAAAGAGAATGTGTCGATTGCGAAAAACATGCATAAAATAATTTGTGAGATATGAGAGCATGACCGTCCAACCGTCGGTCTAGGCGAGGGATTCTTATACCAAGTATGTGCGAGCTTTACGCGGACACATATGAGGGTATCAATGATTTTTACCGGGTGATTTCTTTTGGTGCATGGTGTTCGTGTTGACCTGTATGTATTTTGCGCATATTGGTCAATACTCGTTGCTTTATCATTGGGAATTTTGTTGGGCTGAAATGAATCTCTGCAGGTACACTAACTATGCGATCGAGTAGAACGTGTAGATAACGTATGAGAGATCGTTCTTGCCACCGACTAGACGTTAGGACTTGCGAGTCATATTAGTGAGTGAGAACGTAAGTACGATCATGCATCATGTTTATATTCATGCATTTACATTACCTCCCCTTAATTAAAAGTTGTCTCTTTGTTATAAAATTTGCCAAATTAATATCCGTCTCACGAGAGTTCGAAACCTTTGTTTCTACAGATGGCCCGGACCAAGTTGACTGCTCGCAAGGCCACCGGAGGCAGAGGAGTTCCGCGTCATCGCTTGGCCACCAAGCTGACCCGGAGGACGTTCCTGACCTACTTTGGGTTGCCGACGATCCTTTGGAGGATTTTGCAGGCAGTGGGTTATGAGGAAGGACAGGAGCCCAAGTACTCCTGGCAGAAGGAGATCTACGGGCAGGATTCCCTGGTTATGGTAGAGATCAAGGTCAAAGTCTTGCCGCCAAGCCGCACTGGACAGGATGGACTGAGATCACCAGAGGCACATGTGCAAGGATGGAGCCAAACAGGGCAGCATACCTAGTGCTGAAGGATATCATCGCCCGCTTCCCGCCGACCTGGCAAGTGCAATGGCAGGAGTGTTTCCCCGTGGATCACTTTTCCCATTGCGCTGGAAGCAGACTTCAGAGTCAGTCTTGACAGGGAGCCCAGAGGAGAGGTTCTACTGTGAGACGCCTGCGATGAGCGCCACCGGAGCTTGTTGGGGGTATGTGAGAGTTTGGAGCACACTCTCGAGAGCGGTTGTCCTTCACCCTCACCGCCACCTACCATAGCAAGAGGAAGCTTCAGGAGGACTTCGACGCTGAGGTTGCTCGTCTTCAGGAGAGGATTCAGCAGCTCACGCTTGAGCGCGACGACGCCCGCACCACTGCCGCAGCTCAGTCTACCGCCAGGACAGTCGCCGAGCAGATGTACCTGACCGCATCTCTGCAGAGAGATGAGGCCCGTGCCGCACTTGACCACCTCAGAGAGGGAGCCCATCTCCGTTCAGCAGATCAACGCACAGCAGGTCTACATCGAGCAGCTCCACGAGGCCGTCCACGAGTTCCATCATGCAGCACAGGAGCAGCAGCACAAGCCGCCGCAGAGGTTCCCGCAGCAGAGGCCCCAGATCCCCAGGATGGAGAGGTTCTGGTCCCGACGCCCCACCAGAGGAGGCTCATGCAGATGAGACTATGTTCGACGTAGACATCGAGGACGTCGCATCCGCCGCTGGAGACCCATGAGCGCCTAGTTTGATAGGGATCGTTTGCTTTTGTATAGCTTGAGCTTGCTCGCAAGTAATGTAATGGTCCAAACATGGTTGGTTATGTTTAAGTTTGTGATGGCATGTAATGGCTTTTGGATAAGAGTCCGGACTTCGATCCGGCACCCTTTTTTTTCTTTTTTATGGAAATTCGTCGTTTGCATGTCTAATTTCGAGCGATTATTCTGTGATGTTGTATGGAAATGAGTAATTATACTTGGTTGTGTGCTAAATTTCGAATTATGTACAAAACAGTATTTATTCATGGTCAATGTGACATCACCTAATGATTGCTTAATAATGGGATATGCAGATGCCGGCACACACTCGCAGCCAACGTGGGCAAGGGGCAGGACAGGAGGAGAATCTGCCACCTCCCCCACCGCCGCCAATGACGCCGGAAGCGTTCTTTGGCCAGTTTCTGGGAAGCCAAAGGACACATGGAAGAGATGCAGAGGCATATGGAGGCCACCCTCCGTAATATTGCCAACACCACCGCGCAGCAGCATCATCAGCGCCAAGGCCCGGAGCCTAACCAGTACAGCTCCTACCGTGATTTCTTGGACACTCCGCCCTCCCGGTGTTCAAGGAAGCCACCGAGCCACTCGAAGCTGACGAATGGCTCAACTCCATCACCCAGAAGTTTCGTCTGCTACGCCTGACGAAGAGCTCAAAGCGGAGTATGCCGCTCACATGTTGGAAGGACCCGCAGGTTTGTGGTGGGCCCAGTACCGTGCATCTCTGCCAGCTGATGCACGTGTCACCTGGGAGCAATTCTCAACTGCTATGCGTCACCACTACATCCTAGTGGTCTGATGGAAATGAAGGTTGCAGAGTTTATGAGGTTAACCCAAGGAACCAGGTCGGTGTCAGAGTATCTTCACAGCTTCAACAACCTGGCCCGCTATGCCCGGATTTCGTGGACACTGAGGTCAAGAAGATTGCAAGTTTCAAGCGTGGCATGAGTACCACAATGCTTTTCCAAGATGGGTAACAGTCACCGCACCACCTTCAGTGACTTCGTCAGTGACTGTCTGAATCAAGAGGCCAATGACAGCCGGCTAGCAGCAGAGACACGCCGCCGTGCGAATGAAGGAGGTTCGTCCCAGCAGAGAGCCGCTTTCGGAGCACGCACCCCATACCGCCCGCCTGTCACTGGAGCAAGGTACCGACCCCCACAGAGGAAGATCACCACCAACCGTCCCCGTCCCAGCTTCCAGAAGCCGTACACTGCCCCCATGATGCAAAACAAGGGTAAAACTGGAAGTGCAGCAGGACCCAAGACTCCATACGTGATTGGCCCGTGCTACAACTGTGGACAGACAGGACACCTGTCCCGCCACTGCCCTCGTCCAAAGAAGCAGTACCCTCAGCCTCAGCCTCGTACCGGTCACGTGCATCACACCACAGTGGAAGAAGTGCCAGAAGGAGAGCCTGTCACCGCTGGTACGTTCCTTGTTAATAACTATCCCGCCGTTGTGCTGTTTGATTCTGGAGCATCGCATTCTTTCATAAGTGAGAGTTTTGTTTTAAGGAGTAATCTTGAGTTGGTAGAGTTAGACCGGGGATATCAGATAAGTTCCGCCGGAGCCGTTCTCTCCGCGCGTAAAATGGCTAAAGGAGTGGAAATGATCTTTGGGGATAAAAAGGCCATAGTGGACCCCATAGTCATTCCTGGTCTAGGTTTGGACATAATCTTGGGAATGGGATGGATGAAACTTTGGAAGGTAAACCTAGACACCGCAGAAAGAGTAGTGTCCATGGTTAGTCCCAGGAATGGATCTTCTTTTCGGTTCAAGTTACCCCGAAACCCCCATGAGATTGGAGTGTTGTTCAATATCACGGCAAAACAGATAGCTGAGATCCCAGTAGTATGTGAGTTTCCGGATGTCTTTCCTGATGAGTTGCCTGGTTTACCGCCTGATAGAGATGTGGAGTTTGCCATAGAGTTAATTCCGGGAACAGCACCTATATCCCGAAGACCGTATAGAATGCACGCTAAAGAGCTAGCAGAACTTAAGGTCCAGATACAAGAACTGTTGGATAAAGGTTTGATCCGTCCTAGTTCGTCGCCTTGGGGATGTCCCGCTATCTTTGTGAAGAAGAAAGATAAGACTCTGAGAATGTGTGTGGATTATAGACCGCTTAATGCAGTAACCATAAAGAATAAGTACCCCTTACCTCGAATCGATGTCTTGTTTGATCAGTTGTCAAAAGCAAAAGTGTTCTCCAAGATTGACCTGAGGTCAGGGTATCACCAAATCAAGATCAGACGGGAGGACATATCGAAAACCGCTTTCTCCACTAGATATGGACTGTATGAGTATCTTGTTATGTCTTTTGGGTTGACTAATGCACCGGCACATTTTATGTACCTAATGAATTCAGTTTTCATGCCCGAGTTGGACAAGTTTGTTGTGGTGTTCATCGATGATATTTTGGTATATTCGGAAAGTGAGCAAGATCATGCTGAACACCTACGAGTTGTTTTGACCCGACTTCGAGAGCACAAACTGTATGCCAAGTTCAGTAGTAAGTGTGAGTTTTGGTTGAAGAAGGTACCTTTCCTTGGTCACGTCCTTTCAGAGGAAGGGATCTCTGTAGACCCTTCTAAAGTACAAGAGGTTATGGATTGGCAAGCACCCACGAGTGTTTTTGAGGTTCGCAGCTTTTTGGGTCTGGCCGGATATTACCGTCGGTTTATTCCGGATTTTTCAAGAATAGCTAAGCCTATGACCCGTTTGACACAGAAGAACAAGAAGTTCGAATGGACGCCTGAATGCGAAGAAGCTTTTTGCACTCTGCGAACGTTGTTAACATCCGCACCAGTTTTGGCTCAGCCAAACTTGGAGGAACCTTTTGATGTGTTTTGTGATGCCTCCAAGATTGGACTCGGATGTGTACTCATGCAAAATGGGAGAGTTATCGCCTATGCTTCTCGCCAGTTGCGACCACATGAAGAGAATTATCCCACTCACGATTTGGAATTAGCAGCCGTCGTGCATGCACTCAAGATATGGAGACATTATCTTATGGGAAATCTATGTCATGTGTACACGGATCATAAAAGTCTGAAATATATCTTCACCCAGCCAGAGTTGAATATGAGGCAGAGAAGATGGTTAGAGCTAATTAAGGATTATAACCTTGAAGTGCATTACCACCCCGGAAAAGCGAACGTTGTAGCCGATGCCTTGAGTCGCAAGACTCATTGCAACTCCCTACAACCACTTTTGGAGGATAGATTTAACCTTATGCACCCCGTTATGCTGAACAATATCACTCTTCAGTGCACCTTGGAAAGTGACATCATAGAGGGACAGAAAAATGATGCAGAGATTTGTCAGATTAAGAAGAGGTTAGAAACCAGTAGTTCGTTGAACTTCAGAACGGACGAGCAAGGAATCTTATGGTATAATAGAAGGATAGTAGTTCCTAAGGATGCAGAGCTGAAAGAAAGAATTCTGAACGAGGCTCACAATTCAAGTTGTCTATCCACCAGGAAGCAAGTAAGATGTATCAGGATTTGAAAACCAGATTTTGGTGGTCAAAGATGAAGAAAGAAGTTGCAGCCTATGTCGCCAAATGCGATACTTGTTGCAGGATAAAGGCTATACATCTAAAGCCCGCCGGACTGTTACAACCGTTGTCAATTCCAGAATGGAAATGGGAAGAGATCAGTATGGACTTTATCACAGGACTTCCCACTACTCAGAAAGGAAATGATTCGATTTGGGTTATTGTGGATCGGTTGTCTAAAGTAGCTCATTTTATACCAGTCAAGACTACATACCGTCCCCATCAGTATGCAGATTTGTATATTCAGAATATCCTGAGGTTGCATGGAATTCCAAAGCGGATAGTTTCTGATAGAGGACCCCAGTTCATAGCACGCTTTTGGGAACAGTTGCACAAGGAGTTAGGAACCAAGTTGGTAAGAAGTTCAGCCTATCACCCTCAAACTGCAGGACAGACAGAAAGAGTGAATCAGATTTTGGAAGATATCCTAAGAGCTTGTGTCTTGTCTTCAGGAGAGTCATGGGAGAAATGGTTACCCCTTGCTGAGTTTTCCTACAATAACAGCTACCAAGAGAGCATCAAGATGGCACCTTTCGAAGTTTTATATGGACAAAGATGCAGAACCCCAGTGAATTGGGTTGAGTCTGGAGACCGAGGATTCTATGGATCCGATTATGTGAAGGATGCCGAGGAAATTGTGCAAACAGTGCAGCAACATATCAAGGTAGCACAATCTCGACAAAAGAGTTATGCTAACACACGAAGAAGACCTTTAGAATTTCAAGTTGGAGACCATGTGTATCTCAAGGTCTCACTATGAGAAAGGTCCAACGTTTTGGAATCAAGAAAAAGCTAGCACCTCGATATGTGGGACCATACCCGATCATAGCAAAGAAAGGAGAAGTGGCATATGAAGTGCAGTTACCCCCAGAAATGAGTACAGTTTTCCCCGTGTTCCATGTATCACAGCTAAAGAAGTGTCTTCGAGTTCCACAACAAGAAGAAGTTCGAGTCCCGGACATCACGATCAGATCAGACCTTGAGTACTACGAACAACCTAAGGAAATTTTGGATACCAAGACCCGTGAGACTCGCAACAAAACAGTGAAGACTTACAAGATTCTTTGGAGCAATCACGGACCCAACGATGCGACATGGGAAACCGAGGAGTACTTACGCGTAAACTATCCCGCTTTTGTTAAAAAATGGTACGTAACTCAAATCTCGGGACGAGATTTCTTTAAGGGGGGAAGGGCTGTGACACTCTAGTGTCAAGCACTGCATTAGGCACTGCAATTAGCTACTAAGAGAGAGCATAAGCAACTGCATTGCATCATTTCATGTGCAAAAGTGTGTTTTGATCCTTGTTTGTTTATTTGAAATTGGATTTCCATTTGACTTGGTGTATAACTTGGATTTCTGTTTTGGCAAATGATTTTATAAATTGAAGAATATTATATGGAGTGTTTTTCATGTTGAAGTTTTGGCTTAGTTCAAAATGGTTTATCAAATAAAAATGGGTTAAGCAAAAAAATGAGATATGCCTTAATTTGGCTTTATTTTTGCAGAGGCTTTAAAAAATAGTTTCAGGAAAAGTGCCTTATATGAAAGTTGTAGAGAAAATTATTTTTAACAACTTTTGTATTTTGGTCAAAACCTAGTTTGGAGTTTTTGAAACTGTTTTGAATGGTCAAAGTTTGAAAAAGGTTTGAGAAAAAGAAAAAGGAAAATGTTTTTCTTTTCCGCGCACCTTTCGGCCCATCCGGCCTTTCGGCCCACTTCCCCGCCTCGGCCCAGCGCTCGCCGCCTGCCCGCGCGCGCGCGCGCCGCCCGCGCACCGCGCGCCGGCCGCCCGACACGGCCGCGCCGTACGCCGGCCGGCTGCCGCGTGGCGCCCCTTCTGCGCGCCAAATCCACGCGACCACTCCCTCTCCGATCTTCTCCCACCGGAGCACGCCGCGATCTTCGCCGGCCACTCCGCGCATCCTCGTCTGCCGAGCCGCCTGCCGCCGCCTCGCCGACCGCGCCGCCGTGGCCCCCGCCGCGACCACCGGCCGGCCGAGCCGACCAAAAGCCCGAGCACTCCACCCTCCGCTCCTTCGCCCGCTCATTCGCGCACTCGCCCGCTCTCACTCTCCCTCGCTCTCGCCTGCACACAAGCGCAGAAAGAGCGAGCGCTCGGCTCGCGCTCGCCGTGACCACCAACATATCCACCCGCACCTCTACTTCCTCCTCGACCCTCCACCAACCAGGCAAGGTGAGAACACTGAAGAGCCTCAACGCTACCGCGCCTCCCCGTTGTTCGTTTTCCTACCTCCACCTATCTCCCCGACCGAGCGCCATGGCCGCCGCCGCGGCCATGCCCGTGGTCGAGCTCCTCGGGAGCTACCCGAGCCAAACCAACCTCCTCTATAGCTTCCCTAGGTTTCACTCGAGCCTATGCTTCCCTAATTTCACCGGCGACCGCCGGAAACGGCGTAGCCACACGTCGCCGCCACCTCCACGCGCCGCCGCTCGTCGCCGGCACGCTCTGGCCGTGCGCCGGCCAAACCAACACCACCACTCGATGCGTCTCGTCGAGACGAGTTCATCGGACCTACCCTCGCCGCCGGCGAGCTCACCGACGGCGAGAAATCGCCGGTCAAACCCTCCCCTGCTTCGCTCTCTCTGACCGCGTGGGTCCGTTGACCCCGTGGACCCCTCTTGTCAGCCGCTTGCTGGTCTATGGACCGGGTGCGCGTAGCCGGATGAATGGATTTAAATGTTTTTCTTTTTAGTTTTAATTTCCAGAAATGCTTGTTATTTTTGTGCAGCTCGATTTATAAGTCCAAATGAAGTGCTTCCAGTTTGTTAGGTTGTTTATGAGAAGATCTATCATGGAAAAATATGAATATATTTTTGATGGCATTTCATTTCACTGTTTTTATTTATTTCAGTTTATATGCTTTTGTTTAATTAAATGGAAATAAGTGTTTTATGATAGAATTAATTCATGGGAAAATTTGTATAGGTTCTTTGTGGTGTTTAGTGCCTGTGAAAATTTTATAAAGTACTGTTCATGTAGAAAAAGTTTCTGTTATGATTAAAAGTCTCTTTTTGCTGATTTCTTAGAAAAAGCATTAAGGTGTTTTATATGTTGAAATAAAATATGGGAAAATTTGTACAGTCTTGGTGTGTCACGAAGAGTCTGAGAAAAATATAAACTTGATCTGTTTATGAAAAAACTAAGAGTTGCTTTACAGCTGTGCTTTTCTATGTGGATCTTTGAAAATTCATGTAAGAAAATATATGATGGTTCTGATCATGGAACTTTCTTGACAAATACGAAATGTAAAGTAAAATCTGGGAAAATGTGAAAATGAGTTTAACACCCTTTTTCAGTAGGGTTGCAGTTCAAATGTTCGTTTCTGCCATAAATTTGTTATTTTTGTGTAGGCCTGTATGTTCATGCTCTAATGGTATTTTTCTGTAGTAGCCTGGTTATGAGTAGCATAAGTCAGGAAAAATATGAAGTTTGCTGTTTGGCATTGTTTGAGTAAGGAGCTAGTTCAAAGCACCTTTATGGGCAGTTTGCTTGTCATTTTTGTATCTGCAGTTCTGCAAGTTATTTTGGCCTGAAACTTGTTCAGTAGAGTCCAGTAGGTGTTGTTGACTTTCTGGAATTTTGTGGATTTTTCTGAGTCTAGAAAAATGCACTTGCAGTTCAATCGGAATTTCTTTTGATTTAATTAAAAGTGGAAAAGGGTGATTATCGGATTTTGTCTTATGAATTGAATAGTGTTGACCCCAATGTCAAAAGTGGTTCAACAAGTTGGCTTTGTTGGTTTGCAAGAAAAAAATGTTTCGTCTTATGATCCTCATCTTGCACCGCATTAGTTATTTATATAATTTATCACATGCAATAGGATCGACACTCCCGGAGCCCCACCAAGAGCAGGAGCCAAGCGTCGAGCCGGAGATCCAGGAGCTCCAGCAGTCGGAGGAAGCAGACCCCGCGGCCGACACTAACCTGCCTGAGTGCCCCTCCCACGAGGCCTCAGTCTTCACCCAAGGCAAGCCCCGGAGCATTCTAAGTCTCCCAGTTTTTATAACTAAATTACTTGAGTCCTTTTTATATGTGTGATGCATTAGGTATAGGAGTTGATTGAATCCTACTTGCTGCATTACCATTCCTTGATTATTGATTATTACCTGCCTTGTTACCCTGTTACTGCTTTATAATGTAGAATTGCTTAGTCTACTTAATAAAAGTAATAGTTAAGGATGTTTCCGTGATACCCCGATGGGTATTTACCGGATCACGGTTGGCTATATTTGCTATCGTGGAAAAGAACCTGAGTTGTAGTGAAATACGGTCAATGGGATGGCAGGGCACAAGTTCGGAAACTTGGGGCAGTCCATCCGTTGGATCGTGTAGGTTTGTATCGATGTTGGCCCTCGTTCATTTTGAACGCGCCCTTTTACTTAGGGATATGTCGTTGCTGTAATCATCGACCCCAAAGCCGGTTAGAAGCTGTTCGGGCCGGTTTCAACCCGTGTCGTGCCCTCTAGTACAGAAGTTGCGATCTGCCGACGTGAGGCCATCGCCAGACTCTGATTGGGCGGTCCGTGCTTGAACCGCGACGATTACCACCACGAACAAGCGTCGAGCGGTTGCCCAATGCATGGACCCGACGGGGAAAGTGTGGGCTGGTATTAAAGGTCTTTCACCAGCTGGTTTGGAATTCGATTCGAGTCGCCGTCTCCCCCGGTTAGTGGGAAACTATGGCGAGCTTCACCACGATACAACTCCATGTGATGATTAAGGTTCAACTAAAATGTGGATAAATCAACTGGATATAGTTATATTATTGGTTGTTAGATTCAAGTGAGTGTTTTAGTACAGGTGATAACCTAGAATTAAGAATTAGGCTAAAAGTAACAACTCATCATATTCACTAATTACCTCTTATCTAAATCTGAGCTTTTCGCAACTAAAAATCCCAGCTCTACCTCAAAAGCCTTGCATACCCTTGGAGTCTTTTATTTTCAGTTGGACGGGTAAGTCTAGCTGAGTACATTCCGTACTCAGGGTTTATCCCGTTTGTTGCAGATGGCCAGGTCTACTTTGGCTATTGTAAGCACTGCCTCTACCCAGTGGAAGGTGATGAGGAGTAGGCCCAGGGCAGGGTCGTCCAGAAGCTTTTCCCCTTCTTTTGCCGGACTGAGACTGCTGGTGGCACATTATCTTAAAAGGGAGGAATGACTTGTGTTGAGTTTATGTATCAAAACAATGTTTTATTTGGACCGCGTGCGTGGTGGTCGTGTTCAAACTATTTCAGCTTCCGCACTATTTGAACTCAGTATTGTAATAACTCTGTTTATTTCCGCACTCTGATGTTTAAATTCCGTTTAAATTCACGGTGATGTCTCTTTACGGATGTAATCTTTGAACGATGCGATCCTGTATGTTCTGGTGTAAGAAATCCTTCGAGATTTCGGACTACCGGGGTTATATGGGTTCAAGTGTGTGGGTCGAAGTCAGACGGATTTGACTAAGATAATACTTGAGCACTTATAATCAGGACGGTTCCGCCTCCACAGTACCCATCCTGTGTCAGTGAGATCAACGGCACGAAACACGGTTTCAGTACTGGATGCTGTACAAGGTAGGAACAGGGAAGGCATGGGGAATTTGTGCTCACCAACAGTGGGTTCGTGATGCTCTCCATGTGCTGCAGAGGAGACGCCGGGTCGGTGGAGCAGGGTTCGGCTCGGTGGCGTCCAGTGCGCTGTGCAGAACGGAGGCGGCGTGGTGACGAAGTCGTCGTGTCGCAGCGCGCGCGCATCGGGGCTCCGGGGTGCTCCGCGGTTCGGGGACGCGACCGGGTCGAGATGTTGGGGTCGTCGAGGACGGCGAGAAGATGGGCTCGTCGTCGGAGTTCGGCGTCGAGGTCCAGCGCGACGTGGACTCCGGGGCGGCACGGTTGACGTCGTGATGGAGGGCGCAGGCGTCGTCGTGGTAGTCGGGCCGGAGTCGCGCCGCAAAGGCGGTGGCCGAGAGGAGAACTCGGAGCAGCGGCGCGAGGTTGCAGAGGAGCGGCGGCTGTTTGGTGGAGACGAAGGAGAGGGCGGCGCAAGGAGCAGGGACAGTGCAGTGCAGTTGTTGGGGAAGAGGAGAGGTGAGACACGGCGGCGCGGTTGTTGGGGAATGGAGGAGTGAGGTACGGCACGGCACGGGCGTGTGGTTGTTGAGCGCGTGCGGTAGGTGGCATGGACGTCGAGGGAGAAATAGAGGGCGCGCGGTAGGGGGGGGGCGGGCGGTGGTAGGTGGCGGGTAGGTGCGGTCGTGGTTGGTGGAGGCGCGGCGTGTGTGTTAGGTGCGAGCGCGGGCTCGCCTTTGGCGGCGGCGGCGGCTCCTGGGAGCGCCTGCTCCTAGGGTTCCAGGGGGTGGCACGGCTGGGCCAGCTACTGGGCCGTCTGGGCCGCGCGAGTAAGCGGCCTGCGGGTGGAGGTAGGTAGCGGAGGCGGCCTGGCGCGTGGGTCCATCGGGCTGAGGCTCGGCGCGATGCAGAGTTCACGTGCCGAGGCCGAGGCTCAGCGCGTGGGCTCGGCGCGAGGCGGAGTTTGCGTGCCGAGGCCGAGGCTCAGCGCCTGGGATCGGCGCGAGGCGGAGTTTGCGTGCCGAGGCCTAGGCTCAGCGCGTGGGCTCGGCGCGAGGCGGAGTTTGCGTGCCGAGGCTCGGCGCAGTTGGCTGGGCCAGTTGGATCGGCTGGCTTGTGCCGTGAAGGGGGAGTGGGCGCGAGTTGGGCCTGGCGCCGTGCGGGCCTGTGCAGGAGGAGGGAAGGAGGCCAGGTGGGAAGGCGAGCAGGCCGGAGGGGTGGCCGAGCTGGGCCTGCGGGAAAAAGAAAGGGAGAAGGAGAGGGAAAGAAGGAGAGAAGGATTTGGCCCAAGAAAAGAAAAAGGTTTTGTCTATTTTGAAAAAGGAGGTATTCAAATAGGGGTTTGGAAGAAATTCGAAAAGGGTTTTGAATGAAATTCATATGAGGGAATTAGGATCTTAATGGAGGTTGATGACGAATTCCGAAGGGTGGTCATAATAAAAGGTCGGGGTTCGCTGAGCGAAACTTGAGATAATCCCAAGAGTAATAAGTGAGTGTTGCTATGGTCATGTGCTCTCCAACATATGACTTAAGTTGCAAATAGAGACTCCGGCAAACTCCTACAAGCAATACTATATGAATGCAACAATTTATTTATAAATTGTTTCTGGTTCAGCTAGCAACTACATGCTCCACACAATCACATGAAAAAATTTAAAAAGTTCGAATTTTTGGTTGTTACAGAAGGCAAATATTACTACCGCAAAATTTGCTACGAGACACTAAAAACAATATTGTGTTGCTAGTGGACAACAAAAAAGGCTATAATTAGTTGTTGGATACTCTGGTTCATGATAATTTGATGAAATGTTTTCAATTGAGTAGGAGAGAGAAAGAGACGAATGCCCTCTTTGCCTAGACCCTTATTTCCTTCTCTCACTTCTCTCTGATACACCTAGTCGGTCGGCAAGAAAGGAGGCACGGGGATGGGATGAGGGTGCGGCCACCAAACTGCAACCAGCGCGCACGTGACTGTAGGCTGGGAAAGCATGGGAGCTCTCCCACTGGCACACGCATCCCCGTCACCTAGAGCAAGCTCGTCGTGTGGTGTTTGTTGGCCGGAGGCACCTGCTGCCCAATCTCGTTGTTCGCGTTCTTGTAGGTCATCTAGAGCGCAAGCTCGTCGTGTGACATTCGTTGGCCAAAGGCACCCTGCTATCCAATCTCGTTGCTCATATTCTCGTGGTCTTCAATGATTTGGAGACCACCTCAAGCCTGATGTGTGCCTCCTCCATTCCTCTATCACCCCTTCAATTCTACCATCATTGATGAGTTGTCACTCTCCACTAGAAAATCAAAGCTCCACCGACTACTCCTCTTTGATTCCCTCTACATACTACCTCCCTGCCTCCCCTCCACGCCCACAAGCTAGAACGAGCCTAAGTTATGGCCAAGCACGCCAAATTTGGAACAAGCTCACATAAGAAGTATCGTTCGACTGCACGAGTCACCCGAAGCATGTCATTTTTATTTGACCAGAAGAGCACAAGTGCACTTGCAAGCGGTCTGTAATGAGGCTTCATCTGCCGAGGAGGTAGCCGCGGGATTCAGAGACAAAGGGTCCCTTGCATAGGCTCTAGCGATCCAAGTGACCGCGAGCGAGGTGGGAAGCTTCTTCAGCAACTGATCATCCACGATGTCTCGATGCAGTGAGAACATGAACAAGTCAAGCACGAAAAGTCCTCCTCAGCTTCGGGTTGAGCATTGACTACCGACCAACCCTAACATTGGTCATTGACGGCAGCTAACATGACCATTGAAAGTGCATTTAACTAAACTTTATCAATGTTATTTTTTTTCAAAAAAGACTTGATCAAAATTAAAACAAAAGGTTTAACTTCATATAGGATCAAACTAAATTATAGTTTGGAACAAATGCAGTAGTAGTTGCGGTTTAGATCAGCTTTTGCACGAGGCTTTGACCTTTGAGTTGCAATTGGTGGGGGGTGGCATTTGTCTAAAGATTATTTGCAGTTATGATATTCGGAGTTTTGCTATTATAATTTGTCCCTATGTATTTATTTTTATTATGATTAAATAATTCGTGTGTCAAAGTGAGAAACCAGACCAGTCTACCACAATTTTCGCTAGTCGCTGTAAATTCAGAGTCGTCCCTGTAAATTCGCTAGTCTGCAGGCGGATGAAAGCAGAACACAGTTTTCTCCATCCAGCCCCCTTAAGATCTCAGAAATAGCGAAACGGGGCACTCCGTCGAGGCCTTTAAATGCCGGCACAGATGTTGGCCGGAGCAGGACGCCACGACGCGAACAACCAACTGCTTCCTTCCGCGCCGCCGCCTACAACGACCGCTTCACGTGCCCTATCTTTCTCCGCCTCAAGTGTCCACGGTTCCATCCTCTCGAGAGTCTAGGCCCATCTCTCCGAAGCCGCTGACGCAGAAAACGACCCTACCTATGGAGGCGAAGAAGAAGTCGGCCCCCGCCGCTGCCGGAGCCGCGCGCCGCCGCCGCCGCCGGCTAACGGGTACTTCAGCACCGTCTTCTCCGCGCCGCCTGCGGTACGTACGGGCCGTCTCTTCACGCCATCCTTCTGATCCTTTGCTCTCGGATTCTTGGGGTCTTAGGAATTTTTTTCATGATTAGTGAATTGGTGCGATTTGCTGATGAGTCTGTTACTATGTTGCGATTTGTGGAGGGAGCTCAACGGTTTCTCAATTCATTTAACTCAGATGAGGGGTAATTTTGATAATTTGAGGACCTATAGGATTCTGCATAATATCTATTTGGATATGACGTTGACATTGTGACTTTGTTTTGCATTAGGGGAACGCAAATGACGCAAAGCAGTCGGACTTGTACACGATGCTGAACAAGCAGAGCTCCAGAGGGCAGAATGGCAGTAACATACAGGTAGTTCTGGGTACTCCTGTCGATTTGATATCGCGATTCGATTTAACTAGGTTCTGTTCATAAGCAAAACGATCCTTAAACGTATTCTTGACCATCTTAGCTTAGAATTGATCTGGAGCATTGATGTAACTATGGAAGTTTAAATTCGTGCTCAGATGGCAAATCTCACGGCCGCCCTACTTACAAGGATGGAAAACATGCTTATGCAAATGAGTCATCAGAATCCCCTTACTTTGGCTCATCCGTGCACTACGGTGGTCGGGAGTTCTACAGCAGCACTTTACAGAAGCAACCAGCCAATGAACCACATACAAATGTACGTAGAACTTTTTATATACAGTATACAGATCATTCGGGGCACTTAAGTCTTATGTTTATTTTGAATTTTAAATCCAGTACAAGGAGGACAACCCGGATGGCTCTGCTACTAGAGGTGATTGGTGGCAAGGTATCATCGCATTAATTTGTGTATTATCTTGAGTATACATGGATGCACATACACTGACTTGCTAGACTGCACTTTCAGGTTCACTTTATTACTGAATAATCTGCTGGGAACTCTCCTTTTTGTGAACAAGGTATACCATATATAGGACACTTCATAGTTTCCAATTCGTGCTTTCCATTAGTTGTGGCGTTTAGGTTATGCTTGCATCACTCGCTTGTTGGCGGCCTCATTTTGAGCAATGTCTTGTTGTCAACAACATCATACAGTTGTATTTAGTGTGTTAGCAGCAGCACTTTAACCTGTGCTTACATCTTAATCATCCTAGACATATACTTCGACTTCAGCAGTGTTCGATTTTTTATAACAAATGGAGTTTGATAATCTTCATACAAGGAACCTAATTGCGAAACATACAGGATATGATGTAAAAGCCAAGTCTTGTCAGTTTTTCTGTCTCCATGGGTATGCCTTGACCGTCTATCCAGCTTTGGTATCCTATTCCAATCTTAGGAAGTTCAAAACATATCTTTCTTTTTTTTTTGTCCCGGATCCATTCTGAGAAAATGGTCACAAAAGTCTGTACAAGACTTACTTGCTAGTTGAATCCAGACGGATTGCATGGTAGTGGAGGTTGACAACGATGGCTGTAAGATAAAACTATCCACTATCACGAAGTGTAACCTTTAATTAAGTACTAGTAGAAAGTTTATCTTAGCACCTTAGAACAGGTTACATCACCACCAATCTTACAACTTAGCCTAAAGTACCATCTCGTACAGCCCCACTAGTCCGGAAGCAAACATACTTTTCTGTACTTTGCAAGAGCTTGGTGGATTAATTGTTCAATCATGGCAAGGAGTATTGCAGTTCTTGCAAGTGTTAGCTTAAATGTTAGCAAGTGTTACTTTTTAAGAAAAACGGTAGCAGAGTAGAGTTTGAACTTTCTTAAAGCACTTTAGTGGTATTGATCCTAATAAGAAGTCATAATGCGATGTTATGCCATTTTACCTCATCGTGATCATGATATGTTGAGATTGTGACTATGATTAGTGCCGAAAGCATTCAAAGCCTTTGTGGACTTGCACAGTTTATCAGATGTTTCATTGCTAGAAAATTGAAAGCCTGAGTACGTTGGGTTGTTGTAGACTTGTAGTGTGTGTAAAGATTGCATATACATTACCTAGAAGGTATATATGCACTAAGGGTAACGGTGACACATAGGACTTAATCTGTTTAGAACAGCTTACCATGACAGCTTGCACTTTCTTGAATCCTGGCATTCCGCTACCCCTGTTACAGCAATGCTTTCTCAATGGCTACATCATTTTATTCACATATCCTATTCTCCTTTTGCTTTTCAGGAATAAAAAGGAGTAGAGCTGAGCTTGGTTGTTGTAGTGCTGGAACTGTTGATGCGAGACTGCCGTCAGGCATGGATCGAAAGTAATAGTTGGAAGTTGGCGTCGGGACTACATCCATCCGGTCGGTGGAGGCAGTATTTAGATGCATCATCACACCTGGACAGATGTGGATGTAGGCTGTGTCCTTTTGTATTCATGTTTCCCCCGTGTGTGTTCTTGTGGTTTAGGTGCAGTACTGAACTTACTAATGGACTGGTAGGTCAGCCTGTAGTAGTTTGATAAAAGCAGTTGCCAAAGAGTCGCAGCTCGCAGGATCACCTGCTACATGCCTACATGTACTGTGTGCATCCTTGTTTCTTCTATCTTTCGGAAAGATTTGGAGTGTGCTATCTATGCCCCTACTGTTATTACTCGTACTCCGGACACCGGCAAAGCTGAGCAATCTAGGGGCAGTTTGGTTTCCTTGTCCAACACTATTTGGCCTTGCTGAGCCAGGATGCCGTATACACAAGTGTTTGGCTCGCACGCCCGAGCAAACATCCTGTGACTTGTGCCGGGATAAGTGTATAGGGATATGTTATAGTAAGTGCATATATAACACCAAGTACTTATAAGTGTATAGGGATATGTTAGTAAATGCATATATAACACCAATAAGTACCTCCGTCCCTGCTCCCACAGGACTTGTGTATTCTTGGCGACTAGCGAGGCTGTGAGAATTTACTTAGGTCCTGTTTGGATACAAAATATTTTTGGAGTTTCAGAAAAATACCATGGTTTTGTGAAATACTTTAGTTTTAGAGTACCATGAAGTGTTTACATGCAACAAACTTTGTAGTTTTGAATACCATGATATCATTAAAACTATAGTCTTTTAGAGTTCTAAAAACTTCACTCTCGATCTCTTTTTTCTAAACGGTTTTGCTTGCCTTTTGCTTATAAAATTAAAGTTTGTTGATACTAGAGTTTCTCAAAATCGCAACATCAAATCAGGACCTTAACTGCTACAAATTGCGGCGCACACGACAACCAGTAACCAGTTTACACCAGTTTACTTAACTTGGTTTCCTTAGGACACTCACAATGCAAACTCTATCATAGAGTCTAAACATATTTATTGCACTCTTATTTATTGTATTTTACTGATGTGACAGTGTATTTATTGAAGAGAAAAAAAACTAAGACTTCAAATCTTATTTAGACTTTAAGTCTATGATATCTTCGAGGTAATAAATAGACTTGGACTCTAGTTAAAGTCTACATTGTGAATACTCTTAGCTGGTTCAAGAGGCCTTGGCCCATAGCCATTGGCTTGGGCCAGCGGATCTCAGAGGTGAACTTGGGTTCTTAGCATTGGCTCGGTTGTGAACTTTCTATGTCCGTTCTGGCTGTCAAACAGGCTTTTTATGTCCGTTCGACGTGCGTTATGTATTGGGCTTTGTTAAACGGGTCAAAATCGGGCCCGGTTACTACAGCCGACAACCGATCCAGTATGTCTTTGCAACGGCGCGGTGCTTTGATCCGATGAACATCTGACACTCTGACAGAAACTCTCTCACACTATAGTTTTCCAAACGGGCCGCCCGGCACGGCACGGCACGGGCACGACGTCGGCACGGCACGGCGAGGCACGGCACTATGCGGCACGGCGGCCCACCGTGCCGTGCCTATTAGTGCCACCGTGCCTAAGTGGCAGCCCAGGCACGGCACTATGAAGGCGAAATCGTGTCGTGCCGTGCCTGCAGGCACGGTGGCACACCAGTGCCCGTGCCGGCCCAGGCACCTCAATGACGCCGCCGATGAAGACGGAGCTCGGAGTAGCTGCGAATCAGCAGATCTGAGGAAAGAAGAAGAACAACAAGATCAGGAAGAGAAAACATCTTTCGCTACGGAGCTGCTACAGGGAGAGCAGAAGAAGAAGATGAGTGCTCTTACCTGCTCCTTCGGAGCGCCGGAGATACCGAGGGCGAGAAGAAGAGGTGCGGGCGGCGGCGGGTCGTCGTCGCCCGTCGGATTCGTCGTCCAACGCCATCGAAGTGGAGACGGAGAGGCAGAGAGAGCGAGAACCAGAGAGAGGAGAGCGGAGACAGAGGGGCAGAGAGAGCGGCGGCGGAGAGGCAGAGAGAGCGAGAACCAGAGAGAGGAGAGCGGAGACAGAGGGGCAGAGAGAGCGGCGGCGGAGAGGCAGAGAGAGCGGCGGCGAGAAGGAGAGCGGAGACGGAGAGGCAGAGAGAGCGAGAGCCGAGAGAGAGGAGAGGAGGGCAAAATGATTTAGGGTTTCGGGGGGAGCCGGTCGTCTGGCCGACGCCGCCTTTATATACTCCCCCACCCCACGCCGCGAATCCAACGGCTGCAAATCGATGAGCGGGGATCCAACGGCTGCAATCCATGGAAGCCGTGCCTGGAGCGGGCCAGACCAAATCCGTGCCGTGCCTCGTGCTGGCCCATGGGCCGGGGAGGCGGCCCAGGCACGGGCACGACTGCGGGCCGGGCCAGGCACGAGCATGGTCCCTAGCGGGCCGCGGCCGGGCTAGTGTCGTGCTTTTTAGGGTCGTGCCCGTTCCGGCCCACCGGGCCTGGCCCATTTGGAAAACTATATCTCACACAATACCAAGAAGGCAAGAAGACACATACATGACACCGTGCAACTTACAAGCGGAGGGCGGCGAACGGCAACAAGAGAAACCGCTCTCGGATGCTACAGTAAACAAGCCACAGCACAAAGCACATCTCGTCTTCACATCTCTGCTGCGACAGCCGTCGGGACATCGAACACGGCCCTGCCAGTGCCGACCACCACCATTCCCTTGACGACCTCCACGCCAGCCGCGGACGCCGCTGTCCTCTTAGCTCCGGGGGCACCATTGGCGTGGTGCGACCGGCGGTCGACCAGCAGGGCCCTCCCGATCTTGGACGGGCTCGACAGCTGCGCCGGCGAGAAGCTCGGCGTGGCGTACGCCGTCGCGTACGGCGTGCCCGAGGCGGGCACCACCGTGCAGCCCTGCTTTACCTGCCTGTTGCTGGTGTTGCTGCTGCTCTTGCAGACGGTCCTCGCGTCCGCGCCGGCGGACGGAACGCTCTCTGAATGCTTGCTCAGCTCGTCGACGTCGAGCAGGTCGTCGATCCGTGCGATGATGTTGGATGCCAGGCTCTCCAGGACCCTCGAGTAGCTCTCGAGGATCGATTTCCCGACGTCCTGAAGACAGAGACAGACCATGCATGAGAGAGGGGAAACAAAAGATAGGTGTTCAGACAGCCATTCGCTGAACTGAACTGATCTCATCCTGAAAGCAGTCTGAAAGACGCGAACGAAGAACCTTGTTGTACTGAATCTTGCTCATGTCCAAGCTGGTCTGCGTGAGCCCGGGGAACCGCTGCTTCAGGGATACCAGCAACCCCTCCGCGCGCTCGGCGAGCAGGTCTCTCTTCTCCGTGTCCATGATCATGTCCTTCACGATGCCCCAGGACGACTTGGCGCCCGCGCGGCTCGCCGGCTTCCCGGCGCCGCCCCGCCGGCGCCACACGTAGACGGAGGCCTCGACGCGGTTGGCGATCTCCAGCGCCTGGTACTCCGACGACAGGTCGAGGCAGTCGAGGAGGCAGTCCGGGGAGAACTGGTCCGAGGTGATGTACCGGTACATGACGTCGCCCAGCGTCGCGCGCCCGTTCTGACGACGGCACGTCCAAAACGTTGATCAGATCAAATCAGACAAACAAAGCATCGTGTCAGCTTCAAGGTAATAATATGTTTCGAACGATGGACAGAATGTTCAGACATCATCGTGTCATAATAATTAATTAATCGCTGAGCTCTCTGAACCACCTTTGGCAGCGAGTCGAGGTAGGAGTCCGGCACGTCCATCTCGGCCAAGGCGTTGCTGTTGATGGCCATGGCGGCCTTGAGGATCTGGCTGGCGCAGTCGCGCCGGTGCTCGACCTGCCGCCGCGTGGCCTCGCAGAGGCCGCCGTGGGGCACGCGGGGCACCGGGAGCCACCACTTGTCGTCGCGGCGGTGGAACGTTCTCGGTAGGACGCCGAGCCATCGCAGTCCGGCGCGCAGATGCCCTGGTGGTCCACGTACCAGAATTCAGCGTCTCTGAATCCCTCCAGGATCTCCTGGAAGCAGCAGAGGCTTGTCAGTCAGTCACTCCGGGCCGGAAATGTTCCTCGTCTTTTCAGAAGAATTATGGATATGGACAGTAGGAGGGCATGTTGAACTCACGAGGAGCATGTTGTCTAGCTTCCGAAGTGCCGGCAGGTTGATGTACAGATCAGACCGTGGCCTGCTTGTCATGATCTGAAAAATTGGCAGTCGACAAGTATCGATCAGTTTACGCTGCTGCTCGCATCAACATTGTTGCCATAATAATTCTTCAAAGGCAGAACTGCACATTGCAACGTTGAAGTGACAGGTATGCTTGTATTCCAACTGGATTATAGTAATCTGGATTATGAATGACATAATATCTGAATTGTGGATTATCATAATTTAGACTGTTTAAATCCCTGAACTATAGAGGTTTATTAGTAGTAGTATTGAAGTATAAATAAACCATCACAAAAGAAAATAGGTTGGAGAGAGATTATTATAGGATTAAAGGTGACGGTTGGATTATTATAATCTAACCCATAATCTAGAGTGTTTGGATCACCTTTAAGTTATCTCAGCTGATTATAACAAGAGAATCCAGTTGGGATCCACCCACCCCAAACTAGAAATTGCTATACAGATGCTAGGATTAGCATCATTGCGAACACTGGTTCATATCTTTCTTTCCTTCTTTTTGCTTTTACAAGGCATCTGTAGTACAGCTAGGAATGGACAGATCATTTGAATTGGCAAAGTTTGATGAAACATGCACAAGTGACCGACCAAAACGGACGTCACATTAATATGCTCTTTACTCTTTTCTTGGTAAGCTCTTTACTCTCTTTGGACCTCAGACATCACGCGTTTAACTGTCCCTTTTTAATACTTCAATTGTGCATGTTTAATGGCTCCTTGCTGCAATCCAGCACCATGAAGATTCAAATCACCACAGATTTTGCGCTTAATCACACATGGCTAGGAGCCTAGGACGCCGGACGCTGCAATTGCTCATGAGAAACTTCACAGGTACACGTCCTCCTAGTCTCCTACGCTACTAGATTTATATCAGTGTTTCTTTTAGAGATGAATTTGTTCGTGAAATCATGCATCCTGCAAACTGATGATGTACGTCTCCTACACAAGATTTTACCATGCCACAAAAAACATGGCGGCCGGGCAATGGTGATCAATTCTACACGTAATTCACTAGTACTACCATTTTAGATACAGACACAAATTTACTACTGTTGCTTGTCTTAATTTGAGAGTGTGCTCAATAGTAGCTGCTATTGTCACTTAATTAATTAATTACCTCGAGCCTTGTACCATCCGGGAACGTCTGCCAAGTGGCACGAGCTCGACGATGTGGTCGCTGACGCAGAGCAGCCAGTCCATCTCCCGCCGCCACATGGCCTTCTTCTCCGGCAGCAGCGGCTCCAGCCTCCAGAGCTGGCCGAACATCGTCGCTGCAATGCGCAAACACGGGTGCGCACAAACGGCAAGAGCAAGTCAAAACTCCATTGCAATCGTCCGTCGTCCAAGCAATGCAAATATGCAATGCAGCCGGGCTGCCTGCAAAGCCTGCAACCAACCAATGAATGCAAAGCTAACCAAAACAATGTGGGTACCGCAGAGGTTGGTGATGGCGTTGGAGATGGCGAGCGCGGTGCAGACGCCCTTGCCGCTCCCGGACATGTCCTCGCCGAGCAGCAGCTTCGAGAACCTCTCCTTCATCATCTCCATCTCTGCCAATACCAGCAGCCCGGTGAGACCGACCGACCGGCGACCGCTGCTAGCTAGTCCAAGACCAAATTCGCGTGGTTGTACTGTACTTACGTACCTGAGGGGGCTCTGTGCCTGTCGGCCGCGTCGACGCCGCCGCGCGGGGCTTTTCCTTCTCCGCCTCGCCGTCGTCAGCCGCCCCGGCGCCGCGACGACCGCGGCGTCGGCGGACACCGACACGCAGGTCTTGATGGCCACCTTGTGCCACTCGTCTTCGGGCGGGGAGTAGGCGTAGGAGACGCTGGAGGCGGCCTCGGAGCTGGCGCTGGAGCTGCTCCCGCGGCGCCCCTCGTCGTCGGCCGAGTCCGCCGTCAGCGCCTCGCTCGCCGCCGCCTCCTTCCTCGCCCGCGCCCGCGCTGCTACTACCTCTCGCCATCCCCCGGCCCGCCCGGTCGTCGAGCGACGAATGCCTGGCTCTGGCTGTGTGGGCTGTAATGGCTGCTGTCTCTATGAGGATGGTCCTTCGTCTTTCCTGGGAGCTAGCACGAGAGGAGAGCGGAGGCTCAGGCCCCGACTAGGCACGCCGGCGACCACGCTCGTGGCGTGCGGCGAGAGGGCAGGCTGGATCCTCGTGGGGTGGGAGCGAGTGGGATGCGATGAAAGAGACTGTGAGAGTGGTAATAAAGGCTTAAAAGAAGAGAAGCGAAAGGCAAGACGGGCGAGGGAGGAGGAGTGACCGTTGGGTTTTGAGTTGTCTTGGTGGGCTTCCGCTTCTCCGTTCTCCCCCACCAGGCGGCCTGGACAGTGGCCACCACGCACCACCACCCCCGTGGCCCGTCTCCCTTTGGGAGGGTGGAGGAGAGGAGGAGGGGGACAGCGAGGACCGCGGGGGGTGTGCGGCTGACGGGTGGAGGCTGCAGCAGGGTTTGGTCGGCGCCGGCGTGGCAGCTACGCCGGCGGGACCGCCTGGCAGATGCGTCGTCGCTACGTATGGATGGATCCATCCATGGGACTTGGGACTGCCTCTTTCTTTCCTTGTCCATCTCTCTCTTGTCTCAAAAAAAATCTCTCTCTCTCTCCTCCCTCTCTCAACATACGTACAGTACGTGTTGCCGTTGCACGCTGTCTTTGCAGGTGGCGGCCCATGTGGAGGGGTTGCTGTGTCTGCAAGCCACGGAAATTCCGAGGAGGCAAAAGGGCCGTTTGCTTGGTGATTCCTCGTTATTGTATTATACACAAGTCCTGCACTCCCGGGTTTGTTTAATGGCGTTGAACGTGATCCATCGATCAAACGGTCAATTCGATCGATCGAGCAGTATACCCGGCCAACGGAGTGCGCCCAGTGACCTGCTGCAGCGAGCTCGCTGCAGGTGCAAACTCCTCTTCGTCATACGTACTTGCATGGGATTTGCTTGTATCGACAGGGAGAAGCAGAAGCAGAGCAATTTTTGTATCCGGCTGAGATGGAGATGCCTGATGCTGATGCATCGGGCAAATGAAATGAGCCAAAGGTTTTCAAAATCTGAGTTTGAAAACACCGATCGAGAGTCGAGAGCCGAGACAAAGACGGAAGCCGGAGAAAGGCTGCGTGCAATGGATAGGTAGGACGGACGCATCTCATCTGCAACGGCAACGGCAACGGCAACGGCAACGTCAGGCAGGCAGGCAAAGCGCCCGCGGTTTGACTCGGTAACCGCGCGCGCGGCAGGACCGCAGGGGCAGGGCTGTGTGGTCCTTTTGCCGGCGCATGGAAAATCCTGCCCGTGTCGTTTCCCTGTCCGGCCGTCGCTCCCACGCAGCACGTAGGCACGCTGCCCAGTCCCACAAGAGCAACTGTTTTTTTTTTCTAGGATTATGAATTCAAGAGCAACAAGTAGTCA
The DNA here is from genome assembly GCA_009763385.1 of Coix lacryma-jobi var. lacryma-jobi. Classification (NCBI taxonomy): domain Eukaryota; kingdom Viridiplantae; phylum Streptophyta; class Magnoliopsida; order Poales; family Poaceae; genus Coix; species Coix lacryma-jobi. Next base: position 21,548,764 of record CM019826.1, read on the forward strand.
GGATATATGTTACGAACCTAAATCCTTGCTTCACTCAACTAGATTACAATGATCCACTGTTTACTGGGTACAAGAGGATTGGTAGATGGGAGGAGAAGAAAGAGGAGTAGAGGGGATAAACTCGAGCAGAGCTCGCCTCGAGCCAAAGCTCGCCGCCGCCGGAATTTCCAACTGGTCCTTCGACAACTTCATCTTTGCTGCTCAGTTCCTTTTGTACTTCAGGTTGCAAGCTTTGTGGGCCAAAGCAAGCCCAGTGCATACTCCGTCGTATACTTGAATGGCCCAAGAGACCGGCCCATGAGCAGGTATGTGACATTCTCCCCTCCTAAAAATTCGGCTTGTCCCCAAGCCGACTTAGTAAACTCTGAATGATCTGGATCCCAATTCATTTGGTGCAGCTCTGAATCAAGACTGACAATAACAATATTGCTTCACCTCGGGTTGTCGAACATGGAAAACCTTTGCATTGTCCACTCTGCACTTCTTTGGCATGAGCATTTAGCTTGCTGCTTAATACTTGATCATTTCGCCAGCCTGAAACCATCACCTGAAACACCGCTGATTTTGTTTTCAGAGTTAGAGAGTAAAACTGAGTGCCCACCAAATAATCCTTAGAATTATGAAAGCTTCAACTTCATCACTGATCCTAACTCTATGAAACCTCCACTGTCCAGTACAAAAACAGCCAATCAAAAATGGCCAGCACAGGAAAACCTTTAATGGCACAGTAATATCAGTTTGATTGTTGTTGACAAGACAAGTTCGAGGTTGTATTTCTTCTTGACTGCCAACAATCATGTCACTAACAGATGGTGGCCAAGGTTCATGTATAGCTGATGATGGCCATGACTGTTGCATCAATAACCAACATTGTTGCTTTCCATGGCACACTGATATGCATTATTTTGCTCTTCAATTTGAAACAACTCAAATTTGTGTTCCCTACAATAAGTATGTGACATGTAAATTTCTTATCGCTTGCATCTCCTTGGTTCTGCTCAACATCAGCCAATACCCAAGCCATGAACAACGAGAGAGATTTGATACATGACAATTTCACTGTGACTGAACCCAGGAGTAGCGTAACAGAGACTTGGTAGCAAGAGTCTTCAAAGTGCTCATCAATAAACATCAGCAACACTAGCCTTGACAAACAAAACTTGGAACTGTTATCTTTCCAATAATAACAGCTTCTGGGGATCCAAACCAGTGACCCCAGTTGCTAAATATGACATCTCTCCCATTGGAGCCTGTAGGTCATCAATGTCCCATAGTATCTCATAGTCCCAAAATATCCATGAGAACACCTCTCCATAAGCCTTCTTACTAGCATATAAAGCAAAGAACTGACACCTACGTGCAGCAACAACATGTTGCAATTGAGTAATATCCATGGATATAGCAGTACAATCAGATGCAAGCTTGTGATCAGGATATTGCCTGCATGTAGGAATGTGATGCCAGGATCAAATAGAATAATGCAGCTATTGTACATATGTGGCTTCTCAGTATTGTCATGCCAGAGAACTGTGATGTGGTCCCACTGCACAACTCCATGGCAAATAATTGAAAGTGGTAGAATAAGAACAACCTGGAGTACACTTCCGTGGAGTAACTGATGCAAGTCAAACTCTCCATCTGGCACCACTGGGCCGTTGAGCAAGACTGGTTCAAGTACAAACCGAAGACAGTAATACCATACCATTTTCCCATTACTGTAGTACAACCCAACATCAAAAGAAACATAACCAACTGTTGCCCATTGTTCTTTGGATCCCACTTCAATTTGATAGCAGCTATAACTGAAAGAAGGCCAAGGTGTTGGTCGTAGCTTGATGATACTACCCTCAACCTGACTGCCCAAAATCTCCACTAACATAGGAGGTGGCCACGGCTGTTCCTGCCAGTCCTTAATGACTCCAAGTATTGACATTCCCAGGGTACCGAATGACAGCAGTTTCACAAATTCTAACAGCAATAGGATCCTAGCATCTAGATGTATTCTCCTCATGATAAAGTGTCCTGATAGCACCAACAGTCATGGAGAAGGCACATCAGGCTGAGAGTTGTTACCTGTCCTCGTCGCTGCAAGGACCTTCCATCGAACACTTGGTATGCATCGCAGAGAGGAACTCAGTGCTTCCAATGGGGGTGGCACGAAGGACATCCTGGAGCTCGACAAGCATGATGGTGACTGATGCCGAGGAAGGTGGATACGGACGCATTGGCCAGCAGTGCGGCCGCCTCGGCGAGGATGTCGTCGGTGGCCACAAGGCGTCGGAGGCCAGGAGACAGTCGCCGAGGTCGTTGTTGGTGCGGTGCGTTGCTGCAGCAACCTGAGAGGAGGCGATGTAGACCACAGGTCGATGGAGCGCGAGAGACTTGACGGCGATGTCGGTCTCGGGGAAGGCACGATTCTCCGGCTTGCTAGCACCATGGGTGAAGGGGATTCCGCGCGCGGCACAGATGTCGTCAACCGACCCCCGATCCAGCCCGTGCGGCCATAGATGTGGAACTTGCCGAGGTTGCCGAGGTCGTCGTCGGTGGAGACGGGCGGGTCATGGAGCGTGTGGTCGATGTAGGAGAGCTCGGTGATGCCGGAGCCCGTCTGGAAACCGAGATCTGCGTCCTGCGGCGGTGCTAAGGTCGGTGAAGGGATGAGCGACGGCAAGGAGGTCGTCGCCGGCTTGGTCGACATCGTGGAGGTACTGGCCTCCTTCGTTCTTGGTCGGCGGGAATTTGGAGGTCGAGGGAGCCGATGAAGGTATCGGTTGCTCAACGGTGCTGCGCAACAGAGCATTCGTCTCGTCTAGCTTCGCTATAATCTTAGCAAGCATCTCCTCCGTCGTCATGGTGATCGCACGAATCGGTGGTGTGGCTCCCTGGATCGAGTTGAAATCTGATACCAGATGTTACGATACTAATCTCACGGAGTATGTAGTATTAGGATAGTATAGGTAGAAATACAAATACGTGGCGATGGTTGCCGCCGGTGAACTCGAGCCGCAGCTCGCCACCATCAAAGCCAGCAACAACCAAGACAAGAGGATTGGTACAAACCTAAATCCTTGCTTCACTCAACTAGATTACAATGATCCACTGTTTACTGGGTACAAGAGGATTGGTAGATGGGAGGAGGAAGAAAGAGGAGTAGAGGGGATAAACTCGAGCAGAGCTCGCCTCGAGCCAAAGCTCGCCGCCGCCGGAATTTCCAACTGGTCTTTCGACAACTTCATCTTTGCTGCTCAGTTCTTTTTGTACTTCAGGTTGCAAGCTTTGTGGGCCAAAGCAAGCCCAGTGCATACTCCGTCGTATACTTGAATGGCCCAAGAGACCGGCCCATGAGCAGGTACGTGACAATATTGTACTTCGTATCTTGCAACAACCATCTTCAAAAATCAAAATCTATACATGGACTCGATAGCTTACTGATTACTGCACTACACTAATAGCGACTCATCACTTGTGCTCCAAGCAAGGAGCGAGTGCTAAGGAACCGCAAGCAACGGGCCGAAATGATCGATGCGCACTTTGGCCCACCCGGAAGGCTGAACCCGCCGGACGGGGCTTTGATACAGCAGCAGTATGCAGTAGCAGCCATCAGCTTGCTCGTCAGATTAGCATTAGCTTTAAGCCTTTAACCTGGTACAGTACTACAGACCGGTGCAATACATTATTGCACACGGCCATTCCAGCACATTATTATTGCACATACCAATAAGCTAGGGGTTTGAATGGTGGGTGGCTGCCCCTCGAATTCACTAATCTGTCTCGACAGTGTCAAACAAACACTGTGGTTACGCCAGATTTCACTAGTCTGTCTGACTGTCTCGATAGTCACTCGGCAGATACTACCAGTTTTTTGTAGACTTTGCAGGAAGTCAAAATCCCTGGCATAGCGTGCAGCACGTAACGGGAGGCAAGAGAATCACGCTTGCGCCAGACGAAACTCCAAGATACTACAGTACCCGAATGTCAAGAGAAAGACGACCCTTTGCCTAAAAGAATGTTCCACGAGAGCACACCGCTTGTGCAGGCAGGGGCGGATCTAGCGGGTGGGGGGTGGGGGGGGGGGGGGGGGGCGGGTGGGCTCCAGCCCCCCTACAGCTGTACGTCAATGAAAAATTATGGATAATTATGAAAAAATTGGTGGAGAGAAGAAGAAAAAATGAAGAAAGAGAAGAGAAGAAGAGATCAGCCCTCCTTTGATCATGTTCTGCATCCGCCACTTGCCTATGCGTCTATTTTACTTAGTATATTTTTATTAGCGGACAAAACACAAGATTTGTCAAGTCAAATATAGAAAATACTTAAAGATGCTGTAATAGTATCCACAATGTACTAACCATGTACTCTATCTGGCATAAAATTATATGTCAAGTAACTAGCTAAAAGTATGGACACACTTATAGGATACTAAAATGTGACACTATGTTATATGTTTGTTGAACGGAATGAGTAACTAGCTGCACTGAGAGAGTAGCTAGTTGTTACGACCATGAGTAAAAATAATCGAGAACCGAACCGAAATAATCGGAACCAAAACCGAAATAATCGAAACCAAAAATTTTGGTTCTATATTCGGTTCCCACTTCTCAGGAACTGAATTTAATCAAGTTAATTTGGTTCCCTGCCTCGGTTAACCGATGTAACCGAACAAAACCAAATTTCAGAAGCAAACCCAATAAACCTTGTAACCTAGACCTAATACCACTTTAACCCTAGATATAAAAGGTGGATAACACCCCTCGTAGCCCTATCGGCCTCACTTTTAAAATTTTGGTATTGTGCTTTTTTTAAAGAAAATCCTCTATTTTTCTATTATTTTTACTACTTGAGTAAATTTTTGGTTTCGGTTCCGAACCGAACTAATCGAAACCGATTTTGCCCGGTTCTAAAAATGAGAGAAGACCAATTGATTCTTATTTTTAGACAACTGAATTTACAAAAAATCGAAGAACCAAACCGATTGATTTTGGTTAACCGAACGCCCATGCTAGCAAGGAGTGAGCTAGACGCCCTCAGTCAGCACCCCGCGAGCGGTCACTCGGTCGGGGTTCTTCGCAGCACCCCTCAACGGCCAAGGCCGCCCGCGGCCCGCCCCAAGGGCAAGTCGTACGCGCGGCACGTACGGACTGGGGGCTTACCGGTTCGTCCCGTCTCTCTGTCGGGACTGCTGCGCGTTGCACTCCGACCGGGGACGGAGCGGGATGCGTCGTCGCCGGCGAGAGACCCGTCGCGAGCTGCGGCCTGCTAGTGTTGGAACGGAATCTGATTCGTAGTTAGTGGGGGGTGGCGAAGAAAGAGTTTCTTTTTATAATCTTTTATTCTACGTACGTATACTACTCTCTTATTATTTCTCGTAATTTCTGATGTATATACCGTCGGTCATATATAAGTAGGACTCTTCATAGAGGTCATGTCATTAAACTTTACCCACTTTTAACTCTTGAAACTTCCTAAGTGATGTCTAAGTTTAGTTAATTAACCTCATAAAAAGACCATTAGTTTATCCACACAAGTGAAGCTAAAGTGATTTAGACTATCCACACTCACGTTCCTCTATTTTCATCCTCTATGTTGTCTGGTCATCAAGATTCTCTCATCTATACTTATTTCTCCCGCATTCATCCATCCTCTATATCATCCTCTATCCATTGTGGGCCCACTTGTTACTTATCTAAATATATCCATGAAAGATCTAGTTTTGAAGAATTAATTGCAACGAATATAATGGCGGCAATCGGAATTTAATTTGAGTTTTGGTTTAAGAGATATAGCCTTTTTTAATGGAATTAGGTGAGGCCACTACTACAGTACCGCGCCCGCACCGTATAGGTATAGCGGATGCCCTGTATGACGCGAAATTTAACGGACGGAAATGTATAGTGCATGGTTAGCGGGTGCACTGCAAGTGATTTCTACGCCAATTCATTGCCGGGACGAGGTAGCGTCTCCCGGTGCGGTGGTCTTAAAACTTTAAACTTTAGTCGATCAACGGAGTTTGATTTTTTAAAAAGAAAAGCTGCAGAGGATCTCGGGAGGATGTTCTATTTTGTCCTTTTCTATTATTGCAGCCTCCGCCTAAGGCTTTGGTTCATCGGAATGGAGTCATTCGGTCGGATTGATCTCATCCGGTTTAAATCTGGTCCATAACAAAATAGTCGTTTGTTTTTTGAAGAGTTTGGTTCAGATGGATTGGTATCACCCGGTTTGAATTTAATCATTTCTTATGCTCTAAGACCCGGATTTGTTCCTCACCTTTTGAGTTCGACGAACGAAAACAACCGTAATCAAGTGAATCCCTTTAGTTTACTAATTTCCGGTCTACAATAATTTCGGACTCTATTCCAATTCGACGGAAGCGAACAAGGCCTAAGTGAACTAACTATTTGGGAGCCCAAACTACATGGGTTCTGCTGACTGCTAAGATCTATACTAGTTATCTTGTTTAAAAATCTTTGAGCTGTTGGACCCAAATAATATAAGTGCTAGAGAAAAGACATCCTTCACTTGGAAGGCTTGAATATAAGATTATATATTGTTATAGGCTTATCATCTAGTCTTTGTCACTGTTGCCTAGGTTAGCACTTAAAAAGTATTCCATGACAAGCATGAAAACCATCATCCAGAGCCTTTTATATGTATCCAGTGACCACCATCCAGATTTGCGTGCCACATTAGGCGGCGGAGACACCACCACATCACATCAGTACCATGGCCTACCAGTTAGTTACACCAAAGAAGAACGTTACAAACCGCCCCAAAAAGATAGAGGGAAATGATTCTGAAATAAAGTGCCAGTGGCTGCTTTCAGAAAAATACTACGTTATAGTTGGTAGGTTCGTGTTTTCAGTTTGAATGTCAGTATATTGAGTTATGGACCACCACAATTTGGCCGTAGCTGACCACAATTTGACCTAATAACATCAAACTACAGGAAGAACTGGTCCTAGAGGGGGGGGGGGGGGGGGGAATGTTTCGCCTACTCATGCCAGCTATACTGAAGTACAAGACACTTCATGTAAATTTTTTATTTTTATTTTTTGATGTATCCTGTTTAAACAAAAACTAGGGCATGCAATGCAAACGGCAGCAGAGTAAGAAAACGATTAAAAATGCCTTCTTTTCTCTAATAACTATTCAGATCTAAGCACATTCATAAATAGTTTTTTTTAGACAAAAGGTTTCCTGCTTTATTTCCATAAAGCGAACAAAACCACAACGTTCTGTAACCAAAAATTCGGTGTTTAGACACCACCATTACATGAGAAAGAACAAAGTCTAAGTTCGACATAGCAGATCACAGAACACACCACGGAAACCAAACTACATCTCAGATCTCATCTCCCGACCCGCAGCGATGTAATCCGACTCCAAGAACTGAGAAACCGACAGCTCCGGTCCTGATGAAGATCCCCATTCCAGCATAGGGCTAAAGGTTGTTTTGCTCTGGCTTCCATTTGTTTGATGACCTGATTATCACTGCTGCCCACTTCTGGACTGAACATCGGTTTCCATCTTTGTAATGTCTTGACAATCCACCACATAACTGCCATCTCTCCTGTCCATACCAGTCCCTGAAAACACAGCCATAGAACACAGATGTAACGATATTAGCACATAAATGTTTCTTATTTGAATCCACATAGTTGCAACAAACTCAAAATCCCAACTTCCTCTTAGGCCCAAGAACTTTGCTACCAGCGTCCACAATCTTCGAGCCACACAACATTGAAAGAACAAATGGTTCACAGACTAACTCACTACAAAAGACGCAAGTCTTATCAGAAACTTCTCTCCTCTTAGCTAGATTGTCTCTGGTCAAAAGTTTATTTTTTGTTAACAACCAGAGAAAGATTTGTACCCTTGGTGGAATTTTTAACTTCCACACCATGTGAACATAAACCGGTCGCACACCTCTATGACTTATCACTGCATATAAAGATTGGACTGAAAATTGTCCATTAGAACTAAAGTTCTAGATAATTTGGTCTTCTTCCTCCTGAAAGGTAAGACTCTCAGCTATGTTCAACAACTCGTACCACATGTTCATAAGTCTATCAGAGACTAAACGTCTAAAAGAAAGTTTCAAAGTATGCCATCCCAAACCTGACTAATTGTCTTCACTTGCTGCTCATTGATAATATATAGAGGCCAGAATTGTATAGCCAAACTCGAATTACCAAACCAATTATCTTCCCAAAACCTAATTTTCCTCCCATTTCCCACCAATCATTTGATACCCATTTTTGCTGCTTGTAAAGCCACATAACACCTTTCCAAAAAGGAGGGGCCAATATCATTAGCACATAGAATATTAGGATAATTGGTATTATACTTATAATCAACAATCTTAGTCCACAGGGACTCAGAATGCAGATTGTATCTAAAGATCCATGAGCTTAGTAAAGAAATATTCAGATTTCTCAAATCAGGAATCCTAAAACCCCCAAGATCTTTCTTTTGAGCTACTAACTGCCAATGAGCTAAATGATATTTATGATTATCTTCGGTATTGTTCCAAAGGAAATGAGACATTTGAGAATTGATCATTGAAATCGCCCATTTAGAAAATTTAATAATTGACATAAGATAAATTGGAATACTGGCCAGACAAGCTTTTAGAAGTGTCAACCTACCAGCATAGGAGAGAAGCCTCCCTTTCCATCCAGCAATTCGTTTGATGATTTTTATCAACTATTGGCTACAAATCCTCCTTTCTCAGCTTTGAGAAATGAAGAGGCGCGCCTAAATATTTGATGGGAAAATCCCCTTCTTGCAGCAAAAAATTTAGCATACTCATTAATCCTATCCTCATCAATACCAATAGATAACAGATCATTTATCAAAATTGATCCTCATCCAGTCATCTGCTCATAACAGAGAAGTAACCATTTCAAGTTATTGGCCTTTTCTATATCATCTTCTAAAAAAGCAAAGTGTCATCTGCATATTGCAGACTCACCACACCTCCTTCCACCACATTTGGCATAAGCCCAGAAATCAAATTACAGCTAGCTGCCTTAATCAGCATTCTAGTAAAGATATCAGCTACCAAATTAAAGAGGAGAGGGGATAGAGGATCTCCCTGCCTCAAGCCTTTACCTGGTTTAAAATAACTACTATTTTCCTCATTAATCCTCACACAAAGAGAACCTCCTCTAACTAATTTCATCACCCAACTGACCCATCTTGACCCAAAGCCTCTCGACTCAAGCATGTTCTCCAAAAAGGACCAACTAACTCTATCGTAGGCCTTCTCATAGTCTAACTTTAATATAACTCCACTTTCCTTGTTCTTTTTGACATCATGAATTATTTCATGTGCAGTTACTACACTTTCAAGGATAAATCTTCCTTTAATAAAAGTTGTCTGTTTTTTCGAGATAAGTCTATCTGCTATTCCAACCAGTCGGTTATTAATCACCTTTCCAAAAATCTTAAAACTACAATTAAGGAGGCTAATGGGTCTAAACTTTTTAAGGAGTATAGCCTCAGGTTCTTTCGGGATCAGGGTGATAATAGCATAATTCAGTCTTTCTAATTTAGATTGCCAGATTCAAAATCCTTAACTAACCCCATAAAGTCATCTTTTACTAAATCCCAGAATATTGATAAAAAAAGAAAGGAAAACCATCAGGTCCCGGAGCACCCTCAGAATAAGACTAAAAATTTGCCTTTCTAACTTCCTCCTCAGAGAAAGGGGCTTCTAAAGCTTCATTTTTTCAATAGTCAATTTGTCTTCTTCCTTCCAAAACTCCTCATCTAAACATACTCCATTAGTGGATTCAAAACCAAATAAACCATTATAGAAATCCACAACATATCCTAGCATTAAATCAGTGTTCTCCACTAACCCATCCTATGTCTCAAGACAGGTAATCCTTTTTTTCCTGTTTCTTTGGTTTGCTAAGGCTTGGAAATATGCAGTGTTTCTATCTCCCTCCTTTATAATTCTATCCCTAGATCTCTGTCTTGCTTTCATTTCCTCCATAATCCAAATACCATCTAATTCAGTTAGAATCATCTCCATTCTTTCTTTTTGGTCTGGTAACACATCACCTGTCTCGTATTTCAGATCTAAAAGCTCATACTCCTGAAGGAGAGCATTCTTATGTTTTTAATTTCAGCATTGATGTTCTTAGCCCACCCTTTCACCTTGTTCCTAAGAAGCTTAATCTTGAATTGCCAAACATCAATAGCTGTAGAGCAAGAACACTCTGTGTGCCAAGTTTTAATCACTAGGTTTCTAAAATCTGGGTGAGTTAACCATCATTTCAAATCTAAAAAGAGTAGACTTCCTTTCCTCTCCAACTTCAAGGTTAATGACTAAAGGAACATGATCACTACCTGCTCTAGTTTTAGAAATCACATAAGCTAGAGGATATTGTTGTTCAAAACTGCTGTTACAAAAATTGTCTATAGCAGCCATGATAGGGAGAGCTTGATTGTTAGTCCAAGTAAAAGATCTAGAAGAATTTTTAAGCTCAATCAAACCATGTTGGTTAGCCCAATCTATGAAAAGGTCCACCCATTTCTTGTTGATGATACCATTATTTTTCTCCTTCGAGTTCACTACCAGATTAAAATCTCCCCCAAATAAGGTTGGTCCAGACCAATTATCAGTAACCTCATGTAATTCCTGAATAAATTCAGTTTTCTCCTCTCATATGGGGAACCATACACACACACAAATCTCCAGATGAACTTAACAGACAGATTTTCACCATCACCGAAATACAAGAATTGGTATTTCTCCAGGCTAAAGCCTCAAATTTCCTACTATTAAGGCCTACTAGAACCCCTCCTGCAGTACCAGTTGCAGGAAGGTCATGCCAAATAAAATCTTTCTGCACACTACTTAGAACAGCAGCCATAAAGGTTTCTTTCTTTGTTTCTTGAAAACCAACAAAGTCAAGCTTATTTTCCATAATAAAATCAGTAATGCATTGCATTTTGCCTCTTTTATTGAGGCCCCTAATATTCCATATTGCACCTATCATTAGAAAACATTTTTTTATAAAACAGGTTAAGACCTTTACTAGCTACACTTGCCCATGATTCTGTTAAATGTTCAGATAACTCCTTCAAAGGAGTGGTTTCTACCAAACTGGTTTAGTTGGCAAAATAGGGAACTCATCTATATTTAAATCTACATCTAGGTCAGCTGGAAGACAACCTCTGGGTTTTTTTCAATAAAATCAGTCCTACTTTGTAGATCCTTTGTTCTAATTAAATCTACATTATGCCAAATATCATCTTAATAGTACTCAAGGAAATATTAACCATATTAGCTTTATCAATAAGACCCTTACTGCTTTAAAAGCATCAGGCAAGAGAGGTTTAGTACCTTTGAACAAATTTCTGGACTCTTTCAATCCCACAACTCTCTGCAAAATTGTTTTTCCATCTTCAGGATATCTTCGTGGCCTTGGCATCCTAGGAATCGGCCCCCATTGAACTGGCCTTTTTTCTTCTTCTCATGCATGGCCTCCATGTTGTTGATCCAGCTCCTCTCTGGTCAGCATCTCATGCCTCTCCTCTTCATCTTCATCAGAGTCTTGCAATTCCATTTCCTTTAACAGATGGGAGCATTCCTCATTATCTACTTCCTTCTTAGCAAGGTTTCTAAATTCTCCCACCTGGAATGGTCTATTCCTCAGTGAAAAGAGTATGAAATTCATTACCCACCAACAGCTATTCAGCATTTGATTTAAATAGCAAATCAGGAGTAGTCCATTCCTCTGTCCCATTAGACACCCCAGAACATTCCCCTTTGTAAACAGGTTCCCATCATCACCCTTAAACATACTAGAGAGCTCATGCTCAGAAATAACCTTTTCCTCTGTACTAGTCTGATTTATCAGTCCCCAGCTCAGTATTAGTATTGTCCTGGTTTTCACTCACACTCCCAATTCCCATGTTGGCTGTTAACAGTTGTATATTGACCTTATTCATAAGTTCCTTCAATACAAACTCTTGATCTAGGGGGTCTTCCAAGATCTCATAACTGTTCACAGTTTTGCAAGTAGGATTGTTGCCAGAATTAGAACTTGTAGACTTCATCCCATTGTTACTGCTGGTTGTGAAAGGATCAAGATGCCTAAGAGGGGGGTGAATTGGGCTTTTCTAAAACTTCTTGCAAGAATTAAAACCTATCAAGCCCCAATAAACCCCTAGTGCCTGGAAGTGTGTTTGACTAGAATCAACCGCACAAAAGACTATCGCTAAACCATTTCTACTCTAGCATGGCAATTCAACTTATGAAAGAACAACAAGTAAATGCGGAATTGAATTGCTCAAAGGTAAATGCGTAGTAAAGAGAGTAGAGATGACACGGCGATCTTTTTGCCGAGGTATCGAGGTGTCAGCACACCCCCTAGTCCTCGTTGGAGCACCCGCACAAGGGTATTTCTCCCCCTTGATCCGCACAAGGATCAAGTGCTCACTACGAGCTGATTCTTCGCCGCTCCGGCCCGGTGAATCGCTCGCTACCGGTCACAAGCTTGCTTGGGTCATCCACAATGCCACTGGATGCTCTCCAAGCTTCACGATCGCCACCAAGCCGTCTAGGTGATGTCGATCACCAAGAGTAACAAGCTAGAACTCTCACTTGACCAACACAAGGCCAAAGAGATGGATGGATGCACACTTGCTACTCAATTCTCACTAGGAGGTGTCTAATTCTCACAATTAGCAAATCACTCAACCTTACTAGGGCTCTTGCACTATCCTCACACTCACAATGTGTCTCTCAGCAGATGGAAGTGGCAAGAACACTCAAATGGATGGAGGGAAGGAGTATAAATACTCCCCCAACCGGCCATCCAAAAACAGCACAAGACAGGGTATCTGCGGGGGCATCGGACGCTCCGATCTAGGCATCGGACGCGCCGATGACCTCGACCAACGGTCGACTGTATCCTCTTGTCAGACCTGTTAAAGGAGCATCGGATGCTGGGCAGCGTCCGATGCCCCTGCATCGGACACATCCGATGCCATTTTGACCTCTCTGAACCTCTCTCATGGCCATCAGATGCTGGCCTCAGCATCCGATGCCAGGCGTCCGATGCCACCAACAGTTTCACTCGCAAGTGAATAGTGGCACGGGAGCGTCCGATGTGGCAACACCGGAGCCTCCGATGCCATGCACCAGACTAAACCCTAGTCGGGGTGGGCATCAGAGCCTCCGATGCCCACCTGGCCAGCATCCGATGGAGCATCGGTGCCTCCGATGCCCCACCTGAACAGAATCTGATGCCTATTACAAGGCCAAAACAAACTCGGATCGCGACGTGGCCTAAACGACTTTTGATCCTCTCGACTTAAGGCATCTCTCTGAGCTACCTAGGGCTATGAAATAACAAGTGTGCACCACACCTACCTCAATAGACTCATCTAGGTCAAGCTACTGATTCACGCTCCCCTTTATAGTACAGCCAAAGGAAAAAACAAAGACCTAAGACTACCTAAGTGTCCTCCAACACCATATGACACTTAGCCTAGTCTACCACCGTCTTCGTCGTCCGTCCTTTGAAAACCGAAACGATATCCATCGCCAGGGGGCATGAACTCCATATGCCCGTATCGTCGCCATTACCGTGACCTAACTCAATCATGTTTCTGCAAACACACATTAGTCACAGTAATCTTGTGTTTCATCCAATCACCGAAACCACTAGGGGCCAAGATGCGTTCAATCTCCCCCTTTTTGGTGATTGATGACAACACGAGATCGAGTATAGAGAGAAGAGGTTTTAAATCTTGACATGGATGAACTTGCAATGGATAAGAGAAAATGGTTAGGGGCAAGCTCATACATATCATGTCATCATCCTGCACTCAACAAGTTAGAGTGAATAGCAAGTGCAAGAGAAAAAGAGCTCATATACATAACAAAGTGAGAATTAAGCGCAAGTAATGAGCGAAACGAAATGACATGTCATATAATATAACATAGTGAGCACAAACATGTCACACGGTCCATAGCACAAGTATATCACAAACAAAGTGCCAAAAGATGCAATAAGTAAAGAGTGTATGTGAATGTAACACAACATAAGAAGTCAAATCCTCTCACATCGCTCCCCCTATCGCTATACTCATCCACTCTCCCCCTTTGCATCAAGCGCCAAACTAAGCGTCGAGGGCGGAGGTGGTGCAGACGAGTCAGGGGCCGTCTCCGGAGTGCGCTGAGGTACTCCTCGGAGTCGGACGAAGACACGCCGGTAGCTTGCTGACCCTGTGAAGCTGGAAGCTGCTGAGAAGCGGTCTGGGTCGGCTCCGACACGGACTGCTCTGCCTGCTCGGGCTGCTCTGACTCTGTCACTGTCTCAGTCATAGTCTATGTAGCTGTAGCCGCCTGAGCCTTGGAGTGCGGAAGCTCGGGAATCGTGGATAGCTCAGGCTGCGCTGTCGTGGTAGTCTCAGACTGGACTGGCTCTGTCTGCTCAGAGGACGCCACAGAACTCGGAAGAGTCTCAGTAGTGGAGGTCACTGGAGCTGTCGGTGTCTGAACGAGGTCCTGAAGATCGGGCGTAGGAAACCCAGTGAGCTCACTAAAACTGGCAGACAAGTCCCGCGTCACCGTGGTGGTCGTCGCGAACAGAGACTCTGTCGGACGGGGCGTGAAACCAGTGCGCAAAGGACTGAAAACTGGGGCTCCGCTAGGCGGCGTGGTGAAAGTAGTGAACTGGGAGGAGCTCTGCGGAAACGGCAGCGGCTGCCAAACTGCTGTGGAGGACGGGTGACTGCCACTGAAGCTGTTGCTGAGGAGGGGGCTGCTGCCACTGCCACTGAGGAGGACCGCTGGCAAGTCGCTCCATGAAACTGAGTGTCTGCTGCTGAAGGGCCATCATCTGACGCTGCAGGGCGCTTCTGAACGCTCCTGAGCCTGCTGCTGTGCCAGACGCTGCTGCTCCTAGGCTAACCGCTGAACGTCCTGGGTAACGGTCCTCTGCTGCTCCTCCATCCGTGCGAGTATAGCAAGGAGTGCGGGATCGGAGGTGTTGGACGTCCCGGCCTCAGTGTCGTGAGCTCTAGCTGGTAGCGGGGTGGGAGCTGGTAATCCTCGTCAGAGCTATCGGTGGGGTCCTCTGCGACGAACGTGTCACCACCCTCGAGCTCGGCTCTCTGCTCTGCGAGGGCCTAGATGGCCTCGTCCTGCTCCTGAGCCTGACTGGGACCTCAGGCCTCTGGCGTGAGCTGGTCGGAGCATCCTCCTCCTGCTGCTGTGTGATCCCGGCCCGTGTCCCAACAGCTGACTCATGTTGTACTCGGGGAACACGGTCGCAGACCCAGTGAGCGACTGACTGGGGTGAGAGCCTGTAGTAGCAGCTACCTTTCATAGAATATAGGAGATCCAATGGGCATAGGGTAGCTGCCTGCGGGCCTTGATGCCCTCTGCAACAGTATCCTCCATCTCACACAGAACGACGTCCCAAACGTCAAAGTCCTGCTGTCTGACCAAATAAGCGAGTAACCACAGCTGCAGCCTAGAAAGACCCTCTCCGAGCCCACCCTGGGAAGCAAGGTCCGCCGAAGGACCGCGTTGAGGATCCGAGTCGTAGGGGTGAGATCCCTAGGCGTGCGACTCGAACCCTCACCGAACGGCTCAGTGAAGCAAGGGCGGACCAAGTCAGTGGACGGTTGGGCACCACCGTGAGGGGCGGCGGGTGGCTCGGTCCGGTCGTAGCACAGGTCGTGAATCCGGGTCTGAGAGTGTCGCAGTCCAAACCAAGCCGGATCCCGACAAGAACAGTCTGTAGTGCTCCCCCTCAAATGCGAACTCGATAGTCTCCCTGTCTGGGTGCACCCAAAGTGAGGAGTAAAACTGAAATACCCAGTCCTCAATATAGGAGCCAGACCGCCCCAGAAGGTCCGCTAGACCAGGTAGGTCGGTGAGAATGGGGCGAAACTGCTCTCCCCAGCTGCTGTGACTAAGGCCTCCAGAGGACAAACACGCTGAGGACGTAAGGAGATACCGACATTCCTGTAGCCCTGGTAAAAGTCCTCCTGTAGCACTGTATAGAACGCTGGTCCTGCCTGCTGCTGTCTCTGTCCCTCGGGAACCACTGCTCAACTGGGACGAGCCTGAGCGTCTGGATCTGAGAACAGGTGGCTGTCCGGAGGTCCAGTCGTAGGATCGGCGGGGGCGCACGCCTCGACGGAGCACGTGCTCCCCGCAGTGGGACGTCGGGCCGGGGTGGCACCGCTGTCCTGCGACGAGTGGACCTGCGCGGGGAACCTCCTCAGGTACCTCCTCCTCTGCCTC
Source organism: Coix lacryma-jobi var. lacryma-jobi (assembly GCA_009763385.1). NCBI lineage: Eukaryota > Viridiplantae > Streptophyta > Magnoliopsida > Poales > Poaceae > Coix > Coix lacryma-jobi. Next base: position 21,565,040 of record CM019826.1, read on the forward strand.
GGCCTCTGGTGCCTCTGCCTTAGCGTCAGCTGCCTCAGCCTCTGCCTGGCCCTGCCCTGAGCTCTCAGGCTCCAGTCTCGGAGATGTGAACGTCGTCCGCGACCGGCAGCCATAAGCGTGCCCGTCGGGGAGTGGTGGAACCGCTCAACTCCAACCTCTGCTCAACCCTGCGGCTGTCGGGGGACAGCTCTCTCTCACTCAGTGCCTCACCTCAGTCCACCCGAATGACCACCCTGCTCGGCACGCTCTGCGGCAGCCGCAACCTCTCTCGCCTGGTTTGCCTCTCGCTGTTCCCTGGTGCGCTTTCGGCACGTAATCAGCTTTCCCTTCCCGGGCCTCTGACCGGAAGGGGGGGACGTGGAGGAGAGTCCCCGGGGCCACCACCGACGTTCTTGCAGCGCGGCATGGCTGACAAGAACAAAATACTACCGCTAAAAAGACACACTGACACTAAAACAGCTGACAACCCAAAACTGACAAGCCCACTGACAGAAACTCCCCTAACACTGAGAACACAACTGCGCTGTCAATCGCGAGGCTTGGCCTCGATCCGTACCCGCGGGCTTGGCCCTGGTGAGCTGTCACTGCCAACTGTCACACTGGCCACTGACTCGCTGCATAGAATAGTGAGGAGATATATAAGAACATATATTCTATCTAGAGATGAGCAAGTCCTATGGAAGCAAAGCATTTGGATAAGAAGTTAGAATATGACTTCGCTACCTGACAAACGACGGACCAACCAAGAATGTCACACCCAATTTTAAGAACAAAATTGAATGTATAAACTTATGTGCGCCCAAAAACAGTCGCACACATAAGGGACAAATTACAAAGAAAGGCATCATCACTGTGCTTATTACATAGCGTGTTTATTACAACTCATCAAATAAAACTAAACATAAACAAGCGGAAGATAGATAACTCTCGACGAAGCTCCACTCCACAGGGACGTCGACTGGTGGTCCGCAAGACTAGAAATCCTCTGGAAACTTATCTTGCTCATACTCATAACCATCTGTTACCCATCCGGGATTTTTATCCAAAAGAAGAAAATATAACAAGCGTAAGTACATCTCGTACTCAGCAAGCATCATGGGGTTATGCAGCTCAAAAGGCTTGACACGGGTTTACTGCGATTAGCACTTTTAGTGGGTCAAGATTTTAGCATTTATTAATCATCAAGTTGTGCTTGCAAACCAATTAATCCACATGAATAATAATTAATATATGGCAACATCGTCCGATAACATAAATATGATGGTAACGTGAACAAAAGTAAATTTCGTTTAAGTGGTTAGCCTGCAAGTTTTCCGAGCCGCTCGTGACCGTGAGCACGGCTGATATATCAGTTTTATTACTCTGCAGAGTTTGTACAACTTTACCCGTGAGCCGTGATCCCCATATGCCAGGGTTGCAAATCCCATATCACCTCTTCCGAGGAAGTGCGGCAGGGTACACTATGAAGTCTTTCGAGGTTCCCCTAACCAATAGTGGCCACTAGGTTTCCAATCGGCAAGCAGATATAGGAACACCCCTTTCCGATGGCACATTCCTTCCCGGCTATACACATGAGACCAGGCGGCCGTCCTATACCCGAGTCGTCGAGCCCCTTTTGTGCCCTTTCAGGTAACCACCATCAAGCGAGGAGAGGTCCCCGAACCAACTAAAAAAACCAGAGCCATGTAGCCCTCACGGTTGTACTGTATGTCCCAGCTTTTGCCCGCAGAAGATCATTTAGAGGGGGCCAAGAGCACGAAGGCTCCCACGCCCGGGGTTCACATTACCAAGAACAAGATAAGAAACAGACGTTGCGCATATCATTAATTATTTTATTATATCATAGTTATAGGTTTATAGCACTAGCAAATCTACCCAAATGCATATATCCCACGGTAACAAGGTACAGGTTGAATATCTAGATAAAACCTATGGTTATCATTTGACACATGCACATGATTGGTAGTTTAAAGTGCGTAGGTAACAAGGATGATCCCATGTATACTTGCCTTGGTTTGCGTATTCCTGGTTCTGGTCCTCCTGCTGGTCGTAGTAGATCTGATCTTGGTCACCCACGTACTGCTCACCGTCTGAACTCGAATACAAAGCAACCAAGCATCCACGCACACACATGCATTGCAAACAGATCTAACATTAGAACAGTAGCCAACAGATTTAATAAATAAATAAAAGTTGTAAAACAGATCTATTCGTCACTACGATCACATAGACGTTTGGATCACCGAAATCGGATTTAAAAACCGAAGTTACGACCTAAACAAGATTATAAAAGGTCTAAACGAGACTGACTTAAACGTGAAATAAAACTTTGCAAATCTAATCTACAGTGGCACTACTGCGTAGAGCACGAAATTACGAAACTAACGCAATTTGAATGGATCAAAACGGAGTTAAATTGAGCAAGATATAGACAAAATGTGTAATGACAATTCTGTAATAGATCAAAGTATTTTCGAAAAATAAATCGAAATTCGGATTTATCAGCGCCGGCCAGGGACTGCGGGTAATTCGGCAAAAGCCGAGGGCGCTTTAGCAAATCTGCCAGCGAAGGGGTATCGGCCACGGAGGGCCGTCCGATCGGATTTGGACGGTCCGGATTAGATCTGGGGAGGGTTCGGGGCGGCGCCGCCGGCTTGCACAGTGCCGGTGCGGCGGCTCGGACCTTCCGCGGCGGCGGAGCTCGCCGGAGTTGGCCGACCCCGATTCCGGCTGCCATCGCGAAGCGGAAAAGACCGGAGAGAGAGGAGAAGACGGGATTCTCACCACAACCAAAATCCAAGGTCGGAGGGCAAGCGAGGATGGCACACGGCGGAGCTTCGCGGTCGGGTGGAACTGCGGAAGGCCGACGAGCAATTCATGAGTAAACGGAGCATGAAATACACAATCGAGGAGTTCTCCGAAGACCTTACGGCGCGACGGAGCTTCGGGGAAGGTTCAAATCAACGGCCAAGCGCCGAGGTGCGAAGACGATCTCGGTGGTGGTGCGGCTAGGTTTTCGACGGCGCGGTGCTCTGTTGAGAGTGCCTCGAGGCGAGAAGGTGTGAAGCGGAGAGCGCCCGAGGATGGGACTCTTTATAGGGTTCGAACACGCCCGGGATAACTCCAGGCGCCGTGGAAATCGGGCGCGACGCGGCTGGGTTGGCGGCGCAACGGCTTCCGGGTTCGTCGGGAGGTCGGGGATGACTCCGACAGGTGGGACCCACCTGTCAGCGAGCGTGCGCGCGGGGCCGGGCGGTCAGCGAACGCGGCGCTGAGGGTTCTGCGGCGCTGCAGCGCTGATGGGCCGCGCGGAAGCGAGATGGAGGCAGAGAGAAAGCAGGCCGAAAGAGAGAGGAAGGAGGGCCCTCGGCCGGAATTGGAAGAAAGGAGGAAAATAAAAATATTTGCTCTTTCTTTACTTTGCAAAGGTTTTCCAATCCTTTCCAAAACAAATTTTGAATTCCAGTTTTCAAATTTGAACTTCACTCAAACAAAAGAATGCAGGCAGCAGGTATGCATCAACTTGTTGCTAGGCTAGCATAAATTTTATTTTCCCCAACATTTATTTACTTTGCCTATGTTATAATGCCACATAAATGTAAATAAATCATATTATTCTATTTTGCATCTAAAGAAAAATTTAGGGTGTTACAAACCTACCCCCCTTAACATGAATCTCGTCCTCGAGATTCGGCTGATGCTTACTCGAACAACTGCGGGTACGCCTTTCTGAGTTCATCCTCTCTTTCCCAGGTAGCCTCTTCTGCGGTATACCGATTCCACTACTGCACTTTGCACATCTTAATCTAGCATGGCTCCTGGAAATCCTTTCAGCTGTCTCCAAAATTTCACTGGATACTCCTTATATGTCAGATCTTCCTTCACAGTCAAGTTCCTCTAGCGGTATTTGTTCTCTGGAACCCGTTAACCACTTTTCAACTGGGAGACATGGAACACATCGTGTACTCCTGACAAACTCGCTGGTAACTCCAACTGGTATGCCACTTCCCCACGCCTTTCTAAAATCTGGAATGGTCCCACATATCTGGGTGCTAACTTGCCCTTCATGTTAAACCCTTTATACTGCGCATAGGAGTTACTTTTAGGTACACAAAGTCTCCTACCTTAAAGGTTAAGTCCGTCTACGAGTGTCAGCATAGCTCTTCTCGTCGGACTGGGCTACCCTCAAATTATCCCTGATTTTTCTCACAATGTTCCTCAGCATCCCTGAGCACATCGGGTCCGAAACTGGCTCTCCCCTGTTTGGTTCCAGAATAACGGAGTCCTTTCATTTCCTCCCATACAGGCCTCAAATGGTGCCTTTTGAGACTCTTTTGGTAACTTTTGTTGTAGGAGAACTCTGCATACGGCAAACTTTTGTCCCAACTAGTCCCATACTGCAAAGCACAAGCTCTCAACATGTCCTCCAGAATCTGATTAGTCCGTTCCGTTTGTCCATCTGTCTGAGGGTGGTAAGCTGTATAAAAGTCAACTGTGTCCCTAACGATTCGTGGACTTTTCCCCAGAAATGTGATGTGAACTGAGTGCCTCTGTCAGACACAATCTTTTTGGGAACTCCATGCAAACACACTATTCTTTCCATATATAGCTCTGCCAATCTTGCCCCTGTATAAGTGGTCTTAACTGGTAGAAAATGAGCAACCTTAGTGAGTCGATCCACGATCACCCATTGAGTCATAACCCTCGTTGGGTGCGTGGTAAACCAACTATGAATCCATGCCCACTTCTTCCCATTTCCATTCTGGTCTTTCATAGGTTTGTAGCAAACCGGCAGGTCGCTGGTGTTCAGCCTTGACTCTCTGACAGGTATCACATATTGCCACATATTCTGCTACATCTCTTTTCAGGCCATACCCACCAATACTTTTCTTTCAGATCCAAATACATCTTTGCTACGCTACCCGGGTGATGGAGTAGGCTGACTCATGTGCCTCTTTCAAGATAGCCTCCTTAAGGGACTTTCACATCAGGTACCAGATCCTCCTACAAACCACAAGGTACCATCCTCATCTAGCTTGAACCGGGTGCCTTCCCAAGTACTATATTCCCGATATCTCCTTTAACTTTTCATCCTGCAGTTGAGCTTGACGTATCTCCTTCTCAAGTGTGGGCATTACTTCTTCATCTCCACTGCCACTAGCGACAAAACCAGATTAGATATGCCATTTCCTCACATAATTTCTCGGACCATTCTGTGATTAAGAGTTCATTCACATGACTCTTCCTACTCAGGGCATCTACTACAACATTCGCTTTCCCTGGATGATAATGCACCTCCAGGTCATAGTCCTTAATTAACTCCAACCATCGGCGTTGTCTTAGGTTTCAGATCTGGCTGAGTGAATATGTATTTCAAGCTTTTGTGATCTGTATAGATATCACTAGGATGTCCTAAAGATAGTGTCTCCAAATCTTCAGTGCATGACCACTGCGGCTAACTCCAGATCATGGGTAGGATAATTCAACTCATGCTTCCTCAACTGCTAGATGCATAAGCAACAACTCTAACTTCCTGCATCAGAACACATCCCAGAGCCCATACGATACAGCATCACAACACAGTATAATGAGAACTTTCTTACTCCGATCAGGTAAGACTAGTACTGGAGCTTTAGTCAACCTCTTCTTCACTCCTCAAATCTGTCCTTGGCACTTATCAGTCCACAGGAATTTTTGGCATTCTTCTCTAATAGGGCGGTCATAGGTTTAGCTATTTTAGAAAACCCCTCAATGAACCGTCGATAGTATCCTGCCATCCCTAGGAAACTACGAACTTCACTTACATCCACAGGTGGATCCCAATCCAACACATCCTTAACCTTGCTTGGATCCACAGCTATTCCTCCATTAGAGATAACGTGACCCAGAAAAGCAACTTCTTTCAACCAGAACTCACACTTACTCCGTTTTGCATACAACTTATGCTCACGGAGTTTCTGCAAAACTAGTCTTAGGTGTTCTGCATGTTCCTCCTCATTCTTAGAGTATATTAAATGTCATCGATGAACACTACCACGAACAGATCTAGGTACTCCATGAAACCTTATTCATCATGTACATAAAGTGTGCGGGGGCATTAGTCAATCCAAAAGACATAACAGTATATATAGCCCGTACCTAGTAACAAAGGCTGTCTTAGGGATGTCAGTAGCTGAATCTTGATCTGGTGGTACCCCGATCGAAGATCGATCTTAGAGAAGACACAAGCACCTTTTAACTGGTCAAAGAGGTCATCAATTCTAGCAAGGGATATTGTTCTAATTGTGATTCTTAAGGTTGTAATCATTCCGATAACTCAAACACACACATACGCTGGCCCCCATCATTTTTATCAACAAAGATAACTGGTGACCTCCAAGGTGAAGAACTAGGACGAATAAAACCCTTTTCTTGTAACTCTTTTAATGTTTCTTTAGTTCTTCTAGTTCATCTACCCCCATTCTATATGGCCTTTGAGCTATAGTGGCAGTTCCAGGCAATAACTCAATAATAAAACTCAACATCTCGGTCAGGTGGCATACCTGGTAGATCATCGGGAAAAACATCCTGGAATTCTTCCATCAGCCGATCTTGTGGTTGGTTATCTTTCTCTAACTGGTTCACCACAGCCTCGGCTGCTCCTTCATGACCACATCAACTCTGAGTCTGTCCCCACCAGGAGTTGTCAACGTCACTACCTTCTCCTGGCACTGAATCTCTGCCTGATGTTGCATCATCCAACCATGCCGAGAATTATATCTATCCCGCTGTCCTCAACACAATGGGTCTTCACTTGGAACTCTACCCCCCTTAAAGTCACACTAGCTGAAAGACACTGATATGTGGCTCTCATGTACCCCCCAGGTGAGTTTACTGCTATAGGATTGTGCATGGCACACAAAGGCACACTATGTATTCTAACAAAATCTTGCGAAATGAAAGAATGCGAAGCACCGGAATCAAAAGAACTGTGGCAGGGATGGAATTAATACTGAACGTACCCATCATTACTTCCGGCGCCTCCTGTGCAGTTTCAGCAGCCACGTGGTTCACGCGTCCAACATTAGGTGCCACCCTCTGGTGGTTCCCCTTCTGGTTGTTCTGCCTTGAGGTGCGGTTTGATTCTGCTTCCGGGACAATTGTTTGCATAGTGTCCCTGCTCCCCACAACGGTAACACACACTGGGGTTTGGCGCCCCTCCTCTTGCTGGATTGTTGGCAGGGGCTCCCTGACGAGGCACCTGCTGACCTCCCTGCATCTGCTTCTGTTGTCATTGTTGTTGGAATTGATTCCGTTGCTGATTCTGTCCTCCTCCCCATTGATTCGGGGGTCCTTGAATACGCAGTTGGTTTTTGGGGTGGGGATTCATGCGGGGGCGAGTGTTGTTGTTGGATGTCTGCCCCAAGAACTTCCTTTTCTTGGCCTCCATTTCCCTGCGCTTATTGTCTATAACAATAGCACGATTGACCAGTGTCTGGTAATCAGCATATACATTGGCCATAAGCTGCAGCTGTAGGCCATCCTGCAACCCCCTTAGGAAACGCGTTGCTTGTCCTTGTCCTCTGCCACATCTTTGGGAGCATAACGTGACAGTTGTGAGAACTTGTCACGATACTCCGCCACAGACATTGACCCTTGCTTCAGGGCCCTGAATTCCTCTTGCTTCAGTTCCACTAGACCATCCGGTATGTGATAGGAGCGGAACGTTTGCTTGAATTCCTGCCAGGTAAGTGCAGGTGCATTGTTGGGACGTCCATACTCGAAAGACTCCCACCAATCCTGGGCAGCCCCTTGAAGTTGCCCTGAAGCATATAGGACCTTCTCAAGGTCGGTGCACATGAGCTATGTTCAGCTGTTTTTCAACTGCTCGCAGCCAATCAGCATCCAGTGGGTCTACTGCGTGGGTGAACACTGGAGGGTGCCCCTTCAGGAACTCTCCCCTCTTGTCCCTCACATGCAATGGCGGTGGTGCTCCTGCTGGCTGTTGTGCATGTGTTGCATCATTGTTTGCATAAACTGGGCCTGGATGCCCATCAGCTATTGGATGTCCACTGGTGGCGGTGGTGGTGGTGGATTCACTGGTGCTCCACGACCACGTCCACGTCCACGCCCACGTCACCTCCAAACCAGCTCCTCTGGCAGCCATCTGTGTTCCAAAATATGCAAGTTCATTTAGTGATCAGCGAGTAGCATTGAGGTAAGCATATGGATTAGAAGTGAAACAGTTTCAGCAGTAACAGTCAGGTAAATCAGTCATATCACCGCTGGAAAGATACTGAAATTATCTACAACTTTTATTCAGGTCATGTTCCCAGATTCTGTCGTTATCTTACCCAAAAACAGCACACAACCGAAACTGTTCTGCCTTCCAGACTGCGCAGAAACCTTAACTTGTGACAGCTATATCTCACAAATGAAAAATGCTTTTTAAGTGATTCCAGTGGGGTTTGTTAGATATGGAAGTCTAATTGTTACCATAAAAATTTCACTGCATTTGGTCATACGGATCTGGAGATATGTCGAAGAGAACGCAGACTGCTCCAAGCAGAACAGCAGAAACAGCATATATGAAAACCCAGAAACTTTACTAACTCATATGAAAACTCAACTAAGAGATTTGCGGACAAGCCCACAATCTCACAAACATAGAAAGATCCAAATCAAACATGTTTCATAATGACAAGCAAATGATCATCAAGTTCCACAACTCACTAAAAGACACGACTATCGAACTACTAACGATTATTACAAAGCATGGCACTAGTCTATGGCGCAGTGTCGATGTAAGTGTAAGGTTCTTCATTCTCCTTGTAAAGCGGGGGCATCCCTAGCTGTGCCCTGAGGTGGTCGATCTCAACTTGATGTCGCCGTGCAGCAGCTTGAGCATTGCCTAGCTCAATCGTCAGATTGTCCTTGTGAACCTGCACCTCACACAGGTGATCCACTGCAGCATCCATGGCGGGGTTGACGCCAGGGGTCATCAACACAGCCCAGGTGTCCTCCTCGGGTCTGTTGCGCGGCAGGTACCGGTACTTGTCATGCCTCATGGCCTCGAAACGACGACCATGGTAATGCAAGTAAGCCACCTCCGCAGCATCTTCTAAGCTGGAGTGCAGTGTCTGACGTCTGGCTCCATGGGTGTGGGTAGACTCATGCTGTTCAGATCCCAGACCTTCATTCCAGGAGGTGATGGTCAAGAAAGTCTCCCAGCAGGTAGCCTCCACTGGGTGGTAATGCTCAACGCTCATGTAGCGAAACTTGGCCTTCAAGTCGGGGTAGTACTTCCCCACATCTCCTTCAGCAGCTTGTGGTAGTAGGCGTTGCCGGAGGCCTTCGGGAACAGGGTCCTGCGGTGCCAGCCCGCCTCGTCGTCTTCCGGCACAGGAGTTGGCGACGAAGTCGGTGTACGTGTAGACACCACGGGGTACACCGGCACAACTGGTGGCGCCGACCAGGTGCAGGTGAGTGTCGCAGTCGGGGCAGTGCGGAGGTGTGGGAGGTGGAGTGGGGGGGAGCAGGTGTGGCGGGTGTTGCTGCTGGTGATGCATCTGGTGTCAGGTTGTCATTCCTCGCCGTCACGTCCAGTGATGTCATGGACCAACACACCATATCCTCCACGGGCTCCTCCTATGGTTCCTCATCATCAATATCATGATATGATGTCTCTGAGGCACCTTGAGCACGTAGGGACTGAAGGTGGAAGCTGTCCTCCTGTGCTGATGCGGGCAGTCTTCTGGGCACGAGGCATCTATCAAAGTTTTAAGAATAAGTTGAGGTTAGATCAACAATTTTATAATAGAATATGAGGAAGTAGAATAAAATTTTAACAATTAACAAGAGTAAAATGCAAAAGCATGATCCAGAAGAGTAAAAAGAGACTAACACGACCCTTTCTACCTAGGCTTGCGTCCTACAGTCAACACGGCTCTGATACCAATTTGTCACACCCAATTTTAAGAACAAAATTGAATGTATAAACTTATGTGCGCCCAGGAAACAGTCGCACACATAAGGGACAAATTACAAAGAAAGGCATCATCACTGTGCTTATTACATAGCGTGTTTATTACAACTCATCAAATAAAACTAAACATAAACAAGCGGAAGATAGATAACTCTCGACGAAGCTCCACTCCACAGGGACGTCGACTGGTGGTCCGCAAGACTAGAAATCCTCTGAAAACTTATCTTGCTCATACTCATAACCATCTGTTACCCATCCGGGATTTTTATCCAAAAAGAAGAAAATATAACAAGCGTAAGTACATCTCGTACTCAGCAAGCATCATGGGGTTATGCAGCTCAAAAGGCTTGACACGGGTTTACTGCGATTAGCACTTTTAGTGGGTCAAGATTTTAGCATTTATTAATCATCAAGTTGTGCTTGCAAACCCAATTAATCCACATGAATAATAATTAATATATGGCAACATCGTCCGATAACATAAATATGATGGTAACGTGAACAAAAGTAAATTTCGTTTAAGTGGTTAGCCTGCAAGTTTTCCGAGCCGCTCGTGACCGTGAGCACGGCTGATATATCAGTTTATACTCTGCAGAGTTTGTACAACTTTACCCGTGAGCCGTGATCCCCATATGCCAGGGGTTGCAAATCCCATATCACCTCTTCCGAGGAAGTGCGGCAGGGTACACTATGAAGTCTTTCGAGGTTCCCCTAACAAGATAGTGGCCACTAGGTTTCCAATCGGCAAGCAGATATAGGAACACCCCTTTCCGATGGCACATTCCTTCCCGGCTATACACATGAGACCAGGCGGCCGTCCTATACCCGAGTCGTCGAGCCCCTTTTGTGCCCTTTCAGGTAACCACCATCAAGCGAGGAGAGGTCCCCGAACCAACTAAAACCAGAGCCATGTAGCCCTCACGGTTGTACTGTATGTCCCAGCTTTTGCCCGCAGAAGATCATTTAGAGGGGGCCAAGAGCACGAAGGCTCCCACGCCCGGGGTTCACATTACCAAGAACAAGATAAGAACAGACGTTGCGCATATCATTAATTATTTTATTATATCATAGTTATAGGTTTATAGCACTAGCAAATCTACCCAAATGCATATATCCCACGGTAACAAGGTACAGGTTGAATATCTAGATAAAACCTATGGTTATCATTTGACACATGCACATGATTGGTAGTTTAAAGTGCGTAGGTAACAAGGATGATCCCATGTATACTTGCCTTGGTTTGCGTATTCCTGGTTCTGGTCCTCCTGCTGGTCGTAGTAGATCTGATCTTGGTCACCCACGTACTGCTCACCGTCTGAACTCGAATACAAAGCAACATACAAGCATCCACGCACACACATGCATTGCAAACAGATCTAACATTAGAACAGTACACCAACAGATTTAAATAAATAAATAAAAGTTGTAAAACAGATCTATTCGTCACTACGATCACATAGACGTTTGGATCACCGAAATCGGATTTAAAACGCGGAAGTTACGGCCTAAACAAGATTATAAAGGTCTAAACGAGACTGACTTAACGTGAAATAAAACTTTTGCAAATCTAATCTACAGTGGCACTACTGCGTAGAGCACGAAATTACGAAACTAACGCAATTTGAATGGATCAAAACAGAGTTAAATTGAGCAAGATATAGACAAAATGGTGTAATGGCAATTCTGTAAATAGATCAAAGTATTTTCGAAATAAAATAAATCGGAAATTCGGATTTATCCGCGCCGGCCAGGGACTGCGGGTTAATTCGGCAAAAGCCGAGGGGCTCTTTAGCAAATCTGCCAGCGAAGGGGTATCGGCCACGGAGGTGAAAGGTCCAAATTGGCTAGAGGGGGGGTGAATAGCCTAATTAAAAATCTACCAAATTTTCTTAGGCAAACACATTAGTAAGACAACGGCGAAGCTTTTTGCGCTAGCCTAATAGTGTGTTGCAAGCCACCTATCCAATAGTTCTACCTAATATTTCTATGGCACACAATCAACTAGAGCTAGTAACAAATGCGGAATAAAAATACTATAGCTCTAGCACAAGAATGATGTACAATGAGTATACCAGACAAGTGTGTACAAGGAACAAGGTAAGCTAACTACCACTACCTACACAAGATATATGACTAAAGATGTGCAACAAGAAATGATATCAAAACAAGAGATATAGATCAATATAAATACACAAGGTAAATGAACTAGATAAGGAGGATTTCACCGAGCCTTGAGGATCGCCAAGTAGAGAGCCAATCACCGGTGAAAACCACTTGTGATGCCAATCACCAAGAATATGAAGATGGAGACCAATCACCAAGAATGGACACAACCACAAATAGCACTCGGGAGACAAAGATTTATCCCGAGGTTCACGTGCTTGCCGGCACGCTACTCCCCGTTGTGTCGACCAACACTAGGTGATCCGGCGGCTAATCGGCGCTAAGCCAAGCTCACGAAGAGCGCCACAAGAATCTACCGCTAGTGAGGTAGCTCAATGACACAAGCAATCCACTAAGGATGCCTCTTGCCGCTCCGGCGAGGTGAGGCTCCAAAACCTCTCACAATCTCAATCGGTGGTGGCCAACAATCTCCACTCTTGCCAATCAACCACCTCAACGCCTCCAAGCCGTCTAGGCACCGGCAAATGCCAAGAGTAACAAGAATGCCCAATGCCGATGCGAAGAACTAGTGCCACTAGATTGAACTTTATCAAGAACGCGCACTAGATCACTCAATCTCACTTGGCTTGATCAATTCAACTTGGGAGATGAGTGGGGAGGCTTGTCAATGCTCACTAGAAGGCTTAGGAATCAAAATGTGCAAGAGAGACCACCCCTAAGCCGGCCAACTCAAATTTATAAGCCCCTCAAACAAATAGAGCTGTTGCCAGTTCACTGCGCGAAAATCGCGACGACCGGACGCACGGTTAAGTGAGCACCGGACGCTCCCACTGCGTCCGGTCGCTGGATGGCCGCCACGCGTCCACGCGAAATCAACGTCGTTCGTCTGATCGTCCAACGGCTAATTGCACGAAAAAGCTTCACAATGACCGGACTCTACGTCACTGGCACCGGACGCGTCCGGTCAAGAATTTCGCTCAGCGTCCGGTCAGATCCAGAGAGGTTCCAGAGAGGTTTTTTATCGACCGGACGCGTCCGGTCACCAGTGACCGGACTCACTCAGCGTCCGATCAAACTGTTTGAACCTGATGCCTCTCGTGAACAGTGGTACAGGCGAGTCCGTCGTTTTTCTTCACAACTGACCGGACGCGTCCGATCGCAGCGTCCGGTCGCTGTTCAGCGTCCGGTCAAGCCTGAAAACCACGTTTTCAACTCCGGTTTCTTCTCCTTTGCAAAGTGCCAACACCACCAAGTGTATACCATCTTGTGCAAGTGTGTTAGCATTTTCAAAACATTTTTCAAAGGATTTATTAGCCACTCATTAGGTCTATAGCATCGATATGTTAGAGAAACACCTAGTGGCACTTGAACACCGCATAAGCCGTGAATAATCTCCTCTTAATAGTACGGCTATCTATCCTAAATGTGATCACACTCGCCAAGTGTCTTGATCACCAAAACAAAGAGCCCTATATGTTATACCTTTGCCTTCGGGCCTCTTTGCTCCATCTCTTCTCTTCTTCTTGCATTTCACAAAGGTGGAGCACTTGATCTCTTGAGTGCTTGCGGCCAACACAACATACTCCATGGTTGCCATCTTGCTAGCTCCCCCACTTGGCTTGGTCATAATCCTTTCTTATAAGCTACACACATGCCTAGCAATAGGATTAGACCAAATAGGTTTCATCAATTAACCAAAACCAAACTAGGGCTTTCAATCTCCCCCTTTTTGGTATTGATGACAACCCTCTACAAAGATATGTGATTTAAAATTGAGTAACCACATTGATAGTATTAGCTCCCCCTACATATGTGCTATAGAGTTTGGTACTAGATTTGGCACATATGTATGGATATGAAATGTGGGTGAGAAATACTATCAATGATGATGCTAAGGCATAAGAATGGACCTTTGAAGCGTGATACCAATCGGAGTGCACATATTAAACCATCCTTAGCATCATTTCGTCACTAGACATACATCAAAAACTCAAGAACCCCGTGAGATCAACATTATAGTAAGGTTCTTGAACCACTTGAAAAATAAGTATGTCTAGTTGCTATTATGTACATGCTAGTTAATCAATTCATCAAACATAATCTATCACTCACTAGCATTCACCACATAAGCATGGATATCAAATTAAAAAGCTTATGCATTGCTAACAATCATATGAATATGCACAATTCAAATGCAACATCATGTTTTATGAGCTTGCTCCCCCTATTTGTATGTTCCAATCCCATTTGAACTTAATTTGAGCTTAGCAACATAGCATGTCTTTTTATCTTTGTTGTCTTTTTATCTTTGTTGCATTATTTTCTCCCCTCTTTGTCAACAATTATCATAAAGGTGGGGCATATATGGGAAAAACAAACACACTAAGTTTGCGGCACTTAATCTAGCTTATGATCTTAGATAGTTTAACGAGTTGCTCTAGAGTAAGCTCTTCACACCGCAAAATCAAACCAAGTTGTGGCTTAATCTAGCTTATGAGCATAGGATGTTTAACACGGTTTGCTCTAGAGTAAGCTTCTTCACACTCTTTCAATGGTTATCTTACTCACGTTGGTTAAACACCTATTGTTCACTTACTAGATCAAACACTAGAGTTACAAGCTCACAACACAGTTATATGCTACCACTAGGTCAAGTCAAACATAGAAGCAATAGTGGTACCATATATACTTCAAATTCATTTGATTTACCATGAATGATCCTAAATATGCAAAGTGATGGCTATATGAACTAGATCACAACCTAATAAGAATGAATGCACATGCCAATCAATTTCACCTTTGCTTTCTTGGAGGAGAGGCATATCATATGTGGGGGTACATTCAACTCATGTTGGAGAAGTCTACGATATTCAATTCATTCCTTAGCTTGCAAAACCTTCTCTCATCTAGTGGCTTGGTGAAGATATCGGCAAGTTGATCATCGGTGCCCACACTTTCAATAGATATGTCTTTCTTTGCTTGATGATCTCTAATGAAGTGATGCCTTATATCAATGTGTTTTGTTCTTGAATGTTGAACCGGGTTGGTGGCTATTTTGACGGCGCTCTCATTATCACATAGCAAGGGACTTGTCCAAACTTGACTCCATAATCTTGCAATGTGTTGCTCTCATCCATAGCAATTGTGCGCAACAACTACCCGCGGATATGTATTCGGCTTCGGCGGTAGAGAGTGCAACACTATTTTGCTTCTTTGATGACCATGAGACAAGTGATCTTCCAAGCAATTGACAAGTGCCCGAAGTGCTCTTCCTATCCACCTTGCATCCCGCGTAATCGGAATCCGAGTATCCAATAATTATTCAATTGAGAGCCCTTGGGATACCATAGTCCAACATTTGGAGTGTGCTTCAAATATCTCAATACTCTTTTGGTTGCCTTCAAATGACTTTCTCTTGGTGAAGCTTGGAACCTTGCACACATGCACACACTAAACATGACATACCGGTCTTGATGCGGTCACATAGAGTAAACTCCCAATCATTGACCGATATAACTTTTGATCCACCATGTCACCACTAGAGTCACTATCCAAATGTCCATTTGTGCCCATTGGAGTGGTTATTGCTTTTGCTTCTTCTAAATCCAAACTTTTGAGCATGTCCTTGATGTACTTGCCTTGACTAACAAATGTGCCTTTCTTCATTTGCTTGATTTGTAGACCAAGGAAGTAACTAAGCTCTCTCCAATCATAGACATCTCAAACTCCTTAGCCATCATCTCTCCAAACTCTTCACAAAAAAGTCTTGGTTGGTTGATCCAATATGATGTCATCCACATAAATTTGCAACACAAACAAGTCACTTCCAATCTTCTTGGTGAAGAGAGTGGTGTCAACCTCTCCCCATCTTGAAAACCCTTTGATAGCAAGAAATCCCTCATTTTTCATACCATGCTCTAGGTGCTTGCTTCAACTTCAACTCCTATATAATGCTTCTCTTGAGCTTGTACACATGGTTTGGGCTTCTTCAAATCTTTCAAACCCCCTGGAGTTGCTCAACCTATACTAGCTCAATTTATGAATCCATTGAGATGCACTCTTGACATCCATTTGATAGAGCTTGATGTTGTGAGAACAAAGCATATGCAAGTAGGATTCTAATGGCTTCCATAATCTAGCAACCGGTGCATAGGTTTCTTCAAAGTCATTCCTTCCAATTGAGTGTACCCTTGTGCAACCAATCTTGCTTTGTTTCTAATAACAATGCCATCTTCATCTTGCTTGTTCCGGAAGACCCATCTTGTACCAATCACATTTGTGTTCTTTGGTCTTTCCACTAACTCCCAAACATTATTGCGGGTAAAGTTGTTTAACTCTTCATGCATTGCATTTACCCAATCAACATCCATCAAAGCTTCATCAATCTTGGTTGGCTCAATAGATGATACAAATGAGTAGTGTTCACAAAACGATGCCAATCTTGATCTTGTTTGCACACCTCTTCTTATGTCACCAACAATTTGATCCAAAGGATGATCTCTTGCAATGTGTGTTGGTTGGAGCACTTGTTGCGGTTTGGCACTTGTACTAGCACTTGAATGAGCCACTTGAGAGCTACTAGCATCTTGTTGATCATGAGAACCACTGGAGCTTGCAACATCATTGCCATGCATGGTTGGAGGAGAGAGCACTTGATCTTTGTCATCTTCTATGTCAATCACTTGCTTTGGCCTTATATCACCAATATCCATGTTCTTCATTGCTTCCACTAATGTGTTCCTCTCACATTCTAGGTTGTCTTGTTCTTCATGTGAGCCATTGGTTTCATCAAACTCAACATCATGGACTTCTTCAACTATTTTTGTTGGTGGTGTTCCACACTCTATATGCTTGTTGCTTGTAGTGGAGTAACCAAGTAGAAACCCTTCATCACACTTCTTTTCAAACTTGCCAAGTCTTGTGCCTTCTTCAATATGTAGCACTTGCACCCAAAGACCCGAAAATAAGCAATGTTGGTTTTCTATCATTGAGGAGCTCATATGGTGTCTTCTTCAATAGAGGGTGACAATAGAGCCGGTTGCTATAATAGCATGCCGTGTTGATTGCTTCGGCCCAAAAAGAATCACTCACATTGTATTCACTAAGCATGGATCTTGACATGTCAATGAGTGTCCTATTCTTTCTTTCAACTATCCCATTAGATTGAGGTGTATACTTGGCGAGAATTGATGTTGATTCCAAAGTCATCACATAGCTCGTCAACTCTTGTGTTCTTAAACTCACTTCCATTGTCATTCTCACTTTCTTGATTCTTCTATCAAACTCATTTTGGCTTCTCTTGACAAAGGTTTTGAATATGCCAAACACTTCACTCTTGTCAACGAGAAAGAAGACCCATGTATATTCGTATAGTCATCCACTATCACAAAGCCATACTTGTTCCCCCAATACTTGTATATGTAGTTGGTAAACAAGTCCCGGTGCAACAACTCAAGGCATGTGTAGTGCTCATCATCCTTGTTGGGATTGAGTGTTTCCAACTTGCTTTCCCATTTGGCATGCACTACAAAGCTTGTCCTTCTCAAAAGAACATCTTTAGTCCTCTCACCATATCGCTTCACTAGCCTCTTTAGTTGCTCATTCCAACATGTCCCAAGCGCCTATGCCATAGCCAACCATACTTGATCTTGTGAAAAACATGTTGTCAAATGGCTTCACTTGCATCAAAGTCCACCAAATAGAGATTCTCATATCTAAATCCTTGGAACACCAAGTCACTTCCATCAACACTATACTATCTCCACATCATCCACACCAAATATGCATTTGAATCCCAAATCACACAATTGTGCTACGGACAATAGATTGAAGTTGAGAGATTCCACTAATAGCACATTGGAGATGCTCAAGTCATTGGATATTGCAATCTTGCCCAAACCTTTGACCTTGCCTTTCTTGTTGTCACCAAATGTGATAGCATCCACATGATCATTGCCACTAGTGTTGATTGATTTGAACATTCTTCCATCTCCGGTCATGTGTTGAGTGCACCCACTATCAAGCACCCAATGCCTTCCTCCGCTTTATAGTTTACCTACAAGAGATCAATTCTTTTTAGGTACCCAAACCTTTTTGGGTCCTACAAGGTTAGTCACCAAGCTCTTGGGCACCCAAATTGACTTCTTCTTTGGGCCAACCATGGGTGCACCAATGTACTTAGCCTTCACACCATTAGTCCCCTTTGTAAGCATATAACAAGAATCAAGTCTAATAGATGAAACATGTGCAAAGTTCTTGTTCTTGTTCTTTTTAAAGCAATTTTGCTCTATGTGCCCGGATTGCTTGCAATTGTAGCAATAACGACCATTGCTCTTCACAAAACTAGTCTTGTGAGAGCAAAGGCCGCCTTGCCCTTCTTGGGGATATAGCCAAGTCCCTCCTTGTTGAGTGGACACCTTTGGCTACCCAAGCACTTAAGCAAGCGGGCATCTCCACCATAGGCATTGCCTAAAGCATGAGTGAGCTCAACAACCTTGTTTTTAAGGTTCTTATTTTCTACACTAATGATGAATCACAAGTAGTAGAAGTAGGCATTTTAGTTGAGCTAGATGATGATGATGCATTGATGGGAGCAACAATAATAGGAGCATAAAAATGATTCATCAAGTATATCACAAGTTACTCCTACATTGCATGTTTCTACAACATCCTCAATCTTACTTTGATCAAGGAGGGAGGAGTGGGCTTCCTTGAGCCTAGTGTGAGCTTGATCAAGCTTCTCATGGGCTTCCTTTAGCCTCTCAATGAGTAGACTTGACTCATCAAAGGATTGCTCAAGAGCCTTGTTGGCCTTGCGCAATTCTTTGCACTCCTTCCTCTTAGTCTCAATGTTAAGAATGAAGCATCTTGTAGCATGCTTTTGGGTCCTCCTTTGAGTACTCCTCATCACATCACATCACTCTCACTACACTATCCCTCATCATCGGATGATACCTTAGTGCCTTAGCCATGAAGCATGACGATGGAGTGTTGAAGATAGAAGGCTTGCTTGAGATAGCAAGACTAGCCATAGCCTTCTTCTTGGTGGTCTTCCTCTCATCATTGCTTGAATCATCATCATCGCTTGAGGAAGCATCACTATCCCATGTGACAACATAGATCCACCCTTCTTCTTGCTCATCTTCTTCTCCTTCTTTTCTTTCTTCTCCTTCTTGTCCTTCTTCTTGCTCTTCTTGTGGTCATCATCATCTTCATCACTAGAGTATGGACAATCCGCAATGAAGTGATCTTTGCTCTTGCATCTATAGCACCTCTTGCTTTGCTCTGTTTGCATCTCTTCTCTTTCTAGCTCCATAGCCTTTCTTCTTTCTTCTTCATGACTTGCCAAATCTTTTCACAAATAGGGCATCTCTTCATCATCCATTTCACTTGAGCTTGTGTCTTCATCATCACTTTCTTCTTCTTAGCTTTGCCCTTGCTCTTGCTCTTGGGGATGAAGCCTTGAATGCCACGGTCTTCTTCTTCTTCTCTTCCTCTTGGGCTCCCCCATCCCGTTCCAACGGTATGTGTCTTGTGTGACCACATCACCTAGTACTTGGTTTGGGGTCACCGTATCCAATCCTTCTCTCACTAGGATGGTCACCAAAAGTGTCAAACCTTGGTGGTAGCATCTCAAGAACTTGTGAGAAAGTCCTTGTCCTCCACCTTCTCTCCCAAGCCTTCAAGTCATTTATGATCACTTGCAACCGGTGAAACATCTCCGGTATGCTCTCATCATCTTGCATCTTGAAGGTAGCAAGTTTGTCCTTGAGAATATATAGCTTGGCTCCCTTGACCGCCTTGGTGCCTTCTATGTTTTCTTCCATCTTTCCCATATCTCATTTGCTCTTTCAAGGTCCTTGATTTGCTCAAAGACTTTTGTATCAAAAGCTTCATAGAATAGATTGATTGCTATATCATTCCATTGGAGCTTCTCTTCTTCTCTTGGAGTGAGACTTGTGGGATCAATTATTGCAAAATCATGTTCTATCACATCCCAATCTTCCTATTCTTCCTCTATTCATTCTCTTGGAATGCACACATCTTCCTCTTCCAACATCAAAGTTGGTGCCGTCAAAATGTGGTGCTTCCCATATAGTTTGATTTTGAGCCATTTTAACACCGGAGGATGTTAAGCCTCAAACAATCGTGACCACGGCTCTGATACCACTTGAAAGTCCAAATTGGCTAGAGGGGGTGAATAGCCTAATTAAAATCTACAAAATTTTCTTAGGCAAACACTATTAGTAAGACAAACGGCGAAGCTTTTGCGCTAGCCTAATAGTGTGTTGCAAGCCACCTATCCATAGTTCTCCTAATATTTCTATGGCACACAATCAACTAGAGCTAGTAACATGCGGAATAAAAATACTATAGCTCTAGCAACAAGAATGATGTACAATGAGTATACAAGACAGTGTGTACAAGGAACAAGGTAAGCTAACTACCACTACCTACACCAATATAATGACTAAAGATGTGCAACAAGAAATGATATCAAAACAAGAGATATAGATCAATATAAATACACAAGGTAAATGAACTAGATAAGGAGGATTTTCACCGAGCCTTGAGGATCGCCAAGTGAGAGCCAATCACCGGTGAAAACCACTTGTGATTGCCAATCACCAAGAATATGAAGATGGAGACCAATCACCAAGAATGGGACACAACCACAAATAGCACTCGGGAGACAAAGATTTATCCGAGGTTCACGTGCTTGCCCGGCACGCCTCCCCGTTGTGTCGACCAAACACTAGGTGATCCGGCGGCTAATCGGCGCTAACCAAGCTCACAAGAGCGCCACAAGAATCTACTACCGCTAGTGAGGTAGCTCAATGACACAAGCAATCCACTAAGGATGCCTCTTGCCGCTCCGGCGAGGTGAGCCCACAACCTCTCAACATCTCAATCGGTGGTGGCCAAGAAGATCAATCCACTCTTGCCAAATCCACCCACGCTCAATCGGCCAAGAACAATCTCCACTCTTGCCAATCAACCACCTCAACGCCTCCAAGCCGTCTAGGCACCGGCAAATGCCAAGAGTAACAAGAATGCCCAATGCCGATGCGAAGAACTAGTGCCACTAGATTGAACTTTATCAAGAACGCGCACTAGATCACTCAATCTCACTTGGCTTGATCAATTCAACTTGGGAGATGAGTGGGGAGGCTTGTCAATGCTCACTAGAAGGCTTAGGAATCAAAATGTGCAAGAGAGACCACCCCTAAGCCGGCCAACTCAAATTTATAAGCCCCTCAAACAAATAGAGCTGTTGCCAGTTCACTGCGCGAAAATCGCGACGACCGGACGCACGGTTAAGTGAGCACCGGACGCTCCCACTGCGTCCGGTCGCTGGATGGCCGCCACGCGTCCACGCGAAATCAACGTCGTTCGTCTGATCGTCCAACGGCTAATTGCACGAAAAAGCTTCACAATGACCGGACTCTACGTCACTGGCACCGGACGCGTCCGGTCAAGAATTTCGCTCAGCGTCCGGTCAGATCCAGAGAGGTTCCAGAGAGGTTTTTATCGACCGGACGCGTCCGGTCACCAGTGACCGGACTCACTCAGCGTCCGATCAAACTGTTTGAACCTGATGCCTCTCGTGAACAGTGGTACAGGCGAGTCCGGTCGTTTTTCTTCACAACTGACCGGACGCGTCCGATCGCAGCGTCCGGTCGCTGTTCAGCGTCCGGTCAAGCCTGAAAACCACGTTTTCAACTCCGGTTTCTTCTCCTTTGCAAATGTGCCAACACCACCAAGTGTATACCATCTTGTGCAAGTGTGTTAGCATTTTCAAAACATTTTTCAAAGGATTTATTAGCCACTCATTAGGTCTATAGCATCGATATGTTAGAAAACACCTAGTGGCACTTGAACACCGCATAAGCCGTGAATAATCTCCTCTTAATAGTACGGCTATCTATCCTAAATGTGATCACACTCGCCAAGTGTCTTGATCACCAAAACAAAGAGCCCTATATGTTATACCTTTGCCTTCGGGCCTCTTTGCTCCATCTCTTCTCTTCTTCTTGCATTTCACAAAAGGTGGAGCACTTGATCTCTTGAGTGCTTGCGGCCAACACCATACTCCATGGTTGCCATCTTGCTAGCTCCACCACTTGGCTTGGTCATAATCCTTTCTTATAAGCTACACACATGCCTAGCAATAGGATTAGACCAAATAGGTTTCATCAATTAACCAAAACCAAACTAGGGCTTTCAGGAGGGCCGTCCGATCGGATTTGGACGGTCCGGATTAGATCTGGGGAGGGTTCGGGCGGCGCCGCCGGCTTGCACAGTGCCGGTGCGGCGGCTCGGACCTTCCGCGGCGGCGGAGCTCGCCGGAGTTGGCCGACCCAGCGATTCCGGCTGCCATTCGCGAAGCGGAAAAGACCGGGAGAGAGAGGAGAAGACGGGATTCTCACCACAACCAAAATCCAAGGTCGGAGGGCAAGCGAGGATGGCACACGGCGGAGCTTCGCGGTCGGGTGGAACTGCGGAAGGCCGACGAGCAATTCATGAGTAAACGGAGCATGAAATACACAATCGAGGAGTTCTCCGAAGACCTTACGGCGCGACGGAGCTTCGGGGAAGGTTCAAATCAACGGCCAAGCGCCGAGGTGCGAAGACGATCTCGGTGGTGGTGGCGGCTAGGGTTTCGACGGCGCGGTGCTCTGTTGAGAGTGCCTCGAGGCGAGAAGGTGTGAAGCGGAGAGCGGCCGCGAGTATGGGACTCTTTATAGGGTTCGAACACGCCGGGATAAGCTCCAGGCGCCGTGGAAATCGGGCGCGACGCGGCTGGGTTGGCGGCGGCAACGGCTTCCGGGTTCGTCGGGAGGTCGGGGATGACTCCGACAGGTGGGACCCACCTGTCAGCGAGCGTGCGCGCGGGGCCGGGCGGTCAGCGAAACGCGGCGCTGAGGGTGCGGCGGCGCTGCAGCGCTGATGGGCCGCGCGGAAGCGAGATGGAGGCAGAGAGAAAGCAGGCCGAAAGAGAGAGGAAGGAGGGCCCTCGGGCCGGAATTGGAAGAAAGGAGGAAAATAAAATATTTGCTCTTTTCTTTACTTTGCAAAGGTTTTCCAATCCTTTCCAAAACAATTTTGAATTCCAGTTTTCAAATTTGAACTTCACTCAAACAAAAGAATGCAGCAGCATGTATGCATCAACTTGTGCTAGGCTAGCATAAATTTTATTTCCCCAACATTTATTTATTTTGCCTATGTTATAATGCCACAATAAATGTAAATAAATCATATTATTCTATTTTGATCTAAAGAAAAATTTAGGGTGTTACAAAGAAGAAGATAAGACACGGACGTTCCGGCACCCACGAATCACGCCAAGGGGGACTGCAAGGAATTTGGGCAAAAACTGGGTGAGAAACAAATGGGAACAGTCACTGAGGCATTTCATCGTGCATTTGGGAGGCAGCAGGTATGGAAGAGAGTGGTGGTGCTCACAACGGGGATTCTGCTGGCCGGAGAAGAAGTCGCCAGAGAGGAGGAGGTGGTTGTGGACGAGGGAGTAGCTCCGACGAGTTGGGCTCGGTTGCCGACGAGGAGCTCCAGTAAGGTGGATCGACGGATCCCGGCGAGCACAGGTGGAGCAAGCGCCCGCGCGGTGGGGGGTGGTCGGGGCGGCGGCGGCGCAGACAAGCACGTCGGAGCACGGCGACCGGCGGCGAGATGGCGTAGGGCCAGGCGCGGCGTGCGGGGACAGCGGCTGTTTAGGGTTCAGGGCTCATGGCGGCGGGGGGTGGGTTCAGCGAGCGTGAGCGCGAGGAAGAAGAAGAGAGATGACAAGTGGGGCCAGTCAGTCGGTGAAAAGAACGAACCGCGCCGCTTAAAGGGGCATCGGACGCGCCGATGGATTCACATCGGACACTCCGATGTCTGTCCAGAGAGTTCCAGAACGGCCAAAATCGCATCGGATGCTTCCGTTGTCTTTGCATCAGATGCTGGGTAGCTTCCGATGGGGCATCGGAGGCTCCGATGATGACACATCGGATGCTCCCTTGACACTGTTCCAGCCGGAGCTATCTACAGTGCAGGGCATCGGATGCTGGGAGCGTCCGATGCAGCTTCCGATGCAGCATTCGATGCTGCATGTTGAGCAGTTCCGAAGATCTCCGTTGCGGCTCCCTCTCCCAACCAAGTTCCAACTCAAATAAGAGGTAAATAAACACCAATTGGAACCTAGTGTGAGCATCCTCGCATAAACCCTCAATTTTATAAATATTTTGCCATAGGCTACATATCATTTTTAGAGAAAATAGGCGATAAATCCCGAGGAGACAACATGTGGCCACCAAAACTAGGGGTCTTAACCATTAGGAGCCTCAAATGCTCCCCCTAGTGGTGGACGAACACAGCGGTTGCTCAAAACTTAACCGAAAAGAAACGACAAAGCAACAAACATGCATATGCATTGCGGAATTTGAATCTAGGTTGCTTGTCAAGTTTGCTCATGGGTAAGCTTCTTCACACGCTTTTTAGGGCGGTTATCTTAACCACGTCTGACAAGCCTGTGAGCAAAGCATAATCTAAACATGGCATATTATACAATGCAATGCAAAGACAACCCCCTTTCACCTTTTGACAAAGTTACTTAGATCAAGCACATTAAGCTCACTTCGCAATCTACAAAGAGATGTTTTCATCTAGGGGTTTTGTGAAGATATCCGCCAATTGATCTTCGGTTCTAACTCCCTCTAAGGATATGTCTTTCTTTGAAACATGATCTCTAAGAAAGTGATGGTGAATATCTATGTGCTTTGTGCGAGAGTGTTGAACCGGGTTGTTAGCAAGCTTAACGCGCTCTCATTGTCACACAACAAAGGTACACTTTCTAGAACTACACCATAGTCTAAAAGGGTTTGTTTCATGTAAAGGATTTGTGCACAACAAGCACCCGCGGCTATGTATTCTGCCTCAGCGGTAGACAAGGCCACACTATTTTGCTTCTTTGAACTCCATGAAACTAGTGATCTCCCAAGAAAATGGCACCCTCCGGATGTGCTTTTTCTATCTACTTTGCAACCCGCGTAATCCGAATCGGAATACCCAACCAGTTGAAAGTTAGCTCCTTTGGGATACCAAAGGCCAATGCTTGGGGTGTGCTTTAGGTACCTAAGGATTCTCTTCACCGCTATGAGATGTGATTCCCTAGGATCGGCTTGAAAGCGAGCACACATGCACACACTAAACATGATGTCGGGCCTAGATGCGGTCAAGTATAACAAGCTACCAATCATAGAACGGTAGAGAGTTTGGTCAATCGGGTTACCTCCCACATCTAGGTCGAGATGTCCGTTTGTTGGCATTGGAGTCTTGATAGGCTTGCAATCATCCATGTTGAAGCGCTTGAGGAGGTCTTTTGTATACTTCTCTTGAGATATGAAAGTCCCCTCCTTCAATTGCTTGACTTGGAAGCCTAGGAAGAATGTGAGCTCTCCAATCATGGACATTTCAAACTCCTTCGACATCAAGTCACCAAATTCCTTGAAATAGGCTTCATTTGTTGACCCGAAGATGATATCATCAACGTAGACTTGACAAATGAAGATCTCTCCATCAAGCTTCTTGGTGAATAGTGTGGTGTCGACCTTCCCAATGGTGAAGCCCTTCTCAATGAGAAAGTCCCAGAGGCGCTCGTACCA
The DNA here is from genome assembly GCA_009763385.1 of Coix lacryma-jobi var. lacryma-jobi. NCBI lineage: Eukaryota > Viridiplantae > Streptophyta > Magnoliopsida > Poales > Poaceae > Coix > Coix lacryma-jobi. The sequence goes on from CM019826.1 coordinate 21,590,792, forward strand.
TGCTCTTGGGGCTTGCTTGAGCCCATATAGCGCCTTGGACAAACTATAAACATGATTAGGATATCTAGGGTCTTCAAACCCGGGAGGTTGATCAACATAGACTAGTTCATTTATGAAGCCATTTAAAAATGCACTTTTCACATCCATTTGATATAATTTAATGTCATGATGTGATGCATATGCAAGGAGGATACGAATGGCTTTGAGTCTTGCAAACGGTGCAAAGGTCTCTCCAAAATCCAAACCTTCAACTTGAGAGAACCCCTTTGCCACTAGCCTTGCCTTGTTTCTAACAACCTTGCTTTGATCATCTTGCTTGTTCCTAAACACCCATTTGTTCCAATGACTCTTGCGCCTTTGGGTCGCTCTTCAAGTGTCCAAACTTGGTTGCAGGTGAAGTTGTTTAGTTCTTCATGCATAGCATTCACCCAATCCGAATCACCTAGAGCTTCATCTACAATGGTAGGCTCAACAAGAGAACAAAGGAGTGATGTTCAATAAATAAAGAAAGTTTTGAGATCGAGTCATTACACCCCTTGTTGGACTCCCTATGATGAGATCTTGAGGATGAGCTTGTAGTAGAGGAGTAGTTCTTTGATCAACCACTTGAGGGGCCGCTTGTGGAGCATCAACATCTTGAGCTTGTACCACCATTTGATCATGGGAGACATGAGTATCTTCAAATGGATCCTTCCCATCTTTGTCATCAACAAGTGGTTAAAATATGTACATAGGATAGCTTGTGATATAATCGATGAATCTTTCTATAAGCCTATTATTATTGCTGCTCAACCCTTCATGCCCTCAATGGTTCATCACCTACATCATCAAGATTTTCATGCTCTCCTTGAGATCCATTATATTCATCGAATTCCACATCATATGTTTCTTCTACCATCCCGGTGGCATGGTTGAATACTCGATATGCTTTGGACTTCAATGAGTAACCAACAAGAAAACCAATATCACATTGGCGTTGGAACTTCACTAGGTGTTGGCGCTTCTCGTAGATGTAGCATTTGCACCCAAACACTCTAAAGAATGATATATCTGGCTTCTTGTTGTTGAGTAGCTCATAGGGGGTCTTGCTAAGGAGACGATGGGGGAACAACCGGTTTGATGCATAGCAAGCGGTGTTGATTGCTTCCGCCCAAAATCTTTCCGGTGTAGTGTACTCATCTAGCATTGTCCTTGCTAGGGTGATTAGTGTCCGGTTCTTCCTCTCAACTACCCCATTTTGTTGTGGTGTATATGTTGCAGAGACTTCATGCTTGATCCCAACTTCATCACAATACTCTTCAATATGGGTGTTGTCAAATTCTCTTCCATTATCACTTCTAATCTTCTTGATTTTCAAGTCAAACTCATTTTGGGCTCTCTTGGCAAACTTCTTGAATGAAGGGGTTGCTTCGGATTTGTCATGAAGAAAGAATACCCAAGTGTATCTTGAATAGTCATCAACAATCACTAGGTAATAGAGATTTCCACCCAAGCTAGCATATGTTGTTGGCCCGAATAGATCCATGTGAAGTAGCTCTAACTCTCTTGATGTTGATACAAAGGCTTTGGTTGGATGAGTGTTTGCAACTTGCTTGCCGGCTTGACATGCACTACACAATTTGTCCTTCTCAAATTTGACATCCTTCAAGCCTCTAACCAAATCCTTCTTCAATAGCTTGTTGAGAGTGTTCATTCCCACATGAGCCAATCTTCTATGCCATAGCCAACCAAGTGTTTGCTTAGTAAACAAACATGTCTTCAAGTTGGCATCTTCGGAGGTGAAATCCACTAGATAGAGATTGTTGTATCTAAAGCCCTTGAATATCACTTGTGTATCATCTTTCTTGATCACAACCACTTCCTTGTCGGTGAACAAACATTGAAAGCCAAGATCACATAGTTGTCCAACGGATAGCAAGTTGAAGCTCAATGATGCAACTAGAAGCACATTGGAGATGGTATGATCATTTGATATAGCCACTTTGCCCAATCCCTTGACATTGCCCTTTGAGTTGTCACCAAATGTTATCTTTTCTTGGTCATCGACATTCTCTTCTAGTGAGATGAACATCCGGGGATCACCGGTCATATGTTGTGTGCAACCACTATCAATCACCCAATGAGATCCACCGGTCTTGTAGTTCACCTACACACACAAGAAATCAAGCTTGAGCTTTTGGGACCCAAACTTGTTGTGGTCCCTTAACCTTCTCTACTAGTGACTTAGCAACCCAAATTTGCTTTGGCCTATTCTTGTTAGGAGGCCCCATGAACATGACTTTCATCTTGCCATTAGAGTCTTGTCTAAGCATGTAGTGAGCATTGAAAGCAAAGGGCCTAGCATGCTTGGGCAAGGGTGTAGGTTTAGGCTCTTCACAATCATGAGCAAAGTGTCCTTCCTTTCCACACTCATAGAATCTTCCAATCTTCTTCTTCTTTGGCTTAGTGATGCTTTTGCGTTGCTTCATCTTCTCTTCAAGGAAGCCAATACCATTTCTATTTGTCTTCATCACGGTGTTCATGAGTAGCTCACTTTGAAGACATTGCCCCTTGTGAATTTCTTCAACCCGGTGGTGAGGTGCTCCTTCTCTTTCTTGAGCTTGTCATTCTCTTATTGGAGCTCTAATTGAGATGGTGTCATCTTGTAATCTCTCTCCATCTTCAATCTCTTGTTCTCTTCTTTTAGCATGTCTAGCTCAAGTGACATGCTATAATCATCATCTTGGGTCTCAACAATGACTTGCTTTGTGGTTGCAAGCTTCTCTAGATCAATCTTGAGCTTTGCAATCTCATTCTTGATCTTGACATAATCATCATAGTGATCGGCCACAACCACATTCTTGCCCTTGCCATTAGCTCTTTGCTCATCATGCTCACTAACTAAGTCCTCACAAGATGTTGCTATGTCACACTTAACAACAAGGTTAGGAGCATCATGTGTCTCATGTGAAATCATATCATAAGCAACGGTGAGAGCATCATAGTCAACTTTCACTTGAGTGTATTGTTCTTTGAGCAAAGCATAACTAGTGGTAAAGTCACTATGCATCTTATCAAGTTTTTCATTTTTAGCTTTGAGCTCCTTGTTATAGGACTTGAGCTCCTTGATGGATGATGACATAGTAGCAAGTTCATCTTTTAACTCATCATTAACATGAATAGCATGATCGTATTTCTCAACAAGAGATTTATTTTCATCAACAAGCTTTTCATTTTTAGCTCTAGTCTTTCTTATGATTTTAGAGTAGTCGTTTAGCAATTTAACAAGCTCATCATAAGTGGGTGCCTCAAATTCACCATCACTATCACTATCACTAGAGTCATCATCGCTTTGTACCTTTCGATCACCTTTAGTGTTGGGTATTTTAAACGCACATAGAATAATCCGCAAGCGCACGGATACCGATGTAGCTTTCACCCGAGAGTATTCCAGGGTATCGATTTCCACGGGGAACGAGAAGTGTACTAGAAGAATTAAGAACGTCCAAGAAAAGAATGATAAAGTGGATAGAGAGAGATCTTAGGGTTTTCTAAGCAGGTCTATCTAATTAAAGGCTCACTATACTTTACTTACTTCGGGACATCAGAACACTAGCCACAGAAAGGGATGAGAAAGGGGCTAGGAAGCTCCGACTACGGTTCTACAAGCACCAACCCGAACGTGGTGGACTACGTCGGCCGTCAGGGCTGTCACCACCTGGGGCTACCACAACTATTCGTGGGGCTGGGTGCAAACTCAGGTAAACCCTAGTCTAGACACCACGTCTACACTAACGTCTACTACTCTAATTAACTAGTTTAATTAGAGCACTCGATACGAGCGGAGATCCAGTAAATGGAATAAAGCAAGAACTGTAATTAAATATAATACTCAGAAATAATAAATGAAGAACCTAGAGATTAGTTGAAGACGAACTAGATGCTGCACCAATACAATGTTGAGGAAGATCCGACAGATCCGGCTCCTCCTCAGCTCTCTCCTTTCTCTCTCTCTAGATTACAACTAGATGATGAACTAGAACTAGATCTAGAACTAGAACATAGAACTAGACGATCAACTAGAGGGATCTCTACTTCTAATTGAAACCCTAGTTTCTGATGTGGAGATGAATAATGAAGATGGAGATGCCTGGAGAGGGGGGTCTGAGGCTGCTTATATAGCCCTGAGGGATCAACCGCGACTGTTGGATCAAACCGACTTCAGGGACGGTGGAGATGCATCCTAGGAGGCGGTGGAGGAAGCTTGCAGAAGACGGAAGCCAGCGGGCCCCGGGGAGACCGGTCGGTCTCCTGGTGGGACCGGTCGGTCCCACCTGGCAGGATCCCGTGGTGCCCGACCTCCTGGTGTCTTCTGGTGTCCTCTGGAGTCTTCTGGAATATTCCTGACGTGCCGGTTGCGTTATCTCGGGTCGGTTTCCTTCTAGGGGAAGCAATCAGCGTTGGTTTCCTGGTTTAGTTCCTGTAGAATCACAATTCACCAAAACTCATGGAATATTGTCAATTAAAACCCTAAACCTTTGTTGGTGATTGAATTCATGCCCTTTTTCATATTTATTTATCCTTTAATTTTGATAGATAACCGGTGTCAACAATTCCCCCAAGCTTACCTTTTGCTAGTCCCTTAGCAAAACCAAAACTTAACAATGGATCAGGAGTTGCTACAATATTTTCACTTTCAACAAGTACACCTGCTGTTAAACAAAAATGCTCTAAAACATAACATGTTATTCTTCATGGGGCTTATTACTTTTACCTTAGATCTCGAGTAATTGAAAGATTGAACTATCAAATCAAACACTATGTCTCTAGTTCTTTCACTTCACCTTTATTCCGGAGTTTTAATTAATTTTCAAAAGCATTAATACATATGTTGTCAAATTAAACAATGGATCCAAAGAGAAAGTCAACCAACCATTGAATCAAGAAGTGCATGTGTATGGAAAAATGGAGTAAGATTCTCTTTTGAATATATTCACTCTCTTCTGTTTATCAGAGACCTATGGCTATCAGGCTAATTCTACTGTCGGGCACGTGCCCATTTTTCCTGACATTTTTTTCTTCTTCTTTTCGAGGTTCCGGACACTTATCCCTTTTTATTTCCTCGAGATCTATCTTTTTGAGGTTTCGGACACTTGTCCCTTTTTATTTCCTCGGATCTTTTTTTTAATAGCCATAAGCTTCCAACAAACTTCTAAGAAGGTAACAACAGATAATTATGAGCATTTATGCGGAAGATGGATGAAATGTGTCAGTGAACTCAATTCAATGGCAAGATAACATCTCACAGGGTCACAAAGCTTAATTTAACTCAATGCAATTATTAGTCATATTCATATTTAGAAATCTCCGGAACTTTAGTGTTGTTTAGAACAAGATAATAGCAGCTTAGATCATCACATGTCATATCCCAATTACCTAGACCTTAGATTAATTATTTGCCATCCATGTATTTAATTTTATTTTAAGGCATCATTATTGATTAGGAGAACTCATGCTTTGAAGGCTAGGTACTTGAAAGAAATTAGATAGAGCAACTATTCATCATTTCCATGTAATAGATTAGAGAGAGTTCTTCTTTTATTATTAACTTCTTAAAACAGACTAAGCAAACTTAACACACTATCTAACACACTATTTATTTAATCTAACACACACTTATTATAAATAACTGAGATAATAAATAAGACATACCTGGATTACGAAGATAACGAGGGTGCGTCTCTCCCAAGCTGGTTCCCTTAATAGCGTTGAGCCTTCATGTGCCCATATTTTTTTTCTTTTTAATTAATGGTGAGCCTTCATGTGCCCACATTTTTTATTTTATTTTATTTATGTATAGAAAGAAAACTTAAGAGGATAAGGATACTTACCTGGATACACGGGGGTGCTTCCCCCAAGCTGGATGTTGACGTAGTCGTTCAATCTTGTAATGCAGCGGACTGGCAGTGAAAATGTTCTTCCTCTATCGGAGCTTCGATTGATGTTGATGGTTATTGGATAGTGCTCCGACAGTGGATGAAACATTCACTTGCTTGTCAGCTTGTCTTGGCCTCTCAAATCCTGTGAAACTCAAATAGACAACAAAACTTGTGGAACCAATTAGATGTTAGGCTTATAAGCATTGGCTGTCTAGAGTTATTAGGATGATTGATTTTAGATTGGATCATTAAATTGCAAGAATTCAATCAAGTCTACTTCTTTTTCCACATTTTCAGGTTCAAGAAAAACTTTTAAGCGTTGGCCATTTACCTTAAATGTGTTACCTATATCATCTTGGATGGTAATGGCTCCATGAGTTGAAGTGTCGATGACCTTAAAAGGTCCTTCCCACTTACTTCGAAGTTTCCCATGCCCAAAGAGCTTAACTCTTGAATTGAACAGCAGAACCTTATCCCCGGGCTTAAACTCTTTATGCTTGATTCTCTTATCATGCCATCTCTTTGTTCTCTCTTTGTAGATCTTGGCATTATGGTAAGCTTTTTCATGCTATTCTTCTAGCTCTGAGAGTTGCATCTTTCTTTTTGTCCCTGCGGCTTCAAAGTCCATGTTCCATCGTTTCATGGCCTAGTGAGCTTTGAACTCAAGCTCGACAGGTAGATGACATGTTTTCCCATATACAAGCTGATAAGGTGACATGCCTATGGGTGTTTTGTATGCAGTTTGATATGCCCAGAGTGCATCAGGGAGTTTGTCCTTCCATCCCTTCCCCATTTCATCAACGGTCTTTTGTAAAATACTCTTGATTTGTTTGTTAGATGTTTCTGCTTGACCGCTAGTTTGGGGATGGTAGGCTGTAGCAATGTTGTGACGAATTCCATGATCTGCTAGGTACTTCCGGAAGACCTTATCTATGAAGTGTGACCCTCTGTCACTTATGACCATCCGGGGTGTACCAAATCGAGGAAATATTACTTCATGGAACATTCTCTTGGCATGTTTCGAATCAGCATTTCTGCATGGTATTGCTTCTACCCATTTGGACACATAGTCTACGGCTACCAAGATATACTCGCAATTCCCGGACATAGGAAATGGCCCCATGAAATCAATTCCCCATACATCAAAGAGTTCAATTTGAAGATTGTTTGTGAGAGGCATTGCATCTGGGGCGTTGATATTCCCATGTTTCTGGCACCTGTGGCATCTCCTAACGAACTCCTTTGTATCTTGATACATCGTTGGCCAGAAGAAACCACTTTGCCAGATCTTGGCATGTGTCCGGAATGCTCCATAGTGTCCTCCATATGGCGAGGCATGACATCTTTCCATAATTTGAGTAGCCTCAGCCATAGGAACACACCTTCTCAACAATCCATCAGCGCAGACTCAAAAAAGATATGGCTCATCCCATAGGTGCAAGCGACTGTCATAGATCAATTTTCTTTTGTTCGCACCAGGTGGGACATAGCCTTTCACTATAAAGTTCACGATGTCTGCGTACCATGGATCGGAGGTTGTTACCTTGAGCAGGGTATCGTCCCTTAGGTAGTCATTGATGGGTAGCTCATGTGTTTCCTTATACTGAAGCCTAGACAAGTGGTCAGCTACCGAGTTCTCTACTCCCTTTTTATCTCTTATCTCTATGTCAAACTCTTGGAGTAGAAGAATCCATCGGATTAACCGAGGCTTAGCATCTTTCTTAGTAAGGAGGTACTTAAGAGCTGCGTGATCAGTGTAGATAATTACCTTTGCTCCCACTAAGTAAGATCTAAACTTGTCTATAGCAAAGACAACAGCCAACAAGTCTTTTTCTGTTGTAGCGTAGTTGAGCTGCGGTCTAGATAAAGTTTTGTTAGCGTAGGATATAGCATAGTGCTTCTTATCCTTGGTTTGGCCTAAAACGGCTCCAACTGCAAAGTCACTAGCATCACACATGATCTTGAATGGAAGCTTCCAATCAGGTGGTTGAATAATTGGAGCTGAGATGAGTGCCTTTTTAAGGATTTGAAAGGCTGCATGGCACTCATCATTAAAGATGAAGGGCGTATCCTTAGCTAGGAGACTAGTTAAGGGTCTAGCAATTTGAGAAAAGTCTTTAATGAATCGCCTATAAAACCCTGCATGTCCCAGAAAGCTTCGGATTCCCTTCACATTCGTGGGAGGTGGAAGTTGTTCGATAACTTCGATCTTTGCTTTATCCACTTCTATCCCATGTTCGGACACCCTATGTCCTAGCACTATTCCTTCCCGAACCATAAAATGGCATTTCTCCCAGTTCAGGACTAAGTGCTTTCCTTCACACCTTTGTAAGACTTTATCTAAATTCTCCAAACATTCATCGAAGGTTTTTCCATAGATAGTAAAATCATCCATGAATACCTCCATTATTTTCTTGATCATGTCAGAGAAGATAGACATCATGCACCGTTGGAAAGAAGCTGGAGCATTGCACAACCCGAACGACATCTGTCGGTATGCATAAGTTCCATATGGGCATGCGAATGTAGTCTTACTTTGGTCATCAGGGTGGATTGCGATTTGATGATACCCGGAATACCCATCAAGGAAACAAAAGAAGGAATGATTCGCAAGACGTTCTAACATCTCGTCAATGAATGGTAAAGGAAAGTGGTCCTTCTTAGTGGCCTTGTTTAGTTTCCGGTAGTCAATGCACATCCGCCACCCAGTGACAGTTCGTTCTTCTCATTCCCAATGACTGTCATACCTCCCTTCTTTGGCACTACATGGACAGGGCTCACCCACTCACTATGTGACACAGGATAAATAATCCCAGCGTGCAAAAGTTTGAGGACCTCTTTCTTAACAACCTCTCGCATAGCGTTGTTAAGTCTTCGTTGCGGCTCCCTTGAAGGTGTGCAGTTAGGATCGGTAGGGATGCGATGAGTACAGAGAGCAGGACTGACGCCCTTGAGGTCTTCGAGTGGGTAGCCTATAGCGGTTCTATGTATTTCTAAAATGGTGACAAGCCTTTGGGTTTCATCATTTGTGAGTTTGTCACTAATGATCACTGGAGTTTCTTGATTATTATGGAGGAAGACATATTTTAGCCCTGGAGGGAGAGGTTTTAGCTCTATTGAGGGAGGTGGAGGCTCCTCATATTTGTCTAGCTTGATAGGCTCTGCTAACTCTTCCTCTTCTTGAACAAAGTGTTCATCGTCGAAGGTTGGTTGAGCCATCTCTTCTAGGGATGCCATTAAGACTTCCTCAATGGAGTCTTGCTCAAGCTGGGGTTCTACCATAGTGTTTATAGAACGAGCAAGAGGTACACTTATAGTAGATTCCCCAACCTTAAAGTCTAAACATCCTTGTTGTTCCTTTTGTAATAGCCTCATGATTGGTCTGTCAATCAGAAGAGGAATCTCTGGGGTGTCATAAATATGAAAATCCAGACAAACCCCAGAGTCATTCATAGTGATAGGAACAACCCTTAAGACCCCAAAACTTTCAAGAATAGATCCTGATGAGCTTTGTAAAAGTTTTCGTGATGGGGTTAAGGATCCATCGGGAAAAAGAATGTCGGCCAAAGCCTTAGAAATAAAGTTCATCCCGACGGAAGGATTGTAGTAGACTGACATAGCATGCCCTCTAATTTGGCACAAATGAATGGTGGAAGGAGTGGTAACACGTGCTACCTCTGGAGATAACTCCACTTCATTCAACCACTCATAACTCATGACCGATGAGAGGCTTTTGATGTGTTCAGTGGAAACTGGCTCTTCATATGGGTCAGAAGGAGTGGTATGTGCCCGAGGTCTTGCTTGAATAGGAGAATTCGAGGTGTTTCCATAATCTTCAAAGATATCTTCCTCGAATTGGAAGGGAAGCTCTAAAGGTGACGATTCATCATCCTCTAGTCGGGTTTGTGTTCCCTTATTAGGAGGGTTTTCGATGACCAAATTATGAGAATGATGTATTGAAGTTTCTAATTTGGTTACTTGTGCCAGTGTAAGGAGTGTTTTTTTGGTTCGGGGCTGGGCTCGACTTCTTCTTCGGGGAATTCGTCATAAACGCTAGTGTAAGGAGTGTTTTCAAGGATTTTTTCAAGGATGGCTTTTCCTTCGCTAATGGCTTTATGAGTGAACGATCCTCCCGAAGAGGTATCAAGAAAAAGAGCAGCTTCTTTGCTAAGACCATAATGAAAGTGTTGTAAAATAACGTCTTTAGACAAAGAGAGATTTGGGTCAGTGTTGACAAGGCTCATAAATCTAGCCCAAGCTGCTCCGATAGACTCCTTTTCTTTTTGTTGAAAGGTAAGAACTTCTATTCGAAGGGCAGTGATTCGAGAAAGAGGGAAGAAAGCAAGACAAAATTTGTCTCGAAGTTCATCCCAATTCCCATCTACTCCTCTTACGTTATGAGCATACCACTATTTCGCTCTTCCAAAAAGGGAGAACGGAAACAATTTCTATTTAATGGTCTCTTGTGTCATGCCCGCAATAGACAAGCAAGAACACAATTGCTCAAATTCCCGAAGGTGGGTGTGAGGGTTTTCATCATCTAGCCCAGAGAAGGGTTGCTCCAGAGCCATGCCTATAAAGCCGGGACGAAATTGCTAGCCATCAGTAAGAATATGATATGATGATGGTGGTGGCTCCAATAATTCGCCCTTTGGAGCAGAGTATTTATAGATAGGAGTGGAATTCATGTGGTAAGAAGTGTGGTGGTGAGGTAAAGGTGGTGGTAAAAGAAAAAGGTGGTAAAAGAAAAGAAACACGGACGACTTGGTTCGAAACTAGCACAACTACCGTTCCCCGGCAACGGCGCCAGAAAGCTTGTTGGGTATTTTAAACGCACACAGAATAATCCGCAAGCGCACGGATACCGATGTAGCTTTCACCCGAGAGTATTCCAGGGTATCGATTTCCACGGGGAACGAGAAGTGTACTAGAAGAATTAAGAACGTCCAAGAAAAGAATGATAAAGTGGATAGAGAGAGATCTTAGGGTTTTCTAAGCAGGTCTATCTAATTAAAGGCTCACTATACTTTACTTACTTCGGGACATCAGAACACTAGCCACAGAAAGGGATGAGAAAGGGGCTAGGAAGCTCCGACTACGGTCCTACAAACACCAACCCGAACGTGGTGGACTACGTCGGCCGTCAGGGCTGTCACCACCTGGGGCTACCACAACTATCCGTGGGGCTGGGTGCAAACTCAGGTAAACCCTAGTCTAGACACCACGTCTACACTAACGTCTACTACTCTAATTAACTAGTTTAATTAGAGCACTCAATACGAGCGGAGATCCAGTAAATGGAATAAAGCAAGAACTGTAATTAAATATAATACTCAGAAATAATAAATGAAGAACCTGGAGATTACTTGAAGACGAACTAGATGCTGCACAAATACAATGTTGAGGAAGATCCGACAGATTCGGCTCCTCCTCAGCTCTCTCCTTTCTCTCTCTCTAGATTACAACTAGATGATGAACTAGAACTAGATCTAGAACTAGAACATAGAACTAGACGATCAACTAGAGGGATCTCTACTTCTAATTGAAACCCTAGTTTCTGATGTGGAGATGAATAATGAAGATGGAGATGCCTGGAGAGGGGGGTCTGGGGCTGCTTATATAGCCCTGAGGGATCAACCGCGGCCGTTGGATCAAACCGACTTCAGGGATGGTGTAGATGCATCCTAGGAGGCGGTGGAGGAAGCTTGCAGAAGACGGAAGCCAGCGGGCCCCGGGGAGACCGATCAGTCTCCTGGTGGGACCGGTCGGTCCCACCTGGCAGGATCCCGTGGTGCCCGACCTCCTGGTGTCTTCTGGTGTCCTCTGGAGTCTTCTAGAATATTCCTGACGTGCCGGTTGCATTATCTCGCGTCGGTTTCCTTCTAGGGGAAGCAATCAGCGCTGGTTTCCTGGTTTAGTCCCTGCAGAATCACAATTCACCAAAACTCGTGGAATATTGTCAATTAAAACCCTAAACTTTTGTTGGTGATTGAATTCATGCCCTTTTTCATATTTATTTATCCTTTAATTTTGATAGATAACCGGTGTCAACAATTCCCCCAAGCTTACCTTTTGCTAGTCCCTTAGCAAAACCAAAACGTAACAATGGATCAGGAGTTGCTATAATATTTTCACTTTCAACAAGTACACCTGCTGTTAAACATCTTGGTGGTCCTTCTCACCATGAGAGCGATGTTGGAATCATCCTCTTCATCACTTGAGCTCTCATGATGCACCTCAATAGCCTTGGACTTGCCCTTCTTGTCATGGCTAGCTTTGAAGGCCAAGTCGTTCTTCTTGTCAGTGGAGGAGCCACCACTTGGTGTGATGTGCATGTACATCTCATGCGCATTGATCTTTCCCAAGATTTGGGTTGGTGTATGTTGACACTCCTTAATGGAATCACTCTAAGAAGAGAGCCACATAAAATAATAAACTAGTGAAAGCACTAAAGAGTGTACGGGACACTACTAACTCCACGTAACGTCAAGTTGTCTTCCCCAACATGAAGCTAGCAATGCAAATATATCAGGGCACTGGATTTAAAGATAGATATTTACCCGCAAGTGCACAGATAAACATACCCGCTGTAGAAGCATTTCACCCAAGCTAGTCTCAGGTATCGTTATTTATATTTAGCCTAGAGACTAATCAATTCAAGATATGATGGCATTGTAAGGACTTAACAACATTTAATATGGCACACTTATAATAAGACTGATAACACACTAATTACTTCAAACAGGAATCAGGTTACAGAGTAAATGATATGATAAATAATTGATAAAGGATAACAGAGATCAGATCAATCAAGGATAAACTTAGAACAGTACTACCTAGCAAGTGATGATTACAACAGATATTAATGAGAAACATTCCTAAGTTATTCTAATTACAAGTCATAGCATACATTGATTAGTGCAATTATATTGGGCAATCATTGGCTAGGTCACATCATATTTATAGTCAAGAGGCAACTCCATAGTAAAAGTGTCAAACAAAGTAACCCTTAAACCATGAGTTAACTGAGTCATACTGAACACTATATTCGGGAGGTGGAATACAAAGGACTCAACAGGTCTGTCACACCCGCGATCTACCACTCTATCCGGAACATAGGACACATTCGCAGATAAATAATGTATAGGCACCACGCCTACACAGCATCTATCACACACCCGTTGTACTTTAAGATGAGCGCTATACGAACATGAGTATAAACATAACGATGAACTATCTATGCCAAATATATAATCAAAGCAGACTATAAGCATTATAACTAAGAATATAATCATTGATGTCTTAATCATATCAATTGTATTGCTATCTAGAACACGATGATGAACAGTAAGCTGAATTAGATCATCGAGAAGAACTAAAGTACGAACTAGAACATGAACTAGAACAAGATTATGAACTAGACGATGAACTAGAACATAAACAATGAAGAACAATGATGAACTAGAAGAGCAATTATGAAATAGATCCATAATGTTAATACAAGAGAGAAGATCTTGGGTTTACCGAGCCTTCTCGTGATTAGGTCAGGAATCCAAGCGAAGCTTGCCTCCTCTAATCCTATTCTATCTACTAATCTAGGTAGATGAAGTTCTAGGGCTTCCGATTGATCTCCTTCTGAAGCTCTGATTGATGATGTCTAATGATCAAACCCTGATTGATTTATGAAGAGGGGGGTCAGGGGCTGTTTATATAGCCCTGGGCAATGAACCGTGGCCCTTGGATCAAACCGACTCAAGGTACGGCCGAGATGCATCCTAAAGGTCGGTGGAGATAGCTTGCAGAGGACGGAACCCAGCGGGCCCAGGGGGCGACCGGTCGGTCTCCTGGTGGGACCGGTCGGTCCCACCAGTCGGCCTCTCGCGGTGGTCGACCTCCTGGTGTCTTCTTGCGTCCTCTGGAGTCTTCTAGAATAATCCTTACGTGGTGGTTGCCTTATCTCCCATCGATTTCCTTCTATGGGAAGCTTTCGGTGCTGATTTCCTGGTTTAGTCCCTGCAGAATCATAACTCACCAAAGCTCATGGAATATTGTCAGTTGAAACCCTAAACCTTTGTTGGTGATCAAATTCTTGCCCTTTTCATATTTATTTATCCCTTAATTATGATAGATAACCAGTGTCAACAACTCCCCCAAGCTTACCTTTTGCTAGTCCCTTAGCAAATATTTATGATGAATCAGGAACTGCTACTATGCCTTCATGCTTTTAAAGGGTTCATACGTTCAAACGAAAAACTTCCCTTGGTTTAGAGTTAACTATTCTGACTTTCTCATATTACCTTTAACTATGGAGCTTTTGCCTTCACCTGGGTCTTTAAACAATTGAGAGATAGAACAATCAAGTTAAGCACTGTATCTCTAACTCTTTGATCAACCTTCATTCTGGAGTTTTTATATATTTTCAAAAATAAAGATCAAAGATTTTACTGTATGACACCCTCAAATCGCTCTTTTATATTTTATGATTCGTCACTGATGCATTTTCCTTCCTTCTATGGATATATATATCTGGAGCTTTAAGAAGTAGAAAGCATATCTTACCAAGTCAAAGTTCAAAGTTTAGGAAGAAAGATGTCATACTCATAGATCAAGACTTTAGAGCATTTAAAATTTGTCATCTCTTGCTGGCATATTGTAATTAGAGGGACCATGGGCTATCATTCTTTTCTCATACTTTTATCATAACTCTTTTTCTTTCTCTCTTTTTTTTAACTTTGAGGTAGTCGGACACTTGTCCCTTTTTATTTCCTCCTTATCATATTTTTGCATAGCCCATGCCTCTAACACAATACTACTTCGGAAGAGTGAATCTTTTAATAAAACATTCTTGATCTCTAGAGCATGATAAATTTCTCAACCATAACTAAAAACTTATAACAAAGCAAGTAGCCTTATCTTAAAATCATATTAATGGCTCTGGGTAGGAATTCATGTTATGTCATACAGGATCTCATCATGTGTTTAATCTTTTTAAAGTGTAAATCTCCAGAACTCTAGTATCTCTAGGAATTAGATAAACAGCAGCTCAAACCTTTTTATATCATATCTCACAATTATCTAGACCTTGGATTAAGCATTTGTCATCCACATGTTTTAGGTTTAGAGTTTATTCAGAACAACTTTGTCTAAAACTCGAGAAAATTTGAATAGTAGGTATTTAGGAAAGGCAGAGCAATTGTTCATCATGAGCAAAATTAAGTTTGTATCCACCTAGACATTTATTCATTATATAATATCTTTATTTAGTTTTGTAATAGTTATTCATCTTTTTAGGGGTTTCTATATTTATTGACCTGATCTAAATCGAACTAATAGTAAAAGATAAAAAATCGTGATACTTATCGTGATAACTGAGGGTGCTCTCCCCCAAGCTGGATCTTGATGTATTCTTTTTCTCCAGAAGACAAGTAGACCGTTAGTGGTTTCTTGAGTCCTTCTCTTCTTCTCTTCCTGCTGAATTCAAAGATAGACAACACAACTAGTGGAACTTGATTAAGTGTTAGTGATAAATATTTCTCCATTTGTCTAGTTGTCTTAAAGCTCTTAAGATTATTTATATACTTCCTTTCCACTAAGCAGAGTTCGGCAGAGTTAGTAGATTTTATATGCAATGCAAATGTATAGTTTATTTTTGTGCTTCCATAGAAAGTATACTACTCTCATGGGGCTTAGAGTTTCCATATATATATATATATATTTTTTATTTTTTTCTAATGCAGATATAAATGCTAAGAAGTAAATATGATACTGATAGTAAAATGCTCATGCTTAATTATGCAATGATGAATTTAATGCTGATGATTATGGATAACTACCGAGTTACCTTCCGGCGAGGATTCGATGTTAAAAGTCTATCGAACAAGACTACTTGTACGCTCCTTATTCTTTGTTTTTCCATACTTGTTTAACTGGTGGTCTTGTCTCCTTTACTTCTTCGTCCTTCGTTCCTTTAATAGAATATCTTCACTCCTGGTAACTTCTCCTTCATAGTCAGCCCATCCATCCTTGATTTGTCGATTCTTGTTGCGTTGGGATGTGCGGCGTCTTCTCCTTGAGTGGTTCTTCTTTTCCTGTACATTAGTGGCATAACTATTGAAGTAACAACGTACCTTCTCTCTGAAAAACTGGAAGTGGATCTCTCCAGATCTCATGTAGATGATGGCGCCAGTGGTGTTGAGGAAGGGTCTTCCTAGGATGATGTGAATGTCGTTTTCCTTTCTCATGTCTAGTACTAAGAAGTCGGTGGGAACATAGTGGTCTTTAATTTGGATCATCACATCCTTTACTATTCCCTCTGGAAATCAATAAGTTTGGTCCGCCATCTATAGCTGCACATATGTTTGATACATAGGTCTATTTTTATATAAGTGCTCATATGTTACCTTAGACATTATATTGACACTTGAGCCAATGTCGCATAACGTCTTGTGGAATGTACTTCCTTCGATCTTGCAATCGATGGTGGGTACGCCTGGGTCATCCCTTTTGGCGAGGTATGGTGATGCAAGAAGGTGGTCGTGTTCTGTTTGGACAGAGTTGACCATCCATACTGTGTCTTGATGTGGTTGTGTAGCCTTGTTCTTCCTCCTTCTGTTCCTATTCTTCTTCTTTGATGATATGATGTTTGCATCTTCGTAGGGCATCTAAGGGTGGACTTTGGTAGTTAGTGTACGTCTCTTGAAACCGAATCTTTCTTTGTTGCCTGTGATTGTGAAACAGATCTTGGCGCTGTCCGTGTAGATGATGGCTTTCGTTGAGCTTAGGAACGGGCGTCCAAGAATGATGGGTGCTCTTTTGTCTCCACCTGTTTCAATGATCATAAAGTCTGCACACACATACGAGCGTCCCACTGGTATACAGATATCTTCTAGAATTCCTAATGGGTAGCACAGTGTCTGATCTGCGAGTTGCAAACACCTAGTTGTATATAATAGAGGTGCACCATGTATTTGTTCGTATATTACCCTTGGCATAATGTTGACGCTTGCTCCAAGGTCACAGACTGCTTCTTCAAAACTTTGAGGTCCAATATGAATTGGAATCACAGGTCTTCCTGGATCTCCTTTCTTTGGGGGCGATGGAGTCATCCATCCATTCTCTTGAAGGTCTAGGTATGAGGTGTCCTGCATCAAAGATGTCTACAAGATTTGTAGTTTCTAGCTCTTTTGGATTTCCTGGAATCTTACCTTTTTCAGCCATAGGGACTGAAGCTGCTAACTGAGATAACTGAGATTCTATCATTTTATTGGATATCATCTCTCTCAAAGGTGGTTGATTAAAAGTATTACCTTGGTAGTTACCTGAGTAGTTACCTGAGTAATTAGGCCTTGATTGTTGGTTCCATCCTTGAGTTTGTTGAGGACGATAGTTGGTGTTGTTGTTGATGTACTTTGCATCCTCTTGAATCTCAGGGCAGTTGCTCCCTGAATGACCAGTGCCTCCACACTCTTCACATGTCATGCGAGATTCGTAGATTTGTTTGACATCTTCTCTCTTGGGAGTGTGTTCATCGAACTTTTTCATGAGTAGGTCAAGTTTAGCAGACAACATGTCTACTTCCTTCAGTTGATGTATTCCTCCTCTCTTGCATGGCTGAGAGCGTTCCTCGTTCCAACCTTGGTTAGAGGCCATCTTCTCTATGAGTGTAGTTGCATTGTCGATCGTAAGTGATAAGAATGATCCTCCAGCAGCGGCATCCACATTCTCACGGGTACTTGAAGTGAGCCCGTGGTAGAAGGTCTGCATGAGTAGCCAATTCTCCATCCCATGGTGAGGGCATTCTGATATGTAGTCTTGAAAGCGTTCCCAAGCTTCTGGGATTGATTCTTCATGTTGTTGCTGAAAAGTTGAAATCTTGGCACGGAGGGCATTCGTCTTGCCCACTGGAAAGAACTTTGCTAGGAAGGCAGTTGAACAGATCGCCCACGAGGTGTTTTTATCTTTGTTGGCGTAGAACCATTGTTTTGCTTTCCCCAAGAGTGAGAATGGGAACAAGCGAAGTAGAATGGCGTCCCTTTCGACTCCTTTGATGGTGAAAGTGCTACAAATCTCTAGAAAGTGTTGGAGATGAGCGCTTGCGTCTTCATGTGCCTTTCCGCAAAACTGATTAGCTTGCACCATGTTGATCAAGGCTGGCTTGAGTTCAAATCCGTTGTCTCCCACATTGACTGTTGGTCCAGTCCTAATGTTCGCAGTGGTTGGTGCAGAGAACTCGCGGAGTGTCTTGTCGGCCATGGTGTCCAACACTGGTGTTAAGCTTCTTCTTATCTGGCTAACTTCTGGTAGTGGTGCTGAGGGTCTCTTAAGTTTGCGTCTAGTTTTCCTTAGTAAAGCTTCAGGATCCTCAATGTAGTTTTTTGGAAGTTGGAAACCAGTCATACATCACCCTGCATAAGATATAAAAGATAAACAAAGCCAGGGTAAGTCTGTTTGAGTAAAAGTAAATAATCAGTGCATTATCACATGTGTGTAAGTAAAATGATATGTTCTAGCTACCATTCTAAATGCTGCTAATGCAGTGTCCTATCAGTGTTCATAAAGATTTTAATAATTAACCCTAGGTACCATCCCTAATTGAATTGATGTGATCCCCGGCAAAGGCGCCAGAAATGCTTGTTGACACTCCTTAATGGAATCACTCTAAGAAGAGAGACACATAAAATAATAAACTAGTGAAAGCACTAAAGAGTGTACGGGACACTACTAACTCCACTTAACGTCAAGTTGTCATCCCCAACATGAAGCTAGCAATGCAAATATATCAGGGCACTGGATTTAAAGATAGATATTTACCCGCAAGCGCACAGATAAACATATCCGTTGTAGAAGCATTTCACCTAAGCTAGTCTCAGGTATCGTTATTTATATTTAGCCTAGAGACTAATCAATTCAAGATATGATGGCATTGTAAGGACTTAACAGCATTTAATATGGCACACTTATAATAAGACTGATAACACACTAATTACTTCAAACAGGAATCAGGTTACAGAGTAAATGATATGATAAATAATTGATAAAGGATAACAGAGATCAGATCAATCAAGGATAAACTTAGAACAATACTACCTAGCAAGTGATGATTAGAACAGATATTAATGAGAAACATTCCTAAGTTATTCTAATTACAAGTCATAGCATACATTGATTAGTGCAATTATATTGGGCAATCATTGGCTAGGTCACATCATATTTATAATCAAGAGGCAACTCCATAGTAAAAGTGTCAAACAAAGTAACCCTTAAACCATGAGTTAACTGAGCCATACTGAACACTATATTCGGGAGGTGGAATACAAAGGACTCAACAAGTCTGTCACACCCGCGATCTACCACTCTATCCGGAACATAGGACGCATTCGCAGATAAATAATATATAGGCACCACGCCTACACAACATCTATCACCCACCCGTTGTACTTTAAGATGAGCGCTATACGAACATGAGTATAAACATAACGATGAACTATCTATGCCAAATATATAATCAAAGCAGACTATAAGCATTATAACTAAGAATATAATCATTGATGTCTTAATCATATCAATTGTATTGCTATCTAGAACACGATGATGAACAATAAGCTGAATTAGATCATCGAGAAGAACTAAAGTACGAACTAGAACATGAACTAGAACAAGATTATGAACTAGATGATGAACTAGACGATGAACTAGAACATAAACAATGAAGAACAATGATGAACTAGAAGAGCAATTATGAAATAGATCCATAATGTTAATACAAGAGAGAAGATCTTGGGTTTACCGAGCCTTCTCGTGATTAGGTCAGGAATCCAAGCGAAGCTTGCCTCCTCTAATCCTATTCTATCTACTAATCTAGGTATATGAAGTTCTAGGGCTTCCGATTGATCTCCTTCTGAAGCTCTGATTGATGATGTCTAATGATCAAACCCTGATTGATTTATGAAGAGGGGGGTCAGGGGCTGTTTATATAGCCCTGGGCAATGAACCGTGGCCCTTGGATCAAACCGACTCAAGGTACGGCCGAGATGCATCCTAAAGGTCGGTGGAGATAGCTTGCAGAGGACGGAACCCAGCGGGCCCAGGGGGCGTCCGGTCGGTCTCCTGGTGGGACCGGTCGGTCCCACCAGTCGGCCTCTCGCGGTGGTGGACCTCCTGGTGTCTTCTGGTGTCCTCTGGAGTCTTCTAGAATAATCCTTACGTGGTGGTTGCGTTATCTCCCATCGGTTTCCTTCTATGGGAAGCTTTCGGTGCTGATTTCTTGGTTTAGTCCCTACAGAATCATAACTCACCAAAACTCATGGAATATTGTCGTTGAAACCCTAAACCTTTGTTGGTGATCAAATTCTTGCCCTTTTCATATTTATTTATCCCTTAATTATGATAGATAACCAGTGTCAACACTGTAGCGGTGGAAAGATCGCCTTGATGTAGCACCGTCACAATGTGTCCATACTTCTCAATTGGAAGGACACAAAGAATCTTCCTCACAACATCAGATGGTTGCATTTGTGTGAGGCCAAGTCCATTTAGCTCCTCTACAAGAACATTGAACCGTGAGTACATTTCATTTGCACTTTCATTAGCATGCATATCAAAAGAGTGAAGCTTTTGCATAACTAAATGATAGCGTTCCTCACGCTCACTCTTAGTTCCCTCATGGAGCGCACAAATGTTTTCCCATAGATCATGGGCATTTTTGTGGTTCCGAACACGGTTGAACACATCTTTGCAAATGCCTCTAAAAAGGATGTTTTTGGCTTTTGCATTCCATTTTTCATTATCCTCCTCATTAGGAGTGAGGCTTGTGCCTTCCTTGGGCTTGGCAAAGCTGGTGATCGCGGCATCGCGGCATTTAACCTCAACCACTTCTACGTCCGACTCCATACGGATTTTCCAATATGGAAAGTCGTCTCCTTCGAACATGGGAGGTGGTCCATCACCTCCGGACATCTTAACTCTAGGCGGTTAAGCCTAAATCGAGAGCACGAGGCTCTGATACCAATTGAAAGGATCAAGATGCCCAAGAGGGGGGTGAATTGGGCTTTTCTAAAATTTCTTGCAAGAATTAAAACCTATCAAGCCCCAATTAACCCCCTAGTGCCTGGAAGTGTGTTTGACTAGAATCAACCGCACAAAAGACTATTGCTAAACCATTTCTACTCTAGCATGGCAATTCAACTTATGAAAGAACAACAAGTAAATGTTGAATTGAATTGCTCAAAGGTAAATGCGTAGTAAAGAGAGTAGAGATGACACGACGATCTTTTTGCTGAGGTATCGAGGTGTCGGCACACCCCCCCTAGTCCTCGTTGGAGCACCCGCGCAAGGGTATTGCTCCCCCTTGATCCGCGCAAGGATCAAGTGCTCACTACGAGTTGATTCTTCGCCGCTCCGGCCCGGTGAATCGCTCGCTACCGGTCACAAGCTTGCTTGGGTCATCCACAATGCCACCGGATGCTCTCCAAGCTTCACGATCACCACCAAGCCGTCTAGGTGATGCCGATCACCAAGAGTAACAAGCTAGAACTCTCACTTGACCAACACAAGGCCAAAGAGATGGATGGATGCAGACTTGCTACTCAATTCTCACTAGGAGGTGTCTAATTCTTACAATTAGCAAATCACTCAACCTCACTAGGGCTCTTGCACTATCTCACACTCACAATGTGTCTCTCAGCAGATGGAAGTGGCAAGAACACTCAAATGGATGGATGGAAGGAGTATAAATACTCCCCCAACCGGCCATCCAAAAACAGCACAAGACAGGGTTTCTGTGGGGGCATCGGACGCTCCGATGCTAGGCATCGGACGCGCCGATGACCTCGACCAACGGTCGACTGTACCCTCTTGTCAGACCTGTTAAAGGAGCATCGGACGCATCTGATGCCATTTTGACCTCTCTGGAACCTCTCTGCATGGCCATCGGATGCTGGCCCTCAGCATCCGATGCCAGCGTCCGATGCCACCAACAGTTCACTCGCAAGTGAACAGTGGCACAGGAGCGTCCGATGTGGCAACACCGGAGCCTCCGATGCCACGCACCAGACTAAACCCTAGTCGGGGTGGGCATCGGAGCCTCCGATGCCCACCTGGCCAGCATCCGATGGAGCATCGGCGCCTCCGATGCCCCACCTGAACAGAATCTGATGCCTATTACAAGGCCAAAACAAACTCGGATCGCGACGCGGCCTAAACGACTTTTGATCCTCTCGACTTAAGGCATCTCTCTGAGCTACCTAGGGCTATGAAATAACAAGTGTGCACCACACCTACCTCAATAGACTCATCTAGGTCAAGCTACTGATTCACGCTCCCTTTATAGTACGGCCAAAGGAAAAAAAACAAAGACCTAAGACTACCTAAGTGTCCCCCAACACCATATGACACTTAGCCTAGTCTACCACCGTCTTCGTCGTCCGTCCTTTGAAAACCGAAACGATATCCATCGCCAGGGGACATGAACTCCATATGCCCGTATCGTCGCCATTACCGTGACCTAACTCAATCCTGTTTCTGCAAAACACACGTTAGTCACACTAATCTTGTGTTTCATCCAATCACCGAAACCACTAGGGGCCAAGATGCGTTCAGGTTACTAATTCATTACCCTGGCCATGACCTCCTGATTCACTATCATACAAGTCATCATCTTCTTCCTCATTCAAACCACCATCCCCTCTACCATCACCTCCATCCTTTCCATCATCCTGGTTTTTCTTTTCAGAATCCTTGTCCACTTCCACTACAAAAGACACAATGTGTAGTTTCTTATTCATCTCATACAACCTCTGAGATGGAATTTTTTCTGCATCCTTACAGGCAACCTTGACTTTGCCTGTTTCATAAAAGGACTTAAACAGAGTAGCCCAGTCCACTTCAACTATCAGCCCAAAACCTGAAGCAATTTGAGCAAACACTCTCCAGTGACACCACCTGGGAGGAATACCCCTCATCTGCACCCACACTTCTTGCAATTCACCATATGGAGGAATATCACCTATCCACTCAAGCACTTCCACCTGGACTCCTGGTTTCCTCAGGTTGAAGGATGGATAATTCTTTATATCCGCAACTCTCTTGTTTGGAGGAAATCTTACCAAGAAATTACCCTTTTCCAACTCTCTGATCTGTCAGGGCCAATCCTTGCAATAGATCTCAGACAGTTCAGCCTCTAATTCAGACAGATTGATAGACCCAGTTATGACTCTGACCACACCACAGTTTGTGAGATTCAACCACTGAGTAGACTCCACATCCGGGACCTCCAGGTGATAGAAACCTAAGCCCTAACTGGCACTGCCTACATAAGCCGCAATGGGGTGGTCCAGTTTCCAAGCTGGGCAAGCATTCATATGATGACCAGCAATGGCACAGATAAAACAGATTTTTGGCTTGTTGCAATTTCCCACAAAATGACTCGGCTCTCCGCAATTGTAACATGTCAAATTTCGATAACGAGGATCAATGATAAAGGGTGGGGGAGGCTCATCAACCAAAGTACCTTGACCACGACCCTGTGGAGGACCTCGACCTATCTGAGGAGGGGGAGGTTGCTGTCTAGGAGCCATCTGCTGTCGGGGTGGTGGGGGGGTTGATGTTGCCTCAGAGGCGGCTGATGCCGAAGAGGAGGCGGCGGTGGTTGGTGTCGACCCTGGATCTGAGTTTCACGCGGCCACTGCTGATGATCCGACCAACCTTGCTGACGAGGGGGAGGGGGCTGAGCTTGCAGAGGAGGGTACCTTTCCTGATTCTGCTGATAGGGTCTCTAGTTGCGCCCTGGCGGTAGGCGTCGGTGTTCCTGCCAGACCCAGCACCCCTCTTCCGCCATAGATCCTTTGAGTGCCTGGGCGTAAGTCTTGCGCGATGTTCCTTGATTCCAGATCTCCTTCGCAAAGCTCACCTTCAGAGGCGGCTTGTCGAATCGATCTACCCTCTGAACTGGGAAGCAATCAGCCGGAGTAAAGCTCCTTCGCTCCACCAGATCCTTGCAAATCCAAAACAGGGCCCTCGAGTTGGTGTTGTCGGTTGTGGGAGAAACCCTAGCTGTGCAAGGAGGCGGCGGCACCGGGGAATCGATGGCCCAAAGTTGGCCGAAAAACTCCACCGTGACCTCGTCCTCCCTAACCCCACATCTAGAGAGTTCTGCACCTCATTGGATGGGAATGGACTCCTCTCTCTTTCCGGTGGGGGGGGTGTGCGCCAGCCTGACGAGCGGCCCCACCCTCCGGATGGGGTCGCGTGGTCAGCCAGGGAGGGTGCGGCCATGGGGGAGGGGCGAGCTCATGGGCGAATCGTGGTGCGGAAGACGACAAGCGCGGGGCTCCGTGGGGCATTTTTTTGACAATCTCTCAGTAGTAATAATTATTGTCCATTCATAAATAGTATCAAACAAGAAGACAGTGGAGAAAGGTTTTGTTGACACCAAAAGCGGCGCACTGTGCCAATCACACAGCAAGCCGAAAAAGCAAGCTTCGAACGTGGCCCAGGTGCTCAGAAGTCCGGTGCATGCCAGTCAGTTTGCCCTGCAACTAACAAGGGAAAGAAACTGTTAAATACAAAGCTGGAACATGCCGGGTGTGACCAGACAGTTCCAAAATATACGGCCCTGAAGCCACTTACGACGACATATAGCTATGAAAGCTATCTGCCAACAAGATCAAGGACTATTCGGCAATATGAACGAAGTTACGTGAATAACGAGTTGCCGAATACGTTTGCATGAAAATTGTACTTGCATGGTGTATTAAATATGAGTTAAAGCTTAACCAATCTCGATTGTACAACCGAGTTGGGGTCCATGGGGATTGAACGTACAAACTAAGCATGATTAAACTAATCTAAAGCCTGCGTCTGCCGCACGACACAGCTTTTGCAATCTGAGGCTCAAAGCTGTCATCTAGTGTAGACACAGCTTGCAGATGGAGCCTCAGATTTTCTGGAATATCTTCAACAATGGGCTCGAGGAAGTTTTTGACCTCATCGGCGTCTCTGACTAAGGACAAGATGTCTTGATTTAGAAAGTTTGTTATGTTGCTCAGGACATCTTGGATGAGTGCCGATGGTCTTTGGGCCACCGTTCTTTTGCTCAGGAACTCGCTAACATCAAATGCATATTTGGAAGCCGGGCTGGCAAAGGTCTGTGTTAACTCAGACAGGTTAGCCGACTGAGGTAAGATATGAAGGAGGAATAGAGTGATAAATTAATTCTTACTTGACGAATCGGCTGATTGATGGAGTCTTGGTCTGGTTGAGAACCGGATGGGCCAGCAGGGTCTGGAGTTGAGCCGATGAAGGTCTCATCAACCGTGTTATCTGTGAAATTGCTGGTCAGTCAAGAGAGGCAAAAATCTGCCGGTTGAAGGGAAGGTTGAGGGACCTACCAATGTTGACATCATCCGGGTTCTGGGTGTTTATTTCCCCGGCGTCAGCATGCTCATCATCTTCCAAGGTAATAAAGATTGAGGGCACTGTTGTTTGGACATTTTCTTGTTCAGGGGAGGAGGCCTGTAGTGGCATACAAGCCAGTCAAGAGTAAGTTAATAATGATGGAGGAACCAAAACATCTTACCTTTGGGGGAGGTGTGTTTTGCTTGGTCTTGGTTTGTCTGGAGCTGGAAGTGTCCTCAGTGGCCTTTCTCTTCTCTCCTTTAGCTGAGAGGGTGGTTAATGAAGCTGCTTGGGATTTCATAAACCGAGACAATGAAGGAGCACTGTGTCCCAGGACAGTGATTGGGCCTGCTTGATGATATTGGATAGGCCTAATATCAGGATTGGGTGTGAAGTCCTGTGGAAGTTTTGAAAGAGTTAG
Organism: Coix lacryma-jobi var. lacryma-jobi; assembly: GCA_009763385.1. Taxonomy (NCBI): domain Eukaryota; kingdom Viridiplantae; phylum Streptophyta; class Magnoliopsida; order Poales; family Poaceae; genus Coix; species Coix lacryma-jobi. Next base: position 21,616,523 of record CM019826.1, read on the forward strand.
AAATCTCAAAGATCAAATACTAAAGTAGCAGATGATTTGTTATTGTACCTCACTGTCAGAGCTGAAATCTGCTTGGATTTCCAGGCACATGGGATGAACTGGGCTGTTGAAGATGTGATCATGCCATTCTTGCCACCAGGACTCAAAAAGGGGATGAGCAGACTGGATCAAGTGGAATGGTACTGGTTTGTAGTCTAGCAGATCTTGCCCCAGGCTGAATACTCGATGGGCCTGCATCCCGATTGTGATCCGCTCTTTGGACTGAATTTGCTCCCTGGGCCTGATTATGGTGGAAAAGATGAGTTTTGGGGGGAGCTGTCCACAACCTAATTGCCTGGCTGCTATATTAGGGTGATAGAATTCATAAGTGTGCTTCACTTGTCTTCCCCTGTTGAATTCGGCTGGTAGGATGCAGGGTTTGATAAATGAGTTGAAAACTCCTGTGGCCATTTCATCTATGCAGCCATCATCAAAGCTGAATTTGATAGGGAAAGTGAGGTTGTCATTCTCTCTGTAGGGTAACCAAAGCACCTGATTGAAGCCCTTGAAGAATAATTCGAAGAGATTGCTAATACTCTTGTTGATGGTTATAGCAGTGGCTGCTTCCCCATAAGTTTGGCAAGCTTTCTCTGTGGCTTCTTCACCCTCAGCAAAGTTGCTGGAGGGAAAGCTGAGGTTGTCCAATGGCACAGCAATGATTTGATGCATGTATAGCTGAAACCACATCTGAACAAACCACTAGGGACCATTGACACAATCAATTGGTGGCAGTCTATCTGTGCTTTCATGGGTGGCATGATACATTTGAGTGGAGATTTGATGCATCATGTGGTATATAGATCCCAGGAGGAGTTTGCCTAGAGGGATTTGTTTTCCTTTGGATAATTTGTTAGCCAGTGCAATGTAATTGAGGGTTGGCTCGTTGGATCTCCCACAGAAGATGAATCTGCACAACCACATGTTCAGAAAAGCCCTGTGCTCTGTCTCTGCTATTGGGCCTGATACTTTGTTGTGGATTTCCACATACTTCATCCACCCCACGCTGACATCAATGGACCTCTGGGTGATTTTCTCTAATAGCTCATCAGCATTCATGGTCGAAGTGATGTTCAGACCACTCATCATGAAGACATCAGCTAAAGTGATTGCCATTATGCCATGGCCGAACACAAAAGCATTAAGAGCATCTGACCAAAAATGAGAAGCCGCTATGAGCAATGGTTCATTTTTAGGCATGTCGGCCAGAGACAGTTCCAGAGCATGATGAATGTCTTGGGTTTCCCAGTGAGGACCGGATTTCGCCTGGATTCTTCTATACCAGTTCCTCCAACCGGTGACAGCAGGCAGGGGCCAGTTCTTGAAGGTGTACCGCCACCTGTTCGATGAAATGACTCCGTACTTGAAGGGGATTCTGTTGGTTTCCATACCGATGATGTTGGTTGGATTGGAGTTCCCCATTGGACCCAAGAAATAAGAATCGGGATCCGCATCGCATGGAATCAGGATTTCGTCCCTTAGAGCCTAGAAGAAGAATGTGTGCGGGGGAAGCTAAATGAGCCGAATACCAATGTAAATTGACCGAATGCGTTAAGAGGAAAAGTGAAGTTCACCTCTGGAATCTCGTCATGGGTCGCCATTGCAGAGCTCGGATGGAAGTTGAAGCTGTTGGCAATTTGGGGAAGACGCGGAGCTTGAGGCGGTGCTGACCTAGAATGCGCGGTGGACTTGTGAACAATTTCATAACAAATACCTTTGTTTGGAAATTGAGGGGGCATGTGTTAACACAGAATTTTTGCACTATGACAAGTGGGCCAGCACGGCGCAGGTTCGGGAGAAATCACCACCTAAGGGATTCGGTAGACAGCAAGCACGGTCGGCTAATCCAATCGATTCGGCAAGGCTGTGGAGGCGACTGGTCAAACGAGGAGTGGATTCGGCAATATGGCGCTGCGGTCGGCTACCTCAGGCTAAGTCGGTTTGCGACAAATAAGGCATGTCAGAAGATTTGGCAACAGGAGATCTCGTCATTGTTAGCACGTGCCGATTATTAAGGGAGGCTTGGAGCAGAAGGCATCATATTTTAGATAGTTTCCTGATTTTATCGTTGTAATCGTATCCTTCTAGGACTCGTAGAGCACCAGGGTATAAATATAAACCCCGGAACCACTGTAAACAAGTTCAACAATCAATACAACCAAACCGGCCCCGTGCCATCTTCGAGTCCAAGTCGTGTCGTCGTGTTCTTCGAGAGGAGCCATCGACCCGTCGACCTCCGTAAGTCCCGACAACCTTGCCATTATGTCTAGTATCGTGCGGCGGATTTAGGCATGATGCAAGTAGTCTCGTTTGTTGGTAATGGTCGTGCGGCGGATCATTACTCGATGATCGGGAAGTCTTAGTTTATGATAAGATTACGAGTAAGTACCGCGCGGCAGGCACTTACTTGGTAACCTTAGCATAAACGAGATAGTTATCGGCTCTATTAGGTTTGGCAAGATCTAATAGATTCATTAAGTTACCTTGTGTTATACGTATTATAATGTGTATTTCGTTGTAACACTTTATTGCCCAATCTAGATCTTGCTCGGTTCGGCTTCATCTTGTATAGGATCTATCCTGTCCTTTTACGATTATTTTTGTAAGGCCTTTATACGATAGATCTTCTGTTTGCAATAGCCGATTCGATCATATCTAGATTGCCACGTGGTGAGGGTTCATGCACGTTGAGTATGCTTGATCTATGATACAGCTAAGTGTCGTGCGGCAGGCGCAGGCTTTAGATTAGTTTAATCATGCTTAGTTTGTACGTTCAATCCCCATGGACCCCAACTCGGTTGTACAATCGAGATTGGTTAAGCTTTAACTCATATTTAATACACCATGCAAGTACAATTTTCATGCAAACGTATTCGGCAACTCGTTATTCACGTAACTTCGTTCATATTGCGGAATAGTCCTTGAGCTTGTTGGCAGATAGCTTTCATAGCTATATGTCGTCGTAAGTGGCTTCAGGGCCGTATATTTTGGAACTGTCTGGTCACACCCGGCATGTTCCAGCTTTGTATTTAACAGTTTCTTTCCCTTGTTAGTTGCAGGGCAAACTGACTGGCACGCACCGGACTTCTGAGCACCCGGGCCACGTTCGAAGCTAGCTTTTTTGGCTTGCTGTGTGATTGGCACAGTGCGCCGCTTTTGGTGTCGACACACATTTTGGCACCCTATACCCGGATGCTGTCTGAGCCAACTGGTTTGCTTCTTCGTTTTGCCCCCTAGGAATATGTTGCAAGGTTGCTGATCGAAACTGTTTAAGGAGCTCTTGGCAACCTTCGAGATATTCCTGCAGCGTGTCGTTTTTGCACTCGTACTCACCTGTCAGCTGCCTGATCACCAACTCCGAGTCACCGAAGATCTCCACGGCATCTGCCTTAACGTCCACAAGCAACCGCAATCCTCGAAGCAGTGCCTCATACTCCGCTTGATTATTAGTCACCGGGTACTCGATCGGTATAGAGTATTTGAAAGGTGCCCCCTTGGGAGAAATCAACATGATCCCGACTCCACCACCTTTGCTACACGATGATCCATCAAAAAACAATGCCCAGGGGGCAATGGTTACTATGTTAGCGTTAGGATCACGATGGTGAGTGACGAAATCAGCCATAATCTGGCCTTTAACAGCCTTTGCCGATTCAAAACGCAAATCAAATTCAGAAAGAGCTAACACCCATTTACCGATCCTTCCACTTAAAATCGGCATTGATAACATGTGCTTGATTACATCAAACTCTGATACTACCACGCATTCGGCATTCAATAGATAGTGCCGAAACTTGGTACAGGAATAGAAAACGCACAAGCACAACTTTTCCGTAGCCGAATACCTCGTTTCGGGGTCCAGTAGCTTTCGGCTAAGATAGGCTACGACTCTCTCTTTTCCTTCGAATTCTTGCATGAGGGCCGACCCTATCGTTAGGTTGTCGGCCGCCACGTACAACTTGAAAGGCTTGTCGAGTTGTGGAGGAACCAATACTGGTGGTGCCTTCATGTACTCTTTGATTTCATTGAAAGCCTTTTGTTGCACATCACCCCATATGAACTCCTGATCTTTCTTGAGCTTCAACAGTAGAGAAAATGGCAGCACGCGCTCGGACAAGTTAGATATGAACCTTCTGACAAAGTTAATCTTGTCGAGTAGCGACTGTAGCTCTTTGAGATTGGTTGGTGGCACTACCTTATCAATTGCTTCCATGCTCTTCTTGCCAACCTCGATGCCTCTTTTGTGGACCAAGAATCCCAGAAACTCACCAGCCGACACCCCAAATGCACACTTGGTTGGATTCATCTTTAAACTGTGTTTCCTTGTGCACTCTAAGGTCTTCCTTAAATTGGCTAAGTGTCCTTCTTTGCTTCTGGACTTGACCACCACGTCATCAATGTAGATCTCTACGATTTTGCCGATCAGCTCATGAAATATGTAATTCATGGCTCGCTGGTAAGTGGCACCGGCATTCTTCAAACCAAAAGTCATGACAATCCATTCAAACAAACCTATATGGCCGGGGCAGCCATGAAGATCTGGTTGTAACCCGCATTGCCATCCATAAAGCTTATGATTTCAAAACCGGCCGAAGCATCTATTAGCAAATCAGCCACTGGCATTGGATACCCGTCCATAGGAGTGGCTTTGTTGAGGTCCCTGAAGTCAATGCAAACCCTCATCTTTCCGTTCTTCTTGTATACCGGGACAATGTTGGAGATCCAGTCCGCATATCGACATGGCCGGATGAAGTTAGCTTCTAGTAATCTTTCCACTTCCTTTTTCAAGTCGGCCAATACCTCTTCCTTGTAGATCCTGCGCGGAGGCTGTTTATACGGGCGGTACCCGGGCTTGATCGGCAATTTATGCTCGACAATGGACCGATCTAATCCGGGCATCTCCGTGTAGTCCCAAGCGAAACAGTCTTTGAACTCTTTTAGAAGATCCACCAATTGCTCTCTGAATTCAGGGTCCAAACTGGAACTGATGAACATTGGCCTCTTTTTACTCGTGTCACCAGCATCTACCTCTTCCAGTTTGTCGGCCGACGTGAACCCGTGTCCTAGTTTGCCCTCGCTGTTGTCGGTTGGGTTATCCATCTAAAAGAAGCTCTGAGAGCCGATTGCATGGATCGGCTGTTGATCTCTGCCGTAGATGTTGACAGGACCTTCTCCCCATACGCGATCGGAGAAGCATTCCACTCCGTCGAATTCCCAGTAAGTGGGTTCAATAGCAGCAACACTCACCGAGTCGTCAGCATGGACAATCTCGATGTCGTCTCCAACCCACTGTATGAGTATTTGGTGCATGGTTGAAGGTATGCAGCAGTTGGCGTGGATCCAATCCCTGCCCAAAAGCAGGCTATATGCCCCCTTGCCATCGATGACAAAGAAGGTCGTGATGAGCGTCTTGGATCCAATCATCAGTTCCACGTGCACGGCACCCCGAGTGTCAGAGGGATTGCCGGCAAAGTCACGGAGTATCATGTCCATTTTGAGCAGATCTTCATCGTTCATGCCCAGCTTTCTGAAGGTGGCGTAAGGCATGATGTTGATCGCTGTGTCGCCATCGACAAACATCTTGGTCAGCGGCTTTCCGTTGACGTACCCCTTGACATACAACGGCTTTAAATGTCGATGCTTGGCTGGTTTGTCAAATGCTGCCTTCTGAGCCAACACGAGCTGCGCCGCGAGCTCGTCGTGCTCGGCCTCGTCAGAGTCCGAATACACCTCGTCCTGTGCCCCCTGGCCGGCAGGAGCCATGAATTCCAGGGGAAGGAAGAAAGTCATGGCCACGTCAGCGCCTTTGTCAGTGTCGTCTGGTTTTTCCTTTGGGCGCCACTCTTGCTTCTTCCCATCGGGAGCTGCTTCTTCCAACTCCCTATTCCGGAGGCGCTGCACCCTCCTTTTCTGGCTCTTTCTGAGCCCTGGCGGGCACCACTGCCCCTTTTGCCACCTATATGGGCGGGGTTGTGCCTCCTCGCTGTCGTCCTGGTGGTGCGCCCACTCCTGGTCGGCATATCTTTTGGCTTGCCGATCCGGGCTTTCCATTTTTAGGCGCCGATCGTCCATCGGGATGCGTGCTCCCAATCTTTCATGGACGGGACGACGGTTGACGCGATCCTGCCTATACCCCCTGTACTGATCGCTGCACTCAGGGCAGTTGTTGACGGCAGGCAGTTTCAAGCCTTCGTTCCAGCAGTGACGGAAGAACGGGCAGCCCCAGTGAGCCTGCTCCTGCTCTTGGCGGCGTTCCTGCTCTCTGTGGTAGGCCTGCTCTCTGTGGTAGGCCCTCTCTTCCAGACGGTACCGGTACTCCTCCGTGTGACCGTCTTCACGCTGATATTCTTCTGCGAATCTCTGTTCCTCGCGTTGGAGACGCCTCCGCTCTTTCTCACCTTCCCGGCGCCACTTGTTGAGGAGATCCCTGTGGGTAGGCCTGCGCCTGGAAGATGACTCCCCGTGCTCGTATCGACTATTCGTGGCCTGGGTACGCTGCCGGAATTCATCGCTGGTGACCTGCCGATCGGGGTCCACCGTGCCAGACTCGCGCGCTTTGTCGGAGGTGAGGACTTTGACTTTGCCCTTGCCCCTGGGGTCCTCTGGAGCTACCATGTTCACTGAGAAGAACACGGCGTTCTGGGCGAAGGGGTTAGCATCGATCTTCATCTTGCCATTGAACTTGATGTGGCCGTCCTGGATGGCCTTCTGGATCCTTGTCCTGAACACACGGCAATCATTAATAGAATGAGTGTTAGTGTTGTGGAAACCGCAGTACTTCTTGTCCTTGACCCCTCCAGGACGCAGCATCGGGTGATCCGGGGGTAGCCTGATTCTCCCTTCGGCGACCAGGAACTCGAAGAGCTTGTCGGCCTTGGTGACGTCGAAGTCGTATGCCCCCTTCTGCTGGCGCAGCCATTGCTTGTTGGCCTGGGTCGGCTCCTTGTCCCAGTTGAGCTCTGCAGCGGCCACCTCATCTTCAGCGTCGGTGTAGTCATCGGCTTCGTCCAGGAAAGCCTGATACATCTGGGCCGCGACATTGTCCTTCTGGAAGCGCCCTTCCCTCCGGAAGCCTTGCGCTTGGATAGTCATCTCATTCAGCCGGCGAGAGAGATGACCCAAGTCTTCAAACTCTTGACCGAACAGCTTGTCCCTAATGCTCGGGAGCATGCCTGCCACGGCCAATGGTGGAAGTTGATCGTCCGGCAGGTGCATGCCGAAGCACTGGCTCTTGACTTCCCTGAACCTGCGCAGGTAGTCCTGTGGTGTCTCATTTGGCCTCTGGCGCACGTACATGATGTCCACCAGCTTCTTCTCCTTGGTGCCCGTGTAGAAGTGCGTATGGAACTTTTGTTCCAAGTCTGCCCAAGAGAGAATAGAGCCCGGCGGTAGTGACGTGAACCATGCGAATGCCAGTCCAGTGAGTGACGACGGGGAGTACCGAACCCTGAAGGCATCTTCGGTATTGGCCTCCCCAAGCTGGAGCAGATAACGACTGACGTGCTCCACCGTGCTGGTGTCGTCTAAGCTGGAGAACATGGACAGGTCTGTCGGCACTTTGACTCTGGGAGGCAGAGCCACACGGTGGAACCATTCGGGGAACGGAGACCTGTAAGCATAAGTGCCCTTAGGCTTCAGGCTGAAAGTGCGCTGCATCATATCCGCCATCTTCTCTAGCATGACATCGACATTAGAGTCGGCGGTCTTTTCGGCCGTCGGCTTCCCATATCCTGGATGTGGGGTGCCCTCTATGTTGTGAGGCTCAAGCATCTCATGGTACCCGTTTCCGTAGTAGTCCTTTATGAGCCTATAGGTTTGTGGGGAGATCTTGCGTGTTGACTCTGGCGGCTGACCCTTAGTGCCGAACGTGAACTGACCCATGGTCGGCAATTGGCCCTCTGGCGTGTGCTTCTCTTGAATGGTCATCCCGCTTGATTGAGCCTTAGGCGGGGTCTCCTCACCAGCAGCTCCTGCCCCCTTGAGGTGATCCGGCAGGTTGAAAAGATGTGGCCCCGCTATTGGGCCAAACTCCGCCTTCATGGGTTCGTCGGCCTTGGGGCCAAATTGGGCGATCATGATGGTGCGGAAAGTGTTGAGAAACGCCCCATGCATGCGACCGATGGCACCAGAGACAGCTTCGTTGATTATGCGAGACATTTTCAGCACTGCCTCCGCTTCCCCAGGATCATTCGGGTTGAGGTGGACGGGCTTCGGCAGATCGTGCAGACGGCGAACCTTTCCGCTCTTGTTCTTGGAGAAGGCTTCTAGGCACTTGGCCTGGAATTCGGCACAAGCATTATCCACCTGCTCTTTGTACTCGTCGGGTAGTTCAGCGAGCTGCACTTGCACAAGCCCCGCCTTGTTGCTGGCCTCGGCTTCGGTGACTTCAGCCATTGCTGCAGGAAAAAAGTGTCCCACCAGGCGTGCCAAAATGTGTGTTGACACCAAAAGCGGCGCACTGTGCCAATCACACAGCAAGCTGAAAAAGCTAGCTTCGAACGTGGCCCGGGTGCTCAGAAGTCCGGTGCGTGCCAGTCAGTTTGCCCTGCAACTAACAAGGGAAAGAAACTGTTAAATACAAAGCTGGAACATGCCGGGTGTGACCAGACAGTTCCAAAATATACGGCCCTGAAGCCACTTACGACGACATATAGCTATGAAAGCTATCTGCCAACAAGATCAAGGACTATTCGGCAATATGAACGAAGTTACGTGAATAACGAGTTGCCGAATACGTTTGCATGAAAATTGTACTTGCATGGTGTATTAAATATGAGTTAAAGCTTAACCAATCTCGATTGTACAACCGAGTTGGGGTCCATGGGGATTGAACGTACAAACTAAGCATGATTAAACTAATCTAAAGCCTGCGTCTGCCGCACGACACTTAGCTGTATCATAGATCAAGCATACTCAACGTGCATGAACCCTCACCACGTGGCAATCTAGATATGATCGAATCGGCTATTGCAAACAGAAGATCTATCGTATAAAGGCCTTACAAAAATAATCGTAAAAGGACAGGATAGATCCTATACAAGATGAAGCCGAACCGAGCAAGATCTAGATTGGGCAATAAAGTGTTACAACGAAATACACATTATAATACGTATAACACAAGGTAACTTAATGAATCTATTAGATCTTGCCAAACCTAATAGAGCCGATAACTATCTCGTTTATGCTAAGGTTACCAAGTAAGTGCCTGCCGCGCGGTACTTACTCGTAATCTTATCATAAACTAAGACTTCCCGATCATCGAGTAATGATCCGCCGCACGACCATTACCAACAAACGAGACTACTTGCATCATGCCTAAATCCGCCGCACGATACTAGACATAATGGCAAGGTTGTCGGGACTTACGGAGGTCGACGGGTCGATGGCTCCTCTCGAAGAACACGACGACACGACTTGGACTCGAAGATGGCACGGGGCCGGTTTGGTTGTATTGATTGTTGAACTTGTTTACAGTGGTTCCGGGGTTTATATTTATACCCTAGTGCTCTACGAGTCCTAGAAGGATATGATTACAACGATAAAATCAGGAAACTATCTAAAATATGATGCCTTCTGCTCCAAGCCTCCCTTAATAATCGGCACGTGCTAACAATGACGAGATCTCCTGTTGCCAAATCTTCTGACATGCCGTATTTGTCGCAAACCGACTTAGCCTGAGGTAGCCGACCGCAGCGCCATATTGCCGAATCCACTCCTCGTTTGACCAGTCGCCTCCACAGCCTTGCCGAATCGATTGGATTAGCCGACCGTGCTTGCTGTCTACCGAATCCCTCAGGTGGTGATTTCTCCCGAACCTGCGCCGTGCTGGCCCACTTGTCATAGTGCAAAAATTCCGTGTTAACAGGTTTGTGGCAATAAAAAAAGAATGGAAGGGAAGAAAGGCGTCCGGATTGTTTGCAGTAGGCTAAGAAAGCCTTGTCTCGCAAGTCGCAGTAAAAAAGAAAGGAGGTGGAGAAACACGTTCAAATTGTTTGGGGTAGGCCAAGGAAAGATGCATGCAACAAGCAAAAAAGCAATCTCGGCGAATGAAATAGATAAATGCAGGTTCATTTGTTAACCGTTTTTTTTCTAACATAGCATACAAATGTTACTCCCAAGAGAAACATTAGAAGATCAAGGCATGCTAACTAAACACTTGCAGCTCATGTAAAAACAGCAAAAGACATTTTAGTCCGATGTTTATTATACCTTGAAAAAAACAATATTATTTTTTTAACTTCACCCCACAGTTTGAGCATACAAGTTCTGCAATTATCGTCATATACTCCTACATATGGTTGAGCTACCACAGTACAGATATCTACAATTAAGAATTTAGATCAGGAATTATGGCATGGCACTGCATTCTCAACCATGTGTGGGGTCAATAATCATCATGCAGCGATGCAATTCAAATTTAAAAGTTTGCAGGTACTACAACATGATAAAATTGTTGTATTGTTTTAAGTTTTAACTCAAAAATTTAGCAATCTTCAAGCTAGTCTCTCTAAATATCAGTTGTTGAGATAGCCATGTTGTTCTGTAAGTTCCCAAGAATGAAAGCATCCCAAGAAACCTGAGCTGGTAAAAGTAAGATGCCAACCTTACCTAAGTGATGTTCAGAACAAACTTTACATAAATCCGACTAGCAGGAACTTTCCTGCAAGAAGTGCACTAATCTTGCTTCATGGCAAAGATGGAAAGGTCACTACGATGTGATATAGAGGTGGAATGAACTTGTGCTGTAGCTTCTGACAAGAGCAAGTTAGAATTTGAACACGAGAGAATTGTTTTACAACATTGAGTGCAAGTAAATGAAAGTTGTGCACAGGAAAAAATAAGTTTCTAATTCAAGCAAAGCTAAATGTTAATACACAAGTTAAATTGCTATCAACATCCGCTTTCTTAGATAGCACACTGACCAAAAGGCATCCACATGTAAATAGAGGCAATGAATTTTAGTAACACTGATTGTACAATTTACAAAGTTGTAAGATCTACTATAAAAGCAATACATCATGAAGAAAATTGTCACTAATAGAGATATTATAACTTCACTCATTTATCTAGGGCAAGAAATCATCGCCGGCAACTAGTTAGAAGCTCTTTGGTACAGAACATGTCAAGTTAGAAGCTCCCTGGTACACGTCTCATGTACCTTCAGACTCAGGATAACATGTCCTTTCATTGTTGAAAATAGTCTCTTCAAGCATCGCAAGGGTGATATTCCACCAGACAGCAACATTGAAGAGAAAGAGACAGCACACATCCTGCAAGATAATCAGTTCACACATGCAAAGTTTAACAAGCAGGTCCAAGTACAGAACAAAATGCTTTAAGGTTGGTAGCTATCAACACTCTAAACAGAATATCTATGCATTTCGCTGTGACAACAAAACTAACCATATGCACAGAATGAAGAATATTCAACATTTCAGCAACTAACATGTCTTTACTGGTCTAAGACAGGTAAGCTCTGGCCCTTATAAAACATTACAGAACTATTGCACTACTCAAAGTACATCTCAAGTAAGATAAAAAGGCAAGGACTCATACCTATTGTACACCATTTATTCATATGTGATCCCTACTCCAGAAATTCTTCCATAAGACCCTATAGTAAGTTCAGCATCCTATTATTACCAAAGAGATAGTGAAAGAAGGACATCATAAAGAAACAGACAACAAACCTGTGATATAAAATTGTTCAGCATCTGTGCGCCTTAGGAAATGGAGTGAGTTCTTGGTCAATGATACAGAATGGTCACCAAGCGATACTTCGCCAATGTTTTCCAGAACCCAAACCTGAATGTAAGGATCCTTGGGAGGGACCATGTCCTGTAATAAAGGGTCTTACAAGTCGGATAAATCTCAAATCCCGAATAAAGCATACGAAATATAAAAAACACCATACCACTGTCAAATCTATATCCATCTCTGATATGTATGATTTAATGGCTGCAGAGTGGTTCTTGAAGTACTCTTTCTCTGAGAAATGGAGCTTTTCTTGTATGTCATGAGGAAGCACAGGGACAACTTTTCATCTAAAATTTGAATAACTTCTGCTCAGTTGTACCTGTCTGGATAGAATTCATTCAGCTAAAGTACACACAAAAATCAAATTTAAGCATGAAACAGAGAAACAAAAAGTTAGCTCATCTGAGAACTTCTGGTTATGTACATATAAACCATAAGACATCTTTTGTTACGGAGCAGGGAAAGATGGTGGATAGCTGCACCATAGTGATCCTCATTTCTAGTTGTCTCAATATCTAAGTTTTGCTCCACCATTTTCCTGTTATAAGCCAGGCCTTGTCAATAAACTGTGCATTGAAAATGTCTATCAATCAGGGTAACTTTGGATCAAGATGGTAAACATTCTAGTAGGAATGTAGGGTACAATTTACCTGATCAGTGATTGAAATTGTGAATTGTGCTCACTGCACTCTCTAATCACCTGATCAAACACATCAGTCTGCACATTTTTAGAGATTGCATGTTAGGTACGAAAGAAACTAAAAGGGACGCTTGCTGTCAAAGTCACATTGCTTCTAATAATAGAAGAGTGTTATAAATATTTTCAACCTTTTTTGCACTATATAATGACAAGTACACAATATTGCAGCTAGTACTCTAGTCTGATTATTTGCGGCTGATTAGTTTGCTTATGAAGATGTCATAACACATAATTGTTTACGTCCATATTAAATACGCATGGTAAAAAAATATATGATTATGAATTAATGGAACATGTAGTGATCTCTTTTTATGTAAATCCATAGGTATGGATAGGGTCTAACGTAAATACGAGTTTCTTCCAAATTTGGATATCACATACTAACATACCGACGATTTATGATTTTTTAGGTGCCACCAAAGCAATACTTTCGACTGAGGATACATTAGGTTTTCTACACATAATCTCACCCATCAAACACAGAACACACTAGATCATACAAAATTCCGGTCTGCCACAGACACAGACAAGATAAAAGCAGCAATTACTCTGATTCCAAACTAGTACTGTAAGTGAGTGAGTACAGAGAAGCGGGAATTACATTGAATGGCACGAGCTGTCCAGCCTCAGAGGAGTCAATCTCCTTCAGCAGCTGTGACGCACGCCTCCCATACATCCTCCTCCTGAACCCACAATGGCATTTGGATATTCCTGAGCGGGGAAGCAAAAAAAAATGTTCAATCCAAAAGGTGAGAAGTTTACAATCACACATAAACTGAAATATAAATTGTTTAGAGTAAAGATTTCTCAACTATTTAAGAGAAAGTACAAGACATTATGAAATTACAGTATAATAACATTCTCAAATAAAAGCATTCGTCCCTTTATGCCTTGGAAGTGTTTGCCGTTGATGATGCCACTATCCTTAACTTCCAAAAAAAAATCATGTTCACTATAAACGGCCAAGCAATAGTTCATGCATTGATTCTTCCATTCTATATCTTAAACTTGTTTTTTTCAACAATTCATTCAGGGAGTGATATGAGAATCAGCTCTGCGGAGCGCTCCCAAACGCCCCATACACTCGTAAATGTAAATTAGATCAGATCCAAATATATACAAATGGACAAATTAGCTTAAGTTAGGGTTTGGGTGCTCGGTTTCGCACGGCAGGGAGGGGGGGAAGGGGTGAGTATACCTGGTGAGTGCTCGTCGCCGGTGAAGGGCCCGACGAAGACCTGGCACCTGGCCTAGGGCGGCGGCCGCCGCCGCGGTGGCAATGACAGTGGCGGTCACCCACTCGCCGCCACTCGACACGACGCCACGAGAGAGAGAGCGTGCGCAGGCCTTTCAAAGGAAAAAGAGAGCGCATGCGCGGGGTGAATCGGAGAACAAAATGCAAGGCAGTGATGAACGCAATTCAGGGCTCCAAAAGTTTGTCGGGCTGGACGCCTGGGCCTTGTTAGATGCAACCGGTGAGTTTTTTCTCAACTGTAGCACTTTCGTTTGTATTTGACAAATATTGTCCAATCATGTGCTAACTAGGCTCAAAAGATTCGTCTCGTGATTTACAACTAATTTGTGTAATTAGTTATTTATTTTACCAACATTTAATACTCCATGTATGCGTCCAAGCATTGATGTGATGGTGATGTGATGGAGAGAGAGTGAAAAAAGTTGATAGTTTGAGTGCATCTAAACAAGGCCATGGCCGCCTCGATGCTGCTAGGTAGACGCAAAATACCGGGTCAGGTTGGGCCAAAAAATAATTAATTTCGAGCTATTCATCGGTGTCATTTGATGGTGTCATTGTCCTTAATTAACTTGTTTCATTCATCGGTTGCGCAAGGAGAACCGATTGGATTCTTGGAATGTAATCGTTTTCGGTTTTCGTGCAGGTACGTTTGACTTGATTTATAAAAAATATGCGTAATATTTGTATCTCTAAATAAATTTATTAAAAAATTAGATTCAAAGATGTTTCTAATCATACTAATTATATATCATAAATATTAATATTTTTTAATATATATTTAATCTTAAATATTTCTCGGGAAGTGAGAACGATAAACAATAAGGAAGAGAGGGAGTACGTAACTATGCACGCTGAGGAGTGTGCTCCTACCTCTGCAATACTAAAGAGGTTTTGTTTCCTTAGAAAGCAGCATTCCCGTAATAACACCCGATTACAGCTCGTAAACTTTTTTCCTGATCATATAGAAGGTTTACGCGTCTTTATATTAAGATAGAGAAAATGTTAAATACAACGCTGTTGTTTCGGGGACCGAGATCCCGAAACAGCGGGTTGTCGCACGAACGAAAGCCCAAAGCGAAAGCGGGAACCGGACGGTAAAACGGGAAAATAGATGAAGTGAATAGTGTTCCCCCTTGGGAGGCTGGGAGCTTTTTATATTAATCCGGATCAAACTGAAAGTACAAGAATGCCCTTCCAACCACTCTGTTACAATTACGATGATGCCCTACTCAACTACTTCATGGTTGCACGCCGCCTCTCCCGGCACGAGGGGCACCATCGTAACTCCGCTCTCTGACGGGCCCAGCGTCCCCCGGCTCCTTTTCCTGACCAGTGGGCCTGCTCCCCTTTGACCCAGGCTTCCGTCGACCTGCGAAAACCTATGAGAAGCCAAAGTCATGAATGACGAAAACTCTCGCCGGAAACGCCGGGCTCCTTCCGCGCGAATGCTTCCTTTCACACGAAAACTCCGTCCTACCCTGGCCCTGCGGACCGAAGGCGAATGCGTGCTTCCGTGCGAATGCTTCCTTTCGCACGAAAGCTCCGCCTCCCCTTGGTCCGCAAGCCGAAACGCGCTCTTCCATGCGAATTCTTCCTTTCGCACGAAAGCTCCGCCTTCCCTTGGTCCTTGAGCCGAAACGCGTGCTTCCGCGCGAACGCTTACCTTCGCACGAAAGCTTCGCCTTCCCTTGGTCAACGAGCCAACACGCGTGCTTCCGCGCGAATGCCCCCTTTCGCACGAAAGCTCCGCCTTCCCTTGGTCCTTGAGCCGAAACGCGTGCTTCCGTGCGAATGCTTACTTTCGCACGAAGGCTTCGCCTTCCCTTGGTCAGCGAGCCGAAACGCGTGCTTCCGTGCGAATGCTTACTTTCGCACGAAGGCTTCGCCTTCCCTTGGTCAGCGAGCCGAAACGCGTGCTCCCGTGCGAATGCTTACTTTCGCACGAAGGCTTCGCCTTCCCTTGGTCAACGAGCCGAAACGCGTGCTTCCGCGCGAATGCTCCCTTCCGCACGAAAGCATCGTCATCTTTCGGTAAAATGCGGGTCGGAGGCGCCTGCGGTCTGGGTGCCGCCCCAACAATAGCCCCTTACGGTTGAATCTGCAGCTTGCGAAGTTCGACCGTGTCCTTTCGCCAGGCGCCTACGCCCGCCCAAAAAACCTTCGTTTCGTCCCGAAGCTGAGGTTTGTTTTTTTTTAATATAGACGTATGTATTTTTTATTATTATTATTATTATTTATATTTTTGTTTTAAGTCGCGTCGCAAACGCCTTTTTGTCTTCCTCGAAAACTGTGTGTCATGATGTAAAACCTCTGCGGCGCTTTGAATCTTGTGCCCGGGCACCTCTTCGTCTCCCTCGGGAACCGTATCGAGGCTCGTCGTATATATATAAGTGAAGGCTTCAGTTGGAGGGGCACTTGGTCGATCAACGCCTTCCTGCTCTCACCGCCTCTTTCGCGAAATTTGCCGCTATTCGCTTGACGCCCTTCGCTCTCTTTGGCGAAAGCTATTCGTTGTTTGATTCTCATCATTCGCTGGGCGATAGTTTGTGGTACGCATGTCACTTCCCTTTTCTTTATTTCCTTTATACTTAAGTCCTGCAAACTGGTTGTTTAAGGTTGCTTAATTTCGCTTCTACTTTCGTCCATTTCGTTTCGTCTCCTCGCTTGCCTAGTTTGTTTATTTGTCTTTCGCGCCCTGTTAGATGGCGTCTTCCAGCTCGACGTCGACTTCGAGCTCGTCTAGCGAAAGTACGGGTGATACCAAGTCCTCTCGCCGCGAACTTAGCGCGGAAGTGTCCATCGGATCGGGGGTTGCTCCGCGAGTTCCAGAGCACAGCGGGAGTGTGTCGAATGATGGGGACTCCGGTTTGGTTTCGGTCCCGACGGATTGTTCTTTTTATCTTGGCATATCGCGAATGACGGCTGCCCGCTTGCAAACAATGGCCGAAGAAGGGCCTTTGAGGAGAGATCATCTTGCGAATTGTCGCGTCCCTGGAGACAAGGAAGTGCCTATTCCGTGACATAACGAAGCCATTGTCTTTCACGACTACTTCGTAGCTGGTCTTGACTTTCCTCTCGAAGAATTCGTATCGGATGTTCTGTCGGGGTTCGAGATACAGCTTCATCAGCTCACGCCGAATGCGTTTGCCAGGCTCAGTGTTTTCGCACATGCAATGAAGATGCTAGATTGCACCCCGCGGGCGGACGTTTTCGTGCGGTTTTACGACATTCACCGTCGCCCGACGAAAGTGAAGGATCCCTTTCTTGGATGCGAGCTACCCAGCGAGATTGGGTGCATCAATTTCGTACCGCGGAAAACACGGGGGAGTGTTTCCATTTCGCTCACATACCGGAACAAATGGCCGGATTGGAACCGTTTTTGGTTCTACTATCGCGTGTGCTCGGACGAAGACGTTGCTATTGAACTAAGTAAAGGGTCGAAAAAGGGCTCTCCACTTGTATCGGTCTTGGAGAGATGCCCAGGGAAACACCTTCCGCCTGTTGTTCTGAGGGACCCGGAAGCCATTCGATGCGGGGATGCTTTCGCGCTCACTGCGCGGTTTCAGATCAGCCGGGATTTGGTTGAAGAGTGGATGGCCATTGGGATGAATCCGCTCTGCGGCGCAACTTCATTCGAAGGCTTTTCGGAGAAAGATGGTTATTGGGGCCCCACGCTACTACTTGAGAGGCCTGCGGATTTCGATGATGATGAAATCTATGTGAAATATATCGAAAAGGAGACCAGGAAGGTTTGTGGGCCGTACTTACGCAAGGAAAGCGAGTTCCAGCTCGGCAATCTCGGCCGGAGCCACCGCCTGAACCGAGCTTTTGACGCTATGGGTGTCGATTATGCTGAAAGGCCTCTAGTTGATGAAGGCAAGGAAGAGGCTGAAAGTTCAAAGGCGAAAGGAAAAGTCGTGGCTCGGCGAGGTGGGCGAAGCGGCGTGATCCCCCGGCGAAAAGTCACCGAAGTCGGGGAAATTCGCATCGGGCGATTGATCGCCAAGCCGATGCTTAAAAGCCAAGGGAGAGTGCTGGAGTCGATCCCCGACGTTGATCCTTTCGCTCATCCGAGGGTGGTTAGTTTCTTTGCCTATCGTTTTTGCTCGGGCTTTGCCTCGCGTGCGTTTGAATTCGGCTTTCGCATTTTGTTGGCGTATTGGAACCTTTCAATCGATTGTCTTAATGACTTAACGCCTTTTTTACTTTTTACGTGTTTTTTGCAGAGCGCATCGCACGCTGGGGGTATGGCTCCGAAGAAGCCAAGTATGCCGCTTTCGCACGCGGCGTTTGACGATGATGCCTCAGTCGCCGATATGCCAACCTTCGCGAAGGTCGGGGCTCGGAGGCCTTCCGGCCCGACCGAAACCGCGGAGCGTCCGGCGAAAAAGGCGAAAACTCCGCGGCTGGATGCGTCTGTGCAGGCAGCGGGCGAAAGGGCCGCTGCCGGCGAAAGGGAAAGTGCATCCTTGAAGATGCCTGCCCCTGCCGCTGTTGATAAAGGTAAGCTACACCTTTTGCCACATTGCATTCGGCTGACACAAGAGATGGTGGAAGGGCAGCTTTTGGGATTTGGCCGGCTGGTTCTTGACGGGGTGCCCTCGGACTACGAGAACCCTTGCTTTTATACTGGCTTGAGCTCGTCGAATGATACTGACGAAGCGAAAGAGGGATCTTATCGCATTGCTCGTTCTTTAGGTGCGCCCTCGGACGCCCAACTTGCTTGTCGGCTTGACTATCGCCGAGCCGGAATCCTTCCCGGCAGCAACGAGGAGGCCACCAAATTTGTGGAGTTCTCGCAGAAGGCATTCGTTGCCCCGGAGATGGAAAGAGATCTACTGAAAGTGAGCAGCTTGAAGCTTGACGACGCTTTGTCCTTTCATTTGGCGAGTGTAAGTTTTGAACATTCGTCGTTTTCTTCTTGAGTTCCTTTCGTTGTTTTTGATTGGGTTTTACTATTATTCACAGGCCGCTGTTGTCGCTCGCAGCCAGATCAACCAACGGGACCTCTACACTCGCAAACTCGAGCGCGAGAAGCAGGAGCTTGATGCTCAGGTGAAGAATTTCGACATGCAAGTGAAGAAACTCACCACCGACGTTGAGCAGCTAACCAAGAAGGCGGACGCCGAGCGCACCTCAAGGAAAGCCAATCAGAGAGAAATTGAAAATCTCAAGAAAGAGCTTTCGCAGCTACGGGCCGCTCAAGCCAAAAGGGAGAGACTGCTTTTAACGTCTGCTGAGGGGGCCGCGGCTCGCTTCCGCGAATGCCTTCGCAGCATCGGGGTCGAGGCGGATGCTCCCTCAGAACATAGCGTCGACAGCCTTGTTGGTTGGATTCGCTCTGAGATGGAGTCGCTGGAGGGAAACATGGCCCTTGGCCAAGACTACGCCGCCGTTACCGGTATCAAGGCGATCGGTCATAGTCTTGTGGACGCCGGCTGCTCCCATATCGCGGAGCTTTCGGTCAAGTAAGTTGACTACTATTGGCGCACTCCCGAAGCTGCGAAAGTCCTAGGGAAAAGATTCTTTGACGAGTTCTGGCTGGCTGGCGGGAATGATATGTCACTCATGCAATCCGCAGTGGCTCGCGGAAAGGTATTTTTTACCGACCACTTAAGCTTTTGCGTTACTTCTCCGTCAGCTATCGCTCTTTCTGTAGTGTCCTGTGGTTTAGGTGCTGGCTCTTCTGAGATTTGGCTCTTGTGTGCAGACTCCAGAAGAAAAAGCGCACATTCGTCAAGTGTTTTCGGATTACATTTCCGAAAAACGGGCGCGCGAGGTTGAGCCGGAGGACGAGGCGAGCCCGCCCATGCCTAACGATGAGGCTCCCAAAAGCTCGGCTGCTGCTACTGCCCGTGATGCGAACGCTTCTCAAGACGTCGTGGTAGACGAATGATGTTTCTAGGACTCGTCTTTAATGTGTTGGTGACTTTGCTTCTGGACCGTGTGTATGATTTGGAACCTAAGTTCGAATGTTGTATTTTGAACAGGGTGCGGATGCGGGAACGCCGATCGTTCTCGACATCTGCCCATTAATGATTAGGTCTGGCGATATCTGTGTTGGTGGGGACTTGTGGAAGAGAATTCGCTCTAGGTTCCCGACGGCGTCGCTTTCGACTTATATGAGAAAACGCGCTAAGAGACTTAGGCGCACAGAAGAGCGACTACGCACTTTTTATGAGAAATTCGATCCGCGTGAACTTGAATCGAGGCGAGTGAGGCGCGGGGCTTCGCGTGCACCGCCGGGCTTCGATGGTGCTGCATTCGTTAAGCTGGAGCCTGAAGACACCGTGCCTTCGCCAGATAAAAGGCGATATAGTATTTTGCTTGGCCGCGAAAGTAGTTCGCGGCCCTGAATTGCATTGTACAAACTTTGCCCCACAAGTCCGATGTTATAAGAAGTGTCGCAGTGTGTTGTGTCTTTCGTTGTTAAACATTATTTGCGATTGTGCGACTTTTTCATTCTTTCGCTTGAATGTGACTTGGACGATCGTGTGCCGTGCTAAGTCGTGCGGATTGCTTAGGTTTCGGGTACTCTTTGCCGATAGACGCGCCCGCCCCCACACACTCAGGCGGGGGGCGTTAGCATTCGCGCAAGGGAGCTTTCGGTGCGAGCCCCTCGGCCGATACCAAAGACGCGCCCGCCCCCCACACACTTAGGCGAGGGGCGTTAGCATTCGCGCCGCGCGAGGGAGCTTTCGGTGCGAGCCCCTCGGCCGATAGCAAAGACGCGCCCGCCCCCACACACTTAGGCGAGGGGCGTTAGCATTCGCGCGAGGGAGCTTTCGGTGCGAGCCCCTCGGCCGATAGCAAAGACGCGCCCGCCCCCACACACTTAGGCGAGGGGCGTTAGTATTCGCGCGAGGGAGCTTTCGGTGCGAGCCCCTCGGCTGATAGCAAAGACGCGCCCGCCCCCACACACTTAGGCGAGGGGCGTTAGCATTCGCGCGAGGGAGCTTTCGGTGCGAGCCCCTCGGCCGATACCAAAGACGCGCCCGCCCCCACACACTTAGGCGAGGGGCGTTAGCATTCGCGCGAGGGAGCTTTCGGTGCGAGCCCCTCGGCCGATAGCAAAGACGCGCCCGCCCCCACACACTTAGGCGAGGGGCGTTAGCATTCGCGCGAAGGCGCTTGATAATTCGGTTGACGAAAATGTCTTTATGAACGCAACATGGGGGCATACAATCGACTATGATTATGATATTGCTCGTATTGCTGTCCAGCCGCATGCATGGCTTGGTTCATCTCCTATCTTTGGTTTGAGATGGGAAAGCCACTCGATAGTACTACCGCCTACAGTTACCAGATTGGTGACGATAGGTGGACGCGATGCCGATGACACGATCATAAAAGCGAAAGCGTAGCTCCTGATGCTTCCTATTCGCATTTTCGATAATGAGCTGACTACTTGGAACTAACATTTTGAAGAGCCTCGGTAGTTTAGGATGGATGGGAGGCTTGCACTTTGCTGCCTATTTATACTGCCTTGCCCATGGTACAGGACGGCTGCATTTACTCACCTGGCCGTATTTGTGAGCACTTGGTAGGTGAAAGGTTAATACAACATTTACGTTTTAGCGGCTGTAAATGCTTGCCAGCTGTCGTTTGTTTTGCCCTACTAGGGCTGATGGGCTTGGCCTCCGCTGCCATTCTCCCCTTTCGGTGATGGGGGGCTGGTTTTGCATGGCCCGCAAGCTTTCGTTCCGCCCTCGTTTTGTCGGAGGGTCGGTTTGTTCGTGGCCCGCAGGCCTTCGTTCCGCCCTCGTATTTTGTCGGAGGGTCGGTTTTTTCATAGCCCGCAGGCTTTCGCTCCGCCCTCGCATTTTGTCGGAGGGTCGGTTTTTTCATAGCCAGCAGGCTTTCGTTCCGCCCTCTCGGTTTGTCGGAGGGTCGGTTTTCATGTAGCCCGCGGGCTTTCGTTCCGCCCTCTCGTTTTATCGGAGGGTCGGTTTTCACATAGCCCGTAGGCTTTCGTTCCGCCCTCTCGTTTTGTCGGAGGGTCGGTTTTCACATAGCCCGTAGGCTTTCGTTCCGCCCTCTCGTTTTGTCGGAGGGTCGGTTTTCGCATAGCCCGCAGGCTTTCGAGATTGTTGTTGGATGGGAGGGGTCTCTTTTGCCCTACCTCCTCGACATTCTCTTTTTATCACATTTTGCTGACGAATGTCTCAACCTTATGCTTGGTTGATTTCGTCTTCTACCGAGTCGCGTGACACACATTTTTTTGGGGGGGAATTACGGCTACTTTAGTAATGTAGCGGTTACATTCGGTTGCCTCGTTAAAAAACCTCGCACCCCGATGAAGGGCTTCCCCGGCGAGGAAAAAGAGCGCAGCCGACCTTTGATTACAAAAATGGTGAAAGAGAAAGAGAAATTACACCAAAGTTGAAAAAGAGATAAATCACGGGTAGAAACGGCGCAGATTGCTCGCGTTCCATGTGTGGGCTGATTCTTCGCCCTTGTCATTCATCAACCGGAATACACCTGGCGCTGCCATGCTTGCCACGACGAAAGGGCCTTGCCACTGCGATTGCAGCTTGCCTTGCTTGTCTGGCCACCGAATGGTGACCAAGTCTCCAGGCTTGATGTCCTTTCGGACTATCGTCTTGTCCCTGTGATGCTTCGTTTCGGCATGGTACTTCTCGAGGTTTTCTGCAGCCTGTGATCTTATTTCTTCGATAGTGTCGAGCTCGAGTTGTCTTTTCTCTTCGGTGTTTGGAGCCATTTCAGTTCGAAAGGAACCCAGCTTTACCTCTTCCGGGGTGACTGCTTCCTCACCGTAAAGCAATCGGAACGGAGTGAAGCCGGTAGCTCTGGATCGTGAAATATTGTGTCCCCATACAGCTGTTGTTAGGGTGTTGGCCCACTTACCTTTCGGCGAATCATACAAGGTTTTTGATATTGCCGAAAAGATTAAACCATTCGCTCTCTCGACGGCCCTGTTTGCTTGCGGGTAGTTTACTGAGGCGAAATTAAGCTGGATGCTGAGCTCATCGCAGAAGCTCCTGAATTCGGCACAGTCAAACTGCTTCCCGTTGTCGCAGGTGATAGAGGAAGGAACGCCGAAACGGCAAACTATCCTCTGCCAGATGAACTTGGTTAAAGAGGTGGAAGTTATGCTTGCGAGGGCCTTTGCTTCCACCCACTTGGTGAAATACTCGAGGGCGACCGCTGCGAAACGCAGGTTGCCCGGAGCTGCTGGTAGCGGACCTACTATGTCGATGCCCCATCTCTGCAAGGGCCAAGTTGGCACTATCGGCGTGGTTTCTTTTGCTGGGGCTTTCTGGTTTTTTGCGAACATCTGGCAACCCTTGCAACATTTGACCAGCTCTCTGGCGTCTGACGCCGCAGACAGCCAGTAGAAACCTTGCCTCATTGCTCTGTGTGCTATTTCGTGGGGCCCCCTGTGCGCTCCGCACATTCCGGCGTGCATTTCTTCGAGTAGCTGAATGCCTTCACGCTTGCTTATGCATTTCAGAAGAGGAGCTGTTATCCCATTTTTGAACAATTGATCTCCGATGATCGAGTAACCTTTCGCTCTACTGGCCATCCTTTCGGCATCCTTCCTGGACTCCGGCTCGTAGGTCCCGGCCAGATAAGCAAATATCTGCGACCTCCAGTCGTCACTGACGATAGTGTGTACCGAACTTGGATGATCCTCCTCCTCTTTCACTGCCTTGGCTGAAAGGACTTGATAAAACACGTCTAGTGGAAGTGGTAAATTTTGTGATGCGGCTTTGGCCAGTTCGTCTGCCTCTGCGTTTTCGGCCCTTGGAATGTGACGCAGGGTGAAACCAGTGAAATACTTCTCCATTCTTCTGATTGTTGTCAGATATTTGGCTAACTCTGGCTCTCTTGCTGTGAAATCCTTTTCGGCGTGACCAACAACGACTTGGGAATCCGACTTGACTATGCATCTTCTCGCTCCGATTGCTCGGAGCTTTCGTAAACCTAGAAGCACGGCCTCGTATTCGGCAGTGTTGTTGGTTGTGAGGAACTGCAGCCTCGCGGCAAATCTGACCTTCGGTCCTCTTGGTGGCGTAAGGATCGCTGAGATTCCGGCTCCGGCCATTCCCCATGCGCTGTCACAATTTACTGTCCACACAGGCTCTTCGAATTCAAGCGTTGTGTCGAAAGCGGCGGGAGTCCAGTCTGCTATGAAATCCGCCAATGCCTGTGACTTGATTGCGGGTCGGTGCTGGAAGTCGATCACGTATTCGTTCAGCTCCGCCGCCCACTTGCCGATTCGGCCGATAGCTTCGTTGTTGCGGAACAGGGCTTCCAATGGCTGAGCCGAAAGTACTATGATGTGATGGGACTGAAAGTAGTGCTTCAGTTTTCTAGAGGCCATTACTACTGTGT
This sequence comes from Coix lacryma-jobi var. lacryma-jobi, assembly GCA_009763385.1. Lineage (NCBI taxonomy): Eukaryota > Viridiplantae > Streptophyta > Magnoliopsida > Poales > Poaceae > Coix > Coix lacryma-jobi. The sequence continues at coordinate 21,640,630 of CM019826.1, forward strand.
AAGCTATCTTCTCCAGCTCTCAGTAGTTCAGTTTTGCACCCGAAAGGGCCTCGGAGACGAAATAGATTGGGAACTGTGTCATCCTGTTTTCATGCTCCTTCTCTTCCACCAGTACTGCGCTTACGGTGGTGTGCGATGCTGCGAGATACAGCAAGAGTGTCGCTTCCGGCGACGGTTTGGATAGCGTGGTCAGTTTTGTCAAATACTCCTTTAGTTGCTGAAAGGCCTGCCGCTGCTCTTCCCCCCAATCGAAAGGGTCGGAGCTACGCAGAGTTCGGAAGAAAGGCAGTCCTTTTTCAGCGGACCTTGCGATAAATCTGTTCAAAGAAGCCAGCCTTCCTGTCAATTTTTGCACTTGCTTTCGGTTTGAGGGCGGTTGCATGTTGATGATTGCCGCTATCTTGTCGGGATTAGCTTCAATTCCTCTTGCCGATACCAGGCAACCGAGGAGCTTGCCTTTTTTGATGCCGAAAATGCACTTGTCAGGGTTTAGCTTTAAACCGCTCTTCCGGAGATTGCCGAAAGTCTCGAGCAAGTCTGCCTGATGATCTTCCTGTCTATCGCTCTTGACCACTATATCGTCAACGTAAGCTAACAAGTTTTTCTTTTGCTTCTGGCTTTCGAACACTTTGTCAGTCATTCGCGAGAAAGTAGGGCCTGCATTCCGCAGCCCTTCCGGCATTCGCCGGTAGCAGTATGTGCCTGTAGGGGTGATGAAACTGGTTTTCTCCTCATCATCGGGATGAAGCCAAATCTGGTGATAGCCTGAAAAACAATCTAGCAAGCTCATTATTTCACAACCAGATGCAATGTCGACAAGCTTGTCGATACGAGGCAAAGGATACGGATCCTTCGGGCAGCATTTGTTGAGGTCGGTGAAATCGACGCACATTCGCCATTTTCCATTTTTCTTTTTCACCAAGACGACATTGGCCAGCCATTCGGGATACTGGACTGGTCGAATTACTCCAGCGTCGAGTAATCTTTGTACTTCGGCTTTCGCCGCGTCTGCCCTTTCGTTTGACATCTTTCTTAGTTTTTGCTTTCTGGGTTTAGCGCCGCTTGCAATGTTCAAACTGTGCTGGGCGAGATCCCTGCTAACGCCTTGCAAGTCGCTTGCGGACCAAGCGAAAATGTCATCGTTGTTCGCGAGGAAGGATGCCAAAGCGTTCCTTTCTTCCTCCGGCATGCTTGACCCAATGTGCACGGCTCTTTCGGGCCTGGAGGCCGCGAGCGGAACTCTTGTCGTTTCTTCGGCTGCCCCAACTTTGCATTCCGACGGGCTGACGATAGCGTGCTCTTCGGTGGTTGCTTGCGATTCGTTTTTATTCGCCACCTCATTTATAAGGCTGTAGCCTGGGGTTGGTCTTCCTTCAATTCGTCTAGAGGCTTGCTGGTCTCCGTGTACAGTGATGATGCCGAAAGGAGATGGCATTTTCATGCACAGGTAGCTTTGCTTAATGACGACGTCAAACCTGTTGGTGAAGCCTCTGCCGAAAATGGCAGTGTATGGATAGTCCATGTTTACTATGTCGAATGTCAGTGTCTCGGTGCGGACTCTTTCTCCTTCGGCGAAAGATACAGGGACTTGCTTTTTGCCGATAGCGTCAATTTTCCTTCCTCCGAACCCATACAGTGAGTTGCCGGCGGGGTCCAGACTGCGCCTGTCGAATCCCATTGCTTCGAAAGCTTTGACGAATAAGATGTCAGCTGAGCTTCCGGTGTCAATCAGAATATTGTGCAAGGTGAAACCGGCCACATTGGTCGTGGCGACGAAAGCGTCACAATGCGGGTAGTCGCGGACTTTGAAATCGGACTCGTCAAAACATATCGGCGCTAGCGACCAAGCTGGCCTGTTCAGTGGAAGCCTTGGTGATACCGTCTGGACCCTTCGATGATAGTCCTTCCTCGCCCTTTTACTTTCGTGCTCCAAGTTGGATCCGCCCGTGATAGCGAAAATGTGCCCTCTTGACGGAAGGATGTTGTTGATTGCGCTAGTTTCATTTTCCATCTCCTGCACCTGCTGGAAACCCGGCTGTGCTTGCTGCCCCTGAGGCTGGGTCTGAACCGGAAGCGCTGGCTGCGGCGTTGGCTGACGCTGGTAGTGCATAGGTGACGAAACTGCCACCGACTGTGGTGCGAAGACCGGAAGCTGGTAACTCTAATACGCCGGATTGTACCAATGCAAATTTGGGGGATGCATGTACTGCGGGGGATGCATAGGCGTGCTCGCGTAATTGCTGCATGATGCCGCCACAGCTGTCGGGTCTTGCGAATTGTGGAAAACATGTTTGGAGCTTTCGGCAGAGGCTGAAGCTTGATCCTTGTCTTTCAGCTCTTTCGCCATCTTGCTGTATTTGCAGTCCCGAGTGGTGTAGCCGAAATTGCCGTCACAGATGACGCAATATGGTGGCCTGGGTCCTCTTCCGCGGCCTCTACCGTCTCGGCCGCCGCGTCCTGTCCTTCCACAACGTCCTCCGCGGAAAGGTTGATCGAACCCTCTTTGGGGCTGAAAGTCAGCCATTTCGGGCCTCTCCGTGCCTGCTGCTGATTGTGCTTGTTCTTCCTGCAGATTGTTGATTGACCGAAAGGGCCTAACAATCTTTTGATTCGGTACGGGCGGTGGTCGACTTGCTTTCGTCGCCTGTCTCTGTATTAGGCGGGCGGCCTTGCATCGCCGAAAGTCATCGTCCGACCTCGCATACGCATTCATCACATCGAACAACTCCTTAACATCTTTTGGTGGCTCTCTGGACAGATGAGCGGTGCACTGTCCGGTCCCCAAGCCTTCAATGGTTGCTGCGATCACCGCGGCTTCCGGCACGTTCGGCGCTTGAGCCTTGAGCTGTATGAAACGTTTGAGGTACTCAGATAGTGGTTCATCATCTTGCTGGGTGCAATTCATGAGGTCCCGCGTGGTCTTGACGTCCGGCCGGAATCCTTGGAAAGTTGCCAGCAATTCGGCCTTCAGCTGTGCCCACGAATAGATGGATAGTGGCTTAAGAGTGGTGTACCAATCGTGAGCCACGTCTTCGACCGCCAAGATGAGAGATTTTGCTAGAGCCTGATTGTCCCCGCCTGCCGAAAAGACAGCTGTCTCATAGCTTGCCAAGAACTTGCGCGGGTTCGCTTTACCGTCGAAAGTCGGAATACGCGGCTTATAGCTGAGCGGCCACGGATGGGCTTGCAACTCCCTCGAGAGCGGAGAGGTTTCGTCGATGGCGTTGCCGAAAGCTGGCGGTTGCTCTCGCCTCGGCATGAATACGTCTTCTTGTGCTATCGGATCGGGGTCCGCCCTGGCCCTTTGTAGCTCCTGAATTTCCTTCTCGAGTTGCCTCTTTTGCGACTCAGCTCGCCGAATGGCGTTGCGAGTCTCGTCTTCTCTTGCTTTCGCCGCCAACTGCTGTTGCAGCTGGTCTCTTTGCAACAACAGCCTTTCGATTTCCCTTTGCTGCTGGGCCAGCGTCTTGATTGCTTGGGCGTGTCTTGTGATTTTGTCATCGTCTTCATCCTCATCATCGAACTCGTCCTCGACGTGCCCATCCGGCGTGCCGTCTCTGCCCAAAGTCCGCTGATCCAGAGGCCGCATGCCCTGGCTCGTCGATGCTCCCGGCGGTGGCTGCGCTTCTATCGACAGAGCGCCGCCGAAAGGTGGCGGCTCTGCGGCTGCGTTTGGTGGAACCTGGCTAGCTGGGACTGAAACCGCGACGGTGCCGAAAGCATCCTTTCTCGCGGCGATAGTCTCCAGACTGTCGACCGCTTTCGGCGCTTTCCTTGGTGGCATGGTAAGCTCGGGCGACAACCACGGTGGGCGCCAATGTTGTTTCGGGGACCGAGATCCCGAAACAGCGGGTTGTCGCACGAACGAAAGCCCAAAGCGAAAGCGGGAACCGGACGGTAAAACGGGAAAATAGATGAAGTGAATAGTGTTCCCCCCCTTGGGAGGCTGGGAGCTTTTTATATTAATCCGGATCAAACTGAAAGTACAAGAATGCCCTTCCAACCACTCTGTTACAATTACAATGATGCCCTACTCAACTACTCCATGGTTGCACGCCGCCTCTCCCGGCACGAGGGGCACCATCGTAACTCCGCTCTCTGACGGGCCCAGCGTCCCCCGGCTCCTTTTCCTGACCAGTGGGCCTGCTCCCCTTTGACCCAGGCTTCCGTCGACCTGCGAAAACCTATGAGAAGCCAAAGTCATGAATGACGAAAACTCTCGCCGGAAACGCCGGGCTCCTTCCGCGCGAATGCTTCCTTTCGCACGAAAACTCCGTCCTACCTCGGCCCTGCGGACCGAAGGCGAATGCGTGCTTCCGTGCGAATGCTTCCTTTCGCACGAAAGCTCCGCCTCCCCTTGGTCCGCAAGCCGAAACGCGCTCTTCCATGCGAATTCTTCCTTTCGCACGAAAGCTCCGCCTTCCCTTGGTCCTTGAGCCGAAACGCGTGCTTCCGCGCGAACGCTTACCTTCGCACGAAAGCTTCGCCTTCCCTTGGTCAACGAGCCAACACGCGTGCTTCCGCGCGAATGCCCCCTTTCGCACGAAAGCTCCGCCTTCCCTTGGTCCTTGAGCCGAAACGCGTGCTTCCGTGCGAATGCTTACTTTCGCACGAAGGCTTCGCCTTCCCTTGGTCAGCGAGCCGAAACGCGTGCTTCCGTGCGAATGCTTACTTTCGCACGAAGGCTTCGCCTTCCCTTGGTCAGCGAGCCGAAACGCGTGCTCCCGTGCGAATGCTTACTTTCGCACGAAGGCTTCGCCTTCCCTTGGTCAACGAGCCGAAACGCGTGCTTCCGCGCGAATGCTCCCTTCCGCACGAAAGCATCGTCATCTTTCGGTAAAATGCGGGTCGGAGGCGCCTGCGGTCTGGGTGCCGCCCCAACAAACGCGCCTTAGAGACGTCTAAGAGGTTAATAAGTTGTACATGAATGCTCTGACTCTTTCTAGTGTACTGCAAACATGCTATTAGTAGCATTAGATAGAGATCAATCGAAATTGTGACGCCGACTAGGAGGCCTATCTCCGAGCTACCGAACAGTGGTGGCGCCGCTTGCATAGGCCCACCCACATCACTATCTGGTGGGGACAACTCGCATGACGCTTGCGGAGTCATCATTGAATATTTTGTCGTACGTCTTTTATGGCCTGTGCACTACACTCCCACCGAAGAAAATGCAGAGCTAGGCCCTGTAAGGCCTAGCGTTTTGGCCACTTGAGCCTTGGAAGGGAATAGAGCTCGTGTGGAGGAGGCGCAGCCTCGCCCGACGGCCTCGCTTGTCTGGTTCCATGGTGCTGGAGCTTGTGGTCGGGGCTCTATGGCGCGGCGGAGGTCGCGCATGCAGCCGGCGGAGGTCGCGCATGCGGCCGGCGAAGCCCGCGGCGGAGGTTTTTTTTACGACTCAAGTTGCTTTCATTAATCATGGGACAATATTACAATCTTCGGTCAACAGATTAAGAACACAGGGTGGAGCTAAATGCCACTTTTCCACCCTACTGTCATATGAGACTTGCTTGGCTAACATATGAGCTACTCGATTACATGATCTATTAACATATATCAAAGAGAAAGCAAGAAAAACAGTGATGTGGTCTTTGATCTCTCTGATGATCGGGGAAATATGTGACCTCTAACGATCTGTCATTTTCCAAAGCTTCCCAAACTCTTGCATGTCCGTCATTTTCCAAAGCTTCCCCAACTCTTGCATGTCCGTCTCCAAAGTCAATCTTTGGACATCTCTCTCCTCAGCTAGTACAACCGCGTCTCTGCAGGCAAGAGCTCCAGCCGGCGGAGCTCGCATCTGCCCGCGATGGTGGTCATGCCCCGGCGGTGCGGTGGAGCGGCCCGTGCGGCGGCAGAGGAGCTCACCCGAGCCCGCCTTCCCCTTCCCATGAAACAGGAGACCTTCTCAATCCAAGTTCCATTGCGGTTTCACGACGTGGGAAACATCGTCCGACTTGTGTCGTGGGGATGAAACGAATTCTTTCTCTCTCCTCTTCAATTCTTGCAAAAAAAAATATGCTGGTGTGATAATTTAATAAATGTGTATGACACATCCTATAAAATGACATTGAGACTGTCTTACGGACGGACGGGTTACGAGTACTTCTCTTTCCAAATGAGTTAACTCCTGGGTTCTTCGTAAGCTTTCTAGTAAAGTAGGGTTGAGCCTTTGATTAAAAAAATGAGATGGTTTAGCGAAATTAAGTGCAATGTTGATCTCAGAGGACGTCATCACGATGTTGTGACTGAGTCCAACCAAAATGATAAGAGTCGGTTTTAGGATTGGATTACTCGTGGGAACGGCACGTCGGCTGCAAGGTCACCCGCAGCGGAGGGCAGGGCATGTAGGATCCGTAATCCTATCACTAACCAAGCCCTACCATCTCCGAACTGACACCGGTACCGGTAGGATCCGAAATCCTATCACTAACCAACAGATCAACAACATCAAACTATAGACCCTATTTGGTTGGGCTTTTGGTTTTGGCTTTTGGTCCTAAAAGGCAAAAGCTCAACTAAAGGAGTTGCGGTTGGAAGTGGCTTTTGTAGAAATATGTGTTTTTTTAAGTACATTTTTGAAAACTGCTTTGACCCTGCTTTTGACTTTTGGCTTTCAGCTTTTCAAAATAGGTGAAATAAAAAACGTTTTAATAATTATTTTAAAAAACAAAATTAAAAGATACTCCCTCCGTATCGTAAACAGAAGATGTTTTGGAAAAGTTTTCGGTCAAACATTGAGAATATAAATCATGAATAACTTTTAGATTATTGAGTTTAAAAATGTAAAATTCATATAAATAAATTTATTTTGAAAAGTATTTTCAAAAAAAAATATATATTCCACTTTACAACAAATATTTTTAAAGAAATAAATGGCGAAAGTTATGCTTTGGAGACCGTATCGCTGTCCTAAACGTCTTCTATTTGTGATACGGAGGGAGTACTTTATACTTATTTAACCAAACAACTTTCAGCTTTTCCACAACTCACAGTCACAACAGCTTTTTTCCACAACCACAGCTTAACCAAACAGGCCCTAAGGATCTGTCTAGATTCATTATCTGCTACTAGTTAGCTAGCTAATATCTACTCCCTCCATCCCAAAATTATAAGTCATTCCAAAAATCTTAGAGAGTCAAAGTTTTCTAAGTTTGATCAAATTTATATAATATAAGATAATAATATTTATAATATCAACTAAGTATCATTAGATTTTTTATTAGTTATATTTGTCATGAATCTTTGTATTTTTCTCTATAACTTTGGTCAAATTTAAAAAAAAAACTTTGACTCTCCAAAATTCTTGGAATAACTTATAATTTGAAATAAGGAGAGTATTATCTAATTTGGTCCAACTAGTGAAATAGTCTCTCTGTTCATAAAAGAATGTAATAAAAGAATGTAATTATGAGAAGCGTGATGGTCAAATTATTTCAATTCTGACAAGTTTATAGTAAATAATGTTAACATTTATATCTTAAAATAAATTAATTATAGAAATATATTTTACAACTAATCTAATAATATTTATTTTGTCTCATAAGTTGTTAGTAGTGTTTCATATAATTTTAGGTAAAGTTTACGATGTTTGAATCTTCAAGATGTGAGAATTGTATTCTTTCGTGGATAGAGAGAGTAGTTGTTATAAATATCTAGCTAACGATTAGCTAGTCTATTATCTATACTTATTTGTAGACAAAAGAGATAATTAACTACTCTCTACAGAGATCCAAACATGGCATAAAAGGGGTATGAATACTCAAATTAGATCTGAACCGGAATGAAGTATGGACAGTTTCACAACTTATGGACAATGTCAGCCTCAAAAGGATTCGCAAAAGCTGCAACATCACAAATAAGAAGACTTTATTATTCAAACGCAGCAACAATACCGAACATACTGTCTATCCCACACAAACTGCACGCTAGCGTCTTCAATCATAGTGACGTTTCTCATCTGTAATTTCGCATCAATATCACTGGTAGGCTGCCCAGATCATTACTTCCCCTTGACCACTGTCACCGGGCATGATGCATTTGACAGCACGTAGTTTGTCACACTTCCCAGGAGAATCCTGAAGTAATTACCGGATTAGAGTCGTGAACCAAATGAAACAGGCTAAAATATTTAGGGAAATTTTGCATGAGTCAGGTTCTAAGTGCAATAATAAGCTTATATAGTCCCTTAGTTCTATGAATTATAATTTGGAACCAAGGGAATACTATATAAGTTTGTATGAAAAAGGAATGTGGTAATTAATTAACATCCATACTGAGTGTCAGATATCACGAGATTCAAATAAAAATGTGGGGAGAACTGCACTTAAATTTGATTTATAACATCTACATTATTAAGCAGTGTAAATCATACAACAACGAGTACTGTGTAACTGGAAAGCTAGAGTAACAAAAACTACTCAGGCCCCCCTTTCAGTCTAAGTATACAATCTGTTGCAAGGAAGGCATGAACACTTTTTCCTGGCCATAAAAAATGAATCACTGATTATTATTGCAAGGAATTTTCTATCCATTTCTTTTCGTGGAAAGCTTTTAGGCCTTGTTTGTTTCCCCAACTTTCCACAAATATTTCTAGATTCTCCGTCACATCAACTTTAGCTGCATGCATGGAGCATTAAAAAAACTAACTGATTGTACTTTTAGTATGTACATGTCGAAACGAATCTTTTGAGTCTAGTTAGTCCATGTTTAGAGAAAATTTATGCTATAGTGCATTTCTCAAATATTTCTCAAAACTAAACAACACCTTAGTCTGTTCGTCTGTTACACAAATGTCAAGAACTCAGGATAGACCTGAATTAAAAAAAACTCCTGAACCCGTGCATGTAGTTACCCACTAGTGATAAGCGTTGAACAACACAGCCACGGCATTGGTCGACTGATCCTATAGGCATCTTTCAAATGCCCAAACTAATGTAGAGCATTTAAATATCAAAGGCACTTTCACATGGCTGCATAAAAAAATGAATATCATGTACTAGTATCATGATGATGTTGGGACGTGGGATGTCTCAACCCTCAACGCTCGGTCAGGCTAAGGACAATGCCCACTTGCGAGTAAAAAAAAAAGGTCGCAACTGAACTCACAATTCAGCAAGGCGTGGCTCGTCACTGCTAAGAAATGTACTACTGACATTCACAGCTCAGAATCACCGGATGCAAACGATACAAGGCACAGGAAGATTTTTCAGATAAGTATTATTGGCGTTGAAAGACATTCCAGGATTTCCAGCAAGCCGTAATGAACTAGAAGTGCTGTGATTTAAGTACCGCGCCAACATACTGACTTGGCATGCGGCCTATCACTACCAATTGAGCGATGCACACCAAAGACCACTTGGTGTCAGCATCCCATCTGATGCTGCTGACGAAGAGGAGGAAGCTGCCCGTGACCCACAAATCGACACAGTCAAGGTTCGGCCCAAGCGGACTCGGAAGCCCAATACCAGAGTAGTCGGCCCAACCTGGTTGGCGTAGCTGTTCAGCTTGGGAGAGGGGTTAAGATAGGGGAGAAGGGAGAGGGGAAAAACGGGAAGAAAGAAGATAGAACTTGGCCGGCTGCGTCCGGAGGTGGCGGCGGAGGAGCTGAGGGCTCTCCGACCGATTGTAACCGCAGTCCAATTTTGTAGAGTTCGAATCCTTCCTCGTTGAATCCCTTAAACTCCGTACTCTATATGAATATATAGCCTGAGATCGAGCAAATCCATCCAGTGAGCTCACACCTGGCCATTGACGTGCTTATCCGGAACAAAAAGAAAAACTGAGACTAGCTTGGGGGCTCAGTGACTATTATTAGCAATAGTGGCGTCTTAGGATTATACCTCTGGATCGGGCCAAGGCCGCGGCTACCCATGACGAGGGAATCGATCCTGAGCTCCTCGACGGCGTCGCAGAGCTTCTCCCTGGCGTCGCCCCAGTAGAGCTTGGCCACCACCTTGAGCTGATGATGAGCACGGAAATGGGCAAGGGTTAGTTTAGATCCCCCACTGACTTGACCAGATGAGCGTAGCACGAACGCCGCCCGGCACCCACCTGCTTCTGGCGCGCCGCCGTGTCGATCATGTCGAGCACCTCGGCGTCGGGGCGCACGCCGTAGCCCTGCATCACCTCGGGCTCCCGGAACTCGGAGAGAGGGATCAGCGCTGCGGGGATCGAAGCGCGCGCGCGAGCGAGATCGAATCCGAGCCAGATGGAGCCAGCCGACGAAGATCGAGACGAATCGGAACAGAGACCGACCGAGTGAGCGAGCATTTGGGTAATACAGTAAATAAGGGTAAGGGAGGGATAAGAGAACTGAGTGGTGCTGGCGCTTGCTTACGGGATCCGGACTTGGCCCAGAGCGTGTGCTTGGTCTCCTCCCCGCCGTGGTGCAGGACGTGGAGCAGGACGAGGGTGTCCCCGTGGCGGAGCAGGTTGTCGATGGCCCAGTCCAGCGCCTTCTTGGCGCTCTCCGAGTAGTCAATGGCCACCCCGATCCTGCGCTCCCCGTCTGCTGCGGCGGCGGCCATCGGAGCAGAAACCTCTCGCTCTCGCTCTCCTAAACGCGGTGGGGGTGGGGGTAGCAGACACAACTCTGCCGGAAAGCGTTGCGGCGAGGCGAGCGAGAGCGAAGCAGAAAACGGAGCAGGTGGCGTGGGGGTGGGACGGTGGGTCCGCGTCGGCGTTTGGACCGAAGCAAGGGCAGCGCGGACCGCGGACTACACGAGCGAGCGGGACACTCGGCACCTGATCCGGAGTCCGGACCCAGAGGGGTCTTGCGTGCGGCACGGAGACGGGAAGCCCTCTCTCTCTCTCGGGGTCGGGGCACGTTTCGCCGCGTGCGTTTCGGCCGGGACCGGGAACAGGACGGGGGAGTGCACGCGCGTGCACTCCAGCGTTTGCTGTGGGACGTGCGCGCGGAATCTTTGCACGGTGCCTGTGCCTCCGCGCGACGCGCGCTGATGCGCACCTGACGGCTGGCTGCTCGTCGCCGCCGCAGGCCGATCACCGACTCACGGCTACCGGTGGGTAGGGTGGGTTGGATTGGGTGAGATCGTTCCGCTTCCGCGTGGGCAAAGAGCTGGATGCGTTGGGTTGGAATTGGAACTTGGAAGCAGGCTGCGGCAAGCGGTGTCGGACGTGGTTAGTTTGAGAGATACTGTATGTCACGACGACCTCTACACGCGGTTTGTTTTGGCGTCGTGACACGGTTGAGACTGGGGGGTTTTGCTTCTTCTTCCGGGACAGCAAAGAGGTTTTGCGTGAACGAAAGCATTTTGTCGGGGCCCCCACGTTGCTGCGGAACGTTAGCCAAAGGACTTCGTGTGTAATAATAGAGAGGGTTCCCTTTCTTCACAACGAAGATAAACATCTCTCATCGTCAGAATTCACGAGATTTGGGCCTTGTTTAGATGCATGCCGTGAGATTTTTTCTCAACTGTAGCACTTTCGTTGTTATTTCACAAACTTTGTCTAAATATGCAGGGGCGAAGCTGTGTTAGCTATAGGGGGTGCACATGCACCCCAAAAAATCCAAAAACAATAGATTTAAGCAATTTTTCACCATATATGCACCCCCATAATACATGTATATGCACCCACAAGTCAAATGTACTCATCTCTAGTTTGCTCTAGCTTCGCCACTGTAAATATGGACTACGTAGACTCAAAAGATTCGTCTCGACATGTACCTACTAAAAGTTTAATGCTTCATGCATACGTCCAAACATTGATGTGATAGTGATGTGATAGAGAGAAAGTGAAAAAAAGTTAATCGCGCCCCTCAGACTACCCGCACTCATCTTCCTCTATTTTCATCCTCTATACTGCCTAGTCATCAACATTCTCTCCTCTATATTTTTTTCTCCCGCATCCATTCATCCTCTATCCACTGTGGACCCACTTGTCACTTTCTCTAAATATATACATGAGATGAGATCTAATTTTGAAGAATTAATTGCAACAAATTTAATGGTGCAATCATAATTTAATTTGATTTTTCAGTTTGTGAGGTATAATATTTTTTTCGTTACAAATCTGGTGGGGCCCGCTCTCACCTCTCTGCTTCTCTCTTTACTCTTCTTCCGCACGCGAGATACCGGAGGTCCTGGAAATCCGTTCGGCCGCTCATTTATGTTGGTTTCCAGTGAGCCACTGTAGATGTTTTAACCGCTATCTATTCCGGTACAGGTATATACAGGATGTTTTACAGTATCCGGTGTGAGTAGTCTTAAGCTCTGCTGCTCTGCAGACCAGCCAGCCGCGACAAGTACAGCCAAAAAAAAAACTCGTATCCCCACATGGCAGTGACGTTAGGAGCATCGCCCGTGATAGCTGAGAACACACCCCCACGCACTTTCACTCCATAAACGCAAAACGCACGTATTTATATAAAACTTTAATCTTGTAAATATCTTTAAATATTGGACCTTCAAACCCTGGTCGGCGAAGTCGCCACAGACACCTCATCGTGGGAACGTCAAATACCACTCAAAACACAAAGCTGTTAAATCATAAAAATTCGCTCCTACAAAAATTTAAAGTCAGGACCTCAGCGCGTGTTTGGTTGACGGTCATTGGCAGACACGGCACCGTTGTGGATCGCCACGGAAATCTAGGCGTTTGTTTGGTTGGTTCTTTAGATGAGGCTGCCACATTATTTCGCTGCACAAATCTCGCCACATATTATGACGCTTATGCAATATACTGCTTGTGTTGTGTCACAAACAAATTTGTTTCGTCTAGCAGTAGCCTACCCACGTGCCGGAGGGTGAGGTATCAGTTGGGATAGCTGCAGGACACTGCACACATGAAACAACCATATGGCCGGTAGCAGAAGATAACATGCGCTTGCCCCGTTGCCCCTCGTTGCATTCACACCTGCCCTACCTCCGCTCTTGTGCAGGGAAGTGGCGAGGGTGGTCAACCGTCGGAACCAAAAGCGAAGGGTGCAAAGTAACGGGACAAGAAGCGAAGGTGCAGATGAGGAACAGTGGCGCTCTGGCTCTATTCCCCAAAAAATCCTCTCTGTTACACTGTTCATCCATTGATATTTACAGGGAATGTCAAGGGGTGCAGATCAAATTACAATAGGGTACAAGAAGGATTCCCTAGCGCTGCACAGCGAAAGGGCAGAATCGTACAAACACAGGCGGTATAGAAACCCTAGCCCGCCTTCCGCGCGTCCGCCGCCTCCCGGTCCGTGCGCACCCTTGTAGGAGCGCGAGGGTTAACCTTGGCATGCGAACCATCGCTTCAAGCCGCGAAGCCCGCGTTCGCCTGCCGCCCATTAAGCCTGACGTCTCTTCCGAATGTGTGCAACACAGTGAGGGTTACGCACCGTGTCCTTCACGCCTCTTGCCTGCAAGAAACAGCAAACACCACTGAGGGTCGAACCAACGTCCGAAGGTTGGATAAGTAGCCGAGGGACACGACGAAAGATTTAAGCTTTTTGCGAGAGTATGTAGGGTACGCGAGGGTTGTTTCCTGTGTCAGCCTACGTGACGTCACTGTCGAGGGTTTCTTCCCCCAACAGTAGCCCCTCGGTGGCTTGGATCTAAACAACGATCTTTAGGACCAAGCAGCGCCCTTCGTGTGGAAACGAAGAGTGCCCCTCGGCAGCGACGCCCGCGGCTGCTTATGGGTCAGGTCATCTGTTTTGCTATTGTTACTGTGCATTTCGTTTTTTGTGCTGTGTTTTCGGGGGCCGTGCCGGTTTTGTCGGGTCGGGTGGTTGGCCCCTTGGTCTATAAATAGTTGGGGTTGGTGGGTGTTAGAGGTGCGCCATCCTTTTGCTCTAGCCACCCTGCTGCCGTGATTTTCTTGTTGCGAAGGTTTGTTAAGTCTCCTGCGAAGGTTTAGAGGCTTGAAAGCTCTGCGAAGGTTAGGGCTAGAGAGATGGCTAGGTCAAAACAGACTGCTCGTGTTGCGTCTCCGTCTGCTGCGGACGACGGCGTGACCTTTGAGTTTGGACTTAGCCGGGTTTGCAACTCGGACCTGGCGTCGTACGTCAGGCGGGGCTGGATCGAGGAGGGAAAGGCGAGGGCCAGCTCTGGGGAGACAATTCCCAAACCGGAGGTCGACGAGGTTGTCGTTTTTGAAGAGTTTTTCGAAGTTGGTCTGCGCTTTCCGGTGTCTTCGTTTGTGACTTCGGTTCTTCAGCGCTTTAAACTAAAGTTTCATCAACTGACACTGTCATGTTTCACGAAGTTGTCCACTTTCGTGTGGGCTTGTCGCTCCCAAGGATTTGTTCCGCATGTCGAGCGTTTCGTGCGGACTCACCGTGTGCACATGCAGCCCAGAAAGATTACTGACAACGAAGGTAATATTAGTTTGGGTCAGTTTGCTGTGTACACCTTCTGCCATCGGGCTGGCTCGGAGCTTCCAATGCAAGCTCAGAAGAATAAGTGGGCGAGTGGGTGGCAGGAGCATTGGTTCTACTATAAGCTTAGCGGAGCTGATGAGCTTTGCGGCGAACTACCACCCCTCGGTGACGTGACCGCCGAAGCCTCGATGTCCATAGAAGCGCACGCGGCTGTTGACTGCTTGAGGGTTGTTGCTCGCTCGGAGTGTGCTCGCGACCTAGTTGAAGAGTACTGCTGCGCTAAGGTTTGGCCCCTCAGCCGAAGGCAAGCCTGGTTCGCAGTTGAGGACGACTCTGCTTATGAGATGAGGGGTAATTTGAAGAAACCAAAGCTAGATTTGAACAAGATCTGGGAGAGTACTCTCAAGAAATTTCCCAGTCGGAAAACTGGCGTCGAAGCTGTTCTGAAACAGGTTCAGCAAACTGTTGAAATTCTTGTTGGGAAGTTGTCAACCCTCGAGGTTAAGGCCATTCATAGCGCTGTGGGGAGTGGTGGTAGAGTCAACAGGCTCTTTGACATGTTAGGGATCTCGTACCCTGATTGGCTCGTACCTTCGAGCGAGGATGCGCCGAAAAAGAGAAAATGCACGTCCGTGGTGGAGAAAGAGGTTGTTTCATGGCCGAAGAGGGGTCGTGGTCGAGGCCGCGGCGGCGTTGGCGTCGGTCGAGTCAAAACGCTGGCGACGAAGGTTGCTGTGGCGTCGGGTGCTGCCGGAACTTCCTCTTCCTCGGCCATTGTATCGGTGACGGGTGGCCGAGGTGTTTCTAAGGTTGGGGGGCATGTGCCGCGCGTCGGCGGAATTGGAGCTCTAATCCAGATTTTGGATGACGAAGGTGTCTCCGATGATGATGAAAAGAGGAGGAAAAAGAGGCAGATAAAGAGGCAGAGAAAGAGACCGGCACTGAGGATGATTCATCTGATGAGGTTAGCGATACCTCTGGTGACGAGGGTGATTCAGACGATGAGGTGTCCATCGGTGATGACTGTGGGAAGGCGGTTGTCTCATCGAGCGTTGATGCTGAAGCTGCGCGTGACATTGATGAGATACTGCGGGACCTTGAGCCTGAGAGTCCCAAGCGAGGGTTTGTGCCCGAGTTCGCGGGGTCACATATCTGGGTTGACGGTTTTGAGGTGAAGGGTGACCTTGAAGCAGAAGGGACCCCTGGTAAAAGACCATATGGCGAAGCTAGCCGGTCCAGCTTTCCTTATTTCACCAAGAAGGTTGGGGTTTCGGACCCGGCGACGGAGCTTTTTACGAGTTCGGACCTTCGAGAGTGCCATTTGCAATGCGCTCTGGAGGAAATACGTTTTCTTGGACGTGTGTTTGGTCGGGTTTGTGTGTCGGAGGCCGAGCTTCGATTGGTCAACCAACCATTGGACGAGCTTCAGGATGATATTGACGTTAAGTTGGCTAAGCTGATGCTTCTCAGTCGTTCGGCGCGCCGAAGGGCTGGTTTGAACAATGACTATCTGAGCAACCGGTTGGCCGAGGTTGAGAAAGAAAGCAAGGATCTTCGGCGAAGCTTAGAAAACAAAGAGATAGAGCTTAACAGTGCCTTAGAGAAAGTTAAGAAATCCCGGGAGGAAACGCAGTAGGTTGTGAGCCGTAACGCTGATCTGTTATCTGCCTGCCGTGATAAGGACAAAGATTTGACCTCTGCGAAGAGCCGCATAGAAGAACTGACCTCGGAACGGGCTTCTCGGTCAGAGGCGTGGCAAAAGAGCATGGGAAAGATTAAGGACAAAGTTGACACCTGCTTGACTGAAGCCGGCGGCTCTGCCGGGGAACCACTGCCTGCTGCTAACGCGGAGGCCTTCGAAGGTTGGCTATGTAACGAGCTTGATGTTTTTAGCTCATTGGTTGGTAATGCAGCTGACTTTGGGGGCTACGCCGGAGCTTTAGCAATGGCCGGTACACTTCGCCAAGCTGACTGCGAGCACCTTCGCAAGATTAGGAAGCCGAGCCATGTTTTTCCGACGGTTGACGAAGTGCGTAAGATGAAGGTTGATGACGCGGAGGTTCAGAATTGTGCAATGTGTTTGCTTCGCAGATTCTGGATTGCTGGTGGGGGCCGTGCACTTGCCTTCGAAGAGGCTGCTGAAGCTACACGTCAGGTTTGTGATGTCAGAAAAAAATTGATTTTTTGGTTTATTTATGAAAAAAGTGTCAGTATTCATTTCTGTGTCCCTCCCCCCCATTTGTCTTGCAGGCTCGGAGGGACGCGATGCCTTCGCCGTCTGCGACTGATGATGTTGCTGGTTGCTCCAAGGCCGCACCTGCGCACAGTTCTGCTGATGTTCCTCCGGTTGAAGAGGTTCCCTCGGCTGAAGAGGCCCCTGCCACTATGGTGTCTACTGTTGAGGAATCTGCTGAGGTCGGAGCAACTGCTACTGACCAAGCAACGGCGGGGGTTGAGTATGCTGCAACTGGCGAGGTTGAGGCGGAGGAGCGTGAGGATGCCGAGCAGGTGTGAGAATTAGGGGTGATTTTAAAGAGGGTTCATCTTGTAATATTTTGCGAGGGGAATGTGCTGATGTAAAACACTGAGAACTTGTTTGTCTATTTGATGATGTCGGTTCCTGATGGAACCGTGTTTGAGGTGTTTGATGTGATGCCTCTCACGTTAAACTATCAAGACATTTTTATAACTGGTGAATCATGGGCTCGAGCTAAACTCAAACACCCTTCGCTGTCCTTTGAGCGTTTTTGGTGGTCGAAGGTGTGAAGGTATGATTTAAAGAATAGCCGATCGAGTTGTTTTTGGCGTGACGCGGATTATACGGATCGGCAAGCTACGCGCTTTTTATTTAGTTCTTCTTCACAACCTGTTGTTGATGACGACGTTGATGAGCGGACGGCTCTTGATTATTTGTTTGGGCGTAGTAACCTTGAAAAGGGGCCAGACGGTTCTCTTGTAATTCCGAAGGAGGAACCTTTAGAGAGTGGTGACGTGGCTCGTCGGTATATGTATAGGGCGAGGGTGTTGCCCGGGGAGCTGCCAATTGTGCCTGCGGCTCCTTTATTGTGGGGACCCATTGTCCCGATAGAGACGGGGTTTGAAGTTGAAGGCGACGGTTGTAAAGATGTATTGTTAATTGAGGATGTTGGGGATTTCTTGTAAATTTTTACTTTCCAGAAAGAGTATATCATGTTGTGGTGAATTTACAGTTGTGCGAGGGAGTTGTAAAATTGTATAGCCCAGTTTTGTCTCATTTTTGGCAATTGATAAGGAATGGCTTTTTGACCTTCGCTGACTTTATGGCGGAGCTCGCTTTATCGCTTAAGAACTGTGCTTTGGAAAGCAACGACGCCCCATTTCCTTTCTGCGGGGCTCGCTTAACGTTTAAGTAACATGTTTTTACGAAAATAGCGACGCCCCCTTTTCTTTTTGCGAGGCTCGCTTAACGTTAAAGTAACATGTTTTTAGGAAAACAACGACGCCCCCTTTTCTTTTTGCGAGGCTCGCTTAACGTTTAAGTAAGCTATTTTTAGGAAAACAGCGATGCTCCCTTTTCTTTTTGCGAGGCTCGCTTAACGTTTAAGTAAGCTGTTTTTTGAAAAACAGTGACGCCCCCTTTTCTTTTTGCGAGGCTCGCTTATCGTTTAAGTAAGCTGTTTTTTGAAAAACAGCGACGCCCTCTTTTCTTTTTGCGAGGCTCGCTTAACGTTTAAGTAAGCTGTTTTTAGGAAAACAGTGACGCCCCTTTTTCTTTTTACGAGCCTCGCTTATCGTTTAAGTAAGCTGTTTTTTGGAAAACAGCGACGTCCCTTTTTCTTTTTGCGAGGCTCGCTTAACGTTTAAGTAACCTGTTTTTAGGAAAACAGCGACGCCCCCTTTTCTTTTTGCGAGGCTCGCTTAACGTTTAAGTGAGCTGTTTTTAGGAAAACAGCGACACCCCCTTTTCTTTTTGCGAGGCTCGCTTATCGTTTAAGTAAGCTGTTTTTTGGAAAACAGCGACGCCCCCTTTTTCTTTTTGCGAGGCTCGCTTATCGTTTAAGTAAGCTGTTTTTTTGGAAAACAGCGACGCCCCATTTTCTTTTTGCGAGGCTCGCTTAACGTTTAAGGAAGCTGTTTTTAGGAAAACAGCGACGTCCTCTTTTCTTTTTGCGAGGCTCGCTTAACGTTTAAGTAAGCTATTTTTAGGAAAACAGCGACGCCCCCTTTTCTTTTTGCGAGGCTCGCTTAACGTTTAAGTAAGCTGTTTTTGGAAAACAGCGACGCCCCCTTTTCTTTTTGCGAGGCTCGCTTAACATTTATGTATGATGTTTGGAGTGCTTGACTTTTTGGGACTTCGCACCTCCCTTGTATGAGGTGGAGATGAAGTTTGCTTTGCAAACCCCTGGCATTTTGCGGAGGGGCTTGCGTTTTTTGGACTTCGTGCCTCTCCTTTTCTTAGGTGGAGGTGAAGTTTGCTTTACAAGCCCCTGACATTTCTGTGAGGGTGCTTGCATTTTTTGGACTCCGCGTCTCCTCTTTCCTTAGATGGAGGTGAAGTTTGCTTTGCAAGCCCCTGACGTTTTGCGAGGGGGCTTGCGCTTTTTGGACTTCGCGCCTCCCCTTTTCTTAGGTGGAGGTAAAGTTTGCTTTAGAAGCCCCTGGCATTTCTGCGAGGGTGCTTGCATTTTTTGGACTTCGCGCCTCCCCTTTCCTTAGATGGAGGTGAAGTTTGCTTTGCAAGCCCCTGGCATTTTGCGAGGGGGCTTGCGTTTTTTGGACTTCGCGCCTCCCCTTTTCTTAGGTGGAGGTGAAGTTTGCTTTACAAGCCCCTGGCATTTATGCGATGGTGCTTGCATTTTTTGGACTTCGCGCCTCCCCTTTCCTTAGGTGGAGGTGAAGTTTGCAATACAAGTTTGTGTCGAAAAAGTTTGTGTTTCGAAACAATCTTCGGGTGGTTTTCATCGATTATAAGCACTCTTGAATTGGAGTTGCTTTTATCGATGTTTATAGAAAACCGAAGGATTTTTTGGGGGTTGTTGCTTGTATTAAGGATCTGGATACTGCCTCATTAAAAAACCTTATGCCCCTTCGTAAGGAAAAAGAGTGCAGCTCCTTTATTTTGGTTACAAGCATGGTGCTGATAAAGATGAAAGGTAAAAGGCAAATTACATGTTGCGAGAGCTTCCTAAGGCTCCGCTATGGGTAGAATTTGCGAAGGTCATCAACATTCCAGGTATGTGGCAGGATGTTTCCTTCGCTGTCAGAGAGGTGGTAGGATCCAGGGCGATTGCATTCTGTTATCAAGTATGGCCCAGTCCATTTTGGCTGAAATTTTCCCGCCATGTTGGTGTTTTGCTTCCGAATAAGGACGAGGTCACCCTTCTTCAAGTTTTTGATTCTTACCTTTTTGTCTCTCCACTTTTTGGTTTCTTCTTGATACTTGCAAAGGTTGTGCACTGCGTTGCATCTCGTTTCCTCGAGCAAATCTTTATCAAGCAGCTGGTTTTGTTCATCTGATTCGAGGGTTGTTCTGAGAGAGCCATGTTTCAATTCTTCTGGTAACACGACTTCTTCCCCAAATAGAAGCCTAAACGGTGTGAATTTGGTGGCTCTGCATTCCGAAGTATTATGGGACCAGGTGACCGGGGTTAGCTCTTCCGAACATTTTCCTTTGGGTCTGCCTTGCAGTTTTTTGGATATTGCTTGAAAAATTGTTGAATTAGCTCTTTCAACGAGGCCATTGGATTGAGGGTGTCGGACTGAGGCGAAGCACAAAATTGTTCCAATTTGGGCGCAGAATTCCTTGAAGACCTCACTGTCAAATTGAGTGTCGTTGTCGACGGTTAGATGTTTGGGAACACCGAACCGACAATCTATTTGCTGCCAAAAAAACTTTTTTACGGCTAGGGAGGTGATAGAAGCCAACGGTCTTGTTTCAATCCATTTGGTGAAGTATTCCACAGCTACCACTGCATAGCGAAGGTTTCCTGGAGCTGTTGGTAGTGAACCGACGAGGTCCATTGCCCATCTTTGCAAGGGCCATGTTGGGCATATCAAAGTTGTTGGGGCGCCTGGGGCGTTTTGTGTTTTTGTTGTTAGTTGGCATCCCTCGCAATGCTTGACAATCTCTTGTGCATCTCGTAATGCTGTTGGCCAAAAGAAACCTTGACGGAACGCCTCTCCGACCAGCGCCCT
Organism: Coix lacryma-jobi var. lacryma-jobi; assembly: GCA_009763385.1. Classification (NCBI taxonomy): domain Eukaryota; kingdom Viridiplantae; phylum Streptophyta; class Magnoliopsida; order Poales; family Poaceae; genus Coix; species Coix lacryma-jobi. Next base: position 21,661,124 of record CM019826.1, read on the forward strand.
TGGGCCATTATAAGAGTCGCAGATACCTTCGTGAATGAGTTTGAGTATGTCCCTTCCTTGGTTCTGCGACACGCATTTTAACCATGGGGGGTCACCGAGGCTTTGAATAAAATGTTGTCCATTATTTTATAACCTCAAGCTCTTTGCTTGAGCCTGTTTTCCTCTTCTTTGGTATCGGGTTCATGCAACCCGTTGATGTAGGCCATGATTGTGGCTCTCCAATCTTCGTTCTGGATTGCATTGATGAGGTTCGCTGTTTTTTCAGGGGCTTCGATGGCTGATTGTGTTGCTACTTCATAGAAGACGTCTGGGGGTAGATGTAGTTGTTGTGCTGTTGCTTTTGCCAGATTGTCAGTCTCACTATTTTCGGACCTAGGAATTGCTTTCAGTGTTATGCTGAGGAAGAAAGATTCTAACCTTCGGACATATTGTAAGTATTTTTGCAGCTCTAGATCTTTTGCTTTGTAATTCTTCTTGATATGTCCTGCAATGACTTGGGAGTCTGTGTTGATTACTGCCCTTCGGATTGATAGTGCTCGAAGTCTTGAAAGCGCCAGTATTACAGCTTCATATTCTGCAGAATTGTTTGTGCACTTGAAGTCAAACCGTTTTGCGTATCGTAGCTTCGACCCAGATGGCGAAGCTAGGATGGCCGAGGCTCCTGCTCTAGCTGCTCCCCAGGCTCCGTCGACATACACTGTCCAAAATTGATCTGTTACGATTCCATCTCTGCGAGGGTCTGGAGTCCATTCGGCTATGAAATCTGCTAGGGCCTGTGATTTGATTGATGTTCTTCCCACGAAGGTTATGGTGTAGCTGTTCAATTCGACTGCCCATTTTGCTATTCTGCCGACTGCCTCATTGTTCTTGAAAATGTTTTCGAGGGGGTATACTGAGGGTACTTGGATTTCGTGTGCTTGGAAATAGTGTTTTAGCTTTCTTGATGCCATGACCATGGCATACGCTATCTTTTCAAGCTCTGAGTAGTTCCGCTTGGGGCCTTTGAGGGTTTCTGACACATAGTAGATTGGGGCCTGCCTGGTTTTGCTATTTTCGTGCATCTCTTTGATCAGCACTGCGCTGGCTGCATGAGGCGAAGCTGCGACATACAATAGTAGAAGGTCCCCTTTGTTAGGGCTGGTCAAGACGGTCAAGTTGGTGAGGTATTTTTGCAAATCCTCGAAGGCTTTTATTTGTCGAGGTCCCCAATTGAAAGGAGCGTTGCTTCTCAGAGTTTCAAAGAAAGGTAACCCTCGCTCAACTGATCTGGAGATGAACCTGCTGAGTGCTGCTAAGCGTCCTGACAATTGCTGAGCTGCTTTTTTGTTCGTTGGTGGTTCCATATTGATGATGGCATCAATTTTCTCTAGGTTTGCTTCTATTCCCCTTGATGAGACAATACAGCCTAGCAGTTTTCCTTCGCTAACTCTGAAGATACATTTTTCTGGATTCAGCTTCAACCCGGCAGACCGAAGGTTGTTGAAGACTCTCGCCAGATCTGATATGTGATTTTCTCTTTGTTGGCTTTGAACTATCAGATCATCGACATAAGAACATAAGCGGAGATGGTGTGCTCATCTTTGAAGACGTCGGATGTCATGCAAGCGAAGGTAGAACCTGCATTTCTTAAGCCTTCTGCCATTCTTCGGAAACAAAAGGTGCCCGAGGGTGTGATGAAGCTTGTTTTTTCTTCGTCGTCCTCGTGCATCCAGATTTGATGGTATCCTGAAAAGCAATCAAGGATAGAAAGCGTCTGACAACCAGCTGCTCTATCTACCAAGGTGTTTATGTTTGGTAGAGGGAAATCGTCCTTCGGGCAAGCTTTGTTTAAGCACGTGAAGTCTACACACATTCTCCACTTCTTGTTCTTTTTCTGGACTAGGACCACATTTGAGAGCCAGGATGGATATTTGACGGGGCGGATGACCCCTGCATCCAAAAGTCTTTTTACCTCTGCCCTCGCTGCCTCTTTCATTTCTTCTGTCATTTTGCGGAGCTTTTGCTTTACTAGACGATACCCCTATTTTATGTTTAGGCTATGCTCAATCAAAGATCTGTTCACGCCCTTGAGGTCCTCCGCAGACCAAGCGAAGGTGTCTCAGTTTTCTTTGAGAAAACGGACAAGGTTGTTTTCTGCCTGAGTGTCGAGGTGGGCTGAGATGATTACTTTCCTTTCGGAATTACCCTCGAAGAGCTGGATTTGTTTGGTTTCTTCTTTGGGCGAAGCTCTTGTTTGGTCATAGTTTGCTTCACCTTTGCTGTCGAGGTTGGTTGTTGGAGGCTTTGTTAAATTATGGACATTGCGTTGCCCAGGTGCTACTGTCCCCTCAGCGGCTCTTGCCACGTCTTGATCTCTGAATACTGCAACAACCCCCTTAGGAGCAGGAAGCTTCATGCAAAGGTATGCGGGATGAATGACTGCATTGAAGGCATTGGTGACCCCTCGGCCAAAAAATGCATTGTAAGGATATAACATGTCAACCACGTCGAAGGTTATGTGCTCTGTTCTGCAGTTCACTTGGTCTCCGAAGGTTACGAGCAGAGAGATTTTTCCAATAGCTCTTACTTGCTGACCATCGAAGCCGTATAGGGGGTTACCAGCGGGTTGCAAGAGATTTCTATCAAGCTTCATGTTATCGAAGATTGAGGCGAACAGAATGTCCGCAGAGCTTCCTGTGTCGACCAGGATTTTGGTGATTGTCCACCCTGCTAGATTGGTTTCGATCACCATAGTGTCAGTGTGAGGATAATCCCTCAACTTCATGTCACCGGAATCAAAGGTTATTGGGATGTGGGACCATAGCCCAAATTTGTGCAGTCCTTCGACGGCGACGTGGTGCACTCTTCTGGTATGTTCTTTCCTTTGCCTTTTGTTGCCATGATCTTCATTGGAGCCTCCTGTGATGGCAAGGATTACGCGGAAGGTTGATGTTGGGTTGTTGATTGTTGTTTGGGTTTGGGATTCGGCTTTGACAGGCTGGGGGCTGGCAAAGCTGGTATTGGGGGCGGTGGTGGTAAAGCGTTAGTTGCTTGCTGGTTGGTTTGGGTTTGAGGGGTTGCTGAGAAAGAAACGGTGTATGGTGCGTTTTGGCGTGGAGGAACGATGGTGGGATGGAAAGGTATGATTGTAATGGGGGTGGTGTGCGAAGGTAGGCCGTAGTTGATAGGGGTGTATTGGTATGGGGGGTGGGTTCGGTTGAAGTTTGACTTTCTGGTATGATTGATTGTTCTGTTTTCTGCTGATGGGCCATTTTGGACTCTTGGTATTCTTTTCCCTTGGCGAAGCACTCGCATTGTTTGGTTGTGTGCCCCTTTCCTGGGCCACAAAAATGGCAGTACATTTTGGTCGGGTCCTTTTGTTGGTTTCTTTGGTCAGGCAGGGGTGGGAATCCATGCGGATTTCGGTTGCCCGAAGGTTGAGTGCCCCTATTGAGGTCTTTGGGTGCACATGCCTTATTGACTGCACCGATGTTACTCGGCTCTTGGCGAGGGTTGTTTTCTCTTGTTTGGGGCCTCGACTGTGGTTTTTGCTGTGCCCTTCGGGTGTCTGACTTTGATCTGAAATCCATGTCTGCTCTACAGTATCTTTCCATTGTTTCGTGTAGCCCATCTATAGAGTTTGTCGGCTTCCTGGCAAACTTTGAAGATCATGGGCCTGGACGCAAACCGCTGACTGCGGCAAGGATTACGGCCTCGTCAGACATCCCCGGAGTTCTTGCTCTGATTTGGATGAACCTTCGCTAGTAGTCTTGTAATGGTTCACGCTCTTCTTGTTTGCAGTTGAACAAGTTGATGGGGTTGGAAGGGGCTGCTGTGATACCCTTAAAGTTTGTGCAGAGCTTGTCTCTGAGGTTGGCCCAGGAATCCACGGTTCCGGGGCGGAGGTTGCTGTACCAAGTCTGCGCGATGTCGCGAAGGATGATTACGAAGGACTTCGTCATTGTTGATTCATCTCCCCCTACTGCGGCCACTGCCGCTTCATAACTCATTATGAATTGGCGAGGGTCAGTAAGTCCGTCATAACGGGGTAGATTTTGTGGATTGTAGCATGGTGAAGGGTCGAGATGGCGGACTAGAGGGGGGGTGAATAGTCCTTTTTAAAAACTTAAACTTAATCGCAGTAGAATGGCTAACCGAAACAAATGCGGAATTAAAAACTATCGGTCTAGCCAAGACTACACCCCTCTACCTATACTCTATGACACCTTACAAAAGATCCTAAACAATGCAAATAAGGTGTCGGGCTAGCTAGAGCTCACCTAAACAATTCTAGCTTGCAAGGTTACACAAACCTAAGCAACTAGTACTCAAACAACCGGGGAGCTCCTACACATGCCACTAAGCAAAAGCGCGAAGCCTAAGCTCACTAGCAATGCTCAATAACAAGGCTACACAAGCCAAATTAGAGAGCTCAACTTAGCTACACAAACTAAGCAATGTGACTAGCAAGACTACAAGTCAACTAGTCACTCATGGGATCAACTCTATGCTACACAAGCAAGATAGCTACACAAGCACAATATGTATGAAAGTAAATACAAGCTTGTGTAAGGAGATTGCAAACCACCGAGAAGAGTAGACAATGTTGACACGGTGATTTTTCCCCGAGGTTCACTTGGTTGCCACCAAGCTAGTCCCCGTTGTGTCGACCACACACTTTGGTAGTTCGGCGGCTAATAGGCACCACACCTAGCTCGACACTCGAGCGCCGCAAGAACTCACCCACAAGTGAGGGTAACTCAATGACACGCGCAATCCACTAGAGTTGCTCTTCGCGATCCCCGCGGGGCGAGCACAATGCCCCTCACAATCCTTCTCCGGAGCCACGCACAATCTTCACGCGGGCTTCACGACGGAGACTCGATCACCAAGCCGTCTAGGAGGTGGCAACCTCCAAGAGTAATAAGCACCACCGGCTTGCAACTCGAACACCTAGTGCCACTCGATGCTATCTCTCAAAGCAACGCACTAGGATCACTCTCTCACACAATCAGATGAGCACTAAAGCATATGTGTGTTAGAGGGCTCCCAAGCACATCCACACAAGCCACCAAGGCTTTGGAGTGCTCCAGCCACCGGCCCAAAGCCGGCCTCAACGACTATATATAGCCTCAACGGCCAACTAGCCGTTATGCCCCTTCACTGGGCATTCTGCGCTCCGGTCGGTAGTACCGACCCCTCCTGGGCGGTACTACCGGCTTAGTCAAACTAGCCGTTACCTCACATCGCGCAGATTTAGGCAAACCACCGACCCCTGGTCGGTTCCTCCGAGGTCGGTAGTACCGAGGTCATGGCGGTACTACCGCCAGGCCAAAATCGCCGCGACCAGAGAGCTCTGCGAAAAAACAGCCACTACCGACCTTGCGTCGGTACCACCGCGGGCGGTAGTACCGAGGTAATGGCGGTACTACCGCCAGGCCATTTTCAACTCAAACCAGAGAGCTCCGCAAACTTGGTTACTACCGGCCATAGGTCGGTACCACCGCGGGCGGTAGTACCGAGGTAATGGCGGTACTACCGGCAAGCTATTTTCGAAAACAACAGAGAGCCTCGCGAGACTCCTCAGGGCCACAGTACCACCGACCATCCGGTCGGTACCACCGCCAGGCCAAAACCGCTTCGGTCCAGAGAGGTCTGCGCGCTGCATCCTTGGGCGGTACCACCGACAACCCAGGGTCGGTACTACCGACAACACACAGAAAACTTCATTTTCATCTCCGAGTTGATCCAAACCAACTCCAACAACTTCTCCTTTGCAAATGTGCTAACACCAACAAGTGTACAACATCATGTGCATGTGTGTTAGCATTTTCACAAACAATTTTCAAAGGATTTTCACTTGCTCTCACCACGCCACTCGATCTTAGTAACATCGCAAAGTTAGATCGCTCAAGTGGCACTAGATGACCGATATGCAAACAAGTTTGCTCCTCTTAATAGTACGGCCATCTATCCTAAACCCGGTCATAATCTTCTCTACACACCTATGACCGGTGAAATGAAATGCCCTACAAATATACCTTTGCCTTGCGCATTCCATTCCATCTCCTTCGGTGTTGATGCAACACATGCACCAACCTATCTTCAAATGATATGATCCACTTCATATCATCACATGGCCTCCATGGTCCATCGATCTTGACATCACTTGCTCTTCACCATCGCTTCGGTCCTTCGGCGCCAAGTCTTGCTTAAGCCTCCCGACACTCGGTACCAACGGCTTCAAAGCCTCAACTTGCCCTTCACCTTCGCAACCGGTCCATCAAGCCAAGTCTTGCCTTGATCTTCTTCATCTTAGCCATATGACCACATGTCATGTCACATATGCATTAAGCTCCTTCTTCATCTTCATGCATGAGCATTGCAACATCCTCCAAGCCAATTCTCCTCTATGGCATATGTTGCTCACACATGATCACCTATGGACTAATCACCTGTGTAATTTACTTCAAACACATATTAGTCCACCTAAGTTGTCACTCAATTACCAAAACCAAACTAGGACCTTTCAATCTCCCCCTTTTTGGTAATTGATGACAACTCTACAAAGATATGGAAATTAAGCTCTTTGGATTCTATGTTACTTATCCAACGTTAAGACCATATAAGAGAATTTGGATAAGCACCATACAACCCAACTTTGTAGTGTTAACTCCCCCTACATGTGTGCTCAAATGGTTTGGTTTCAAGCTTGCACACATGCATAAATATGAAATTTGTGGGAGTGTTAGCACTACTAAGTGATGCTAAGGTATACATGATGAAATTTTACCTTTGAAGCGTGCATACCACATTTTGATTCATCCTTAGCATCGAAGAGTAGCTAGACATCATAAAAACTAGAAAACCCCGTGAGATCAACATTAATAGCAAGGGTCTAGTTTTGCATTAAAAGCACAAGTCTAGCTATTAACCTATGCATGCTAGTTATCAATTCATCAATTAAATCCTATAACTAGCATACACCACACAAGCATGCATATAAAATTTTAAAACTTATGCAATGCAAGCAAGCACATGATTATGCACATATCAAATGCAACAACCAAGTTCATGAGCTTGCTCCCCCTACTTGTGTGCTCTCATTGTCCAAGAATTTTGATCCTTCAATCTTGCTCCCTCTTGATCCATGTCCATCTTCTTTTCTCCCTCTTTGTCCTTGACATATCATAATTGACATATCCTTTCCATAACTTCTCCCCCTTTGTCATCAATGACCATAAAAGGTATGCTCTTTTCTCACAAAGGGTGACACTAGGGTAGATGGTTGACACTTTAGGCTTCATTTTTGATGGACACTACTATATGTGTTGGAATGAAACCCACTTGAAGGATCTTTGACCTTGATACCACTAGGTGGGGCACCTCCCTTATGTCATAGCATGGGTCATCCAATTGATAAACTTGAGCTCTTGTTGGAGAGGGATGCTTTGCTTGATTTGATCACTTATAGTTGAGGATCACTTGAAGTCTTGTAGGATACCACTTGAATGAAAGTTTAAACTTGATATCCATTTGCATTATTGTCTTCTTCTTGAACTCTTGTCGTCTTCATGAGCTTCTCATTTGTGACTTGAACTAGGCAATATTGCATAAGATATCTAACTCGGTTTGCTCTAGAGTAAGCTTCTTCACACATCTTTCAATGGTTATCTTACTCATGTTGAATTAGACACTTGAATGTTCATCTTCTAGATCAAGTACTTGGGTTCACTAGCTCATGAACAAATTCACATACTATCCACTAGATCATATAGTCAATCAAGCAATAGTGGTAGGCTATGAATTTAAACTTTTCAATTGTTATGCATGATCCTATTGAGCATGTACTATATGCACTAACCGCATACTAGTAAGGGATGAATATGATCATGCACATTACAATGATACCTTTGCTATCTTGGAGTAGAGGATAGTCATTTGATTCCAATTAAGCTCCAAATAGCAATGTGAAGTCCATGGTGAAGACCAATATATACCAATTGATAGAACAAATCTTCACTCATATGATTAAGTGCGCTATCTTGTTGTGGTTGGCTTGCTTCTTCATTTGAACATAGCTTGCATATGAATACCACTTGAATTGTCATGATTTGCTTTACTATCTTGCATGTTGCTTGCTTTGCTTGGTCAATCCTTTTATTGCTTCAACTAAGCATCTCAAATATCCTTTGAATCACCACTTCCATATTAGCCTTCCAAGTATCATACTTGGTTAACCTACCAAAGGCGGCAAGCCCCTACAAAAGGGAGAAGTGACCTCTCTCCAAAGAACCATCCTTGATACTCACTTGAATTGACCTTGTTTGATTGATCCAATTAAACTCTTCTTGAAAATGTGACTTTGAATTCCTCTTTGAGTCCTTTTCTTTCTTCCAAATGATCTTCAATTTGATACTAGAGCTTCATCTTTCTCTTCATCTTGATGTTGGTCTTGATCTTCAATTTGAGTACCAAATGTGTGCCAAATACACTTCTTAATCAAATGAACTTGTACTCATCTTTGTCATGCTTCTAGCTCATTTCAAAACCAAACATAGGTCCCTCAACCACTTATAACATGATTCCAACTTGAGGGCCTTTCAATCAAAGTGACTCTATATTAATCCAATATTTGTCACTTTTCTGGCAGATTCTGTCCTTCTCAAAGAAACATGCATATCTCCCAAAATATAAGTCTAATGACTATGAAATTTGGTGGAGATGTGCCTCTCTAAGTGTTCTAGCAGCCATAAAAATTTGAGCTTCATTGGCTTTCTAGATTGCTACCAGATTTCAATTCTTTCCATAGTACTACATGCTGAAAACTGCTGCACAATAGTTGACAAGATCTACTCCAAAACCAAAGTACATCTTATCCAATAATCATGAATTTTGCACAGCGACTAATATCACAAGTGTAGAGCATGTGTACCAAATTTCAAGCCAATCCAAATAGATTTGATCATTCAAACATGGCTATTATCACAGCTAGCTCAGATTTCAGATTTTTGACAACTTTGAGCAATTGAGCTATACTCTACCAATATGAATCAAACTTGAGCTAACATGTTTGAATACTCTCACAAGACATATATCCATTCAAATCACTTACTAAAAGAAGTCTCATGAACATATCCATTCAAACTAACTCAATTTTGATCACTAAGCAATTTATCCATTCAATCATCTTATAGCAAGCAACATATGCATATATATCCGATTCAATCAACTCATATGCATTTAAAAGAACATGATCAACTAGAGATATACCTTAGTAGCTCATGATCATCAAATAGCAAGCTTCAACTCAATTGTTTGCAAGCCTTCAAATATTTCCAAACAACCACCACAACTTGATCTTTTGCACTTGTTCGTTGTAGCACTTGGACTTCACTTCACTTCACTTGGCATTGGGATGATAATAGCAATAAGCTTCATTTCTTGACTCAATCACATGATGAATAATATGAAATCAATTGAGTCAAGCCTCCAATGCTATGGTACCTACACACATTCATCCACTTTTTGATGGTACCCAAACTAGTTTGGGTCCTCTCAAGTTAGGAGCAACATACTTAGGCATAGCCTTAGTATGAGTAGCGGGATGAGTTGCAATAGTAGCCTTAGAGGTACCATTTTCATCCTTCCTAAGCATAGAATCATTAACAATTGAAATAGGCTTAGGGGTCATACCTAGGGGACATGAATGAGCCATGTGTCCCCTTTCCCGGCATGAGTAGCAAACTCTCTTTGATTGAGCCTTTTCTTCCTTGCTCATGTTTTGCTTCTCATTGCCTTGCTTCTTCTTGTTTGCTTGATCCTTCTTCTCAAGCTTGTTTGGACAACCCGAAGCTAGGTGGCCCAATTCATCACAATTGTAGCACTTGATGTGAGCCAAAACTTTCTTCTTTTCTTCATTCTTGCTCATCATCATTTTGGCATCTTGAATGTGAGTTGGATGCCTTGCTCTTCCGCCCCTTCTTGTTTTCTTCTTCATCATCAAGTCACCATCATGATGGTTGTTCTTGATTTGAACTTGGGGCTTCTTCTTGTTGGGGCAAGCTTTTGCAAGATGTCCCATCTCATGGCATTGATAGCACATGAAATGAGATAGCTTCTTTTCTTCTTGCTTCCTCATTTTCTTGCCCTTGGCATTGCTTTTGTTGAAGCCAATGCCACTCTTGTCACCATAGCTTCTTTGATTCTTCATCATGTGCTCATGGGTGACCTTTGATTTGCACCACCTCTCTAACTTGTTGCTCAAGTTCTTCACTTCACTTTTGAGCTCATTGTTCTCCTTCAAAAGGTTAGTCTCACAAGACATAGAAGTAGAACAAGCATCTAATTGTGAGGAACATGGCATAGATATTAAATCATTGCAAGAGGTGGATACATTCTTCTTGCCTACATCACAAGGGTTAGCACAAATATGTGATTGATCAAATGACCCATGTGATGAGCTCTCACTAGTTTTAATTTGTTCATTAGAAAGTTTACTAGTGAGAAAAGCATGGTCTTGCACCAAGTTATCATGAGCAACACATAGTTCCTCATGAGTCAATTTAAGCTCCTCATGTGAACAACTACTAACATAAAGTAGATGCTTTGTTTGTTCACATGTGTTCTTTAGAAATGAGTTTTCTTTTTCTAATTTTTCATTTTTAGCTAACTCATTTTCTAAGGCAATGGTCATGCTAGCAAGTCTACTAACAAGCTCATCATAGGAATCATGATCAATCACATTGCAATTTGATACCTTAGTGTCACCTTGTGACATGAAGCAATATGATGATGTTGGAGAGCTTGTGGTAGCATCATCATTGGAGCATGTACCATCATTACCATCAAGTGTGCTTGAGGTTGTATCATCACTTGCATCACTTGAGGCATCATCTTCCATCTTGTCAAGTGTGCTTGAAGTATCTTTATTGATTGCATCACTTGAACATGAGGTGGAGCAATCTTCCACAACAACTATGTTGCGGTCATGCTCAACATCCTCATGTACCACCGGTTCATCCTCCTTTATGAACTTGCCATCATCAAACGTGGAGGGATCACCGAAGGTGGTCTTGATGGAATCCCACATCTCATGGGCGGTCCCTTTGGAGTTGATCTTGTAAAACAACTCAAAACTCAATGCATCCATTAGATAACAATAAGCATTTGCATCAAGCTCAAAGAGATCCTTTTGAGCTTTGGTGAGATTTTTATGGTCCAAGATATGAGAGAGACCACTAGTGATAATCCACCAAAACTTTGGCCCCTTTGCACGAAAATGATCAAGCATATGATGTTTCCATTGTGCAAAGTGTGTGCCATCAAAAATATGTGTATCACACACATCATCTAGCCCACTAGACGCCATCCTCTCGGGTCGGTGAAGACCACAAATGAGAGACCTCGCTCTGATACCAATTGAAGGGTCGAGATGGCGGACTAGAGGGGGGGTGAATAGTCCTTTTTAAAAACTTAAACTTAATCGCAGTAGAATGGCTAACCGAAACAAATGCGGAATTAAAAACTATCGGTCTAGCCAAGACTACACCCCTCTACCTATACTCTATGACACCTTACAAAAGATCCTAAACAATGCAAATAAGGTGTCGGGCTAGCTAGAGCTCACCTAAACAATTCTAGCTTGCAAGGTTACACAAACCTAAGCAACTAGTACTCAAACAACCGGGGAGCTCCTACACATGCCACTAAGCAAAAGCGCGAAGCCTAAGCTCACTAGCAATGCTCAATAACAAGGCTACACAAGCCAAATTAGAGAGCTCAACTTAGCTACACAAACTAAGCAATGTGACTAGCAAGACTACAAGTCAACTAGTCACTCATGGGATCAACTCTATGCTACACAAGCAAGATAGCTACACAAGCACAATATGTATGAAAGTAAATACAAGCTTGTGTAAGGAGATTGCAAACCACCGAGAAGAGTAGACAATGTTGACACGGTGATTTTTCCCCGAGGTTCACTTGGTTGCCACCAAGCTAGTCCCCGTTGTGTCGACCACACACTTTGGTAGTTCGGCGGCTAATAGGCACCACACCTAGCTCGACACTCGAGCGCCGCAAGAACTCACCCACAAGTGAGGGTAACTCAATGACACGCGCAATCCACTAGAGTTGCTCTTCGCGATCCCCGCGGGGCGAGCACAATGCCCCTCACAATCCTTCTCCGGAGCCACGCACAATCTTCACGCGGGCTTCACGACGGAGACTCGATCACCAAGCCGTCTAGGAGGTGGCAACCTCCAAGAGTAATAAGCACCACCGGCTTGCAACTCGAACACCTAGTGCCACTCGATGCTATCTCTCAAAGCAACGCACTAGGATCACTCTCTCACACAATCAGATGAGCACTAAAGCATATGTGTGTTAGAGGGCTCCCAAGCACATCCACACAAGCCACCAAGGCTTTGGAGTGCTCCAGCCACTGGCCCAAAGCCGGCCTCAACGACTATATATAGCCTCAACGGCCAACTAGCCGTTATGCCCCTTCACTGGGCATTCTGCGCTCCGGTCGGTAGTACCGACCCCTCCTGGGCGGTACTACCGGCTTAGTCAAACTAGCCGTTACCTCACATCGCGCAGATTTAGGCAAACCACCGACCCCTGGTCGGTTCCTCCGAGGTCGGTAGTACCGAGGTCATGGCGGTACTACCGCCAGGCCAAAATCGCCGCGACCAGAGAGCTCTGCGAAAAAACAGCCACTACCGACCTTGCGTCGGTACCACCGCGGGCGGTAGTACCGAGGTAATGGCGGTACTACCGCCAGGCCATTTTCAACTCAAACCAGAGAGCTCCGCAAACTTGGTTACTACCGGCCATAGGTCGGTACCACCGCGGGCGGTAGTACCGAGGTAATGGCGGTACTACCGGCAAGCTATTTTCGAAAACAACAGAGAGCCTCGCGAGACTCCTCAGGGCCACAGTACCACCGACCATCCGGTCGGTACCACCGCCGGCGGTAGTACCGAGGTAATGGCGGTACCACCGCCAGGCCAAAACCGCTTCGGTCCAGAGAGGTCTGCGCGCTGCATCCTTGGGCGGTACCACCGACAACCCAGGGTCGGTACTACCGACAACACACAGAAAACTTCATTTTCATCTCCGAGTTGATCCAAACCAACTCCAACAACTTCTCCTTTGCAAATGTGCTAACACCAACAAGTGTACAACATCATGTGCATGTGTGTTAGCATTTTCACAAACAATTTTCAAAGGATTTTCACTTGCTCTCACCACGCCACTCGATCTTAGTAACATCGCAAAGTTAGATCGCTCAAGTGGCACTAGATGACCGATATGCAAACAAGTTTGCTCCTCTTAATAGTACGGCCATCTATCCTAAACCCGGTCATAATCTTCTCTACACACCTATGACCGGTGAAATGAAATGCCCTACAAATATACCTTTGCCTTGCGCATTCCATTCCATCTCCTTCGGTGTTGATGCAACACATGCACCAACCTATCTTCAAATGATATGATCCACTTCATATCATCACATGGCCTCCATGGTCCATCGATCTTGACATCACTTGCTCTTCACCATCGCTTCGGTCCTTCGGCGCCAAGTCTTGCTTAAGCCTCCCGACACTCGGTACCAACGGCTTCAAAGCCTCAACTTGCCCTTCACCTTCGCAACCGGTCCATCAAGCCAAGTCTTGCCTTGATCTTCTTCATCTTAGCCATATGACCACATGTCATGTCACATATGCATTAAGCTCCTTCTTCATCTTCATGCATGAGCATTGCAACATCCTCCAAGCCAATTCTCCTCTATGGCATATGTTGCTCACACATGATCACCTATGGACTAATCACCTGTGTAATTTACTTCAAACACATATTAGTCCACCTAAGTTGTCACTCAATTACCAAAACCAAACTAGGACCTTTCACATGGTGGTCAGGGTTGGGTTTGCAGTATCTGGGAAAGTGGTGATCTTGGGTCGTAGGACATCTGGTGTTGTTGGGCCCTCCGCTGGTTGCGACGGTTTGGCTCTCTCTCATCTGGGTGGAGTTGGCGAAAATTTGGTGGTCTCTCAGGGTATGGGTTGTTTTGGTAATTTGGTGGTGGCGGGGGTGGAGGTGGTTGACGGGCGTTGCCCTGACCCTGCTCGACATTCTCCTCTTGGAGGGGCGGCATTTGCCTATCATTCCATTCCTCGGCTTCGGCCTCGGCTGCTGCGAGGGACTCCTCCATTCGGCGAAGCTGCTCTCTTGCTTCATCTGCCTTTTGCCTAATGAGGCGCAACCGGTTATGCCTTTCAAGCTGGTCTAGGCGCCTCTTTTTCTCCTGCAATTCAGCTTGAAGTCTTTCCAAGGCCTCGAGGCCCAACTCTTCTTCGTCTCCTCCCTCACCTTCTCCGGAGGTGTGTGGGTGCGGCTGTGGTACCAGCCGGGTGTGAGGGCCCGGGACCTCTGTCTCCGGGGGCGACTTCTTCTGCTCCCGAAGGCTCTACATTCTTGTCGATGGGTTGAATGGTCGTCGTGGCCTCTCTAGTCGTGCGATGGTCTCTAGTTGAGGAGGCCCTTCTGTTTCCAGCCATTACGAACTTCGGTCCCCACGGTCGGCGCCAAACTGTTGGATTCACACCTGCCCTACCTCCGCACTCGTGCAGGGGAGTGGCGAGGGTGGTCAACCGTCGGAACCAAAAGCGAAGGGTGCAAAGTAACGAGACAAGAAGCGAAGGTGCAGATGAGGAACAGTGGCGCTTTGGCTCTGTTCCCCAAAAAATCATCTCGGTTACACGGTTCATCCCTTGGTATTTATAGGGAATGCCAAGGGGTGCAGACCAAATTACAATAGAGTACAAGAAGGATTCCCTAGCGCTGCACAGCGAAAGGGCAGAATCGTACAAACACAGGCGGTGTGGAAACCCTAGCCAGCCTTCTGCGCGTCCGCCGCCTCCCGGTCCGTGCGCACCCTTGTAGGAGCGCAAGGGTTAACCTTCGGCATGCGAACCATCGCTTCAAGCCGCGAAGCCCGCGTTCGCCTGCCGCCCATTAAGCCTGACGTCTCTTCCGAAGGTGTGCAACACAGTGAGGGTTACGCACCGTGTCCTTCACGCCTCTTGCCTACAAGAAACAGCAAACACCAGGGTCGAGCCAACGTCCGAAGGTTGGATAAGTAGCCGAGGGACGCGACGAAAGATTTAAGCTTTTTGCGAGAGTACGTAGGGTACGCGAGGGTTGTTTCCTGTGTCAGCCTGCGTGACGTCACTGCCGAGGGTTCCTTCCCCCAACACCCCTCTCAAGTACGTGTCAGTCTTTTTGGAAAATGTTGACCTACCTCGATTATCCTAAAAATCTGATTTCAACACCTGAATCGGATTTTTAGATTATTCTGCCTAAATTTTTTGAAACCCTTCAGTTTACCTTTCTAAGAGATTTTAGCAGTTTAAGCCGACGTACAAGGCGTTGTTTTAGTCATGAGGAATGTAGTAAACCAAACTACATAAATAAAATTTATCAAACAAAATAGATTTTTTTTCAAAAATATATCAAAATATATTTTTTACTCTAAAACTTGATTCAATCTTACAAAAATGTTTTCTCTTTGAAAAACATAAAAATAATTTTCATATTTATATAAAACCATGTTCTATATTAAGGTTACTAATTTAAAAAGATTTGAATCTTATATGATCTCCTAAATACAAAACTACACAAAAATTTGAAACATGAGGAAAATCCTTATAGACCCCAACCTGAATCAGTGCGCAAACCGCAATTGGAAATTGCAAACAACATTTCCTTAGCACTAACTTCTCGCTTTACGGTCAAGGCGCATGAGAATTTTTAAATAAAATATATAATTTAAGTTTCGATTTCATATTAACAATATGTATTATGTGGTTTACTTTTACATCCAAAGGGCATCACGACAACGATGACAATGTTTGTAGACTCATCAGACTACTAGTGGCAACCGTTTTTCGTTTCTCGGACTCTTAAATCACCATCAACAACTTGTCAGGTAAATATGCCTCGACCAGCGTCTCTTTGTCCTACCTGGCATCTTGATTCTCCACTACATGACCCAGATCAGGATTGCTAAACTGGAAGATAGTATCAACAATATAAAATCCTGACCACCTCATTTGTCATCGTTGATTCGACAAGTGACACAAATGTGCTCTCGTACAAGACCCGCCCTTACCATCACAAAGAAAAAGGGTGACGCCCCGTGCATGCCACATCATCAGAGGTCACTGTCTACATCATAGCTACTCTAGAGGACATGTCAAGATGTAGGGTTTAGGTTTAGGGTTCTTGCTCCCTTCTTGCTTGTGTTTATCACTATATATAGTACTATTCTCATTATATTGCTCTACATCATAGCTACTCTAGAGGACATGTTAAGATATTGGGTTTAGGGTTTAGGGTTTCTGCCCCATGCTTGCTTGCTTGGGTTTAAGGTTTATGATTTAGGGTTCTGTGAAGCTATGAAGTATATGAAAGTAGAAAGCGTAGGCTAGGCTGTAGAGAACAAACACAAAATACTATAAGAGCCTAGTAGTACTCCATCAGATGGCTAGAGCATCTCCAACAACTCTCTATTCTCACTTGCTATTCTTATAAATTTGGTAAAATCACAAAATTCTTCTCCAACAACTCCTAAATAAACTTGCTATCTTTTCCAACTTCCTATTCCTCCGTGTCTCACGCGTAAATTTCCGCGTGCGGGTGAGGTTGCTATCGCGCGATTTCACCGTGGTCGGCTCCCTCCCGCGCGCGCCCCCTCCTCTCCTAGCGCAATAATCTTTTCCTCTCCTCTCGCGGCAACGTAGATCGGCCTAGGTGGGCCTAGTTTTTTATTTTAGCAAGTTGGAATAGCAAATTGTTGGAGAGAGGTCTTTTTTTCACTTGTCAAATGAATTAGCAAGTTGCTAAAACTCATGATATACCAAGTCATTTTTTCCAACTTATTGGAGATGCTCCTTATCATTGTCATAGAAAAAGAAAAAATAGCCATACGCTCCGCCACTGGATTTTAGGGAACTTAAATATGAAGTTTGGGCTTCATATTCCTAAGCTAAATGTTTTTTTATGAATTTTATAAGATTAGTTGAGATTTTATAATTTTTAATTGCATGTTCTCCTTAGAAAATATGTCGATGTTTTCTTTACATTTTGTTTTTGATAACTTTCTTAAAAAAATATTTATATATTTTCTGTAAAGTTTAATTGATCTTTCTAAACTATTAATATAGTCGGATTCACATCTCTGAAAGGTTTCAAAAATGATTTTAGCAAACATGGCCACCACGTAGACGGTTTTGGAGAGTTGGCAGCCTAAAAATCTGATTTTCTATTTTTTCGAGGGCTAATCCGATTTTTTTAGGGGCCGTTCGTTTCACCCTAAGTGGAATCAATATTGGGGTCATTCCGGTAGAACTGAATGAGCCCTAACGCCAATCTCAGGGGTTTCATTTGAGTTTCATTTGCATTAATTATGCTGCCATATAAACATTTTTTGATGACATGACATTGTATTTAAAAAGAGAGAAGAAATGAGTTTCATCTAGATGAAACTCTCTTGGCACGAATACCAACTCTCTATGAGTCATGAAATTTATTGCATATGAAACTTTAAAATGAAACTCCCACTCTCGATAGAGAGTTTCATTTTATTTTTATATGACATAGCAGTCTTAGAAACAATAAAATGAAACTCACCGTTCACGTTGGCCTAAATGAGACAGGCAGATCGGACACTCGTGATTAGGTCCATTGGGCTTAATTTAATAGTCTACTTCGAGTTACGGGCCCATCTCATATCCGTCGGCCTGGTGTGGGTGTGGGCTGGCTGCTCGAGGATTAGCGTGCCTTCTTTTTAGCCCATATATGTCTCCAACCTCCACATTGGCCACTCTTTCTTCGAACCAGCCCACGAGCCCACCTCAGTACGGCTGACGCTTCTCACTCCGTCCGTGACCATCCCTGTCGAAGCCCGAAGGGGTCATGCACTGCTGCCCCCGCATCACTACAGCAGCATGTGAATTGTGGAGTTGGGGATGATGTCACGGGGTATGCACATTCGGCGTTGGCCAATAAGGAGCGGGCACGTGGTGACGAGCTTTGTTGCGTCTTGAGAGCAGAAATCGACATGCCAAGTCGCCAATACGAAATATTTCCACGGAGCCGTGTAGTACGAGTAAGCCCGACACATGATTTTGGAGGTCCCAACTCCCAAGGCTGCAAGAAAGGCAGGACCATGGCTGTACTCCGTATATGGCACCATGCGAGACGCCCCCACGCTGTCACTTACGCCCCCACGCTGTCACTTACAGACTTCCTTCCTCCCACCCTCTCGCTGTTCAGTGGAAGCGCTCGTAACCGTCACCAACCGGGCCGGCGCCGGCCTGTGCTCACATTGATGATGATCGAGATCGACCAAGTGCGCCGCAGCCCGGCACGGCCGGCCCACCGCCACCGCCCAGGTCCAGCTAGCCAACTCTGCGGCGGCCTTCGATTCGGTCAATGCGGTGCCCGCCCCGTCGCGTTGCGCGCGCCTTGGATTGGATCCAATCATCCCGCTCAGCAACCAGCGCCACCGATGAAGAAGCATGGCGAGCCGAGCCACGTACCCCTACTGGGCACACACGCGGTCCGGTCCGGTCCGGTCCGGGACGGCAGGCACGCACCAGACAGATCAGTACAGTACGTGTAGGAGGGGCCTACGGCCTACGCTACACGTCACCAAGCCCGGCGGTGCCAAAAGCGAATTCCCCGTCGACATCCTCCCTCCGCTTCCCCCAATCCCTATCCGTTTCCCCCCACTGGTGCGCCTCGATCGGCCCCCGCTTCCCTCCAACTCCCCCCCTCAGGCCTCCCTCGCACTCGCCTCCGCGCCCGGCGCCCGGCCCGCCCCCGCAGCTTCTCCTTCCCTCCTTTTGCCGGCAAGGCACACAGGACACTCACTCAGGCGCATAAAAAAAATAGCACCGCTACCACACCACCACGCTGCAGGTTCTGGAAGGCCGGTAGGCCCCCCCGCACGGTCCGCTTAAAGGCGCGCCGTTCGCACCGGTCGCCTCGCCTCCCCCACTGGCGCGCGCTGCCGCCGCGGCCCTCGCCCGTTTTAATCACCGTCCAGCGCGGCCGCAGCTAGGCCGGCCGCGCCCAATCGTTCGTTCCGCCACCGCGGCGCCGCGCCCAACACAGGCGTGTCCACGGCGCGCCTGCTCTGCTCACGCCTTGCTGGCCGCCCTCTTTCTGACTCCCTCCTCCCCCTCCGAGCTCCCAAGCCTACCGTTAGCTGCCGCGGCCGGTCCGGTCCGGTCCGGTCCGAGAGCCGGGGTGGGCGGGCGGGGGGGAGCTGGAGCCTGCTGCCTGCTCGATCGAGCTCTCGCGCGCGCGGGCGGTCGACGATGTCATGTGGCCCCTCTGCGTCATCTCCGAGAAGCTCTTCAAGATGGCGGGCGACGACGGCGTGCAGGAGGGGGCGGGCTCGCCGTCCCCCGACGGACAGATTCCACTAGCACGCCGATCGTACCACGTCGATGTGAGCCTTTACTTTACTCCTGTCGCTCGATTCTTTTGTGCGTCTCTGACTTTCTGCGTAGCATGCGCTGGCTTT
The DNA here is from genome assembly GCA_009763385.1 of Coix lacryma-jobi var. lacryma-jobi. Classification (NCBI taxonomy): domain Eukaryota; kingdom Viridiplantae; phylum Streptophyta; class Magnoliopsida; order Poales; family Poaceae; genus Coix; species Coix lacryma-jobi. The sequence continues at coordinate 21,680,706 of CM019826.1, forward strand.
CCCCGTTGCTGTTACTGTTGGTTTGACGAATTTTTGGCTCTTGCTCTGGACTTCTGGCGATGGTAGGTTCCGCATGTGCAGCAGGCCTTCACCTGGGACTGCGGCCTCGCTTGCGTGCTCATGGTGCTTAGGACGCTCGGGATTGATTGCTGCGACGGCATTGCCGATCTCGAGAGGCTCTGCCGCACCACGAGGTTGTATCTCTAGGACTAGAACATCACAATTTTTAAAGTACAATTAGCTGTACAGCACAACTAAAAGAAATGGCCGTCAGTTTGATTATGTAGCACTAAGCACGGCACGTTCAGAATGTAGAATAGAATTAAAAAAAAAAGGAAAGTAGTAGTAGAGCTAAATGATTGTTTCTTAATGATCATAAGAGAATATTTGGTCTAGAGTAGTCATAATAACAGAAAATTGCAGTAGTATCTTCATTACAGATAAAGACAGTATACTACTTAAAGAAGAAAAGCTACATTTTTGGATTATGGAAATGGTCACCTTATCCTGTTGTCATTTTTTTTTTATTAGCTGTTGATATTGTCTTTTCTCACTAGTCACAACTCACAATGATAACTGGAGTTGTATGCTCTATGATGGTTGTATTGTACTAGGCTAGATAATATGCAAAGGCGATGAGGTTTTTTTGTTGATGTGGGGAATCTATTTAAGCACTATGCATGCCGATTCAACAATAATCGAAGACCCACTTCGATTGTTGACATACATATATGACATGTTGTGGATTAGCTGAAAGTTACTTTTATAACGTCTTCAAATTTCAACGTATTAAAAGTAGTATAAGCTTGGCAAACTAATGCCGTTTACAATTTCTATTTGCAGCATTTGGACGGTTGACTTAGCATATCTGTTAAACAAGTTTTCAGTCAATTTTTCTTTCTTTACTGTGACTCTTGGAGCAAATCCACAATATTCTGCTGAATCCTTTTATAGGGTACGTGTTCTGACAAACTCCTACCGCACGAGTCTTCTGAAGTTCACATTAATAATGTTTTAAAAATGGTCATTTCATAGGCGCAATTGCAAGAAGACATCAATCGAGTGGATGAGCTATTTGGGAAGGCACTTGATGCTGGAATTAGTATTCAAGTATGCTCACAACAGATAGCAACATGAAAATTCTGCATTGCGTGTGCTTCACATATTGGTTTTCAAGCTGGTTTTTTTACCAATTTATGGCTTCTCACAGTGCAGGTCCATGACCGCATATGACATTGCTTTTCTACTACTATCTGGGCACTGCATTGCTATTGCTCTAGTGGACAAATCGAAGCTCAAGTAAGTGTTTTTCCTTGTTGCTGTTACTAGAAAGATATGTAGCTCTTTTCGTTTCACTCTTTTTCCATGTACTGTCAATTTCATAGAAACAAAGTTGAATTTGGTTTTAAAATTGGTGACTGATAGATTACATTATTTCAAGTAAGTGTTTTTCCTTGTTGCTGTTACTAGAAAGATATGCAGCTCTTTTCGTTTCACTCTTTTTCCATGTACTGTCAATTTCATAGAAACAAAGTTGAATTTGGTTTTAAAATTGGTGACTGATAGATTACATTATTTCACGAGTGTCATGTGTGACAGAAGCAGTGGGAGTTTAAAAGCTTAATTTTATACTGGTCACTCTGCTCCCAGGTTTTCAAGGGTATTTTCTCTTTTGAAGAAGCGGTGGAGATAGTATAGGAGAAAAGACTGCAGTTCTTGAAATTTACTTAGGCGATTTTTTTTCTCTGTCCATGCATCCATGTGTGCTTGTACTACAAATAAGCAACTTGTTTTTTTAGTTTATTCAGGTGTAAAATCATTTGGATTTCAACTGAGAAACAAGTGGTCCTATATTTGTATGTTAAGTTAGGTACCGACATAATATAATAGTGACCGTAATCTTGAATGCAGTTTGCCATGCATTACTGATCATGATGTGCAACAGCTCAATGAGGAGTCAGACTACATGGGTAAGTCGCTGTATGCAACTTCCAGGGTGGTTTTCATTATTTGCTTATCTTGTATTACAAGCAGCATGGATGTTCCACATTTATGCAGCATTATTATTCTGGATAACACACACTTATGCAGAAAATGAAGCTAGCATAGTTTGGCTTTGTTTCTTTTTTGCAAGGATACCTAAATTACTTGTAATTTGATGTATAATTCACATGCCATGTCTTGTTTTTCTTGTTTGGTACAAATATGGAGTTCAAATCTCCTTGTTTTCCTTTTTCTCCCTATTTTCATTAGATAACTATATATATGATATGACAAAACTCATTGTGAACACAAACATTCCCTACTAAAGTAATGTTGTATTTCCCCTTTGCAGGGCATTATGTCGTAATATGTGGGTATGATGCTGATGATTGTGAATTTGAGATAAGAGATCCTGCCAGTTCCAGGTAAACAATAGTCACTTCGTCTGTATTTTTTCATGATAACGAGTGCTTTTAATAAAGTTCTGATACTACTTTTCTCTTTCTGCTAATTGCATAACTTCCATGCCGATTAATCGATGAATTAGTAACGTTACTTGAGGAAATCCAGAGGCACTGGTTCATGGCACCACCTATTTATATCTGAATTGCTGTTCATATTACTTGATTTTGTGCAACTGCAGCAAAATTTGAATCAGAAACATAAGGCTGTTTGTTGACTATACCAGGAAACGCGAACGGGTGACAATGAAGAGCTTAGACGACGCTCGCAAATCCTTTGGAACAGACGAGGATATTCTCTTGGTAGGATTTGCACTATGATTTGTTACTTACATTTCAGTCGTGTTATGCTGTGTGTGCTAGTGCTGTTCATACTTGGCGTTTCATATAATCTCTCTTGCAGGTCTCCTTAACCGGAAAGAGTGGAATGAAGCTCTCTCGTAGACTACTTGCCTGCTCCATGTAAATAGGTCACTAGCAACAAGCCACCTTGTGAATACGCTGTACATGTCCCTGTACTTATGGTTGTGTGACGGAACTCCTGAATTATTAAGGCCCACGTGTACCTGTCCTTGTCCTACAGACCTCGGACAGACATACACTGTGCCCAATAACCCAAAAGACCAACCACGTGTCATCGGGTAAGACTCTCCACGTTTCCTTACTCTCCCAGGATCATTGCAAGAGTCATGCATTATTACAACATTTTACAAATAATATACATCAGAGATAAAAGTGCGGAAGTATTACACCATAAGTTTTACAAACCAGTTGTTCAAACTCACGTCGTTATTACAAACCATAGTTTCAAATTTTATCCTAGGTAGTGGCAGTAGCATTAATAAAACTGTATATCACACAAACAACCCCGCCTAAGGGTTGCATTACTCCTCTCCGGACACGTCCTCCTCAATGACGGTCACGCAACAAGCCTCAAAATAGGGCTGCTCGTGAACGTCGCCTGCAACAGGGGATTAACAAACCCTGAGTACAAAGGTACTCAACAAGGCTTACCCGACAAGAAAAGAGAAGAAACAGGTATGCTGGCTTGGGTAGGCTCAATAGTATTTTTCATTTGCATAAAAGCTTACTAAAGTAGTTCTAGATCCAAATTTTTACTTAATCAATTAAGTACTTGGTAAAAACTGAAAATGAATATTAATGAAATATCATTATCCTTCTTTCTTTAGCAAGTTCCCTTTTATTCTACGATGTGGGTCGAAAGATTGAGTCTCCTTAACCGAGGAGCACGACGATTCGAACCGATTAAACCAGATCTGGTAGTTTTCCACGATCATACGATATACGTAGACCCTAGATCATACATATACCAACCCCAACCTCGGATCCTCCAAACAAGACCGGGTCCGCGCCACCCGAGAGTACTCGTACACCTCCAATCCGGGACTTTAACCCACGAGGGTAGCTAGTACTCCCGCCATCTCTCCACTCCCAGTGCGCGATTAGCCGTTCTCATTTAAGAACCACCAAGGTAGAGCTTACCGTAGCATATGATCGGTACTTCACAGTTTCTCAATCTAGCAGGCCAACAACGGTTAACCCTAATCCGACACATCCGGGTCACCCTACACCAACCAAGGTTCGATGCATGTGCCCGTCTGGTCTTAACCATCATTCTTTCTCATTATCATTCCAAAACGATACGTATCGAAAACATTTATCAAAGCTTCATAAAGCAGGGCTAAGCATTTCTATCATTTGCATAAAGCAGGTATCAAGGAATGATATATCGATAACAAGGTTGGTCATGCATCAACAGGTTTAAAGCATTTATTTGATAAATATCTAATGCATCAGGTTATCGAACGTAAGTGTAATTGTAAATCCAAGGAAATGGTTAAATGAACCGGGGCTTGCCTTCGTTGACCGAAAAAGTCGGAAACTCCTGAAATTCCGGATCAACAGAACACTCCGAAAACCCTGGACCAACCTCGACCGGACAATCGACCACTTCGGAAGCTACACGATAAAAGAGTGCATGCTTGATGAGATGCTCATGACATGATCATGGTAAAGATGGAAATTTTCTAAGTTATAAACATTTATCTTGCAACAACTTTCCATTACGGTACAGTTGCAAACCAACAAACCAACTTGCACAACATACATGGTTTATATGAGTGACTCTTGCCTGCATCAAGCAGCAGATCAAGATAATGCACTCAGCAGATCAAGATAATTCACTTAACTTAATCTTCAAATCTACCATAAAGGAATTTAGGTTTTCATGTGTTACAACATTAATTATCTATAAAGAAAGCAATTTAATTAGCATGAAATTAAGTTGTGAAGCAAACTATGCTTAAACTAGTTCAAACTTGGTACACAGATTGGTTATGATCCAAACAGTGCACAAAATAAATTTCAGCATTTTTGGAGTTAAACTCAATTTTATAAAAATCATTGAATACTTATTCAAGAATTAAAAGGCATAAAATTTACTGCAAAACAGTATACAAAAACATGCATATATTATATTTTTCATAAAAACTACACATTTCATAGAACATGTACAAATTTTTCCATGATTTTTGGATCAACCGATTAATTCATACAAAAATAACAAAATCAGCATTAGTATGCACATATCAGACAACAGATTAAAGCATTTGAATAAAGAAAAACCTCGTTGGGCCGAAACCAGCCCAGCTCGGCCCATCCCGCGCGCAAGCCGGCCCAACTCGGGCCTGCCCGCGCTTGCACTGCCAACTTTGCAGAAAAGCCCTCCGGCTTTAACCAAACTACAACTAAGCCCTCAACACTGTTAGGCACTATTCAACTGAGTCTAGGACTTTGCACTTAGGCCCTCGGGTTTTGTCGAATTCTCGTCGACACGTCCCCGACTTCATGGCCGACGGCGACGAGCTTCGGCTCGCGCACGCCGGAGCAACGGGAACTCCTCCGGCCAAACCAACAGGCTCAGCGCCTTCCCCTCCACCTCACGACTCTCCTGCTCCCTCAAACTCCCTCCCTCGACCTCTCTCTCCATACCGACGACGACACAGGCGGACGCGGCGGCACGGCGGCGGCACGCCGGCCAACTGGTAACTCTACCGACCTCGCAAACGTGCGCATCAACATCAGAGGCTCACCACGACTCTAGCGGGCTAGGTCTCCGAGGCTGACGCGGCTCCGAACGGTGAGGACGACGACGACGGCGGGTTCCAGCGGTGCGGCTCGACGGCGACGACCTGTTCCGGCTCAGATAGAGGGAGATAAGGTCAAAGACCTGGTGTTAGAGCATCAGGAACAGATGAGAAAGCGATAACGAAGCTCAGGTGAGGATGAAAGGACTCCGAGCTTGCTGACCACGGTGGCGGCTGTGACGGAACGACCCTAATCCCATGGCCCACGTGTCCCTGTCAACCTCTGACAGCCGAACCCATGTTCCATGTGATTAAGACCTGTTCGCCACCGGGCTACATCAGTGCCCAATGTCCGCAGGATCATCTCACAATTTGGTTACAGCATTGCATACTTTTACAAATAACATCGGAATAATGAGCGGAAGACTTAAATAACAATAGTTTTACAAAACAGGGTTCCAAATAGAAATTAAGGTGCAGTTATTACAAACCAAGTTCTGATAATAGAATTAGACACAGGCAACATAGTGGAGAACAGCAAAGATACTTATAATCACCCAGCCCGAGGGTGTACAACTATTCTTCGGCCTCATCGGCCTCTTCCTGGACGATGGTCATGCAGCAGGGTGCAAGACACATCGGGGACTCTGTCATACCTGCAGCATGGGTAACAAACCCTGAGTACTGGGGTACTCAACAAGACTTACCCGACTAAAGAAAAAGGGAGAAGACTCAGGAATGAGAGGCTTAGGGTAGTCAAGCTAAGGCTTAAGCAAGATCAAGTATTTTGCAGAAAAGCATTTTTGTATACCTTATTTTATTTTGAAAGATTCAGTATTCCTCAATTCTTCATCATTCATGATTCATTTTACATTTCAAAACATTCCTAGTTGAGAACCACTCTCTGTTGACAGTCAGTGGACCAAGTCTCCATAACCGAGGAGCAACGTTAATCCGGATAAATAATACTCAGCTGAGGATCCCTATCCACACTGCATATGTAGCACCCAAGCTTGCATATGCCAACTCGTCTACCACGATTCCTCCAAGATTGGGCCCGGTCCTACGCCACCCGGAAGTACAGTACACCACTCCAATTTTCCGCCAGCGACAAGTACCTCGGGACTCTAACCCAAGAGTACAGGTCCTGTCACGTGGGTACATGCTACTTCCGCCATCTCTCCACTCCCAGTGCGCGGTTGTCGGTCCAATAAAGGATTCCTCGGAGCCAGAGCTTTCCGTAGTATGTGAATAGTTACAAGTCTTCACCAGCAGGCCCCCATACGGATGGTCCCTAATTTTCCAGCCAGAACTACACCTTGGTTATATCTCACCCAAGCGTAATAGTCCTGTCAGTTTTTCAACCCTGTCCCGGTCGGTGTCAACTGTTGAGTCCCGGACTACAACATGACGGCACCGTACGCTCGGACAACCTCTCCTCGCTATTGACTAGGTACGGATCAGATACCTAGCCAACAGGCAGGGAGTAAAGCCAAATTCCCATAAAAGTTCTTTAAGTGATCACACTTTTGAAATTTGCATTTTATTACAAAGTCTAATTCAATAAGCATTGCTAAGCATTTTTCAAATACTTTTGAAAAGCATGTATCAGGTGTATCAGTGGTCAAGGTGGATAGTGCATCAATTAGGATAGCACACAACTCCTATAAACCTAATGCAATAATTTAGCTCAAAAGCATTTAAGGAAAACATTTTATAAATTCAAGGAAAAGGTTAAATGCACCGGGGCTTGCCTTGAAGAGCAAAGAGGGCGGGCTCGAAGGCGGCGGAGTAGTTGTCGGAGCTCGGGGTAGCCTCGGGGACAGGTTCGTCGGCGGCTGCCTCGATCTTGACTCCTTCTTCGGTGACTATACGAATGCAATGATGCATGCACATGAGTATGCTAGCATGAACAATGCAAAACAGGTCATACAACATGAACCCTAATCACCTTTCTATTTTCCTTAATTATTTAAAAAGGTCATTTTATGAAGTTGCTCCAAAAATTACCAAATTAATCACATAAGTTCATTATGGTGTAGATAGATGGCAAAACAAATTTTATAATTTTTGGAGGTCATTAAGGTGCTCAAATAAAATCAGACATTAATTAACAAAAGGCACTATTTAACAATTAAAGATAAATGCTCAAAAATCAACTTGCTCCAAAAGACTTCAAAATTTCACCAGAGACCAAACATGGCATAGGAAGCTCACAAAAATTTATCTCATGATTTTTGGAGTTATAAATAATTTTCTAAAAATCCAAAACTATCCATTTATTAATTAAAAGAGGGATTTTACATTTTTAAATTCTTGCAGAAAAGTCAAGTTTTATATTTTTATAAAATACTACCCAGTGCATGGAGCATACCATATTTTTCTCAAGATTTAAGGAACAACAGATTAATTCTTACAAAAAAGAGAAAACAGAACACTATTCACATCTCTCAGAAAAAGAAAAGAGCACTGTGCTCCTTCTATGCAAGGCTCGGGCGAATCGCGCGGCTCGGGCGAATCGCGCGGGGCTCGGGCGAAACGGGCTCGGTCGAGACGGAAGCGAACGCTTCGTCCGAGGCCTGGCTCGGAGGCTCGGGCGAGACGGAAACAAACGTTTCGTCCGAGGCCTAGCTCGACGAAGCGGAGGGTGCATGAGTCCGCTCGAGGCTTGGGCTCGGGCGAGACGGAAACGTGTGCTCGAGGCTTGGGCTCGGGCGAAACGGAGTGGAAGCAGAGGCTGGAGGCTTCGGGTGCTTACCACGGATCGGAGGCAAGGCTCGAGGGTGTGGCTCGGCACGTGCTCGAGGGTGAGGCTCGAGGAAGGAGGCTCGACACGTGCTCGAGGGGCGGTGGTTCGGTGGAGCTCTTCCGGCGGCGAGCGGCGAGCGGCGCTCCGACGACCCTGCGCAACACACGAGACCGCAAGGGCCTGGTCAGAGTCGCACGGAACCAAGGAACACGACACGGGGGTCGGTGAGGGATGATCATGGCCGGAGACGACGAATTTCACGAACCCGAGCTCGCCGGGTTTCTGTCGGAGATGGGAACGGCGAGCTTACGCCGGGCGATAGGAGGCGGTAGAGATGAAATTGAGGGGTGGGAAAGGTTCACGAGCTCAAGGCGGAGCTTTAGGGCTAGGTGGTTGAGCACGGGAGGCTCTGGAGTGAGGTGGCGACGGCGGCGGAGCTAAGGGAGAGAGGTCGGGCTCCGGCGGCCGTTTTATAGCCGCGGCCAGAGGTCGGTAGAGACCTCGAGGTGGGGTGGATAAGCACGGCGAGCGCGTGCGCTCTCGATTGCGCGCAGGCGGAGGGTCAGGCGTGCAGCCGGGGCTCGGGCGCAAGCAGCGCCGGCAACGGCCACGCGGCGGCGGCGAGCAGGAGCAGTAGGGGCCGCGAGATGGAGTCAGCGCTCGCGTGCGGGTGCGGAGGGAACAGGGCGACAGCGGCGGCAGGTTGGTGGCGCGTGGGGAGCAGCCGTATGCGCTGCAGGCGCAGCGCCGGCGCCATGGCCGGGCCCCCCTGGTCCTAGCTGGAAGAAGAACAGTGCTAGGGGATAGGGTTTGACTTTTGCTGGTTTCTGTATTTTGCAGATTTCTCCCAAAGTTTGAACTGTGCGACAAAAACTCAAAATACCAAAGTTGCTCAGAAAAATGAGATCTACAACTTTGTCAATATGAACATTTTCAAATTCCAAATAGTTTTTGAACTATATTCAAAAACAGAAAAGGGGACACTTTTCAAATTTGATTCAAATCAAAATTACTTTGGATTTCAAACTGAAACTTGAAAATTTGTAAATACAAAGTTGTTCCTCTTGATCAGATTCACAACTTTGCTTTTTGAACCAACTCAAAATTTTGACTTTTGAAAAAGTTATCAAAAAGGGATAAATCCAGGATTTGGGATTTTAGGGTTTTGCAAAAGGAAAATCAAATCAAATCTGATTTTTGAACTTTGATCAAAGCAACAAACATCAGGGCACTAAATTTAAACAAGACTTACATAGAACTAGGCACAGAGGTGAAATTACCATTTTGCCCTTATAGAGAGAATTGGGCTTTTAGGGTTTTTGAAAAGAGATTGCTACACAAGTACTAAGCAACATAAATGCAAGGCAAGGATGATTAATGACTAAAGATGATGACATGTCAGGTTAATTACAGTTAAACACCAGAGGTGTTACAGCGGCGGCGATGGAGGTGTCCGGGACCGGAGACGAAGAAGACGGCCACGTCGGGCGGTTGCAGGGGCGAGCGAGGCTACGACCTAGCTCTACAGCTCCGCAACGACGAGGCGAACACGGTGACGCGGTTAAACGGGGCGGACGAGCTCTCACGCGACCGGCGTAGCTGAGCAGAGGGACGGCGGCGGCGGCGAGCGAGAGGGGAAGAAAGGTGAAGCACGGCGCGACTGAAGGGCGATAACGATGAAGAAGGGGACAGCGGCGTACTGCACGCGCGCGCGAAGCTAGCAAGCAGCTCGCTGGCGCGGCGCATGCGCCCCAGCGCGAGCGCGGCCCAGGCGGAGCAGCTCGCTGGCGAGCTTCCAGGCGTTTCCCCTGTCGGCACTGTTCCTTGCTCCTCTCCCTCTTTCTGAAATTTGAAATTACTTTTGAAATTTGAACTACACTTCAAGTTTTGTCAAAATATAAAATGTAGAGCTTGAAAAGTTGTACAACTTTGCTTTAACACCCTTTGGCTGATTTCAACTGGAAATAGGTCATTTTGACCAAAACAGTTCAAACCGATTTCAAATTGAAAATTTGAAAAGGGGACAGATTTAGGGTTTTACAGTAAAAGCAAAATTACTTTTGATTTTGCATTGACACTTGAAAAATGGTCAATGTATGAAATGTTCTTTTTGAAATTCTCTACAACTTTGATGTAGATCTCAAACTCAGATTTCAAATAGTTTTTGAAAGGCAGGTTTAAAGTCAAAAGGTGACCATTTTCAGGGTTTGAGTAGATTCAAAATTACTTTAAATTTTGTACAGAAACTTTGAAAACTTTGAATACGAAAGTTGTACTTCTCCTCAAGATCTACCAAAAAGCTTTTAGGGTCAACCCCTAAATATGCATAGATTTTGAGTTAACTAGAAAGGGCTAATTAACTTATATAGGAAATTAAATGATTTTCCCATTTTTAAGCTAGATGAATTTTATATTCTTTTGAATTGTTGAACTTGGTTTCATGCCTTTACATGACTTTAGTCAAATAGGAATGAACACAAGTTACTTCATAATGACATTCCAAATTAGGGTTTTGAGCTACAACACAAGCATAAACAAAGATGCTCACACATTAGGAATTAAACTCATTTTAGTGAATGCATCTCAAGGTGAGCTAGCACATGATGTTATGAAATGCTTATGATGGCATGACAACATTTTATTCATGTAAACACCTGAGGTGTTACAGGTTGTCGATTGCCAGCCTTGTACGTAGCTGCTTACAGCTGATAGGAACAGTATGCTAGTGAACTTAGTAAGCATCCTGTTTGTTGGCTCATGCCATCACCGAACTTTGGCTGCAGATGCCAAAGGGTTCAGCAGCAGCAAAAAGCTCTGCTGATCTTGTAACGAGCAAATATCATACGATTGTAACTGAACGTGTACAGATCTCCAGAAATGAATTGTGCTCCTCTGCAATTCCTTCCGTCTACTCTGCTGCTGGAATGTTTGGCGTGCATGCAGTTCGGTGGGAGTGCATGCCTTGGTGTCGGTCGTGTCTGAATTTCACCAATCATTCGAGGTCGCTTCTGCCAGACCCAACCGTTCCTCAGTGTTAGGTCCCAGGAAGCGAACCGGCACCGGCACCAACTTCACCATCACCTTTCCTGCCTGCACGTTGCTTTCTAGCGATTGCATTCAGAGAAAACAATAATTGGAGCTGGTGATTAGGAAACAAGTGTGTCATTGTCAATGATCAGTGTACGCAGAGCGTGCGCGTGTGTTGCCTTTTGTAACTAACATAACAAAGGTGTTGGGATTGATTCGTCGGATGCGTAACACACCGCGGTTCCGTAAGAGTGTGAATTGTTCCTACAAAGTAGTACTGTCCACGATAGGTGATTTGCACGATGTGCTTGTAAAGAGGATAAGATGTTTAAGTTTACTCTCGGTCCTTAAATAAATGTACTACTAACAAGATAATTAAGCTTATCTGTTAAGCATCAAATTTTGTATCGGAGAGATTTACGTTACATACATGTCTTTAGACTCTTAAGTGCTCTTCCTCTTTAAGCACTCATGTTTCATAAGCGAGCACATATATATGCATCTCGCGTTGTAATTTGTAAATGCTAGACTCGAATAGGCCGTATCGGGATGGCATCCAGTCACTGTCAAATCATATAGATCACGATGGGAAGCTCCCGTTCGGTAAGCAAGGTGCTTAAGGAAAAGTTCGCGGAATGGCCCCGTGAACCGTCCCGATTCACCCGTCTCACCTATGGCGGACGCGACGGGCAACCAGCAGTATTTTAGTTTTTTTTTTTTTTTGAGAAATGCTAAGCAGCAGGTTTTAACTTTTAATTTATCCCCGAGTTGCAAACTTGCGACCGCGGAGGAAACCGACGTAGCGGGCCACGGGCCACGGGCCACGGGCCATCACGGGCCACACACGACCACGGGTTGCTGCTGCTGGTGCGACGTGACGCCGGCGGCGACAGGGACGCGAGTTCGCGCGACCGCGACGGGCCGATTCTTTCGTCGCCCAGTCGCTCCCGCCGGGCCGCCGCCCGAGTGGAGGGAGATCTGCCTTGAATTGCACTTCAGAGACGGAGCGTTTTTCGTAACTGTTTGATCCGTTTCTTTCGAGAAGCGCAAAACGGATGCTACACGAAGGAAGCATCGATCAAGGGCAGCTCTCGACTTGCCGTGGCAGAAACAGGGAAAATTCGCACCGGAACGGCAACTTACCTCATCCACAGGCGGCAGATAAGAAAAACACCTTTGACAGATGCGACGCCGCCCCGACCTGTTCACGTCTCAGGTAGTAGTAGTAGTAGTAGTACTCGTCGAATAGAACAATCAGAACTGGCGCCCTCCACCTTTCGAGTCACGAACCGATCATCAGCCGATCCCCCGATCGCGTACAGTACCGCCCCCCCCCCCCCCCCCCCCCCCCCCCCCCGGCCTCGCCTCGCCTTTGATCTAGTGGTTACGAACGAAAGTTCTCGCCCAGATTACCGAAAAGAAAGCTCAGTGACGCGGGTGTTTGGCCGCGGTTACGTCGAGACTGAGACCGAGTGACCGAGAGCCATACGAATTCCCTTTTTCCTTCGTGACGCGACACGATATGGACGTCCGGTATAGTACGAGGACGCGGGCGGGCGCGCGCGCGCGTAGGAACGGTCCCGCACGTTTTGCCGGTTCGGCGGCGTGGCGCCGGGCGGGCGGGCGGCCACGCAGGCGCCGTCCGGCGCGGCGCCCGGCCGTGCGTGGTGCGCGCTCAGTCATGTACCCGTCGCGCGATCGCCCCGCCCTGCCACGAGATCCACCCGCGGTTCGTCTTTCGGCTCGCCGCGGGCGCGGGCACACGCCCCCGTTCTGTTCAGAGCGACGTCCGGCTCCGCCTTAGACTGTCCGCACTCATGTTTCTCTATTTTTCTCATCTATACTGTCTGGTCATCAAGATTCTCTCCTCTATACTTATTTCTTCCGCATCCATTCATCATCTATATCATCCTCTATCCACTGTGGGACCACTTGTCACTTTATCTAAATATATCCATGAGAGATCTGGTTTTGAAGAATTAATTGCAACAAATTCAATGGTGCAATCGGAATTTAATTTGGGTTTTCAGTTTATGAGATATAATATTTTTTATAATAGAAATAGTGAGACCCACGCTAGATTCCTCTCTACTGCCTCTCAGCGAGCATGCATGCGCTGCCCACGCGCTGTAGCGGACGGACGCCACAGCCGGTTGATTTAGGGAACGAACACGATTACCGGACAGGGTAGCGTACAGGGTTGCTGTTTTTTTACGCTACATGTCTTTAGCGGATGGGGATAAAGGATCCGGTGCAGATAGTCTTACCCGTCCGCCCGGCCGGGCGTGCGCCGGTTTCTTTCCGGCGGAGCCACCCGCCGCATTCGCTGCTGCACGTATCACCGCTGCTAAGGGCATGTACAACCCATAGACATGAGTCTGTCCTAACTACCTCAAATCTATCATCCAGACAGGTGTAATGACAGGTTACAGTGGCGGAGGTTAGTCAGGATCAAAGAGGGCCATGACCACCCCTAGGCTTGACAAATTACTAATAGAACACTTAATTTCATTGCTTAGAGTGCTAAAGAAATACTAATCTGCTCCCTTTGATTCTATTCAATGTCATATTGGCTCCCTCTCTTTTTCTATCCAAGCTCCGCCACTGACAGGTTATACAACCCACGGACAGATGGTTCATCTTTAAGATATTTAATGCTTTGCATGCAGTTGGGATCAACTATAAACAAACTTTTGTATACCATTGTGTGTGTCTATTTGATAGAAAATATATATCAAGGATAAATAAGAGCAACATGATTACAATATTTTTAAAATCATCAATATAATATATTATAGATGATTACAATATTTTAAAAACAATCAATATAATAATTATATTATATATAGTTGCAACACTCTTTGTCTAGTTTTCTTTATTTCCATAGTGTTGCCATATATGCTTGATTAGATCCTTCTTGAGTTTCATATGTGTTGATTGAGCTTTGATAGCAGAATTTCTACAAAGTGCCTCTATGAAGGAAGGATGAGAGTTGACACTTGTACGCACTTCAGGTGGAAGCACTAACAAAGATGCTTCCACACCAACAGGATGAAAATGAATTCACCCTAACAGGATCACACCAAAAGATTACAGAGAACATGCAGATTTATCTATGTACGGCCATTCTTTCTTCACAGCACATGTTCGGACAAGTAACAAGAGTTTACATTTAGAAAGACAGCCAAGTAACAAATAACTTAAGTGAAAGTTCATACATAAATAAAAATTCAGAAACTTAACATAGGACATTCATATTTGATTTTACATTCAGGTTATAGATAACTGAAAATTCAGAGAATTCATAGTTCCTGGATGACAGCAAAAGATATCCATATAAGTAGATCAATATGAGCTAGACCTGCATAATAAGTGACAAGCAATTTAGTTAGACTGTATTCAAAGTTACTCTCAGAAGTTCAAAAAATAAGCTATGAAACTAGCTGCAGCTATCAATTTAGTTCCAATACACTTGCAAAAAAAAAACAAAAGATCAGTTCCAATTTAGTTGCGGAAGCTCTCAGATATCATGATATCCTAATTTGTTGATAATTATGTGGAATAATTGGAGAAATCTAACACCACATATTATATATATATATATGTGCTTATCATTGCTCGAGATAACATCCTGACGCAGAAAAAAAAGGATAGAAAAAAAGATAGCATCCTGACACAGACCTGAAGTCAGCGAGCTGCCGCCGATCGATGCCGATGCCGACCAAGCTCTCCAGCTTCGCTTCCTCCGCTTGGGTTCCCTCCTCCTCATCCTCTCCAGCTCCGTTGTTGCCACCATGGATCCACGGCCGTGCTCGCATGATCGATGGGGGATGGGAGTTGCCGCCGCCAGGCTATTGCCACAGCTGAATGGGTGGGGGCGGCCGCGTTGCCGTTGCCGCCGCGACCCGTGCCCAGCTTGATTTTTCCGCGCGGCGCATCTAGATCCCGCACCTCGTCGATTGGAAACGACGATTCGTACAACGCGGCCTCCTTGTCGCTCCGTGCATGGGAGCACGAGCCTGTGCCGTCGTCTCACGAGACGTCGAGGCCACCCGTCTCTCAGCTCGCGAGGGGTTTTTTTTGCAAGAAATACCGTATAAAGACGAACCAAATAGACCCGTTTGTGCGGCTTCGTTTCGGCAGATACTGGAGATGGAGGAACACGGGATTTTGGATAACGAAAGCGTGAGACTGTGAGAGCCCGCCACTCGTCCTGCCTGCCTGCCTGACTTGAGTGGCAGCAGCAATCAGAGTTGTACCGAACCGGCATTCAAACTGACCGTGCTCGTCCATCAATGCGGCCGCCCCAGGAGCGGCTCCGACCCACGATCGTCACTAGCAGTTGGTCTACGAACATGACAACAGCACACAAAATCTCGCTCTACAGGGCTATATTAATGCCGTAGTTAACTCCTAGTACTATCCACAGCACGCCGTCTCGTAAAGAAAGGCCCCCCTGCACCCAGTCCGTACTCTCCTCGGACAAGCACGCAAGGGTGTTGGTTTGCCCCATCAAAAAAAAAAATATCTCTGTCACATCGGATTTTACCGTCTTAATTTAATCTATTAAAAATAAAATTTTTCAGTTGAAAGCTAAGTTATGAGACGAATCTATTAAATTTAATTAGTTGATAAGGCAATCTCAATGGTGAGTTTCATTTTGTTGTTTTCAAGACTGTCATATCATATGAAATAAAATAAAACTTGAATGAGGGTGTGTTTAGTTGCCCAATTTTGCAAAATAAATCTCTGTAGCACTTTCATTGTTATTTGACAAACTTTGTCCAAACATGGACTACGAAGACTCCCAAGATTCGTCTCGACATGTACATACTAAATTTATAATTAATTATTTTTTTACCTACATTTAATTTTTCAAGCATATATTTAAAGATTGATGTGACGAGGAATCTTGCCAATTTTGCAAATTTGGGGGGAAACTAAACAAGGCCTAAAGTTTCATAGGCATTAAATTTCGTGACTCATAGAGAGTTGGTATTCGTGCCAAGAGAGTTTCATCTAGATGAAACTTATTTTTTTTCTCTCTTTTTAAATACAATGTCATGTCATCAAAAACAACTATGTGGCAACATATTTAATGTAAATGAAACTCAAATGAAACCCCCATTGAGATTGACCTAATCTGATAAGGTCAATCTCAATGGGAGTTTCATTTGCATTGAAAAGGTTGCCACTATAGATGGTCATCAGGCCGGGCCGGGTCGGCATGCCCCGCGTGCCTCCCGTGTCGTGCCTATGAGACCCACGGGCCTTGCCTTCGGCTCAGGTATGGGCCCACAGGGCCGATTTGCGTGCCGGGCCGGCCCGAGAAGCACGGCCAAATCTAGCGAATCAGGCCGGCCCGAGGCCCATTGATAGAGAGGGAAGGGAAGAGCAGGAGGTGGCCGGCTGGCCACCATGGAGCTTGATGCGAAGCTCGGGAGGCCGCCCGCTGGCTGCAACGCCTCGAGGAGACCCACCGTCGCGTTCACTACAACATCGTCGCGCCGGGAGAGAAAAACGGCGAGGAAGAGGAGGGCGCCGCATCGCCGGCTCGACGAGGGAGAGGGAGCCGTCGCGGGCGGCGCAACACACACTTGTCGGGGGACCACAAAAGGGGTACCTCCAATCAACGCAAAACAAATAAGTTAAACCTAGAGAACTAATTAATAAGAGACCTAACTAGTCTAACCCCCTAAAAAACCAACCCCTCGAGGCCTACAACGCCGGCCCACCGCCAGGAAGCCCGGGCCCGCCAAAGCCTTACCGACCGCCTCATGGTAGCCTACCTCTCGAGCCCCGGCACATAGGCCTCGAGCCCACTACAGCCGTACAACGTTCCTCGAGACCCCACGTGGGGACCTCGAGCCTCTCTAACACGGTAACCTATCCCTCGAGACACATCATACCTCCCTCGAGCAGCGCTAGACATCGGATACCAGCCCCATACTGCGCATTTAATGCGTCCACCTACTCCGGTCACATCCTCTGGTACACGACGTATGCCACAGTGAACCGGGGCCAGAGTCAAACCTCGTTTTCACCACAAGCATGGGCAAAAAGGCACAAGTACAGCACTGTTAGGCCATACCCTGCACTGTAGAACACTCGAGTCACATCTCGAGACCTGGATTCCCGCTGTACGGCCGGGTTTTCCGGGACTTGCCCATACCTGCGGGGGCTCGAGCCCCCCGTAGGCGCCACCTCGAGGCCGGCCCTGCGCCCCTCGAGCCCTGACTGCTTTCATGCTATTGGAGGACAGGTACCCTAAGACCCGGAGGGACCCTGCCACGTCCTGTACGTGCCAGAATGGGCGCTGCACGGCCTCCACGTCGCCACGTGTGACACCCCAATTTTAAGAACAAAATTGGAGCACAATATATGTATGCCAGGATCAATTTTTCATACATATATCCACATCATAGTAAATATCAAAACAATGCTTTATTAATAATAACGAACTTTATTACATGAATGACCCTCGGGTCTGAAAGAAAAGTACAGACTCTCATGAAACTGACTCTAAAATAAACTCTGATGAAGATGCGGAAAGCTGGACTCCATCTCCACAGGAAGGTCGACCGGGGGTAGCGCCATCCTAGTAGAGGTCATCAGGGTCGTAGCCTCCGTCTTCTGGATACTCCTGCTCCTCGTACGTATAGTCTCCAGCGTCTGGGTGGGGTAGCAGGGGGAACAAAGAGGAAGTGTGAGTACATCGAAATGTACTCCGCAAGTGTGGGAAATATATGCTTATGAGGCTTATAACAAAGGTAGGCTGACTTTGTTTGACTCAAGCGCCTAAAGCGACACACCCTGTTAATTCTATTAATCCTATGCACCTATTTACTAGGTTATAGACAGACTCTGTAGAAAAGTAACCACACTCGGAGTCGCACCGAGCAAACCACACTCGGAGTCACACCGAGCAACCAACACCTGAAGTCCATTAGGCAACCGCACCTGAAGTCCATCAGATGTCCCGAACCCAAAACCAACCAGTAACCAACTAATCTCGAAGAAGTCCAAGCCCGCTCGTGACCGTGAGCACGGCTGATATATCAGTTTTACACTCTGCAGAGGTTGCACATCGTTACCCATGAGTCGTGCAGATCCCGTCACGCTAAACACTGCCGAGGTGCATAGCGGGTTGCACTGCAAGGCCTTTACAAAGCCCCTCCAAGTCTGTGTTACACGTACTCTAAGGTTTCTCCCCTGTCCATAAGTCAACGACCCCAAGAGACCCCTCTTGAGCCACTATACAACCCCCGTGTAGCATAACTTAGAGGAAACTAATTAATTAGCCAGGTCCAGCCCATCCAGATCTCATGGCTGCGCTGTTTTGCCGGGTTACTTGTCCAAGAACCGGGTCCTAGGGATCCAGGCAGGATATGTCTAGCACGAGCCCCGAACCAAAAACCAAAAGCAGCTGCCGAGTCCCACGGCACAAAACCACCAATACGGGTCCATCCTGCCGGATTTACCTAATTACCATGTTACTACAAAATTACCATGTCCACATTCGTTTCATAGTTCATTAATCAAGTTTATAAACATTTTAACTCCCATCCCATCCATGACTGCAGGGCTAAGCAAGACACCTACCCGAACATCCCAAAACAGGCGACAAGGATAATATATACAAATTCTAGTAAACCCTAACATGGGATTCAAATTAATGACAAGCATGCATCTACAAGATCTAACTACTCTAGTACCAAAAGTAAAATAAAGTAGGTGCAAGATGTTCAAGGACACTTGCCTTCGGACTGGGTCGAATCAACTGGGTCGCAAGGATGGTCTGGAGCGTCCTCGAACTCCGCACTCTCTGGCCCAAGCAACATACATGGCACAATACATTGAAATAATTAACAGTACAACAAACAGTATGAAAATAGTAAACTAATAGATCTACTGCGTAGAGAACGAAATTATAAATCTAACGCAAGTTGAATGGGTCGAATCGGAGTTAAAACGCAAAAGTTATAGGTATTTGAAGTTTTAGTGGCAAATCTGTAAATACATAGAACTCATTTTCGAATTAAAACTGAATTAAAACTGAATTAAAACGCTGACTGGGTCGGGCCTCATTTATCTGAAACCACAGGGGCTAAAAGGAAAGATTCGCCAGACCCAGGGAATAGGAAGGTTGGATCGCGGGTTGATTATGGAAAACATGGAGGGTTTTTCTGCAAATTGGCCGAAACCGGTCGGCGCATGCAGACGGGCGCTGACGTGCTCGCCTCGCGGCCGCACGCGATTGGCGCGGTGTGCCAGGGGGGGCCGGTGGACTAGCCGAGTTGGCGCGGTGCACCGAGTCCATGGGTTCGTGGACCCGGCCCATACCGGTTCGATGGCTTCATCTAATCTGAGCCGGACAGGATAGATCGGACGGCTGGAAGGGGGTTTGGTCAGATGCGTGTCAGAGTAGGAGGAAAGGGGCGGTGGCGCAGTGACCGCGCACGGCGGCGCCATGGGCGTTAGCCCGAACTCGCCACGGTGGCGCTACGGGGCACGGGAGGGCAAGGCGAGGGTGCTGGGGAGTAGTGCTTGGCAACCTCGATGGAACCCTGTACGACGGTGCGGGGTGGCTGGGGTGGTGAACAGGGAAGGAGAAGGCGGTCACCGGCGCTCTGCATGTGACGGCGCCATGGACGGTGCGCTCGGTGGTGCACGGAACCGAGACTAGAGAGCACGGGGACAATCGAGGAACGAAGGAGGACAAAGGAATCTCACCGCGAGGTTGTAGATGCAGTCTTCGGCGCCGAGATGGCTCGGATGGGGCGGGATCGAAGCTCGGCCTGGAGCACTGATGGCGGCGGATGCAGTGCTCGGCTCCAGTGGGTGCGGGTGCCGGAGATGGAGGGAGGGTACGGGAAGACAAGGAGTGGCGGCGGTGTACTTGTAGGTCGAAGAGAGAGGAGGGACGCGGTGGGTTCTGCTGCTGCAGATCGCATCTGAGGGCGCGCACAGCGGGCGGCGTCGCGCGAAGGGCGGAGCGGGGGTTGGGGACGGACCCGACAGACGGGCCCCGCCTGTCAGCGAGAAGCAAGGGAGGGAGGGGCGCCGGCGCTGCGGCCTGGTGCGGGTGGTGGAGCGGGCCGTGTCTGGCGCTGGGCCGCGAGGGGGAGAGGGGAGGACGGGCCGGCGCGGGAGAGGGAGCGGGCCGAGGCCGCGGGGAAATGGAGGGAGGCGCACGCGGCATGGGCCATCCGCAGGCGTGCGGGAAGAGGGGAGGACGGGCCGAAATGGAAAAGTGGAAGAGAGGGTTGGGTCCAGCTTGCCATTTTCTTCTCTTTTCTTAACTCTTTTGCAAATTTATTTTCAAATTCAAAATTCAATACTGATTTGAAATCAAAACAGTTTGAAGAGTTTTGAAAACATTTTCCCTAGGTTTTGAAAATAAAACTTGAGTTTAAATTTGTAAAATTTTCATAAATCTTTTATTTGCTTTCTAAATAGAATAAATCCGATTCGCCCTATACGGGTTTAATAAAATCATTTACCACAAAATAAAATATGCAATGGCATGAATGCAACATGAAAATGAGAAATAAATTTTATTTTCCTCCTCTAATAAACGAGCCAACCTATTTAATTTCTAATTCCTTTTATTAAATTGGGGAAAAATTAAATCAGGGTGTTACACCACGCCTCCACGTCCGCGCCCGGGATGGAAGCCACGCTTCAAGGATGCCTCAACAGCAACCCCCACGCCGGCTCCAGTGACCTCGACAAGACAGAATTCCAACCCTTCGCCGTATTGGGCGTTGTACATGCCACTCCTGTGTAACCCTGACCTCCTCTTGTTCTATAAAAGAGGACACCAGGGCCCTTCACGCACACGGGTCCACACGACACACACACGAGTCCAGACTCTCGTCCACGCTCGTTGATCTTGTATTGCCCCTGTACAAGCACTTAGGTGCAAGTAATACAAGAACCTCCTCCCCCCGCTGGACGTAAGGCCTTCTTTGCCCGAACCAGGATAAACCCCTGTGTCATCTTGCATCACCATCCAGGAAGAGAGCACGTGATCATATTACTAGTTGGTGTCATACCCCCGGGGTCAAAACACCGACAGTTGGCGCGCCAGGTAGGGGCATTCGCGTGTCAGAGTCGATTTCTCGTTGTTTTCTGGATGGCTTCTTCCACTCCTTCGTTCTCTGCTGGTGCCGTCATCTGGTTCAGGAGCCTCGAGTTCCTGGCCACCGGCAGCGGCAACAAGCTGACCCTGCTCTCCACGGAGAGCCCGAGCGGAGGGCGTGTCACGCCACCCCGCGCGGGGGGCGTGGCGCGTCGCCCGCACCACCACGCATCACCACCTCGTGAGCGGCGCCGTCGTCAGTATCGTCGCCAGGCACAGGCGGTGCCCGCGGCGTACACCCACTTCCCCGCGGCCGGCGCAGAGTCCCCGAGGAGTAACCTGCCCGGCGCGCGGCCGGAGACTTCTAGGGCGCGCGCGCACTCTCTCAGCGAGTTCGCGTTCGTCTTGCGCACGGACCGGGAGCCTGGGAAGAGGCCCCCGAGCCGTGCTCCGTCGACACCACCTGGCTTCCTCCTGCACGGGGTGTACCGCGCTCGACGCCAGCGGCCCCCGTTCGGCCTCAACAACTCCGCAGCTGTCTACGCCCACCACCTCGACGAGCGCCGTCAGGACCGGGCGGCGGCAGAGCGGGAGGAACGTTCGGGCGTAATCCTACGAGCCACCACCGACCTGGAGATCGTCTACCCTGCGCACGTCGACCGCGGCTTCTCACGAGTCGTCGAGCCACCCCGTCGAGCCACCATCGGAGAGTGGTACCGCGAGCTGCAGTCCCAGCACGAGCTAAGGCGGCGCGACATCAACAGCTCCGACTCCGACGAGTACGACTACCACGACCCTGACCTCTGGGATCCCACCATGGAGTGCTTCTAGGTCGATGGGGTCGTGGGCGATGCCGAGGACGACGACGACGACGACGCCAGGCCGGCGCTCAACCTCGAAGAGCCCAACAACGTGGCTGCGGCGGGCGGACCACATGTTCAGGGGAGGAACGAACCCCCGTCACCGGATGCACCACCTCAGCACAGCGACGACCGGGCGGCGCAGCTCGCGCAGCTGCGGGAGGCGATCACCAAGGCTGAGGAGGACCAACAACGCCTGTTGCAGCTCGAGCAAACTCTTGTGCAGGAACAAGCCCAGCCTCGAGGCGCCGGCGCTCGTAGCCGCGCTCGAGAGGTCCACCGGCAGATCCTCAAGGATGGGGCACCAGCACGCCCCGAGGTGCGCTTCCCGCGAGCCGGGCAGAACGTGGTGGCGGCCGCGATGCTGCTCCGCGATCTACCCGCCATCTCCAACCCTGACCCCAGGCGCATGCTCGGGGAAATGAAGAACCTCCTCGAGACAGCCGCTCTGCAGCAGGCCGAGAGCTCAGCCTCGCGCCGACGCAGAGCGGCCTCGGGGAAGCCAGCAGACGCGCCCCGCGACGAGCGTGAGACATCCGTCCACCAGCCGGACGCCTCTCGAGCCAGGCCAGTCCGGGAGTGGATCGTTGACAACCGGCCACCTCGACACCCCAACGACGCCCGCAACAACATCAACTGCCGGCGCAAGGACAAAGGGGCCGAGGAGCATGGCTATAGTCCCCATCGAGGGGGGCGCTACGACAGTGATGAGGACCGGCAAGCCCTCGAGCCCCCGGGCCCCAGGGTCTTCAGCCGGGCCATCCGCAGCTCAACCCTCCCCGACCGCTTTCGACCACCGACCAACATCGTGAAGTATGACTGGGAGGTCGAGCCCAAGCTATGGCTCTCCGACTTCCGCCTGGGCTGCCAACTGGGCGGGGCGAAGAGCGACGACCGCATGATCATACATCAGCTCCCACTCTACCTCTCGGACACCGCCCGTCGGTGGCTCGAGGGGCTCCCGCCGGATCAGGTCCACGACTGGGCCGACCTAGTCAGGGTCTTCGATGGGAATTTCAAGGGGACTTGCGTGCGCCCAGGCAACCCCTGGGATCTACGACATTGCAGGCAGACAGCGGACGAGCCCCTCCGTGACTTCGTTCGACGATTCTTGAAGCAGCGCCTTGAGCTCCCCCACGTGCCTGATGAGGATGTCATCTCAGCGTTCCTCGCGGGCACGACATGCCAAGAGTTAGTCCACGAGCTAGGGCGCTACCGTCCCAGGACGGTCGAGGATCTGATGGATCGTGTCACCAGCTTTGCCTCAGGCGACGAGGCAGTGGGGGCCTTCTTTGGCCGCTCCACGGACAGAGGCAAGGCGGTGGCCACGCCGGAGGGCTCGAGCAAGGGCAACAACGTCAAGAACCGCAACAACAACGACAAAAAGAAGAAGAACAAAGGCAAAGGTCAGAAGGCGAAGCGCGACGCCGATGACGACGACGATGAAGAAGTGCTCGTGGGCGCCCTCGAGCATAAGAAGCCTCGAGGCCCCCCTGACGGGGCTGTCTTCGACAAAATGCTCGAGGACCTCTGCCCTTATCACAAGGGTCCCACGAATCACAAGTTGAAGGACTGCCGAATGATGAAGGGCTTCGACTCCAAGCTCGGCGACAAGAAGGAAGACGCGCCTAAGGGCAAGGACAACAATTGACGCGACGATGGGGACGCAGACGATGACATCCCCCCGGTGCGCGACTGCTTCTTGATCTATAGGGGCTCAACCGTCGGGCTCTCAGCTCGAGAGAGAAAGAAGAAGCGTCGGGAGGTCTTTGCACTCTGCCACGACGCCCCCCGGTATCTTGACTGGTCTGATGCGCCGATCACGTTCGACCGTGACGACCATCCGGACCATGTCGTAAATCCGGGGGTGTACCCCCTCGTCGTCGACCCCGTCATCATCGACGTACGGTTCTCCAAGGTGTTGATGGATGGGGGCTCGAGCCTCAACATCATATACCTCGAGACCCTCGACCTCCTGGGGATTTCGAGGGACCAGCTCCGACCCAGTGTCGGGGGGTTCCACGGAGTCGTACCAGGGAAGAAGGCCCACCCCCTCGGGCGCATCGACCTACCTGTTTGCTTTGGCACGCCGGCCAACTTCCGCCGGGAGACGCTCACCTTCGAGGTGGTTGGGTTCCAAGGGACCTACAACGCCATCATCGGCAGGCCTGGCTACACCAAGTTCATGGCGGTCCCCAACTACACATACTTGAAGCTCAAGATGCCAGGGCCGAAAGGGGTCATCACCGTCGACACCTCCTACGAACACGCGTACCACTGCGATGTGAAGTGCGTCGAGCGTGGGGAGGCCAACGTCCAAGTCGACTCGCTCGAGGCCCTGGCTGCCCTGGCCACTGAGACCCCTGAAGCAAAGCGCCACGCCGGCACCTTCGAGCCGGCAGAGCACACCAAGCAGATACCCGTTGACCCGACGTCGTCCGACGGCAAGACGCTGGCCATCAGTGCCAGCCTCGAGCCTAAATAGGAAGCAGTGCTCGTCGACTTTCTCCGCGCGAACATCGACATGTTTACGTGGAGCCCCTCGGACATGCCAGGCATACCGAGGGGAGTCGCCGAGCACGCCTTGGAGATCCAGGCCGGGTCCAGACCGGTGAAGCAACGCCTACGCCGCTTCGACGAGGAGAAGCGCAGGATCATCGGCGAGGAGGTGCACAAGCTTTTGGCGGTTGGATTCATCAAGGAGGTATTTCACCCGGAGTGGCTAGCAAACCCTGTACTAGTTAGGAAAAAGAATGGAAAAGTGTGGATGTGTGTAGACTACACTGGTTTGAATAAAACATGTCCAAAAGTTCCATTTCCTTTACCTAGAATTGATCAGATTGTCGATTCCACTGCGGGGTGTGAAGTACTTTCATTTCTCGATGCGTATTCCGGCTACCACCAGATTAAGATGAAAGAATCCGACGAGCTCGCTACCTCTTTTATTACGCCTTTTGGCATGTATTGCTATGTTACAATGCCCTTCGGCCTTCGAAACGTCGGGGCAACATATCAGCGTTGTATGCAGCAAGTCTTTGGTGAACACATAGGCAAAACCGTCGAGGCCTACGTCGATGACATCGTGGTTAAGACCAAGAAAGTCGGGGACCTCATCAACGATCTTGAGACCACGTTCGAGTGCCTCCGGGCCAAGAATGTGAAGCTCAACCCCGAGAAATGTGTCTTTGGTGTGCCTCGAGGCATGCTACTTGGCTACATTGTCTCACAATGGGGGATCGAGGCCAACCCCGAAAAGATCTCAGCAGTCACGAGGATGGGCCCAATTCGAGACCTCAAGGGCGTACAGAAAGTGACAGGCTGTCTAGCCGCTCTCAGCAGGTTCATCTCGAGGCTAGGGGAAAAGGCGCTACCCCTCTACCGCCTGCTGAAGAAAACGGAACGCTTTGCGTGGACTGTTGAGGCCGAGGAGGCCCTAACCAAGTTGAAGGGGTTGCTGACTTCCGCGCCAATTCTCGTGCCACCACGACCAGCCCAGGGTGACGATCCCCCCGAGCCTCTCCTCCTCTACGTGGCCGCAACCACCCAGGTGGTCAGCGCGGTCGTAGTCGTCGAGAGACACGAGGAGGGTCACGCGCTACCAGTCCAACGGCCGGTGTACTTCATCAGTGAGGTGCTCTCCGAGGCCAAGGTCTGGTACCCACACATCCAGAAGCTGCTCTACGACATCATCATCACGAGGCGCAAGCTCCAGCATTATTTCCTCGCTCATCCCGTGACGGTGGTATCGTCCTTCCCCCTCGGAGAGATCATCAACAACCGGGAGGCCACGGAGCGCATCGCCAAGTGGTCTGCCGAGCTGATGGGGGAGGCCATCACCTATGCTCCACGAAAAGCCATCAAGTTGCAAGCGTTGGCGGACTTCGTTGTTGAGTGGACCGACACCCAGCTCCCGCTGGCACAAATCCAAGCCGAGCTCTGGACTATGTACTTCGACGGGTCCCTCATGAAGACAGGGGCAGGGGTAGGCCTGCTCTTCATCTCACGCCTCGGAGTCCACATGCGCTACCTGCTGCGCTTGCACTTCCCCGCCTCCAACAACGTCGCTGAGTACGAGGCCCTCGTCAACGGGCTGCGTATCGCCCTCGAGCTTGGGGTCCGATGCCTCGACGTTCGAGGGGACTCGCAGCTCGTCATCAACCGGGTCATGAAGGCCTCGAGCTGCATCGATCCCAAGATGGAAGCATACTGCGGAGAAGTGCGCAAGCTAGAAGACAAGTTCTACGGCCTCGAGCTCAACCACATCGTCCGAAAGCACAACGAGGCCGTAGACGAGCTGGCTAAGTTAGCATCCACGCACGGCACCGTCCCACCAGATGTCTTCTCGAGGGACATTTTCGAGCCATCCGTCAAAATTGGCCCGGGGGCTGGCCCCTCGACGCCACCCCTCGAGCCGGACACGGGGGCTCGACCTTCAACGCCACCCCTCGAGAATGACCCCTCGACATCCGCTGAGGCAATGCAGATCGACGCACCCGCCTCTTGTTCATCACGACCCCTCGACTGGCGGACGCCCTTCCTCGACTACCTGACGCAAGGCGTGCTACCAGAAGACAAGACGGAGGCCCGACGCATCGCTCGAAGGGCCAAGACCTACGTCATCTACGGCGACGAACGAGAGCTGTACCGTCGAAGCCCATCAGGAATCCTTCAGCGCTGCATCCCCCTCGAGGAAGGACGCAGGCTCCTCGACGACATGCACTCGGGGCTTGCGGCCATCACGCAGCGCCAAGGACCTTGGTGGGGAACGCCTTCCGCCAAGGCTTCTACTGGCCAACCGCCATTGGAGACGCCAAGCACCTGGTTCGAGCCTGCCAAGGGTGTCAGTTCTACGCCAAGCAAACGCACCAGCCCGCGCACGCCCTGCAGATGATCCCCATCACTTGGCCGTTTGCCGTTTGGGGGCTCGACCTCGTGGGTCCCCTCAAGATGACAAATGGAAGGTACACGCATGTGCTCGTGGCCGTCGACAAATTCACCAAGTGGATCGAGGCTAAGCCTATAGGCAACCCCACCTCTGAGAAGGCCGTCGAGTTCATCTCCGACATTGTTGACACTTCTTAATGCAACCACTAGAACTAGACTATGGAGCCTAATCCCCGGCAACGGCACCAGAAATGCTTGTTGACACAAGAAGTGGCAAACGGATATACCGCAAGCGCACGGTAGTCAATTGTAGCTTTTCACCGGGAGTAGTCCAGGTATCGTATTTCCACAGGGAACGTGAAGTGGATTAACTAGAAGTAGGGTCGTCAAAGGATGATCAAAGGGTATATGATAACTGGGATAGAGAGGTCTTCCTAATAACAATATCTGGTACTGGTTTTCTAAGAGTACTGAGGTTTACCACCTCATTCCTTACTGGGGGCGAAGGACGAAACAGTAGTTGATTAAAAGGTTCTCCACCTAACAACTACTGAGGCGGCAATGCTGCTACCCAACTATTATTTTCAACTTGCCTACAACAATTGAGAGGAACTCCAAGCATTGGCTGTGTCTGTCACCCTACCACCAGGCGTCTACACAAGTGCGACAAGAAGTCCACACTGGCAAAATATAGCCTAGACACCACGTCTACACTAATCTTACTACTCTAAAGCTAAGCTTAATAGGCCTAGAGCACTTCAACAAAGTAAAGCAATGTGCCAAGTAAAAGAACTGTAAACTTAAATTACCAGGCCAGAATATTAAATACTAGAAGGACTCAGATGTAACACTTACAAGAAGAATCGCATCCGCTGAGGCGCACCTTGGAGAAGATTCCCGACAGGCCGGGACTCCTCCGTGGAACTCCTCACTCCCATCCCTCTCTTCTAACACTAATGCTACTAAGTAGGCTTTCTCTCCTTGGATGCATACAAATGAAGAGATCTAGGGGGTATTTATAGCTTGGAGGTGGAGTAGCGGCTACTCCGGTGCCACGTCAGCGATCCGCGTGCTCTCCTTCCTTGGCCATTGGATCAAACCGCCATAGTAACCGTCATGGATGGATGGCCTTGATTTCATCACGAGTGAAACATGTGCAAGCAACGGACATTGGATGGGGTTGACCCTGGGGTCGGCCGACCCCAGCCAATGACAGGTGGGCCCACCACTTTGCTTCTAGAAGATGCTGATGTCACCAGGCTGAATAGTGTAGCCAGGGCCCACCAAGGGGGGGTCGACCGACCCCCCAATGACAGGGCTGGCCCACTGTTTTGTCTCCAATGGTGTCCCCACTTGTCATAGAGCATGGTGTCATATGTTGGTTGCATTTGCTTTTTTGTGTGGGCCCATGGATCCATGTGCTTCTCATCTTTCACCGTTGAATGCAAACACATGTTTGATCTGATGGGGGAAGGTAGCTTGGTGAAGCTTCACTTGGATAGTGCCACGTCACCAAGCCCGAGGAGCTCCCATGGTGGGGTCGGCCGACCCCACCTTGGGTGGGTCCAGGTGTCCATTTCCTTCTTATTCTGTTATGCCTGCAAATCAAATACTAAGAGTACAAGTGGAACTTATTAGTGATAAATATGCTCATGATATGCTATACTTCCTTGAAACCGAGGCCTGTTGACGGTATTTTGATAAGGTAAAATATGCTATAACTTCCGTCAACAGACATCAAGTACCGGTCTGGGGTGCCTAACGTCATCATCACCGACAATGACACACAATTCGCGGGCAAAAAGTTCACCAACTTCTGCGATGACAACAACATCCGCGTGAACTGGGCCTCGGTCGCATACCCTCAATGCAACGGGCAGGTCGAGCGCGCCAACGACATGATACTCCACGGGCTGAAGCCGAGGCTGTTCAAGACCCTCAAGAATTTTGGAAAGAGGTGGGCTGCAGAGCTCCCCTCGGTGCTGTGGGGCCTCAGGACTACGCCGAGTTGAGCCACCGGGTTCACTCCGTTCTTCCTAACCTACGGCGCCGAGGCTGTCTTGCCTACGGAGCTCGAGTACGGCTCCCCTCGACTCCGAGCCTACAACGAGCAAACCAACGACAAGAGGCTCGCCAACGCCAAGGACCAGCTCGAGGAGGCTCGACACGTGGCGTTCATCAACTCCGCGCGCTACGAGCAAACACTTCGACGCTACCACGACAAGCACGTGCGCAAAAGGGACCTGGCGGTGGGGGACCTCGTGCTTCGACGGCTGCAAGATAATCGAGGGCGCCACAAGCTCACCCCTCCATGGGAGGGCCCATACACCGTAGCTGAGGTGCTCAAGCCAGGAACATACAAGCTCTACGACGATCAAGGCAGGATCCTGGCGAATGCGTGGAACATATCTCAGCTACGTCGCTTCTACTCTTAAGGGCCTCGAGGCCTTGTACATTTTGTTGCTTTGTACATTTTGTTGCTTTGTACATTTTGTTGCTTTGTACAAACACGTCAAATATGCACTGTCTTTCATTTCACTTAGCAACTTAAGGTAACCTCGACCCTGCCTTGCTCAGGGTCGAGCCTCCCTCGGGGGCTGACAGGAGGGACCCCCCCCCCAGACTCCGGAAAAACGCGCTTTTCTTTTCAAAAATTCGACCCTTATCTCGATTGTATCTCGAGCGTACTAGCAACGTCTAAGTCCGTAGATACCTCGAGCCTCCAAGAGGCGGGGGGCGTCGACGTAGACGGCCACCCACGCCCCCGGGCTACGGTACCCTACCTACGCCTCCCCTCGAGGAACTCATGACGCGTATCGAAAGAACATAGACCAAGCCGGTAGGAACTCGAGCTAGCAACAAAGAGAAATGATCGAATAAATTTGAAAAGAAAACGACTTCTTTAAACAAATAAGTCATACGCATATGTTGGCCTCGACGGGCCAATAGTCATGACATGAATTTTTACAAAG
Organism: Coix lacryma-jobi var. lacryma-jobi; assembly: GCA_009763385.1. Classification (NCBI taxonomy): domain Eukaryota; kingdom Viridiplantae; phylum Streptophyta; class Magnoliopsida; order Poales; family Poaceae; genus Coix; species Coix lacryma-jobi. The sequence goes on from CM019826.1 coordinate 21,710,833, forward strand.
GCCTCGACACCCAAATTTGGCACGCAGGCCTCATTCCTCATCAGTCTGGAACTCCTCCTCAAGATCTTCTGCTGCGGGCTCAGCCTCGACGTCCGGGCCAGGAGGAGGGGAGCCATCTACACCACTATCTGCAACGGGAGGCAGCACGTCCTCCTCGAAGAGCTTTGCGAGCGCCGCCCCCGGCCTCTCCACCTTCTCCAGGATCTTGTTGACGCGGAGATCGTTCCACTCTTCGTCCTTCCCCTCGATCTCGACGAAGCCCTTGGCGACGACGTTGATCGGGTAGCGGAAGCCAGAGCAGACGGCCGCGAGCGCCTGCTTTATGCCGTGGTGGAGAGCGCTCTTGACGCGGTCCCGCGCGGCCACGTCGAGGAAGCACAGGGCATCGACCAGGGCGTCGCCTCGAGCCACCGCGCCCTGTGCCGTGGCCACCGGGTCGGCACCCCACGTGGAGCAGAGCCTGTCGAGGGTGCCGCGCGCCCGCTCCGCCACCATGGTCTCACCCTGGAGTTGCTCCACGAGAGTATGATTCGTCTCGCGGAGCTCCTCGGCGGTCTTCTCCAGATCTGGGCAACAAACAGAAAAGAGTAAGTCCGCGGCGTGGCAAGAATCTCGAAATCAAAGCAAGATAAAGCCTGAAGATTACGACAGTACCTTGGCAGCGCACGCCCAGAGCGTCAAAGTCGTTGGTAAGGACCCTGACGCGCTGCTCGAGCGTATGCTTTTGGGACAGCACGTCATGTTTTTGGCCCTTAAGCTCCTTGACCAGCTTGCCCGTCTGCGCAAGGGCCAGATCCTTCTTGATCACCTCCTGCCGAGCGGCCCCGAGCTTGAGCGACAGGTCATTAGCTCTGTTGAGAGCCTGATCCATGTCAATCTCGAGGCCTTGGATCCTCGAGCGCGCGGCAGTTAAGGCCTCCTGGGCCTCCTTCCGCGCTACCTCCGCCGCAGCCAGGGCGGTGGCGGCCTTGCTCTTGGCCTCCTCGGCCTCCTTCCTCGCCGCCTCCGCTGCAGATCGGGCGGTGGCGGCCTCGCTTCGGGCGTCGGCAGCCTCCTTCCTCGACGCCTCCACCGCGGACAGAGCGGTGGTGGTCTCCCTCTTAGCTTGGGCGGCCTCGTCTCGAGCCGCCTGGGTCTCCGCCCGAGCGTCGTTGAGCCGGCCCGCCATCTGCGCGTTCCGGCCCAGCTCATCGCGGAGCTCCTGGAGCTCCCCCTCCGCCCTCACGAGGGCAGCCGCCACCCGCGCGGACTTGTCCGCCTCCTCCACGAAGGCCCTCTCTGCCTGCGCCACGAGCTCGGTCACCTCCTTGAAGATTGACCACGCCTCCCGGTGTGGCCCCTCAGCCATCTCCTACTACTGCTCCGCCCCCTCCCGAGGCGACGGTGTGGCATCGCGTAGAGGCGAGGGCTCGAGCGGTAGCGGATCGCTTGAGGGGTGGCTCGTCCCCAAGCTCTCCTCCGCGCCGGCCAAGGGACCGGTCATCCCCTCCACCTCGTTCCCAGCCGGCCCCTCGAGCCTCTCCTCCCTCACTGGGTCTTCCGGCGTCTTGTCGTCCCCGGCCGGTGCCTCGAGCGCCCCCTCCAGCGCTGAGCCCTTGACCGGGGACGGCTCCTTCTCCAGCTCGTCCAGGAGCTCCTCCACCGTCGGTATCTTCTCCACCGACGCCTCCCCCTCCTTCTCCTTCTCCGCGGGCGAGCGAGGCTCCGTCGGTAGGGGATCCTGTCCAGCGGGCCGGCTCGCGTCATCCGGGGTCTTGAGGGCCGCTGTCCCCTCAGCCCCAGACGCCGACGGAGCCGCGCCTGTCTCAGGTGCTCCCCCCGAGATGGTCGTCGTGACGGGGGGGAGGAGTGGCCCTCTCGGTAGGCGCCACCGGAGGAGGAGGAGGAGGAGGTGGTGGTGGTGCTGCGATGGACGCAGTGGCGACGGGCTTGGCGCCAGGAGCCGCGGTCCCTGCTGAAAAAGAGAACAACGTCGTCAGAATCAGGAAAAAGCCTCGACCCCCGTGGTCGACGGCGTCGGCCTCACCAAGATCCGCGGCGGCCATCTGACTTCCCCGAGCCATGGCTGCTCGAGCCTTCACCAGCCAAGCGGCCATTTCAGTGGAAGATGGAGCCACACCTCGAGGTGCTTGGTCCTCAGCAGAGCTTGAGGTCTTGACCCGCTTGGACACCGCGGGGTCCGCCTCCTACCGGGAGCGCTTTTCCCTGAAAAACCAGAAACGGCACACATCACCAAAGGTAAAAAGGTAAAGCTTCACTACCAACAGAATTGAGAAACGTTACTTACCCAAAGCGACGGCGGGACTTCTTCCTTGAGTCACCGGACCCGCTCGGGGGCTTCGAGCTCGCCCCATGGCTCGAGCCATGCCCCCGAGCCGTCTCCGTGTGGCTCGGATGGGGGGAGGACTCTCGGTGCTTCCCGTGGCTCGACCCCGACGAGGAGCTCTCCTTTTGTCTCTTGTCCTGGGGGGACGACCGCGTCTCCTTCAAGCGGTCCTCTTGGCGCCTTTCCTTGCGCGGGCTCTGGGACCTTCTCCGGCGCTCGTGCCGGCGGTCGCGCCCTCCCGCGTCCGCCTCCTTCTCCCGACGACAGTGCGGCGATGGGCTCCGGGATCGCTCGCGACTCCCGTCATGAGACGACCGGGAGCTCCCCCTCGACGGTCATGGTGGCGGGGGCTCGACACCCCCTCATGTTGCCCGCTCTTCCGCGGGCTCGATGTCGTCCTCGACGACTTGCGGCGGTCGGGCCCGGAGTCCCTCTCGGCGTGTTGACCGCTTGTCGAGGTCCGGCCCTTCTCAGGATCCCCCGCCTGGGTCGACGCGGTCGTGGCCTCCTTCTGCGCCGCGGCGTTGGCGCCCCGAGTTCGAGGCCTCTTCACGTCAGGGGGCACGTCCAGCACGGAGCTCGACGTGCCCTGAGCCTCTGACGAGGCGGGGCCTGGCGTGGCCTTCCGCTGCTGCGTCCCGCATGATCCCTTTGCCGGGGGGATCTCCAAGATATTCTCCTGCACAGAAGAGCAGTCAGCCCTGATGTCGACGACCCCCGCGCGCCTCAGACGCGCATCCATCCCTTCATCATCGCTCTCCTCCTCATCGTCATCCTCCTCCTCCGAGCTCATGTAGTTGAGCTCGGGGGACTCCTCTCCAGGCTGCCGGTTACGACGAGCCTTCGCTAGCCTCTGATCCCGGTCCACCCGACGCAAGTTCTTCTCTTTCTCTTTCTTCTTCTTTGCATCCTTACTCTCCTTATCTTTCTGAGCAGAAAGGCGCCTCACCTGTCTTTCCGCGGCGTCCTCCTTCACCGGGGGCCTCGACGCGTGACATGTGAACACCCCCTGCAAAAAGAAACTTGATGAGAAAAAACCGCAAGGAGAGTAAACAAGATTCGAAGAAAGAGAAAGGAGGGGAGGCTCGAAACAGCCTAGCTTAAGGAAGGCTTACCGAGTCGAGACACCCCGCGTTGGGTGCCATGGCGATCAGGTTGGTCTCCTCAGGGCGGAACGACCCGTGGATCGTGACCGTCACCCGGGAGGCACCCTCGTTCTGAGGCAGCCTCTCCTCGACCATCCTCGACCTGTTCAGCTCCTCGAGCGGGGCATTTGGCCCCATCTCGTACATGAGAAGAGGGCGGTCCGCCAGAGGAAGGACCCTCCGCTGATGGAACGCCCAAATGACCGCCTGGACGGTCAATCCCTTCTCCTCCACCAGCGACCACATCGTATTCATCAGCGGCATCAGGTGGCGCTGCCTGTCCGCCACAACGCCCCAATTCCACTTCTCGGGACGCTTGGTGATGATCCTGTCGGTGTACTGCGGAAGGAGCCCGTCCTCGTTCCGCAGGTAGAACCAGTGGTCGTCCCACCCCGCCTGGTTGGAGGAAAGCTTGTAGTGGAGGGAGTGACGGGGGTCGTTGGCCGACGAGGGACCGGTCCTCGCGGTGAAGGTGAGGGAGCCCGCGCGCGCGAGCCTCCTCCCGCGCGGCTTCACGGCCTTATGAAAGAGCTTGCCCCGGAAGAGGTGGACGAACATCTCCCAATGAGGCTCGATCTTCAGGTATCCCTCGCACACCGCGGCGTAGATGGCGGCATGCGAGATTGAGTTGGGGGAGAAGTGCTGCAATTCCACCTCGAAGTGGTGAGCCAGCCCCCGCATAAAGCGGCTTGGCGGAACGCCAAGCCCCATGCGGTGGTAGCGCGTGAAGCTCACCACATACCCCTCTGGTGGGTGCGGCTCTTGGTGGTCCGCCGACGGGAGAATCCACCACGCGGGCCCCTCCCGCGGGTTGGGGCGGAGAAGCCCCTGGTCCACCAGCGACTCCAGCTCAGGCCGCGACGTCTTCGTCGGGCGCCAGTCTTCGGGCGACAACACCTGATTCTGGGCGGCCATGGCGGCGACGGCGCAGATCTGAGCGGCGGACGGACGGCCGGGAAGATTACCAATCGCTAGCTTGGGGAGAAAGCGTGTGGGAGCTGCGGCGGCTGTGAAGGCAAAGGCAAAGTAAAAAGTCCCTCACCCCTCACTCGATATTTATAAAAAAAACCCCGACGGGCGGGGTCTCCCACGGCAGAGGAAAGGTAACCGCACACATTTAATGCGCCCACCTAACCACGTCTCGAGCTGGTTGACAGGTACACGCGGCAACTCCCCAATCGCTCCACTACCAGGGCCCACCACGACCGCCGCTCTGACTTCATGTCCGTCGCCCTAGCGCCACGATCTCCACTCCCTGACAGTTTCCGCCCAAAAAGGCACGCCCAACGGGCAGAAGGATTCCAAACGACGGAGACTTCTTCAAGAAGGTAAAAACGGGCCCCGGCCCTTCCAAGTCTCGAGGCAGCGAAGGCTGGCCCTCGAAGAGGGTTCGACAGCCGGCTTCAAGCACCCGAGTCAGGGACACCAAGGGGCGCCACTCGCAGCATCGCTCGAGGGCCAAGCCCTCGAGGCCCCTCACGTGTATCCAAGGCAGGGCGCACGACATGCAGTGAGATCCCCTCGGAGGGAGGCATCGAGCCACCAGGTCCTATCGAATGGACCCGGCATTCCTGCAGACCGAGTGCCCATGCTTTATGAGATCGCCTTCGGGCTTCAGTTGACCCTATCGAACGGGGCACGAGGTCTCACTTGGATTCCCCCGTTACCAGCTCACCGGGAACCTCGATACTCGCCCGCTCGTGGTAGTATGAGGCATCCCCCTCGCATCCAATCGAAAGGACTCGCGGGATGACAAGCCAGGGCAACTGGCATGCTGGACAGCTCGAAGAGTCGGCCGGTCGGTTCAGCCTGGCACCCCTCGACGAAAGAGGGCCGAAGAACTCGGGGGCTCGACACTCCCGAACCTAAAAAATGTAACTAACACTCACACTCGTGAAAAAGCCCACGAGGGAGTCCTAACCACTCCCTCGTGGCCTCGGGGGCTACACCCGCGGGTGTCGCTCGCGCGACACCCACGGAATCAAAACAACCAAACCCTCGAGAACCAGTTAGCTAACCCTCGAGATCCCGGTAGGAAGCCCCTGCTCGAGTGCTAGCACTCGAACAAGGGCTCGGGGGCTACTGTCGGGGGACCACAAAAGGAGTACCCCCAATCAATGCAAAACAAATAAGTTAAACCTAGAGCACCAATTAATAAGAGACCTAACTAGTCTAACCCCCTAAAAAACCAACCCCTCGAGGCCTACAACGCCGGCCCACCGCCAGGAAGCCCGGGCCCGCCAAAGCCTTACCGACCGCCTCATGGTAGCCTACCTCTCGAGCTCCGGCACATAGGCCTCGAGCCCACTACAGCCGTACACCGTTCCTCGAGACCCCACGTGGGGACCTCGAGCCTCTCTAACACGGTAACCTATCCCTCGAGACACATCATACCTCCCTCGAGCAGCGCCAGACATCGGATACCAGCCCCATACTGCGCATTTAATGCGTCCACCTACTCCGGTCACATCCTCTGGTACACGACGTATGCCACAGTGAACCGGGGCCAGAGTCAAACCTCGTTTTCACCACAAGCATGGGCAAAAAGGCACAAGTACAACACTGTTAGGCCATACCTTGCACTGTAGCACACTCGAGTCACATCTCGAGACCTGGATTCCCGCTGTACGGTCGGGTTTTCCAGGACTTGCCCATACCTGCGGGGGCTCGAGCCCCCGTAGGCGCCACCTCGAGGCTGGCCCTGCGCCCCTCGAGCCCTGACTGCTTTCATGCTATTGGAGGACAGGTACCCCAAGACCCGGAGGGACCCTGCCACGTACTGTACGTGCCAGAATGGGCGCTGCACGGCCTCCACGTCGCCACGCCTCCACGTTCGCGCCCGGGATGGAAGCCACGCTTCAAGGACGCCTCAACAGCAACCCCCACGCCGGCTCCAGTGACCTCGACAAGACAGAATTCCAACCCTTCGCCGTATTGGGCGTTGTAGATGTCACTCCTGTGTAACCCTGGCCTCCTCTTGTTCTATAAAAGAGGACACCGGGGCCCTTCACGCACACGGGTCCACACGACACACACATGAGTCCAGACTCTCATCCACGCTCGTTGAGCTTGTATTGCCCCTGTACAAGCGCTTAGGTGCAAGTAATACAAGAACCTCCTCCCCCGCTGGACGTAGGGCCTTCTTTGCCCGAACCAGGATAAACCTTTGTGTCATCTTGCATCACCATCCAGGAAGAGAGCACGCGATCATATTACTAGTTGGTGTCATACCCCCGGGGTCGAAACACCGACAACACTCGCTGCAACACCGCGCAGGAGAGGGAGACGACGAGGAAGAGGAGGGCGTCGCGCCGTCGCCTCGACGAGGGAGAGGGAGCCGCCGCGGGGCGGTGCCGCATGGGGAGGGACCGAGGGGGTCCATCCTGGTCGGTGGGCGCCGCATGGGGAGGGACCGTCCAGGAAGCCGCTATGCGCGAGGAGGGTGGGGAGGGGCGGCAGCGCTACGCCCCTGCGTCGCGCACCTGTGCCTCTGGGGCTGGGGTGCGGGGAGACGGGGGCTAGGGCGTTGGCGGCGGCGTTGGGGCAGGTGTGTCGCAGCGGGAGGGGAGGGCGGAGGCCGGGGGAAGGCCGAAGCGGTGATGGGCGTCTGCGTCTCTGTGCGTTGTGTGCGGGAGTTAGGGTTAGGGAGGGAGAGGATGGCCATCTAGCAGGTCGGGCCACCACCGGGCCTATGTTGTGGACCGGGTCGTGCTCGTGCCGGCCCACGGGCCTGGTGGAAGGCCCAAGCAATGCCTGCAGCTACAGGCCGGGCCAGCCCGGGCCCGAAATTGTTCGGGCCGGATCGTGCTCGTGCCGTGCTTTTTTGTCGTGCTTCGTGTCGTGCCTTGGGTTGTATGAACATATATAGTTGGCACATAGGCATTGTTGATGACATGGCGGTGTATTTAAGAAGTGAGAGAATTGGCACGAATACCAAATCTCTATGAGTCATGAAATTTAATGCCTATGAAACTTTACAATGAAACTCTCGTTCTCAATGGAGAGTTTCATTCAAGTTTCATTTTATTTCATATGACATGACAGTCTTGTAAACAATAAAATAAAACTCACCATTGAGATTGGCCTAATATGGTGCTACAGTAAGCATTTGCTAATAATAGATTAATTTACCTTCATAGATTCGTCTTGTTAATTAGCATATGGTGGTCTCATTAGTTTTATAACTAGTTTATTTTTAACATACTAAATTAGTACCGGAACATCCGATGTGACAGACTAAATCTACGGCAGCAGCGGCACTGATGTCATCTATGGAGTATAATAGTGGCCTCTGTCCAACTAGGATAACCGCAATGGCTAACTCATAAGTCAACTTTAAGAATTTTTATCGTATTTTAATAAAATAAAGAGAAAAGCTAACTCTTAAATAAGAGCTAGATTTATAAATATTCTAAGGTTATGTGTAAATATCGTTGGGTCTATCTAATTATACTATGAACTCTATATTAAAGAACTGGTACTGTTAGAGAGGTTAGCCAAGCCCATCGATCGGTCAGATAGGATTCACTCTTGGCTTGTTCCTCTCCTCACGGTCACGGGGCCGAGCGAGAGAACACCAGAACTGCCACATGAATGAATGCTCCGGACATCCTTGATATAAGGCAAATCTAGCCAGGATTCTGCCCAATCTACCACTCGACTGGTCCGTGTCCTCCAGTCATCTTGTACCCTCCAAATGACTCATCGTACTGCCGCGCTCACTCATCGCTCACAACTTTTCATTCCTGTAAATATATTTCAATGCATGTAAACATTTTTTTACACGCAAATGGAACATAAATTTGGAGGGATCAGATGACAACACAAATCCAATTATGTAACAAATCTGGCGCAAAACGAAGCATTGTTTTTACTACTGTACTGTACAAAGAAATATCATCTTGCATCCGCGTTGATAATCAACCATATTAGCTTAATTAATATATATTTATATTATGATTATTAAAATGCATTCGATTACAAGGATCCAAACAAGCAATCCAAATGGATTATCATCTAAATTACCCATATCAACGCATGAGGAATCCTTGTTTTTTCGAATTTCGTGAACATAAATGACACGTGTTAATACCATTCAGACATTTAACTTTTTATATAATTATATAAAATTTGACAACAAAATTGACGCTACCAGAGTCATTGTAGAGAAATGCTTTATCGATTATCCTTCTCTATATTTCTAGAAAGTTGAACAATAGTTGACTTAGAAAACAAATCTAGATGGAGTAAGTAGAGAAAGTACCACAATACTCCGTACTAGATTTTCTATGCCAACTATCGCACAACATACGGAGCCACGAATAAGTCGGCAGGGACTCCTAAAGAATTCAAGGGCCAACTTGTTGTTTTTTTGTGTCATTTTCGTCGTGCCAGAACAGTGTTTGATACATAGGTACTCGTATATGATTAGTACTGTAGACGGAAATTTGGACTGGCTTTAGGGGGTGTTTGTTCTCACCTCCTAGAGTTTACCCACTAAAGTTTAGTCACTTTTAGTCACTAAAGTTCCAAACACCTCTACTAAAAGTCACTTTTAACACTACAACTCTAGTCACCCCCACTAAACTTTAGTGGCTAAACTCTAGGCGGTGTGAACAAACACCCCCTTAATATGACTTTGTTTGTTCGAGATGGATATTTTGGCCTTCTGTAACTAATTGCGTCTCTGTGTTTTTATGATGCACCGTCCTTGCTGGTACAACACCAGGGGCTGTTCCGTTATTGATTTTGTCTGTATAACCCATGTTTTGGCTTTGTAATAATACTTATGTGTATTCTTCAATCTCAATCGGCTATACAAATACAATTGTTGCCATCCCCGAACAGAATACGCTTTCGTGATTCGTGAACCACTACTCACTGCTCACAAGTCCTGTAGGGGTGTATAGTATCGGAGATACTACGATGTACTCCCTCCGTTTTAGAATAAGTGTCGTCCGGAAAACGTGTCTGCGACGGAAACACGGATTTCTAGTGAACGGAGGGAGTAGTACGCACTACAATTGTACATGGCCCTGTGTACTAGTACAGTACTCCTACAGTCCTACGGAGTACTAGTACGTGTACTACGCTGCTGCCCGCCTGCCCCAGCCCTAACTGCGATTGATGGGGTTGATTAGCAGCAGAATGACCATCGGGCCCCCCTACGACCCTGCAGCAGCAGCGAGCAGCGAGCAGCGAGCAGCGAGCAGGTGCCGCCATTTGCGCGGGAAAGCTCCCGCCCCGGCCCCTCCTGGAATGGCGCGAAAGCGAGGCGCCCAGCTGCGTTTGACCGCGGACAGCTGGCCCCGCGACCGGCAGCCGCGCCCGCGCGCGCGCAGAGATCACCGCCGCAGAGACCGAGACGCACGTCAGCCGAGTAACTCGGTGCTTGCCTGGCAATGGCTTTTTCCCCACTGCCAGCTCATTCGTTGTGCGGTGTGCCAAGTTGCCGACCGACCATCTAGTACAGTTTTCGCTACTTTATTTATTTTATTTTATTAGTAAAACAAAAAAAACGCAGAGCCAAATGCAAAAGTCACACCTCGGTCGTCACCGCCGCCGCAGAGAAACTTAAAGACTACTCTCGGCTTGTTTTATTCAGTATCATAGATGTATTTCTATAGATTAGCAAGCACATCCATATATTGCAACGGGATATACAACTTCTTGCATGGTGTTCAGGCCGATGTTAATGAGCTAACTATTTTGTTAGTATAATTATAATGAGGTCAAACTTTAAATAAAATAAATTCAAGGTCTATAATAAATGTTAGTATATTAAAAGATTAATCCTATATAGAATATTCTCAGGAGATTAACTCCATTTAGCTATTGTGTGCACCGTTTTTGAGTTCAATAAAAGATGAAAGACGAGCCACACACCCATACACGTGTCACGTCACGAATGGGGTCATAACATGAGTGTTGTAGCACCAACAAATATTTTGCGGCTCCAAGCTCAAAACAAGGAAGTGTTGAAATGAGCGTGCAAACTGATTGGAATTGCGAGTTTAAAAAAGATAGAAAACTAGCCACTAAATTAAAAGATAGGACGAAAGCGACATTTTACTGTTTAATACTTCGGATTGTATAAATATAGATATAAATTTGGTTTGTTTTAAAATTGTCGTCTCCTAAGATTGTTGATTAATTTGGTTATTTTAAAGTAGACTAGCCACTAAATAAAAAAGCTAGGGCGAAATCTGCCTTCTATAGTTCTAAAAATGATTTTTCTCCTCCCTTTTTGAAGAAAAATGATAAATGCTCGCCTGTCGCCTCTGGCGGCACTACTGCGTTTCCTGACCTGCGCATGCACGGTAGCGATGTCACGGGGCGGCAGAGCGGCAGCCGGCAGCCGGCAGCAGCAGCAATGCGTCGCGGCGTGCTCCTCGGCCGCCGCAGAGAGCGAAGTTGGCAGTCTGGCCTGGCCGGAGCCGGCTCGAGCGAGACCGGAGCAGCCGCAGTTGCCACGTGCAGCGGGAGCGTGCAGGCCGGCCTGGAGACAAACGCCCAAACCCCTCCCATTGTTTTCAAACTTTCAGGGGTCTTTGTTTGCACATTTGGCCTCTTTTCGGAACAGTGGATGGACGATGGACATGGAGCTGCTTATCTTTTGCGGACTGTGGTCGCTCAAATCGCTCGACATGTCGAACGCTCCCCGGGCCTACCAGCTTGTCCTCGGCCACTCGAAACCACCACAGGCGCCTGCCTTTTCAAAAAGATTGGGCTCTCACAGTCTCTTGCATGGCGAAGTCCAAAGGACGGGTATCTGGCCGTACCCGTATGGGGGGTATCCAATGCCCAATGCGTTGAGAGTTTTTTTGTTCGAGAAATCGCGGCGCTCATATCGCACAAAACCTGTACTGATAAGTACGATAGCAAACGTCGCTCTTGGCCGGCCTTGTTTAGATGCAAAAATTTTGCAAATTTTTTTTGGTTGTTATTTAACAAACTTTGTTTAAATATGGACTACGTAGACTTCAAAGATTCGTCTCGACATGTACTCCCTCCGTCCCAAAATAGAGGTCGCTATGGGTTGCGTGTCAGTCAAACTTCCTCAACTTTGACCAAGTGTGTAGAAAATTTGTGCAACATTTATATCTCCAAATAAGTTTGTTATGAAAGTATATTTAACAATCTATCTAATGATACTAATTATATATTATAAATATTAATATACTTTTATATATAATTGGTCAAAGTTCAAAAAAACTGACTTCTCGGGAAGCGAGAACGACTTCTATTCTGGGACGGAGGGAGTACATACTAAAAGTACAATTAGTTATTTATTTACCTACATTTAATGCTCCATGCATACATCCGAACATTGATGTGATGGTTGATGTGATGGAAAATTTTAGGAAATGGAGGCAACTAAACAACGAAAAAAAAACAACCGGCGCGTCGCTCTCACGGCACGTCACTGTGGTGTTACGAGCGGACCACTGATGACCTGACACGACGGCGCATGCGTAATCTGCGCTCCTTCTCCAGTCTCACTGTCATCGCCCGTCATCGACCAATAATGCTGCTCGAAATTCGAATGCAGCAGTACGCAGTGGATAAAAATCGCGGGGGCACAGCCGTGCCATGAAGATTTTCTATTCCTATGGCCTTTTTTACGGTCACCTGTCCACGAGAAATTTCAAGACAAGTCGAGTTGTTTTCGGATGGCTACGCAGGCCCTCCGTCCACCGCCTGCGCCGTGCATCGCTCCCGGCTCTCTATCCCTTATCCGTTTCACCTGCTGCTGGCTCATACGACCACAGCACGTACGGCTTGGTACCTAAACATGCGCACCATGGTCGGCCGAAAAGATGTGGAGAATCAATCACAAAATAGCACCGGCTGACCGGCCTCTTGGCATTCAGGAGTACAGTAACAGAGAACAGCAACGACTGCTCGTTTTTGTTGTCAAAAACGACTGCTCGTTTTCTTTTTTTCCTTTTTCCCACTATGTTTCCTCCCAAATCGAAAGGCGGACTTGCCCAAGTTCGTGCGAGTCCGCCTCTTTCTCTCCACAGAATCTCAGACTTATCTATTGAGAATCTTTCTTAATTTTTGCCTAAATTTTTATTTAAGAGTCATTTCAATGAAACCATCGTTACCGAGTAGAGAGCCAACATCGCTCTCCCCATCGTTACCCTTCTTTAGTTAGCTAGAAATAAAAATAAAGGATGCTAAAAGCATCTCCAAGAGAGTCTTTATATCTCTTCTAATTTACACGAGTGGAGAATTTAATTTAAAAATACCATCCAACAACCTCTTTAATTGAATATCTAGATATAGACATTCTCGCAAGAAAAAATTATTTCAGAACTCTCATTAGCCAAAGATGATGAGCGGGAATGCTTCTTTAGAATACGCATGAGATACAGAAAAGCTATTGGAAAGTACAAAAAATATATAAAACAATTTTACTCAATTGATCCTATAATTAATGATTGAGAGAGTAGGTTATAGAAAGGTTCTTGGGGCATCTCCAAGTATTATTTTTAAACTCGCTTTCCATATCATCATTCAAAGATATTAAAAAATCACTCTATATATATATTTCCACATACAACAAAGAGTTTCTAAATCTTATGACCATTTTAGAGAGTTGACATGTACTTCATCTTCGGCTAACGAGAAATCTCAAATAGACGATAACAATATTTTGAGGTCTAACTAAAGAAGTTGTTGCTACACATTTCTCACCAAAACCTCCATTTCTATCAATTAGGGAGAATACATTAAGGTTCTTTGCGTTGCTCTAATATTTATAGATTTATCTAAAGAAATTGTTGGAGGGCATTTTTGTTACCGAACTCTCTAGAAAAATGTGCTCCATCAACTTCTTCATCAGTTATATGTTATATCTCCAAACATTATCACCCTCTATTTCTGATTTCTCGATAGCCAAAGATGGATAAAGGGCTGACTCTCTAGAGTGTGCACTACACAAAGAAGAGTTTTGGGATGGTAGAATGATATAGATAATGAATTCTATTCAAATATGTCTTTTAATGATGATTTATAGGCTAGATTTAAAAAGGACTACTAGAGATGCTCTTAATTCAGAGCATCTCTAGATAGTAAAAATATAGGAGGTAGCTATTGCTTTTTACATGTCTCGTCATGTATGTCACTCTCTCATATCGTTCAAGCAACAGATAAATAGAAGAGATGTGTTTTCCATGCATAAAGACGCACAAACAGTCTAGCTCTTCTCTTAATGCTAGCTCAAAGGTTGTTGGTATCTCTAGATGCCATATCATCTTGTATGCTAATTAAGGTTTTCTTTATGCATATGTTCTCGATCACTCACGTTAAGAGAGAGACAGTGAAGTTATATCTTTTACCCTTTGAAATGCATAAGGAGCTTGGCTCTTATATTCTCGTTTGCTCAAGGCTTATATATAGTCTCTATCTTCTCTACGTGACATCTAATTATCAAGGATAAAATAGCTTAGAACTGGATATTGGAGGGCACTTTAGCGACTTGTTACGTTGTCCCATGAAACTCGTGGTCATGGGACAAACACGCATGGACGACAAATGGCAATGATGGATGATAAGACCGTGAATAACACGAGCGATAGACAATGGGCGAGATAGAAAATGATGTGATGGCTGACAACTGATTGCTCAGATAGTGAAACTCACGACACACCCTTAAAAAGTGATTTAGTTTGGGTCCCTTTTCTAACTTACTTGGACTATTCTCAATGCAAGTTTCATAAAGAATGCATGCTTATTAAAAAAACATAACACGTAAACAATACTAGTGATATGTCACAGAATATATATTATTTCGTTCGACCGCTAAACCTTTTTCGATGTCAACACCATGAAAGAACTATTTTTTTGACTAGTTCTATCAATTTGCGAAATAAAATTGCACATTGAGATAAATCATTTCACTCGTTAGTATAAACCCCTAAAGATGATCTAAAGCTCTTGGGAACTATGTTATGAAGTACTACACTAAGAATAGGCTTAGTCAAGTCTAAGTGAATGTTTCATACTCATTTATCTTAGTGCCACATCATCAAATGTAATGGGCTATCATAGAAATTAAGAGAGAGAAGAGAGGAGCTTTATACCCATGAAACCCAATTGCCACTCTTCCCTAGTGAATGTATTGAGAGCTAGAGTAGATGTTTCACCCCCACATGTTTTGGCCGATCTCATACAGCTTGTGTCCCATGTCTATCATTGCCTAGAGTTATAAACAACGAGGAAGGCTTTGTTGTCTAGGCGTTCTAAAGATGCCAGGCTTAAGCACCATATGAACCTGAAAACCAAACACTCATGCAAGCTCTTTAAGTCTAGCCGTGATATATAAAGTATAAGGCCTTGTTTACTTCCAAAATATAAAAATTTTATATGTCACGTCGGATGTTACATAGGGTGTTGCATGAGGTGTTCTAATACTAAAAAAAAATTACAAATTCCGTCCGTAAATCGCGAGACAGTTTTTCTAAGCTTAATTATCTCGTCACTAGCACATGTGTTACTGTAGCACTGTAGTATCATATCATGAACTAATTAGAGTTAAAAGATTCATCTCGTAAATTACACACAAACTATATGATTAGTTATTTTTAGTCTATATTTAGTACTTCATACACGTGTCCAAAAATCCGATATGACAGAGTGTAAAGTTTTTAGATGAGACTAAATAAGGTCTAAATTTTCTATTTTTTCTAGCAAAAAATTAGGCACTACGTGATTTGAGTGCTTAAAATGGTAGAATTAGGGGGAGAGGGTGCCTTCAATCTTCAATGTAACAAGGACAATTTGTTCCATTTGTACTAGTATGTGAAAAGGAAAACACCCATAAAGAAGAGCTGTTTTCTTTTTTAATTAAAAAGGGGAAGTGTTTTTTATAGAACATGTGCTATTACCAAACCTTCTTAACATGTTAAATGTTACTCCCTCTGTCCCTGAAAGAACGAATTCCTAGAATCCGTGTCGGTCCAATTTTTTTAACTTTGACTAACTTTATAAAAAAAAGTAATAACATCTATGATATAAAATAGGCATATTATGAAAATATATTCTATGATGTATCTAATGATATAAATTTGGTACCATCAATTTTGATAGTTTTTTTCTAAAAATTTAGTCAAACTTTAAAAAGTTTGACCTAAGACAATTCTAGAAATTGATTCTTTCAGGGACGGAGGGAGTACAAGTTTGAAGTGATATATCTCCTGAACACATGATAAAAAGCCGGTGAAATTCGACGGCCACACACACCGCGACCCCGATACTACTGTTGCTGGCCACGACGGTCGTCCACACGACCACGATGAAAGCGGCAAACGACGGCTTGACGAGCCGTAAGAAACGAGGCCATAGACGATGATGATAACCTGATACGATGACTCCTCCATGGACCGTGGTGTCCACGATGTCAGAGTTTGGCTGGGCCCCGCGGCGTCGGTGACGGCGCGGCTCAGAGCGGTGCTCGACTGCCCCCACCACGCAACAAGGCCGCCGCTATAGTGGACTGGAGCGTGGGTAGGAGGTGGACGTGTGCTGGGAGCCGGGCGGGGGCCCCGCTAGCCAGCGACTGGGTGCGGTCGTTGCGGGAATCTCCAGCGTCGTGCCGCGCCCTGCGTCAGCGTCAGCCGGGTGCGCGGAGATTCACAGGAATCCGGGACTCCCCCGGTTTGCAATGCCCCGAGGGAATGGCAGGTGGGGCCGACGCCAGAGGGCGACAGCCGACAGATGGGGGCCACCAGGTCGAGCCCGCGCCCGCGCTTATCCAATGGCAGGGAGAAGTCGGGATTCCTGTACGGTACGCTAGCCCCAGCCCCAGCATGCGTCACTGCAACAATGATAGCCCTACTACTGTACCGCTACTCCCAAAAGTCTAGAGGAACTGTTTTGTCATGTCAGCTCGTCTGACAGGTCCCTTGCAAATTGGACCTGGCCACTCGAATTTCGACCTCGCAGCTCGAAATTCGGACTTGTACCGTGGAGTACTACAGCAACGTTCGAACTAGATTGAAAAGATAGTATTTTTTTTCTTAACCGTAGCAGTTTCGTTTATATTTGACAAATATTTTTTTCGTTCATTTTTAAGTGTCGTCCGGAAAACGTGTCTGTGAGGAAAATATGGATTTCTAAAGACAGTTATTTAAGGACGGAGAAAGTATTGTCCAATCATGTAATATCTAGACTTAAAAGATTCGTCTCGTGATTTAAAACTAATTTATGTAATTAGTTATTTATTTTACCAACATATAATGCTTCATACATGCGTTTAAACATTGATGTGATGGTAATGTAATAGAAAGAGTGTAAAAAGATGATAGTTCGAAGGATATGATAGTTTGAGTGCATCAAAACATGTCCTTGAAAACGCGGGATGGCGGGAAAAAAATAAAAAATACCGAGCCGCGCCGTCGCAGAGGACAGGAACCGCTGGAGACGGGATTTATTTTTTTTGGAAAATATGGGACCCGAAAATTTTAAAGAGAGAACCCGGCCTACCTGTCCGCCTGCACGCCTCACCAAGCGCCGCGCGATCCTCGGGGCGGTGAGCGACACCGCTTCGTCGGCGCAGCAGTCGAGCAGCCGGGCAGTCGCCAGTTAACCGGTGGGCTCCGTTTCCACAGCTGCTCAGTGCTCACCCGCGCCTCCGATTGCTGTAGAGCTAGAGCATCCTCCTCCTGGCTGCAGTCGAAACGGGCTAGCGGGTAGCAGCCGCGTCTCCCGTACCGGGTGCGGGCAAGGGCAGTGAGAGGTTTTCTTCTACTACGTGAGTTGTACCGTACCCGGTAGCAGCTCAATCAGCTCCCGTCACACGCCCTTGGACCCCCCACTCCGTACCCCCCCCCTGTCTTTAAAGCGCTCACGTCTTTAATGCGGTGTAAAATTAAACGCCACACCCAGCCCCCACGAAAAACTCGCATACGGACACGGTTGGACGCAAACTCTCCCGTGACCGTGTGACGCCCAAACATTTTCATCTCTCGACACGCACAGCAACGCTGCGGCTCTGCAGCGCCAATTGACACCAAATTTTGCATTCAGCCATCCGTAATATTTTTGCCTGGGGAAAAAATGTCATGCACCAAACGGTTGCATGCCCAAAAAAGAGTTTCTTTCCCCTCCTATAAATTAGTTCAACCACCATTTGGCATCGCAAACAAGAGATATTGAAAATTCGCCAACCATTTGACGATGGACGGAGTGGGTAGACTTGCATTGACATGACGCACCATGTACATACAGGGGAAAAAAAATCCAAACACACATCGCACGTAGGAGTACTCCATACCCATCCCACGACCCACAATAACTGCTCCAACTTCTGTACAGTACGCTCCCACCCGCCGTCCGGCCATCCTGTTGCCGAAAAAAATATAACCCGCAATAAACTAGCGCAGTGAACACCGTGGAGCCGGCATTTGGGGCGATACGGGAGCTACGCTACGGCGCGTCTCGGTGGCCCCACGCCTACGAATTGCACCGGCGAGAAATGTCTCGAGAAGAAAAATGATTTCCGGGACTAATGATTTTCTTTAATTCATTGGCTGCTGTTTTCTCTCTCCTCGGCGTCCTCTTTTATAAAAGAGTAGAGAGCCCCCCAGGCGTCGGCCTCGGCCGTTTTAATACCGCTCGTCGTCGTCCATCGACATTCCATTCGCCTCCGCTCTCCTCCCATCTCTTTCTCGCCGTTCCACCTCTTTTCGCTGATAAGCACGCCGCTTCTCCATCCACCCACACCCGTAGCTTTGGTGCTGTGTGCTCTCCTCCACCGGTCGGCGGTGGACCCTGAGAGGTTTCTTCAACCGACGGTTTCGAGAGTGGAGGAAATGTCGACGGAGGGTTCGGACCTCGGGGAGGAGTTCTGGCTGCCGGAGGAGTTCCTGGATGACGACTTCTTCTCCGAGGAGGAGAAGGCGGCCGTGGCCGCCAGGAGCGAGAGCGACGAGGAGGACAGCCTGGCCGGCCTCTCGCGCCGCCTCGCGGGCCTCCTAGGAGACGACGGCGAGCGGAAGCCGCCAACCGCCAAGGTTGGTTTTCTTTGCATGCATAGGATTGTTGCTTCTTTTTCTGACTGATGATGGTTGTATTGTAAGTATGCTGTACGCGCGCCGGATTTTCTGACTCCGCGTTCTTGTGCATCAGGCTGAGGTGACGGTTGGGTCGCCGCAGTCCACGCTGTGCGGGCTGCCCAAGTCGGGCCAGGAGAGCCCCAACGGCGGGGCGTCCAAGAGCACGTCGCCGCCGTCTTCGCCGCTGGAGCAGAAGCCGGCCGACCCGTGGGACCTCCTGTACGAGGCAGCCGGCCAGGTTGCGCGCATGCGCGCCGCCAACAGCATCCCGGTGCCGGCCAACGCGTACGGCTTCAACGGCCAAAGCGGTTTCGCGCCGCCGGCGCGCAAGCCCTCGCCACCGCCGATTGCCCCGCCCTCGGCGAAGGTCGTCGCTGCCGGCGGCGGCCACTACCACCCGTTCGCGCACTTGGTGTCGCAGCGCCAGATGCAGGCTGCTGCTCAGGTGCGTGTCCTCTCGCCAAGATTCCTCCTCTTCAGTTGTATCGTTCCCCTTTGTTCTGTTCCTGTTGCCCTGACGCTGCCTTCTCTGTTCGCTTCCCCCCCGTTGGTTTCTGCAGTTCCATCTCCTGAAGCAACAGCAACTGCTCAAGCTCCAGAGGGAGCGCCAGCTTGCCGCGGCCGCGGCGTGGAGCGCGCGCCAGGGCTCCTGTGGCAAGCCCGTCGGCAGCGGCGGAGGCGACGCGCCGCTTGGGCTGAACCCGGCGGCGTGGCCCCCGCTTCAGAAGCCGCAGCACCATGCGCCGGCGCCTCCTGCGTCAGGCATGCGTGCGGTGTTCCTCACCCCGCCTGGCGCCAAGCGCGAGCGTAACGGCACTGGGGTGTTCCTCCCCAGGCCTTCCGGCGCCCCGGCGGAGCCAAAGAGAAAGACAGGTGCGTCGGTCGTAACAACTTGCCTGTCCGTTCCGTGCTCAAAACTGGATCCCTCAGCTGGTGTTCTGGGCCTAAACTTTCAACTCACATGGTGGTGCCTGTCCTCGTGCAGGGTGTTCGACGGTTCTTGTCCCCGCTCGCGTCGTCCAAGCTCTGAACCTCAACCTTGAAGACCTCGGCGCCCAGCCTCGCTACCCTGGCGGCTTCGTTCTTGATCACGGTAACCACCTCGTCACTGAATTTCGTTCTGTTGAGAGTGTTCAAACGGCCAGTAATCGCTAATGTTGAGCTCTTCCGCTGCAGATGCCTTGATTAGTCGGAGCAACGCCATGCTTGCAAGCCAGAAGCGCCGCGCCGCCACGCCCGTCGCCGCTCCGCCGCCACTGTGCCACAGTTCTTGAGTTGAGTCGCCGGCTGGATTTTGACGGAAGGAGCCACCAAAGATTCGGGCGACACCCTTCGTGTGGCCGTCACTTCCCAGCTAAAAATCCTAATAATTAAAGAAACTAGTTCGAGTTCCTTTTGTTAGGTAGTGTGTTAGCAGCAGAGTTAGGAAGGGCAATAGTAGTGTTAGCATCAGCGTTAGGTCTGTTCATTTGGATCCGGTGATATATTGGTTTTTTTGGTGGTGGCCGGAAAGCGGTGGAGATGGACGACCAGCGAAGAAATCCCATTGTCGTCCCAGTTCGGTGGCTGTGGTTCGGGCGGGGAACAATAATAATAAAGTGGTTCGAGAGAGGGGTTATTTAGCTGCTGCAAGAAGCCTGCCTGTATGGGAAGAATGATTTGAATTGAGAAATGGAAGCGTTGGATGATGGGGTTTTATCTTGGAGACGAAAAGAAGATAATAAGAGGTCATTTCCCCCCATCCATCAGATGGCTTTGCTTGCTTTGGGTGCTACCAGTACCAGCACAGATCCAGCTAAGGCCCTCCTCTCGTCCCTCTTTTTTGCAACTTTTTTTCTTGCAAAAGAAGCTTGCCGTGGGCTCCATGAATAAGGACGTAGTATGCGTTGTTATGCTAGAAGTATTATCAAAGGATTTATTTGGTGTTTTGCTTGTACCAGTGCTAGGCAAGTAGCAGCAGTAGTGGTTAAAGTGCCCCAGACTTACGTTACAAGGGTCTTTAGGAGTGAAGTGAAGTAGTAGGAGTAGTTGCTTAGTAGCTGCTGGTGGGCAGGCTTGCAGTGTCAACAGCAGCAAAGTTGGGCTGATTATTTTTGGTTTCATTATATATATATATATATATATCTTGTGTACGTACTTACCACTTGCCGTATGGCATTGTTGGGAACATTAATTAATATATGGAATTTCATTGCTCAATACGGTGCATCATGCCTTAATCAAGTCTGTTTTCTCGCCTTCTATTCCCCGTTGGTTGTTGATTACGCATGTGAGGTGAGCAGAGCGGTCGTTTGTTTTGTCCGGGCGCCTAACCGCCGTAGAATCTGGCCGGGGGGTGGGGTGGGTCATGGGATCTGCATCTCCTCGCTGCCATTTCTCTCGCTGGCTGGATCCCTGAGAACGACGCCTCTGGTTGGGCGCGCCCGCCCAAACCTGGCTGGCGGGCAGCGCGGGTTTAGCTGGAGGGAGACTGGGAGAAGACGGGTGGCTCCGGCCGTGGCCCCATCCTAATGCCGATGAGCAGCACGGAGCAGAGCTCTCCGCTGGTGGCGAAGGGCCGCTCGTACGCATTCGGGTGCGGGGGTGCCTGCCGACTGCCGCAGTGAGGAGTTGTGAGTGAGACGAGTGATGAGAGGGTAAAAGCTGTGTGGCCGATGGTTACCCCTTGTTCTGTTGGGTGCATGCAACTGCAGGCGGCAGCGATGCTTCCTTGCCCCTTGCCGCATGGTGTGGCCCCCGGTCAAACCGTCGTCAAAGCGATCGCTTATTTTTTTTAAAAAAAAAAGTTTCTCGCTTGGTGCGCCGACTTTTGTCTGGAGTTTTTTTTTACCGTGCGTCGCACATCCATCGGTCGCCGGGAAAGGCGTGTTTCCAAGAGAAAGCGGCTTGCCTCGGGTTCCCACCACCGATGGATAGTGGCCTCCCGAGCTCTTGCCCTTTGCCTCGGGCCTTGTTACGATGATCCTGTCCCTTTTTCCGCTAGGGTAAACCGCACGGTACCCCACCGGCCTACCGCTACAATTTTAAACTCGCAGGAGTACCACGGATAGTACAGTATCTTCTTTCGAGAGGGGTGGCCTGCTGCGGAAACTCTTTGGTGGATCGATTTTCACATGCCGCAGCCGCACCACCGCTCCGTTTCTGTCCGGCGGCGGTTTGGGTGGCACGCACGACGCTGGTGTGCCACTGCTGACTCTGGACGGTGGCACGGTTGTGGGCTGCGAAAGGCGCCGGCCGGTGTGGGAGGGCGGGCAGCAGCAGTCTGCTGCTCCCGCCGCTGAGCGATAATATGCCGAGAGGGGATTGGGGTTGCGGTGTCGTGATCGCTCGAAAGGTGGGTTGGCCGCACGCACCTGGCCGTCCGAGCTGGTTGGGTTGGGTGCGCGCTGGGCAGGCAACCCGCGCGCGTCGCTCAAGTCACCATGTGGCCCTCACGTTGTTGGGTCGATCGTGCGTGCCGCGCGGGAGGGAAGGCTGCGGCCTGCGGTGGTGGTGTGTTGGGTGGCGTGAGCTGGGACGGACGGAGACGGAGGGCCTCAGGGCCACCACCAACACCACCGCGGCCGCGCGGCGGGTCTAGGCTCGCTGTCATGCCCGGTGCATGGCCAGCAGCAGCGCGGTGGGTTGGCTGCGGCTCAACGTGCCCCAACTCCCGCCATTTTCTAGCACCGAATGTCTCTCGCTCGTCCTGGGCGTGGTGGTCCACACCCCCCAGCTACTAGTACTCTACTGCTGCTCGCGACTCTCTTTGTACGCCTTCCCGCCATCGAGTGCCGACCGGGGAGTACCGTACTGGATATTTTTGTGACGCATACGGCAAGCGAGCAATCAAGATCATCCGTCCCAAGTGCGTCCTGCACTCCTGCCATCCTCGCCGCGCACACGTACGTATAATTTACTGTATATGTATGATGTATTCGCGCGTCTCGTAGAGCCCGGGCACCGGGACCGGGAGGAGGTGCCGGAGGGAATCGATGCCACGAGCCTTTGCTCCGTCCCGGTTCAGTGTACGTGCTTTTCTTATTTCAGTATTATTATTATACTGCTACTATATTATCGCAGTATTTTAGTAATTGATTGATGACGACTATGTAAGTTTGATGACCTAACTGACGCGCATTATTTGCACCCGGCTAACGCACCTATCCATTTCGTCGTCCGTGGTGAACTGGTGATGACGCTCATATCGTGTTTTCAACGCCTTAAAAAATGATTGCCTCAATTAGCATCGCTGATCATGTCCAGTAGTAAGTCAGTAAGTGCCAACACGTCAAAATAGTCTCGTGAGCTTGCTTTGTTGGCCCGTACTAGCTCCTTAACAATTCCATGACGGTCTGCCCTCTTTCTGGAGCATACCTTTGGCACCAGTTGCGTCCAGCTGAAGGGTCTCTCGCTCGTCACTTGTGATGATTTTTTGTGAGTCGTGACCGGCCGACGTTTTTCGCTGCCTACCGACTGTGACGTTCCGAATTTGTTGTTCGACTGTACGTAGGCTCGTATGCTCGGTGTAGTTTACCAACCATATGGCGACCAAGTGCCACGTCACTCTCTTACGGATCCCAGTATCTACGTAACAGTTAGGCTGGTGCACCAACGACGACTGAGCTCCTGAGCTGCCGTTTGGCGCTCGCGCGTACGGACCAACCAAGCAAATGCCGCCTAGGCTCTCGCAGGCGCGCCCTCACGTAGTCGTCCATTTGTCGGTAACCGAATGTGTCCAGTGCGCTTTTTACAGGGTTTTTGGTTGAGGAACGAGGTGGTCCATCATCTTCTCACTCTTCACTTTTTTTATTTGATTGGTGGAATAGAATGAGTTGATGCATCATCACATCATTCCTCATAAGCTAATAATTAGTATATGGATGAAGAATGAGTTGGTTCCACCAAAATTCATAGAATGAATTTATGATGCATCACCTCATGAAGCATGACTTGATTCCAAACACTCTGTTAGTTACGGAGTCACAGTCACTCACGAGCCCGCGATAGAGCTGGCTCAGGGGGCTGCTGGCCCTATCCCTCGTCCGACGTGTAATTCATCGTTTCATGGTAATTCTGTTATGGATTTTCTTTTAGAAAAAATGTTTTATTCTAATCTCTGTATAACTTATGCACTCAATGAAAATTTAAAACAAATCATGAGTCTCTGCCTTATAAAAATAAGCTCTCAAAAAGCTTGTAAAAAAGTAGCAAACGAACACGGCCATCTATGTTTGACGAAGATATCAAAGTTGTTTGGCTGATCATTTTTACGACTGATTTCGGTTGTTTTAATATTGTTCTGTGAGAGAGAATAAGTCGAAATATGACTGATACAACTGGCTGATAAGGGAAAAAGAACGGGACCGATCAATTACTGTTGACTCTAGGATACGACTTGCCTATTTTAATGTTGGTCAATCATGTTTCATTTGTAAGATGACTAAAAATCTGTCCAATAAACTATCTGGTGATATCGCAGAGTACGATGAAGAAAAGCATGACAGAGACACAGGCAACAGAGAAAGCATTACGGCCCGACGTGTCGAAGAAGGTTGTAGAGAAGAGGGACGCTAGACAGGGTACTACTGTGATGGAGCTGTCGGGGGGAGAGGAGAAGGAAGCAGAGAAGTGGAGTGGGGCGAGAAGCAGAATTGCGGGGAGCGTTTTTTTTTTCTTGCCATCCGCTTCGCAAGTTGTAGAGGGTACAGTTGTCCGAGCAACAAATTTTTGCCAGCGCTTTGCCCGCATCTCGTGGAGTGAAGAGTGTGAGGCGCACGTGAAGACAGAGAATGGGTAACAGAAAATGCGAAGAGGAAGAGAGCAGTCTCCACCACGCCGACAAAGTGTCAAGGGGAAGGTGGTGGTTCGTTCCTAGGTATCCTCCCATGCCCAATGCCCTGGATCTCCGATCTCAGGCTTCTCGGCAGCATGACAGATCATCGCCCGCCACCGCCAGCGGTTTGCCACTTTGCCGGGCAGCAAGGCTGTTGCTAGCTGTTGGACCAGCCACGGGCAAAATTCTTTTTTTTTCTCCCTCCACGAGACCACACCACCCGAACACCACTGTCCACTGCACCAGTCGTCCGCTTCGCATCTAGCCGCGCCGACGGGACCGAAGAACAGCTCGAGGCTAGCGAGAGAAACAGTTAATTAACTCTGACCCTGCTGGACCCACGCTTCTCCTTGCGGTAACCAGGAAAAAAAATCTACAAGAACGGCTTAGATTCTTTTTTTTTTTTAAAAAAAAACGCCCACTTGATGTATGTATAGTGGGCACCGATCAGTACAAGCATGTTCTTAAGAGGACAGCTAATTGTACTGAGGTCTTTTGCATTAGTACAAGTTCACTGCTACTCTTAGATTCTATGAGTAGTGTAAAGAAAATAAATAGAAGTGCGGCCTAGCTATACGGATTAGGACGACACTTTTTTAAAAAAAGGAAAGAGGAATTTTGTTCAGAATCTACAAAATTCTTGTCCCGTCTTTTTTTCTTCCGAAGAATGGTTGCATTGATCTCTAGTTAGGGGTGAGGAAACCGAGTCCCGTAAGGGGAAACCCATGACCATGACTTGACCGGAGTCCCTAAGAGCAAGGTTAATAGATACGCCTGCTGGCGGCTGCAAGGAGCGCCAACTCACTCTTTAGGGGACCGGTGGTGACAGGTCTCATCCAGCCTTTAATACTCTGCGTGGTTCAGAAACTACACTGGAACCAATAAGAATCGGAGGAGCTGTGGAACAAAGGATTTCACCCGCTTTTTGTTCGCATTCTTTCTCTCTCCCACGTCAGAATTTGCTGATGTGTCCGGTCATTTCGTCGACTGTGGTGACTTCATTATACTTGCTCTAATAGTAAAATCTATAACCACGGGAGTATCCCTGCACGAAGAGCATGCCTCTACCGTGACATTCAAAATTACAAATCATCCTGCGACGCGTGTCCAAAGACATTAAGTTGTCACCTGTCAGCAAATCTACACGTAATAATTTAATTATAGTGGCGTGCATTTTACGCACAGGGGATCGTTATGCAGCGGCAGCTCCGACAGCGATTTATCCTTACCTCGCTGTAGTTTTGCATGTTTCAAGTTCCTGGCATATTCCTTTTTTCCAAATCAATCCTGCCAAGTTTTAGAAAAAAACTTGCCACCACTGCATACGCAAGCGTAGCGAAGCACGCATTTCTTTCTAGTAGATCATAAGTTGTAACCCTTGCATAATGTGATTATAAAAAAACTGCTAACCCCCCTCGAAAGCCAATGCTTCGTAAGGTTTTAGTCACACCCAAAACCTAAGAGGATCGATCTTAGTTGTTCATGTTGTAGTAACATGAAGGATGCACCATCGACATCTTCCTCTTCCTCTTACATCGCTACTAGTAGGTTAATTGGGACAGTTACACCCACAAGTTCATCTACGTCGACACTATTGCATCAGCGACTGCTCTAAGTAGGCACCCTGTTAGGGCCTAAATGCTTTCCTCATCTTCTAAAGAAAGTAATATTTGAGACCTTAATCCTAAGTAGGTGTCCTAATTATGAGCTAGTGATGATATAGTTGATTAAACCCTTTGATGACTTGAAAACATGTTAGTAGTGTCTTCATTCTTAACATGCCATATTAGTTTTGTTTTAAATAAAATATTTCTAATTTTGACAATTAATTTCAAAATATCCATATAGTTCTAGAACATAATATTGTATATTATAAAAGTATTTCTTATAATAAGTCTAAAAACAAAAAAAATATGTTATTAACCAATATAAATCTTTTACTATTGATGGCTAAAGATAAAAAAGATTGACTTAGGATAAAACTAATACATCGTGTTAAAACAATGAAAGGATGTAGCCCTTTGATGACTTGAAAACAACAATAAATTCTGCTGGACAATACATCGTCTTATATTTTCCTTTCGCAACAAATAAGACGTATAAATGAGCACAAGCCATTTTAAATTCTGCTGGACAGAGCCAAGAACCTCAAGAAAAAAAAGTTGTACAAGTGGCTTCTCTTTCTTGGCTGGATCGCTGTTGCAGAACATGGCAAGGCATCCCCCGGCAACCGATAGCCGGGGCGGCGTTGTTCAGCATCATGTTTGTGCGCATTGGCTTGCAAGCTGGCTATTAGAAAATCATTGAAACCGGCTTTAATATCCACATCAGCGTGGGGGTTCCGGGATGGATCAGTTCATGTGGGCTGCAGCGTGGCGTGCCTATGGAGCCAACCTCACCTCCGATGCTCCAGAGCTCCCTCCGGTGGCCATCTGAGGGTTCAGTTCTCATTTTTTGTTGTTTAAGTCTGTAGTACTTTCGTTGTTATTTAGCGAACTTTGTTTAAACATATCTAGAATTAAAACATTTGTCTCGATATTACAGATAAAAAGTATATAATTAATTATTTTTTTATCTTCATTTAATACTCTATGGATGTATCTAAAAATTTGATGAGATAAGAAATCTTAAAAAAAATTGGGACAGAGCATCAATGAAAGCAATATGTACATACGGAGTACATAATTCCATCGCCGCACTCCACTGAATTCGGTCCGTGCCGGGCGGGGCCCAAGCCTGCTGCTCGTTCGATTTAGGCAGGCAGCTGGAGGAGTGTGCAAGCCACGGGCGTGAGGCGTCCGTATGATGTCGGTTTCTCCGCGGCGACGGCGTGGCGTCCGGCATCAAGAAACCGCGGGCGCGCACGGGACGACGGGATGGGATGCGTGGGGGCTGCCGAGCTGGGGGAATGAATGGGACGCGCACCGCACCAGCAGCATGTTTTGCTTCGGGCGCACGTACGTAGACGCGCGACCCGGCGCGGCTGGCGGGTGCGACTGCCTATGCTTCACGCCACGGCCATCTCAATTCCAGTTCTGCTCACGGGCCGGCCGGACAACAGCTCGGGCCATCATGCGTCGGCGCCGGTTTTCTGGATTCGTACGTGCGTTGCGAGTTGCGACGGGTGCGCGGAAGATGTTGACGGAAAGGGACGTCGCGCTGTGCACGCTTTTGGAGTGGCGCCTCAGCCTGGGCATTCGGTTTAAACCGACAAATTCGGTTCGGTTATTCGGGTCAGAGAAACTTCGGTTTTGGAGAAGATCACAGCTGATAGGTTTCAGAGAAAAAGAGAAACCGACGATTTCGGTTTCGGTTTCATCGGTTCGGTGTTCGGTTTCGACCGAGATTTCACTGTCACGTACCTGGTTCGCCGCTGCCCTGTTCTTACGCCGTCCTCATCTGCCCCCAGCCGCCGCTCGCAGTCGCAGCACCAGCGCGGTCGCCGTGCCATCGCCGCCATGCGTGGCTGGCCACCCTGCTCAGCGCTCGCGCTCGCCCCCGCGGACAGGACACGCTGCCCTGCTCAGCGCTCGCGCTCGCCCCTGCGGACAGGACGCGCCGCACTGCTCAGCGCTCGCGCTCGCCCCCACGGACAGGACGCGCCGCCCTGCTCAGCGCTCGCGCTCGCCCCCACGGACAGGACGCGCCGCCACATCTCGCCTGCCTCGCCGTTGTACCCGCGCCATTGCCTGTCGCCGCCGCGCCTCGCCGTCCAGTGCCGCCGCCGCCGCTTGCCCGCTGGCCGTCAACCCGTCGCGACAGAGGAAAGGTCGAAAGGATACGGTTTCAGTGTTTCACGGGGATGGGGGTTTCAGTTTCACGGATGGTCCTAGTGGTGTGCAGCTGTTGGGCCACGTTGGGCCTTTTGGCTTGGGCTGCTCGTAGCCTCAGCCTGATATATATGTGCGGATGCCTCACTTCTAGTGATTGAAGTTCGGTTGATTCGGGTGTTCGGTTCCCTGAACACCAGAACCGAAGCCGACCACCGAACCCGAAGTTTCCTAGTTCAGAAACCGAAGCCGAACCGAATAACAAAAAAACCGAAATTTTGGTTCGGTTCGGTTCGGTGTTCGGGTAAAACGTGACACGGCTGAGTGGCGCCTGCGATTGTGACTGGCAGTGGCAACTGGCAAGACAGCCCACAACGGAGGCAAGAGGCATGCACCTGATGCTGACTCGCGGGTCGCGGCCGAGGAGTCGGTGCGTGGCAACTGGGACGGCAGTGGGCAGACGCAGATAGGATAGGAGGAAGAGAGAGCTTTTCCCTTCTGGAAAAAAAAATAGAAAATCTGGATCGCTTCGGTGAAGGGGTTTGTTCGTTTGGGTTCGTACTGGGCTGGGCTGTAGCGCTCTGTTGGGCCTTTACGTACTCTGTTGAGAGGAATTGGAGCTTGCTGAAAACTTGCAGCCGGGCTCTAAGGCCTAGTCTATCATCATCAAGGCCGGGCGTTCTTGCTGTTACCTAAGGCCTTCTTTTCAGACGGCCCGTTTTGAGTTGGAGGCCTGGAGTACTGTTATTGCAACTAGCCCAAAAGAAGAAAAAAAAAAGGGTCGACCTGCAAGGGGTTGAGTGGTTGACCACCCGAGGCCGAGGGCCCGAGGGCATTGCTGTGATTAGGGATGAAAACGGTACGGAAATATCCCGCACCGAACCGCATCGTTTTCTATATTTGATCCGATCGAATTCGTATTTTCGGACAAATTCGAATTCGGTTCGAAATTCGGAGCACTAAATTCGAAATCGGAACGAAAACGGTTTGAGCTTTTTTCGACCGATTTCTACTTTTAATTCGGAATATCCCGAATTCGAAATTCAGTAATCCGAATTCGGACAACTGACAACTGCTTCTGCGTGCATTTACAGCAGTCATCTACCCTCTCATATTTATTCGAAATATTTTATTTTTGTGTGCTAAAAAACTAATAAATTATTGTTTGCTAAAAAACTAATAAATTATTATTGCAATTGTTTTATATTTTTTTTTGATATTATTGATTTTTATGTCTGTCTATAATTATTGTTCACATCGTCTTTACTTGGATCAAATGATGAACTATAGATGTTATGCTAGATGTTAGTGTTAATCGTCTGTTATAGACTTATTATATACACTTATTATATGTAGTTGAACTTGATTATACACTTAGTAATTGTTAGGTAGTAGTTAATTTTTATGGGCTTATGGATTTGGTCCTACAGGTCGGTATTTCGTATTAAATTTTCGTATACCGACCGCGTTCGACATATTTCGCTCGAATTAGTTCGTTTTCGATATTCCGTAAGTTCGTGTTCGGCTTTATCGTTTTCGTTTTTATTTTCGTATTCAAATGTAAAAGTAGAAAACGGTTGAGGAGTTTTCCGACCGTTTTCATCCCTAGCTGTGATAGATTGCCGGAGATGTCGAGGGCGTCGGCGTCGATCTCTGATGAAGTGATGAATTAGTGGCGGGCTTGCAGCGGTGGTGGGTAACAACATACAGTATATAACATCATCATGTCTCAATCCTAATTGCTGAAAGTTGTTGCCGTCTTGCCGAATAAGAGCTTCTTTCGCGGCCCAGCTGGCCCAAGCATGGCCTTTCCGGCAACTGCAACTATGGAAGCAGCGCATGGATTTGAATTCTATGCTCAGGATCATTGTGTATCTTCTTTATTTATAGCAAAGCCTGTCCACCTGAATGCATGGATGAAATGCAGCTTTTGATCTCCTTCCCGGGCAGTGGGCACGGTAGGCACACAGAAACTCTTTTACCATCACATGCTCGGCAACCGCAGGAATATTATTATATGTACTCCGTACTCCATACGTAAGGACTTCTGGAGTGGGTGTGTTTAGTTGGAAGAATTTGGGATCATCACGTCGAAGGCTACCTGCTCCACAACTCCACAAGGCAGGACAAAAGACCAGGGGCATTAGCAATACATAGTATGTTCAGGTGAGAAGAGCATGTCAGTTGAAGGAATGGAACATCGCAGTGGACCTGTGGTGGGCTGATGTCCTCGAGTCACGTATCGTCATCCTCTCTAATTTGTGGTTTCTCAATGTTGGATAAGGATTGCTGATGCAAGCAGGCCGCGTCATCCGTTAACACTGATTGTTGTAGTAAGAAACAACAACAATAACAACAAGGAGGAAGCTCTGAAAGAGAGATTTGTGAGGACGCTTCATCTCCTTCGCGGCTCGGTGCTCCGACTCCGACGAAGGGGCACCGTACCGTACCATTCTTGCTCAAGAAGCATGTGCTATGTGCATTTTCTGAAGCCTATTACGTACGTGCTAGTCAAAGCCTAACATTCATTGACTTCGAACGGAAAAAAAAAAACTATTGCGATTCTTTCACTTACACGCTACAAAAAGTTGGTTATTTTGGAACGGACTATCTGAATATTATGTATACTTCTGGTGCTCGAATCAAACTTGACCTTTTCTAGTTCTCAGGCATTCCAACATTTTGAATCTTCAGGAATTCCAATCTCACGTGGGTGCCTCTTGACAGTTCTAGTTGACCCAACTACCTCCTCCGTGACTGGCGACTGGCACACAGGCGTCCAAGAATTCCGAAGGCCAACATGTCAGAGTACCGGAGCGTATCTCTTTTGTTTTATTTTGACTTTTGAGATAAGAGATATGGTGGGCGGACACCTCGGTTATTCTCGTGCAAGATCACCTCGGTTATTCTCGTGCAAGATCAAATTACAAACTCGAGATGTTGTAAAAAAAAAATACAAACTCCAGCTGGGATGCAAATGACACCTAGTACTCAACGAACGACATCAACTTGCCCATGATTCCGAATCGTGAGCGCCTCCAAGCGTGGTGTGCAAACCAAGCACGCACCCCAGTCGCGCTCCACTCCAACAAGCACATCAACATGAGTACATGACCGCCTAGCACTAGCAGACGTGCCCTACATCTCTGCTGCAAGCTCCAAGGCCCTTTTGCCGATCTGCCAATTTCTCCGGAGGCACGGTGTTGTAGCCGCCCCTGGGATCGGTACACCGCAGGCCCACCGAAGCGTTGTTCAAGCTGCCGGTCTGCAGGCCGTGGATGCGCCATTATTTCTGTTTTTTTTTTTTCATTCACGCGAGATCCCTTCCCTGCTGCCGCTTGGCAAAATCTTCCGTTTCGGGCGTAGATGTCCATGTGCCGCATACCTGTCCAGTGTCGCCGCCACATGATCCAGCCTCCAGCAGCAGGCCGCTTGGCGCTTGCCCATCATCCACTGCATGTGCCAGGCAGGTAGGCGGCTGTAATTTCATTATTCGGTCTGCCTGCCACCAAAAGGGGTAAAAAAAAAGCGGTTGCGTTGCATGGGTCGCGGTCGGTTTCCTTGGAGCAGGTGGGGGTGGACAGGTGGTGCCGGCCACGTCTCGTACGTAGCGTGATCCCGTCACCTGGCACTCGGGTCGGCGTCCGGCCGCGGACCGCGCCGCGCCAGCGACACGGCGTTCGATCTCGGCCTCTACCTCTCGGTCTCCACAGCCGGCGGCGGGGCCCAGGCAGCCCAACCGCCTGCTCCACTAGGGCAAGTTTGCGTCTGAATCCTCTCGAGTGCGAGGCGGCCTCTTCAGCTTAAGCCTGGGCAAAATACCCGCTACCCATTACCCGTACCCGAATTACCCGAATCCGGACCCGAATTACCCGAACTCGAGGTACCCGATCCCAACTTCGGATACTGATTTTGATTACCCGAAATTAGTTTGGGTAATTCGGGTAATATCCCCCGGTACCCGAACTACCCGAATTACCCGAAGTTATATTTTTGTCTTTGTATTTATCATGTTTTGTTAGTTAAATCAATAAATTTATCATTTAATTAGTATACTATTCTCTCCGTTTGAACAAGTGATTGTAATATGTTATTGTTTGTAAATTAATGTTAGAATTCTATACAAGATGTTGCTGAAATTATGTATGAATTTCTACTAAAATTTTGTATAATTTGCTCTTTTTATGAATTCGGGTAAATCGGGTAATACCCGAACCCGAACCCGAATTATCGGGTACCCGAAGTTGCGGGTAGTGTTTTTTCAGGACTAAATTCGGGTAACAATTTTCATTACCCGAACTTTGAATTACCCGAATTACCCGACCCGAAAAAAACGGGTAACCCGAACGCCCAGGCTTTGCGAATTTTAATCGGACCAACATCAACGGCCTAACGGGTTCAGACTAGCCAGTGGGTATGGGTCCAGCATGGACCCCTTGGAGATCCAAGAGAAGAACAGATATGGGGACACAAACAACTTCTATGCTTCGACTGCGCTACTATTTCGAGACTTCTTTCTCGTGCAGGAGTGGAAACCATTATTTATGATTCGATGATCCATCTGCATCGATCCGCCAAAAGATTTCTTCTGAGTCCGATGTCGCTTCTTCTATATCTACGGCTCAGTCCTCAACCTCTGCAGCTTCTGCGCTTGCGAGGCCTACGATAGTCCGTGCTACCAATAACCGGTGAGATCGCCGTGTTCCTTTTGGGGCACGTTTTGGACTCATCCACTCTTTTGGGACGGTTGCGTGCAGAATTCCTTTTCAAAATACCTTGTTCGGTTTCTGTTCCAGGGCTAGAATCTTTAATGGTAGATTCTACTTTCTTGGCACTTCATGGTGCCTCTTGTGTAATTGAGTTGTTCGTACCCAATCTCTTATACTCCAATGTCTAATATAATATTTGTCAAAAAAAAAACGGAGCAACGCTGGGTTTAAAAGATGTGACGAAATAGCTTTTGTACAGTATGGCTGAGTGGACACAACAGATTCTACAACTAGACTAGGAGTACAAAGCAAATATCTTCTTTTTCCTGCAGACGGCAGGTCTTAGAATGTTTTTTTGTTGACCTGGAACTTTGGATGCTCTGGTTTCGCTTGCCTACCAACACCCAGCGCTCTGATCCCCGATTCCCCGTTGTGAGCGTTCCCAGAGCCACTTGGTTGACATGTTGGCTTCACTACATGGCATAGAAGAACTTGGAAGACTGCTAGTCTGCTACTGACCACCAAATGCCACTAGACTCACTATACTCCATCCTTCATGCTAACATCTCATGCCCTGCGCTGCTGCGCATGTCGTTGATGGATCGCAACCAAAAAATTACATTGCACAAATACTAAGGATCAAGCGTACGCTTTGTTCACTTGAGTTATAAGTCAGCTTTAATCCGTACAAATCAGTAGTAGAACAATATTTTTCTCTCACGATAAATCAGTCGTTTCAACTTATTCTCGACTTATCAGTCGTTTCAACTTATTCTCGACTTATAAGTTCTGCTGAATAGAATCTTAACTTCCCTCTCCTTTTTTTTTCTCCCCTCTTGCGGTTGCAGAGACCAAAGCACGAAACTTCAGCGTTCAGCACGTGGCTAGCTGCCTCGCAACTGACCAGAGTTCCTAGAACACAAGAATATTCCTCATAATAACTGATTACAGTTTTTGAACGGAGAGGGATCAGCTTTGGGGCCTCGGCCACATGGCTGCCTAGCTAGAAAAACTCAAGCACACACACATGCACTCATGCAGGTCGGCCCCGTCGGGGGCGCGCCTCACGCCTTCACGATTTCTAACCGCCCCGTGCCAAAAGGGAGCAGTTTGGACTTCCCACGATCTTCGTCGTCACAACTCACACCCCTTGTGTTATTTTTGCATAAACCCCCCTCCGTTCACTCGCCGCTTCCCCAACCCGCCCTCCCCCTCGTTTCTCTCGATCTCTCCAGCTCCCCCCTCCCTAGTCCCTCCCAGTCTCCCCTTCAACTTGTCTCCAAAACCGCCAGCCGCCGCCGGCCCGCTTGCTCCCAAGGAGGCACTCGCCGCGGCTTCTGACGCCCCTCCTGAGGAGCTAACTGCCTTGGGCGCTTCCCCTCGCCCCGCCGCGCCGAGGAGCGGGGGCCCCGAAATTGGCGCGCCTCCTCCGCACCGCCTCGCCGATTCGAGCCGCTCCTCGCGCTTCGGGCAGGCGGGGCACCGATCCCGCGCCGGCGGATGCGGCGGCGCGAGGCGCCAGGGCGTGATGTGTGGATCGGAGCATGGACGTGATCGCGTCTCCGCCCAGTAGAAGAAGCTGCTGCGGCCTGCGGGTGCCGGCGTGGGAGGAGGGGCGGTTGTTGCGCGTGCTGCTGCCGCGGACTTGACGATGTACATAGCGCGGGAGACTTCCAAGGTCTTCGCCCTCGATTCGATTCGATTCCGAGGCGGCTTTGCTAGTACCGCTTGGTGCGTGGTTTTCGTCGATCGAGCTGTGGGGATTTATGGGGGTCCGTTTTTGGGCTGTGTAGGTATGGAGGAAGGTGACCACAGAG
Organism: Coix lacryma-jobi var. lacryma-jobi; assembly: GCA_009763385.1. NCBI lineage: Eukaryota > Viridiplantae > Streptophyta > Magnoliopsida > Poales > Poaceae > Coix > Coix lacryma-jobi. Next base: position 21,745,477 of record CM019826.1, read on the forward strand.
ATATCGGTGGAGCTGCAGCTCCTGCGCGACAAGTGGGGGCTCCTACTCGCCGGTCTGATTTTCCAGGTGAGCTGCGCGAGTTTATATTGCCCTAGATTCCGCTCTCTGGTGGAATTATTAATTTCGTGCGTGCTCTGTTATTATTACTGGTTTGTACGAGTACCCTTCTGCAGTTCTGAATTATTAGGCCATATTAATATATACTAGTACTTAACATAGCAGGTTGTTCCCCCCATCTAGTAACTTCTCATGCATTATGTTATTTGTTGCTATTTTTGCTTCTTAATTTGAGGGCATTTTCCATATTGGGAGTATTTGTTCTATTGGCATCATTGCGTCTAGCTGAACCAATGTGCTATATCACGAAGGATTGTTCATGTGTTTTCTATTCTTAGATTTGAGTTGCACTGTGTAGGGTTGTTTTCATATAGGGGACTACTAGAGAGCAAGTTTGATGCCAATATTGTTCTGTATCACACATTTTTTCCTGAAGCAAAGACATTTTGTTTCCATCAATAGTGGATTGCTCAAAATCTTATGCCCTTCCAATGTATTAGTAGCACATATATTTGCATGTTGCTCAGTAATATACCAGAAAACAGTATTGCTAAAAATTGTGTGGTTAAGCACTTAAGCCTTTGCTGAGCTCGAGGAGCATGTGTGATATCTACTGTGTCGTGGAGACGAATTATCACAATGCAATGGGACCTATACTTTCCCTACATTGGTGTATCTGCACTTGTCTTCCTTTTGTGTGCATGTTACATTTGTCCGTGTTGTAATATTTTGTCAATATTAATTTTTGTGCTCTTTTTGCCAACATGTGTGTTTCATTGTAGCACGTCAGCACTAATTTAGATTTTTCTTTGCCCTCAGAAGCGATCAAGTTTCATATGAAATAGACCGTCTTGCTCTATGTATTGTGAATATATACTTGGCCTTAACCTATTATTAGAATGCATTAGTCAAACTCGCCTCAGTCTAGTGATGCAATGCTGTACTTCCGTATCAACAAGCTGCATAAATATGTGATAATCTATTGGTGCCTTTTTTGGCCCCCATTAAGCATTGTGTATCTCTTAGCACCCCAATTTTTGCTGCCAGCTTTGGTTCAACGTTGGTTATTGATGATCCATGGATTTGACAGCTGTTGTTTTACACATTACTGAAAATAATATTTGCCAAATCTTACCAAGCAATGTTGTTCTTGACTAATGCTGTTTCACAATCAACAATCAAAGCCCAAATGGTTATTTTTTTTGAACGTAAAGCCCAAATGGTTATAAACATATGGTGATTATTACTTTACTTCTTGAGAAAATAATGCATTTTTATTGTTAATTATATCTTCCCTAAAACTATGCAGGTTGCCTTTTCCTGATATGATATGATGAAAGTTCTGTTCTTCACTTTTCGTTTGTGTGTATTTAGTTATCTAGGATTACTTATTCAGCTACGTTTCTCAGTTGATTAATGGATTACTGTGGAGATTCATATACAATGATTTTGCCTATAAATAGTATATTCATGGATTGGCTGCTCGAGGAGTGCATTATTTGCATCGACCTGGACCACTGCTCCAGGACTTGGGATTTATGGCCCTTCCAGTAAGTGAATTGCTTCTTTTATTTTTCTATCGATTAGAGTGTAGTTAGTAGTTAGTAGAAACTCACTAACCAGTTTGACACTATTGAATCTTTTTATTAGGAGCTCGGGCAAGATAAAGGTTATCTTAGTGAGAGTATATTTTCTTCCATCTTCATATCCTTTGTGTTGGTAGGTAACTCTTGCTATCTTTCTACTCGATTGCTCCTGTTAGTCTTTTATTCTCTTTACCCTTCTTGCATGCATGTGTTCTCGTGTGCTCTTTCCCCCTGCTAAGATAATGGTTCAAACTAAATATGAATGAAAAGCCAAACACTGGTGGCATGTTGTATGGGCTAAAAGTTAGCTGAGATTAATCTTGTTTTACATAGGAATTACACAGTTGATTGTTGTCATGATTGCTTTAAATGGAACCTGATTGTATTCCATTATTGTGGTCCTCCAGTGTGATATCTGGTGACTCGGTCTTTTGGGAAATGGATTAAAATTAACTTATCACACTGGAATTTCTTTTTTATTGGTTGCCATCTCTTGAGTTCAACATCTTTAATACCAGTAAAACTCAAGAATATATCATAAAAAAAAGTTTGCTGGAAATGTTAACTAACTGTTGTTCATAGTGTCATTCTGTTTGGCATTCTTTTGATCATGGGATCTGCAATTCTTCCTTCTTTTTGGGTATTTTCTGTGACTTGAACAATCTATACTATATCAAGCTTGATCTCACAACAGGGGTTATCTTTATGTGCAGTGGACTTTCCATCCTTTTATTTATCACAGCAAACGTTTCTATACTGTGCTAATCTGGCGCAGGGTGCTTGCTTTTTTAGTTGTAAGTATATAGTGTTCCCAGTTTTCATCTATATGTTTCTTATGTTTGCCCTGAAGTACTTACTGTATTTCATATTCTTTTTATCCAGGCTTCACAATTTTTAAGGATTATTACATTTTATTCAACCCAGCTCCCAGGTCCAAATTATCACTGTCGTGAGGTAACCTTTTCGTCCAAAGTATATAGTGTTCTGGATTGCAGCTTGTGAACACATGTCACTGTCACATACTAAGTCATATAGCATTGTTTCTGTAGGGCTCAAAACTGGCAACTCTTCCACCACCCAATAGTGTACTTGAAGTGCTCTTGATTAACTGTAAGTCTATTTTGTTGGTTGGCGGATTCTGTATGAATTGTTTCTCATAAACCTGTACATTGAATTGCCCTTTGCAGTTCCTCGTGGAGTACTTTTTGGTTGTGGTGATTTGATATTTTCATCTCACATGATTTTCACACTGGTTTTCGTTAGAACTTACCAAAAATATGGTACAAAAAGGTAATTATGTTTTACACCTTTTTTTTGTTTGAAGTTTATCAAGTTCTGACCGTCTCCTGTGGTTATTCCTGAAATGAAGCTGAACTGTGTATATTGTATTCAGGTTTATTAAGTTCCTTGCTTGGTTTATGGCTATAATTCAGAGTCTCCTTATAATTGCTTCTCGCAAACACTACTCCGTTGATGTTGTTGTTGCGTGGTATGTTAACTTCTATCTCACTTATCTGTTCTTTGGGTACTGCCTTTCTGCTAAACAGTTTTTTTTTTCATATAATGCAGGTATACTGTAAACCTAGTAGTATTCTTTGTTGACAACAAGCTGCCAGGTACTGGTTTATGTCATATTAGAACTCATGATCTATGTGCACCTTGGTAGGTACTTCTTTGACAGGGCTGGCTGTCATTTCTGCAGAAATGCCGGATCGGACGATCGGGCTACCTTTGCTTCCATTAAGCTCCAAAGAAAAAGAGGGCAGGCAGAAGGAGGAGAAAGACAATAAACTGAAGGATGAGTTCCACAAGTTACTGAACGGGAACCATGTGGATCCTACTGATCGGGTAATGTAGATTTTATACTAATAACTCTTTACCAGGCAACCATATACTCATCCTACCTGGATCTCTGTCACAACTGCATTGTTAGACTGCTAATTGTTTGAGTTTTGTTCGATCACTAATGGCCCTTCAAGTATCTATTAGTCTAATTACTTCCAATCCTCTCGTAGGCATTGCTGCCTGTATGTGTTGTGCTAGTGTCCTATCGCGGCCCACAATGCTGTACTTAACCTATGCCTGTTCCTGACTTTCAGCGACAGCGGGCACAGATGAATGGGAGGCACGACGAAGACATCAATCACGCGCTCTCCGAGGCTACTGCCAACGGCACGTAAGGGGCCGGCGGCATCTGCTTTTCGCCGGGAGCTTTGTCCTTGGCGCTCGGAGGAGAATCCTCGCGGGTGCCGAGAAAAACTGCCCGGTGCCGGCCGGCCGGCCGCCTGTTGTCCTGATTTCTGAAGCCGTCCGAGATTCCAGCAATCCAGCCGCAGCATTCACATGCATCTTCCTGAACCCCCGTTGCGTAGCGTCGCGTTGCACAAGAATCAGAATCTCGTGGCGTTCCTCGGTACAGTTTTGCATCATACTTCATTGCAATGACATTTCTCAGGATGGCACAGGGGAAAAAAATATGATCGTGTACATATTGATCAGCTAAAGACATGCGTGCATTCGCCGTTGCTCCTAGTCGATGGCTGGAGCCTGAAGTGTGCAGGTTGGTGTTCCTTCGTGCCGACGCACTCATACTTGTTTCATGCGGCGCTGAATAGTACGTCCGAGGTCCGAGACGTCCACGAGACGGCACATTAGGCCAAGCGACAGCGCGGGAAGCCCCGCACGTGCGTTCTGTTCCGTCGCGTATACGGCGGAGCTGGGACTGCGAGCAGGCGCGGCGCGGCGCATGTGGTGGTGGTGGTGGGCTGTGGTGGCGCTTGTGCGTTGTCTGTGGGAGCTGCGAAAGCCGTGTGAAGCGTGCCTCGAGCGCCATCGAGTGCGTTCCTCTATGCGAAGATGTTTTTTTTAAAAAAAAAAAAATCACGTCGTTTTAGGTCTTTAAGTTCTCATCGCAAAAACTTTTTATCTATTACATCAAAGGTTTGGATACAAAGTAGTAAATGTAGACTAAAAAATAACTAATTATATAAATTCCGTGTAATTTGTGCGATGATTTTTAATCCTAATAAGTTTATGTTTTGATAATGTTATGCTACAGTATATATATGCTAATCACGGATTAATTAGTTTTAATAAATTTATCTCATGGTTTTCAAATGGAATATGTAATTTGTTTTCTTATTAGTTTATTTTTAATAAACTTAATAAATGTTGGAACATTCGATTTGACATGTAAAATTACATCCCAACTAAACAAGACCAGGTAGTACAGTATTATTATTATATAACTTTTTGAATGTACTGGCTCTTAGTACATGACTTTTTACATGGATGACCCCACATAACAATCTCACATGACTTTGAGATACGTGTAAGAGCTTAGCTCTTAACTAAGAGCTAGTTTTTCTCTCTCCTCTATTAAAATATAAGAAAAATGCTTAGAGCTAGCTTAAAAGCCAATTGTTGGAGGTGCCCTAAGAGCATCCGCAACAATAAGAGCTAGTATCTAGCTCTAAGCACTCTAAGAGACAACTCTTCAAATGACCTATCTCTTAGCACATAGCTCTTAATATAAATGACCCCACTTATCATTCTCACATAATCTCGAAGTGTGTGTATAAGACTATCTCTTAGACAAGAGATAACTCTCTTCTCTCTCCTATTAAAATATGAGAAAATATTCTATGAGCTAGCCAAGAGCTAATCACTGGAGACGCCCTAGCGGGAGCATGAAGATTTTCGCTGTGACGCGTCCTGGGCAGCATTGAATCTGTGTCCGGTACGTCGGTACTACAACCCAGCTGTTCCGGCGACGTTAACCTTTCTGGCTGATGTATCCATCCTTCACGAACCGCAGCAACCAGCAGCCAGCCAGTCATCGTGCGTGCAGTGCTGCATTCAAATCGTTGCACGAACCACGAACTGCGTAATGAGTCACAACCCAAGCACTCCAAGGATTTCTGCTCTCATGGCAACACGACGGCGAGTGAGGAGGCAGCGAGAAAGCAGCCGAAGGGTACAATGGGCTAGAACTGTGCAAAGACAGAAAGATAGCAGCACCCTCAAACTCAACTTGATATGGCCATATGGGTGTGGTCATGTGGATGTCTCCATCACCATCCTTCCAAAGGGAAGAGGCTCGTAGACAGGACCACCTTTTCGTTGGGGAAATCAAACAGAGAATCACGTAAACTATAGACATTTAAGCGCAGTTAAGTAAAGGAAAAAAGAGTAGAGTTTGCAGGTACTTCAAGCGCATCCGTTAGTGCTAACTGTGAACTTTTACTGTAACCACACGGAGTAGACGGGATCCGAATCCCTGCAGCTCTGAAGAAAAACTCATTGCGCTACAGTGGCACGGTGAAGTAGTACGCTTCAAATTCAAACACGTCCATGCGCACGTAATTGCACTTGCACCGCGTTTACTCGCAACGCCTCGATCGTGCATTTATAATTGGGCCCGCAAGCAGAAACGTATCCCGTGAATCAAGATAGATCAGGTCCTTCCTTGATCCGTGTACGCTCCCCAGGACCGTGCAATTTATTGTGTTCCTCTGCCCCTCTGCAACGCTGATAACTGCAGGCTCCCAGAATTCTGAGACAGAGAGCTCAGCCAAAAGGAAGGGAAGGATCACCATGTCACTCACTGCTCACCCTGTGTCTGCACTTCCAAACCATGAAAGAAACAAAACCAATCCTAATCCGCCGTGCACAGAAAACCACTGGAGTAATAGTACATCCGGGCAAGCATCAACAAAAGAAAAACGCAACGCCACGTGCACACAGAACAGAAGCAGGAGCATTTGACAACCTTTTTTCTTTATTACTCCCTCCGTCCCCAGATATAAGGCGCGATTTAACTTGGCACGATCTTCAAAAATATATTTTGACCTATAATTTGTCTTATAATATATAATTTATAGAAATAAAATTTATAGAAATAAAAGTTTGATTATTAGAAAGTATTTCTAAATACAAATATAATACAATTACTTTCATAGTATAAGTTTTTCATATGATTAGACTAATTCTTAGTCAAAGATAAGAAAGTTTGAATTTTGAAATACGTGCGCGTCCTATATCTTGGGACGGAGGGAGTATTATTATTACTTCCAGAGACATGCTTCAGGAAAACGCGAGACCATTCACAAGCATTGGTTGGAACAAAGCATTTGGCCACCCAGGAGCATTTATCTTTCTTACGACAGGTAACCGGCTCACCATTCACAAGGATTACAAGCATTGGAACAAAGCGCGGCCAGAGAGGAATCCTCCTCACATGACCATACCATCTGAAATCAACACGCGAAACGCTAAAACCACGCTAAAACCATCTGAAAGCTAGAAAATGACTACGGAGTACTAGACTAGCAACCCTCATCTCTACACGATGATAAAACACCAACCACGAAGCAACAGATCTTCTATTCCTTGCTTTCAGCTACATCTAGACTGGCAGAGAGAGACGCTCGATCATGTTCTCTTTCTTGCGGGATCGTCATCTCTGATCTTTATCTCTTTACCAACACAAAGGCATCCATCATAAACAAATGCAGTATCATCATCCCCGTCCTACCAACCACCATGATGTACTCTTTTTCTTGTACCATCTCAAACTTTTACTTCAACCCCAGCCTGTTCTTTCAGATTTGCTAGATCTTACCGACATGTCTGGAGTAATGGCTTTGGAGCTTTTATTCAGGGCCATGTGCGCCGAGAACTTAATTAGCCAGGGACATTGAAGTGGAAGAGCCAAGAAATGACAAAGGCGAACACCATGCAGGCAAGAAGAAAGTTGAGGAACCGATGCCCTTGCCAGAACCTCCGAGTTTCAGCCGGTGGCGCTTGCACAGCACCTACGCTGTTTGTTTCACTCCACTGATCACTGAACTCTGGATCCCCCAAAACTACTACATTGGATGCAGTTGAGCTACATATCTCGCAGATCCTATAGCAAAGAACAAGAAAGACATTTAGTTAATACACTATCAAATTGCATAAAATTTATAGCCGTAGATAGCTTGGCCTCAAAGAAAAATATAAGAACTATACATGTACTTCAATTTTTTCACAACAGAAGAGTAATAAATCGATGTCTCTGAGCATGTAAAAGAGAATAGCAAACCTTGGCTTCATATCATGCAAGGGATTACAAATCAAAGATAATCAGATGTGGAAACAAGTATAAGAGATGATACTCTGAAAGAATGGCTTAAGCCACATTGCTTGAAACAGATATATGCTCCAAATGGATGCACCGGCGAAAGTGTTTTATGTTCTACACAACAGGCATAGCCAGCCATCTGTGCATGTATTATTTGGATGTTTGCCTAAATTTACATGTGGTCAAATCAGAGCACATTTTTTTCGACAAAGTGGCGTAAAACATGAACAATAAACACAGTAACTCAACATAAGTTGATTATAGATCGACTGTTGCATTTCTTTTCCCGAATATTGGATCAGTATAGTAATCAGTCTTTGACATGTGTAATAAAATAAATGTAGACAATGAAAAAGTGCTAGCTGCCATAAGGTTCGTTTACTTCTTTTTGCTAACACTGTTCCTGTCCTTAATTGTGATTGCTCATTCAAACAAAAATTACCAGTATGTGTTACAAGTTTGAACTAATTAAAAAAACACACATCCAACCTCTACCTGTTTTAAGATTTATAATGTAAAGAGAAAATTAGGAGCCAAACTGAATTTCTAGGGAAAACCCTTTTTGTGATCAATTCGTGACTCCTAAGCCCCAATATTGATTAAGGTGGCAGTTCTTATTTCCAATAACTAGAGATAGCAAAGTACTCCTATACTTCTGCAGTACAAAGTTCTATAAAGCATCATCAATCTACTGAACAATATAGAATTCCAATGTGCGCTAAATACATAATGAAACTGCTCTTGTCTAGAAATATCTGCACTTATTTCCTGTAAGGGAAACACATATCGGTGAGATTTAAGTGCAACACTTTATGATAGATGACTGCTGCCCACGACAATTTTTATGAAAGCATATATCTTGTGTAGTAGAAAGTGACACAACTACACTACCCCCTATGGCAAACAAAAACCCATGTCACATACACTCAAATCAGACCACGTCAATCTATCAGGAACAGACTTGGTCAACACAACACTCCATAAGCTCTACAAATTCTTAAAGAGAAAACAGAACACTCCAAGAGCAAACAGATATTGTACAGAATCTGTGAGAAAGCAAACTGAAAGAACAAACCCAACTCTATCCTCTTCAACAATCTCAGCATTTGGGAATCCTACAAGCCTACTAATTAATCATTTACTTTGCCTTTTCCTCCCCATTTGCTGCCTTTACCTTTGGACACCTAAAGCAAACGAAAACAACCGCCACCTGCTAAGATTCCTTAATCATGTGTTCATGCACCACCAAATGCATTACCTTTCAGATAAAACCTATATCTGCAGTTAGTAAACCCTGAAAATCTGTGTTGCGTTCGTAGGGTGTAGGCCGGAAGGGCCAACCAGAGTTGGTTAGCGTTTGTTTAGTGTCTTATTGCGTCTGCATTGTGTATCTCCTACTTAAAAAGTACTCCCTCCGTTCCAAAACAAGTGTCACTAGAAATCCGTGTTTCCCTCGTAGACACGCTTTCCGGACGACACTTTTTCTGAAACGGAGGGAGTAGGATGGCAATTTCAGAAGGAAAAAAATGACGAGTTTGCACATTGCTCTAACGAACTACAGTAATTGAATTGGACTGAATCGCCGAGAGTTCCATGAAGTGGGACTTACTTGTTGCCTCTGATCTTGAACCAGGTGTCGGCGCACTGCTTGTGGGCGTAGGATAAGTCCCCCTTGCAGGAGCAGCCGAGCGTGATGCCGGCGCCGGACTCAGCCGCCGTGCTCTCCAGGCCAAGGTGGCAAATGCGGCAGTTCTGTTCGGCCTTCTCAGGGCTGGCCTTGATGATCTCGCTCAGTCCGGCCTCCAGGTCAACGTCGTCCAGCGAGCCCTCTGACACGCATGACGATTTCCTGCGGTGTTCTCTGGCGGCCTCGCCATCGGCGTCGACATCGACGGAGCTCGCGCGGGCGGAGGCGCACGGCGAGATGCAGTCCTCGTAGGCGCTGGAGTCCTGGCGCGAGTGCGACGCCCACGACCGGTCCTCCGCGTCCGAGAAGTACTGGCTTTCTTCCTCGTCCTCGCCGTCGCCGTCGCCGTCCGCAAACTCAGGCGCGTCACGGCGCAGCTCGCCGCGCTCGAGGTCTTGGGCGTCGCGGTGGGCCATCGACGAATGGTCTCCGCCGCCCACCATCTCGACGGCAACAATCTACTCCGACCTAAACATCAACAAATGCAACCAGACAACAAATTAATCTAGCGGTTCCCAAGATCAAAACCCCAACACATCGAGAACAGAGATTTACCAAGAAAACAGTCGCCACCGTCGTCGCCGCCGCAGCACCGCTCTCGGCTCTCCAAATCCCGCCTCGTCCAAGAATCAAGAACCAACCAATACGGCCAAAAGAAACGCGGGCAATGCGATCGCGAGCAGCGATCCAAATAAAGAAGAATGGAACCCACTAATGCGGCAGTGGACGACGGCTCCTCAAGGGGTGGGGTTCCCGTGAGGTTTCTTGGTCCATCGCCGCAAGAAGACAAGAGAATCCGGGGGAGAGAACGGATTATATGTGCTGCAGAGACACAGTGGGTAAAAGAAGAGCGAGAAAGAGAAAGAAAAGCCTGTGCTTGCCGGTAGGAGAGGGTGAGAGCAGGAGGTTGAGCTCTCAGCTCTCAACATCTTATGGCCATGACCACGGCCCACCCAACACCCATGGGTCAAGGATGGACAAAGAGTGTAGCTCAAGATTGCTTCCTGTGATCTGTCATCTGTGGATAATAACAGGCGGATAGCCGGATACACATACAATGGAGTTGGCACAGCATAGCGGCAGTTTCTTTTTATTGTTTTTTGCCACTTCTTTAATTAAATGAAACATCCTATTTTTCATGAGTTCATGTCATTTTTCCTGTATAAAAGGTACACAATTGAGAATGCCAATTCCTTACTAAAAGATTACTAGAAAAAAAAGACTCCTTTTGGTAGACAAAAACAATACTTGTATTACACATAACTAGTGGTATGGTGAGAGATTAGGGATGCAAGTTTTAATTACTTTGGGTCATCGAGGTCCACCCAAAATCTTACTTAAATAAACTATAATATATTTTACATAACTAATTAGTTAGTCGACTCAAAAAATAATAATATTAGACATCCACCAGCATCCTCACACGAGACTGATAGATTTGTTTATCTTTCTCATCATTCAAGACAACTGCTCAATGTTCATTGCTTGTTGCAGATATATTTTATTTCTTTACGCCTAACACCACAATAGATTTGTCTATCTTTCTCATCGTTTATGATAAGCGTCCACGAAAACATGTCACAATATAAATGTTAGTTAGTTGCCGATATGGGTTATTTCGTTATGCCTAACATGGTTTAGCAAAAAAAAAATATCTTTGATTTATCATGAAATAAATCTCTTCACATATAAGTTGTGCGAAAAGATAGTATCATGAATAACTAACAATCCATAATGACATATAAGTCCTCCATCTATCGATCTATTTGTCTATATGTCTATATCTAAAATGAAAGCATAGCATTAATGAGGTACCCAGACTATAGGAAAACTTATTTTAGAAGAACACTAGGCCATAGGTTTCTCCAGGTACTTATAGTAAGCCACTTTGTCATCTCTTTATCTTTATCTACAAAGAATTGTCCACGTGAAAACACAGAGACAAATAAAGCTTGATCGTTGAATAGGAAAAGAATGAATTGGAAGGCCCCAAATCAATTGGCTTATTCAAAAAAACCTTCTTCTTTAAAAAGATATATCTCGTGTCAAGTACTGCATTGCTCAACTCTACAAGAAGTTCGAATCAGTCTCTTGCACCTCCAGTTTTTATGATAAATATACCAGAAATAATTCAAATAAATAGCCGTCTTTGACAACTCACCCTCTTTAATCTGCTTTGGCCCGCTCCAATACCTATAGAAAACCCCCCAATCATATTTAGCGTATTTTTCATATTACATGTTTTAATAACGATATTATATGAGCTATTAAATCTCTTTTTAAGACATGAAAACATAGAAAATAATTGTATTGCATATACCTATATGTCTATATCTTTCTATCCGTTTTCGGTGTTTGGCGTGGTTTATTTTGTTTACGATGTAATGTGGTTTAGCAAAAAGAAAAAAAAATGTTTTGCGCTTAACAGATTATTATGAAAAAAACTGTTTCCTAGACGTGTGAAAAGATAATATCATATATAATTAGTAATTCAGAGTGGCTTGTTAGCCCATCTATTATCTGCCAAGAGCAAGTGGAAAAGAAAGATACTTGTCTTGTAAATAAATGCATATGTGTGCATTATGTCACAAGGTGTTTACATACTAACGGTGAAATTTTATTCGAGGTGAGTACTGTTTTTTTTTTTTGGCGAAACGAGTGCTGAGACTTGGGGTACCAATAGAAAAATGAGAGCATGGCTTACCATTGTTAGGTTAGACAAGGACGAGATGCGTGCAGTGAAGTTATATATAATCATTATGGAAAAGAAATTGATTTCCCGTGTGCATGAGTGGGTGGCAAAGCCTGCAATGTGATTATTTCACCTCGCCCAGATATCATTTCCATGGTTTCAGTGAGGCACCCTTTTTTTTTATTGACGCCATGGTATGACAGCTTTGGCAAATACTCCCTCCGTCCACAAATGATGTTCGTATTAGACTAGTCAAAAAGTCAAACTTTATAAATTTTGACCAACAATTAATCAAATTGTATAAAAGTTTAGAGTATAAAACTGACATCAATAGATTCGTGTTAAAAGTGTCTCTAAGATGCTATTGAGTTTTTAGCCACCAACTTTATATTATAAGAGAAATTAATGGTCAAAGTATATTTTGTATGACTTTTTGACTAGTGTAATACGAATATCATTTGTGGAGGGAGGGAGTACTGCAGCTTTTATTATTTTGATGACTGCCTACATCCATCACAATTCACAACACTACTACTGGCAAAAATTACGGGCGTGACTGCCTACATCCATCACAAAAATTGACTGCCTACATCGTCCATCACAATTCACAACACACTCGCTCACTAGCCACTCCTGCTGGCTTCATCGTTTCACCAATCGGAGCAGGCACCAGCTCTGCGACCGTGAAGGCTGTGGCCGCCGAGTACATCTCCTTTCCCATCCCGGCTTCTGAAGCGCGACATGATTCGACATGAGGTATTCTCGGCACGCCCTGCATCTGCATGCATCATGGCCAGGCTGCCGCTGGAAAAATCAAGTGGAGATGCTCCTCCTTCCCCTGTGCTACTCTCGTGTACCAGTAGAAGCGATGATAGCTCTACTGGCAAGTGGCAAGACGCAGACGCAGTCACGGAGATGGAGGCGCAATCGGAATTGTAGCCGACCCGACCCGACCCGACCCGACCCGACCCGACCCGACGATAAGATGCGACGCGACGTAATGTGACGATTCCAGGTCGATAGCATAGCTATCGCATCGCCCGTGGGTTCCCGGCCGGAGAAATTATTCCTCTCATGCCCTCATGGAGTACTTTTCATCAGGTCTCGTAGTAGTTAAGCTAGTCCCTGTCAAGCCGATAGCTACTCGCTCGTTTCCAAATAAATTTATTATAAAAATAGATTCAATACTCGCAGCCCGCAGGCCCTTCTTCGCCACTGCGGTGCGCCCCTCGTTTGCGCCTTGCCTCTTGGCCTACGCCAACAGCACCGCCGGAACTGAAGCCGGAGAGGAGGACGAAGCGTGGCTAAACAGTGGTGAATCCGGCTGGAGAATGAGCGGAGGAGGGAAGCGTGTGGAGCGGAGCCGCGGGGACGAAGGAAGAGCACTAGCGATGTGCCATACGGATACGGTATTTAAGCTGCAGCACAGACGGGTAAGCTAAAGAATTGGCGGTCATGATCTTACTCGGCGCATCATTGTGTCCCCTGGATCTGGAGTCGTCGCCACTGTTTGCTCTGCGGTCTCCGCTCCGCCACATCGACGCGACGATGATGCCCAACTGCCGAGTGCCGATGGATGCACAAAAGGTAGGCAGCAGTCATGATTCACCTGCCACTGCCACACCGGCTCCGACCAGACGATCAAGATCCCATCGCGGAAAAGGATGGTGAAGGATCGCTGACACACGTGTTAATCTGCATTTGCCGGCTAACTGTCGTCTCTCGTTCGAGAACAAGACTAATCGCGGCATGTTTGCTGTGTAGTCAGTCAGGGCAATGACTCTGCCTAGCTCTCTGGTAAGCTGCATTTGCAGGGTAGCTGCCACTACTAAGCATGGCCACCTCAGCGATTTAGGCCGCGCGCTGTGTCGATTTGGATCGGTAGCCAGGTAGGCAGGCTTACCAGCAGCGGCCGTTGCCAGCCGATGAGCAAGCACCGAGAGTGCTCCTATTTTCTCTCTGTGAGCTGACAATTCTTGCAAGCTCTTGATATATAACATGTACATGTATCGTCATGTAACATGTTCCCAACAAATCCAATCCAAGCAGACAGGTTCAATTCCAGAACGAAAGGATTCGGAATACTACTAGCATGAGTTGAGTTGGTTGTACGTTCTGCTTCATTCCGATTACCTTTTGATCGGGCCGTGCTTCCAAACAGGAGCAGATAGCTAGCAGGTGGCATCAAGATGCTCGTGAACAAAAGCAGGACGTTTGCTCCGTGACACGTAGTTGAAGCTGGTGAGCACAAGTACACGCCAATGCATATGCATGGTAGAGGAGCAACAAACTTCGTAGCATAGCAAGAATCTAGGGCCATAATTGGGGCTCAACCGCCGAAATGCATGCAACGTCAACTACCACTACCACAGATCCAGATATCCTAAATCACAAACAAAGCAAAGCGCACAGTATCCCTCATGGTTGTGTGTTGTCTCCGTGGGGTCAATCAGTCAATGGATGGACGTTTGGGCCCACCAGCCATTGACCCACCCTATCGAGTGGCCGAGGCTGGAGTAAACAAGAAATATGCCAGGATGGGAGGTCACCATGACTTGTGTTGGACCAAAGCAACACGTAATATCACCCGTCTCTGGAGCCCCAACCCCGAAATGAAAAGGATAATGGCTAGGTTTAGGTATCAACCTCCCCCCACTCTGAGGCATTAACAAAGGATCAGCACCATACTGTACTGGCCTGTAGCATCAACCAGTCCCAACTTGCCTTTTAAGAGATGACCTAAATAAACAGCTGCTCAAACCCCATCGTCCTTTATGATCCAGCTGCCTTTTGGAGGCTTCAGAGGCACACTTCAATTCACATCTTCAGTCAAGAGGTTAGTGCAAAAGAACGTATACTCTCTCTCTAGCAAACTGGATGCAAGTAATCAAATCAAACTGGAGACGGTTTTTGGTTTCAAAGCCTGCTACTGCTATGATGAAACGGTGAAATTAAATACGGGTGCCGGTTGTTTTTAATTGTCTGGTTGGTTGCCATACCCCTAATAATAAATCAGGATTTCACTTTGCTATTACATACTGTATAAGAGCCAGAGCTCAGGCAAGTTCATATAGGCTTGATCCAGGCCAGTCACACAAAGTTGCTCTAATAATGTACTAGTGCAGCACTGCAACAGTAGGCCAGTCATAAGCTGGATTGATGTCACGGCCCTGTTTCACACTCTCTCTATCACATCAACCATCATATCAACCATCACATCAATGTTTGTACGCATGTAAGTACTCCCTCCGTCCCAAAATGTCTGTCTCTAGAAAATCCGTGTTTCCCTCACACACACGCTTTTCGGACGACCAACATTTTGGGACAGAGGAAGTACGAAGCATTAAATATAGATAATAAATAAATAATTGTATTTTTAGTATATACATGTCGAGACGAATCTTTTGAGACTAGTTAGTCTATATTTGGACAAAGTTTGTCAAATAACAACGAAAGTGCTATAGGAAATTTTTTTGCAAAATTTGGTATCTAAACACACCCGCAGTACTGTGGTGCTCCATAGCAGCAGGCAGCCAAAAGGATCGTCCCAGAACAGAAATGGGGAAAACACAGGTGACGCGGTTCATAAATACAGACTACAGAGTACAGTACTACGGTGCCTGGGCGTATAAAGCACGGCCGACATAGAGATCCCCAACAGGTCGTAGAATCTGACAATGTATTACTGATGATGGTCGTGCGATCTGCACCGTCAGATAAAAACATCTGCATCTTCATAATGTCAACATCAACCACTGGCCGTACTTGCAGCTATTGATGGTTGCAAAATTGCTGCTCGTTACTCTCCCTCCGTACGTTCAGAAATTAGAATAGTGCTATCCGTACGTTTAAAAATTAGAATAGTGATATTGTGAAGTCAAACAGTTTGTTATACGACCAAATCTATTCATATGCATAATATTTAAGATGTTTTTTTTCTCTTCATCCCTTTCTCTTGTGCGTTCATCACTTCTCTTCCCTTCCGTCTTTGGGTTCTTATATTCTCACCATTCTCGCGTTTGGGTGTGCAACTCAGCCTTCCACAATTTTTTAAACTATAACAATTGGTACATAATATCATATAGTCATATATTTAAGATGAATCAATCTCCTATCATTTTTTTCATAATGAATTAATCCAATGCACTAGTTTTTATTATAGTCATATATTATGGGCAATTTATTTGATTTAAAGTTAGACCAAGATCAGTTAAATACTAAAATCTAACAAAAATATATAGTTTATTATCATTGGCATGAACATTGTGCAATAAATTGTATGTTTTGTCGCAATGTACAAGTATGTTTGTTGGTTTCTGCATACGGAGTTGCGAAACTTAACATACGGGTGCCCTAACATTCTTGCATCCGGAGTTGCGAAACATATAGTGATTTGATGAAAAACATGTCAGGATCCGATACTACTCCCTCGGTCCAGAAAAAAAATGTCACTATTTTCATCAAATCATTATATGTCGCAACTCTGTACGTTAACATACCGAGTACTATCGGGATCCTAACAAATAATGTTAGGGGATCCTGACATGCTAGATGGAGATATGATCCCTGTCACCGCATTGATGTCATAGTGATTTGATAAAAAGTACGCAGGTCTGTGAACGAAAGTGAAACGGACCTTGCAGAATAGTGCTAGTAATAATGTGCCCCGAGTGGATGGATGTTGGTAAGACCAGTCCCAACGCCAAACTGAACATCGTTTCCATAGTAATAAATTGCATGTCACATAGACAAAAGAATGACGTGGCAGGAGAGTTAAGAGGAGAGAGGGGAAAGAAAGTAGGAAACGGTTTCGTATGCAGGAAATAGTTTCGGCGCTTGGTCCAATGACCGAAGAAACTAGCAATCTCGCGTTGAGGACGAGCACTAGTTTCGTTTACATGATTTCCACCAATCAGAAGATAACAGATGGAGAGATAATAGGAATAGAGAATTTAATTTGAGCACATAGATAAAAACTATGCAATGAAAAGTGTAATTTGTAAACATATAGTCTAACTGATGTGGCAGTTTCTGGATTGAGACTGGCCTAAGCGCTGCGGTTCAATAGCACACCACAGAGGCAGCAGCAATTACCATCGTAATGGAAGTAGCAGGGCAAAAGTGTGCCTCGCATTTACGAACCCGATGCCACGAAAGATCAAACAGTGTGTTATGGAGGGGACACGAGAATCGTGGCCAAGATCACGCAGGTTTGTACCATGATCGGCGATGCAGGCTATACAGTTTACTGTATTAATTAACGGCCACATCCGGACCGGGACTTCGATCTGTATGCTATGTCATGCCACCCGCAATGGTACTCCTTTAATACTCGTAAAGAAGTTATATTGGACAATAACACGGTCTCTAACCCTTTATTTCTATAAAAATATTTATTTTTTTAGGCGAAAAAAGAATTATATTAGAATATACTCCCTCCGTCTTATTGAGAGTGTCGCGCGAGAAACGTGAATGTGAAGGGAACACGGTTTTCTAACGACATGTTCAATGAGACGAGGAAGTAGTTGGATACATCATCACGTTACAAGTACTCTGGAAAAAAACATATATCTAGAAATTCATTTTCATCTAAATTGTACTCACGTTGTGAATGACTCAACTCTCAAATCCAAACATGTTTAACGCTTTGTATAGATGACCGCACAGACAAAAACTTGGCAACAGATGTTTTAGAACTGAGAACAGATGTCCAACGAACAATCAATATTTCTCTCTGGTCCTTCATCGTGGCCAATCTAACCACAACAAAACAAAGAAGAGATCGGAGAAAAATATTTCATGACGACGACATCATCTCCACCTTAATGACACCGTCCGGAAACAAAAGTCTCAATGTCGTCATGTCGATAAAGATGCTGACGCCAAAGTTGGCGCCCCTATCTTCAATAAAGGTGTCGTGGAGGAGACAATTCCATCTATCTCCTTCTCTGTCGCCGAAGAGGAGATAAATCTCTAATACTATAATACTTGGCATGAAGAGACTGAAACCCTAATAACTCGATATATTGAGAAAAAAATATTAAAAGCGATTGATCCACACTCTCTCTGATCTCCTGTGGTATGCCAGAGATAGGAGAGGGGAGCCAGCAGAAGGACGGCAGCGGTGCTTGGAGTCGCGGGGTGGGAGGCGGCGACGAAGCCGAAAAATGGTTGGAGATAGACAAAACCTTGTCTTTGTGGTATTCGTGTACACTGGGGGCGGCGGAGGTTGCCCCCACGGGACCTGACACATAGGGGTGGTAAAGGGCCCTCTAATTTAGCCTAGCAAATTTAAGGATCGAGCTCAATAAGGATCAGACCGTACTAAATGATTTTGAACTAAAATTAGGAAGGATCAAGTTAGATTGTGAAGGAGATATGGTACTTTATAAAAAAATTTATAGGAAAGTAATATATGTAACAAATCTATTCATATAGTTGTTATATTTCAAACTCGCAATTTAAAAGTTATTTATACTTTATTTTTCCAATATTTGACTCAAATTATCCAAAACAATTTTCTTTATAAGTATAAAAGGAAGCATAAGCTAGTTAAGCCAATAATGCTAACTTTTACCAATGACTCATGGTACGAATTGACTCACATGATCTTGAAATATGTGTATAAACATAAACCTAGCACTTAATCAAGAGTTAACTTTTTTTTCTTCTATTAAAATATAAACACCATGCTTAGAGCTAGCTGATGATCTAACCCTGCCTTTAGACAGAACTTACGACTAATTTATCGTGAGAGAAAAATCCCATTGAAACTTCTAACAGCTAACAAACCGACTCATAAGCTGAAGCAAACCGTGACGAACTCACAATCATGTTTTATATCTCGTCCAGAACTTGCATGTGCCATGAAGCACACGCCAGTGATGATATTATGTATGCACGAGCATATAACATGAATGTTGATTGTCACCCAAATGGTTCCATTCATTGGGAGACTCCTCAAACAAACTGAACACACAAAATTCCACATGATACCCATCCGTCTATGATACCGAGACTCATGAACAATTTCCCAAGAACGGATTTTATTTCTGAATCAAAACAAACATACAAAAGTCAGAAGAGAACTCAGATCAGATGCCCTTCTCCAGCATCGCCCGGACCCGGGTCGGGAGACCATAGAGCCTGATGAAACCTTCGGCGTCAGCCTGGTTGTAGATCTCCCCGTTCTCAAACGACGAAATATCCTCCCTGTACAGGCTGAACGGGCTCTTCCGGGACGCCACGCTCACCGAGCCCTTGTACAACTTCAGGGTCACCGAGCCGGTGGTTTGTGCTGTGATCTTCTCCATGAAGGCATCGAAGGACTGTCGGAGCGGGTCGAACCAGCGACCTGCGTACACCAGCTCAGCGTACTTGAGGGCCACGATGTCCTTCCACTGCATGGTCTCCCTGTCTAGCGTCAGGGACTCCAGCTCACGCACCGCCGCTGCCATGAGGGTGCCGCCTGGGGTCTCGTAGACGCCACGGGACTTCATGCCCACCAGGCGGTTCTCCACCATATCGATGCGCCCAATGCCATGCTTCCCACCCATTTCATTGAGCTCCGCAAGGAGGGATGCAGGCGAGAGGTCTTGCCCGTTGATGGAAACAGGAACACCTGCGACGATGCCAATCTCCAGATACCTGAACGTGTTAAGCTCAATGTTAGTCTGCTACAGGCACAATATATATGAGTCTGTTTTATCAAGAAGGCTTCTGCAGGAAGATGAAAACTAGCAAAACCAGTTAATAGTGTACAATGAATATAAAACCATAAACGTCTATAGCATGATTGCAAATGCTTCATCATCTAAAAAACAGTCTCACGTGCCAATTAGAACTATACTGCTTTTATGTTACCTTCACTAACCCCTACTTTTCATAACCTCATGATAGCTAGTGCCTAGGTTGGACAGTATAGTACAGACCACCATATAACTTACTTGGATCTTACACAAAATGCTTTAACTTTTTTTCAGTTTCATACCATGACCTCAAAATGCTATCTCAACATCTTACAGTCTCACATTGTTAAATATCCCACAAGCTTCATCATTCATAGTAAAACATCTCTAATTATACTAATTACATCAGATTCCAGGCAAACCCTGCTTGGATGGGTTCTGGTCTCCAATCCCTAAGGACCAGGTGCAATAATAATGTCAATGTATATATTATATATATCCAACTGCAAGGGTTTCTATAGGCCCTTTTTGGAACTGCTTCTTGAATAGCTTCTCATCCAAAAAAAAAAGCTGTAGAGCAGCCAAACGATTTGCTTTGACAGCTCCTCTAAGGATGTGCTTCCCAACAAACAAATCACCCACCAACCCCACCCTAACACCCTGTGCCGCCCTCCTCGCCCATGGGCTGCTTCCAGCCAGAGGGCCTCTCCATCCATCAGCCTCCTCACCCCCCTGCTCGAGCAATTCCTCTCTACCAAAACCATAGCTTTTTACCTCCAAGTTTCCTAAAAAGCAACTTGTGTGGACAACTGGCCAAAAAGCTAGCCTTTTCATCATAAGCTTAAGACGTTTGGAACAGGGCCATACAATGGCATAAGCTACTTAACTGTTATTTATGTGCTACACATTGCAGCAAAGGCGAAACATGAAAACAAAAAGATGAGAGTCGAGAGCAGTGAAAAGATAAGACTGTTGATAACCTACTCAGGTTCTGAAGGTGCATTTTCTGGAGCAACAGACATCATATACATATCTTCCTTCGGCTCATTTGCTGGGTCCTCAAGGATATCACCCTGCCATGAATAGAGAACAATTCACTTCATCTCGCATCAAAGATAAATATTGTGATTTTCAGTTAAAGGCATCAGCAAGGCAAATATACAGAACATTATTAATGAATAATATTGTTAATATTAATATTAATATGACAACATGCATATTAGATTAGAAGTTTGAAATGTAACCATCTTGTAAAGTTGTGTACATGCATGTAAAAAAGGAGAAATCACAAAAAAAAAATTGAGAAAACCAGAAACAAGAAACAAAATATACCTCATGACTAAGGTGCCACAAGTTTCGATCTCTGCTGTATATTGATTTCTTTGAAACTGGAACTGGCACATCATGTTTTTTTGCATACTCAATAGCATCCTCACGTCCTGTGATGTCCCACTCCCTCCAAGGTGCCACCACTTTAAGCTCAGGATTCAAAGCATAAAATGTAAGCTCAAAGCGAACCTGCAGAAGAAGGGTAGCATTACAAGATGAACTCCCATATTCAAGCTAACAGCATTGTTACCTGATCATTGCCTTTCCCTGTGCATCCATGTGCAACTGCATCTGCACCAACTTCCTTGGCAACATCAACCATTGCCTACAGTGAAGATATAATAATTAATTAAATACATGTTACAAATTGTTTGGGCGAAAGCTGCTACCAAATAAAATAACATTGAAACACGTGTGCAACTATGGAAGGCTTCTCCAAGTTCTCCTGCATAAAAGAAAGTCTGAGCTAAAAGTCTAAAACCATGCAGGCAAAAACATAGTTTCACAAGTATGCAATGTCCATATGTATGAAACCGTCTTAATTTGATTTGTGCTAATTGATGCTACCGTCAATTATGGTTTTGTGAAAAGAAAACAAAGGTGCAAGCCTCATTTTTCAAACAAAAATAAAGTTATGACATTGTGTGTGCCTGTTCTGTTTCAATACGAGCTACCATAAGCCCTTTCCCCATTCTGCTGAAACTGATGCGACAAATTATTACTGAATTTGCCATGGATCTCAGCAGGTAATGTATTCTTCAGCACCTTAAAGGTTGCAGAAAAGATAACGCAGATAATAATTGCATCATCGATCCAGATATCCAAGTAAAAGAATTCAGAAATCCACAAACACAAACAGAAGAACAAAGACAAATGAAGAGAAAAGCATAAGAGCATCTCAGACAACTTTCCCCAATGGTTTCTTCACCG